>CM051238.1:258027009-259281420 GCA_027917425.1 Gastrophryne carolinensis
CATCCTTCTGTAAAATACCATTAGCTTGTATTTTACTCTAAGCTGCAAATTATTTAAAGTAATTTGGCTGTATGAGCCTGCTTAGGACACTGTTGCTGTGTGGCATATAATACTGATCTCAAGTCTGCTGTGGGGGGGCATCCCATTCTGTAACTACCATTAGCCTCTGTATTTACTCTAAGCTGCAAACTATTTAAAGTAATTTGGCCTGTATGAGCCTGCTTAGACACTGTTGCTGTGTGCATATATACTGATCTCAAGTCTGCTGTGGGGGCATCCCATTCTGTAACATACCATTAGCCTCTGTATTTACTCTAAGCTGCAAACTTATTTAAAGTAATTTGGCCTGTATGAGGCTGCTTAGACACTGTTGCTGTGTGCATATATACTGATCTCAAGTCTGCTGTGGGGCATCCCATTCTGTAACATACCATTAGCCTCTGTATTTACTCTAAGCTGCAAACTTATTTAAAGTAATTTGGCCTGTATGAGCCTGCTTAGACACTGTTGCTGTGTGCATATATACTGATCTCAAGTCTGCTGTGAGGCATCCCATTCTGTAACATACCATTAGCCTCTGTATTTACTCTAGCTGCAAACTTATTTAAAGTAATTTGGCTGTATGAGCCTGCTTAGACACTGTTGCTGTGTGCATATATACTGATCTCAAGTCTGCTGTGAGGCATCCCATTCTGTAACATACCATTAGCCTCTGTATTTACTCTAAGCTGCAAACTTATTTAAAGTAATTTGGCTCTGTATGAGCCTGCTTAGACACTGTTGCTGTGTGCATATATACTGATCTCAAGTCTGCTGTGAGGCATCCCATTCTGTAACATACCATTAGCCTCTGTATTTACTCTAAGCTGCAAACTTATTTAAAGTAATTTGGCCTGTATGAGCCTGCTTAGACACTGTTGCTGTGTGCATATATACTGATCTCAAGTCTGCTGTGAGGCATCCCATTCTGTAACATACCATTAGCCTCTGTATTTACTCTAAGCTGCAAACTTATTTAAGTAATTTGGCCTGTATGAGGCTGCTTAGACACTGTTGCTGTGTGCATATATACTGATCTCAAGTCTGCTGTCGGGCATCCCATTCTGTAACATACATTAGCCTCTGTATTTACTCTAAGCTGCAAACTTATTTAAAGTAATTTGGCCTGTATGAGCCTGCTTAGACACTGTTGCTGTGTGCATATATACTGATCTCAAGTCTGCTGTGAGGCATCCCATTCTGTAACATACCATTAGCCTCTGTATTTACTCTAAGCTGCAAACTTATTTAAAATAATTTGGCCTGTATGAGCCTGCTTAGACACTGTTGCTGTGTGCATATATACTGATCTCCAGTCTGCTGTGAGGCATCCCATTCTGTAACATACCATTAGCCTCTGTATTTACTCTAAGCTGCAAACTTATTTAAAGTAATTTGGCCTGTATGAGCCTGCTTAGACACTGTTGCTGTGTGCATATATACTGATCTCAAGTCTGCTGTGAGGCATCCCATTCTGTAACATACCATTAGCCTCTGTATTTACTCTAAGCTGCAACTTATTTAAAGTAATTTGGCCTGTATGAGGCTGCTTAGACACTGTTGCTGTGTGCATATATACTGATCTCAAGTCTGCTGTGGGGCATCCCATTCTGTAACATACCATTAGCCTCTGTATTTACTCTAAGCTGCAAACTTATTTAAAGTAATTTGGCCTGTATGAGCCTGCTTAGACACTGTTGCTGTGTGCATATATACTGATCTCAAGTCTGCTGTGAGGCATCCCATTCTGTAACATACCATTAGCCTCTGTATTTACTCTAAGCTGCAAACTTATTTAAAGTAATTTGGCCTGTATGAGCCTGCTTAGACACTGTTGCTGTGTGCATATATACTGATCTCAAGTCTGCTGTGGGGGCATCCCATTCTGTAACATACCATTAGCCTCTGTATTTACTCTAAGCTGCAAACTTATTTAAAGTAATTTGGCCTGTATGAGCCTGCTTAGACACTGTTGCTGTGCGCATATATACTGATCTCAAGTCTACTGTGAGGCATCCCATTCTGTAACATACCATTAGCCTCTGTATTTACTCTAAGCTGCAAACTTATTTAAAGTAATTTTGCCTGTATGAGCCTGCTTAGACACTGTTGATGTGTGCATATATACTGATCTCAAGTCTGCTGTGGGGCATCCATTCTGTAACATACCATTAGCCTCTGTATTTACTCTAAGCTGCAAACTTATTTAAAGTAATTTGGCCTGTATGAGCCTGCTTAGACACTGTTGCTGTGTGCATATATACTGATCTCAAGTCTGCTGTGAGGCATCCCATTCTGTAACATACCATTAGCCTCTGTATTTACTCTAAGCTGCAAACTTATTTAAAGTAATTTGGCCTGTATGAGCCTGCTTAGACACTGTTGCTGTGTGCATATATACTGATCTCAAGTCTGCTGTGGGGGCATCCCATTCTGTAACATACCATTAGCCTCTGTATTTACTCTAAGCTGCAAACTTATTTAAAGTAATTTTGCCTGTATGAGCCTGCTTAGACACTGTTGCTGTGTGCATATATACTACTGATCTCAAGTCTGCTGTGAGGCATCCCATTCTGTAACATACCATTAGCCTCTGTATTTACTCTAAGCTGCAAACTTATTTAAAGTAATTTGGCCTGTATGAGCCTGCTTAGACACTGTTGCTGTGCATATATACTGATCTCAAGTCTGCTGTGGGGCCATCCCATTCTGTAACATACCATTAGCCTCTGTATTTACTCTAAGCTGCAAACTTATTTAAAGTAATTTGGCCTGTATGAGCCTGCTTTGACACTGTTGCTGTGTGCATATATACTGATCTCCAGTCTGCTGTGAGGCATCCCATTCTGTAACATACCATTAGCCTCTGTATTTACTCTAAGCTGCAAACTTATTTAAAGTAATTGGCCTGTATGAGGCTGCTTAGACACTGTTGCTGTGTGCATATATACTGATCTCCAGTCTGCTGTGAGGCATCCCATTCTGTAACATACCATTAGCCTCTGTATTTACTCTAAGCTGCAAACTTATTTAAAGTAATTTGGCCTGTATGAGCCTGCTTAGACACTGTTGCTGTGTGCATATATACTGATCTCAAGTCTGCTGTGAGGCATCCCATTCTGTAACATACCATTAGCCTCTGTATTTACTCTAAGCTGCAAACTTATTTAAAGTAATTTGGCCTGTATGAGCCTGCTTAGACACTGTTGCTGTGTGCATATATACTGATCTCAAGTCTGCTGTGGGGGCATCCCATTCTGTAACATACCATTAGCCTCTGTATTTACTCTAAGCTGCAAACTTATTTAAAGTAATTTGGCCTGTATGAGCCTGCTTAGACACTGTTGCTGTGTGCATATATACTGATCTCAAGTCTGCTGTGAGGCATCCCATTCTGTAACATACCATTAGCCTCTGTATTTACTCTAAGCTGCAAACTTATTTAAAGTAATTTGGCCTGTATGAGCCTGCTTAGACACTGTTACTGTGTGCATATATACTGATCTCAAGTCTGCTGTGGGGGCATCCCATTCTGTAACATACCATTAGCCTCTGTATTTACTCTAAGCTGCAAACTTATTTAAAGTAATTTGGCCTGTATGAGCCTGCTTAGACACTGTTGCTGTGTGCATATATACTGATCTCAAGTCTGCTGTGAGGCATCCCATTCTGTAACATACCATTAGCCTCTGTATTTACTCTAAGCTGCAAACTTATTTAAAGTAATTTGGCCTGTATGAGCCTGCTTAGACACTGTTGCTGTGTGCATATATACTGATCTCAAGTCTGCTGTGGGGGCATCCCATTCTGTAACATACCATTAGCCTCTGTATTTACTCTAAGCTGCAAACTTATTTAAAGTAATTTGGCCTGTATGAGCCTGCTTAGACACTGTTGCTGTGTGCATATATACTGATCTCAAGTCTGCTGTGGGGCCATCCCATTCTGTAACATACCATTAGCCTCTGTATTTACTCTAAGCTGCAAACTTATTTAAAGTAATTTGGCCTGTATGAGCCTGCTTAGACACTGTTGCTGTGTGCATATATACTGATCTCAAGTCTGCTGTGAGGCATCCCATTCTGTAACATACCATTAGCCTCTGTATTTACTCTAAGCTGCAAACTTATTTAAAGTAATTTGGCCTGTATGAGCCTGCTTAGACACTGTTGCTGTGTGCATATATACTGATCTCAAATCTGCTGTGGGGCCGTCCCATTTGTTTTTGACTGCTTTTAATAAACCAGGCAGCAGGGCACCCCAAAGCTGCACCTTGAACCCTATCTGTTTATACTAAATAAGCAAATACATAAAAATGTCAGGCAGACAAGTGCCAGAATGTTCAAAGAGGGGTGGCAGAGGCCAAGATTCAGCAGGCAGAGGTCACAGCAGACTAGGGGCGAGTGGCAGCAGGAGTCACGGTGAGAGACCTGGTCTGCCAGTATTTGCTAGCGGTCGTGTCTCCACCAGTAACGCATCTGCCGTGGTAGATTGGTAAACGCGCTCATCAACAACATCATCACAAGTTACGTCTGAGACCCCCAGTCTAGGGTCGGTAGGTTTCTCTGACACAACTCTGAGTTGGCATGCCCCGAGAGCAGTCCCTGTCCTCCCATTGCCTCTGTCCTACGCCGTTCCCTCCCCCAGCGACGTATCCTATGCTTTGGGTTCAGCTCCACTCTTTAGTGAGGAGGACGATCAATTAGAGAACAGTCAGCAGCTACTGCCCAGCCAAGAAATGGAGGTGGCTTCTTTAGCTAGGCAGACAAATAGTGATGTGGACAGTGTCGTGGGTGCTGCGAGCGTTCCAGCTCCTGCGCCAGACACTGTTGACGAATCCACGAACATCAGTGACGTACAGCCACAACTCGGTGATAATGATGATGACGATGAAGCCGATCGCACTTGGGAGCCGGGTGATGAAGGGGCTTCATCGTCATCATCAGGAGAAGAGGGGCGCAGGTTGCCCCAGAGTCAGCAGCTCAGGCAGCAAGGTGTTAGCAGCATGGTTGGCAGTCAGCATGGGGGCACAATTGTAAAGCCTGGAGCCAAACGGGGCTGGGGCCGGGGTAGAGCACCTGCTGCACGGCAGGCTACCTTATCGGGAGGTAGTGGGGCAGGGGTTCCTGGAGTTGGCGACAATAGCAGCGAATCAGTGAGGCCTGTTGGTGGGAAAAGTAGCTACTCGGCAGTGTGGCAGTTTTTCCTGAAGCATCCGCAGGAGGGTAACATGGCTACATGCAAGATATGTAGGCAGAAGGTGAAGCGTGGCCAGGGCCCAAATGTTGGCACCATGGCCCTGTGTCAACATATGATGCGTCACCATAAAGCGACCTGGGAGAACCGAGGCTCCCAAGGGGTGGTCCAGTCTGCTTCCTCACCAAGTGGCACGCCGCTCCCAATTTCTGCCAGCCAAGGCTCCAGCACCTCAGCCGAAGGCAGCTGTGCGTCATACCCATCCTCTGTCGCTCCTGCTCCTCCTCCTCCAAGTCATGCATCCCACCAGCAATCCATCAGCGAAGACATGTCCAAGAGACAGCAGTATGCGCCCACTCATCCTACGGCGCAGAAGCTGAATGTGCTCCTGCCCAAGTTGCTGGTGCAGCAGTCGCTCCCTTTTCAGGTGGTGGACTCTGCACCTTTCAGAGAACTGATGGCTTGTGCCGAGCCGAGGTGGAGAGTCCCAAGCCGTCATTTCTTTGCCAAGAAGGCAGTACCAGCGCTGCACACTTTTGTTGAACAGAAGGTGGGCCAGTCCTTGAGCCTGTCGGTGTGTAGCAAAGTGCATGGCAGCGCCGACGTCTGGAGCTGTAACTACGGTCAGGGACAGTACATGTCGTTTACGGCCCACTGGGTGAATGTGGTCCCTTTGCAGCAGCAACTTGGACAGGTCACGCCGCTTCGGCCCCCGCGTTCCCTGCCCGTTGGGCCTGTGACACTGTGCGACTTGGCCTCCTCATCCTCCGCCATCTCCTCACCCTCCACTGTAGGCTCAAGTCTCAGTGCCCCTCCAGTCTACCATGTGTGCAGGGCACGGAGGTGTCACGCAGTGCTTCACATGGTTTGTCTTGGCGAAAGGAGTCACACAGGGGAGGAACTGCTTAAATTTATTCATCAGGAAATCCAAACATGGCTTACTCCAAGAAAACTTAAAATGGAAATCATGGTTACCGACAATGGGACATTGTCCCATTTTGTCTGCGCTGTGCCAAGGAAGCCTGACCCATGCCCCCTGCATGTCTCACGTCTTCAATCTGGTTGTCAAGCGGTTTCTGAAGTGTTCCCCCCATATGCAAGACATCCTAACAACTTCAAGGAAACTTTGCATGCACTTCAGCCACTCATACACCGCCAAACACACCCTTCTTGAGCTACAGCGTCAGAACGGTATCCCCCAACATAGTCTGATTTACGATGTTTCCACCCGTTGGAATTCCACCCTTCACATGTTGGACCGATTATATGAACAGAGAAAAGCCATCACGGATTTCCTGATGATCCAAGCGGATAGGGGGACTCCCCTGTGTAACTTCAATGTCAACCAGGGGCAGCTCATACGTGACACCTGCCGTTTGCTCAGGCCCTCTGAGGAAGCCACTTTATTTGTCAGTCGGCAGGATTATGGGATGAACGACGTGATTCCACTGCTTCATGTACTACAGCACATGTTGGAAACCATGGCTGGTCAGGGCACTGGAGACATGGCGTTTACATCTTACGGCCACATGAACCCCTTTGGAGCTGAACTGGAGGAGGAGGAGGAAGAGGAGGAGGAGTTGCCCAGCGAAACACAGTTTAGGCTTGGCGAAATGGCTGGTTTATCTAATCAGCGGACAGGAGAGGAGGAGCAGGAGCAGCCAAAGGAGCTAGATGTTTTTGAGGAAGGCGAGACAGAGGACCCGGACACACCGTGGCAGTATGCAGTGGAGATGGAGACAGGTAGTCCATCCGAGTCACTTGCGCAAATGGCAGGAAGCATGCTCACGTGCTTGCGTAGTGACCCCAGAATTGTTTCCATCTGTCGGCGGGATGACTTCTGGCTGTCCACCTTATTGGACCCTCGCTTCGGGCACAAAATGGGGGCATTTTTTTAAACCCACCGAGAGGACAAACTGAACTACTACAAAGACATTCTACGTAGGCAGTTGGCCGATGCCTATCTGCGCCATGGTCCATACTCTCGCAGGTCTGACTCGAGGGGACCTCTGCGCTCACCTTCCACTGCCATGGCTGCTGGGGGGGTTGGCAGGAGCAGCAGCTGCAGCTCCATCAGCAGCAGCCTCAGTCTTCAGTCGCTAATGAGTAGCTTTCTACACCCGCATAGTGAGGCTACTCATGAGCAGCAGGAAGACCTGGAGCAAGACCTGAACCAGCAGGTCATGTCATACTTTGACATGACCATGCCAACACACCTTGAGGATCCGCTGGACTTCTGGGCAGCCAAACTTGATTTGTGGCCGCAACTAGCAGAGTTTGCCCTGGAAAAGCTGTCCTGCCCGGCAAGTAGCGTGCCATCTGAGCGGGTGTTTAGTGCGGCGGGGGCCATAGTTACGGCGAGGAGAACTCGTCTGTCAACTAAAAATGTAGAGAGACTCACCTTTGTCAAAATGAATCAGGGATGGATCAGCCAGGATTTCCACCCACCAATGCCTGATGCATGCGGCTAGATTCAGCATGGTGCCACGTTTTACACTTTCCAAATGGTGCAAAACATATTTATGTCTTTAGGCCAATTTTTGGGCTCCTGCTGATGCCAACTTCAGGGTGTGCCTTCCAACCAATTTTTGGCCTCCTGCTGATGCCAACTTCAGGGTGTGCCTTTCAGCCAATGTTTGGCCTCCTGCTGCTGCTGCTTGCAACTCCAGGGTGTGATTCATCCAATTTTTGGGCTCCTGCTGCCAACTCCAGTGTCTCTTTAAAGTAATGTTTGGGCTCCTGCTGCGGCAAACTCCAGGGTGTGTCAGTCAATTTTTGGCCTCCTGCTGCCAACTCCAGTGTCTCTTTAAAGTAATGTTTGGGCTCCTGCTGCTGCTTCTGCCAACTCCAGGGTGTGATTCATCCAATTTTGGGCTCCTGCTGCCAAATCCAGTGTCTCTTTCAAGCTATGTTTGGGCTCCGGCTGCTGCTGCTTGCAACTCCAGGGTGTGATTCATCCAATCTTTGGGCTCCTGCAGCCAACTCCAGTGTCTCTTTCAAGCTATGTTTGGGCTCCTGCTGCTGCTGCTGCTGCTGCTGCTGCTTGAAACTCCAGGGTGTGTCAGTCAATTTTTGGGCTCCTGCTGCTGCCAACTCCAGTGTCTCTTTCAGCCAATGTTTGGGCTCCTGCTGCTGCTTGCAACTCCAGGGTGTGATTCATCCAATTTTTGGGCTCCTGAAGCCAACCCCAGTGTCTCTTTAAAGTAATGTTCGGGCTCCTGCTGCTGCCAACTCCAGGGTGTGATTCATCCAAATTTTGGGCTCCTGCTGCCAACTCCAGTGTCTCTTTAAAGTAATATTTGGGCTCCTGCTGCTGCTGCTTGCAACTCCAGGGTGTGATTCATTCAATTTTTGGGCTCCTGCTGCCAACTCCAGTGTCTCTTTAAAGTAATGTTTGGGCTCCTGCTGCTGCTTCTGCCAACTCCAGGGTGTGATTCATCCAATTTTTGGGCTCCTGCTGCCAAATCCAGTGTCTCTTTCAAGCTATGTTTGGGCTCCTGCTGCTGCTGCTTGCAACTCCAGGGTGTGATTCATCCAATCTTTGGGCTCCTGCAGCCAACTCCAGTGTCTCTTTCAAGCTATGTTTGGGCTCCTGCTGCTGCTGCTGCTTGAAACTCCAGGGTGTGTCAGTCAATTTTTGGGCTCCTGCTGCTGCCAACTCCAGTGTCTCTTTCAGCCAATGTTTGGGCTCCTGCTGCTGCTTGCAACTCCAGGGTGTGATTCATCCAATTTTTGGGCTCCTGAAGCCAACCCCAGTATCTCTTTAAAGTAATGTTCGGGCTCCTGCTGCTGCCAACTCCAGGGTGTGATTCATCCAATTTTTGGGCTCCTGCTGCCAACTCCAGTGTCTCTTTAAAGTAATATTTGGGCTCCTGCTGCTGCTGCTTGCAACTCCAGGGTGTGATTCATTCAATTTTTGGGCTCCTGCTGCCAACTCCAGTGTCTCTTTAAAGTAATGTTTGGGCTCCTGCTGCTGCTGCTGCCAACTCCAGGGTGTGATTCATCCAATTTTTGGGCTCCTGCTGCCAACCCCAGTGTCTCTTTAAAGTAATGTTTGGGCTCCTGCTGCTGCTTGCGACTCCAGGGTGTGATTCATCCAATGTTTGGGCTCCTGCTGCCAACTTCAGTGTCTCTTTAAAGTAATGTTTGGGCTCCTGCTGCTGCTGCTTGCAACTCCAGGGTGTGATTCATTCAATTTTTGGGCTCCTGCTGCCAACTCCAGTGTCTCTTTAAAGTAATGTTTGGGCTCCTGCTGCTGCTGCCAACTCCAGGGTGTGATTCATCCAATTTTTGGGCTCCTGAAGCCAACCCCAGTGTCTCTTTAAAGTAATGTTTGGGCTCCTGCTGCTGCTGCTGCCAACTCCAGGGTGTGATTCATCCAATTTTTGGGCTCCTGCTGCCAACTCCAGTGTCTCTTTAAAGTAATGTTTGGGCTCCTGCTGCTGCTGCTGCCCACTCCAGGGTGTGATTCATCCAATTTTTGGGCTCCTGCTGCCAACTCCAGTGTCTCTTTAAAGTAATATTTGGGCTCCTGCTGCTGCTGCTGCTTGCAACTCCAGGGCGTGATTCATTAAATTTTTGGGCTCTTGCTGCCAACTCCAGTGTCTCTTTAAAGTAATGTTTGGGCTCCTGCTGCTGCTGCTGCCAACTCCAGGGTGTGATTCATCCAATTTTGGGCTCCTGCTGCCAAATCCAGTGTCTCTTTCAAGCTATGTCTGGGCTCCTGCTGCTGCTGCTTGCAACTCCAGGGTGTGATTCATCCAATCTTTGGGCTCCTGCAGCCAACTCCAGTGTCTCTTCCAAGCTATGTTTGGGCTCCTGCTGCTGCTGCTTCAAACTCCAGGATGTGTCAGTCAATTTTTGGGCTCCTGCTGCTGCCAACTCCAGTGTCTCTTTCAGCCAATGTTTGGGCTCCTGCTGTTGCTTGCAACTCCAGGGTGTGATTCATCCAATTTTTGGGCTCCTGCTGCTGCCAACTCCAGTGTCTCTTTAAAGCAATGTTTGGGCTCCTGCCCCTCATAGTGATGCCACTTCAACTCTCTGCAATTGTGCCGCTCTGCGATTCTATTAGCGATGCCTTTGATCTGCATGTGATATTTATTTAAAGTATTATTTAACTAACCCAGCACGCATCCTATGCGTGCTACAGCAAGGCAGAATGGTTTACAACCCTATTGAGGCTCTAGGAGGCTCAGAAATAGCCGTTTGTAATAGCGATCCATTGTAGAAACAATTTTTGTCGGAAAATTCGGCGAATCAGTCGAATCGAATTTTTCAAAAGTTCGCTCATCTCTAGTAAGGACCACTATCATTGTATATCTAATACTATACAAACATTACATGCAAGGTAAGGACCACTATCATTGTATATATAATACTATACAAACATTACATGCAAGGTAAGGACCACTATCATTGTATATCTAATACTATACAAACATTTCATACAAGGTAAGGACCACTATCATTGTATATCTAATACTATACAAACATTTCATACAAGGTAAGGACCACTATCATTGTATATATAATACTATACAAACATTACATGCAAGGTAAGGACCACTATCATTGTATATCTAATACTATACAAACATTTCATACAAGGTAAGGACCACTATCATTGTATATATAATACTATACAAACATTACATACAAGGTAAGGACCACTATCATTGTATATCTAATACTATACAAACATGTCATACAAGGTAAAGAGCACTATCATTGTATATCTAATACTATACTAACATTTCATACAAGGTAAAGAGCACTATCATTGTATATCTAATAATATACAAACATTTCATACAAGGTAAGGGCCACTATCATTGTATATCTAATACTATACAAACATTTCATACAAGGTAAGGACCACTATCATTGTATATCTAATACTATACAAACATTACATACAAGGTAAGGACCACTATCATTGTATATATAATACTATACAAACATTTCATACAAGGTAAGGACCACTATCATTGTATATCTAATACTATACAAACATTTCATACAAGGTAAGGACCACTATCATTGTATATCTAATACTATACAAACATTTCATACAAGGTAAGGGCCACTATCATTGTATATCTAATACTATACAAACATTTCATGCAAGGTAAGGACCACTATCATTGTATATCTAATACTATACATACATTACATGCAAGGTAAGGACCACTATCATTGTATATCTAATACTATACAAACATTTCATACAAGGTAAGGACCACTATCGTTGTATATCTAATACTATACAAACATTTCATACAAGGTAAGGACCACTATCATTGTATATCTAATACTATACAAACATTTCATACAAGGTAAGGACCACTATCGTTGTATATCTAATACTATACAACATTTCATACAAGGTAAGGACCACTATCATTGTATATCTAATACTATACAAACATTTCATACAAGGTAAGGACCACTATCGTTGTATATCTAATACTATACAACATTTCATACAAGGTATGGACCACTATCATTGTATATCTAATATTGTCAACATGTTTGCGCACCACACTGGTTTTTGTGCCGACATGATGTCCTCAAGATGCAGAGCTGTAGTATTTTTTTTTCTTTTTTCAATACCTGTAATCTGCAGGTAGAAGAGAGGAGTGAGTCCTGTACACACAGAACACTGCTGAGGTGAGGGAGCTCACTCAACCTTACACATGCCAAGCAGCAGTGTTCTGTGTGTACAGGACTCACATCTCTCTTCTCCTAGATATTGGTGTATAGACTTATAACAGATTACACCAGTGAAAACTGCTCCCATAAAACACACATTTGCTAAGAAGAAATTTTGCTAACAAGAAAAAAACTAGATCAGCTCAGCACCTTCGGGACATCATGTTGGCATACAAAAAATATGCACCTTAAAAATACCTTTAAAAGTGGACTTTCCCTTTTAGGAGATGCCATTATATGTGTACTATAGTGAGGGACTCTTTTTTTCAATTTCTTTAGGGTTCCCTGATTTTTCAACATCGCTTTTATGTTTTTTAGGAACAGACCTGTAAAAGCTACTTCTGGCACTTAGTACCATGGCACGGGAGCTTAATTTAACAACCCAGAAACAAGAATTTTTAAAGCAGTGTTATCTCAAAGAGAACCTAACACGTGTGAACTGGCACCGTCAGTATAGACAGAACTTGGCAGCGGTGACAAATAAGAAACTCAAAATGTCAAACTCTAAAGTTAAGGATTGCTTTAAGCTGCCATCGATCAGCAATGTAAGCTCACATGTTCAGATACACAGAGAAGAAGCAAAGGAAGCCAGAAACCAAGACAAGAGCCCAAATAAAGAAGAGACCTCTGATATTATGACTAACCCTGTGATGAGACCTGTCAGCTCCAGAACCCGAAGCCTTCTCTATTCTGGAACATCTAGAGAGGAAGAAGGAAGGCAGCGCTACATGAAGAAAAGAAACAAACTAAGACCAGAGGACAAGTACAGCTTCCCCTTAGTTTCAAGCTGGGATTATGGGTGGCAAATAGGTAAGTGGAATATCGCAATAATAATGATTTCAGATGGTGGTAATACAGTATAACAACTGTATAACTTGTATAACAACTGACAGTTTTACACATAAAGGAATGCTTAAAGCGGACCAAATCCAAGGATTTTGACTATCCTGGGTTTAGGTCCTTGCTCCCAGGCAGGGACATAGCTAGAGGGGGGGGCATGTGGGCCCCGGGTGCTGCAGGTCAGGGGAGCACCAAAGGGGGGGCCTAAACACAATTTGAATCTTTGTCCAGGGTGCCAGAAAGCCTAGCTACATCCCCGATTGGGGATGCCCCGCTTCCCTGGTCCTACGGCGCATGTGAGGCCTCCCATCCAATCAGTGAGCTCAGATCCGCTCCGCCCTTTCGCCTTAGAGCTCGTCTCAGGCAAGCAGATCCAAGCGAGTCGGCGGTCACATTCCTTGCTACCCTCTAACAGGGAGCGCTGACCATTCACAAATGCCTGGCATGGGCAGGCTGGGATGCGTCCGCTGCTCGTGCTTGCACTGTTGGACTGGGAAAGAATGGGGGGTCTCCGGGAAACCTGGGGGTTTCACAGAGTGGGTGTATCCCGATTCTGGATGCCCCGGGGGAGGGAATCTAGCAGCCCGGGAATCTTATAAATTCCAGGGCTGATGGGGCATGGGTTTTGGTCCATTTTCATCAACAAAATAAGATTTTATTTCATACATTATATATATTTCAGTACATTATATTTACCTATAATTTATAAATAGCAAACACTAGTTACTTTAGGGATACAAAATGAAACTATTAGTCTTTCCTGTATGGTCTTAGCTTTAAAACATAACCCAGTATAGCACAAGTGTCCTGCTGGAGAGTATGGGGGTTATTTCAAGTGGACCAACACCCATGGCTGATCGGCCCAGGAAACAATAAGATTCCCGGGCCGATCAGCTTCCATCTGAAATCGGGATGTCCTGCGGGGTGAAACCCCCCAGGAGGCCCACAAACCTTACCTTCTCCCAGTTCCAACGGCACATGCGCGGGCCGCGGCCGCCTCTCTCGCTTCCCTCTAGCAGGGCGCACACCCGCGCCGGCCGTTTGTGAATGGCCGGCGCGTGCGCGCTCCCTGTTAGAAGGAAGCGCAAGCGCCGGCCCCCAGCGCGCTCAGAGCCGCTGTGGTTGTCCGTCGCTTGTCCGTCCATACGTCAGCGGGTCTGAGCGCTCTGATTGGACAAGCGCTCGCGTAGGAGCCTGGTGAGGTGAGTTTTTTGGGGCGTTCTGGGGTGTTTCACACAGCGGGGCACCCCCGATCGGGGTGCCCCGCAGAAGTGGACCAAAGCCCAGGATAGTGAGAATCCTGGGTGTTGGTCCACTTTAAGAAGGGATAGCGCCAGATAGTGCCTTGTATCACCAGCCCCTGTGTTTAAACATGGCCCAATGTTTAAGAATGTGATCTCTCTAGATACAGTTGATATTGACTTTTCACAATAGCTGGAAAGGTTTCAATTCAAACCGGAAGTACTTTGATATTGTGTAATGAGGCTCTGTAAATATTCCAGCTTTAGCCTGTTATTGCTCTTAATCGTCACTGTGGTTCTTCTCCTCCAGGTAACAGAATGGATGACCATGGCAGCCTGTACCGGCGCTGCCCTATTGTAAGTGACACCTTCTTCAGAAAGAATGGAATCCCATCTGAGCTATCCCCGAGGGATGTCATATTGTAGCCCTGACAGGCAAGGGGCACTGTCACTGTGTAGCAGAAATAGTAAAATCACTAACAGCTAACTGACTCCCTTCCACTTATTCTGTACCAACAATAAACAGCAAGAAAAGAAACATCTTTCCTTTTTCCTTAATTACAATTTCCTTAATAACTTACAGGCTGATCCATCACTAACGCCAGGTAGCGACAGATGAGCGTCTGTAGCAGGCATTTCAGAGCGCCTGCTAGTAGTCGCTGTGTTCAGCCGTGGGTCGCTAGTTCAGAGCGACTCAGTCGCTGTGCAGTAATGATGAATACATTGTGAGGAGTCACTATTTGACCAGTACAGCGCTGTATGGGAGCGCATGTTAGCGACTGGTCAGTGCGAACGACACACAACATATTCATTAAAAAAACAGCCTTACAAAACTCCGGCGCTGAAAAATGCTTCTCTGAAGCCCAGAGCACCGGAGGCTGTTTGATTAGTCTGTTTTTTAGCATGTATCCACCAGTAACAAAGCGAAAACATATGGAAGTACATTGTTATTACATTGTAACATGGAACACATTAATGCCAGACCTGTAATGTCAATTCTGCATACATTTTTAAAACATGCAAAATATTTGAAAAAATGTCTTTTTCTAGGCCAGAAGAGGTCACAACATTATTTGAGCTTTTAAAAAAAAAAAACTAAAACCCTGTTTAAAGAAAAATAAAGAACGTCCAATGAAATGTATGGGAGAGCGACAGGTAGAGAGAGGTAATACCGGCGCTGTTCGCTGAGGCTGGGATAATGATGAATCGGACGCTACATGGTGTTATCCCAGTCACTCAACAGATTCTGCTTGATAAATGTGTAATTGCGTGCCGTGTCAGGCGTTCACCTGTCGTTCACCTGTCGCTACCTGTCGCAACCTCTCATTTACAAGGCACTACCTGACGCTATCCCTTCATGAATAAAGGCCTAAGTTCCATTAAATACCGGTATATTGTATTCCATGTGATTTTTGTCCTGAGCAGAGTTCTTTTCAAATAATTGGTGATCCATGAGACTTTGTGGATATCAGCAAACATGTCAGAGTGACACCTTATTTTTTTTTTATTTGAGTTTACCTTTATTTAAACCAGACCAACAGCCTGGCACAGTTGGAAAAGAAAGGTAGCGGACATTTTGGAGCTTCCGCTCCGAGCATCTCAGCCATGCTGCTGCCTGGATTTAACTGACATAACCGACAATGTACAGTGACAGGAAGGCCAGCACCACTTCCTGTTTGCAGGTGGCCTGCAAATTCATAAGCCACCATTTTGTTTCTAAAATTTACTACAGCAGGAGTTAGAAAAAGGTAAATGAAATTTTATGTGCAGCAATCTAAATTGCTGTTGGTCCGCTTTAATTAAAATAAGCACCTCCATTTCCAACAGAATAGAATACTTCTTAGCAAGAACCTTGTTGTATTACTATTACCAGTGCAAGTCCCCCAGAACTCCCCTTCCCCCAAACCACCACTACCGAGCAATAGGCCAATGTTTAAAAAGTAAACAAAATGTTTTGAGCGTCTTCTTGAATAAAATTGCCTGATGCATATCTGGTTGTTGCCCAAAATAAAAGACATGCTAGGGAAGCTCTGATCCTATTCAGTAGTAATAATAAAAAAGCATCAAAGCCAGGAGCTTTTTTTTCTAGTGAAGTTTTGCGTGGTATTTGTGGATGTTTCTTTTTATAATACCCTAAATCACAAGGAAGAAATGAAGACCCTTTATTTGTGGTGTGCGACTTGAAGGGCTTGGCCTGCCAAAAGCAAAAAACAGCGCTACTCAGCGACAGGATGCTCAACTTCCCATGCTAAGATGTTATACAGTGGGTCCTGGTAGTGGAGCTGCATAGACAAAAGGTGAGTATATTTTTGGGAGTTTTTAGCTGGCCAATCTCATTAAATAGGAACATTGGAGTCTAAAAGACTCCAGGGACATCTGAGTTCCACTCCTTGTTGTGTAAAACCCCCCAGAAACCTTTCTGAATTGGTAGGCTTAGCCGTCCTGGCAGTTTATAGCTGTCAGCGGAGCCGAAGGGACCCGAGTGAAAGCGAGTGTGCTGATTGGTTGAATGGTTGGTTGTTCCTCTTTAAATGTATCTTGATATGTGACAGATAAAAAGTGTATATAAAACAGAGACTTCAGTAACAAGAGGTCATGTATTCTCGTTTGATTGTTATGTGAGAGGCTCCCTTCATGTTAAACTTGCTGTTTAGAATACATTGCACTACTGTTCCTTGTTCTGATGTTTGCGCTTAGAATCTTTCAGTCTTGAGACCCCTATACCAGTTTACAGGGCAGGAGGGACTGGGACATCACCTGCAGCATGCTGGGGAATTGTCATAACCCCCGTCCCATTACCTGCATCCCCAAAGCCCAGTCCACAGCCCATTCGGGCAATAGCCTTCAGGACCGGGGTGGCCACTTGGTCTCTGTGCCCTGGTCTACCAGCCCCCATAGCTGGTGCCCTTGCTGGTTTTACTGGGGAGGAGGGGGACCCACACAATTTAATTTAAAGGGCTTAACCTATAAAAATGTTAAAAAACGTGGAGAGGGGGACCCCAAGCCAATTTTTTTTTTGAGGATTTAACTCTTGATAGAGCGCATAGTTTTATTTGAAAATCTCATAAAGTGCTCTTTTCAGTTTGGGGGGAGTCTCCTGGGCAGGAAAGTGTGTCTACCAATACATGTGGTACTGTTGTAATCGGGAGGAATGGGGGCTTTCACACGCTGAAAGATTTTCTTATAAAACTTTTTATTTTTTTAAACGCGAAAAATAAGTACTTTTTTTGCATATTTAACCCAAAAATATTGAACACAGAAAAAAATACAAACTAGACATTTCATGTTAAAGCCCAAACTCTTGAAAAAAACAATATTTAATTTTCCTGGGAAATCCCTGTGAAAATCACAGTTAAACATACATAGCACAAAATGCTGAAAAATGGCAGAACAGAACCCTAAGCAGCCTGCTCTTTTTCGTCATCTCCCATGGCATAAATGTGCTGAAATGCAGCCCACACCCAGCAAGGCATATGTCGCTGATTAGATGAGAGCCCCCACATACTTCTAAGGACCAAAAAAAGGTGCATGAGCGAAGAGGTTTCGCACAGCAGGGCATCCCCCAGGACAAGGAACAAAACCTGGGCTAGTCATAATCCTGGGTTTTGTTATGCTTTAATCTGATAAATATTGTTTCAGGTAACTGTAGCAAGGTATAGTATTTACAATAATTCATCAACAGTATCTCAGCCAGACCACATTTTTTTTATTTTCCATTTTAGCGCAGAAACCTACATACATTAACTTTATGCTTAATCCAGCATTCTTGGTAAATGAGAAAGATTATTATAGGCTTGATGTTATTGAATTACATATACTGAAATAATATATACAAGAGGCAAGGCAACCATGACATTCTGGTCACATGCCATCTGCTCCTCTTAATTCTGTTCCACTCTCTTCTCTTTTATTCTTTGCAAGCACAGGATCAAGTAGTTCTCGGAAGGTGCTCATGTTCCTGTTGATAGAGTCAAGGTATTCAGAGGTTAATGTGAAGTAGTTGTCAAGTGTAATATTCGTTAATGCGTATAGAATCTCTGCTGAATGAAGCCAAATGCTGGTGAGCTGGTATTTATGAGGATGTTGGGTATTCAAAGCGGACCTCCAGTCAAAAAAAAAAAGTATTGTAAATTGCTTCCCCTCTTGGCATAATCAGCATGACAGTGCTTAACCCCATGTAGATGTTGTGAAATGGCATAAAGATTAATCACTTTTGAATTACTAGGGGCGGCCATCTTGCCACACACCTGATAGTCCTGCTTACACATGAGAATTAGGGGGGTGCTGAGCCAGCAGCAATGCACACCAAAATGAGAGAGATATATGCCTCAGAAATAAGGAGAAGCTTGCCTGTCATCATTTTTCACACATGCAAGCAAGCGGAATAAACCGTTAATGTAGCAAAAGACATATGTGCGAGGGAAGCTGTTACAATGTATCTCTATGGCGACGGCAGCAAAAGTGTTCAGTCATGAGATACAATGTATACAATGTATTTTATTCACTGATGAGTCATTACAGCTGAAGGCTTACTACTTCTGGCTACTTCTGGCTAGACATAAGAGATGCTTGCACAGAGCTATGAGGCAGTTTTGACTGAGACGCTTGTTTTTTCAGAATCAGCTTCTTCATGTGTGTGGCAAGATGGCTGCTGCCTTGCACGTTTAAGAGTGCAGCATCTGCCTGCTATTCCAAACATCTGCATGGTGTTAATACCTCTCAGTAAGATTATGTCACTGATTGTCAGAGGGGGGCTTTAGGGGAGCAATTTACTAAGCTTTGATTTTTTTGACTTGAGGTCCGCTTTAATAGTTTAACTCCTTGTTGTCCAGTGGATGCAACAGCACTGGCAGAACTTTCTACTTCATAATTAAAAGTATAATATACTATTCACTGCAAATTGAAGAGTTTTTCACCCCTATTCAGTAACAGCTCAATATAGTGCAGATTTTGCATGAAACCCACTGTAAAGCCATGCTGGCCATTATTGAGCCACATCTTTTCAGGTTGATGGCAGTTGATGCTGTGCTTCACCACTTCAAGCCGCCTGTATGCAGTGTAAGTCCACAGGCAACCCCAGGGGCGGACTGGCCATAGGGATACCCGTGACAATGCCTGGTGGGCCGCACTGCTTTGGGGCCAGTTGGGCTGCTGCTTTTAACCCCCACATTCGATCACTGCTCCCCTAGTCTCCCTCTCTGCCACCTGTATCCACAAGCCCAGGAGCCCCATCCCCCGATGGAGGAGGCGTTCCTCAGCAGGGACGACCAGGGACTGGTACAATCCACTGCTGATTTTTGGCCCCAGTCCGCCACTGCGCAACCTTATTGAGCTGCATTGTTTATTTGTTGTTATTTATGACAATATGCCATCTACTATTGTAAAACACACTGCAGGCAAAATAAATTAAACAGCACTGAGCAACAACATAAAAACTTTTAGGAGTTTCTATTATATATACATACCTGTCCCTTTTAGTCTGCATAATGTATGTGCGTTCTCGTTTCATTTGCTCAACTCGCTCTCGCACGGCTGATTTTTGACGCTCTTTATCTGCCTGTGTGACGGGAAAATGGTGAAATCTTTCTGGAAATATATTCAGTGTAAGTCATCAATCCTGATAGTCACCAGAGAACACAACCTATATATGTTGATGTGAATATGTAATGCTGGTTCCAGATTTAAGGGTTGATTCAGCATCGTACTTTTATTTACTCACTTTTTTTGAGAAAAAATACTTTCTCTCGTGATTTTTTTTTCCTTTCAATTCAGCACCATATTTAGCTGTGATTTTTTATGTATGGTGCTGAATTAAACCAAGGGAAAAATAATGAGAAAGGCTTTTTCTCTCAAAAAACATGAGTAAAAATAAAAAATACGGTTCCGAATCAACCCTATAGTCATGCAGTATAATATAATATATATATATATATATATATATATATATATATATATATATATATGCAGTATAGTATATGCAGTGTTAGTACTGTAGTAAAGTTAGGAAATCAGATGATACCAGGTTTTTTATTCAATACACAGTATTGTCTATAATAATAAAATAACTTTGTCACTCCCCATCCCTTAAAATCCACCTATTTAGAGGCGCCTATCATCTGACTTAACTCACCAATCCTACAGTCTTATTACCTCTCAGAACACTGGGCACCATGCTTAGTTCATGCTCTTTGTGGCCTGACCTCTTGCCGCCAATCCCTGTGCTTTAGATTGTAAGCTCACAAGGGCAGGGCCCTCTCTCCTAATGTATTCCTGCATCTATGTGCTTCTGTTACATCTGACTCATAATGCCGTGTGTATTATATGCATTGCTGTCATTGTTGTATTTTAAGGGTTTTGCTTGTCTTACCCCCTGAAATTTTTGCCTGTACAGCGCCATAGACTGTGATTGTGCTTCATAAATAAACAATAATAAGAACACACACACAATGTATATATGCTGTGTATGTATGTGAACTGTCCCATCAAAAATAATGGCCAGCATTTGTGACTGCATTGCCCAAACGCAGTGCAAGAGGAAAGGTGTGAATAGAGCCCAAGGGTTTAATCAATTAAATACTAATTTAGGTATCAAAACAAGCGAATATAGCACAGGTATGAAGTGGTCCTGCACAGGCCAGAAATGTCAGAACTTCTAGTCCTCTAGTATTATCACTACTACCCAGCTACCGTGAAACTCATCTGATAGGATGTATTTCACAAATCAGTTACCCACCTCTGGCCTGAGCTCTGGAGTCATTTGAGGGGATCTTCTCTGTGTAATGCCCATAAGATCCATCTCAGATTTTCTGTTTCGTGCTATAGAAAGTTTTTCCTGAAACTGCACAATTAAAAGAGAGATTAAAACATACAAATAACATACTTACTACAGATAACTGGCCTCCCAGCAAGTGATCGGGGGTGCCCCGCTGTGTGAAACCCCCCAGGTTGCCGAAACAAACTCACCTCAGTCCTATGACGCATGTGCAGCCACTCGTCCAATCAGCGTGATCGGCTCTGGTCGAGCCCCTTTGTCCAGGAGCTTGTCTAATGCAGGGGTTAGCGGGGATGCGTCCGCTGGTCGCACATGTGACGGGAATTAAGGTGAGTTTTCAGGCAACCCGGGGATTTCACACAGCAGGTGGGTTTTGGTCCTCTTTAAAGCCAACACAGCGTTGACTGCGCACGACCCATCAATATTGAGCAGCCATGTGCCTCCTGTCTGCTCTTTTATTGCCTGCACGTAATGTGTGGGCACTGGACACCAACCTCTCGCCAGCTGCAGTAGCACTTCTCCTCTGCTCTATGACCCTTCACCCACCTCAACAGAATGATTCTGCCTCACCTAGGTACCAATAGAGCCTTGCTAAACTGTTTGACCACAAACGAACCTTGCTAAAATTAGCCAGTTTACAAGTACCCTAATATGTTAGCTTCCACTTGCTACAAGAAACCTTCCTAAAGTCCTCAATACTTACATGGACCTCCTGACGAAGCCCTTATTTGGGGCAAAATGTGCCAAGGACCAGTTCCTGAGGACTATTATTTTGCAGCACTGGTTTGGACTCTTATACACTGATGAACCTTGTGGATAAAACTGGTTACCTCTGAATAGTTTTTTGTATGTATTGTAACATTAATATTCAATGAAGCATTAAAACAGAACATTTCTTGACAATCAAAGCTTGTCCTCTATCCTTTAATAGTCTTAATGTAATTATTCCAAAGTTTGAGTTCCCCTAGAGAACCCCTTGCCACCCATATGCATACATGATGCCACTTTGACCTTTGTAGCACACTTTACATACTCACTCGTAGCATCTGTCTTCTCCGGTCACTAGTGCACTTTAATTCGGCCTCTTTGTGTAGGTCTCTGAGCCTCTGCAGAGCTTCCTGTTGTTCTCTCAAAGACAGACGGATGAACACCTTTTCCCGCTGAAGTGCCACTTTACCAAGAGGCAGGGAGCACACACGTGGGCCAATACTGTCCTCTGTACATGGCTGTAGCTGTGACATCAAGAAATCATCATACATGGGCTTAGCTTTGTTTAAACAGCCATTCATATTTTAGCATACAATTATTAAAAATGTATTATAATTAGAATAATGTATTAAAATAATAAAGATAACGCAACATTTTAATATGATGACCAAAGCCATAGTTCATGCATTTCAACCAAAAAGCCTGTTTAGCATACCTGTATACCATTTTATTATATATGAAGGTTAACTGTAATAAATCTCTGCTGTCAAATATAAGATAGGAAAAGGAAAGAACAATCACCAACCAATTACTGCCAACCAAATCCATCCAGCATAAGGCTAATCAGCCTCTAAATATTAGTTCTAAGATGCATTTATTTGTATGCAGCAGCTCCTCATTGTCACATTCATGGAAATCTATTAAAATCCATTATGGAAAAAGAAGTGGACTCTAAAGGGGGGGTGCGGACACAAGGCCCATACATTTCTAATGGTGGTCCTGTTATATGGGTTTAGTTGTGGTCACGATTAGAGTTAAACCAGACAAAAACCCACATTTTTAACTGATATCCCCTGAATTTCTCCCCCTATGAGGAGTACCTTTGGGTAATTTTCACTGCTACTGCTTCACCCTAATTACAGCTAATCCTGCTTGTTTTAGCTCTGCCTCCTCATCCATTGCCACTGTTGTGTGTGGCAATAATGTCATTGCAACACCTATGCAATGACTTATCCTTTGCCATCTTACAGAGAGGGACAGCAAAAAAAAGTGTGATTAAAAAAGTGAAAATGTCAATTTCGAATTCTACACCCTAAGAAGGGAGTATCAGCAGAGGCTTTGGCCAAATTTATCTCACATGTTCAGTGTGTTTTGGTCCGCTTTAAGCACCAATAGGAAAAGACTAACTGCTAGACATGGGCAAAAACAGAATAGCCAATAGTCACCCCAGAATTTTATCAGATGATGTGTTACAGTATGTACTTCAGGTAACAATCACTTACCAGCCCAGGACTAGTATCGCTGTAAGTAAGCATGGACTGTACCTTATTCTTATGTTCTGTGTGTACAATAACTTGCAGTCCATCTAAACTCGGCATTGCATGTGGCTGCTGAGATGGATGCGGTAGGCAAGACAGTTGTGCCTGTAACATGAATTGGAGAGATTAAGTCTTTTGTTTAAAAGAGAACAATACTTTTAATATATCCTGGTGACTTTGGTGGTATAAAATTAAACCCCACTTCTTAGCATGATTCCAAATAAGGTTCTAAGAACCCACAGTAAGATGATAGTGAACATTAAAGTCCCTGTCCAGACACACATCAATTTCTTTCCACCTTATCCTCCGTTGGGAACGGTGTAACATAATCAATTTCAAAGTATCTCAAAAACTTTGTGATTACATGTAAATACCTTATGTGTTTTAAGTGAAGCCTTTTCTTTTGCTTCATGGTGTCATGGCACAACTTTATGAATCTAGAGCATGCTCTTCTGTGGGACCACTATAACTTGCCAGGTTCTCTCACACTAAGAGCACCAAGTGACACAGTAGCTGTTAGACCATTTTTTGCGTGGTGGTTGAGGAATGCAACTGAAAGGAGGGCAAACTTTTAAACCCTGCTCCAGCTTCTACCTGATGCTGCAGGAAATGTAAGAGAGGCACATAGGGTAGCCATCAGGTGAGCTTGCTGCCTTATTATTGCTGTTGGGATTACAGTCCCTTTAAGTTTTACATTGATCACGTCTATTTGATATATGCCTCACAGCAAATAACCTCTATATTCTTAAAAAGAATTAATCAGAAAGCATAAAGCAAATACTAAAATACATACTTTGAGGCTCAGTTAATTGTGTTTGAATGCATTAAAATAAAATATGTATAGAAAATGATCTTTTACGCATTAGAAAATGTCTGCACCCCACCAACAGAACTTTCCCATCTCAAAAGCCAATCAGGTGCAAGAGACTTGAGAAAATTCAAAAAATTAGAAGATCGGCGTCATTTGGAAAGTCTCTCCAAATTTATTTTCCCCAAAAATATATTGGCTCTCTATTTGGATCATTCTCTATGCCCAAATGTTAAAGCATTCAATATTATAGCACCAGTGCGTTAAAGCGATCCTATACTCATATGCTACTTCCTCATTCGCGAGTGCCTGGTAATCATGTGACTGCCGGTGATCAATATGGGTTTGCCAGTGGGCTTGCACATCAAACCTGAATGGTTTCCATTGGTCATCGGACTAACCCCCATTTGGTGCCACTTCAAGTACCATTCTGTTCCAACTGCTGAATAACCCTCATAAACCCTCATAGCCCTCAAAACTCACTTATTCAGACAAGCATATAATCTGGCTTAACCAATCTTCTAAAGAGCATACGCCACAAAGCTCAATACTGACTGTTTGTGATCCTTCCCCCTCGTCTTCACCCCTCTTCCTTTAGACTGTAAGCTCACAAGGGCAGGGCTCTCTCCCCTATTGTATCTTGTACTCAGAATATCCACTGTCAAATCTGTAAAACTGCACTTGATATATTATATGTACTGTATGTTTCTACCCTGTCTGTAGCTACTACTTTGTAAAGCGCTACGGAAGATTATGGTGCTATATAAATAAACAATAATAATAATAAAGGAGGAATCATCACCATATTTTTTAAAATGCCCTTTCTCAAGATTTTTTCCCATTTTTTTAAACATTGCAGCTAAATATGGTGCCGACTTGCACAGAGAAATCATGAGAAAAAGTGTTTTATTAACAAAATACTCACTGTGCTGAATCAGCCCTATAATGATACATACCTCATTTCTTTTTAGAACACCATTTGCTGGCACATGTGACATGTCATTCCAAATATTATCACCATGAATAGCTAGAGCAAGCGTTTCACTTTTTTCATCCTTGGATTTAGACCGTGCCCCTGCTGCCTATAAAAAATATATAGTAAATCATTTTAAAAATAGCTGTTTTTATTTCATAATGACTGTAACATAAGCATATCTACAGCAAGATCCAACAGGTAATAGAATCCATGGAAGAGAGAGAACTTTCACTTTCCATTTCTATGGGGTCCCCCAACGTTGAAGTGTGTCTGTCTCAGAGTACTAACCTATTAAATCTTTTGCCACATTTCCTGCAATTCAACCTACCAGACACAATCATTTATATGCGGAGTAAACATAAATTAATGCATTTTGAGGAAGGTGCAGCATTGGTCTGTGCAGGATGCAGGCTGGGAGGTGTGCTCTTATACTCCCCCGGCTCCTGCATTATATGTATCTCAGGCATATGACACAGGCGTCTATTTACAATGTATGTCACTATTCTAAACTGAGGAGGATGGGAAGCAGAATGCAGGAATCGTGGTTAGTATGACGACATGCTTCCCGGCCACACTTTACTCCTTTTAGTGCCACACCTCCCTTCTTCATACACACTTCCCCAGGACATGGCAGGAGGCGCTCCAGTATAGTGCAATGGGTGCTGTGTTCAGAGCCAGAAGGTAAGACTCAGCATCCCCTACCTTTTTTGCTCCCAGGGCCATGGCATTGTTTGTCTGGGTCTAAAAACAGCCCTGCTGATATCCAGAGTGGCTGCCAACCATCTCCCAGTTCTGAGTATGACTCTCTTGGTAAGAAGGTTAGGGAACCTCTGATATGCAGCATGGGTAACTTTTGAAGCACCAGGCCTGCAGCCCTGAGCTGGGGGGGGGGGGGTGCTACATGCATATAGATGTCATGTAAGGTCTTGTTGAGGATTTATAAAGAGATTTGAGTTTTTAGTACAATTATGCTTTCATTTGGCACACAACCATTATAAGCAGAGATGGGCAAACCCAAGACGAAAACATGGACATCAGCTCTTGCTGGTGCAATAAGAATCCTGCTAGACCTGCCTATAGGCAGAAAAACACTAACCCACGAGACAGATTGAAACCAGCCTCCCTTTCTTTTTTTTTATTAAAACAGAGGTTCCTAACCTTTTTTTAATGACGTACCACATCCGAAATTGCAATTATATCAAGTACCACCATACCACCACTAAAACAGACCTCTCTGAAAGGTGGCAGGTCCTATACTGGCCCAACAATACAAACTCTTCTGTCAGCAATGCAATCATCCCAAGATACTCCACTCCTGCAGATAATTAACTTGGCCACCTGGCATACTGTGAGTACCACCAGGGTGGAGTTCGATTACCACCATAGTTACTAGTACCTCTGGTTGGGAACCCCTGGATAGAGTGTTTCAAAATATGTTGCTGTTTGCTGTCATTTTGAGCTGACCATTATTTTTTCAGAGGGACACATTTGGAACTCTTTGTATTATTGTGGCAGCTTAACAAATCACTAGGTTACACATGGTCGCTATCAAAAATGAACCTAGTGAATTGAAGTGAATTTCCCAAATTTGTCACCTTTTTTTAAATTGAAGTGGACCAAAACCCACATTTTTATCTAGCATTCTCTCAATTGCCCCCCCCCCCCCCCATGAAGATTACCTTTTGCTCATTTTTGCTGCTTCTGTCTCACTCTAATCCCAGATAATGACATCTGTTTTAGTCGTAAAGCTCCGCCTCCTCCATTTGTTGCCACAGTTGTGATGTCATTGCCACACCTATGCATGACTGATCGTCTGCCATCTTACAGAAAGGTTCCAGGAGGATTCGAACCAAAAGCAAAAACATTCATTTCTATTTCTACCCCCTAATAAGGGAGAATCAGCAGGGGTTTTGGCCAAATTGACTTTAGTGGGTTTTGGTCTACTTTAAGACAGCATTGGTGCTTTAAGAGGCATGACATATAAAGCAACTGAAAAAATGGTCATAGATAGGTACATGTCCTAAATATGAAACTGTCTACTATTACAAAGGCTGGATGGCACCAACTAATTACTGAGTAGACGTGGTGCAGAGCTCTGGATACCGCTCAAAGAAGCAAATGCCTATTAAAGGTGGGGATACCCAAAACCCCCAAAAAGTATAAACCAGAAACTGGTATTGCACACACTATAATAGTCTCACAACGCATTACTTTATTTAATCCATAAAATCCAACATTACTAAGAGCAGTTTAAAAAACATAAAAGACACACTCAATCGCTGTTATTCAATGCTGCCATTAAAAAGAATCAATCAATAATAAATTAGAATTAATGCCCACAGCCCCTCTAGGGGCAAAAATCATCAAAACTAAAGTGCTATGTGCAAGTGCATCAAAGACTAATAAGCAGTCAAAAACAATCCAGTGCAAAAATATGCAAATTAAGTTAGGTACAAATACATAGAAAAACACACTTATCTGACATATATGGGGTGTCCGTGATAAGGCCAGCCGTTTGCCCCCCTGGATTTTATGGATTAAATAAAGTAATGCGTTGTGAGACTATTATAGTGTGTGCAATACCAGTCTCTGGTTTATACTTTTTGGGGTTTTTGGGCATCCCCACCTTTAATAGTCATTTGCTAAATATGAAACTACTTATCATATATAAGAGATACGTGGAATATATTATTAGTTATTATGTATTAGTTTACCTGTTTGCTCACTGTAAGATGGGAATGTTCCCCATATGTCTCTATGTCAAGCTGTTGCATAGGTTGCTCTGTTACAGTCTGATTATCCATTTCCTTTGTTTGCCCTTTATTTTCCACCATTTGACTGTTTATCACATGCATTTTCATAAAGCTTTCTATCTGCATACTTTCTTCCTGCCTTTGATGTTTCATGATAGATTCACTGTTAGTCGGAAGCTCTGCATGGGCCAGCAAGCTGTCATTGTTGGCTGTTTGTGTCTTTGAACTAGTGTCTACATTATCCAGTTGCACTCCTTTGCCGCCATCACATTTTATCATTATGCCACATACAGAAGGCTTCTCTGGGTTTTCTTTAGCCATGACTTGTGCATACGAACATTGGTTTTTCTCCTCTTTCATATCTTCTGTACATTCTAGTGTCCTCCTCATTACTTCATTCTTTATATATCTTCTTAAGTTGTGTGTATCTGTCAAATCTTTCACTTCTGTATTTTGTGCATAGTCTTTGTTGTTTTGTTTTACTCCATGTTCTATTTCATTAGCCATTTTATCATTATCTATTTGATTGTCATGTAAATGGCTTGGATGCACACCACCATTGTCCTCTATAGCTGAAGTTTTCTTGCATGTTTCACTCCAATTAAGTTCAGAAAATGCCTGAAATTACAAAAATGTGGACTGATGAATATGTCAAAGGAATTTTCAACATCGAAACCTCTATAAATAAAGCGGGCAAAGTATACTCAGCATTAAAGTCCCTGTCAAGGCACACATTAAAGGAGCACTATCGCGAAAAAATGGCCCAATAATTAAAATCCATATAAATATGTTGGATGGAGGGAGGAGGGGTCACTTATACACCCGGTATCGAGAAATATCCAGCCAGGCTTGTTTTTTTTATTTTAATAGAAGGAAGAGGACATCTCGGGTGACAGACTCTGTCACCCTTCATAGACTAAACCTGTAACCACAGGATTTTATTCCTACCAGGGGAAGTAAACCACAAGCTTGGCGGGAGTTTTATTCAGTTCGGGTGTATAAGTGACCCCTCCCCTTATTAGCTAAAGTGTTTATATGGATTTTTAATATCACACAATTTCGCGATAGCGCTCCTTTAACTTCCTCCTATTCATCACAAAATGGGACATTTCAAAGCATCTCAAAATCTCTGATTATATTCCTCTGTGGTGGTCATTCCATTCAGAGTTTGCTTTTTGCTGCACTGATGTCAGCGTGACAAGGAAATCTGAATGGAGTGAGTGCTGCTCGCTGCATCCCTGTCCCTGCCTCCAACTGTGGGTGGGCCTGCCTGGCTATTCACAAAGGTCTGACGTGGGGGCGCAACTAGCTAGAGGTATGCTGGGGAAGTGCTGCAGGCTCGTGGAAGAGGTAAGACCAACCCTTCCAAGAGTCTTATAGACTCAAAGGGGGTGTTGCTCTTCTTTAAGGCCTTATTAAATAATTTTAAAAAGATAGTCAATACCAGAACCTTTTACAGTCCATGGACAGTAAAAATTTAGTAATTTAAGATAGATCCTTTAAAAATTCTTTCCATTAGATCAATTCCATGTATATATAAAAAACGATTAAGTCATATATAATGGCACTTCAAAACTTGTAAAAATTAATTAAATGAACCTGTGCAGGAGCCAAAAAGAAACAGGTGCCCTTAAATGTTTATTATCCTATTAATCTGCATTCAAGCCTCAGTAATAATCTGTGGCTGACTCTGCGCCAATGATTTCAATTTACTCTAAAATAATTGCACTTTTTTTTTTAAAACAATTAAAGTCCGCTTTAAATAGAAAATCCACAAAAGAATCACCCAGGTGTATTAGCCTTCGTTTCACTTGTGAATAAACCTCCATCAGTATGCGCGTACCAGCTAGCCCATATACATAGGCATACCCAGTGAACAAGTCATTTGATGATGAAACGAGTTTGGGACGGGGCCAAGCAACACATACGAGATTCATTGTTGTTTCACTTTCAGCTTTCACCCGAACAAGCTTGCCGGTTCCCACGGCTGGCTGATTGAGGACAACAAGAGTTTTAATGAAAGGAATTTGGTTGGAGATATTAAGAGCGATCTGAGTTCTCATAAAAGTGGACCCACATCTGTTTTTTTAAAACAGGAAAGCTTATGGATATGGGCTAGCTGGTATGTGCATACTGGTGGCAGTTTGTTCACAAGTGAAACAAAGGCTAATACACCTGAGGATTTTTTTATTTAAAGTGGACTTTAATTGTTTTAAACAAAAGTGTAATTGTTTAGATTAAATTGATCATTGGCGCGGAGTAAGCCACAGATTATTACTGAGGGTTGAATGCAGATCAGTTCCATGGTTTCTGATGTAAACTTTATAAATATTTGTGTATTGTGAGTGATTCAGCATTAGGTGGAATAAAAGCTCCATTCACAATCATTGACTACCCAGCAAGTGATTTAGCACCAGGTGTAAATAGAACTCTTTCTTCACCTACGTTGAACTGTCTACAAATGGTGTGGAATCAACCCCATTGTGTCTTATGCCTTATAATATAGTGTTTTAAAAATAAATCTAGTATCCCTTTTATATTGTGTTCACAAGCAAACCCACATTGTAGACTACATACAATATTTGTATTGGCACATTCTAGTCTTGGCTGAAGATTAACAATATTAAACCACTTAGGACATAGGCATAAGAATTCTGGTGACACTGGTGGTTCTCGACAGCCTATCAGTTGGTATTCATCAAGGTTGTAGAGCTGCCTGTACTCGGACTGGGATGCCGGGGGCCCACCAGTAGAACTGACTCTGGGGGCCCACACTTAGTTGCAAGTATCACCGGTTTATATTCAGGGCCCATGCACAGAAACATTATGTCAAAATTGTATTGTCTGTGTGTGTGCACTTCAGATGCCACAAATATATATACACATATATATATATATATATATATATATATATATATAGCTCAGGTTAGGTGATGAAGGCTCTCAAAGGGGTCCCCGGGACCCCTTCCTTGCTATGAGGTTAGTGATGACCCAGTTTGCTAGGAGAAGGTGGCAGGGGCCCGATGCCATGTTAGTGTCAGCTCTGGGGGAACAAAAAGTTTATGTTTCTTCTTTATCCACATCGTGCCAGCTGTCAGTGGGTCCCCCCGGGGGTTGGGGGCACCCGGCAGCTGACAATCCTTGCCGGGTGCTAACACCGGCCCTGGCTCAATTAGTAAAATTCTGCTCCAAAAGTAGATATTAACGATTTATGTGCATTTAAATTGCTGTTTTGAGCATTTTGACCATGGTTTTCCGTGACTGACACATATAATCTAAATGGTACTTTAGATAATTTGATGACAAATGGTTGGGAACCCCTGCAATCTTATCCTACAAATGTGTATATTATGTCATCAATTTCTACCATTATTTTTTATAGCCATGTTTGTTAAATCCTATGATTCCTATCAATAATATGTACCATACCATTTCAGATGAAGTTTCTTTCAAATAGGTTTCCTCATGGGTTTCTGGAACAGTCATCTGCTCCTCATATTCATATTGTTTGGGATATCCTTCATATTTACAGTTTTCTATTATATGTGTTGAGAAAATGATCTGGTTGCTTATACCAGTCTCCTTTATCTGTGAAAGTGAGTTGTCTTGCTCTAGTAAGGCCTGAGCCTCGGCCTTGGTTTCCATTTCCTCGTTATGCCCTGTATTTGCCTGATGATGATCACATTGTGAATGATGTTCTCCTTGGTTTAGATTAGTGAGTGGATTAGCAGAAGTAGGACACTTTGCCTTATTGTCATTATTGCTTTCTTTTGGATGTCCTTGTATTTGCACATCTTTTTGACACTCATCTACGCTTTGTACTTCCAGCTTCGGTTCACTGTTGTTTTCTTCACACATTACTTGGCAGATTTCTGAGTTACCATTTCCAGTGTCGTCTCTTTTTTGCTGCACTTTTATAACGCATGCCCCTGTTTCGCTGCCTTTAATTTTACACACAATACTTTTTTCTTCTGAAACCTTCGACTGTGTCAATTTGGACTAAAATAATAATATAGAGCAATCATTATTCCACATTTTAATGTTTCTGTTTTTTTTATTTTTAAATATGCAGTATGCATTTAAAATTAAATCTATGTTTAGCATAGTACTGTCATAATAACAGCAAACAAATGATTTTCTGTAAGGAACTTCTCAAGATGTAATGAGTTACCCCATATATATTTGTTTAGACAGGTCATATTTGCTCATCAGTTTCATTTAAAGCAGAACAAAACCTGGGATTTTGACGATCCTGGGCTTTGTGCCTTGCCCTGGGGGCATCCTGATTTCTTAGTATGTAAGTAAAGTATATACATGGCTTTTCACCTGGTTTATCTGCTCTGTGGAGGCAGAAGCATTCTCTATATTTTTGTTGTCCAGGTCAGTCTGGGATTTTCTAAGTTCTCCTTTCAGTGAGGTTAGTTTTCCAATCAGACTACTTGTTTCTTCCATTAAGGATGCTGTAAGATCTTCTAGAGAATCCTAAAAATTATAGATATGTATAGTGATTAATGTGGGTACAATAAAAATAAACCTCTTCAGGTTTCCTTAGTTTTCCCATAGGTTGCTGCTATTTCCAAACTTAAATAAAAAAAAAAAACAGAAGTAGGGAGTTTTCTTAAAACATTAAAAGCAGGGGCTTAACTTTAGAGTATACAGAGGTTGCAACCACACCATGGCCCATAAGGTCAGGGGGTTTCAGTCTTTAGATGTCTGGTTGTATCTAGTTTATTTAAATTACAGGAAAAAAGGTTACTATATGAGCCACAATGGGGTCCCCTTTAATGTTTGCTTTATTATTATTATTATTATTTTATTATTTCCATTTATTGTGCACTCACTTAGAGAACCTCTCCAAAAATTGCAGAAATGTTTTAAATAATCCCTATTACTGGCCCTGTTCTCACCCCCTAGTAAGGCCCATGTCTTACTCATACTAGTAGGGCGCTGATTGCCGATTGCTGTACCAATGTGGAATTTTTTTGCAGCTAACCGGTATTCAGTTATTATTTTTATTTGCCCTGGATGATGTTTGTGCTGTAGAAGTCAATACTAATAATTATAATAATAATAAATTGAATTAATTATTCTATGCTGACCATATATATTATTTTATAATTTGCCAGCAACTACATGGGTTTTGATTTAGCACCTTGCAAATGTATTCTTGCACAGTTTCAGGAATAAAACATGTATTTTTCCACTCTCCCGATACAGCAGACCCTTTTTTTAGTGCAGGTTTTATAGCGAGAATTGGTGCACAAGCGAAAATTTCTCTGCATTTTTTTCTTTCATGCGGGAAACTGTTAAATTGAAAATGCAACAATTTCTCCATAAATTAAACACTTGTGATTTAGAGACTTTTCTTTGGTGCGAGAATGTGCAGGCTAATTTTCCCTGCTCAGAGCAGAAGAGAAAAGATGGCGTCACCAACTGGCATGTTTTATTTCATTGAACAAGCCATGCTGCAAATATCAGCATGCTTTTTTCAATAAATATGACATGCAGCATTGCATGAAAATGTGTACCCTCCTGAGGCAACCAGCCTGGGCACCAGCCATAGTTTACCAGCCCCTATGCCCTTCAGTATGGGTCTATTGCTGTTCCAGGATTGTCAGAGGCACCCCTGGAAGCAGGCTTATTCCTTATGGGCACTGGGCTCTTCCACATCCCGGGTGCCCCAAGAGGGGGCGTGGGTAACTGGATGGGGGTACTGGCTTACCTCTACCTTGTGAACTGGCATAGGGGTCCCCTGGGGACCTTACAGGTTCCCCAACTCTGCATAAAATTTATTTCCTATCGGTCCATGTATTCTAGTCTCGTTCTTCACCTAAAGGGGTAATCCTTGGCTCCGTCAGGACTGCGTCTCTCTCTCACACAGTCTTTCTTTTCCTCTGCTGGGGTCTTCTGATGTTTTCTCAAGGCAGGATCAAAAATAGATCTGTTCCCCCTCCTTCTATCCTGGCTCCCAGACAGGAGTAATAGCCATTTTTTCTGGGGTATCCCCCTTTACACCCCTCCCCTCCAGTGACATAGGTAATCACATGGAGGATGGAACCCTCTTCACCAGCTACTTGTTTGGCTACTCCTGGCTGGGAGTAGAAGCAGGGGCGACCTTTGCCCCCCATTCAAAAGATGGCGGCATCTACTTTTTAAGCTGCTGTCACCTTCAGAAGATGGCAAAACGACCCGGAACTGGTAAGTAGTTAAAATTAAAACAATATTTTTTTGTGTGGGGTATTATTTCTTTTATTACTGCTGGTGAAGTGGAAATGGGTTCAGGGGAACCCTATACCAGTTTACAGGGAGGGGGCGCATGTCACCTTCCCCCATGCCGCTATCCCTGCCTGATGACTCGTATCCTCTCTTGGGGCACCAGGGACACAGAAGAGCCTAGTGGCCATCAATATGGGCCTGGTGTTCATCCATGGGTGCCCCCAGCATCCCTGGACAAGTAGCAGACCCATATCAAAGGCGAAAGGAGCTTTTAAACAAGCAGGGGCTGGCCGGTCAGCCCCTAGTAAATTTGAATGATCTGCTTGTACGTGGCAACAATGTAAATATTACTATATATAATATAATTTACTGGTTCTTTAATGTCTTCAGATTCTTCAGATGTATTATCCATGCCACTCTCTGTATTTTTAATGCTCATCACTGGATACGCTTCGTATGGTTCTTCTGCAGTTCCTAATGCACAGTCATCAGTTTTAATACTGTCATTTATTAGCTCAAAGCCAACTATATTGGTGGTGATTGTTGGTGCCAGGTCCTGCACCTTGCTGTAAAGGTCCAGGCTACTTCCAGATTCCTCCATAACTTGAACCTTAATTCTTTCTGAAATATGAGACTTCAAAAAGACAAATGGAAACAGTTAAATATTTTATTACTATGAAAAACCTAATAGTATCAAACAATGCAGGTAACTGCCACTGAAACAGCTAAGTGGTCAGATTTATTACGATCAGTGTAAAGATAAGTTGAGTAAAATTGGGGCATTTTTGGGAAGCAACCATTTACCTTCCAATGTGTGATTGGAAGCAGGAATATTAATGACTAGCTTCTTGTTTTGCTGTACTTGTATGTCACATTTCTTTATCTTGATAAATCTGGACTGTATTACAACCATGCAATGTTTAATAGATTCACAAGCTAAACATTTAATACATATATTGCTATTGTTTTTAGTATACACTTGCTCTATTTAAAATGTGTATTACTGGTTCTTCATATAAAAAAATGTTTTCCTGTGGTAGGTTCAAATTGCAATGTCAAATGTTCGGAATATCGAGGGAACTACATTACCACTGAAATGCCACGCCTACACACTGATGACAACAATAATGCATCAGGGGGTGGGCATTGCAAAATACACTTGAAGTAGACCAAAACCCACCCTGGAGTCCTTAAAGTGGACCAACACCCAGGGGTGATCGGCCCGGGAATCTATAAGGTTCCCGGGCCGATCACCTCCCTCACCGCGGGACATCCGAGATCGGGATGTCCCGCGGGGTGAAACCCCCCCAAAACCCCCAAAAAACCCTGCCGCCACCTCCCGCGCGCCCCTCTAGACGTGCCCGCGCCCGCGCCGGCCGTTTGTGAATGGCCGGCGTGGGCACGCGCCCTGTAAGAGTGACGTGCGGGAGGCGGCGGCGGACGCGCTGTCTTGTCCGTCGCTGTCACCCGCTTGTCCGTCGGCGGGGATTGGACGGCGCGGTCACGTGGGAGCGGGGAGAGGTAAGTTTTTGGGGCTTTCTGGGGGTTTCACACAGCGGGGCACCCCCCAATCGGGGTGCCCCCCGAAGTGGACCAAAACCCAGGATAGTCAAAATCCTGGGTGTTGCTCCACTTTAAGACTCCCGGACAGGCATACTCGCTCCCACCAGGGAATCCAGATTCAGGATGCCCCGCTGTGTCAAACCCCCCAGATTGCCCGAAAACTCACTTTCCTTCTCGGTCCAATGGCGCATGCTTGAGCAGCGGCCGCATTCCCACTATCCCTTTAGCAGGGTACGTGCCCACACCAGGGATTTGTGAATGGCCGGAGAGGCATGCTACCTGTTAAACGGTAGCTGGGAATGTGGCTGCCAGTGTGCTCAGATCGCTTTAGACGAGCTCTTGGACGAAGGAATAGGAGCGGATCCAAGCTGACTGGACGAGAGGCTGCGCATGCGCCGTAGGACCAAGGAGGAGTGAGTGAGATTGGACGACCTGGAGGGTTTCACACAGCGGGGCACCCCCGATCCGGATGCCTGAGGCAAAGCCCAAAACCCAGGATAGTCAAAATCCTGGGTCTTGGTCCACTTTAAGCCTGTAGGTTTAGCATATGATTCGTAAAGGGATTGTAACCCCAACAGCAATAATAAGGCAGCAAGCTGCTTTGCTGAGTCCTGTCCCATGTGCCTCCCCTGCATTTCCTACAGCACCAGGTTGAAATCGTAGAAGGACTCTATTTGCCCTGATTTCAATGTAATTTATCCAGGACCACTCAAAAAAGTGATCTAACAACTAGTCTGTCCAGTAGCGTAACTAAATGTGCCGGGACCCTGGTGCAAGCATTAAATGGGCGGCTCATACAGTAAATTTTTTTCTGTCTATTACCTCAATTGAATGCAGCTAGAAAACTAAAGACTGAAACAGCAGCAACAAATGCTGTTTTCCTTATCTAAGTGAGTACAAATATGATAAATTAGTTGGAGTAGCAATAATGATGATGCCAGCCTGACCTTTTTGGCCCCAGTGCAGTCACACCCCCTCAAGTTACACCCCTGAGTCTGTCCATTGAAGCTCTCAAGATGAGTGAGCCACAGTTGTCATAGCTGTATCTGACCACAGCAGAGCATGCACATGACATGATAAAGCTTTGACATGACATGTCTTTCCTAGCTTAGCCACAGCACAGAAATTGAAGTGAAGAAAATTGCTTCACTTAGAACATGGGTCCCCAACCCTCCTCCTCAAGGCCAGCCAACAGGTCAGGTTTTGTGGATCACCATACAGACCTACAGGTGAAGTAATTGGTGCAGCAACAGATATTTAGAGCTGTCTGGCTATAGGGACCTCCACAAAACATGTTCTGGGCCTTGAGGAGAAGGGTCTGGCCCCTGGTTTAGAATACGTAAGGTATTTAAATATAATCAGAGATTTTGAGATGCTTTGTTTTTACTCTATTATACACTGTTCCCAAGCGGGATAAGGTGGGAGGAAGCTAGTGTGTGCCTGAACAAGGACTTTAACTGTGTTTGCTTTGTCCCTGTAATACCTTATTGGCTGATCATATTCAACCACAGACGTGATGATCTGGGTATGATTGTATGTATTCACACATGATGGATCCGTACCTTCAAAATCTGTTTAACACATAATGATCTCCATTTTGTCTTTAAGTTCAGGCAGCCTTGGCTATCAGAAAGGATTTCTTCAGATCTCATCTTGGAGTATATGATTTGCTGCTCAGACATACATTCTATCCGTTGCAGCAACTGCCTGGCAGGGGACATAGACACTTCTTCTGTAGCCACCAAAGAACTGAAAGATGAACCTTCCTATAGCAATAAAAGAATAGGCAATCCAGAAATGTATGAACTCGTGTATACAATGGAATGGTCAAAGCTAAGCAAACGGAACCCTAAAAGCATGATAGAAAAGCTCAGCACCTTGAGCGCATCCTTTTGGCACACAAAAATACACACCCTAAAAAATGTCATTGAAAGTGGACTTTCCCTTTAAACCGGACCTTCAGCATCATTTAATCAAAGGTCCAAACACTTTTGGACTATTCCCCAGCAACTAAAATGAATATATTTTAAATTTTTAGTCGCTTACTTATCTTGCCTCAGAAGCATTACATATTGAGGAGAGGGGTGAAAAGCATGGGGGGGGGGGAGGTTATACCTGTGCTTTGCAGAACTGGGGTTAGGAAAGGGACAGCAATCCCAGAATGCAGAGTGGCATAGTCAGAAGACACTTCCTGTCTGTGGGATCTTGAATGTTTAAAGTTTCAAAAAATGCAGTAGATGCAATAAGGATGATTTTTAATGTGAGCAATCTGTATGTACAGGGTGTGGGGAAACATATAACATAGACCCTTATTTCCCAATAAGCTTTCAGTTACTCTGCAGCCATGTGACCTATTGTACATATTGCGGGGGTCATGCTAATTATTTGGGACTATAGGTACACATTGGTATAAAGGCTGAAGTGAAGCTTATGGAAACATCAATTACATACTTACAAGTTTGTTGAGCTATGAAGTGCCTTGCAGCCAGAAAATGCATAGCCACTATTTCTAACACTCACCAGATCATTGTGTTCTTTCATTTTCCCAACTACAATTTCATTTGTTTTCATTTCTTTACTTTTATCTTCATCTGTTGGCCATCGTCTTGGTGAATCATCGTCTTGGCTTTCTAAATTTTCTTTGAGGTTAGATTGACTTTTGCCTTCTCTTGATCCTTCAAGTTCATTGTCATTTAGTGATAATGTGCCTCTACATTCTGTAGTCTCTATCATGATGTTTTCAGTAATGTCACCTCCTGTTTGTGAAGTGTACGTTGGTTGGTTCTCTGTGATGTGTTGTAAAGCAAGTTCTTCCAGATTTACACATGTAGGGTTTTCTGAAGATCTCTGGGAAAATAATGCTTCTTGTCAATTGAAAAGCTTAATTAATCTTATAGATTGGTCCGTGACTAATTGTATAAATACAAGCAAATACTATATGCGAAGTGTGTAGGGAGCTTCTTCAATTCCCGTGAAATTTACCAAAATATGTGGGACCTAACTTCCCACACTTTCCAATGCAAAGAGAAGTTCTCTGGATGAAGTGCAGAAGTCTTTCAATGAAGTAGAGACGTTCTCCACACTTCAGAGAGTAGCCCACTAATTTGACTATCTTGGGCCTCAATTTCCAATAATGTTATCAAGTAAAACAGAAAAATTGCTCCCCTGTTGGGTGCTAACCCGCATTTGGGCACATACAATAACAGGCCAATCTTATGTTACTGGTGCTAGCTACCTGCCCCCCCGCCGACCAAAGACAACCCCAGCCAATAACAAGCCTGGTGCCTAGTCAGCTGATTTCATTTTGAATGCCCACATCTTGTTTAGCTCTGGGACGGGGGGCATCAGCAATGGAGTCTGGAGTTCTGGCTAAAGAACATAGCCCCCATAAATCATGCCTACATACCACCATACACAGGGATACTATCTCCTAACAGGACATGGCGGAATCCTCAATCACCCCGTAACAGGTAGTGTGGCAGATCCCCCAATCCCCCAAAACAAGCAGCATGTAGAATCCCTCTCTCCATATAACAGCCATCTTGCAGAATACCCCCAATAACAAGGCAGTGTGGCAAATCCCCCATCCCCAATAAACAAGCAGCATACAGAATACCCGCTCCCCATAAAATAGACAGCTTGCAGAATACCCCTTCCCCATAACATAGACATCATGCAAAACACCCTCATAACAAGATAGTGTAGCAGGTCCCCCCAATGCCAAACCGCTGCTGTATCAAGTTAGCTTTTTTTAAAAAAACTTCATATCTGTACGGCAATCTGTCAGCCGCCAGATAACATGCGTCAATTCATTAATGATAATAAGTTCACAGAACGGTGTGCCAATGTCATTTATGCATTGGCGTGGGCTGCCTGTCGAGAGTGATGGCTTCTGGATCACGGTGCAGGTATGAAGTTTTTTTTTACTAAATTCTCTAAGTGGCAGTCGGGAATTGGGGGGGGGGGGTTCTGCCACATACACCTTCACCCTATAAGACGCACAGCCACCTGCTTTTGGGGAAAAATAAGTGTTTCTTATAGGGTGAGTAATACAGTAGTTTGTTGTGAAATCTGTTTTCTTTGCACTGGTCACCTGAGCCTATTCACATCAATGGTTAAGGATGCATTTAATAATTATTCTTCAATAATAATGAAAGATCCTCCTCCCTAGCAAGAGCGTACTGTATATAAAACATAGAAACTAGATATTTAAAATAAACGTGTTTAGTAAATAGCGAAAATTCTTAACTTACTTGCACATTTATTGTCTCATTTCTTGAGTTTCTCTCTATGGTTGCCACATTATTGTTCCCAATACTGTCCTTAAGAGAAGTCAGGCTCCCAATCAGGTCCTGAGTTGCCAGAAGAACATTTTGAACAAGTGTGTCTGGAGAACCTCTATATGGATTCTAAAAAAAATAACATCAAACCTTTGTCGAAATAAATTTGAGGGTTTTTTTTTACATTCAACTTGCACCTTTAACTAAGAATGTACCGGTATGTATTTCATAGTCCATATTAAGAAGAGCTATGTAGTTTTAGAATGTGTTTATTAGTGCTATTTTAGATGTTTTGTTTGCAATAGTTTAAACTTTTGTTATTTTGTTTTGCAAAGTTTGTTGAGCTATAAAGTGCCTTGCAGCCAGAAAATTCATAGCAATTATTTCTAAAACTTACCAGATCATTGTGTTCTTCCATTTTCCCAACTACAATTTCATTTGTTTTAATTCCTTTACTTTTATCTTCATCTGTTGGCCCTAGTGAATCATTGTCTTGGCTTTCTAAATTTCCTTTGCGGTTAGATTGACCTTTGCCTCCTCTTGATCCTTCAAGTTCATTGTCATTGTGTGATAATGTGCCTCTACATTCTGTAGTCTCTATCATGATGTTTTCAGTAATGTCACCTCCTGTCTGTGATAGTGATTTTTCAATGTCACTTGCTAAAGTGTATGTTGGTTCTCTGACTGTTCTCTGGTCTAGAAACAAATCACATGTCTCATCCTCTATCTCTCTTTGGCTTACAGTTTCACCACTCCTTTCACACCCAAAATGATCGAAACACTCCACATTGTCTTTGGTTTCTCTTGTTGCAGCATAGTCCTTTGCGCCATCCTCCTTTTTGTTGTCTTGTCCATTAACAGTGTCTTGCTGTTGCTTTACTGGATCAGAGCCGACATCAGCCTCTCCACATCCTTCACTAGTCACCGCTTTTTGTGCAGCTAGGAGTATTTCATTACTTTCCAAATATTGTGATTCTAATAATGATGTCTCTAACTTCCGCTCACATCCATCTGAGTGGCAGCAGGTCATTTCAGTTCCTTCAAAGTCTGCTGAAAATGGCTGCTGTGATAAAAGATTCATTATACTGAACATGGAAAGTTAATAAAGATATGTTTGTGTGAACATGAAACTGTCTAGAGAGGCAGTTTTTATCTGGAAATGCCCCATTTTTATAACTTTGTTCACTGGCCCAGTTAAATACCTCAATGAAAAACAATACAGTAACATTTTCAAACCGGAACGTGAACTCAGACAAGATGATCACTTAAAGCCCCACAGAAATATCATGGGCTCAAAAGCAATTATTTTTACATTTTAAGCTGTAAGAACATTTTTCTCTTTATTTGTACATTGTATCTCGGTATCCAAGTCCCAACATGGTTGCCCTTTTAATTAAGAATTAGCTGTAGAACTTATGCGTAACATATAGGACAGCATACGTTTTTCAATATCAGTCTATACCTGTGTGCTCAGGTCTGTTGTTTTCGTACAATGTTCACCGGAACATTCCTCCTGGCTATTGTCATGGTTACTGCCAAAAATACAGTCATCTTGCAATTTCCAAGAACTTTCCTTGCCGCTTGGATTGTCTGCTCCTTCATCTTCCTTAGACAAGTTTGGGTCTTGTGATTCCTCACCAGATGACCCCTAGAACATATTAGTATACAGTGCACAGATAAGGACATCTATCTGATTCTTAAAACAAAACAAAAGAGATACATACCTTACCCTCCAGGCATTTTCTTTTTTTTATTTATCTTTAATCTTTTTACTTCCTCCAGCATATAGGACCCTAAGCTAAAATGGGCAACGCTGATATAAAAGGATACAATGTTTTTGGCCCCAGCAAGCATTTTTCCCCCAAAGAGGGATTTAGCAGCAGCAATTACAGATTGTTGCTGGGGCCAGTCGATGAGTGTGAGTATATGGAGAAAGAAGGAGAACATTTGGGAGGGTGGTTGATTGGGGGTTATTTTGTATGTCATGAATATCCTTTGTAGCCCACTTCAGACCACTTTATTCTTCAGATTTTTTTTTTTTTTTTTGCTTTTCATGACACCACTGGGGAAGGTTTAGGCTCCTGTTGGGTTACTGGAGACAGGAAGCTAATTGAACACTTGAAAACTGATGTTTCATTGGCATTGCAAAGATTTCCATTAGAGTCATGGACTTTTTTTACTGGAGGCCTGCTTTATGTTACCACCAGCTGAACATTTACATCATGCAAGTACTGATTAACTGAATGTGGGCCTGATTTATCAAGCACTATCTGCCAGAATAGGCTACATCATTGAAAAGTAAAGCGGTGAAAAATATCATTTAGAATTTTCTTTTTATACTGGCACATGTGTGCGGCATTAGCATTGCATTAGCACTGCAGCATCATGCATAAAAAATATCAATTAGATTTTGCACTCCAATTTGCACCAGTTTGGTGAAATCTGGCAGATTGATAAATAAGGCTATATATATATATATATATATATATATGCCATCTCAATGTTCAATGCGCAATACTTCATACTTTTAACACAAAACTACAAAATCACACACAATCCCAAAAGAAAGTGCGTACCTCCATAATACTAATTGTTCCGCTCATGTCAGATTCTTCCCCATCTCTGGAAGATCCATCTCTCAATATGACAACAACTTGCCCCACTGCTTCTTCTTTACCTGGTATTAATCCTCCAACCAAATTCTGTGCTGCCTCCAAAAATGACAAAGCCAGTTTGTCAGCGGAGTCCTGTTTTTCCAAGTACAGAGAAAAAAAAAACATTAAGTCAAAAGAAAACCTTTTTGATGAGTGAACTTTTGTTGACTATTTGTTGTCTAGTGAACACCGAATCCCCAAAATTTTAGTGGTTAGTTTAGGAGAATCACACCCACCACATAAAAGCAAAGAAGAAGGTTTGCACTCACAAGCTTGTCACGTGCAACCAGAAGGATTTCCTAATAATTCCTTAAGCCCTGACCATGTGAAAAACCAAAACACAATACAGATAGATAGTGCAAGGAGACAAGGGAATATATACTACAAAACTCAAGGTAACCCCTACAATCTAAACCATTCCACACTCTATCCAAAGTAATAGGCAAAATACACTAACCGCCTTACTACTCAACCGAACATCCTGGGGACAGAAAAGATCTGGCACCTAGGAATCATTTTATCCCTTCCAAAACAGTAAGCGCACGATACTTGTTACTTATATCATAATCTTTACACACTGTAAGTATCCTGCAATCACACAATAGTATTGCCTACCAGGCAATATTCACACTGTGGAAGCCACTTTGGTGAAACGCATTTGTGTATATGAAGCTTGCTACAACTCTTGCCACAAAACTGCATACAAAGCTTGCCACAAGGCTTGTGGGAGGCACAATCTGTAATGTTATGAGAACCAGGAATTATCTCTGATGCACAAGTTCTCTGCCTGTTAAAATGTGTGTAAATAAAAACACCACTACTTTTAATTTTCTCATTATGGTTTATTGCCATATTTTGTTCGCCCATTGGGTCAACCCCCCACAAAGTTGTCAGCTGGCATCCTTGTGGCCAGCCGTGCCAGAACACCAGTTCCTATGCCCTTCTGTGTGGGTCCAGTGCTCTTCCAGGGTTAACATCAGGTCCACACTGATGGGCAATGGGATCTGTACCCCCCAGGCCATCAGGGGAAAGGGGTATGGGGCAGGCGGTATTGGACCTTCACAGTCACAGCACGCGGGAGAGGGTTCACTACGGCTTATAATGATCATATACCTGTATGCTATATATGCTGGCAATCACGTGACTTTCGGGGACCAATCTGGATTTCCCAGTGGGCATGCACATCAAACCTGAATGATTTTCATTGGTCACCTGATTATCTGTCAGTTGGTGCCATACACCATGAATGAGGAAGTGGTGACTTCCGCTTGAATTAGAAATATAAAGCAAGATGCATGAAAGATGCCGCCCCTTACAGCCAGAATGTAGAGAGCATCTCTTCTCCTGTTGCCTTAGTCCACCAGAATCCAGGGTGCCTTAGCAGGGTTATTTTGCTGCTATCAGCTCCTGTAGCTACATGAACTGCAATGCAGAGCATGCTGAGAGGTCTGCTGATGATGCACCCCAATGTATCCAATAAATAAGGGGGGCTCTGGCAGCAGAATATCTCTAAAAACCTACATAAGCTGAATATGAATAAGTTAGGTAAGAGTCATCACACTGACTTTTGCTATGGGGTCCTGTGAAACCTATGTAGTACCCTAAGTTCATTCTGTGTTTATCCATATTAAAGCAGAACAAAACCCAGGATTTTGAGTATCCTGGGTTTTTATACCCTACCAGAACATCCAGAATTTTACAAGAATGAACATGTTTCTCATGCTAAACCTAAACTCACCTCAGAGTGGTCATTTTTAGATGAGTCATCCATCAGCAATGAGGAAGCATGGGCATCTTCTTCATATTCCTTTTGTGTGGTTCTGCTAAAGCCACTCATGTCCTTGTTTTCTGTGTGCATGGCTGAAAAGTGCTGATCTTGCCTTTCTTTAATGTCCTGGTCTTGTCTACCTGCATTCTGGTCTCTGATTTGTGGTGTGATCTCTTGTTTATCATTACCACTGTATTTTACATGGTGTTTCTGTGATCCAACAGGTAATTCTTTCTCCCCACAACCTTTAAGGTGACTGATTGATTTTCCTGCCCTCTCTTCAGGTATCTTGCGCTCTTCTAAATTCTTAAAAAAATGAAACATGCACATAATAAAGCAGTTAGCATTTTCTATATAGCTCTCTTCACACAAACTGAGGTATGGTTATCTATACCAATATCTATCTATCTATCTATCTATCTATCTATCTCTCTCTCTCTCTCTCTTTCTCTCTCTCTCTCTCTCTATCTATCACATAGCCCTGATGGAGCGCTATCATCAGATGCCCCCCCCCCCCCCCAGACACTCACCGACCAGGTCCGCAAATGCTTTTGGCACAAGAGGAGTACCAGTGGAAAGGAGTCGGCATGGCTAGGTAAATATTTGGAGCAGGTATGTACGGCAGGGGCGATGGAGGCAACGTGCACGGGGCCTCCTTATTCCAGGTGCCCGGGGGCATAAGCCTGCACTGCCCCTATGGTTTGTACGCCCCTATATACAAATAAGTAAAAAGTCCATATGGATCAGATATTAACCAAAAGATGGAGAACCTCTCTACACAAAGCAAAAGGGTTCTCCATAATTTGTTTATTAACCTTATTAACGTCGGCCCAGGAATCTTTATTCCCTCCCCCCGGGGCTTCCAAAATCGGGATGCCCCGCTATGTGAAACCCCCCTGTTCGCCCATAAATTCACCCTCGTTCCTGGTCCAACAGCGCTATCCCTCTAGCAGGGCACCTCTCCGCACCAAGCATTTGTGAATGGCCGGTGCGGGCACGCTCCCTGTTAAAGGATAGCGGGGGATGCGTCAAAAACCTGGGTTTTGGTCCACTTAGAAATTCCTGAAATCAGATAACTGTGTGCTTTACATTCGGCAGTCCCAATAAATGACACTGGAGAAGTTTATCCAGGTATCTTGTGAACTGGGAGTTTTTTAAACAGTGACTCCCAAAGCAGGCTGCCCCAGGGAGGTGTAATGCAAATAGAGTTTTTGTTCTCTAGAAAAATAGCAAACTTTCATATTTTTAGGATTCCTTCCCACATATGTAACAATTCATTTTTAACATTAATAAACAATGTAATGACACTATTACCTTTCCTGAGGTATGATCACTGTTAAATTCTGCATCCCAAAGCTTGGCATGACTGCAGTTGTGTGAGCATTCTGGGTGCAATTCCCAGGAAACCTCTCTGATCATCTCTTCTGGAACGTGAGGGGAATCAACGCATCCATTTTCTTTGCAAGTTTGCACATCTTCCTCATCCAGACTAGAATAACAAAAAAGCACACTAAAAGCAATTTACAAAGGAGCAAACAAGCAAATAGTATGTAAAAGGATGACTTGCACTAGTGACAGCATGGAATTTTCTGGCGCACATGAGATTTCAGATTAAAAATGGGCCATAACTTAGTATAACATCAAAGCATGCTTTCTTTATTTTCTGGGCACCTGATTTTCAGTAGTCTGCTTTATTCCTTATCTCCCATTCTAAGCAGTATCTTGTAATTTTCTCTCTAGTCTCTATGTGAATCAAATACTGGGATTGTTACAATGTTACAGTCAGTATGTAAAAGCAGGTGGGTCCTGTCTGCCTGCTGACAATATATTTATTACTCATTCCAGCAGAAAAACCTGATTCATCTTTTGCTACCAGTGACCTGTGCACTGAACTAAAGGAAACAGAAAGGCTGAGGAAGAAGCAGAAACTTCTCCTACACATACACAATGAATGGAGTGTCTTACACAGTGTGATGCAGGAAGTGTGGATTTCAGTCCATCTTTTGGTCTATCATGGGAGGAGAGAACTTTGGAGTAACTGTAACTTCACTGTTTAGGTCTTTTAGTGTTGTTTTCTTTTTTTTTTTAATAAAAGACCAAGCATATCATTTTAGCCTACAGATGGCAGTCAGTTTATGGAAATTTCTGAATGTTTATGGGGCTGGGGTTTAATTTAAATACATAAAAGCAGGGGGTCAGATCTGCAGTTACATATACACTCTATCTGCTATGAGTATCACTAGAGTTACTCAAGAACCTACCATTTGGTACTCAGCAAGGTTGAAGACCTGCACCCCAACTTGATTGGAAGCATCTCATTTTGCTCATTGAGTATAAAACTGCTTAAAAATTTGACAAAAACTATTTATGTGCATTTTTTGGCTGTTTTGAGTGTTTTTAACCTAGTTTTAGCAACCCCCCTATTTTGAAAATGAAGATTGTTACTTGATAAAAAGTGGTTGGGAACCCCTGCTCAAACATTAAATAAAATAATAAATCTGTTCTATAGGATATATATATATATATATATATATATATATATATATAGTTACAAAATGGAGCAAGCAATAGATGAGTATAAAGACACAGATACAGAGGTGCACACATAACCAATTTAATAAATATATTATTAACAGAAGGAATAAAGTGCAGCAAACACTGTAGCAGCAGCCTATTAACTGATGTTTTTGAAAATGGAATATTTAGTAATATTAGTAATTAGTTAGTATTGTTGTAAATATTATTATTCAAAATTATTATCTGGTCATCAAAAAATCCTTTATTTATATTTTTATGTTTGATGCTACGAGTCTTAAAAACTTCCAGGGTCCTGCAATGTGTTTGTGCATCCCCACCAATACTTCATACACATGAATGGACCATTCACAGCAGCAGGGAGTGTATTGTCAGCCATCCCTTTGCTTGCAAATAGAGGATGGACTCTAAAAACACACTCCAGACCTGTTCTCTAAGTCTGATTAGTTTAACAATGCCAGAGAAATCTGCTGCAGGAAGGAAAAGGTGAGAAAACGTTTTTTCTTATTTTGATTGGAGAGTCTCTTTAAATATTTTATTTGTTAGAAATATATTAAAGAAAAACAGCAATAACAATTTGTGAAATAGACACAAACTAACAATATGAAACAGAACATATTGATATTCCTTTTGTTGTTTTAGATATTTCCCTCTAAGATTGTGGCCTCAAGTTAAAACCCCCTATGAGGCTTCCTGGACTTTCAGGCATTCTCAAGTTTCAAGCATTTTTCATAACACATTTGAAAATGGATAACGGAGTCCAGTATAATCATTTCTCTAAGTAGCTCAGTCTGTTTCCTGTAGATCACACTCTCATTTTGTACCTTATATTATTTCTCTTAACATCCTCTAATGTTGCTGGTGGTTTGGTTATGTTCATTATGCCAGTGGCATCCTGCTCGTCATTGGTATCTTCGGATTTATATTGCCCAGGTGGAGCCTCCTTCTTTATAGTAACCTGGGACTGAGAGACTCTGTTGATTTCTTCTTTAAGAGTTGTTAACTTTTTAATAAGGCTCTCTGCAGCTTCCATAACAGAGGACTCCAAATGTTCATGTGAATGCTGTAAGAACATAGCAGCATATAAAGAGCAAAGATTTTGTATAACATAACATACAGTTTTATCATTATTACATTCATGAAAAACTCCTGGGGGGCATTCGAACGAGCACTCCGCGTTCACATGTTATAGTAATAGTATCTATGTGCTTTGGGCATAGTGATCAGATTGTACTGTAAAAGCCTTGCCAGCAGTGCTCCATGTGAGTAAAGAGCGCTAATGCTAATGCCCTCCATATGCTGACACTAGGCCCGAAAGTTTGAGCACCCTGCAGTAAAACCAGCCTAAGAAGTTGATGGCACCAGATATCTTTCTTAAAGAAGAACTTTACATATTTATACTGAAGGTTTAAAAATGACCATTGCAAAGTATAGAGTTTCTGACTGCCAACTTCTGACTTGCATGGTACAGAAAAAAAAAGAACCGTGCCTTCCATTGCAAATTCATCTTCATGCATGACAATACACCATGTCATCCTTTGGTTTGATTTATTTAAAACAATAGGTTTATAGGTTCAAACATTGGATTGAGCGTCTTTTGTATTACACATCTATTGATATAAAATGGGTCCCTGCATGTAATTTCCCCTTAGCTGTGTCACAGCTGCACTGCACCAATAAATGATAAAAAATTATAAGAAAAGCCACTTACTGCTTTATCTAGGTTATTTTCAAGGCTCTGCAATGAACGCCTATCAGCTTCTTTCTGTCCAGCAGTGTCTCTCATGATATACACTTGCTCCATTTTCTCTTTCAGTGTCATTAAACCAGCTACAAGACTTTCTGTGGCTTCCAAAACCGAGCTGGCCATTTCATTTTTAGAAACCTAAAAGTGATACAGTATGCATGTTTATGAATAATCTGTTAGAATTTATGTTTAAATTACAACCACATTATCTAGTTATGATCAGATGGCAGTAGAAAATCCAAAGTTAGAGTAATACAATTTATTCTTCTGAAAAAGAAGCCAAAGGGTGTGTCTTACCTGTTCCTGCACATGACTATTTTTTCTGTTCATCTCACATTCTTCATTTGGCGAAGATGGTTTCATCTGATTAGGGTCTTTTCCTTTACTCTGGAAAGATGTAGTGCACTCTTCTGAACTCAGTGGTTTTCCACCAAAGCCATGGTCTGTAGGAAGCCTTCTGTCTGATATGCATTCGAAACTTTCTGTGTGTCCATTCCGATGTTCTCTTTGTAAAGGCACATTTGTAGCTCTATAAATGAGGCCCTGGCTTTTCTCTAGACAGCTGCAGCTTTTCTGGCTAGATTTTGGTAACTCTTTTTGACTAGCCTCTGGTATTTTCAGTTGGTTATTATTATTCTTTATAATATCCTGACTTTCATTCTGGTTCCTTCCAGTCTTAGAATCTATTCTCTCTGGTATTTCTTCATTTGTAGGGTCCACAAACAGCTGACGGTTCTCTGTTTGCATTTTATTGTTTACTTTGTTCTCAGTTATTTTACATGTGTTACTAACATTCTGCTCATTTATAGACAGCTCTTTTTCTATACAGGCATCTCCTTCGCCAGAAGCAAACTAGGAAAAAGAGCATAATAATATGCAAATAGCACAGCTAATAATTCATACTATTGTTACTATGATCATTATTGATTACTACTTATTCTAAAATATATTTAGCAAGGAACGCAAATATAATTAAATGTGCCACTTATACCAAAGGCATTTAGACTTCTACTATATGTTGGGACTGTCACGGGGACCACCACGCACTCACCTGTCCTCCGGTCCCACGCCGGCTGTACTCGGTCGGCCGGCGCGCGGGCTGGGCGGCGTCTCCGGCAGGCGGCGGCTCGTCGTTCGCTGTTCCCGCCCGCCGCTCGGCTATCTCCGCCGCGAGCAGCCGCTCGGCTGTTTCCGTCGCGAGCGGCTGCTCAGGCGGCTTCCTCTTCGGCGGCGTCTGGAGCGGCCGCGCCTCTGCCATCTCGGCGCGCTCCCGACACGCAGCATCGCGCGCGCGCGAGTCCTCTATACTTATGCCCTCCGGCGGCGCTACACACAGCGCGCCCGCCGGAGGTAATTAGTTCTGGGCCAATGAGCCCAAGGTCACTGGTTTGAATGGGGCAATCAGCCTCAGGTTTCCTGGTTGCACCAATCATGTCCCTCTCCTTGCTCCATCACTTCCTATAAAGGTGTTCCTACTGCAGTTGATCCTTGCCCGTGATAGCGTGCTGCTGGGTGTGAATTGGTGTCTGTTTTCCTTACGTATCTTGCCATGTATGACCATCCCTGATTGCTGCCTGGACCGACCTTTGCCTGTTTTTTGACCACGATTCCTGCCTGCTCCTCTGTACTGCGTATCTCTGATTCCCCGGTGTGACCTTTGGCTTGACCTGACCATTCTTCTATCTCAACCCTCCTGTACCGTGCTTCCTTGGATTGATCTACCGTGTATGACCTTTGCCCGTTTGACCCTACCCAGTCTCGTTCCTGGTTCGTTTGCCTTCCCCTGCATAAGTCTGCATCCTTTGTGCTAACAAGTCCTGGGGGCAACCGTGTCCGGTGAGGCGTGTCCTGCGTCCCGGCAAATGGGGGCTTGTCTATAGGCGAAGAAAGCAGCGGAGATTGGGGGTTGCAGACTTATTGGAAGGTGGGCGTCCCACGGGACCTGACATTATCACGGGCCCAAAAAATTATTCTAGATGGAAGAATTAATGCAGCAGGTGCAAGCTATCGCCACCGCCATCAACCAGCTGGCCCAGCGAGTGGCTACTCAGGAAAGTCGCCAACTACCTGCGCCATTGGATCCTGGACCTACAGTCGAGCCAAAGATTCCTCTTCCAGAGAAATTTCTCGGGGAACGGACGAAGTTCTCTAACTTTAAGAACTCTTGTGAGCTTTACTTCCGTCTACGGCCCCACTCAACTGGATCAGAGTCTCAACGAGTTGGCCTAGTCATCTCACTTCTCCAGGGTGATCCTCAGACCTGGGCATTTGGATTGGCACCTTCTGACGAAGCTCTACAATCGGTTTCCTCCTTCTTTTCTGCCATGGAGCTATTATATGCTGATCCTGATCGGGCTTCAACGGCAGTTGCGGAACCTTAGACAGGCAAAACGCTCTGCGGAGGAGTATAGCGCAGAATTCCGGCAATGGGCTATTGATTCCAAGTGGAATGACCCAGCCTTGTGCAGCCAATTTAGAATTGGACTCTCAGAGAACATAAAAGATGTTCTAGTGAATTATCCACTACCCAAGAGCCTTGATGAGTATATGCAACTGGCTATTAGAGTGGATAGACGTCTCAGGGAAAGACGCCAGGAGAAAGGCAAGGATCAACCTTGGGGACCCTCACGTCAAGAGTCAAGCCCTAGGGGTGCAGTCGCCTCTTCCTCTATGACGTCTGAAGAACCCATGCAACTTGGTGTAACCCGTCTTTCCCAGGCAGAGAAGGTTCAGCGTAGAACTCAAGGCCTTTGTCTCTATTGTGGAAATCCTGGCCACTTTGCCAAAAGCTGTCCAAACAAGGCTCCTGTGGCGGGAAACTGCAGCGCCTAGATCCTGCTGAGGGACTTCATCTAGGCGGTCAGGTATCATTCCCTCTTGTTAATCCGTTACTCCTACCTGTTATGGTCTCTTGGGGTCCTTCCAAGACAATTGCCTCCGCTTTCATAGACAGTGGAGCGGCTGGCAATTTCCTGGATAGGTCACTCGCCTCCACCCTTGATATTCCTTTGATTCCATTAGAAAATTCCCTTCGGGTCCTGGCGGTCAATAATAAGCCCATTGAGGGAGGGTTGGTCTCCTACAAGACCCCCTTGGTGAATTTAATTGTGGGTTCTGCTCATTCCGAAGAATTAGAATTTTTTATTATTGAGAGTCCCGTTTCCCCTATTGTATTAGGGTTCCCTTGGTTAAAAACCCATAATCCAGTTATAGATTGGAAATCTGGGGATCTTGTTAAATGGAGCCCTTTCTGTTATGATCATTGCTTCTCCACATCCCTTAGATCCTCACAGATCATCCTTGATGGGTTACCACCAGCCTACGCAGATTGGGCAGATGTGTTCTCTGAAAAATCCGCTGACATTCTTCCCCCACATAGGACCTACGACTGTCCTATCGATTTACTCCCAGGGACAATGCCCCCTAGAGGGAAGATATATAATCTCACACGGTCAGAGGAGCTGGCCATGAAAGATTATATTTCAGAGAACCTCAAGAAGGGATTCATCCGTCCTTCAACCTCACCTGCTGGTGCAGGTTTTTTCTTCGTCGAGAAGAAGGACGGCGGGTTACGCCCCTGTATTGACTACCGAGGGTTAAACAAAGTTACAGTTAAGAATAGATATCCGCTACCTTTACTCAATGACCTTTTCAATCAGGTTTCTGGGGCTCAGATCTTCTCCAAACTAGACCTCAGAGGGGCATATAACCTTATTCGCATACGCCAGGGAGATGAATGGAGGACAGCCTTCAATGTAAAAGATGGGCACTATGAATACTTGGTGATGCCCTTCGGCCTATGTAATGCCCCTGCAGTGTTCCAAGATTTCGTGAACGACATATTTCGCGATTTCCTGGGTCGTTTTTATAGTGGTCTATTTAGATGACATACTCATTTTTTCCCGTTCCCTGTTGGAACATCGTCAGCATGTAAAAGCGGTGTTACAGAGGTTACGGGAGAATCGTCTGTATGCAAAAATCTCCAAATGTGTATTTGAGGTGTCTGAAATTCCGTTTCTGGGATATTTAATCTCCAAGCGTGGGTTGGTTATGGATCCCTCCAAAGTATCCGCGATAATGGAGTGGGAGCAACCTAGAACCCTTAAGGCGCTTCAAAGGTTTTTAGGATTTGCGAATTTTTACAGACAATTTATAAGGGGGTTCTCTTCTATTGTGGGTCCCTTAACTGATCTTACTCGGAAGGGCGCTTTTGTTGAGGAGTGGCCTCCTTCAGCAATAAGCGCCTTTCAACTACTGAAAGAGACCTTTACTTCAGCTCCAGTTTTGATACATCCCGATACTAATCACCCATTTCTGTTAGAGGTTGATGCCTCCGAACTAGGGGTGGGAGCAGTTCTCTCCCAGTATTCGGGCAATCCGGAGAGACTGCATCCTTGTGCGTTCTTCTCACGTAAATTTTCTCCTGCCGAACGTAATTATGATGTTGGGAATAGGGAACTATTGGGTATTAAACTGGCCTTTGAAGAATGGCGTCACTGGCTAGAAGGCTCCCTACACCCCATTACCGTATATACTGATCACAAAAATCTAGAATATTTAGAGTCCGCCAAAAGGCTCAACTCCCGTCAGGCTCGCTGGGCACTCTTCTTCTCTCGTTTCAATTTCATTATTACCTATAAACCAGGGAAGAAGAATACCAAAGCAGACGCCCTATCTCGAAACTTTGGGGATTGTAAGGACCAAGTTGGTCCTGCTGAACCTATTCTGCCCTTAGGTTGTATTGTGGGTGCTCTTCTCCCTGACTTGTCTAGCTCTTTGACGCCATTCCAGATTGATTCTCCTCCTGGTAAACCCTCTGAATGCTTATTTGTTCCACCTCATTTACGTCTCGCCATTTTACAGGAACTTCATGATGCCAAGTCCGCTGGTCACTTAGGGATTCAGAAAACCTTGGCCATCGCCAAACGCCATGTCTGGTGGCCCACCATCAGACGTGACATAACCGCCTTGTCGAAGCATGCCCTGTATGTGCCCGAAGTAAAACAATCCATGGGTCACCAGTGGGATTATTAGTTCCTCTAGAAATTCCTAGTGAGCCATGGTCTCACATATCCATGGATTTTATTGTAGATCTACCTCCGTCGCAAGGGAATACTGTAATCTGGGGGGTGGTGGACCGCTTCAGTAAAATGGCACACTTTATCCCTTTAGTAAAACTTCCGTCGGCGCCAGACTTCATGGTATACCACAGATTATTGTTCCAGATCGGGGGGTTCAGTTTGTATCCCGTTTCTGGAAAGCTTTCAGTAATCGCTTAGGTATTAAAGTTTCTCTTTCTACAGCTTATCACCCCCAGTCTAACGGACAGACCGAACGGGTGAATCAGAGCTTAGAACAATACTTACGCTGTTTCGTGTCTGACCGTCAAGAGCTGTGGGCGGAATTTATCGAATTTGCAGAATTCGCCTTTAACAACGCACCTAGCGAGTCGACTAAGTTTTCGCCATTTTTCTGTAACTATGGCAGGAATCCTAAGGCGTCATCCTTCTCTGGTCCTTCCTCCAACTTGCCGGCCTTGGAGGAATGGCTACGGGAGAGGACTAAGGTGTGGTCTGAGATACAGACGAACCTTAAGAAGGCCTCCGGAAAATATAAAGTGTTTGCGGACCGACATAGATCGCGAGAACCACCATTTCAGGTGGGAGACTGGGTCTGGGTGTCCACAAGGAATATTGCCCTTAGACAACCCTCGTCTAAGTTAGGCCCTAAGTACATCGGTCCTTTTCCCATCACTAACAAACTGAGTAATGTTACCTTTAAAGTCAAGTTACCTATGTCCATGAAGATTCTGTCAACCTTTCATGTTTCTTTGTTAAAATCTGCCAAAAATATTCAGGTGTCATCTCCTCCTCCGGTCGTAATGGGAGATGAACCTGAATATGAAATGAATAGAATACTTGACGCTCGTGTAGTTCAAAATTCATTACAGTATTTAATTGATTGGAAAGGTTTTGGTCCTGAGGAGAGGTGTTGGGTAACGGCCAAGGATGTCCATGCCAGAACCTTAGTCAATAGATTTCATCGTGAGAATCCTGAGAAGCCTGGTAAGGGTCCTGAGGCCCCTCGTGAAGGGGGGGAGTAGTGTCACGGGGACCACCACGCACTCACCTGTCCTCCGGTCCCACGCCGGCTGTACTCAGTCGGCCGGCGCGCGGGCTGGGCGGCGTCTCCGGCAGGCGGCGGCTCGTCGTTCGCTGTTCCCGGCCGCCGCTCGGCTATCTCCGGCGCGAGCAGCCGCTCGGCTGTTTCCGTCGCGAGCGGCTGCTCGGGCGGCTTCCTCTTCGGCGGCGTCTGGAGCGGCCGCGCCTCTGCCATCTCGGCGCGCTCCCGAAACGCAGCATCGCGCGCGCGAGAGTCCTCTATACTTATGCCCTCCGGCGGCGCTACACACAGCGCGCCCGCCGGAGGTAATTAGTTCTGGGCCAATGAGCCCAAGGTCACTGGTTTGAATGGGGCAATCAGCCTCAGGTTTCCTGGTTGCACCAATCATGTCCCTCTCCTTGCTCCATCACTTCATATAAAGGTATTCCTACTGCAGTTGATCCTTGCCCGTGATAGCGTGCTGCTGGGTGTGAATTGGTGTCTGTTTTCCTTACGTATCTTGCCGTGTATGACCATCCCTGATTGCTGCCTGGACCGACCTTTGCCTGTTTTTTGACCACGATTCCTGCCTGCTCCTCTGTACTGCGTATCTCTGATTCCCCGGTGTGACCTTTGGCTTGACCTGACCATTCTTCTATCTCAACCCTCCTGTACCGTGCTTCCTTGGATTGATCTACCGTGTATGACCTTTGCCCGTTTGACCCTACCCAGTCTCGTTCCTGGTTCGTTTGCCTTCCCCTGCATAAGTCTGCATCCTTTGTGCTAACAAGTCCTGGGGGCAACCGTGTCCGGTGAGGCGTGTCCTGCATCCCGGCAAACGGGGGCTTGTCTATAGGCGAAGAAAGCAGCGGAGATTGGGGGTTGCAGACTTATTGGAAGGTTGGCGTCCCACGGGACCTGACAGGGACTTTACTTCTTGAGGATGAGGGTATATATTGACACAAAGTACATATCTTACAAAAAATATGACAATATGCTTCTGACTTGCAGAATAAAATATAAGGAAAAAGCTTAGAATTTAGCTTCTGTTAATGTCAAATGTTTTTTATATAAAAGTGAGTTAATTAAAACCCATACCTCCATATTGAGCTGACTTAAAGTAAGTTGTTCTTGTGGTGTGAGAGGCTGTAGTTGCTGTATCAGGTCTGACACAGGATCTCGTCCTTCCATCATCACTGTTGTAGCTTGATGACCATCATGAGCATCACCAGTCAGCTAAAAGATTTCATACGTTACTATATTTACATGAAGGAAACTGAATTGTTTGGTGACAGCAAAAACTGATTTCCCATGTTTCTAATTTTTTCTATAGCAGATCCATCATATATTTTCCCCTCTGGATCATAATGCACTGCCCCTTGCGCTCCTTCAGGCCTACTGTATTCACATGGTCATCTGCTCCTGAGTATCCAATAGGACACTTCCAGTCCTTCTCCCCACAGAGATTTGGCACTGCAGCAGGTAAGTATTCCAAACTGGGCTATTGGTGTGCTTTAGTTTTCAAATCTGTCAACTAATGTTCTACAGTCAGTAAGGTGGACACACACACATTTAGATGTTGATGCCTCTAATACCATATTCTGTTTCTACCTTTGCAATAGCTTTTATGAACCAGTGAAACAAACTCTTGTTTACTACTTAGTTTGCTCATCTTAAATAAATTCTGAATTGATAAGCTAGATCTTACCCTGTTAGCAAGATTGTGGAGAAGTTCCTTCAGCTCCAGTTCCTGCTTGAGCTGTACTTGCACAAGTAATCGCACAGCACATTCCCCCCATGTCACCACTCCACGCTCCTCCTGCAGACATGTCTTTGTTACCATCATGGCAAGACGAAAAAGGTCTCTGACTGGGCTTCTTGTTGCTTTACCTAAAACAACAGCAGTTCTACATATTTCTAGGAATTGTAATAATTGAACAGTATTGCTCCCTCTTTCTGTGTCCCAGGACCCCACTCTAGGTACTGTGTGTGTGGAGCTGCCCCTACTAATGGAAGCAAATATGACATTTTGGAGGTTTCATCTGTAACTCAGGCGATATGATTGTTACAGGGTTAGAGTGATAGGTAGGTGAATAGGTGTATTTTTATTACTATTTTATGTTACACTGTAGATACTAAATAATACATATGCCTGCTAGTTTTCTATAACCAGTGTGAATCAATAAAGCACTGTGAGATATATAAAATATATATACACACACACACACACACACACACACACACACACACACACACACACTATACTGTTGCATACAAATGTTGCAAAATTACTGTTGCTATAAACAGATAAACAAGCTGAAGATGAAATGATCTTCATAAACTTAAAGATGACACTTTTTTCTATTTTCATTTTTTTACATTTAACATATAAAAAAAGAAAATGGGCATAAGCAATTCTTTGTATCACATCTTGTAAACACATTTTGTAGCCAGCCAAGAGTCTTTAAATTCCAGTTTAAGTGATTTTCATCAATGTAAAAGGCTTCCAGTGAGATTCCTAGTTTGTCTTGAATGTGTCGATCTTTTGAGGTTTAGCCACAGATTAGGTAGATTAGGTAGACTAATAGGTAGTCTATTGTGAATTATTAGCTGTGTTTGGGATCATTATCCCTTTGTAGAAACTATCCTCTTTTCACCTTCAGCTTTTTTACTTTTTTTTACAACTGGTGGTATGTTTGTCTCCAGAATTTGCTGAAATTGTATTTAATCCATTCTTCCCTCTACCCCTGGAATGTTCCACTTGAAAATGACTGCAACAAAACCTCAAAGCATGATCTACCTCCGGGATTCACAATTGGAGAGGTTTTCTTTACATAACATTGTGTGCCCTTTTTTCTCCAAACATATATTTGTCATAGTGGCCAAAAAGTTTTACTAAAACGTAATCGCTCCACAAAATGCATTAGGCTTGTTCTGATACTTTTGCAAACATCCGATGCCTAATTTTTGTTTTCTTGTGCTGACTTCTTCGTGAAGGCCATGTTTAGCCGTATACTGCAACTCCAGAGCCTGCTAAATCTGTCTGAAGGTCTTTTGCAGTCAAGCACAGGATCTGATTTGCCTTTCTAGAGTAGCTGTCTCTGAAATATTTCTTTTGATCTCCCAATGTAGCTGGTCACAGATTTCTTAAATGCAATTCAAACTGAGGAAACAGCAACCTGAAACCGCTTTGCTAATTTCTTATAGACACCTCCTACTTTGTGGGCCTAAACTATTTTCATTCCAATCAGGCAGCTGATTAGAAGAACTTATGGCTACTGTGTTTTGGGACAAGGTTAGAGGAGTCTGGGTATTTATAAAGCGTTGATATTTGTATTACCTCACCTTTCCAAATGATGATTGTAATAAAACCTTCACAAGCTAATTAAGATCTGGGACCTCAATCAAAGTTTTCTGAGCTCAAAAATGTATTTGGGTTCCCATATTTTTGCAAGGTCGTCTTTTTCTTTTTTTTCCCTCTAAGATTGTCCCAAACCCCCAAAAATACACAGATCGTGCTAAAAATGTTGACAAGTGTGTGTCATCTTCAACTGTATGCATTTTAGTGATCAGCTTCTTTAAATGATCAAAGTAACTTTGCATGCAACTGTATTGCCAGCATTTAAGAATTACTTTATAATGTATATTTACCCAAATTACTTTTGCCTTCATTATATATCTTGATTGATTAGAATCCTTAGATTTCTTACCATCTTTTATAGGATGATTATGCTCCTCAGCTGTGTTGTGTAAAAGGTTTGATAAAGGTTCCTGTAATTCCTCATGACTACAGCTTTGTAAGAGCTGAAATAAGAGATCCCTTACTTCTTCTTGCCTCTTTAGAAGAGAAAGCAGCTTATCCTCCTGTTTCCATTGGGAGAGGAAAAAGCGATTTCAGATTAGGCAGGTAAACAGAAAAATTAAAAGTGGCATCTTAGGTAGATGGTCAAATAAAATAAAGTGATGTTCTTGATTCTGGAAACACTTGTAACAACTGGGTTCTCTGAGTGCTCTCCACAGGTTTACATTGGAAACTGTATTTTTTTGCGGGTCTGGGCTAACCCCGTCAATATTGATTGAAGAATAATGATAAAACATACAACGCATGTGTAGCGATAACCCTTATCACCGGAGGGCTTCACCGCCCGAGACGTCCTTTTCCCAATCGTAAGAGGTGCTGCTGGAAGTCCAGAGTCGTCCGTGAGGAAACAGGAACAGCCCTTACAAGGGTTAGTGACTTGTAATATAGCGTTTCCCCCAATAAGAGACAGAACTTCAGTATTGAGGGTGAAGGTGAAGTGTCTTTATTAGTGCCACTCTAGGCCTTATATACACAAGTCTCCATTGCATGACACACACACCGACCAATAGCAGCAGGGCACACAATCCCTCAACTCTGCCGGTGACGCAATCAGCAATACAATAGACGTCTGTAATACACTCAATCCGAACAATGCCATTGTCTGTGACGTAATCAATCAATACAATGGCAGTCAGAACAATGAATAACGTAATCAATCAATACACTGGCAGTCTGTATCATGCTTAAGAAAAGGAAAGTAATGAACCTGTGTAAAGTCCAAAGGGGCAGAGAGTCTGTCACAGCATGTATTTCATTGTTACCTACATACCAGGTCATCATTTGATGGTTCATTTGTAAAGTTTACTAATATGTTTATATATGCTATCTACATGGTGTATAACATTATTGCAATTTTTCATGCTATTTGAAATTTAGTAAACATGTTCTTACCTCCATGGGCATTTTTTGCAAGTTCGGTTTGTCTAACTTTGATTTTAATCTTTGGCCTGTTGTAAGTCGTATATGGGCAAGTTCCTCAAAACAGGTTTCTAAACACACTGGACTTTCATCCCAGAACCTAGGTTTTAAATTAGGAAATGGTCACAGATGGATCATGAACTATTTACATGCTTTCTAAGTTTCTAGAATTTGTATGCTATGTACAATGATAGGGCAAAACATAGCTAGTGACTGTAGCTAACACTATTGTAGCTAGTTTGTTGTATACTACAACAGAATATCCGAAACACTGAGTAATTCATCGAAGCTACATCCAGGTTTAAAATTCAGTTGTTTATACAGTTTTTGTGCTTTTGTGTCTAAGGCATTAGATACATCCTTACGTTTTACACTGTCCACTGTGGGCAAGATTGTAAATAGGAGCTGCATGTTCTATTCACTTCTGGTGCATTTTGTAAACCTGGAGCCTTGTAGAAAGGTGACATTGATTGGCCAAGCATTACATAAAGGGTTGATTGGTGGGTCTCTCCTGTGTGGGGGCATTTTTTTATATTTTTCATGCACAGACACGATCACTGGCCTGACAAATCAATGTAATGAATGGCCAGACAGGGGGACCAAAAGCTATCCTTACTGGCTCACACTTTCTAGCGTTTGATATCTTGAGGATGTACTGTAATACTTTAATGCTGCCTAATTCAGAGAAGGAATGCACTTTCTGGACCTGCATTCATTTTGCACTTGATTTTTTTCTTTTTTGTTAGAAATTATTTTTTTAGTTCGGAATAGATTGCTACTATATATGATTTATGACAGTCAGTGGTGTAGCTAAATGCGATGGGGCCCTGTTGTGCACAAGAAATGGGGCCCTTTCAAGGCTCATACAGTAAATGTATTTTTGTCTTTTAACTCAATTGGATGCAGCTAGATAAAAGACTAAAGACTGAGACAGCTGCGAAAAATTGAGCTTCCTTTCTCTAAATCATGGCAAGTGACCTACAATCAGATAAATAAGGTAGAAGAGCAATAATGAAGGGGCTTCCTGACCTTCTGGGCCCCAGCACAGTCGTTACACCCCTGAACCTAATGACAATAATCAGACAGCAAGGAGCTCAAGCCCATACTATGTGCCTTTCTCCCAATTCCTACAGCATGTTGTAGAGTCTGTAGCAGTCTTCAAAGTTTGCCACTCCTTTCAAATGCATACCTCCATGACCACAATCTAATTATGGTTGCATGACCAACCCTGGCTCTTAATGCTCCCAGAGTTACATAGTTAATACAGTTGAAAAAAGACATATGTCCATCAAGTTCAACCAAAGGTGTTGGGGTAGGGAAGAGTAAGCAAGCTCGTAAAGTCACAGTAGTAGCGCTTGCTGGGCTCGCTCACAATGGGAGTTCTGAGGGTCAGGGACAGGTGTTTGACCACATTTTGAACATGGTTGTGGAGGAATGGAATTAATAGGCAGGGCCAGCCTCTGAGACCTGCTGCAGCATCTACAGCACGCTGAAGGAAATGGACACATGCAACTCCTTTCTTCCTAGTTAGAAGTCTGATACATATGTACTGCACTAGCACCTTATTTGAGTGTATTGTATTGATATGGGCTACTAGAACAGGGAGTTAGTCTGGGTCAAGGCAGGTATTGTTTGAAATGTTTCAAAACAGTATTTGTTCAATGATTTTTAGTGTGAGGGTACATATTTTTATTGCTGCAAACATTGGCACAGTCATATGGGTTGGTTAAAGAAAATCTAGTGTTTTATTGGTGTTCTATTTGCTGATTTCTGCAAGGGGTGTTCAACAGGTACGCATTATAGAATATATTTGTCCACAGTGGGCCTTGAGGAAGCAAAAAAGACACATAAAATAGCCTGACCTGGTATTGTGTGCTGTCCCTGGCAACCAGATCACTGGTAAGGCTTGCATACAGTCCAAACTCTAAAAGCCTTGCTAAAAGCCAAGACCTTTAAGAAACTGTTCAAAGTATGCGCTTAAAACACTCCTACAGGCTCATTGATGCATCTGGAGCCACATGAGTGGTTGTAAGCTTCTTTATCCTTATATCAATGGCTAACAGGGCACGACATTCTGCTAATACAGTTTCTGTGCAGACATTTGCTGCCGTGTGGTATGCAAATATGGCAATGTAGCATAGCTCACCTGTGACACCACTGTGGCTCCACCACAAGCACGGCAGCCCTGAAGCTGCTTTCCATTTTTACCTTGTTTGTCTGTGCAAAGAGCAGATAATACTGATATGCAGTGGCCACTGGGTTGCTAAAAGAAAAGTAAAATTAAAATTGGACATGAAAGTTAGAATATGTTATACACTACCTTTTTAAAATTTAAAATAGCACTAACCCTTTTCCTTTATTGGTACTGGAGACTTCTTGGAGTTCCAGCTCCAGTCTTCTTTGAAGCTCCTTTAGGCCTTGGATGGCTATCCACTTCTCTTCAGAGGTAACGTTGCCTGTTTCATCCCTAAAAATGACATGAATCATGGTGCATGCAGCTAAATACTGTCAAATAATTCCACAGTAATGTAAGAGATTCTACCACAATTCCCAATACACAATGTGGGACTGTTCTCAAAGGTATCTACAGTATTGCTTGAAAAAGTTGAGGGCAGGGCAATTTCTAAGAACGAGGCAACGGCCAACGCCATTGTGCATATTATAAGGGGGGGGGGCTTTATCCTAGCCATCTTGCTTTCCACAGATGGGTCAGGGCCGCTGTTAGTGTTCCTGCCATACTCCAGGTATGGAACAGCAGCAACCTTGCTACTGCTCATCCATAGGGCATTCATACACTGGCTGAATGGGGACTAGTTCTGTCACATAGCAGTGTGTGGGCTGCACAATCAGACACTACCACCTACAGAGGAAGTGTACAAGATGTAAGACAAGGATGGAGTTTATCAAAGTGAAGGAACTGTAGGGAGGGGTACTGTATGGCCTAGGTAAGTAACCTAAACCAGAGAATCTAGCTGCTGTTTTTATAGCAACCCCAGCAGCTTTGCTGGAGGGAAGGGAAGCATTACTAATTTTCACAACTAAGATGCACAGATGCCCTTGAAAACATGGATTATTAGAAACTAACAGAACTGGACAGTCAAATGGTTACTAAACAGGCAAATATACGTGTACTACCTACTTATATAGAAGCAGTGAAGCAAAAACTGAAGAAACAAAAATTATTTAAATTAAAAAGGATAAAAATTTGCAGGGAACAGGAAGCAGAAAGTGTTCTCTTAATAATCCTTATCAAACAGATGAGCAATATCTGTCAATATGCAATTTAAGAGGACCCACTTCCTACCTAATGGGTGTGGGTCCGGACCAGGCCTTATTGTGCCAGGCTCGAGGGGGGGCATCCAGATTGCTGGAGCCCCCTCATGCATCAACCCCCTGACAGACTGACCCCCTCGATCCTCGAGTCTGGCAGTCAAATGGATAGGTCATGTTCTCTTTTCCAGCGGCCAATGGCAGGGCAGAATTCTGGCTGAGGATCGAGGTTGAAGATAAGCATTACAGGGGGGGGGGGATTTGGGGGGGGCGATGCACGGGGGGCTTCAACAAACTAGATGCCCCCGATCCAGACCTTCACCTATCTGGTAGAAAATGGGTGTGGGTCTGCTTTAATAAATTATTTAACATATATAACATAAATAGAAACACAGCAACACGCAATTGAAGTCTTAATCCTTAATTAAGTCCTATACAATTAAAGGCATGTCCCTGATAATACCTTTTTATGCTCTACTCACCTGAAGTTGTGAGTTGCTCCTGGGAGTTGTGATAATACTAACTCACTTCCCCTCTCTAATCCAAACTGTGCCAGCATTTTGAAGTCCATCAGATTTTTCTCCTTCTGCTCAGCATCCAGGGAAGTCCAGGTCTGCGCTCCTGAAAAATACAGCCCACTCAAATGAGACCAGCTACCAGTACCTGCATGCTGAAATTCAGAACTATTTTGGCATGTATATACATTACATACATACTAGGAGGCTAAGTATGAAGGCTAGAGAAGTAGACAGTTAATAAATCCAACAGAAAAAGGAACAGGGTCAGTGATTGGGGGACAGTCCTTCCCAACTCCAAGGGCCACTGCCCAGACAGCAAATTCCAAGGCACTACTTACAGAGATCCCAGACATAAGAAGTGAAGTTAAAGAGTAGCCTAGAGCTAATGAAGAACCAGTAAAGTAATTATCCAGCCACACTCTAAAGTATTCTCAGGGCTACACATGGCAATTTTATATTTTTTTCTTTTTTAACAAGCTATATTGCCAGATTAATTTTAAAATAAAGTTTCTTTATCTGTCCTGTGCTGTCCTCTGTGATGGGAGTGGCATGGTGCAAGCACACTGTGTGCAATGTATCGAAGTGAGCTTAGAGTGATTCTATCACTAAGGGGGTGTCTACCTGACAAGAGCCTCAGGATTGTATTGGTAGTCTAGTTCGGAAGGGGAGTACTGAAGGCAGAGAAAGAGGAAGAAGAAATTCCCCTTCCTTGTGACCAGAGAAAAAAACAGCACTAGATTAGGTTAGCTGCCAGGCAAATTATTTTGGCACAACATTCTTTTCCTGTCTCCCATGCCCCTATCCATCTTCCCCAACTGAGTAACTCAGACAATGTGGCTGGCTCAGTGGTGGCCAGTTTAAAAATAGGGCTTTCCGCTGCTGAGGCCACATCCACCAGTTGGCTGATCTCAAAAATGCCGGGACCTAGTCTGCTGGCCACATCACCGGCTTGCCCAAGATGGGGAAGTGCTCCCATCCCCAACCTATCTGGCTGGGTGCAGGAGCGTGCCACGGCACAAGGAAGCCAGAGATACGGTCATCCAGCAAAGTCAGCACAGTGGGAATCACGAGGAAAGGTATGTTTTCATGCAACCTGGGGTTTTACACAGCTAGAGATAAGAAAATTTGGTCAGTCCTTTAAAGCAGCTCAATAGCAAAAATAATGTAATGATAGAAATCTGCACAGACAGCCAGCAATACATTTTAATTGTACTCAATTTTCCATTCAGAATACCATAATGAGCCTGTAGCATGTCACAGAACAGCTTCTCATTTAATGCGGCATATTTCAATTCTACAGCCTCTTTCAGGTCCTCTTGTGTAAGGCCGAGGTGTCTTCTTTCATTCCCAGTCTCCTCTGTGGCTCTTACAAGACCTACCAGCCCCTCACTATCCCACCTGTTAGGCAAGATAGATCAGATAATATATTACATCGAGCAGAAATATGAAATATTCCAATAAAGATTCCAAGTCCTCTATTTACTAAATTATAGACTACAGATCAGGGGATCCTACACCAGATTTCACACTCCACTTTTGGAAAATCATGATTCAAAAGAGAGAAAGTTACTAATGCCTGTGTGAAATTGCTCATACACACACCTATAACATTTGCTATGCCTTTTTCCACCATCGCCTCTTCCTGTGGACTACACAGTAACCCTTTCTCTCCATTATGCTCCACATTAAAAAGATACTGCAGGCAAAGGAAATTGTTACACCATTGTTTTGGGCACTGTCCTAAACTGTTTTCTGTTTTTTTAAATTGAAGCAGAAATTTCTGAGATATTGAGGTTTACAGGTACAGCCAATGACATTCTCTTTTTCATCCTGTCCCCCAATCAGCTCAGTAGAGTGGGGCAAGATTGCTAGTCCCTCCCTCCTCCAGATTCATCACATTGCTGTCAGCGCAGAGAGCTTTTTATTATGCAGCATCACAGATCCAAGGGCCACACCCACTTTTCTCTGAAGAATAATCATAAGCTGAACCTGTAAACCTCGATATCTCAGCCATTTATTCTTCAAATTAAAAACAGGTTATGACAGTGGCAAATGCAATTTAACGCAATGGTGTAACAATTACCTTTGCCTAGCACTTTTTTTTACCTTTTGCTATACACATTTCTATTCATTTCTATTCACTAAATGTAAAATAAATGTTATTTCATTAAAGTGCACCTATACTCAGGGGGAAGTTTTTGTGGTCACCTGGCTTCTCCAGCTCAGTGCCCCAAAACCGCCTGTTTCTTTTTTTTTACTAAAGCCTTGGTGTATACACTTGTCAGCCAGCTACCTGCCATCAACTTCCATTTTTGTACCTTTGTTTGTGACATCTGAACTTGACTATCCTCAGTAGCTTTGCTATCAAATGGCTACCAGACACCCTGGGAGAATGACCTAAGGTTATTTGCAGCTCCTGTAAATACCCAACATCAGTGGCTCTGGTGAAAACCAGGGGCCTCTTACAGATCCTGGAACCCAGTGGTTGTCTAGTACACGCGTGTGGAGAACCTCCTTTAACCCTGTGGAACTCACTGGTGTGACAATAGGTTCCTGCTTTCTACACCTCTAGTGACCAAACTTCAGCTTATTAATAGTGCAGACATCCAGCATATTCATTTGGGATGTAGAGGTTTACAGCTGTAACTCTTTGGTTAAAGCGATCCCTCACTCTGAATAAGAGTCTATCTTATATGTTTCACACACCCTGTACATACAGATCGCTCACATTAAAAATCATCCCACCTGCATCTACTGCATGTTATGAGCCTTTAAACTTCCAAGATGACGGCTCATGTGGCAGCCTGCAAACAGGAAGTGTCTTCTGACTGTGCTGCTCTGCATTCTGGGATTGCTGTGCTTTCCCTGACCCCAGCTCTGCTCTGTCTGAGCAAAGCACAGCTATAATCCACCCCCTGTACTTTATTCCAGTCTCCTCTCATCAGTATTTGTTATGCTTCTGAGGCAAGATGGCGGTGCCCGTATCCTAGAGTCCCGAACGGAGTTGCAGCCCAGTGGGGGAAAGAATAAAAAGTAAGTGACTGTAAAACTTAAAATATATTAATTTTAGATGCTGGGAAATAGTTTTGGACTTTTCATTAAATCATGCTGAAGGTCCGGTTTAAGATCTGCAGATTAATTAATTGATATAACTTTTCTTTTTTGTTTTTTTATAAGCACATTTTCCGGAAACTTCTTGTTATATAGAAGCATCATGAGGCAAAGATGAAGATACGTTATTTTTATTTACTTACTGTCCTTTAAGTCTTTGAGTCTCTGCCCTGAAGTCTTCCTGATACTTCTCTGGATCAAGCTGAAGAAATCATGACTTGAATTTTACTTTATTGTTATTGTAATATAATATAATAATTCCAATACTGTTTAAAGAAATTAAGTCTATAGGGTTTATTTAGCACCAGGTGTAAAAATAGCATTTCTACTCTTTCGACTAAAGTGCACTTTTACACTTGATGCTGAATCGACTCCTATGTCATTGAAATGACTACTATTATTTTTTTCATTGAGAGCAATGCTAACATGCAAATAGCCTTCTCATCAGGCAGGGCCTCCAGGCATCTGTAATTGAGTTCAGCGTTGGTGGAAGTGGCAAGTCATCTCCAAGGGGTCCCCTCTTTTAATTCTCTGGTGTCCCACCAGAGGGATCACACTGCTGCTGTAGAGAGGCTTTGATATATGTCAGAGTAATTCATTCTGCATCACTGTCATGCAATCACTTTGGTGCCATGTCTTCGGTGCCGCTGCCATTGCTGCCACCATGGCATGTCCACAGCTTCTGGATCTGGACAAGGAAGATACCATGGCTGCCACCAGATGATGAGAGGGGACATGGCACTGGATTGGAAAGAAGACACTGGAGAGGAGTGTAGTAAAATTAGATTTTATTAAAGCATATGTTAAAGGGTGAATGAGTCACCTGAATTCCTAACACTCAAAATAGGGTGTGTGCTGGAAGTCCTACCATGTCTATGGTAAAGAGGCCATGACAATAGACACCTATTCACACCTAGCTGGCAACAAGCTGTACTTGAAAAGGAATCCTTGTATTCCTAATTAGGTCTCCAGACCCAGATATTTCAATACACGTTGGGCATATGGGCATTGGATGATATTTCTGGGAAGAATTGTAATTCTTGTAATATGTCAGTTTCTTGTAATATGTCAGTTATGACTATGTTAATTAGAGATGAGCGAACCGGTTCGGACGAACCGGAATTCGCTCCGAATTTCAGGAAATATTCGATTCGGCACGAACCCGAATATTTTGTGGTTCGTGCCGATCGAATTTTTCCTGAAATTAAAAAAAAAAAAAAAATGCCGGCATGGTGGGAGCGGGCCGGCCGGTTCCGCTGTCAGCGGGCAGGCTTCGCCGGCCCGCTCCCACCATGCCGCCATCCCACCATCCCACCATGCCGCTCCCACCATGCCCGCTCCCACCATGCCGGCATTTAAAAAAAAAGCAAACACTTACCTGCAGGTCCGGAGCGTGGAGGCCGGCGCCGCTCTCAGCTGTCATCTGAGGGCGCGTCATCAGAGGCATTTTTTAAATGCCGGCATGGTGGGAGCGGGCCGGCCGGTTCCGCTAACAGCGGAACCGGCCGGCCCGCTCCCACCATGCCGGCATTTATGATGGGGAACTTCGTAAAAGTTCGATTCGGCCGAACCCGAATTTCTTTGTGAAATTCGCCGAATCGAACTTTTCAAAAGTTCGCTCATCTCTAATGTTAATGATATCAAACATGGCATGTATATGTTGTCCAGAACCTGATAATCCACATAGTATCGGACCCTGAATGATATACATTTGGTGTTTGGGTTCATTTAACTAAGAAATTAATGGGGATCAAGAATTTCTTTGTTGCAATATGATAACATCCGTATTGTGGGAGTTATACTCTTTATGAAATATACATCTAATCTCATAGAGACCTGATGTGGGCCGACCTTGGCAGACACTTCCACGAGGTGGGGAATGCTGGTCATTCCCCATATTGTTCAATACATTAAGCTGTGTGCAGGGGGGAGGCACTGAATGGATGGACGCCTTAACATAAGTATATCTATCTGTATCTCCACTATATCTCTCTTACCATTATAACATTTATTGTACTGCATGGGAAACTTACTTACATTATGTAACAACTGCCTGTAATATAAGGTTATCTGGGGTAGCTTTGTGAACATATTTGGTTAGTAAAGGTTATTTACTGTGCTGGTAATTAAACCCGTTTTAATTGATACATCTTAGTGTGTGTGGTGGATCATTTCTCACACAATAGATTGTAGTTGCAAAGTATTAAAGGTATTAGGAATATATTTCTCCTTGGGACATTTCACTGGATGTATGGGGACAGTCTCAGCGACCATTGTTTTGAATCAGATTAGTGGCCGCTGGGCTGATATGATTATTAGTATTTGCGATATTTATCATATTAATCTCTAGTAGAAATATTGGAGATTAATGTGCAGCAGAATATTTATTTTTAAGTGAGTGCGTGAGTTTTTTTTCACTACCAAAACCCCTATACCAGTTCAAAGGGTAGGAGCATTGGCAAACCCCATGCCCAGCATGCAACAAAAGGTTGGTGTTTAAGCCCTTCTTGACTACCAGGGGGTGCAGGAAGAGCCCAGTTCCTTCCAATGGGCCTGGAATAATACATGGATGAGGGGGAACCGGATCTGCAGCTGATTACTAATTACTAGTATTGTAACATTGATTTATATGTTATTCATAAAGTACTGTATTATTTGCATTAAGATACATATGAGCTTCAGAACACAGGTAACATAAATACCTTAAGCTGCCGTTCTCCAGCAGATTCCCTGCTGCCGGGCTTGGTAAATGATCTATTTCCAAACAGCCATGCCTAGAAACACCAACCAGAGTCATGTATATACCATGAAGGTATGGTATCTTCATTTCAATACTACTCAATTCTGTTTAGGTTATTTACTATAAAAAATAATTTTTGCACCATTTAAGTTATGCCTATTTAAGGCACGACCATTTATTTTGATTTGTTCTTTATTTTTAAGTGTGCTATCATCACGCCTAGAATCCAGCTCCTTAGTGTAGTGATTTAGTTATGCCTCTGTTCTTCTGTGGCAGCTTGCATGATTTATTAGGAATATTCTGGTTTGGCAGATACTAGTAACCAAATACCATTCAAAGCAATTGGACAGAATTCTAGTTCTGTGTTCATCTAAAGAACCTTATCCAAGTAAACTACATATTCCCAGAAAAAATGAGGGATGGAAAAAATGAAGCATGGTTTAAACCTACAATGATCCAACAAGTCCATCGGTTATGAATGGATTATTTTATCCATTGTATATTTGTATATTATATTATATAGATGGTCAAAGTAGGTGAAAGCAGTATTGTGCTGTACCATGTTAGTCGTTATGAATCTGAAGCTTTCGAGAATACCTAGTTCTCTTCATCAGACATGATGTTATACAATGGAACCATTTGGGGAGGACCTATACCTGAAGCGAATAGGAACCTCAATGGGTACACAGTGTGCATCCCAGTATGCAAATCTGTTTATGACAGAACTGAAGGGAGCATACTTAACATGTACCAAAAAGCCCATCACTTACCTTCGATACATTGATGATATCCTGGTCATCTGGATTGCAGGTGAGGAGACCCTCCTTAAATTCCACAGACTCAAAACTTTATTAACATTCATCCCACCATCAACTAAAACTAACCTACTCAAAGAAGTACACTTCCTGGATATAACAATACACATCAAAAACAACTGCATATCCACATCAGTATATCACAAACACACAGACAGGACTACTTACCTCAACAATAACAGCTTCCACCCCAAACACCCAAAAGATTAATCATATACAGCCAAGCTATACAATCCAATCATATCCGCTCTGATCCCTTAGAACGAGACAAACACCCCTGGGAGCTTACAAATACATTTACCCATCTCAGCTACATACATAAAATGACAGACACCCAAATTAATAAAGCAGTAGCTATCAGCAGGGACGGCTTACTCAAACACAAGGACACCAGAACTGAGGCCCCCAGCTGGAGATTCTCTGAAAAATCATGAGAGAACTACAACCTGTACTACACAGGGACAATTCCACCCCTCCTGTCCTTCAGGCAACCACCTAACCTGAAACAGGTTCCAAATGCCCTGAAGCCTCCATCAAAGAACCTCATTTCTTCAATAAGTGTGGTGCCATTTCTTGTATAAGCTCACCTTAAAATATATATTGTTAGCCTACAAGGTTTTGCCTTATTTCTTTACTTTTCTACAAAGTAGGTGAAAAGCAGATAATAATAGGAACTGTAGAACTGAAGAGATAAATATGAAGAAACTAGGTTGTCCAGCTGGTCTAACACATACTAAAAACTATGTTATAGTTTCAATTGAGCTAAGTCATGTGCATATATATCTTCCCTAGCTAGAGTCCCCAATACATCGCAGTAAACAGTGCTGGATTTAGTTATGTTCTTACCTCTAACTCGGACCATGTCACTCGGCCTGAGGTTTCTTCCCGCTGAGTCAGGAAATCCACCCAGGACAAAGAAGTAATTTGAGATTCTTCTGCTTTTTGTAGAAGAACCTTGGCATCACTTAAACTGAGCGAGGAGTCTCTGTTGAAGTCCAAAAGCTGGAAATCCCAGTAGATCTGAAATAGAAGTGCATGTACTCTGGCTAAAAATCAGCACATTGTTATCTGCTTATACCACAAGCAGGGGTGAAGCTAGCACGTCTGCTTCCTACGTCCCACTATATAAAGGCACCCTAGCCTTATCTAAAATTAAAATGTACTTACTCCTGTATCTCAGATATTATTGGTGGCTCAATGACCCCGCCCCCACGGCAAGCCAGTGCTGCTCCTATCATAGGAAGGAGCCAGGTCGCACTGACTCATTGTTGGGGGTCAGGGCTACTGAGCCCCCACTGATTCCGATGTATGAAAGAGAGTGTATTAAAAACTATTCTAATGATGCCCATATCTCTTCTGAACCTCCAATTATATAGTAAAAAAAAATAGATCCATCAAATCCCCTCTTCTTCACACCGCTTTCCACTAGATGGCACTGCTTAAGGAGGTCGCCTCACCTGGCCCCTTTATAGTTGCACCCCTGACTGCCATCCATTATAAGACTGCTGAGAAGAAGTTCAGATTTGGAATACAGTGATTTTTTTTATAATATATATATATATATATAATAAAGTAAGAAACATTCAGATATCACTAGTTCCAACAAGCGTTCTTTACTCACCCCTGGCCTGAAATGGCAGTGCCCATCACATTGCCCACATTACTCACAGACTTGCCTCTTGTTTCTGCCCCTAATTTATTTCTATGATTTATAAGGGCAGAATATTCTCTCTTTATACTGCTTTGTGTAGTGATGAGCCGAATAGATCTATTCTGTTCTAGTATACAGTTCTAGAATAAACTACAGTATTCTGTATCATCTGAATCTGTGTTCTTGTGTCTCTGGAAAGCATCTAAAGCAGCCAAATGCCCCCCCCCCCTGCTCCCCACATTGCATGGCAAGACCACCAACCATCTGTTCCAAATGAAATGCCTCCTTTAGCCTAATCATTTTTTTTAGTAGAATAAACCTCCTTTAATGCGTTTATTAGGTCTGTAAGTAAAACTTTCTTTTAACATATTAATTCATTTTAGTATAACATCAGTAATATATATATATATATATATATATATATATATATATATATATAAATGAGCCCAAAACAGTGATTAGCGGCAGAAAATTGCTGAACACTGCAATGAAAGCTGCCTTATTGTGAAGCTGTTCCCTATCCCTCCATCAGATGGAGTAAAGATGAGGAATTTTTGGGGCGTATATATATGCCCATTATATTCTCGTGCACACATCAGAATTTTTGCAATGCATGTGAAGCAGAATAAAACTGGGGACTTGACTTTCCAGGATTTTGTTCTGTGTGAAACCCCCCAGTTCGCCCATAAAAACTCAACTGGAAATTGTTTTACAAGGTTCGCCTATATGTAACACTGATAAATGGTAATTAGGTGTTAGAAAAGTACAGTTTTCTGGCACAATATACATTGCAGTTGGCACTTAGTCAGGTACTTAGTTGCCTTGTTGGCGAGGCAGTGCTAAACATACTGACTGGGTGCAATTCAAGGATGAACCGGGGGGGAGAGAATCGGGTCAGGCTTTTGATCCGATTTAAAGTGGAGCAAACCCCACCCACAGCTGCCCTGAAATCCCAGGGCCAGCCGCTGGCTTTATCCCAGGGCATCCCAAATCAGGTTACCCCATTGTGTGGAACCACCAGGGCACCGCTAATCACTTCCCCTACCCTTTGATGGTGGATGTACGGGCTCTCAGCTAATAAGACTGAAACATCAGAAACAAATGGGGCTTCATTTCTCTAAATGATGTCAAGTGAGCACAACTCTGATAAGGTGAAGGGGCAACAATGATGGGAACCCCCTGACCTTCTGGGAAGGGGCGTAACTTGAGATGGTACAACAGCACCTGGGCCAAGAAGGTCAGAGGGGCCCCCATCACTTTTGCTCTTTCACCTTATTTATCATATTTGTGATCACTAGGCATCATTTAGAGAAAGGAGGCACCACGTGCCTCTACTGTTTCAGTCTTTAATTGTTTAGCTGCATCCTACTGAGTTAAAAGACTGATAAAAGTTTACTATAAAAGCCTTGAAAGGGCCTCATGTAATGATTGCACCAGGGCCCCGTCACTGCTCCTGGGACCCGGTACACCCCCTATATTACATTGGTGTGTGTGTTGTCAGTGTGTGCACTTCTCCTGCCACCCCAGTGAATTAAAGAAGAAAAAAAAAGACCTTTCCACACAGCTGCTCGCCCATGAGAGGTGGATGGTGGGCGGGACCGGTGGCTGCACAGAGCTCACAACGCTGCACTAGCCCCGCCCACCTCTCCCTTCAGATTTGAGGAGGAGGCGGCATGTGGAGGGAAAGACAGGGCTTTGGTGTGGGAGCAGGAGCGCGCAAACTAAGATTTTTTTTGTTTGACACAGCGCAGTTGCTCATCCAGAGCACAGTGTGCATTGTTGGAGGTCAAGCCCTTCTGGGCCACTCAGGCCCTGGTACATCGGGTCAGCCCCTTCCCTCCTGATGGTGGCCCCGAGGCCAGGTATGAGTAAGTGTCAGACATAATTTATGTCTCCTGGGCAGGGGTGTAGCTAGGGGGGAGCGGGGGGGGGGGCACTTGCCCTGGGTGCAGCAGGTCAGGGGGGCGCCATTTCGAATCTTTGCTCCGGGTGCCAGAAAGCCTAGCTACTCCTTTGCTCCTGGCTACAGCTAGCGCACATCGATTTTGTAACATTTTCTACATCCATCTAAATGAGGGAAAGAAGAATCTGGAATGAATTAGGCAAGCCCTGTGCAATCAGTGTGTCATGTCACCCTGCCTCATAGCTCACATAAGCAATAACACATGTAGCATTAAAGAGGTGACTCCCTTCTCATCACACAGTGCATGAGACCTAAGGGTGTTCCATAAAGCCCAAAGGATGCTCTGCATATAAACGTAGGCCAGCTATGGCTGGCACACCAACATGAGGTAACTGGAGGATAAAACACTTTAATCCTAATAGCTGCATATAGCGTTATCAGCATTCCTGGCACAAAGCCTACAAACACAAATGCAGCATATTCTAAAAGCCAAATAGCATCTGTTTCACACGGACCCAAAGAAATCTTAGTTCATGTCTCACCTGTTCCTTCATCCAGCGTCGTCTCTCCACCTCCACAAGTACATCCAGCAACCTGGAGGAGCAGCAGAAACCTCCATGTCGGCTTACCCCACATACCTGCAGATACACAAGGACCCACATTGTGGAATTATAATTCCCATGGCAACATCATTTAAGGTGATGCCCACCTCAGCTCACCTGATCCACAGCAGCCTGGACAGAGCCGAGGTCAGTTGGAGTCTGGAATAGTCTTTGGTACAAGGAGCAGATCTCTGTCAGGGAGACCCGGCAGCAGGGCTGTTGTGGTGGTGGAACCATGAGAGTCCAGCTTAGTTCACAGGCAAAGTAAATCTGTGCGAATAGTATATAAATATGTGTATAAATAGCGTTTTCCTTGTGTAGTGTTTGCGCATAGTTGTTAGGAGCTACTTACTCAATCAAAATTTCAGTGATTTTACTAAAGTGTGTGCAGCACCTTTATACATGGTTTTTGGGGGGCTACCATGTGGCCCCAATACAAATCTTTGTGCAATGTGTTTATTCCCTGTTTGCGGGCACCACTTGGCTGTGCTCACCTACTCAACCACACACAAAAAGCTTTGCTCTATTCACTTTTATCTGTCAGCCGTATTCAGGTAGCACAGTACTGAGTTCAGTTTGTACAGTAACACTTCAAAGGAACCTTCCAGGCAAAGGGTTAAATGAGCCTGCTTTCTGCTTGCCCCATGCTGGCTGTCAGGGACGGCATCTTTAATTCACTTTGCATTTCCTGATAAACCCTATAGAACTTGCTCCCTTCTGCCGACTCTTCTACTGAGAGTTCACGGGAGCTTATTCAAAAATATAAAGCAGGCTGAATGAAAGATGCAGCTCCTGACAGCCAGCTCGGGGCAAGCAAAAAGCAGCATGTTGCACTAACAGAGTCAGCAGACCGAGCAGCCAGGACCCCCCGACAGAGAAACAATGCTCACACTGATAGATAGCGCTCTTATGGGCTATTATAGGTTCTAATTTACCCCTCTGCCTAGAATGTCCCTATAATGATATATCTCCCTGTATTCTGGGCTGTTCTGCTGTGTTGGCCATCTGATAAGGAATTAGGTTGCAGCATTGGGTTAAGCTCAAAAATACGTTTACGTTCTGAACCCATGAACAAGGTTTAAAGTGCAGTTCTCCAAGTAAGATGTAGACCTAAAGGTGTACAGACCCCCCACATCCTGCCTCACCTTGTGTTTGAGACACCTTTCAATGTGTGCAGGGAGATAGCCGATTCTTCCTGGAAATAGCTGTGCCCTGTAAGATCTATCCCCCAATCAGATGGAGTTCAAGAAAAAGGTGAGTATATCTCTAATACAGGACTTATGGCCTGAGGGGGTAGATTAGATAAGGTAGTGAGTAAAGGTGTGGGAGTTGCTACATCACCAATATTTATACAGAAGATTAGTACATTAGATAGCTTTAGTTTCCCTGTAAACCAGGACCCATATAAATGTAGCCACTAAGGCTTCCTCTCTATCCTAGTGCTGTACACTTGTTTGATACACATGATCAACCTGCCAACTATGTGCATCATTAATAAGCCCACCGCTCCAGGCATGTGTACACTCACTGCATGGATGGGTTAAATGCGGAAGAAAAAATGTCATGTGTGCACAAGCATACATTGGCCATCAATGCCCCACACATTCCAAAAATCCAATTTATTCGTATTGCCACTAGTTCAACATTACCTAAAACATACTTTCCAACTACAAAGCAGTCTAATTGCTGGTCATTTTGTGTGGCAGTTAGTCAATAATGTGACATGTTTATTCATCCTTTTGTTTTTTAAAGCTTCTAATAGATAACCAAAATATAATAAAAAATAACCACAGCACAAAAGGCTAATTAAACTAAACAGCAATGTGCAATAGCATGACTGGCAGATTGTATGTATTACAGAAGGACAGAATAATGTGCACTGGGCACCAGTGTGTAAGAAATACTTGAGCTTGAGAATATACTTGAGAAATATACTTACATATAAAGACAGGCAACTTAATAAATGGAGTGCAGGGGCTAGAGTACCCTGAAAGATTGTGAAAATTAGGTTTAGTTTGGAAAAGTGACACCTGAGGTGTGACCTAATAACGATGTATATACTAAGTATATCGGGGATCAATACAAAGATCTACCCCACAATCTATTTATACACAGGACTGTAACTATTACACCGGCGAACCAATAAGTTAGAGGAAAGATGATTTCTGCACCGGCACAGGAGGGGAATTTTTACTGTAAGAGCAGTGAGACTATAGAAGACTTTGCCAGAGTGGGTAGTCATGTGGAAAGTGGCATAGAGGCCTTCCTTGCATGTAATAACACTACCAGCTATCCGGGGTGTAACTTTAGGGGGTGTGACTGCACCAGGCTCATAAAAGTTCCTTTAGACTATAAGTTTGCAAGGGCAGCGCACTCCCTCCTATTGTATTCTTGTATTCAGAATATTCACTGTGCTTTTGTAATCGTCTATCTGCCCTGTCTGCATTCACTACTTTGTACAGTGCTACTTTACAGAATAATATTAAAAAAGGTCAGGGGGGGGCCATCCTTGTTGCTCCTCCACCTTATTTATCCTATTTGTGCTCGATTGGCATCATTTAGGGAAAGGAAGCACCTGCTGTTTCAGTCTTTAGTTGCCTAACTGCGTTAGAAGACAGAACATGACTATTAGTCTTGTCAGGGCCCCATTTAATGTTAGCACTAGGGCCCCATCACATTTAGTTACGCCACTTCCAGCAATGGCTACTAGACCACTAATAAACAGGCTAAATGAATAGACTTAAGTGTTTTTTCAGCCTTACTGTTACCCTGTTACAATCTAAATACATTACCTGGTAGATACCAATATTGATGCTTATAGCATCATCATATTCTGTGGAGCCTAACAGCAGTTAAAAAGTGAGTACAGTTTACATGTGATGAATCTAGCGAGCATAGAAAATGAGGATACAGTAAGTGCGAGGGTCTTACTCTTGCAAGCTTACAATCTAAAGACATAGGGGTAAAGAGCTGGATAGCTAACTGGAACATAACTAGCTGAATGCACCCAGAAAGGCCTTCATTCTATAAAATTTCTCCAGTGCAACTCATGCTCTGGCTTCCCCCTTTTACTGAATCTCTACATATATAACCTACAGGAATTTAAAATAAAACATGAAACAGTCCCTATTTTCATGACATTTAAAATGTTTGATTAATCAAAGCACATTTTTGCCTTGCTTAGCAAACATTATATATGTGTATATTTCAAGCATTTTTGTAATCTACCTATATGCATTGTGATCCAGTATAACACACACTTACCTGTAGTTTGTCGGATCGCTTTCTGGATGATATAAATGTCACTCCACAGTTGGCAGCTCTGGTAAGACATCTTGATCCATGTTGTCAGGGATACTTCATGTCTCCTCTTTCACTTGTTCTTTGGTGTCATCCTTCCTATAGCTCACATCACATTATCTGGTGCTTACTTTCTCCTGGGGCCTGTCCAACATCGTCTCTATCTTTGTCTCTATGTCCTTTCTTTTTTCCTTATTTTGCTGTTGAATTATTAAGCAGTGGATCTGTTTACAGGCTGAATCCCCTTTCACCATTCTGATAGACACACTATACTGTTTAACCCCATGTATAACTAAAATCTGCTTTTACCTATATTACACAAGCCTTGGGGACTGCACGGGTCTCTTCTTCAGATAGAGACACATTTCTCACTCACTATTATAGATAATATAATTCTAGAATAGGGTCATGTACAGTCATGTGAACAGGTAAGTATACCCCAACATACAGCAACCTGACCTTCATTTCAGCTAAACAGACAAATAATGAGGATGCTGCACTGCTGTTATGTTCTCCATCGGCACTGTGCTGCTCACTGGATGGGGTGAGACAGTCTACATATACAGTCTTTGCACCCCTGAGTGCAATGAGCCACAGGGGTTGAGGTAACCCTGCATTTTGCAGGGTAGAAGCCATAGCAGGGCTCTGTATGTTGTCCTCCTTTCATTTTCAGTCATCCAGGACCACATGAAAAAGTGGTAGCCACTCTTTGAGCTCTCAGCATGAGAAGCACGGCAAGTCATAGTGGTTCCACAGCTGTCTCCCACAGCAGAGCATGTTCATAACTCATAACACTGCTCCATAACACAGCTCAGCCACAATCCAGAAATTGAAGCAAAGAAAGTGGCTTAACTTAGAGTATATATGGTATTTACATAATCAGAGATTTAGTAAATTAGGAAGTTTAGTGAGGAAGTTTAGAGATTTAGTGAGTGAGGAAGTTTAGTGAGGAAGTTAGTGAGACAGGGGTAATGAGTAGGACAGGGGTCTAAGGACAGCTCACGTAAGACCCAGTTCACCTGAGCCATAAATTCAATGGAAGCCTAAATCATTTGGTGCAAGGATCGCAGATCAAAGGCTCATCTTCCATAGATGTGACATATGTTGATAGATTTGGGCTAGGTCTTTGAGGTAGACCCCTGAGGGGTCAGAGTAATGTGTATGCACAGATCAGTATGGAAAGGCACTGATCACAGGTGGTTCACCTATTCAGGTTACCGGAATAAGCACTGGGAACAGGAGGCTCCCAAGCAGTGAATCCCAAATCAAGGACACACACACAGACATACACATAAGCATTGGGTGGACTATTAAGAGTTCTGCTGCCAGGCCCAGAACACCACATGTTCCCACAGAGCACCTGCCAGTTGTAGTTCGTAGCTGACTGCTGATCAGTTCTGTTACAGGAGGCATTTGCAATTGTTGTGCTGGCAAGTAGCCAGTAGTCCAGCAGAGGGCACGTCATAATCTACTTGCCTCTCACCAGCCCTCCCACAAATTGCCAGCCCCCTGATGGATAATTGCAGGCAAGGCACATACAGCCACACCGGACACGGCAAACAGCTGGCCCAGGGTCAGGAGGGCAGGGGCCTCCAACACACCTAATCCAGCCCTGCTCAACATACAGGCAGTCTACTATGTATGATACATCAATGTGTATCTAAAATGTAGTAGAGCTACACACATACCTAAATATGTAAACACATACAGTGGATACAACTAGTTTTGTTTTTAGGTGTGGTACAAAGTGGACCAACACCCTCCCATGATCGGCCCGGGAATCTATAAGATTCCCAGACCGATCAGCTCCCTGACTGCGGGGCACCCTGATCGGGGCTGCCCCGCTGTGTGAAACCCCCCAGAAACCCCTAAATCCCTACCTTATCCACGATCCAGCGGCGCCCGCCGCCGCCTCCCACACGTCCCTCTAGCAGGACGCGCGCTCGCGCCGACCATTTGTGAATGGCCGGCGCAGGCGCGTGCCCTGTAAGAGTGACGCGTGGGAGGCGGCGGCAGGCGTGCTTTCTTGTCCGTCGCTGCCTCCCGCTTGTCCGCCAGCGGGGATTGGCTGCAGCGGTCACGTGGGAGCGGGGAGAGGTGAGTTTTTGGGGCTTTCTGGGGGGTTTCACACAGCGGGGCACCCCCGATCGGGGTGCCCCACCGAAGTGGACCAAAACCCAGGATAGTCAAAATCCTGGGTGTTGGTCCACTTTAAAGGACAAGTATTCAGGCTGGGTATACTGTATTTTCATCACAAACACAATCTTCTGCCTGTACCCATGTGAGAATGTAACATCAGCTAGAGCAGCATGCAATGTAACAATTATCAGCTGCGTTTAGTCAGTTACATTCAGTTACTCAGTTGTTACATGCTGTGCTGGTTACAGGCAGAGGAGTGTGTGTAATCAAAGTATCCTCAGGTCGCACTCAGAAGAGGAGGCAGATGATACTTTAAAGTGGACCAACACCCAGGATTTTGACTATCCTGGGTTTTGGTCCACTTCAGGGGGGCACCCCGATTAGGGGTGTCCCGCTGTGTAAAACCCCCCAGAACCCCAAAAAACTCACCTCACCACGCTCACGGACAAGCGGCGGACAAGACAGTGCGCCCGCCGCACTGAGGTGAGTTTTTTGGGGGTTTTGGGGGGGGTCCCTCACCGCGGGACATCCCGAGATCGGATGTCCCGCGGGGTGGGAGGTGATCGGCCCGGGAATCTTATAGATTCCCGGGCCGATCAGGGGTGGGTGACAGTCCACTTTAATCTGAAAACAAACTTTTTGGCAATAAATACAAATCTTTACAGAACTTGTTCAACAAAACTTGGGACATATTTATTCATTTTTTAATACAGAACAATAAATATAAATGAGACCATCATTATTTTTGAATACAAAGCCATAAAAAGGAGGCTATATAAATATAGAAATCTATATGTATAAAACAGTGGTTTTCACAAAGCCACACTACAATAATGAGCAACAGCTCCATGTCCATCAGCACCTCAGATATTGAAAAACCTGAGCGAAAAACGTCGAAAATGTAAAGTAACAGATCTGAGAGACGCCAAAATATACAAATAGAGGTGAAAGGCCACATACTGTATATGTTGCAGTTACATGTGGCCTTTATAACACAAAGCAATGTAAAGGCTGTAGTTAATCCTATCATAAAATCCAATTTATCAGCAATAATTAGACATTTAATGCAATGCAGATGGCTATGTGCAAAATGCAGAAACCCTTAGCAACCAATCAGACTTTAGTGTAACGTAAATTTTGAAGAATGATTTAATCTGATTAGCTGATACAGGATATTGCGCAGCCCATGTGCCTTTACATCTTTGTAAATAAACCAAACGTGTAATGATTTATAAAATCATTGTGTTGAACTTGTTAAACTCAAATAACATCAAGGACTTAACATTATTCTACATAAACTGAAAAATGTCATCATTAGATGATGTTCTGTTTTCATGCTACCAGGAGAAAGTTTTGCTATAGCGTTTTTTTGTAATGCAGCCAGTGTAAAGCAAAAATGAGAAATACAGTAATTACATTGTAAAATCTAATATCTGGGCTTTCTTTTAAGTGGACCAAAACCCAAGATTTTGACTATCCTGGGTTTTGGTCCTTTACCTGAGGCACCCCGATTGGGTTTGCCCCGCTGTGTGAAACCCCCCAGGACGCCAAGACCAGCTCACCTCTTCCCGATTCCACGATGTGTCTAAGAGCAGCGGCTCTGACGGCTGCATCCTCCACTTCCCTCTAACAGGAAGCGTGCCTGCGCCGGCCATTCACAAATGCCTGACACGGGCACACGCCCTGCTAGAGGGATAGCGGGATGCGGATGATGCTCTTAGATGCGCCATGGGACCGGGAAACAAGGTAAGTGAATGGGGCGACCTGGGGGGTCTCACAGAGCGGGGCATCCCGATTTTGGATGCCCTAGGGGGGAATCAATCAGCCCGGGAATCAAGCTGGGTTTTGGTCCACTTTAAGGTAGTGCCAACAAACTGCACTGTCTGTGCATTCAGTCCCCCTACAAATGTGGATCTCAAATTCTTTGGTCTGTGGGCCACTTCAAGCAAACATACATGGTGAGGACCTACTAAAAAAACTATTAAGGTAAGCTGGTGACCATATTCTAAAAGCTGCCACTGGGTTAGCCATAGGCTAAGTGACACGGCGGCCTATGGGCTGCAGGGCACACACACAAAAATCTCTGACTAGGTTACTAGTACTATTTCCCATTCTTTTTTTCTAAACATGCAACAGGGATGTTCGTAGAAGACAAGATATGATTTTATAATCTTCCTTTTACTAATGGCAAATATTCCACAAGCCACTACATTGAACATTGATACTGTAGGCAATGACACAATATCACAAGGGGAGTAACTACCAAGAATTTATAGGAATGCCATGTTACATGTTTTATTTTATACAATAACATCATAAAAGTAAGTAATAAAGTCATTATTCAGGCACAAAATCAAAATGCTATACTTATCTTTTATACCCTGCAGACGAATGCTTCTAGAATGGCGCTCCAACACACAACTGAGTCCTGCGATGCCTGGCCCAATAATCTGCTGCTTCCATAGTTCGAAATATGGACCGTCTCCTGCCATCTGTCGCAGAGACTATGGCACACCCCCTCAATTCACTGCAATAGAACAGTTGTGTCAAAACCTGGCACGCTCCCTCTATTGAAGTAAATGAAGGAGGCATGCCATAGTCCCTGTGACAAATAGCAGAGGCTGGTCCATAGTCCAGACTACAGAAACGGGGGAGGATTGGGGCTGGTGATGCCGGTCTTGGATTAGGTGGTGAGGTCAGTGTCAGAGTACTGGACTAGGATTCTCTGGGGGGGGGGGGGGTAAAAAGTGAGTATAGCATTTTTTATTTTACTGCCTTGGCAATGGCTTTATTTTATGCACTTATTTTATGCATTTATTCTGCAGGTAGTTTCCTTATTCCATTGATGTTTTAGAAAAACATCCTGCTACCTAAATCTACATTCATTAATTAGTCTCATTAGACTCAGTAATTGCAGGTGTAACACAATGTAGCCAAATAATGCATATTATTTTTCTTTTGGTCAAACCTTCCTAGTGAAAAAAAAACATTTTTTATTATACTACTTTCTGTATTCTTTGGGCATAAATGTACAGATTGGCCCCATTTTTTAATGTTACTCCTCAATTTTTAATTACTTTTGCACCAACTTGATACACTGCCTTCTGATATTTTTGAAAAGATTGCGTGCCCATCCAGGATTTACATTTTTATCCAGATATAACAAAAGTCGAAGAAGTGCATACAGGTCACATTACTGGTGTCTTCTCAGTGGTATCCACAATGAACATTATAGAAGTCATTCATTTCTTAGTGAAGTAGTTGTATGTCAAAGCTACTGAAGAGGAGAGATTGACAACCAACTCAAAAACTTACAATAAAACACCCTTTACAGTCTTGTGTTCTCACTGTAAGCGTACATGTCTTTTAAGCTCACAAGTTCCCATGGATAATCTTCGGGCATGACTCGGGTGGGATACAGTGAGATTCATGTTCTACCAGCCCAGCTGGACATTGACAACCAGGAACGCAGGGCTTAAAACAGTGAGACTCGATAACTCCAAGAGGGACATCTTTATTGAAACACGTCTTGGGACAGGGAGGACCACATTCATCAAACACGTAACCTCTGTCATGTGGACAGCCAACAGCTGTAAGAAAAAACATATTCATAAATGATGAATTTATAAATAATGAGCAATACAGTAAACTGCATTACAAATTGCCAAAAATTACTGAAATTACTAACACAAAAGGTCATGCTTGTGTTTTAGTTAATGTTTTATAATAAGAACAAGTCAATTATCATCAGAAATACACGTTTGATGTAGACTATGCTGTACACTTCAAAACTGACTAGTCTTTTAGACTAGAAACATTTAGAAAAAATGTGAAATCTAGTTGTAGCATGGGCACGAAGGCTTAAAGAGGAACATTGTAGGTCTGAGAGTTAATAAAAACTCCCTAAACCTGGCTTGCCTGGTCCCCCTGCCCCTCCAGTTGAGAATTTGATAATGTAACTGTACTGTCTCTTTCACATCTCGCTCAGCAACCCTCCGCTCCCTCACCGTCTTCCGTAGAGCAGCGCCATCTTGGAAGCCTTTGGCTTCCCGACAAGACACGGTGCCACCCCTCAGATCTTGCGCATGCGCCGTGTCATTGCATAGGCTACTAGTTTCAGTTTCTGAAGACAGGAAGATTCCTCAGCATATCATTCCATCATCATCATTTCCATGGATGTCTTTAGTTATGAAAGGTTGTGATAAAAATGCCCCCTCCCCCAATTTAAAAGCAATTGTGACATTAAGGTTTCCCCTGCTATTCCGTGAAAAAAGGGGCTGAATATTAAGCAGTCCTATTTAGTGTGGGGAGGGGTTTAGAGTTTCTGTCTGTTTTGACAATCTTTTAAAAAATCTGTGGCTGTCACTGGGACAAATGTGGTGTCACTGGGGCTCTTGTTAGTGACACCACTTTCACCATCAAAGACAAAATATTATAACAATTACTTATGTAAAAATAACAGAATCAAACAAAACTGTACTTACCACACAGTGCAGGAGACCTCCACTGCAGCACGACCCCAGCTTCTCTGCACTCTGATGCATATGCTTCCAGAGCATCACACAGACACTCATCTCCTGATCCACAAGCACACAGATCATACACACAAGAGGCATAGAACATCTCTGGAGGGACCACTCTATGACATGGCTCAAACACACTGGACTTCAGTAATTTGCAGCGTCCATTGGCCTCCTTCCTGGCTCGGTATCCAGCCTGTTTACAGGGGTCCACATCTTGTCCATCCCAGCAACCACTGGTCGAGTCATTGCCGCTTTGTACCTAGGCAGAAACAGTAGCAATGAGTGCACCAGAACATGCTTCAATACATGAAATGAAATACGTGGAATAAGCCCCACCTTCCAACTGTTTCCAAAGGCAGCTTCAGACAAGAGAATCTGGCCCCTGCGATCACGGAAATCATCTTGAGGATAATTGTTAAAGTTTCCACAAAGCCCACATAGATGATCCCGATATGTTCCAGGGACACTAAGCTCAAGATGGGAGCGTCCGTTCCATTGGACCTGGCAAATTACAAATGTAAGAGGGCTTTTTTAAACAAGAGCAGGAAAATAGACCAGAGCACAAAACCACTCTATTTAGGACCTAATTTACAATGGCCCCCAGTTTCTGCTAGTTTAAGCTAAATTGTTTTCAGAGGTCACTGTTGCCCCTAATACAGTGGAAGTGGAAACTGGAGGTAACTAGTGCAAACTGGTAGAATTATGACACGTCCCTCTGGTTTACGACACTTTACATCATTAACAAACTAGAACATTTACCCCCAAAAATAGTGCACACTACAGGCTAGGACAGAGTGGCGGGTAAAAATGTTTCAGTTTCGAAGTGAAAAGCACAGATAATGCCCTGTAATATGATATGGAGCCCTGTAACATGGCAGCAGACACATCCTTGGGAATGTAAGAAGACATGGTAGTGGTCTTGATATGTTTGTTTTGAATAAATCTAATAAATACTTCAGGAAACCTTCAAAAATGTGATCTCTTTCAGCTCTGATCCCTATCTGACACTTGCAAAATGTTAATGAATTCAGAATATAGACTCGAGAACCAATTAAAAAATAGTGATTACTGCTTACTTGAAACACCCAGTCAAACAGTAGTGAATAAAACTTCTCTAAAGGACGGTGGTGCATTTTATATGCAGGCAGAAGAGTATTACAAAGACAGTCATTCATAAGTCAGCAGTAGCAACGCTGTGTTTTCTCTTGTGTCCTGAGTGTCCTGAGCTCCATCTGAGATTCCTCTGCTTTGTTACAAAACTCACTTAGACACAACCAAATAAAATAAAAAGCTGCACTTACCTGGCTGCCCAAAGGCCCAGTCGCATGTAGCTGTGGGTCTGAAGCTGTCCCATTTTAGAGCTGCCTGCTCGAAAGCTGACGGAGCACTCTTGAACACCCTACCCCTGCTGGGGCATCTTAGTATCCACCACTAATAGCATATCAGCATTGAATGCTCATGTAGTGCACTCTCATCGCTGGAGGTAGGGACCAGCAAGGCCCTCCAGTGAGCATACTGTCCACACCAATGCTGAAAAAGGACCATGTCAGTCCATAGGACTTGTGGAATCAGATAAGTGATGATTTTTTACTGTCCCTGTTTAGCCCACAGTCCAAAATGTCATATTAATAAAAATATAATATGCAATACTGCCCAGTTATCAAACAGCTCAGTAAGGTTAGCTTATTACCTGTAGCACTTGTAACTGTGACAAAGAGAAATAAACCAAAACAAAACAGATGACAATCTAAATTCTTTTAGTTAGACATTATGACCTCATTCAGAGAATTCAGATTGATACCTTGACTCCTATGTTACTGTTTAGAAGGATTGTATTTGTTTTTCTCTCAATGTATATATAAGGTTCTTTTAGGTATGGCAGCTCAACAATCTGGTAGTCGACCTGGAAAAAACAGATAGCAAGAAAAATTATACATATGCACAAATCACATGCATATTAAGGCATTGCAATTACTGTAGGACACTGAACTTTTCAGAATATCATTGTTTTAACTTTTCTAGGAGAACTCCCAATTATAGAATGCTTTCTCTTAACCTGCGGTGCATGTACCCGGGAGGGGGGGGGTATGCACCACAGGTTGAAGAGGTACACAACAAAGTTGAGGGGTGTGCCATAAGGAGGGTATATTATTTTTACAAATAGCAAACAGTTAAAAAAAAATATGTAGCTTAACCAGGAACAAGGAGGACAGAACCTTTGTACACAGGAGGGACTGCTGCCTAGCCCCAAATCCTTACATGCATGATCCAAAAAAGTCCAGCATGGGTCATCCCATTCCAAAGAGGTTAAAACAACTTTATTAAAAGGTAGCCATAGCTATATATTGTGGACTCCTCACACGTCTCCCTCCGAGCGGGCCTGGGGGGCCCCCCTTACGTATCCACTGTGGTGCTGGGGATGCCCCCTAACAGTGGCCTTGGCCGCGCTACAGGTAAATTTCTGGTTAACCCGCCACCCGGTAATCCAGCGGCTCACCAATGGGATTAAGAGATGCAAACACGGTATATTGGCGGTTGCGTGTGCTGTACATTGGGTGGGTGGCCAGCGGTCGGGTGGACAGGGGGAGTTGACGTTGTTCCAGCTGCACCTGGAGATGGGGGTGGGGTGGGGCCTGGATTGACTCTCTGTTTATCTGACCGTACCTATTACTCTTGTACTGTTGTGTCTCCTTATATTTGAAAATTTCAATAAAAAGAGATTAAACTAAAAGGTAGCCATAGCACATATAGGGACCGGCCATCCCATCCCCTGCCCCTAATAGAATGCAACATGTTCCAGGGTACAAGGGATAAAAATATTTAGGTATTCATTTATGTTTTCTAGTTATCTCAAGTACCAACTGGGCCATATACATCGGTTCTCAATAACCTAAAAATGCATTATAAAAGCACAAGACAAAACCTATGATACATAGTTTTAATCAGCTTGTGCAGCAGTGTTTTGTTTTCTATGTATGGAGCGAATGAGTATAAGCAGTAAGATGGCAGCTCCCCTTCATACAACCAAAAAAAAGGCACATGGAAGGCAGCTCAGAGCAGCAAGGGAAATCTGAGTGAACGCATGCATTGTGGAAATGGGAAAAAATACACCCAGTGGGTCAAACCAAATGGCGAAGCTCCCACCAGGGGAAAAAAAAACAAGATAGTGAGTTTGTTCCCCTTTAAAGTGGACCAACACCCTCCCCTAATCGGCCCGGGAATCTATAAGATTCCCAGATCGATCAGCTCCCTGACTGCGGGGCACCCCGATCGGGGCACGCACTCGCGCCGGCCATTTGTGAATGTAAGTGGGACGCGCGGGGGGCAGCGGCGGCCTGCGCTCAGCTTGTCCGGCGCTTCCTCTCCTTGTCCGGCGGCGGCGATTGGACGTGCGAGTCACGTGGGAGCGGGGTCAGGTGAGTTTTCGGGGCTTTCTGGGGGGTTTCACACAGCGGGGCACCCATGATCGGGGTGCCCCGCGGAAGTGGACCAATACCCAGTATAGGCAAAATCCTGGGTGCTGGTCCACTTTAATTCACATGATTAAGAGGCCTGAAATGCATGTTCATCCCAAAGGGTGCTGAATTTTCTTCTGTTGGGTGAGGTATACAGTGGATGGCAGAACACCAGGATAGGCTACAGGTCAGTCTACAGCCCCGTCACATACAATCCCAAACCCTTGTTTACCACTGGATGAGAATCTCTGCTCTAAAATAAATATATTCTGATTCACATAATATACTTGTTAGCAGAACTCACAAACTTTACAGGTAGGACAAATCTGCACTTGTATATCCAAGAGACAAGTGTGATTTTTCATATGTTTTCAGAATTTCTTGAAGACATGGGTTTGGGGCGTTTAATGATTTACTGTTACACAAGTGTAATGCTTTCCTATGAGACTGTGTTCATGACCACTTAAGTAACTAATATATTTATATATTTTGAATGTTATTGAACACCTCACATCATCTTACCATAACCACCCAATCCTGGAGGAGTTGTACTACAGCATCTCCAATCAATACAGTCACTTCCTTCGTCCATGACACTCCACGCTGTCCACGATCGTCATTTGTTACATGGACACTATAGGAAAGTCAGGAAGATTACTTGCACACATTATTTTACACACAGTCCATCGCATATTGTATTTTCAATAAGGAATAAATGTCAGTGTACACTGAAAATGTGGGATTTTACAGATATGCAAAATAAGAGGGAGGAAACTGTGAGAGGCCTGGTAAAAAAATACATTTAGAATGCAAACTAATTGAGGATTAAGTGGAAAGTATATATCACCTAAAGTCACCCCCCTCACAGTCTTCACTAAACACATAGGTGCAGCTGCCTTGGAAGTGATACATTTTACCATCGAAAGTCCTGTAATGTGGATCTCCAAAGGCAATGCAAGTGGCTGGGCGAGGGATGCAGTGAGGGCAGCACATGCCAGGGATCAAGGCTGGAGTCTCATCCTGCAAAAGGAAGAATAGCACATGATTTCATCATCTGCTGATTGATATGTTCAACATTGTTGTGTGTTTGTATGCCCATAGGGCTTTGTTTGTTTTCCAGTTTATCCAGATCGCATAATTCTTAGCTCTCAGTTGTGTCAGCGCAGCATAAATCTTGCAGTATTCAGGGGACTCTTTCAAAGTAAGCCAAGGGAACCAGGCTTCACTAAATGTCTTCATTCTATATTGTTTTGAGTGTGAAATGTCTTCCATTTCTTCTATTCAGTTTATCATGCCCAGACGATCTTTAATGGTGGGAACAGTTTGTGTTCCCCAAAATGTTGGGATATATGATTTAGGTGCATTGAGCAGATTAAAGCAAATAGAATTTTTGTACTTTTTAATGGCATATTAGTGTGGTGAAGTCGACAAGGTTAGATGCGTTTAGCTAGATAGTTCAGAGATTCTATGTACCTGCTTTCAGAAGTGCTGAAGATGTGAGCATGGCCACCATACATGGATCATGCTTCCTTGATCATCTCAAACATCATCTCAAACATGTATCTGGTACAGAGGGGGGAATATTTATGTAATACCACAGGGGATCTGTACCAGGGTTAAGAAAACTGAAGTTGGTTTCCTGGACCAAGGCATTAATGAAGCCTTTATGTACACAGGATTCTATTTTATTCCATTCTGTATCCGAGAATGTGATATTTAGTTATTTTTCCCATTTGGATTTCTTATTTGGCCTTGTTAGCCAAGCCTGAAACAGTAATGCCTATCTTATATATCCATCATAATAGATGGGATTTAGGCCCTTGATCCTGGATGGCCTCTTTAAAGCTAAACTCGAGCCGGGTCAGCATGCAAGCATTATATATGGTAAAGTCAATTCTCTGAACAATACAGAAAAGGCTTAATCCAGACAAATAGTCACATTCAGGTTTCAGGCAATGTTCAGGAAAAGTCATACAGGCCATGGTTGGTATGGAGTAGTGTTACCACCACCACACCCAGAGAAAAGGCAGCACAGGCTGGGAGAGGGTAGGTTTTATATGGCCTTCCGCCAGTCAGAGATTGAGGCCTAATTATGGACAAAATTATTCATCAGAGGGATGAACTATCAGGACTAGCATGACAGCCAGGTGAGTATTCCATCTTGATAACCTTAACTCCTTGGAAAAGATTCTGCTCCTTACCTGTAGAACTACCCCAACACAAACTGAATTAGGTGGATATTATTGTTATTAAGTTAGAAGAAACTTAATTGTAGGTTGAATTGGGATATCTCTCAGATCTAACTTGACTACACCCTTAGTGTTTTATCTGCTAAAACGTGACTGTCATTGTATAGGAAAAAATACACAAATTACAAACTGAATATTGTTCTTTATGAATAAATGCTTATATAGACGATACAGTGTAAGTATGCAAAGATAAAAAGAAGACATTTTAATGGATATGTAAAGGTTACTATTGCAGGTTCGGGTATTATAAAGAAAATGTCTGTAAATTGAAATGCATGGTTGGTTACTCACAGCAGTGCAGGAAACTTGTGGGCACCTCTCACTGTGGCAGTGAACCTCTCCAGAAACACAAGTACATGCTGTGCATTCATCCACCTGCCAGTGCTCATTGGAGAGGTACCTCTGGCCTTGATACCAACAGGATACCGCTGGAGCTATGAGACAAAAGGGGCATTTACTCTGCTGAAAATGATGACAGAATACTTACATGTCACAGGTCACATATCTATAACTTGCCAGTGTAAAGCTCTGCTCAGGGATACATGAGGATGCAGAGGAACATCAGAGGCCCTGGAGTCTAATCATCGGCGCCAAAGGGAGCCGAATGACCATGACCACGTTGAATGTGCTGCACAGCCAATCAGCACATTCACTCTTGTCGAAGTCTGAATAGAGCAATCACCACTGAGAACAACGCCACGCAAGAAAGTCAATTTCTTGGGTTTTGTTCCTCTTTAAAGATTAGCAGTACATTACTTAAAAATGACTATCCAGGCATCAAAAGAACTTCACTCTCCTCCGTGCGTGCAGACTCAATTCATCATAGTACTGTTGGTTTCAGGGCTCCATTTCAGCAGTAGATGGGCGCATTCTCCTGTCTGGTCCTAAGCGAGCCTATCAGCGTCCACCTCTAAAAGCATTTCAGAGGTGGACACTCGTGATGTCCGCCTGCCGCCATCAATGAGGGAGCCTTCACTCTTAAGACATATCAGAGTTGGACGCTCAGGTGATGTGCCCCTTGCAGCCAATTAACATGGGTACACAGCTGGATGCCTCAGGACTCGAGTGTGTGAGGTCAGTTCTGCAGGCAGGGGGGTAAGTGTAGTTTTTTAATATGCCTGGGCAGGGATTTATTATTTTGACTAGCCATCAGCCACCCACCACCATCAACTCCTACTTACCTTGACAGACATAACAGCATGTTGCAGGTGTCCTGACCTTTTGTTCCCCTTGTTGGCACTGTATGGGAGGGCACTCTTGTATTTGGCAGTCCACATGGCCCAGCTATTAATAACAAAGTAATATTTTATTACTGAGATTCATTCCATTCCAATCTAGAAATATTATACAAATACGCCCTAGTAGTAAACGCTACTTACAGTGCAAGTACAGGTAATACATGGATTTTGTCTGTCTGTCCAGGTCTCACCATCTAGAACCCTTCGTCCTTCAAGTTCCACCACACATTCTATAATAAATAGATTTTGTGTTATATTTGTTATCTTATAATTTACTGCAGTAGTCCTGGAAGCCACTCCTAAACTAAGACACTACAATAGGTTTAGTCCACTTTGACAGCGGCATTAATTTCTGTCAATGGCACTTTCTGGGTGTAGTAGTTAGGGTTGGGTGGGAAATCCTCAGTTAGCTTATTCAATTTTTCAATTGGGGGGGGGGGGGGGGCGGGTGGATGGTCTAGACTAGGAGAATGCTCCACAGAGGCAGTACAGTCTAGAGCAACTATCTTAAACAGTGGGAATATCTGACTGGTGTAGAGTAGCTGGAGATAAATAGGGAATGCTTAGCAGAGTGTCAAGACACCATAATAGGTAGTGGGATCCACCTCAGATATTGATTGGGGTTGGCATTCTAAAGTTAGGTGACACAGTAGGAAGCTAGCTGTTAAAGCAGACCTTCAGTTGAAAAAAGAATGTGCTCCCCTAAACTGCTCCTCTAACTGTTTGAGTGGGCTTAACGCCATGCAGATGTTGTGGAATAACTGGGCTCCTGAGCTACATGGGAGTGGCCATCTTAGTACAGTCCTGCATACCCATAAGCATGAGGGAGGGCTGTGCCACCAGCAATCACACCAAACTGAAAGATATACATGCCCCAGAGACACAGGAAAGCTTGTCTATTATTCTACACACTGAATAAATTTCTGCTGGGGTAATTCTGTGTAAGGGGAAAGCTGTTACATTGTTTCTACATGTTATCTTAATCGTGTGGCAGACACAGAAACAGCGTAATTAATGTATCTAATATGTATCTAGGAGATTTCTGCTGTGAGTTGAGCAAAGGTATGATGAGTCATTAAAGCTGATGGATTTCTACTTTCTAATTCTGGCTAGATATAAGGGATAATTGCACAGATAGAGGCAATATTGACTGTGTTTTTCAGAAGCAGGGTTCTCAGGTATGATGGCAGCTGCATGTAGTTCAGGAGCACAGAATCTGCATGCTATTTTACAATATCTGCATGGGGTTCTGCCCTCTTAAATCACATACGTCACTGATTGCCAGATGGGTGCTTTAGGGGAGCAATATACAAAGCTTTCATTTTTTAACTGGGGGTCCACTTTAAGTGTTAGAGAGAATATAGCTAATAGCTACTAGTGAATTTTCTAGACAGCTAACAGTTAAATAGTTAAACTGGGGGTGGAATCAGATTGTTCTGGATTAGCATGTGGAGCCATGTGTTTTGTTCTTTGTTTATTTGCATGTATTTTATATTTCGTTCCATCTATTTTTTTCTTTTTTTGTGATTTCTTCATTTCTGCTTACATTTTTTGCTGTCATTCCTTCTATTCCTATGTTCCTTATTTCTCTTTCTTTCGGTCATTCCTTCTATACTTTGTCATTCCTTATATATATATTTTTTTTTTTTATGGTTTAGCAGCATTCACCAAACATGCAACTTTATCAACGTGTATGGAGTCATACCACAGTGCAAGGGGTCCACTGATACTCTATCGCCCAAGTGCCCTCATAAACCTGGAGCTGGCCCTGCTCAACGTTATTTGATAAAAAGGAGAGCCAGCACTTGAAGTGCCTAGGGCAGCATGAACACTAAATACGGCCCTGCCAAATTCATATATGTAATAGGGGGTATTAAAATGACTTCACACAAATCTCGATACTGGTAAACTGAAATTAACGAAAGCTGTAAGTGGCTAATGTACAGTAGCAGCAACTGCTGAGCCATTTTTACCAATTTATTATTTTTGAACATTCAATCTAATTTTGCGATTTTATTTTTTATTTTATTTTGATTATCTTTATATACCCCTGCTGGGCTGTGCAACGCAATATACTCAAATGAAGAGAAGGGAAGAAAAAGAAATCTATACTCACCGCTGCATATTGGGCAACATGAGCCGGGCAGCGTCATTTGTTCTGAACGAGGGCAGCTAAGGAGTGGACAGGCTCTATGCTCACACACCCAAGTTAAATCCTAAAAGAAAAACACAGTAAGTGATATAAAGCCACCTACAGTGAGTAGCACGATAGCCAGGCGTTGGGCATTTTTTATACCTTGCATTGGCAGGTGAAACATGGGTCATTTACGGCTTGTATTTCACTCCCCACCAGTAAGTCTGTGCAGTTACTCAAGGCCTCTGTACAGAACAGAATAATTCAGAGATCATTATAACATACCTACCAACTTTTCACGGTGTTAAATTAGGCCTACCCCCTCATTGAGGGATATATAGAAGATAGATTATAAGAGTTAAAACAATATAAAAACAATATAAACACTTTAAATAGGAAAATTTATCATTTTTTGGAGCAGACCTTACACCTCAAAGAGGGACAAATGAGAACGAGAGGCAGGGGGACACAGACTCATAAGAGGGACAGTCCCTCCAAATCATCGATACTTGGGAAGTTTGTAATAGGACTTACATTCTTACCTCAAACAAACTCTGATGGTTAGAATGAAATACTTACGGGCACAGCTGGCACAACACTGGCCAACTGCAGGTGGCAGTATCTGGTGTCTGGGACAATCCACGAGGCTGGGGCAGTGCTTCCTGCTGCAGCGTCTGTACTGCCGGCCATCAGGTAAACGCTGTAAAGGATAGAAAGTTATTTCCTCAGTATGGGAATATACATTTATTGGTATCTAATGTTGACTATTTTATGTCTCACCTCACATGTGCAGATCTCACATGGGTCATCAGAAGGATGGAAACTGTCTCCAGGAACATACACCTTTCTATTAACTGTACAGTCTGGAAAGAAATAGAATGTCTTATAGAAGTAATAATGTTATAGTCACAGGGAAATGATAATCATAGTAAGCAGAATAAAGGAAGGTGTAGGTGAGTATAGGTGAAAAAACGCAGTCAGACAGAAACTGAACAACAAACATGGACAATAACAGGGGCATGGACAATAACTATAGGGGTGCGACCACACCAGGGCCCAGGAGGTCAGAGCAGCTCTATTATTGTTGCTCCTTCATCTTTTTTTATCATATTCATGCTCACTTGGCATCATTTAGATAAAGGGAGCACCATGTATCCCTGATGTTTCAGTCCTAAGATGACTAGTTGCGTCCAGTTCAGATAAAAAAACAGTTTAAGCCTTGACAAGGCCTCATTTAGCATTCACACCAGGGCCCTAACACACTTAGGTATGCCACTGGACAATAAACACACATAAATATATATACTGGTATAGGGATCACTTGCCACAGTACCTGCACTCTCGATGGCTAGAGGGGTATGAGTAATGTGGCAGGTGGGTTCAGAAAGCCATCCATGGTATGTTGGGCAGGTGGCATGCTGGCCCCCCCTACCATGTATCTAGTATAGGAGTCCCCTGCCACATTACCTGAACACTTAATGGCTAAACGGTTGCAGGTAGTGCGACAGGGGGTTCAGAAAGCCACCCCCGTATGTTGCCGCTCTCCTGCCCTTTGAACTGCAGATATTTTATCATTCATATTTTAACTATAGTAACCTCATCCCAACCACACCGTACCTCTAACCTTTTCCCCACCGGCATCAATGAAAGAGGACTAAAGACACATGGATGTGGAGGAGGACCTCGGCGGAGAAAAGAGGACGCCGTCCGGTGGGGGACAGAAGTTAGAAGATGCAAAGTGGTAAGAAATTGCTGAAGTTTCACTGTTGCTGAATTACCAGCTAGGAAGACAATGAAAGGCAATCATAGTCTAAGAAGGTCACTACTTTTATTAGGATAGTAAAATGTCCCGAAGGAAATGCAGCTCAATTAGGCCTGATCTCAAAGGTTCGGAGACCTAGGTGCATGAAGCCCACACAAGCAAATGCAAAGTTCATCTATAAAGCTTTCAGCACCAGTGCTCCAAATATATTTTATTAGTAGTAAAATTTGCTATTACTTGTCTTCCTAGCAACAGTGAAATTCTCAGAATGTTCTCACCCAAAGTGATTTTTTTACTACCAAGAGAATAAATTGAGGCCTATCTCTGTTAATCACATGGCACCCGAACATTTTCCGCATGTGAGTTGATGCAAGTGTCTATTTGAAGCAAACTCGCACGGTGTGAATCAAGCCTAAGCCCAGAGAAGCTACTCTACTTACCTGCACAGAGTGGACAGCATTCTCCAGGCAGCGTTATCTGATTGCTGCACGATGTAATACACTCCACTTTGGAGCAGGTGGTAACTCCATCCACACACATACAAGCCATGCAGCGATCTACACTAGAAATCCAGTTACTGTGATCTTTGTACTCTCTTCCATTATAAACACATCCTTAAAAGAGACAGTGACAAGTTAACATCTTTAACATGTGACAGTGGAGCAAGTTTTTAATATTATTTAATGTGCAGCTTTCTGGAAACACTTGTTTACACATTTTTATTTTATTCTACAGTGCTTATTTTTATTTAAAAAGTTTTACTGCACCTGTATAAGTTTATTCTGTGAATATTTAATCTTGATCTTTTCATATTTCCAGTTTATTTTTTTTGAGTTGAGGGCTTAGTAAAAAATAGCTACATTTGTAGGTTAGGTTAAGTTTTGGGGAGGTTATATATCCAAATGTGGAGACCTCCTAGATTCATGTTAGGAGTTAAGGTATCATTAAGTAATATTTTTAAATTCAACTTTGGGACTAGATTGGATCAGCTATGTGGGACTAAAGCAAGGATGCACAACCGGCGGCTGCAGACCCAGCACCTCTGCATATCGCGTTCCACCCCTTCCTACTCCAGCCAAAATCACCTTTCTTTTGCCTGACCCCTGCCAATTTATTGCTGCCTCACCTCAGCCCACCTTGCCTTTTCCCACCTCACCTCTTGCGCACTACTTCCCACCTCACCTCAGCCCCACTCATCTCCTGCTCACTACTTCCCGCCTCACCTCAGCCCTCCTTCATCTCTTATCCACTACTTCCTGCCTCACCTCAGCCCTCCTTCATCTCTTATCCACTACTTCCTGCCTCACCTCAGCCCTCCTTCATCTCTTGTCCACTACTTCCTGCCTCACCTCAGCCCTCCTTCATCTCTTGTCCACTACTTCCTGCCTCACCTCAGCCCTCCTTCATCTCTTGTCCACTACTTCCTGCCTCACCTCAGTTTCCCTCACCTCTTGCACACTATTTTCTGCCTTACCTCAGCCCCCTTTACTTATTGCTCACTACTTCCTGCCTCACCTTAGCCCCCCTCATCTCTTGCACACTATTTCCTGCCACACCTCAGCCCCCTTCACTTATTGCCCACTACTTCCTGCCTCACCTTAGCCCCCCTCATCCCTTGCACACTATTTTCTGCCTTACCTCAGTCCCCCTCATTTCTTGCCCACAGCTTCCTGCCTCACCTTAGCCCCCCTCATCCCTTGCACACTATTTTCTGCCTTACCTCAGTCCCCCTCATTTCTTGCCCACAGTTTCCTGCCTCAGTCCCTCTCACCTCTTGCACACTATTTCCCACCTCACACCTTGCCAACACTATTTACCACTTCTCGTCAGCCCCCCTCACATCTTGCCCACTACATCCTGCCTCACCTCAGCCCCCTTCATCTTTTGGCCACTACGTCCCCCCTCACTTCTTTGCTACTATATCCTGCCTCACCTTAGCCCCATCACCTCTTAAACACTATTTCCCATCCCACTTCAGGCCTTCACCTCTTTCCCACTGCTTCCCACCTCACTTCTGCCCCCTTATCACTTGCACACTACTTGCCACTTCACTTCGCCCCCCCCCCCTTTTGCCCACTACTTCCATCCTCACTTTAGGACCTCCTCACCTCTTGTCTACTACTTCCTGCCTCACCTCAGCCCACCTCACCTTTTGCCCTCTACTTATCTCCTCACCTCAGTCCCCGCTTCACCTCTCCCTGCTACTTCCTGCCCTACCTTAACTCACCTCACCTCTGCCCACTGGCCTACTACTTTCTGTCTCAACTCAGCGCACCTGAATTCTTTCTGCTTGATCCCTGCTTGCTTCTTCCCACCTCATCTCTGCCCACCTTGACGTTTTCTGACTTACCTCTTACCACTTCTTTATAGCTTTCCTCTGCATACTTGCCTTTGCCTGTCTCAGCTCAGCCCACTTCTTTTTTCCACCTCACCTCTGCCCACATCTGCTCACCTCTGCATATACATAAAAGCATATACACTGCTTTTAGGTTACAGCTTTCCTGCAGGAAATGGTTTGCATTTTCTCTGCTAGGATTTTATTGTGACACTCTTGAGGTTGAATAATAAGACAATGCAGCCCTTAGACCAAAAAGGTTGTGCTTCCTTGGACTAAAAACTAAAGGAGCTTTCAAGCTCAACTATAACCTGATTCCTTACACATTTTCCAAATGAATGGTAATTCTGTATTTTTATGATTTACAGTATGATAAACATAATCGCTGCACTGCAATTTATATAAATGCATGGCAACTTCGATCTCCATTATATCCCAGGGTTCCAAGACACTAGCAACTGCAAAACAAAGGATAAGCTTGAAGAAATACTAACCTCTACAACGAGGGCAGCAAGCTCCAGGATCTGTAACCTGCTGGGTACAGGGCAGAGGTGGACATGTGGGAGGATCACACTGCACGCTTCCTGACTGTAAGGAAATATAAGGTAACACATTAAAGAAACACTGTCAAATGATCCATGGAAATAAAACAGTCACTCATGCCATGAAAAAATGTTCTAGGGAATTTCACTCTAAATGGTGAAGTAGTCAGGTTTAATTTAAAACACCTATGTACACTACTAAAGGAAAATTGCTTGTAAGAAAAAAGGTTGTTGCTGAGCATTTACTAGTTTACACTGACAGTTTCCGCTTCTTAGACCCCATAACTTTGGATCCAAATGTGACAGGACTGTGTCATCAAATTTACAGCAGCTACCTATGCATATACAGATACTTACTTTACATGTACACTGCAAGCATGGATCTGTGGGGGGTACCCAGCGTGCACCTTCACTGTACTCCTTTCCTTGGTATATGCATACTAAAAGTATAGAACATTTCAATATCTTCTTAGTATATGCTTTCCATACCAAATGTTGCAAATACTAAATGTTGCAAATAGAAAATGCATTTTAAAATGTAAAGATTAAAGGCTAATTATACTTAGAAGTAAGTGTCTTTTGAGCAAGGATGGCTTTATTTTTTGCTGAAAAAATGCCTAAACAAAGTATAAATATATGGTGCAAGCATAGTCTATTAAATGATATGTATAAAAAATAACATTTTTACCTTACTTACCTACATATTATAACATAAACTTAGTTTGTTATATTCAAAGAATGGATAATCAAAGCAACAACAGGACTATATTATATCTTGGCAAGTACCCCGTTCTGGTCTGGGGATTCAGGTCAACAGAGGCTGACTTGGCTTGTTAGGTAGGCTTTACCAGTAACCTGTTGCCATTGGCACTGCATTCGAAATGCACTAGAGACCCTTAAAGTGGAACTATCATCAGCAAAGCCGGTCCTGGTGTCCACACAGTAGGAAAAAGCCCTATCACCAGAATCATGAAAATTCTAGTGATAGGTCCAGTTTAATATCTCTCCCCAGCATTAGTTTAAAATGGTGTTAGTGATGCATAGAGGCAGGATGTAGTTTTCTAAATAAAGGCGTTTAGACGGAGGGCTGACATTTGACAGCCTTTATAATTATTAAAGACGACTGAGCATTCTGGAACTTTAGTTGCATAGTTGCATAGAAGCCCGCTTTTTATGTAGGTTTAAAGGCAACTCTTAAATATATTGTTATCCACAGTTAAAGTGGACCAAAACCCAAGATAGTCAATAGTTTTGACTATCCTGGGTTCTGGTCCTTTTCCCTGGGAGCACTCCGATCGGGGGTGCCCTACTGTGTGAATCCCCCCAGGACGTTGCAGCCAACTCACCTCTCCCCAGTCCTACGGTGCGTCTAAGAGCAGCGACTTTGACGGTCACATCCTCCACTTCCCTTTAGCAGTGCGTGTGCCCACGCCAGGCATTTGTGAATGGCCAGGAAGAGAGTTGAGTTGGCTGCGGCAATCTGGGGGGGGGGGGGGGTTCACACAACAGGGCACCCCCGATCGGTGCCCCTGGGGAAAGGACCAAAACCCAGGATAGTTAAAATCTTGGGTTTTGGTCCACTTTAAGGCCCCGTGCGCTGATAGCCTCTGTATAATTGGGGTTTTAATGTCTTGTATATGTAGGCTATATGCCATCTGTTAACCTCTACAGGCTTTATCTTCTACTTTATCTTACCTGCACACTCCCTGCAGCACTGACCAGGCTTAATAACTGAATTGGCACAAAAGACTTGAGGACACACAACATGTGTACATGTCACGCTCCCTTCAAGACACACACATCGCAGACAAGGATCAGATAGAGAGTTGAATGCTTGTCGATTTGAATATTCTTTGCCTTCATATAGACAGCGATCACACACAGGGCAACAAGTAGATGATGGAGAGGGCACTGGGTGACTGCAATCCTGGATACATGGAACACGCTGACAGGTCACCATTTCATTCTGTTAAAACATACAAATACACAACATATTTTAACTATGTATTTAGTACCTTGAAAAAGTATTCATGCCCCTTTGTTCGTTTTCCACATTTTTTTGAAACAATGTCTAGCTTTTAAAAAATGGCTTCTTCCTGCCATTCTTCCATAAAGGACAGTTTTGTATACGACTAATAGTTGTCCTGTGGACAGATTCTACTTTCTGAGCTGTGGATCTCTGCAGCTTCTTCACAGTGACCCTGGGCCTCTTGACAGCTTTTTTAGCTACTGTTTTCCTTGCCATAAGCTTTGCGGTAACTTGGTAGTAAATGGTGGCCAATCCTGGTCAGCTTGGTAAGTGAAATACTACAAACCATGGCCTCGATTCAAAAAGTCTCATAGTAGTAAGTAAACAATTAACTTTATGAGAAAAAAGCATGAGGATTTCACTGTAACTGAATCACCAGATAGGAAGACAACAAAAGCCAATGGCATTTTTTACTACAGTATAAAAAGGAGTAAAAAAGGAAACTGATCCTCTGCGCCACCCCCGGCTTCAGCCGCTCACCTCTAACCTACAGGTAGCAGCGATTGTATAGTGTGGGACAGCACCTGGTAATGGAAGGAGGTAAGTAGTAAAGAAAATAAATACAAAATAGCTGGTGTCTGGGCTGGTGTTGCTGAAGGCATCATTTCTTTTTACCCCTTAAAAATTAAAAAAAAACATAAAATCTAAAAAATATTTTTTTGACTGAGAAAGCACTGAAGAAATTACAAACAAAACTTTTTTTCAGAAAAGTTTGAGCTTTAGCATAAAATATTATATAATTTTCCTGGAAATCTCTGGACATTCCTGCAAAAATTAGTTAGGACATATATAGTGCAAAATGCTTAAAAGTTGTCTGGCAACAGAGGGTGACAAAATCTCTAGGTAGGCTGGCACTGAAAGTTTAAATAGAAATATACACACACTTTTACTTAAAGTGGACCCATCACTGCTGATGCTGACCCTGGAGACTAAACAACTGCAAGACGGGCCAAGAAGGTGCCCCTGGGGCATGCCTATTTAGCATGTCCCAACTGTGTGAGCCCCCCCAGATTGCCCACAAAGCCCCCAATTGCAGGCCATTGCCGCTTCCTGGCATTCCTGCAATTCCAGGTGCTCCCACATGCAAACCATAGGCTTGATTCATGGCCGTGCGCCTAAGCATTTGCGCATGTTTTTTGAGCACCAAATCGTGCTTGGGCTTCCTGATACATGGGCCCTTATTCATCAAGCGATAGCCAGTTGCACCTGTAATTTTCTGCAAGCGCAAATTGGCAACTGATTTATAGGGTGATTAGAGGGCCGAAAAGCGGGCGCAAATGTGTCAATTTCAAGAGCTGTAGTAAACCACCGACTTCACTGACTAACAGACTTATTTCATTGCTAAAACACATGCCAGCAGCATCCGACATGTTTTTTAGCAATGAAAGTGTCAGAGACACAAGGTTTATTTTCGTAATTTTTAACTTTTTTTTTGTTTTTTGAGGAGAAAGAAAATGGTTAACAGCTGTCAAAGCTCACAAATCCCAAAATGTTTAATGCTAAAAATACCAAAAAGGTGTACATTGGGACCCAAAATTTTAGAAAAAAAACAATAACCATTAGTGGCACAATTATTAAAACACAACAAACTAAAAATAAGTGAAATAATCACCTATAAATAAACAATACCTAAATAATTCTCCCCGTTCTTAACTGTTTTATTATTGCAATTTTGTCTCTCCAGCTTCTGTGTTTTAGGGAATCTCTAATCTCTATTTCATGTGACAGGGAATACACTCCAAAATGGAGAATAGAGATTCCCCTAAAACACAGAAGCTGGAGAGTCAAATTCTCAATATCGAAAAAGTAAAGAAAGAGGAGAAACATATCTGGACCAGTTAAGGGCTTAGCAAGCCAAAAGGGCATTTGCACTTCAAAACAGCAGAATTTTATGCGGAAGGCATCAGAAGAGGAATTTTGTGCTTGCCCCAAGCACATGCAATTTTGTGTGATCTGCACATGCACCCGGCATGCACATAAAGACATGAATCAGGCACCTAGACGCATGCGGAATAGTTTGCAATTGGTTGGGGGTTTTTGGTGCACGACCATGAATCGACCCTCACGTGGAGCCGGTAGTGAGGAAGCACACAAAGGGGTTGGGGGGGCAAAATCCTGTAGTTTCGCACAGGGCGCCTTCCATCCTAAGGCTGCAACTGCCTCTTACTGTGTGAGAGCCTGGTTATTGTATTTCCATGGCATCTCCATTGAAGTACTCACCCTACAGGAACATTGGGTACACGTGTCTCCAGGTAGCTGGAAGTTGTCACCATTCTGGTACGTGCGCCCATTTTGCTTGCATATACCAGTGCAGCGTGGGCAACATTCTCCTGGTGGTGTCACTGGGTGCAGACATGACACACGTGGACATGGCACGGACACACATGTTACTTCTCCATTCTAAAGAATAAAGAAAAACAGAGGAAATATAATGATACACAGCAGAGTTACTTTGTATGTACATATAGTCTTGTTATGTGTAATATCCTGATGCCCTAATTGGGACACCTATCAGATCTATTTAACCAACCATAAAACAGCCCAAGCATTTCCATGTGTCCAGTTGCCTCACCCGACATGTGCAACTGCTGCACTCATCTTCTGGATCTGGGAAGCTTTCGCCATTGATACAATCATGGCCATTATAGTTGCATCCATCACACACAGGACACATGCATGGATCCTCTCCAGGATGAGGACAATTTACGTTTTGACAGGGACGGGGGCCACAGGTGACATGTCCTCTCTGACAATAAAAAAAGAAATATGCCATCATGAGGTTTGTAAAATCACTGGCCATAAACATAGTGATTTACAAGATATTTTACACACCATGCAGCGGCACTGTTCACATTCACTTTGTGAAGGAGTGAAGGCCTCACCATCAAGGTAATTACGGCCCTGGAAATTGCAACCTAAAAAAGAGAGAGGCACAACCATTACATCAAGCCTACTAGTTCTCAGAGACATTCTTAAATAATTCTTAATTTTCCCTACCCCACTGATTTAGAAAATGTGATGCCTAGGGACAGTTTGGTGGGACATTCTCCTGGCAAGAAACTATCCAGTCCTCACCTACCTACATGAGATTAAGTGGCATTCATTGAAGCAGGAAGAACCCCATGGAAGAACCCCATGGCCACACCAATGGACACTGGGCTCTTCTGTACCCCCAAAGCCCCAAATGGGGGTCCAGGTAATATGTCATGTGAACATAGTGAACTGGTCCCCTCGAACCCTTACCAGTTCACCCTAAGTTAAACAGAAAGAAGGGTCCAAACAAAAATCCTATTTTTCTCAATTTATCTTATACTCACCTGTTTCCATCTTCCATTTTCTTAGGTTCCCCCTTCTGTCATTCTGGCTACCCAGTGAGGGACTGAAGTGAGGGCCAGGGGAGACAGCTTTTATACCTGGATGCGGGCCTCCATAGAAACTCAATGACATCATTGCTGATGTCACAAAAGGGGCAGGGCCTAGATTCCAGTGCCCATCCCCTATTGTAATGTCAGAAGTGATGTCGGGGAGATTCCAGAGAGGCCCACCTCTTAATATAAAAGCCGCTCGCCAGCTGTTCATCATGGAGTCCCGAGCCAGGAACCAGGTTGTACAGGAGAGGGAACCTGTGTTCCCCTCCTTTCTAAATGCCATTTAAAGGGGCCTGCATGGGAGCCCAAAAGGGGAAGGTAGGTAAAAGTTAATTTAGAAGAATAACGTTTTTTTTTTTCAAACGTGTGTGTGTCCCATGGACCCCTATACCAGTTCATACTCCATTTACCCGCAGCAACCTGGCCATTGGGCACCAGACCTGTGCTATAGGGCATATGGGCTGGTAATGGTCAGGGCCAGGGGCCTGCTGGGCGGCCCTTGAGCCCTGGAATTACAAGCCCCTATGCTTGGTTTGCCAAGTTGGTAATGCTTTGATGGGGACACACACACATTTAAATATAAAAAATGTAAACATAGTGGGGCGGAGTTAAAATTGTAAAATATTTCCCAGCAATTTTTTTTAATGCGTGGGGTTTACTATCTAAGCATTACCAAGCCGGGAAACCAACCATAGGGGCTTGTAATTCCAGGGCTCAAGGGCCATCCAGCCAGCCCCTGGCCTGATGATTGCAAGCCCATATGCCCTATAGCACAGGTCCGGTGCCCATGCTATGGGCTGTCAGGCTCATCCACACCACCCTGGAAATTGGTGGTATGAACTGTTATAGGGGTTCATACAGAAACCGTGTTCTTCTTAATTAACTTATACTTACCTTTGCAGAACAACCCCCATCATCCACGAAGCAGACTGTGTTGCAGATCAACCCCCATCATCCCAATAGAAGACTGTGTGGCAGAACAATTCCCATCTACTTCTATAGCAGACTTTGATAGAACCCCCATCACCCCACAGCAGACTGTGACATAACCCCCATCATCCCACAGCAGACTGTGACAGAACCCCCCATCATCCCACAGCAGACTGTGTGACAGAACCCCCCCATCATCCCACAGCAGACTGTGTGATAGAACCCCCCATCATCCCACAGCAGACTGTGACAGAACCCCCATCATCCCACAGCAGACTGTGACAGAACCCCCCATCATCCCACAGCAGACTGTGTGACAGAACCCCCCATCATCCCACAGCAGACTGTGACAGAACCCCCAATCATCCCAAAGCAGACTGTGTGACAGAACCCCCCCATCATCCCACAGCAGACTGTGTGACAGAACCCCCCCATCATCCCACAGCAGACTGTGTGACAGAACCCCCCCATCATCCCACAGCAGACTGTGTGACAGAACCCCCCCCATCATCCCACAGCAGACTGTGTGACAGAACCCCCCCATCATCCCACAGCAGACTGTGACAGAACCCCCATCATCCCACAGCAGACTGTGACAGAACCCCCATCATCCCACAGCAGACTGTGACAGAACCCCCATCATCCCACAGCAGACTGTGTGACAGAACCCCCCATCATCCCACAGTAGACTGTGACAGAACCCCCATCATCCCAAAGCAGACTGTGACAGAACCCCCAATCATCCCACAGCAGACTGTGTGACAGAACCCCCCATCATCCCACAGCAGACTGTGACAGAGCCTCCCATCATCCCAAAGCAGACTGTGACAGAACCCCCAATCATCCCACAGCAGACTGTGACAGGAACCCCCATCATCCCGTAGCAGACTGTGACAGAGCCTCCCATCATCCCACAGCAGACTATGTGACAGAACCTCCCATCATCCCACAGCAGATTGTGACAGAACCCCCATCATCCCAAAGCAGACTGTGACAGAACCCCCAATCATCCCACAGCAGACTGTGTGACAGAACCCCCCATCATCCCACAGCAGACTGTGTGACAGAACCCCCCATAATCCCACAGCAGACTGTGACAGAACCCCCATCATCCCAAAGCAGACTGTGACAGAACCCCCAATCATCCCACAGCAGACTGTGTGACAGAACCCCCCATCATCCCACAGCAGACTGTGACAGAACCCCCATCACCCCACAGCAGACTGTGACAGAGCCTCCCATCATCCCAAAGCAGACTGTGACAGAACCCCCAATCATCCCACAGCAGACTGTGACAGGACCCCCCATCATCCCGTAGCAGACTGTGACAGAACCCCCCATCATCCCAAAGCAGACTGTGACAGGACCCCCCATCATCCCGTAGCAGACTGTGACAGAGCCTCCCATCATCTTCCATGATTGGCTGCAGGATGGGTAGAAGCTGCTCAGCAGTCCATCAACTAGCTTTTCCCATGTTCAAGCCAAATGCCGAACCCCAGCACAGATATGTAGCTGAAGTCCGTGTTTGGGTTCAGGGACCCGAACTTACAAAATTCAGTACGAACTTGAATTTTGAGGTTCAGGTTCGCTCAATACTACTAATAAAATGTTACTGATAATCACCCTGACACAAGGGGCAGTCACAAGGTCCAGTCACAGGATGAGGACAATTAGTTGGAGGACACATCTTGTGAATGCATTGCACCGACCCAGCCTAAAGAAATCAAAAAAATATTACACAGATTATCAAGATACTATTAATTAAAATAGATCATATAACCATCATGGTAACAAGAATACGTTACAGATAAATAACTGTGGGAGAGAGTAGCATTCACCGCTATAATATAAAGAAATGCGTGATAGGCAAACATATCAGAAGCACTGTAATAATAAGTTGCTATTTCAATAGCCCCTTCTTTTGCTATCTAGCAGATTTATGCAGATTTGCATCATTTTTTATGTTAGAGCACTTATCAGCAGGGCTGTATTTCTTATTATGCAACTCTAGGCCTGTGGCTATGGCAGCCATCTACAAGGGATGCTATAGTAAAAAAAAAAGTGTTAACACACTGCATATTATTTTGGACCATTAAAGAGGAATCTGTGCAGACTGGAGGGTCGATTATGTTTGAGTGTTGGGTGCACCACGTATGCTGCATATTTATAATACAGATTGTCCATGCAGTGGGGTAACCTGACTCAACAAAAGGGGGGGCATGCACTAAAAGTTCCTAAGGCAGCATAATCACCAAATATGGCCCTGGATATATCAGTGTATAATGTCCCTCCCCCCCCCCCCCACCCACAGAGATCACAGTGTCATGATTTAGCTATTGGCTTCTCGCATCAGTGTGTCAATGCTCCTTCCATAAATTATGTTGTTGCTTGCTAGGGGAGGAATAGACTGTCCATGCAGCCATAATATCGCTGACATCACTATAAAGGTGAGTTGGCAGGGTTTTATGAAGGCTGATAGGTCTTTAAAGTGGACCATCACCCTCCCGTGATCGGCCTGGGAATCTATAAGATCACCTCCCTCCCCGCGGGACATCCGAGATCGGGATGTCCCGCGGGGTGAAACCCCCCCAAACGCCCCAAATCCCCTTACCTTGTCTTCCCTCCCTCGTGCCCCTCTAGACGTGCGTGCGTCCGCACAAGCCGTCTGTGAATGGCCGGCGCGGGCACTTCGCCGGCGCTTGTCCGTTGCTGTCAGATCGCTTGTCCGTCCGCGCTGAATGGACGGCGCGGCCACGTGGGAGCGGGGAGAGGTGAGTTTTCCGGGTGATCGGGGGGGTTTCACACAGCGGGGTACCCCGATCGGGGGTGCCCCACCGAAATGGACCAAGACCCAGGATAGTCAAAATCCTGGGTGTTGGTCCACTTTAATAACACATGACCACCATCAGAACCCAGCAGTTGCCTGATGGCAATGGTCATCATTAGCTTTACTCCCTACATATTTCCACACCTGGAACAAGCATGGATCTTGATGGTTCACAGATGTGTATCGGTCCGGTTCCATTACAGTGATTGTTCTCTAACATTTGACCTGATTTCACCTGGACTCATGCAGTAAAAACCCTTTTCCAAATGAGTTGCAGACACTTGTTAAAGCCTGCAAAAAGTACAATGACTTATAAAAAGTTACCCTCATATGGTGGGTGGTCCTAACTAAGTTAACCCCCCAGACAACCATCATTTTCAGCATTTTGCTGGAGTGGGTCATTAGCCAGAAACATATGTCCACAAGTAGGAAGTGATGGATGTGTTAATATTAGAAGATATAGTCAAGCATTTCATGGCATGCTTTTACTGGGTGCCTCAGATATCAGGTGAAGATATCAGATCTGCTTTAATAAAGCTGTCTGTTACCTGATGCAATAGTCTTTGTATACAGCTAAGAAAACGGATGCTTACCCTGCATGTGCATTCAGAACAGGATGGGTTAGATGTGTCAGGAATAGTTTGCCCGTTAATTAGATCCATTCCATTATACGAGCAGCCTGAGGAACATAAGAACACCTCATATTATAGTTGCTACACAAAAAGGTTAACCTGTCTGACTCCATCAGATCTTGCCACAGTTGTGATTTGGAAATGAGAAACCAGAAAGATCTCCAAATTAAAACTTTGCATAAAAGGGCTATTGTGGGAGATTTTTAAATCAGGGATTAAAGCGGTCCTTCACTCTGAATAAGAGTCTATCTTATATGTTTCCCACACCCTGTACATACAGATTGCTCATATTAAAAATCATCCTACCTGCATCTACTGCATGTTATGAGCCTTTAAACATCCAAGATGGCGGTTCATGGGATGTCAGGCAGCCTGCAAACAGGAAGTGCCTTCTGACTGTGCTGCTCTGCATTCTGGGATTGCTGACCTTTTCCTGACCCCAGCTCTGATCTGTCTGAGCAAAGCACAACTATAACCCGCCCCCCTGTACTTTTTCCCACTCTCCTCTCCTCAGTAAGTGTGATGCATCTGAGTCAAGATGGCAGCGCCCGTATCCTAAAGGCTTGAACAGAGTTGCAGCCCAGTGGGGGAAAGAATAATAAGTAAGTGCCTAAAAACTTAGAATATATTAACTTTAGATGCTGGGGAATAGTTTTTTAAGGGTTTGGGCTTTTTAATAAATCATGGTGAAGGTCCGGTTTAAATATGAATAGCATCCTATTTTCTGTAATTCTGCAAATTTTAGTACTATTAAGGAAAATAAAATCTAGTTTAAGCTGTCATTCCTTTGCAGAGATAGTCCTTGTTTTGAACCCTAATCCTTCCTTAGAAGCTCCTTTTTCAGGTCTGAGGTGTCTGTATGGATTAGCGCTATGTAACAGCTAAAGCTGTATATATTACAGTGACCATTACATCTACCCTCTAATCTTCTAGATCACATATATTCTAATGCTAATCCAATGCTTTGCAGAGATAGTCCTTGTTATGAACCCTAATCCTTCCTTAGAAGCTCCTTTTTCAGGTCTGAGGTGTCTGTATGTATTAGCGCTATGTAACAGCTAAAGCTGTATATATTACAGTGACCATTACATCTACCCTCTAATCTTCTAGATCACATATATTCTAATGCTAGTCCAATGCTTTGCAGAGATAGTCCTTGTTATGAACCCTAATCCTTCCTTAGAAGCTCCTTTTTCAGGTCTGAGGTGTCTGTATGTATTAGCGCTATGTAACAGCTAAAGCTGTATATATTACAGTGACCATTACATCTACCCTCTAATCTTCTAGATCACATATATTCTAATGCTAGTCCAATGCTTTGCAGAGATAGTCCTTGTTATGAGCCCTAATCCTTCCTTAGAAGCTCCTTTTTCAGGTCTGAGGTGTCTGTATGGATGAGCGCTATGTAACAGCTAAAGCTGTATATATTACGGTGACCATTACATATACCCTCTAATCTTCTAGATCACATATATTCTAATGCTAGTCCAATGCTTTGCAGAGATAGTCCTTGTTATGAGCCCTAATTCTTCCTTAGAAGCTCCTTTTTCAGGTCTGAGGTGTCTGTATGGATGAGCGCTATGTAACAGCTAAAGCTGTATATATTACAGTGACCATTACATCTACCCTCTAATCTTCTAGATCACATATATTCTAATGCTAGTCCAATGCTTTGCAGAGATAGTCCTTGTTATGAGCCCTAATCCTTCCTTAGAAGCTCCTTTTTCAGGTCTGAGGTGTCTGTATGGATGAGCGCTATGTAACAGCTAAAGCTGTATATATTACAGTGACCATTACATCTACCCTCTAATCTTCTAGATCACATATATTCTAATGCTAGTCCAATGCTTTGCAGAGATAGTCCTTGTTATGAGCCCTAATCCTTCCTTAGAAGCTCCTTTTTCAGGTCTGAGGTGTCTGTATGGATTAGCGCTATGTAACAGCTAAAGCTGTATATATTACAGTGACCATTACATCTACCCTCTAATCTGATAGATCACATATATTCTAATGCTAGTCCAATGCTTTGCAGAGATAGTCCTTGTTATGAGCCCTAATCCTTCCTTAGAATCTCCTTTTTCAGGTCTGAGGTGTCTGTATGAATGAGCGCTATGTAACAGCTAAAGCTGTATATATTATGGTGACAATTACATCTACCCTCTAATCTTCTAGATCACATATATGCTAATGCTAGTCCAATGCTTTGCAGAGATAGTCCTTGTTATGAGCCCTAATCCTTCCTTAGAAGCTCCTTTTTCAGGTCTGAGGTGTCTGTATGGATGAGCGCTATGTAACAGCTAAAGCTGTATATATTATGGTGACCATTACATCTACCCTCTAATCTTCTAGATCACATATATTCTAATGCTAGTCCAATGCTTTGCAGAGATAGTCCTTGTTATGAGCCCTAATCCTTCCTTAGAAGCTCCTTTTTCAGGTCTGAGGTGTCTGTATGGATTAGCGCTATGTAACAGCTAAAGCTGTATATATTATGGTGACAATGACATCTACCCTCTAATCTTCTAGATCACATATATTCTAATGCTAGTCCAATGCTTTGCAGAGATAGTCCTTGTTATGAGCCCTAATCCTTCCTTAGAAGCTCCTTTTTCAGGTCTGAGGTGTCTGTATGGATGAGCGCTATGTAACAGCTAAAGCTGTATATATTATGGTGACCATTACATTTACCCTCTAATCTGATAGATCACATATATTCTGATACTAGCACAAAAGTTAATGTGAAATGATCCCAAATGTCTAGAAATAATCACTAACCACTGTTGTCTGCCTGCGTATTTGTGAAACTTCTTCCCCCATCCCAAGAAGTTGAGAGGTGTGCAATAGCTACAAATGATTTTAATGTGTAAGCCTCTCCTGTCCCAATATGCCCTTCTCCGCAACTTGATAATACAATAGGATGTATTTATACCATTTAATACTGACAGTTCAATATCTATTTAAATCATCTAATGCTCAGTGGAATGTTCTGATGTGGATTTAGATTTGGCCTTAGGACATACAATAATTCCCAACGAGTATAAAAGATATTCTGTAGAAATAGCTTTGACTTAAAAAGCAAAGCAACTTAGAGGCTCAGATAATGCAGCAAAGAGTACAAGGCCCATATTTCTATTAATGGGTAATAGAAAGAACAGAGGTTAAGCTTTTTCTGCTTTATTCTCTTACTGACAATTAGACAGTTTCCCAGGAATTTACCATCACAGACAGGGCAGCATTTTCCAGATGGGGTGCTGGGGTGGGAGCAGCCTGGTTTGTAGCAGGGCTTCTTGCTGCAAGTAACAAAGCCATCAGCACACACACATCGACTACATGAATCCTGAGGGGATGAAAACTCCTGTCCATTTAGGTAGACTTCACCTAGATATTGGCAGTCTGTAGAAACAAAAAAACACAGAATAAATGCAAAGCTTTAATAAAGTGAACCAAAACCCAGGATTTTGACTATACTGGGCTTTGGTCCTTTCCCCCGCTCTGTGAAACCCCCCACAAATGCAGACTTGGTGTACGTTGCCAGTAGCAACAGATTGCAGATAGTTGCACAGAACACTGCTGGGCATGTGTAAGGTCAGCAGTGGCCCTAGCAGCAGCACTTCCAGTTTAAGTGTAAGCCTTCATTTGGCATTATATAAAGATTTTTTACCTTGGCACTCCTTGCAGCATTGTCCAGGAGCAGGATATGGACAGTGAAGGACGGGGCAAGTTTTGGGTTGGCAGTTTACACTCCCCTCCCAGCAAACACATGTCGAGCATGGATCGGATGGTTGTGTGAATTGTTCACCATTAGCCAGTTCTCTTCCAGAAAGAAGACATCCTAGTAAAAATAATGATAATTAAATGAATATCAGTCCAGAGTGATTAGTGATGGTTTTTCATACTTTTTATATAAAAAATACATTCTTTTTAATTCTACCCATGTCCCTTTAGCAGTGCGTGTAATCGCGCCAGGCATTTGTGAATGGCCGGAGCGGGCTCGCTCCCCGTTAGAGAGTAGCGGGGGGAAGTGGCCACCAGAGTGATTGGGTCCGCTGGCCTTAGACGAAGGGAGCACTCTGGGGGAGACGGGAGCAGATCCGAGCGCACTGATTGAACGAGAGGCCACACATGTTCCATAGAACTGGAGAAAGGTGCCCCCGATTAGGGTGCCCCGGGGGGCAAGGAACAAAACCCAGGATGGTCAAAATCTTGGGCTTTGGTCCAATTTAAATAGATATTTGCTATGTTAAGAGAGATTGATGGAAAAACCATATTTGCTCCATGCTTTCCACCCCACTAAACTATCCCAGCATCTTGGATTTGATTAAAGTCCAGTTAAAAATTAACTTAAGCCCTGATGAAAGTTCATCTAACACCTGCCACACATACTATAAAGTCTTATCTCTGAATCGTAATAAATGTTATTCAACCACAAATTTGCTCTTTGTGGATGGCACACAGCCATTGATTTCAATTGCAATAGCAAGCCTATTATGGTGTAGAGAGAATCCCCCCCCCCTCCCCTTTTCAGGCTTCTTCTCTTCCTTAATACTTTCAGGGCTTGGAGAGGGGAAAGGGGGAGAAATCACTCAGAACAATGGCTCTGTTAGTGAATGCTGGAGCCTCACAATTTCAACTGAAAAAGAAAATTTCACATTATTGCAGAAACAGATATGTTTTATATTATGTTATGCAAAATGTGGAAGAATTGGGAACATTCATCATGGCTAAAGTCAATTTTTGATTTTCGGGCTAACACTTTAAACATTAAAAAAAATGGATGACCAGGCTTTCATATTTGAAAGACCACAATGGCTATACTATTGTGTACTTTATTTTGTATATCTAGTCTGGGCCAAATCATTACCTGGGGGAGGGGTCCACGCTTTGTGCTGTAAATTACGTTGGGGGTCTAGTGGTCAATAAGCCATTACTTTCTGGTTTCAGGCTTTAATGCTTTTATTGGGATCTATTTTTTATGTTGGAAAAATGTCATAATTTTGCTTTATAGCTCTATGATTTCATAGTGATTCTAGAATTTGATGATATTACCGTCACAGGATCGGCAGCAATCTCCCTGTAGAGGATGCGTACAAGGAGTTGGAGCACAAGGCTTGCGCTGACAAGTCACAGTGCCATTATTACAGATACAGTCACGACATTTGTCTGAGGGATCATAAAAACGCTGCAAGTGTCTGTATGTGATTCCAGTGTATGGGCAATCAGCTGGGGGTACTGTAGAAAGTAAAGACACATCAGTTTTCCAGTTACAGGGTTCACACATCTCAGGCATTCATGAATCAAAGTAATATCCCCCCTATTCCTAAGCCTTTGGCACAGGCATTATAAGTGGTTGACATAAATCTTACCCGGGCACTGAGGGCAGCATTCTCCTGGCACATGATATGGCTCACTACAGGCAAGGGGAGGGCAGCGTTTTGATAGGCACTGAACATTACCGTTCTGCGTACAAACATGATATCTTTCTGGTCATTTATTTCAAAAAGACAAGTAAAACCATAAAAATCAAGACGAACTAGTTTAATACTCACAATGCAGTGACATTGCCGGCACTTGTCTGTGGGGTGAGGGAAATCTGCTCCATTGGGATATTCCTTACCAGCATAATTACACCCTGTACAAGGCAAATGAAGCCACTTGACTATATGCAGTAGATAAGTAGATATTGTACATTTTATATTAAAACATCTATTCCATTTCTGTTGCATTGTTACTTTTCTATTCTTCCATTGAAGCTTTGTAACAAAGCAGCAACCTACTAGCTGTGCAATGTGTATTAACTTTTTATATAGACATCACTACCTCCTCTTAGATCATATATTTATAATCTATTCTCATTTCTATTTACCGTAAATATTTTATATTTGCGAATTATTTATCTATAATTAATTCAACTTCAGTGGCTGATTCAATTTTTATAAAAAAATCTTATCCCTCACTTCTAATCCTCATAAGCTCCTCTCTTTCTCTATTACGATTATAGTTTATAAGTATGGTAACTAATTTATTTATTTATTTACACAATATTGATATATAATTAGTTCATCTGTACTGGCTCAACCTGTTTTATAGTTTTTTATGTTTATATACTCTCTCATATTTATTTACATTCTGAAATCGGTTAAACTACACTATTTTTATAACTAGTTTATCGGTATATTATATCATTTTAATTGTGCAGTCTTTCTTATATCCATATATCACTTTTATGTTTATATATTATTATTTTTATGTCCAAATTCACTGTGGTTGTGTTTAAACTACAAAGAAAACTATTCATACAACAACAAAACACCCATTTGTGTTAAATACATTTAATATACTGTTTTATACTGCTCCTGCTAACAATGCTTTATAAAAACACTCCAAACTCAGGAAGTCCCTTTATGGATGTTTTTTAGGCTTGATTCAGCACCGTTCGAAAATATCTTCTTGCGATGCGAATATATATTCGCATGTGGCTTAAACTCAAACTCATGTCTGATTCTGTCTGTTGACATGGATGCGAAAGTAGTAGCATTTGCATGCGCAACGGCAAGAAATGTCTGCAGAAGAGGCCGATCAGTGCGAATATGTAAAATGCATAGATGCTTATGGATGCCTATCTGCTTTTCACTATCCTGGGTGTTGGTCCACTTCTGCGGGGCTCCCCGATCGGTGAGTGATCGCTGTGTGAAACCCCCCAGAAAGCCCCAAAAAACGTACCTCACCGCCGACAGACAAGCGACGGACAAGCTGGGGCCGCCGCCTCTCGCGCGTCCCTCTTACAGGGAGCGCGCCCACGACGGCCATTCACAAACAGCCGGCGCGGGTGCGCGCCCTGCTAGAGGGATGCGTGGCGGCGGCCCACGCATGCGCCGTTGACACGAGAGTAAGTAAGGTTTGTGGGCGTCCGGGGGGGTTTCACACAGCGGGGCATCCCGATTTCGGATGTCCCGCGGGGAGGGAGCTGATCGGCCCAGGAATCTTATAGATTCCCGGGCCGATCAGCCATGGGTGTTGGTCCACTTTAAAAGAGAATGCATGTGTCTATATGCACAGATGCTTATAGATGTACAAATAGATCCATGCTTTTTCCTCTAAGCAGATCTATAAGCATCTATGCAAAAAGCAAAGTAATTTTCATTTTTTTTTTATAATGATGTCTTTATTTGATGTTATTGCAATATATGTGTTAATTATGTCAGTTGAAACTGTAGTCAGCCAGGAGCCCACCTCAACTTATCCTACATGCCTCGGAGACAAAATTGCCATTTAAGTGAATGACAGTTTTCTCTCCTAAAAGTGACACACTGATGCTTATTAGTTCCCCTTATGTACAAAGTGTAAAACATATATCTTTAAATAGAACTATATATACACTAACACAAAAAATGTGTTTGCAGATGTGCGTTTGCATGTATGCACATGTTTGGTTAAATAGCGACCTTGCTTGCTAGTACATTGCATTGTCATTTTATACATTGTTTGTTCCATAGCTACCAACCAGCAAAAATCAAATCGTGACACTGCTGAATCCCGAAAAGGAAAAACATCATGCAAAACTGCAAACTCTCACAAATAGCAATGCGAAAATTCAAATTCGAGCAGTATTGAACCACTTATTACAGATAACATATATCGCCCCTTCGATTTAGCGCTTTTTTTAAGTCAGTCTGGAACAATGGCATTATTGGAAAAGCTAAGCAAGCTGGAGTTTGTGCTATGTAATCTGAGCAGTCTAACATTATTTGTTAGATGCTAACGCGGTATTGGGGTAAAATTCAGGTTGTAGGAGTTATACATAGATATATTTGTTTTGGTGTCTTGGTTGGCCCTATTGTGTACAAGCATGCCTGCCTATTGCAATCTAGATGCTTACCATTGCAGTTGTTGTTGCAGCATGTACCCGGTAATGGATATGAACACTGTGGACCTGGGCAACCTCTGTCTGCACAAGTCACTTGGCCATTCTGGCATCCACATTCCTGACACTGATTATCTGGGTTGGTGAACTGCTGGCCATCCAAGAACATATCGCCATGGTATCTGCAGTCTAAGAAGCAATCAGCATTGGTTAAAATATATACATTAATTAAATGATGGCATTGAATGGGAGTAATTCATATTACCTGGGCAGGTGGAGCAGCAGTGGCCAGGTTTTTTCTCTGGTCTGGAACACAATATAGGTGGGCATACAACTGGAGTACATTGGACTGTTCCATCCTGCAAAAAGTTATGATTCATTATTTATTTCTCAAATGCATATGTCTATTTAGTGAATTACCTGGTTAGTTCCTGCATTAACCAAAACCATATAAACAATGTATACAGTGATTGTAAATATTGAGGGAGACACCATTGTTTACTACTGGAGCTCCGTGTTAGGTCCCAGCCTCAGTATTGCCAATCTAACCTATGGAAATAATTTCCAACTGGCTTTGTCAATTTTGTATGCAGTGTTTGTGCAATATAACATGGGTGGAACATTAGATTTGAAGTGTCATTATAAATGTATATGGCAACTCCAAAAGGTAAGGAAAAAAATATGTTGTGGGATTTGGCCTACTGTATCTTAAAGCGATTCAGCAGGGAAATGAAAAATACATGAAAATTAAAAGGGTACTTCATGTTTTGTCCTGCGCTGCTGGTCACTGCAGGTCCAGCACTTCAGAACTCAGCCAATTGCTTTATCGGGGCCCCTCGTTGCAGCCACTGCTCCTGTGCCATCCAGGACCTGAAACTGTATTCTCTGTATTGTATCAGTCACAGGGGGTGTGGCACCGCCCCCGGCATTCACTAGAATGGAGAGGGCGTAGTCACACCCTGGTGATTGATGGCGAGTCGCGATTTCATCCGCCATGAATCCCATCCCTGGAGTCTGGCCCTGGAAGCAGCAGCTGCGGCCCCGATGAAGTGATCTGGTGAGTTGCGGAGCGCCGGACCTGCAGTGACCAGAGGCGTAGGACAAAAGTTAAGTAGCCTTTTGTTTTGTTTTTGCCTGCTGAATCACTTTAATTTGGCACAATGTTTTGCGAGGATGCCTGAATCCCTTTCTGTTCTTGTGTTAAAGTGGATCAAAACCCAGGATTTTGACTATTTTGGGTTGTGGTCATTTCCCCAGCGTGGGCACGCTCCCTGTTAGAGGGAGGCAGAGGATGCGGCCCTCAGAGCCGCTGCTCTTAGACACGCCGTGGGACCGGGAAGAGGTGAGCTGAGTTCGGGCGATCTGGGGGCCTTCACACAGCGGGGCACCACTGATCGGGTGGGGAAAGGACCAAGACCCAGGATAGTCAAAACTATTGACTATCCTGGGTTTTGGTCCTCTTTAATTTCTGTTTTCATTTGTCACTGTTATTTAGCACTCATGTGCGAATATCTCCTAGGATTTCGATTTAGAGCAACATTTTATTTTAATCCCCAGATTTTAAGGCAAAGAAGAGGGTTTAAAACAGCATTTATTAACATTTCCATTATTGTGTGCCAAAATTATGAAATCAATGTGTTAATCTTATCTGTTATTTTTTCTTTTCTATTTGTTTCCAATTCTGTGTTAAAAAAAAAAGAGTTTTCCCAGCAACAACTGGTGTGTTAAAAATACATATAAGAAACTTTCTCACTCTGACTTGCTAATCAACTGATTGGCTAAGGCATAGGCACCAGATTTAGTCCCTCTTGCTGTTATTCAGATAGAGGGGATCACAATCTTGTGGTCTAGTAGCTAAAGGTTAAAGGCTAAATCTGCTGGGTGACTTAGCCAAAGCTGCTTATGAATTAAACTGTTACAGTGGAAGGATTCTGGGATTTGTAGTCAGTACTAGTAGGACAGTGTTTGTAGCACAGACACCCAGAGATATAGGAAACTTGGAAACAGCATGCTGATAAGTAAATCACAGGCCTGGGGGCACATTCCTAACACAATTGTTTATTTTACACCCCAGAAGAGGAAAATAATATGGCAGAACACCAATAACCTGACAAAAATGGAGTTTCCTTTAAAGGTTAAAGCTTAACATAAATTCATTTTGTACCTTCATACTGTAAATTAAGCACCTCATCTGCCCCAGCATCATATGAGCCTCACAGAATCTCCCAGAGCTCGTCTTGGAATGTCCCTGAGCATAAAAGTTACAGTACTGGTGGCCCTGGGTGCAGCAACCTTTTAGAAAGTGGCCAGTACTTTAGAGAGAAGGAGCATGCAGCCCCTCTAGAGAAATATGCAGTCAACATGTGTGTGACCTTTGGGCACTTTTTCACCACTAAATTTTCATTGTAAAACTTTGAGAGGTTATACCATGGCTGACCTGGCTTGGCTGCACCTGCTCTTTAGAGTGTTTACAGGTCAACAGACCCTCATTAGATTGAGCTCAGACTCCCAAAGCATGAATATCATCTGCCTGTCTCCCAGCAAATACCAATTATAAAAAACAGTGAGTTTTTGTGAGAAAAACATTTTTAGAATGACTAGTGCAATTCAGCACCATTTTAACTGTAACGATTTATTTAAAAATTTCCACAGCTAAAAATGGTGCTGAATGCACTAAGGAAAAAAATCATACATTTTTATTTCTCACAAAAACCATGAGAAAGAAAATTCTCACAGTGCTGTATGTTTAAGAAAGTGTAGAAATGCTTTGATTTTGCTTTTTATATGTTTTGGATTCCTATAGATTAACACTGTGATGTTGATGAGATCGTACCTGGCAATGGCAGCTCTGGCAGGGATTGTCAGGGTCGGTGAAGTCCTGCCCATTGCTATATAGACGTTGGTTGTAAGTGCAGGTATCACATATTGGACAGCATTCACCTTAAATTAAAGCAAGTATAAATTATTTATTGTTTTTTTCACTGAAATAGAAACAAGTTTGCCAATCAGTTCTTAGGAATAGAAGACAAACGCAAGTGTCAAGTACTTTATGAAATTATTCATGGGGTTATTTATGAAAAAGTGACTATGCATTTATGTATGAAATGATTTATTTATGAAATTATTTATGGAGTTATTTATGAAAAACAGACTTGGCACTCAGTATCAAATATCCAATCAGGTGTGAATGATTTTAATTGGAATTTCTTCAGCATCAGCTTGGAATGAATGAGTGCTCTATGTTAGAACTAAAGCATAAGTTGAAGTCCTGTATATTCACTTAGAATTGCTACCTTCATTATGGGTTGGATGGAGACAAGAGATCGGAGGGCACTGGCTGACGCCACACACTGTATCACCATTCATACAAGCACAGGTGCTGCATGGATCACCTTCGGGCTCCCACTCTGCCCCCTCCAAGAATTCCACACCATCCTGCACACAAACTACAGAGAGACATTGAATCACAAGACATGTCATACAAGAGAGGTATTGTAAATCCACTCTAATAAGGAGTTTCATGTCAGTTTCATGTCAGCCCCACATCCAAAATGCTACACATGTTGATGGATGAAGTGTATACCTTTACAGACTGGACAACATTTATTGGGTTCTCTCAATGGATTTGGGCAGGCCACTGGTGGACATGTCTCCTCCATACAACGGACGTTGCCTTTCTACAAAACAAAGGATGGTTTCAGCTTAGTAGTCCTACACATCAGATTCTCAACAGTTATAATATCTACGTAAGTGCTTCTGATTCTCAGAAATGCAGTGTAGGCCTCTATTGGTTTCTACTGTATACATATAGTCAAGCACCCACAATATTTAAGAAATATGTTATTTGGCTCTTATCTGTAATTGTTTTTGTGGGATTACACATCAAACAATTTCTCTTTGATGCATAACTTCTTGACTAGTACAGAATGTTTCTGGAACAAACCATGCATCTTAAAAATTCAAATGTAGCCCCAGGAATCACTTTCCTGCACGCAATACATTATAAGGCAGTTTTATTTTTGCGGTTAGGTGTACTGCTAATAAGATGAGTGGAGGTCAATGACTTTATATGGTGTTTGATCTTGGTACCAGGAAGCACCAGTTTTACCGGCTTATCTGCACATGTGGAACACATTCCTATGTTATGAAAACTCATATTTTATATAATGTTCTTAAACCTAAATTCCCAATACCCTCTATAATGTATTTACATGAAATTCAAAGCTGGATGGCAATTTTCAATATGTGTAGGACTAGCCTTTTCATTATATGACCTTATATACAGATATAGAGTTACAGAGCAGTTGTCAGGTCCCGTGGGACACCCGCCTTCTGAGTAAGTCCGCAACCCCCAATCTCCGCTGCTAGCTTCACCTATAGTCAGGCCCCCGTCTGCCGGGACGCTTTATACGCCTCACCGGGCACGGTTGCCCCAAGGACGTAGCACAAAGGATGCAGACTTACGGGGAGGAAGGCGGATGAACCAGGAACGAGACTGGGCGAGGTCGGGCAAGCAGGAGTCATACACGAGAGATCAGTCCAGACAAGCGCGGCACCAAAGGATGAGACGGAAGAGTAGTCAAAGTCGAGCCAGGGGTCAAGTCGGGAGGTCACAGGTATGCAGTACAAGGGAGCAGGCAAAAATGGAGTCAGAAACAGGCAATGGTCGGTCCAGGCGACAATCACGGGATGGTCAATACACAGCAAGATCAATACGGGAAGCACAGATACGGATAATCACACCCAGCAGTATGCTATCACGGGCAAGGAGTAAGTGTGGGAAAACACCTTTATCTGATGGGGGCTAACTGGATTGGCTGGGGGGGGGGGAATGTAGTGATTGGTGCAACAGGGGAACCTTGCGCTGATTGCTCTGTTGGATTCTAAAGGGCGTTTAGCCCAGAGTACTCTGGGCTCATTGGCCCGCCTAGCTTAGGGCTCATTGGCCCACCTAACTTAGGGCTCATTGGCCCACCTATAGTTAGGGCTCATTGGCCCTTCACACCCAGCCTCCAGCGGGCTCGCTGCCTGCAGAGTCGCCGGAGGTCGTAAGACAGCCGTGCTCGCACGCGCATGCAAGCACGGGCTGTCAGTGAGGAAGGAAAGTGACGTGGCGAGGGGGCGGCCCCACTCGGTCTGACGCCACCAGACTGAGATGCGGTTGCCGAGCGGGGAGGGAGCCTGGCAGGCGCCGGTGTCCGCTCCGCCTGCATACGCCGCGGGACCAGTGAGCAGGTGAGTTGTTCGTGACAGCAGTATTATAAATACATTTATTACAAAAAAACTTACCTTTAATGTAAAACCTAATTTTGTTTTGGGTAGGAAGGTGGCACTTTATTTTGCTGCTCTTAGGAAACAGGAGCATTTTTATTCCTATGAATATGGATGTCAGTGGGACCCTGAGAGTGTTACCCAAAAATAAACCCTTAAACCAAAAAAAAAAACCCCAGTATCAGCGGTGGCAGTGGCCAGTCAGGCCATTCTGATCTTGATGAAGCTTGAAGAACTTCCAGAATGAAGATTCAAAGTGACAGACTGAAACATTTTCTGAAAAGGCTGTAATACCATTTGTGACAAAAAGGTGTTTTTGTGGTGTTTGGCTGTGCACTTGCTCTAGATCCAGCTTGAATTTTGGGTGAGATGACTGCCTCACCAAGAACCACCTCTCCACCACTGCTCTACCTTCAGTTTGACAGACTTGCAGCGCACTTACAGCGCAGGTTGTAAAGAAAATTCAAAAACTGGAATTTGGTGGGAAATTACAGGTTTTCTTGAAGCTCATCTTCAAATGTTAGCATTATGAATGAAAGCAACGAAAACAGTAACAAAAACCAACACAAAGATGTTGCTCAAACCAGCCATTTTTATCAGGTTGGAATTTTTATCTGCGCCCTAATAGGTTATCAAAAACCAGGAGGGATTAGGCTTAATGAAGAAAAATCCTTACCGTACATCTACACTGAAGACAGGGACCATGTCCAGGGGGCTGGAAGGTTTCTCCATCAGAATATATCATGCGCTCGAAATCACAAACTGTAAAAAAAAAAAGAAAAAAGAAAGTTGTTGATGGAATAAAAAACATAATAGTATTAATATCATATAAATTTCATGGCGTTTCCAATAGGCAGGTATAGCTCACACTACCTTTACACTGCTTTCAGCAATATACATTTTGCGGTGTTCTACATGATAGCCAATAAGGTCTGTCTCCAGGAGGTGTTCTGGTTTTTACCTATTCTCTTGTCTCCACTGCAGGCGCAGACTGAGCATAGGACATACTGGGAACTTTTCTGGTGGGCCGCCCTATATTGCAAATGCAAGTAGGTGGTGACATGATGTAGCAGGGGTGGTCCTCCCTCTTCCCATTCACATTTGAATGGCAAATGCTGGCATATGCATGCCAAGGGGCCTGATCTGATGACAGAGCTAGACAGCACTGGAAAAGGTACGGGGCAGACTTTCTCGTTAATTGTAATTGAGGCTGTGCCAGTTGTGCAGATCTGCCATTTTTGTATGCACTTTAGCTCCAAGAACTATAACAATATACATGTAAAATGCCCGAAAATCATGGCAAATGTCTGTAACAAATCCAGTATTGCACAAAACTGAATGCTTTACCTTCACAGCTTGGGCAGCATTGTCCAGTGAGTTTGCCTGGGTGGCTACACTTTGCAGGAGGACATTGTCTGTCCAAGTGGTCACATGAAACTTCTCCAGCCTGAATGAGGAAAAAAAGGAACAAGTGCTCAGTAAATGAACTAAAAGCTCAAACGCAGGTGAAAAATTCCTCTGCACGGACATAGGCTTCCCCAGCCCTCTAACATTAACAAAAATGGATGGTGTCCAGCATATGGATTAAACCTTAACTTTTAATCTTCATTAGTTCAGTAAAAGCATCCAACATGAATAGGTCACAGGCATAAAGGCAGTAAAATCGGTGCTGCTACGCGTTTCAGGGTTCCTTCCCTTAACCATGCATAGCACTGTCCAAACCTAAACAGTTTAGAAAGAGATGGTTCCATATGTTGGGACATTAGGGGGAATGTATGGGCCTTTCCCCTAAAGTATAAACTAAACCTGGATATAGGGTATTCAACTCTAGCTAAGCTTACCTCCATGAGAGCTTCCCCCCCTCCTGGTGAAAAAGAGACAGACCTGATAAAGCTATTGTCCGGCAACTCTGCCACAGTATACGGCCGGATCAGACACCACAGTAATCCACAACAGTCCCAATACACCCATTGGACTATCCTTCGAATGGAGCCGGGGATAACATTGCCTCTGCATCAGTGCACAAACTCCGCAATAGTATGAGCACTATATAACACCACCTCCTAGCTAGCCACGCCGTGCTGAGGGCTCCAAAAGGCAAGGAGGGGGTGCGGCTAAATCCCGAGGATATAGGGAAAGATTGCCCTACAGAGGAGAGCTGCCTAGGTGTAAAAGGGGTTGTGAAGGGAAACTAAGGGGGTTATTTAAGAAGGGATAGCGCCAGGTAGCGGCACGTAGTGTCAGGTGAATGCTGGGCGCTGTACGCGAAACCACATTTATGAAAGCGATTCTGGTGAGCGCCTGTAACAGCACCATGTAGCGTCCGCTCTAGCTTCCAGAGCGCCAGGTATTACCGTTTGCTCAGTGTTGCTCTCTTATACATTTCAGTGGACGTTCATTTGTTTGTGTTTAAACAGCGTGTTTGACAATGTTTTGTTTTTTTTTTGCTCAAATCATTGTGTGACCTCTCCTGGCTGCAAACAAACACTTTTAGAAACTTTTTTTGACTTTTTATATTTTTATGCAGAATTATCATTACAGGTCTGGCACAAAAGTGTTATTGTCACAGTGTTAAAACAATGTCATTCCATGTGTGCTTGCTTTGTTACTGGTGGATATGTGTTCAAAAACAGACTTTAATCACACAGCGCCCAGCTTTAAAGCGCCGACACTGTGTGTGTGTGTCCTTTTTTATAAGTATGGTGTGGAGCGCTGAGAGTTGGTCGCACTGAGCTGGCGCTACCTTTCGCTCCCTGCAGCACTGTGCTGGTGTTAGAGCGCCCAAGATACAGCATATTCATCAATGTGGGCCAGGTTACTACAGCGACTGAGGTGTTCTGTTACAGCGCCCGATACCCGCTAACATTAGCAGTCGCTCTAAGCGCAGAAGCTCATCTGCCGATACCTGGCGTTAGTAGTGAATCAGCCTCTAAGTTGCGATTGCTGTTATACATTGTACAATGTAGACTAACTTAACCCCATAAGTGCACTATCATGTATTAAAAACATGTAATACATGCAATCATATTGAATATGTCTCACTCGCTCAATTTGTAATATGAGGCAAATCTATGTAGAAGAGATTTAACGTGTAGTGTTTATAAGTCATGTCCCAACTAGCATTTAGGCCATAGGGAATTCTAGTATTTCAATTAAATATTCTATATACTTCTCTATCAAGAGGACTATATTTAATAACCTTTCCCCTACAACCCCTACAACAAGTGCTCAGTAAATACAAGATCCAAGATTACATATTACATATTACTTACTGAACATGTACAACTGAGACAGGGGTCATGAGCGGCTGTAAACACTTCACCTTCAGCATATGACTGAGAATCAAATTCACATCCTTCACACCTAACAGAAAATAGGACAGACATCCTCAATTGGAAAATCAAATCGAGTAGCATATAGGAGAAGCTAATGATCAGATGCTTTTATGAAAGATTCAAAATGGCACCCCCCACCCCTTTGGCACCCCCTGACTTGCTGCACCCGGGGAAAGTTTGCTCCCTCCTAGCCACGCCCCTGCAAGCATAAAAGCAAGTATAAAAAGTAAGTGTTGGAACTTTCTTATAGCTGTTCTATTCCTGACAGCATACAATGCAGCTCAACAGGCAAGACCCTGATTCCACGGTAATTGGTAACTGGCAAAAAAACAGTAATGAATCAAGGTAAAGTTTATTTCTCCTTCTCTTATTTCCAGTACTGTAGATCCCTATGCTCCATGGGCCCCTTTGAGGGACTTCATCTCCAAAACCTGAACTATGTATAACTTATTTGTGGAATCCCAAGTGCAAATGTTTTAGCATAATGTTTCTATGCATGGGCCCTATGCACTAGTGTAGAGCCCTATGCTCCTTGGGCCCCTTTGAAGGCCTTCATCTCCAAAGCCTGGACTACGTATTACTTATTTGTGGAATCCCAAGTGCATACATACATTTCGGCATAATGTTTCTATGCATGGGCTCTGAATATAAACTGGTAATAAGTGCGGGGAGGCCCCTCAGAGTCAGGTCTACTGGTGGGCCCCAGGTACCCCACTTTGACACTGTGTGCGAAGGGGTTGGTATTATTGCCCAGTTCCATGGCTGGTGCATTTTCTTTATGTCTTACAGCAGCATCAGTGGCAAAATCACTCCGTTTACAGTGTTGGTTGTTTACAGTAATCAATGCAATAGTTATGTACTAATATTTTTTTTGTTTAAAATATGTATTAAAGTGGCACAAAACACTTTTACTTCCCCCTGTCTGAGAACCTTGGACAGTGGCCCAGTTTTAAGAAAAAATAAGTTTTTTCCCACCACTGATCTAAAGAAGGACATCTGACATGGCTGCATTCCTGGTTTCCCTGCCATGTGGGGAGTGTCCCTGCCTCCAGCCTATCTGAAGGCTGGGTGGGAGTGTGCCAGAGCTTCAGGGAAGCCGAGGATGCCGGCAAAAATGTATGCCCCGGAGGCAGGCTAGCAGCCAGCCCTGGGGTCTGCTTTTGTGCCATGCTAAAAACAAAGTTAGAGCAATTTAGGACAGGGTAGACAACCTTGCACAGCACTCTCCTGGCTTTCGGACCGGGTTCCTGCATGGTGCTGGGCTACAGGGTATAGGATTGCATTGGACATTTCCATTCTAAAGAGAAAAAAAAAACAATTACAATTATGTCTGTGAAGGATCTCATTCATGCAGGTCACGGTATAGCTGCAGGAATATATCATGGCAACTGGACTTGCTGTTTTATTATTATAAACTTTAAGCAAGTTATTCAACTGAGTGACTTTAAATTGAGAAACCCAGGTGGATGACTAGTGAAATGTCTCCAAGAGACTATAACAGCAAGTCCAGTTGCCTTGATTTATTTCTGCAGATAAATGATTAGCTTTATTAAAATAGCCTTAGTCTAATATTAAATGTATAGCAAGGAAACTCCTATAAACTTCATCTTAATATGTTTCATTGTACATGCCATATAAAGACATTCTGTTTAAAGAAAGAAATAAGAAAATATGATATATATATATATACGATATATATATAAATATGATATATATATATATACACATATATATATATATATATATATATATATATATATGTGTGTTTGTGTGTGTAAATGCACCTCACACAAGCAGCGTGTACATGAGTCAGAGCTTTGAACAGATTGTCCATTCTGATACGTCCAACCATTGAATGAGCACCCTAGAAAAATATAAAAAAACAGAGATAAGTAGAGTAATTAGGTACTTTTCATTGCTAATGTAAAATGAACTACAACCTTATATGAGATCCACTCCATCTTTTTATGGACCCTCGAAAAGGCCTAAAATCTGGCATTTACTCAACCCTCCACACGGCCATGTTGCCAGGTAACCTGGCAGCAACCAGCGATGTGTAGACTACATTGTTTTGCTTGCATTTAATGGCTGCAATTTATAAATCATAGTTTACACGGACTGCATCTTCAAATAGTATATAGCAAATGTTCAGTAGCATGATGTAAAGATGTATATTGCTAGATTTTACCATCGCATACAGGACAGCAAGTTCCTGGTCTGGGTGGTGCAGGGTTTCTACACAGAGACGCACAGTGGCGTTTCCTACATTGTATTTTTCCCTCCTGTGTAGACAGAAAATAGACATAAATAAAAATAAAGATTTTATATAGGGGCACAAGTAATACCATCACATTATGGGAAGAAAGATGGATACTGGGTACAAGTGAATTGGATATCTGCATACTGTATAGGTACTTAAAAGACAAGCTAATATTAGTTTAATATTTTTTTTTACCACACAACGGCAGTTATGACATGGTTCTCCCTGAGGTCTCCACTCTTCCTCATGTTTGCGTATAACTGAGCCATCAATGCAACCTGAAGCAAGGAGATATTTGAGAGGCATTTTAAAGGTTGTAAGGCAAGGCACAAGGGTCTCACACGTTAGTGCTTAGATTATTTATATGAAATGGAGCAGGAAGAAGTGATTACCTTGACATCGCTTGCAACATTCCCCAGGCACTTCTTCTTGCAGAGCACATGTGAGCTTCGGGCAAGTCACACGAATACATTGTATATTGCCATTCTGTAGATAGAATATAGGATCAGAGGCCTGCCCCTGATGCAAACATTAAGTTGGGCCCTAACGTTGCTCATACAATAACATTTTACTTGTCAGATTCAGGCTCCTAAGATGCAATTTTTAACTAAACTGGATACAGTTAGATCCTGAAACACTTTAAAGGACAAGTATCATCTTTCTCCTTGTCTGCAATGGGGCTAAGGAGAATTTTAATACACACACTCCTCTCCCTTAAACCAGCATAGAATGTAACAACCTTTCTCCGCTAGACTAAACAACATATTATAGACATGCTGCTGTTTGCTCTATTGAAAAGAGATTGTTACATTCTATGCCAGGGAGAAAAGAATGTGTAACAAAAATCTCCTGTTCTTTTAGGGCTTTTAAATATCAGAAAGCAATAGTGCTTTTTATGTACATAATGCTACATGAGCACAAATCTATAATGTGGAGCAGCAATGTGGCCCCAGACCTCATGTGCCCTAATGCAGTTGCTACTTATACACTTCCTGTAGATACACCCCTGAATTTGCATTTAGAACAAGAGCATTTTTACACATCTAGTGAGAGAACTGATTATCATCGGGGTAAATAAAACAAAATGGACAAGGATGGTTTTTATAAAGTAACTAGAAATTGTAATATAAATTGGCAATACATACAGGATTGTATGGGATATTTACCTGGCACATGCAGCTATCACAAGGGTCCCCATTACCCTTAAATGTGACTCCATTTGGTATAATGCCACCTTGTAGATCACAGGCCGAACAATCAGGACAGCATGAACCTCGTCTCACACCATGAGTGCAGGTCTGGGGGCAACGCACAGCATCTATACACTTCACTTCCCCGTCCTTATATAGAAAAATGAAAATGATTAGTTTTTGTATTTATATTTTTATGTATATGGTAATAACACATTTCATAGTTCCTAAAGTCCAGAGTTCATGCAACAAGAGAGCTTTAAGGTTGCATACATCTGCAGTGGCTGATAGAGTTACATAATTGTCTGCAAGGGAATAGTTCTCTTGAAGTGGGATGGCCCAACAGGGGCAGCCCATCTTACCAGCTCCATGTCCACTCACCTACGGGACTCTCTAGCTATCTCTTCAGGTCCTTCTGCATTGTGATAACTGTTCACGCCACTTCTGAGACAGGGTTATCTACCCAGTAACCTACCATGGGCCCCACCCATTAAACCCCCCAGTATATGCATGGACTCCTCCCCCTTTATATTGCCATGGCTAAACTCCACGCTCTTCCCTCTAGCCTAAAGTATAACTCCACCCACTCTGGTCTCTTTTTAGGGGAAACCCAACACCTTCTCTCTGGTTAAGTACTAACTCCACCAACTGACCTGTCAAAACTAAGCTAACTGCGCCCACTTGTTCCCTTTTTGTAGGGTAGCGCCTCCCATCCTTTCTCAACCACCAGTTAGCATGGAGGATAGTGGTAGAGAGGGGCAAAGACCACACATGCAGGGCTACTCTCCTCCTAACACAAACCCAAACACACAGAGGGCCACCCCAAATTGGGAACAGATAGGGGATCCCAGCCCTCCCAGCCAGGAACACAGTGTCCGGCTGGACACTGGCCATGCCCTCCCAGCATGACGAAGGCCCAGCAGCAACAAGCCTGAAAGATAGCCTGCCAAATACAGGGGCCCCGTGGCATCGCCCAACCCCACCTTGCCAACCAGCCCAGGACGGGGGCCACCAGGATCAGAATGGAGGCTGCACGTTCTCTGCCAAGGTAAGCACAAGACTAATTTCACCCTTCTAAGCCTGAGAACCCCCCATGCCCTCTGTCATGTCCCACTACGTACATTTTATTTTACCTAGGGTAACAATTTAATATATGTTTATTGTACTGGTTGAGCAGTGTGTCTTTAATTGCCCTTGTCCCTTCCAGGCTCCCTTAGTCTTGCTCTGATGCAAGTAACTCCTCCCTTCTTCCTCCCTTTCTGCCATTTCTAATCTGCATCCAAGCAGTGTACACCTGCTGCTGCCATTCTGCAGCTACAGTCTTTTACCTGTTGTTGTTTGATTACTCCACAAGTTTTCCTGCTGTATTGAACGCACATGTCTGCTGTTACAAGATTCTGTACTGAAATAAAGCTTTTGAAAGACTGTCCATGTGATCTAAGAACAACCGAGTAAGCTATCTGCCGAGCCTTATGGAGTGAAGGAAAAATCCAGCCCAGACACACACAAGGAACGCGAAGCTGTCTACAGGATTCAGTTTACTGCCATCTGGTGAGTCAGAATACCCTCCTTTACTAACGCTTCCTGGTCCCTTCTACAGAGGTCCTGGATAGATTCACTGAGGCTGCCCAAGGATGGTGCAGCGCCCTCTTGAGAGATTAGGACTGATCCTTGTCCCTGGAGCCCCCACTGTGACCCTATATTCACCTACCTGGTAAGTGAACCTCAATTAGTATTTTGGAATGCATCTCAGATAGGAATCAGAGCTAGTTCTCTTTAGGAAAAGAACCCTTTTTTTTACCCAATAACAGGCATCCCCAACTCTTCTCACTTCCCAGACCCAGTGGACGAACCCCAGCTGGACCAGTTAGTAAATAACGTCTTCATTCTGCTTTCAGTCTCCACCCCACTGACCCCACTGACCTGGTTCTTCAATCAACCTTCAGTGGACCGAGAATGGAAACAGCCCCCACTCCCTCCCCAGTCATCCTGATTGGCTGCCTCTCTCTGCAGCTATGAAACCCTGCCCTCCTGTCTCTTCTTCCTTGTCACCGTGCACAGCTCTCAGACGTCAGACGTCTGGCTCCAGTATTTGATTAGGCTGCCAGCAATCAGAGGCCTACCCATTTATTCCTCTGCTTGTCAGCCTTTCCTCAGGTCAGACACCCACCCTGCTGCAGCATAACCCCCCTTCATCCGGCCACACTACACAGGCTACAGACAATCTCAGTCTGCACCATGTTTCTCAACCTCATGATCAGCCAGCTTGCTTACATCACATCACTGTTGCCACACCCACTGTTTCTCTTCATTATTTCTTTGCATCTCCAATACTCTAATATTTTTAAAGATAACTGGTTGTGAACTAACAGAGTTGAGTGCTAGTAGATTTGCCCCCAACTTTAATACTTTTGAATAGTCCTTCATATGCCAGCCTTTTCTTCCTAATGTGTAATATCTTATTTGCACTAACCATTGCTTACCTATTACATCTAACATTCCCCCAGTCCAAGTCTCTTCTACTGCAGGTTCCTCCTGGTGTATCATATTTGTAAGACTTTTGTATGTTTGAAGTTTGTGACTTGCCCTACAAGGGGGTCGATTCAGAGCCAGGTGAGAATTCTCACTACTTTTTTTAGGAGAGAAAACAGCCCTTGACTTTCATTGTCTACCTTGGGGCTGATTCAGAGCCAGGTGAAAATGTACACCCAGTAGCGAATGAAAGTCAGCCAACGGCAGTTTTCTCTCCTAAAAAAAGGAGTTAAAATTCTCACCTGGCTCTGAACCAACCCTAATATGTAGAATTGTATGCGAAGGGGATAAGAGGGGGGTTTTGCTCAAACAATGCACTCGAGCACTTAGTGTTGAGTGTGTGTGGTGGGGGGGGGGGTGATTAAATAAGAAATAAATATTCATATTATTGTAAAGCTTATTTAAACCAGACCTTCGCCATGAATAAGAGCATATCTTGTATGTTCCCCCCACCCTGTACACACAGATTGCAGCCAGGTGGAGGAAAGAATAATATACAAGCCACTAAAAAACTTAAAATATATTCATTTTATGCTGGGGAATAGTTTATTTAAAGGTTTAGGCTTTCCATTAAATGATTCTGAAGGTCCGGTTTAAGACAAGTTCTCCATATATATAATGCAAATATATGTAATGCTTTATCTTCAGGTACAGCCAGAAAAATAGTCATGTAGTACATACCTGACATCCGCAGTGCTGGCAGCCATCCGCAGTGGTAACATTCTTGCCAGGTAACAGGGGACTTCCGTTGAAATGACAAACTAGATGGAATAAAGAGAATAATATTTAAATTATGTAATTGTGGTATTGTGCCATCCTACCCTGGCACTGAGGCCGGACGGGGGTTATAAAGTAAAAAAAAAAACCTTACCTGACCCTTGCGCTGCCATCTTGTAGGAATGACACAGAGCCGCATCCCCCGGCTTCGTGCGCACACAAACCTGGATGCGGCCCTGTATCATTTTCAGCCACACAGAGACCGGAGGAGTGGCATTGGCCCTAGGATAAGGTAAGGGTTTTGTTGTCTTTGTAACCCCCCCCCCCCCCTCAGCGCCAGGACAGAGTGGCAGGACGGGGGTCAATTTTAGACTAAACTTCCGCTTTAAAAGAAAAAGACCCTATTCCCCAATCTATTCTCATTGCTTTCATCTTTCAGCACTCATTTCTGCTGCTTTCCATTGCCCATCATGTAGGATAAAGTGGAACGTTCTGCCTTTCTTAGACTATACATACTATAGATGGCTAATAGGAATAAATCCTAGTTTTTGGTCTACTTTAAACACTGATTCAAAACATTTGTTAAAAATATGTAGAGGGCTCTAAAACAAGATCAATAGCTTTTTAAAGTTCATCACCAGCATTGTCATGCTATGGAATCATTTTACCTGGGCATGTGGGGCAGCACTGACCAGGGATGGTCACTGGGTTGGTACAAGCATTTGAAGGACACTGAATAGGTAAACAGCGCACCAAATTATTCTGCAACAGAACAAAGAGTAATAAAGTGAGCATATGTGTTATGTCAAACCAAACATTATTATTCAACCAATGCAAAGGTGTTGTGCTAATGTTTCCGATAAGATAGCTGAAGGGATGATCGGTTATCTTTGTGATCTGTTTATGTCAGTCACATACCCACGGCTGTATTTGGCAACCCTAGGCCTGTGCCTTGGCATCATGGGGCCATAGAGTGTGCTGTTACTGCTATGCCTGCAATGGCTGCATTTAACCCCTTGCATCCTCTCCCTCCTCCCCACACATACTGTTTGCATTTAATCCCTTGCACCCTCCCCTCCTCCACACACATACTATCTGCATTTAACCCCTTGTACCTCCCCCTCCTCCACACACATACTATCTGTATTTAATCCCTTGCACCCTCCCCCTCCTCCACACACATACTATCTGCATTTAATCCCTTGCACCCTCCCCTCCCCCACACACATACTGTCTGCATTTAACCCCTTGCACCCTCCCTCTCCTCCACACACATACTATCTGCATTTAACCCCTTGCACCCTCCCCCTCCTCCACACACATACTATCTGTATTTAATCCCTTGCACCCTCTCCCTCCTCCCCACACACATACTATCTGCATTTAATCCCTTGTACCTCCCCCTCCTCCACACACATACTATCTGCATTTAATCCCTTGTACCTCCCCACACACACTGTCTGCATTCAAGCCCTTGCATCCCCCACACACACCCTCGCCCCTCCACACTTTCTGCATTTAAACCTCTTGCAATGGGGCAAGCAGGAAAAAAGTGCCTAGGAAAGTCTGGACACCAAATATGGCCCTGCATGTACCTGATGGATTTGCGTAGATTTTGTTAGATACACCTTATACAATTTCAGAAAGTAGCACTTGCAAGTATTTAAAAAATAGAAAGCTAACAATTTAGGTTAGTAAAGTTATGAGTGTCACTCACCAAACACGAACAGTTGACACAAGGATTGCTCTGTGAAAGGAAGTAGTCACCATTTCTGTATGTCAGGCCTTCATACTCACAGCCTGGAAGCAGAGGAGGTATACATTAATACAGATACATGATGTGAGGAGTACATCTACCAGCAAGTCGCATACTCACCTTGCTGGCACACTGCACAACACTGTCCAGGTGGGGTGATCTTCTTTATGCATTTCAGCTCTGGACAACGCTCTTTTAAACACTGGACTGTTCCATCCTGAGAGCAGAGTCATGAAAAAACAATTATTTATCACACTGATAAAAACCTGTTAGTTAAACTGGACCTTCAGCATGATTTATTGAAAAGCCCAAACCCTTATAAAATTAATATATTTTAAGTTTTTAGTCATTTACTTATTATTCTTTCCCCCACTGGGCTGCAACTCTGTTCAGGACTCAGGGATATGGGCGCCGCCATCTTGACTCAGAAGCATCACACTTACTGAGGAGAGGAGAGTGGGATAAAGTACAGGGGGTGGGTTATAGCTGTGCTTTGCTCAGACAGAGTAGAGCTGGGGTCAGGAAAAGGTCAGCAATCCCAGAATGCAGAGCAGCACAGTCAGAAGGCACTTCCTGTTTGCAAGCTGCCTGGTGTTCCATGAGCCGCCATCTTTGTTGTTTAAAGGCTCATAACATGCAGTAGGTGCAGGTAGTATGATTTTTAATGTGAGCAATCTGTATGTACAGGGTGTGGGAAACATATAAGATAGACTCTTATTCAAAATGAAGGTTCGCTTTAAGAATAATAAAACATATTATGAATAAAAACAACAGCTACCTGGTGTCCTGAATGCTATGGTATCATTAAAAAATGTACTCATTTACTGGCAGTCATGAAGTTTCTGTTCACAAAGTATGTTATGTTTTCATTTATTATTTTAGATGTGTGAACACAGTTGCAGATGTACATATTAGTTATAGCCTTTAGTGGATATGTGCTGCTTACCAGATGTGGCCAGGTTGTTCCTTCATCACAGACCCTAGGGCTAATTTGCTCCTAATAGTAGCTGCTAACCCCCTGGGATAAGCAGGAATTTGTATAAAACCCCAGCAGTCCCTGCGTGATATAGTTATGATAGCATTGAATAGGTGACCTACTGGACCCGTCTCTGCCTGTCTGACCTTTGTTTGATTAGCTTGACAAGGTCACTAGACTGACCTTTTACGGCTACTTTCTGATCAGGCTTTCTGCATGTCCATTCTTTTGTAATGCCCAAAAGTCTGACCTTGACCTTGGCTTAAAGTGGACCAACACCCAGGATTTTGACTATCCTGGGTTTTTGTCCACTTAGGTGGGGCACCCCGATCGGGGGTGTCCCGCTGTGTGAAACTCCCCAGAAAGCCCCAAAAACTCACCTCTCCCCGCTCCCACGTGACCGCTGCAGCCAATCCCCGCCGGCAGACAAGCGGGAGGCAGCGATGGACAAGAGAGCGTGCCCGCCGCCCTGTAAGCGTGACGCGCGCCCGTGCCGGCCATTCGCAAACTGCCGGTGCGGATGCGCGTCCTGGTAGAGGGACGCGTGGGAGGCAGCGGCGGGCGCCGCTGGATCGAGGAGCAGGTAGGGATTTAGGGGTTTCTGGGGGGTTTCACTCAGCAGTCAGGGAGCTGATCGGTCCGGGAATCTTATAGATTCCCGGGCCGATCATGGGAGGGTGTTGGTCCACTTTAAATGCTTTGGATTTCTCTTCTAGATCTGAGGATTGTGGACTTCTCTTCTGGGATATATCTGGCACATTCCTTTGTTATCCCAGTTCCTGTGTTGCTCCAGTTGGCCATCTGCCTTTGAAGTCTTATGTGTCATTCTTTGCTCCCTCATATTTTGGAGGACGGCCAAGTCCTGGTGTGGCACATTGACATCAAGGGGCTCCACTATAGGTTAAGGATACAGCTATAGATTGGGTTTAGCACCAGATAAAAATGCTGACACGCTATGGTATTGCATTGGACTACTTATTATAATAGTAAGCCATATGTTATTTTCAATATTCTGTTTACAACAAAGGTACTCACCTTGCATGTGCAAGTGGTACACAGATCTGTTTGAAACCGTTCACCATTTCTCAGAATCTGACCAAGGTACTCGCAGTTGGTGCATTCTGGGCAGCACTTCCCAGGAGGAATAGCGGGGTGTTCACAAGGATTTGGAACACAAACCTCTGGAGAACACCTGACAGAGCCTCCCTGTAGCAGTAGAAAATAATGAGCACAGTATTTTTATTTTTAAACATTAGTATAATGACATACAGCCATTATTAGACTCATTGTTTCAGAGAAATAATCCATCAACTTTTGGGCTACAGAGCTGATCCTGGCTGTGCAACCACTTGTCAACTGGTCATACCTTGTCTAACGGCTTACTTCTGAAGAACAGCAGCATCAGTGTAAGTACGTATGGTGGGAGTTAGAGCCCCCCCGCCCTTGATTTTAAAATGTTGCATTCTAAATGCAAATGCTGTGTTAAACCATCCATTGATGCTAATATGTGCCTGTACTTATATAGTATAGTATGCTATTGCAGTGTGTCTTGTATGACTTGGCAGAATTGTATCAGTTTTACAGCTTTCCATCTAAACAGTAACAGCATGTTTGGGCTTTAATCAGATATAGATGTGGGTTATGCTATGCAGTGAGTCTGTTTCGGAAAATAAAATGTTTGGAAGTTTTTGTAGCTTCTGTTTTTGGCATTCTAACTCTTTGGTTATGGTCGAGATATAAAGAAGCGATCATCCCTGAGCTGGCAGTGGATTCTAAAGCTTGAAGAGATCTGTGACCTTAAAGGGACTCAGAACCCAATTACAACAATTGGCCAGCAAGCAGCTGATGCCTGTCCCATGTGCCCCTCCTCCATTTCCAGCAGAGTAGTAGAGCAGGGTCCCAAACAATGCCCTTTTTTAATTTTATTCCTCCACGACCACAGAAAAAAAGTGGTCCTGCAGCTACTCTCTCAATTGGAGCTCTATGAGTGAGGGCAGCAAGCCACACTAGCCCAGCAGCTTTCTCTGACCACAGGAGAGCATGCTCATGCCTCAAACAGCTGATCCATGGCATGTCCTTTCCAGCTCAGCCACAACCCAGAAACTGAAGCAAAGCAATCAGTTTTGCCTAGCATGCATAACCGTTAATGTTACATAAATTCAGAGATTTTCAGTTTTTTTTAAATGGCTTATTTTATATGGTTCCCAAGAGGGATGAGGTCGGAGAAAGTTAGTGTGGGCCTGGACAGGGACTTTAGGTGAGCTTTTCTTCCTTGAATTTAGTAAAATTTTGGAGAAAGGCTCCAAAGATTGTATTTCCACTTTCTATTGTTTTCTTCTTTTACCCTTAGAACTAGATGTATGGGGAGATTTTGACTAATGATGTATTAGGCTCTGTTCACACCTCTGCACTTTCTCTGCGGTGTTGCAATGCAGTTACAACTCAGAGGAAACATTGGATATTATTCTAGATACTATAGTTCACATACCTGCTCTGTGTTGCGCAACGCATTTAAAAAACTTTGTTTTACTGGGCTGGTCAAATATGTTGTTGGTGTTGTACTGCAATGCATTATTGATTATTTTCCATCTTTACATTTACATTTCATTGAAAACTGTTTCAGGGTCAAGGGTTATCAGCTCTGATAACATAATTGGAGCTAAAAGATTAGAAAGCATTCTATCACACCTATTAATAATTTGCTATAGTAATAGTATGCAAATAGCATGCATCAGAGGCTAATAATGACCCCACCTGGCAAACGTAAGGGGGGCATTGTGGTTCTCTTTAGTAAATGGATATGTATGTATATAATAACGTATACCATACGGCAGATACATGGCCTGAGTATCTCAGGTCTAAAGGTTTACCTGACAGATGCAGCTCACGCAGGTGTCTGTTTTCCATGTATCTCCTTCCTGGTGACCATCAGAGCAGCCTGTTTCATAAACATATACAGAGGATCATTTTCACAAATTTTCAATTTGTCTTGATGTATATGGTGGAACTAGCTATTCAAGTAGTAGATTTGTGCTATGGTGACTTTTAAACAGGCATCATAATTGTCTGAGCAGAAAGGATATAATGTGGTTATTCACAACAGATGGATCTCGTAGGTGACCCAAAGGTGTTCTTTGGCTGACATTCCATCATTTCTAAATGAGATGTAGATGTATTGTATACACTTAAAGGGATTTTTCATGCAAAAGGTTAAAAATAACTAATTGCAGCTTACCTTGCCAAGCATTCCTCCAGCACTGTGTCTACTCAAAGCTTGGCATCGGAAATAAACTTCCACATCTGCCCCTCCAGCACCACCCCACTGATGTGGGCCACCAATACTAGCTCAAGTAGCTAGTCCAATCCATGCCCCCTCCTCTGTATTGATGGCTTGAATTGCTCTCTCGGAGCTGCCATTCTAGCCCAGCTAACCACTTATAATGCCTGTGTAGTGGCCCGCACTGAATGCTGCAACAGCTGCTTCACAGCTGAGGGTTTGTCACAGCTTCACCACAGTGCTTGAGGTACATGTGCCATGCAATTGTAAGTATTGTCTCAAGTTTGCCCCTAGTGGTCACATAATTGTCATTACATGTTAGGCCTACGCCACATATTGTAAAGTGTTTATTTGCTCTTCTACCTGTCATTTAAGCTGATGCAGAGTGAAGTCTATGACTCCTCTGTCACCTGACCATGCCGACCAATGGCAGGGCAGAGGAAGCCAGCTCCTCCTACCATCCTTGCATGGTCAGGCAGGAAGCCCTGTACCTGGAGGAGTCTGGTGTTGGCACCAGAAGTGTGAGCATCTCTGCTCCTCTGTTTCTTCACCTCGGCCATCCTGCTAGGCCTGAGGCCCTGTCTCCTCATCCAGACCCCCCTGCAAGCTGGAGGAATCCCCCCACGTCAGCTACCTACTCCAGTGGGACTATCTTCTTACAGTCTGCGCCCATTGTCTGGTGGAACTAGAAGTTAGAGGGTCACCCCGGTCCACCATAGCTACACTGACTTCCAAGTCAGCTCCACTGCGCCATTGCCTGATCCTCAGAGCACATGGCAGCGTCTCCTTCAATTCCAGCTGTCTCTCAGACGTGTCCTTCCAGCTAAAGCCTCAGACTCCAGGATCAGGTCTGTAAACTCTTCTAAAGTCTTCTAACTTCATCCCAAGCTAGTATTACTATTCCCAGCACCTCTACAGTCCTAAGGCTTCAGCATAGACTCTTTCACTCTGCATCAGTAACCACTAAAGTCCTGTTTAAAGTTACTAAAGTTACCCTGGTTGCATCCAGAGGAAAGGACATTTACTTGGACACTTGTTCCAGCAATAAAAGCAACGTTGTTTATCTGAACCCTGGCATTGCTTTCTTCAGTGGGTGCCTTGACTAGGATACAGCGGGAACTGCAATGGTTAACTAGCCCTGGGGTCAAGACTACCAGCCACCAAACCCTCGAGCCATACACCGTGACAAGTGTACTCCATAGGCTATCCCCAGGGGGTTACTCCATTTTTGGCGTCACGAACAGGATGTACCTCTGTGCCGTTCTGATTTTCTATTATATTGTTGGACTTTGTCAAGGTACTGCACTATCAAGCCAACTAGGGGATTTACAAGTGTGCCTGATGATTTCCCTATGTTTTCAACTAGTTTGGAGGACATTTTCTGCTCGTTGCTAGGGGCAACCGCACTAGAATTTCATGCTGCGCAACATCCTGGGCCTGAAGGAGTTAATTTTGCCGCTGCCGATGCGCGGGAAACTAAGCCCTCCATAGACTTTACTGCAGGCACTCCTGATTGGCTAATGCTCCTCTCTGCGCTTACAGTCTCTAGGCAGACCGGGGGGTGGAGTTTGCTGCCTGGGTCCTCCTCCTCCGCTCACCGCAACCGACCGGAATTCTGCAAGCCTGTCTGTGTTGTTGGGGGGAAGGATTACACAGCCGCACAAGCTTCAAAAGTAACCCGGAAGTGCCGGCTGCCCTGTACTCCTGCTGGCTGGCGCTGACCCTAGCGCTGCACTGTCAGTCTCATCACCCGCTCCGCTCTGCTGTTACTGTATCCACAGCTCCTCTACTGCTCCAGTCCCTTGTCCGCAATCCTGCAACTCCCCACGTTAGTATCTCAGTGTGGCCGCACCGATACCATAGCAACCAGCACCGCTACTCCCATCATCCGCTCTGCAGTGTTCCAGACTGATCAGCCTGCGTTCATCTCCAGCTAAGTAGCCTATTCTATTATATTATTGCTGGGCTTATCACAAAGAGGGGGAGCACCTTACCAAGAACTGTATTCTGCAAGCCACAAATTTCTTAAAGCGACAGGCACCAATTCTTTTCTTAAAGAGACAGTAAAATTTTCTTAAAGAGAAATAAAAATTTTTCACAATGTCTACTACTGATAATAGTGACCCTGTTGCTGCTAATAGTCCTTCTACCTCATCTGCTAGTGGTGCTGCACCACCGGCTGTTGCCAATAGCAACGTACCTGCACCCACGGTTGCTACAGGAGTGCCATTTTTCATTGGAACCTCTGGCCTCCCAAACTACAGGGGAGAACCACATACTCTGGCTGCCTTTAGGGAGAAAATTACCCGCACGCTTGAACTTGTCTCATTGTCTCCCAATCAGCAGGTACAGTTACTCATAGGCCAACTTGAAGGGTCCGCTGCTGAAGAAGTTCGTTCATGGCCAGCTACCGAGAAAACCAGTGTGCAACAGATCCTTGACCGCCTGGGGAAGGAATTTGAGGTACAGTCACCTACAGAAGTCTGCCTAAAATTCTACGACCGACGACAGAGGTCTGGAGAGACCCTACGTGAGTACGCGTTGGCGCTTCAAAGCGCGTTCAGAACACTACAGCAGGTTGACAACATTGACCCTTCAGCTGCTGAAAGTATTATTACTGATCGCTTCATAGAAGGAGTGGACTCTAGACTTATCCAAAGCCAGTTACGCATGCTAGCCGCACAGAACCCCAGGATGTCTTTCCTTGATTTCAAAGCTCTAGCATTGCGAGTGATAGGAACTGACTCTCCTTGTACTAGTTATACTCCAACTCCATATTCTCCAGACCTGGCTGGTGGGGTTTCTGTTATTGCACCATTACCTGCTGCTTCACCATTGCAAGCTATACAAGCAGCGCAGACCACTATACCTGTTAACACTGCTGTCACCACTGATACCCTTGCACAAGTAGTCGACTCACTCTGCCAAGCTCTGAAAAAATTAAAGGGACACTCTTCTACTTCCCTACGTGAGTCATCACTTAGCAGAACTTTGTCTCCTGAGCCACGTTCTGATCATCCAAGCCCTGATGGGCCCCCGCCACCAAGGTTTGCATCACGTGAACGGCCTTACTGCTCCTATTGCCGTCGCACTGGACACTATAGATCCCAATGCTTTCAGTTAAACGGGCTACCCCTGAGTCCAAGGGCCGTCACTCGGGAGGTAGAACCACAGGCCCAGAGGAACCGCAAGGGTTTTCAAGTTTCCTATCGCAATGCCCGCATGTAACCATCTGAATTGACAATGTCCCACTAGAAGCCCTTGTGGACAAGTTACCACTATTCCCAGGCACATCTTTGAGGAACATTGGGACCCTAGTGTATTATGTCCGGTTGGGAAGTCCAAGTTACAATTGATTGCGAGCAATGGTCAGCCCATTCCACAACTAGGCTACTGGGAGCCTACCATACGCATTGGTGACCGCAAACTTACTAGACAAGGTGTGATAGTTACTGAGGCTCAGGGAGATAGCGCTGTTATAGTCTTAGGCATGAATGTCATACGGCATGTATTTGTTGAATTGTTACATGCCTTACATGCTTCTTTACCCAATGCTTCCTCCCACTATAAGCAGGCCATACAGAAAACAATCAAAGCGCTCACTGCTCGGCAGAAGTTTGTGAATGAACGTGGAGAAATTTGCAGAGTCCGCACGAAAGATGCTCGCCCAATCACACTCAAACCTAACAGTGAAACAGTTATCTGGTGCAGAGTACGTCCAGGTCTGGATAACGCTGACTACGAAGCTCTACTTGACTCCACTGAAGTTGATGGCCAACCTCTCGTCAAAGCGGCAAGGTGCATCGTGACAGTCACAAATGGCCAGGTTCCCGTACGTCTTGTTAATCTTAGTGACTCCTCTATTGACCTCTACAAGTTCACCACAGTGGCTATGCTCTACCATCTTGACCCAGATGACATCGTCAGTGAAGAGACCATCGCCTACCAAAAATCTATCAGAGCTTCCTCAAAAGACTCTAACAGCACCCATACTCATTGGTGGGATGAACTTAACATTGGAGACTCTAACACTCCTGCTGAATATATTAATGGAGTTCGCAAAGTGGCCAAAAGACATCACGAAGCCTTCAGTAAGCATTCCCTTGATTTTAGCAGAACCAACCTCATACAGCACAAGATAAATATTGGCGACCATCCGCCCATCAAGGACAAGCATCGGCCTATTCCTCCTACCAGCTATCAGCAGGTCAAGAAACTCATCAAAGAGATGAAGGATACAAGAGTTATCCAGGAGAGCCAGAGTCCATGGGCTGCTCCTATTGTCCTAGTCCGCAAGAAGGATGGGAATATTCGTTTCTGTGTCGATTACAGGAAACTCAACAACATCACGCACAAAGACGCCTACCCATTACCTCGCATCGAAGAATCCATCGCTGCTTTGGGCACAGCTGCCTACTTCTCGACACTAGACCTCACCAGTGGTTACTGGCAAGTACCAATGGCACCTGAGGATAGAGAGAAGACAGCCTTTACCACCCCGATGGGACTCTACGAGTTTACAAGTATGCCATTCGGGTTGTGCAACGCCCCTGCTACCTTTCAGCGATTAATGGAAAGATGCCTCGGTCACGTGAATTTCCAAAGCGTCTTACTCTATCTTGACGACGTGATTGTCTACTCGCGTACCTACGAAGACCACATTAATCATCTGGCAGAAGTGTTCCAGGTACTAATCGATCACGGCCTGAGAATCAAGCCTTCGAAGTGCCACCTCCTCAAGCCGCAAGTAAACTACTTGGGACACGTCGTGAGTGCTGAAGGAATACAGCCCGACCCCGAGAAAGTATCTGCTGTGGAGAATTGGGACACGCCCAGAACAGTAAAGGAAGTCAGAAGTTTCCTCGGTTTTGCAGGCTATTACCGCCGCTTCATACCACACTTTGCGCAAGTAGCGGAATCACTCACCGAACTACTTCGTGGTTGCCCTCGAGAGAGCTACAACAGAAGGCTTCCTATTGAATGGTCTGATCGTCAAGAAACAGCGTTCAAAACCCTAAAAGCCTTGCTGACTTCACCTCCAATCTTGGCCTACCCTGACTATAACCATCCATTTTGTCTCTACACTGACGCAAGTTTCCAAGGCCTAGGAGCAGTCTTGTCACAAGTTCAGGATAACAAAGAAAGGGTTATAGCCTACACAAGCCGAATCCTAAGAGGAGCGGAAAAGAACGACAGCAACTATAGTTCTTTTAAGCTAGAGCTACTAGCCCTAGTGTGGGCCATCACTGAAAAGTTTAAGGATTATCTCGCGGCCACACCGTTTACTGTCTTCACTGACAACAACCCGCTAGCACACCTCAACACCGCACGGCTTGGAGCCCTTGAGCAACGCTGGGCGTCCCGATTGGCAAGTTTCACCTTCGAGATCAAATACCGAAGTGGGAAGACAAACGTCAACGCTGACTTACTGTCCCGTCTGCCAAAAGGTGAAGAGCCACCAGAAGCTGACGATTGGGAAGATGTTGAGATGCCTCCCTTCTACCAAAGATTTGCCACACAAAATGCCATCACTGCGACCAAGGCAGATGGAGAGCCTCAACAAAAGTCCGACCCATATCAAGACACATCCAGATGGCAGACCATCCAAGACGAGTCAAGAGTTCTTGGAGGAATCTACGACTACCTATCCACTGGTAGAGTTCCAGTCAGAATCAAGAGACCCTATCCTGACATTGAATTGAGACGTCTCTGGAGGCAAAGGAAAAGATTATTCCTCAATAAAGGCCTCATCCTGAGAAATTCATTGGATCCAGTTTCAGGCGAGAGACGCCACCAAATACTCATACCAAGACGTGATGCCAAGATAGTGCTCGATGCATATCATGACCAGTCCGGCCATTTCGGTGTCCATAAGACCGAAGCAACCATCCGCCAAAGATTCTATTGGATCGGCATGAGAACCAACATAGAAAATTGGTGCAATGAATGCCCCGCATGCAACATATCCAAAGCTGGGAGGAAAGAAGCAAGAGCACCCTTGCATCCCATCACTTCCAACAGACCAAACCAACTTGATGCCTTAGACCACGTGAAACTGTGTCCAACCAGGTCCGGATACACGTATGCCTTAACTATGGTCGACCACTATTCAAAGTGGGTAGTGGTAGTTCCGGTGAGAGACCTAACTGCCAGGACCACAGCCATCACATTCTACCGGGAATACGTGAAACACTACGGCTGTCCAGAGTCTGTACTCACTGATCGTGGACCGGCATTCGAATCCCAACTGTTCCAAGAGTTATGCTCCTACCACGAGTGCAAGAAACTCCGCACCACAGCGTACCACCCACAAGGGAATGGACTGTGCGAAAAGATAAACCAAGTATTTATCAATATGTTGAGAACAGCATCCGTCACCAAGAAAATCGACAAGTTAGTTGAGATATACAATAACACCACCCACTGTTCGACTGGCTATTCTCCGTTCTACCTCATGTTCGGACGCCAAGGCCAACTTCCACAAGATCGTGCTCTAGGAGTACAAGTTCCTGATTACATCAATCCTCTGCCTAACACAGATTGGGTGCGAGAACACCAAAGGAGAATACAGGATGCTAGAGAGATTGTTGATCAGAAGATGAGCGGAGCTCACAGACGCCAAGAAGACTCCTACAACCAGAGAGCCAACGCAACGCCACTCGAAGTGGGAGACAAAGTCTGGCTAAAGAAATATCATCGCTCAGACAAATTGGACTGTTTATGGGAACCTGAGCCCTACAGTGTCACTGCCATTCCTTATCCTGAGTCAGATGTATATGAAGTAAAGAAGCCCGGTATGGCACCTCAAACTGTACACCGTAACCGGTTAAAACTGTGCACCAGAGAAGATATCCAAGACTTTGCCGCCTCTCCACAAACTCCACAAACACCTGTTCGTGTATACCAACCAGCACCAGTAATGCCAACAAAAGAACCCACTCTGGAAGAAACCCTGCGATCCACCTCATATATCATACCGGCAGGATATCAGTGGGTTTCCATGCAAGTTCCTGTACCAGTCACCCCAACTGCAGCTCCCGTACACATGCCAGCGAGAGAGGAACACTATCATCCTGCTCCGGAACCTGATGAAGAAAGCCCATCGCTGAGACGGTCAGAGCGCTCTACAAAAGGAACACCTCCCATGCGTTACCGAGAGTAACACACCTATGTGCTAAATATTTCTGCTTGTGTATATATATTGTCTGTACATATTTGCCATATACTGCCTTAGATAGTTAGTATTTAAAGTAACATGTCAGTCTCACACCTGGTCCCTGACCATGTTCGCAATTCCCAGCCTATGGACTGAGTGGACTTTGTTACCTTGCTTTATTTGTTTTTCCCAAGCGCCTGCAAGAGCCTGTCATGGACAATGGTTTAATTGCCACAGAGAACTCTCGTGCTGCAGAGACACTTCCCAATCCAGTTAACCCAGTTACCAAGCGGTTATTCATATGTTATTGTTCATTTACTGTCGCCGAGGACGGCTCATCTTTTTCGGGGGGTGTATGTAGTGGCCCGCACTGAATGCTGCAACAGCTGCTTCACAGCTGAGGGTTTGTCACAGCTTCACCACAGTGCTTGAGGTACATGTGCCATGCAATCGTAAGTATTGTCTCAAGTTTGCCCCTAGTGGTCACATAATTGTCATTACATGTTAGGCCTACGCCACATATTGTAAAGTGTTTATTTGCTCTTCTACCTGTCATTTAAGCTGATGCAGAGTGAAGTCTATGACTCCTCTGTCACCTGACCATGCCGACCAATGGCAGGGCAGAGGAAGCCAGCTCCTCCTACCATCCTTGCATGGTCAGGCAGGAAGCCCTGTACCTGGAGGAGTCTGGTGTTGGCACCAGAAGTGTGAGCATCTCTGCTCCTCTGTTTCTTCACCTCGGCCATCCTGCTAGGCCTGAGGCCCTGTCTCCTCATCCAGACCCCCCTGCAAGCTGGAGGAATCCCCCCACGTCAGCTACCTACTCCAGTGGGACTATCTTCTTACAGTCTGCGCCCATTGTCTGGTGGAACTAGAAGTTAGAGGGTCACCCCGGTCCACCATAGCTACACTGACTTCCAAGTCAGCTCCACTGCGCCATTGCCTGATCCTCAGAGCACATGGCAGCGTCTCCTTCAATTCCAGCTGTCTCTCAGACGTGTCCTTCCAGCTAAAGCCTCAGACTCCAGGATCAGGTCTGTAAACTCTTCTAAAGTCTTCTAACATCATCCCAAGCTAGTATTACTATTCCCAGCACCTCTACAGCCCTAAGGCTTCAGCATAGACTCTCTCACTCTGCATCAGTAACCACTAAAGTCCTGTTTAAAGTTACTAAAGTTACCCTGGCTGCATCCAGAGGAAAGGACATTTACTTGGACACTTGTTCCAGCAATAAAAGCAACGTTGTTTATCTGAACCCTGGCATTGCTTTCTTCAGTGGGTGCCTTGACTAGGATACAGCGGGAACTGCAATGGTTAACTAGCCCTGGGGTCAAGACTACCAGCCACCAAACCCTCGAGCCATACACCGTGACAAGTGTACTCCATAGGCTATCCCCAGGGGGTTACTCCACCTGTGTCTGAAGCAAGATTATGAGCTGTTACAGAGCACCCCCCATGTTGATTATTATACTGATTATTATGCTGCATCACAGTGCCCACGCCCCACCTACATGCTTCAGAAGAAAATTAATTAGGTAAACTGTAACCCCTGATATCTCAGACACTTTGTCTTCAATTTAATACAGATAAAGATCAAGAAATTCACAAACAATTAAAGGGACTCAAAACCCAATGACAACAATTGGCCAGCAAGCAGCTGATGCCTGTCCCATGTGGCCCTCCTCCATTTCCAGCAGCGTAGTAGAGCAGGGCCCCAAACAAGATGTTTTTGTTACTTTTTGCTACTATGAAATTGTAGGGCAAAAACTTACCAGTCACACATCGGGGGCAGCACTCACTAGGAAGCAAGACAGGGTTACTACAGGGCACTGCAGGACACTTCTTCTGGACACAGGACACCTCACCATTCTGTAAAAGAAGGCAGCTCAGAGATCACCATAACCCAAACTATCAAATATGATTTATGATGTGTGTTATAACAGCATGTTCTCATTACAATGCTAAATCTATCTAAGGCCATTTTTATTTGGAAGATTAATTCCAAAGTTCTGGGTTGTCAAAGCAGGAATATAAATATAACATTTTCTTTAAAAAAAATAATGAATCCAAGTCTTTTTGGAATCTGTGCTCCAATGAAAACCATGTCAAGATAATACTTTACACAACCTGCTTGGATAAACTGATATGATCTTCTAATCCTAATGAAATGCATTTAGTAATCAAAAAATGACCACTTTGTTCTTTATCTGTCTTAGTGTGACAAACAGCACCTACTGTATTTGAGCCCTGGAAGCCTGCTTTGTGTCTGACCAGCTCCGCCTAAGTCCCACTTCTGTTCTTTGTCCTACAGTACTCCGTGTCCCATTAAAATCACCCACTGTGTAAATTCTCTTCTATAAGTCCTTGTGTCCCAATAACCCTATTCCCGGGTCCATTCTGTTCCTGTACCCCCTACAGTGAGTATTTTCACCTCTCTGCAAGTGTCAGTAGGCCGCTGCTTTCTTTTCCGCTCAGTAGCCCAAACGCTGTCTCCTTTCTGCTTTTTGGATACCCTAGTAACCCCCAATGTGTTTGGTGCTCCATGTAAGTCCCAGTCACCCTCTTTGTGTTCCTGATGTTGTTTATGTGTGCCAGCAGCCCCCCACCCCGCCATCTTCTCTACCTCCTGTATGCCAGGGTTGCCTACTTTGTGTTCTATCTGCCTGGTGTGTAACCCATTTTTTCCTTGAACGTGGTCTTTCCTGTATACAGTATGTATTTCAGGAGATGTCTTTCATACTGCTTTGTTTATCCCACTGTAGTATCTCCCTTTACATGTCTTATATGTTTCTTGTATGCCATTTTTGCTCTTCCCTTGCCTTTCTGGGCTCCTTTCTTGAGCTCAGAACAGAATTTTAGTATCAGTTTTTCTATCTGCATTCAAGTACACTGACCCAAGGCTCTAAACCATTGGTCCAGCTCCTGACTGCTGGCACTGTGGATGGCAGGGAAAATATAAAAAGTGGGACCGCTGCCTTGATTTGGCTTCCAATCACTGCCCCAGTTATGATATCTTCAACTATTTCAACCACTGTATCGTACATTTAGTGTATGTGCATAGAACAGTAACCTGTATATTTAAGAAATTTAGCCCACTATCACTGGTATCAACTGTCTCTTAGCTGCACGTGTTCATCCAGAGATTCCCCACATCATTTTAAGTCCTTCCTATCACTGTAACTGCATGGAAGCAGCCATGTTAGTACAGTAACTTGCCATTCTTTGAACTATAAAGGGTAAAAGGCAAAATATTTCTGTTGCCCTGAGTTTTAGACCACCTCCTGCTTCCTGGCCCCACTACCAGAACAATGACTAAACTGGTTCTTTACCTCTTGATCACTGATTCCCTCTAAAACATTGTATAACCATTTGCATAGAAGGTTCATAGCCATCCATGTGCAAAACCTTTCTAGAACTCTTAGGTCCCAGGCACAAGCATAATATATTTAACTATTTCTGTTCCCAAATACAGTAGGTGACTCCCTTTGTTGAATACAGATGCTTTTCACTAGTCACTCTGGGGGTGTACTTCTTTCAGCTAACCATTCTCCCTTTAGCACTGTTGAAACTAGGGGTCCCCACCAATTCTGCTACAAGTGCCCTTGACTGGCCTGTCATATCTGTTGTGGAGTGATTTCTATAGAAAAGGACTATCTCTTATATAACTATTATTATATTTTAGTATAAATGATATTAAGTGGTATTACAAAGTTAAGTGGGCCTAACTGTTCACCTCGCTGATATTTCGTTGAGGCTTATAGACTAGTGAACAGCTCAACAAATATGTGGCTACGCTCCATAAACTAAAAGTTAAATGTCCATGAAAAGACAAATAAGGATGCAATGGCAGCACTCGGCAATAAATATCAGCCTTGCATAATGTCATATAATACATAAAGGTATAACAGAAACCAGATGTGCTGATGAGAACAATGTGCTGAACATGATCGTCTCCACTTTACCTCACACAATAAAAATAGCTGCGTTAAAAAGGGCACTCTGAAAATAATATTCACTGACATTTTAAGAAATAAATATATAAAATAGTTTTTGCATGCCATCTGCTGCCATAAAGCCTGCTAAGGCCTTAGTTTTATGAAGAGATGGCAGACTGTTTATATATATAGCTCTAAAGAGCTGCAGTGAACTTTCCTTAGCCTAAAGCACAGCTATTAATAATACTATGTGCAAATGATATGCACAGCATTTAAATACAAACTTTGACCTTATACAGATTATTGTAACAATCAAATCATACAATCCATTCTATTGCATGTACTGCATAATACTATAATAGAATAAATAGAATGATTGTCAGATTATCCCTTGTAAGACGCCCCACCAAAAAAAAAAAAGAAAAAAATGATCAACATCTTTTATTTCTTGCAACAGGCATTTTGCCTGGGACTGTTTAAAATATTCTGATACCTATAAAAGAGCCATTTCAACATATACACTTCTTGATGGTATTAGTACTTTCTGGCAGTACCTGCAGGGGCTCCTTAGTGTTACACCTATTCAAATCTATGAACATTTATTTTGGAATAGATCCCTGACATTGAGATTGTGTGGGGCCCAACATTTTCTTTGCATATGCCAGCAGTATAAGATGCTCTGCTATCTGTATCAGTTTAGGCGTTTGATACATTAAGTAGCACAGAAAACATTGTATATATATTTTGTATGCCCTGTACCTTTTTTTCATCTGCATTGTGTATGTGTGTATACAAAATTAAGAGTAGGGACCACACTAAACACAGAGTGCCTTGCCAGGGCAGTGTGGCTTCCATATGTATCTGCATATATATTCAACCAAATCTCTGTCTTTTCACATAGCTAGACATGTTTGTTGCTTGATATTTAGTTGATGAGAGGGTTAAACTGGGCGGTAAATTAGTTCCCAGGCCCTGAATAATAATAATAATTTTGTATAAATAATAGTGATTGAGCTGCTCCCACCCCCCTTTATTTATGTGTGTATACAGTTTATAATTTCATTTCTGTTAATGACAACAGTCTTTTAAGCTTTTAGCTATTTTTTATAACTATTCTAGAATGATACAGAGTGCTTGATGAACAGGGCAAGTTCAGTATTTATTATCAACTGCCAGACAAGTTTCTTTAACTTTTGGGGGATGAGTTCCTCAAGTTTTATGGCTGCCGGTGGCCTTATTGCAGATGTGTCTCCTTGCTTTTTGTGCCAGGGACTACATGAAACATAAACAAATCACATCTACTGATAAATGCTTACCTGGCAGACACAGGAAGAACAGGAACCAACAGAGAATGTCTCCTTGTTACTGTAAATCCGTCCCTCATAAGTGCAGGCTATAAACAGAAAATAATCACATGCAAGATTGGATTACTTCCCCCATGTTTGCCAATGTAATCAAATATAACTCTAGTTCAAACTGTGGTGTATACGAATTTGAACTAGCAGCATGGCAGATCTCACATAGGCCCATGCAGAGGTTGTGAAATAGCATGCAGATGCTGTGCTTCTGAACTGCAAATGAGCCGCCATCTTGCTTCTGAAAAACCCAGTCCCACAGTCAAAATTTCCATAAATCTGTGCATTCATCCCTTATCCCTAACCAGAGATAGAGAGCCATTAGTTGTAACAGCTCATCATTGCTCTGCCCAGAGCAGTGAGCTCTTGGATACATTGCTGCAACTGTTTAAATGTGTTGTGGCGGCCAACGCTATAGAGATATAGATTCCCTTACACACACAGCATTCCATTACTTCAGTAGCTGTTGTTTCAGTGCTTGTGTGTGTGTGTGTGTGTGTGTGTGTGCAGCATCACAAAGATGCTGGCCTGTGTTTCTGAGGCGGAAAAACTTACTAAACTTTATAATTTATAAAACTTTTAAATTCATTTTCATAGTGTATGACAGCAACCCTATAAAAGGGTGGACAGACAGACAGACACTCTATAAAAGATTACTTCCACCCTTCCTAGCATCCTGCATGTCAACAAGGCATGATTCCCATTCCATTAGCTGTCCTCACGAGCTGGGAGGGCGGGAGGTTGGTGGACATCATTTTAGGCATGAGTGTGTAGGAGAGGGGGTCTGCTTAAAGTGTCTGTCTATTGTCCCACAGAAAAGCTCAGGTATGATAAAACTTACTGATTCCCCCGCCTGGCCTCCATTCACCAGCTGTTTGTTTAGAAGTCGCCGGTGGGTAGGGGTCAGGCCTAAACCCGAAAAAATCGATGTCAAGAATTGGTGCGGGGACAAAGAGGAGTATCCCTTTTTTGTTATTGCTGGAATAGTCACTTAAAAAGGAAACTTTTTTTCTAAGGAACCTAAAATATTTGCATCTTCAACACAAAGACAGTATGTGTCCAGTGTTTCTTTAAAGTGGACCAAACCCACCCTGGAGTCTATGAGACTCCATAGCCCCTCTGGGTGGGGGGATAGAAACAAATTTATGTTGTCTGGTGGTGGTTGACAGAACAAACAGGTGGGGCTAATTCATTTACAGGTGCTAGAAAGTGAAGACCGGTCAGTGCTAGATAATAGGTGGATACAGGTATCCAAGCTTATGTGGCCTCACATAATTTTGCTGAGCCCAGAATGCTGTACTGTTCTGTGCCCACCATAGCTCTATATAATGCAGACTATTTGAACAGTCTGGATCTGTGCTTTTTGGGGGAAAACAGTTGAACTTGTTTTCAGAATAGATGCAAGCGTTATGTATAATGATTACAAGTTGCTTTTAAAATATGCCCCATTTTCAAGGCATTGAACTCACCCAAGCACTCGGGCCAGTCTTTTCGAAGTGAGCATTTGACGGTTCCTCCCACGCACACACAGATGTTACATGTGTCCTTTTTCCATGTCTCGCTGTCCTGATATTCTTTTCCTTCCCATAGACATGAAGGTCGGCGACATTCGCAGCTCTCCAAAGCTTTCACCCTGGCTTCAAGATCAGTGTTCTGTAGAGATCAGTTTATATTAGGTTATATTTTTAGACCACACAGAGTGACAAAGTAAAATCGTTTCAATCCTATGTGCAATGCCTGAAAAAGCAAAGACCAATTAACTATGCACTCAAAACTTGTATTCATATTTAAACTAGAGATATATTATTTTATATATTTTCTACATCCATGACTAGCTCTTTAAGAGATTTTTAAGAAATCCTTAATGCGGAACAGTGGCCTGCAGGCAAGCTATTACTGCCGATCTGGGGGGTTTCAAAAAGTGGGGCATCCCCAATTGGGATGTTTGAAACCCCCCAGATTGGCAGTAACAGCTTACCTCTCCTCGGTCCAGCATTTTTGGACTTTGGTCCAATCAGAGACTTTTGCCGCACCTATGTCATTCAGTAAACGGCTCTGACTATCTGTAATGGGAGTGCTAGTGGTCGCATCCCCAGCAGAGCGTGTGCTCCCGTCCCAACCTGTCTGAATGGCTGGGGTGGGAGTGTGCACACAGCCCGAAGATGCAGGGGATGTACCCGCTCTTGCTCCCCAATGCAAATAGAGCAGACATTGGCACGTCAAACAGCTCTGATTGGATGAAAGACCATGCATGCGCTGTTGGACCGGGAAGAGGTAAGCTTTTAATGCCGAACTGGGGTGTTTCACACAGAGCGGTCTCCCTATTTGGGATGCCCCATGGGATGGCCAGGTCTGGCTGCAGGGTTTTGTTCCACTTTAAAAGACAACCAAAGTCCAATGTTCTCAGCAGATGTACAGTATAAACCCGACAAGTTGTCATACTTGATAATGGGTGACATTCAAGAATAAACAGGGGAATCCAAAATAGTACTGCTGGACTTTTCATATGTCATAGTTCATCTGCTATAATCATTTACAGCACAGACAGTACACTACTGTCATAGCAGACTGTTAAAACACTTCCGCTGAATGTACGGACATGTGTTAGGAATTAAAATCAGACACTCTGCAGGCAGTTCCATGTAGCCGGATCTGTTTAGCTGTATAGCAAGTAAAACATGAACACAGTGACAATTTGGAAACGTTTTGGTATATAGCAATTTGAATGCTTATACAAAATCATATACAGGATAGTTTCTAGGCAAAATAGCTCTTAGTACAGGAAAGAAAAAAATCTGCCCCCTCCCAACCCATTCTATTGGAGGACAGCACAATGTGCGCAATTTGAAGAGTGAATTTCCTCCAGCAAATAGGTGGAGGAAACTGCTGATTCCTATAACTGGCTTATTTCATTCCAAATACACATGTCCTGAATGTTTATGGTCAATGAAAGTGTCAGCTGCAAGTTCTTTTTAGGGATTGAACCCCTTTTTTGTTTCGGGCTCCTACAAAAAATGATAAAATGTTTTGAAAAAACACAAAAATTAAGATCCAAACAACAAAAATGTGGATATTGTGCCCCAAAGTTAAGCAAAAACAGAAACAATAAAAAAATGATAGTTAAATTATGAAGCAGGAGAAGGAAAACTGGGACAGTTCTGGGACAAAACGTTGGGCAAAAATGTTAGGAGTTAACTGAAATCAAAATACCCCCCCAAACAAAAAAAACGGAGAACACAGATTCTCCAGAAAATACACTCCGAAATGGTAAATAGAGCTTTGCAGAAAACACCGAAGCTGGAGAGATCAAATCACTATGAAGAAACAGTAAAGGAAAGGGGAGAAACATGAGGGGCCATCGGGATCAATTATGAGCTCAGCTGTCCAAATGCGCATTAGGCTGGGCCTTTTGCACTTCAAATTCAGATTTACCCTGCAGAAAGGTGCAGATTGCGCTTCTCCTGTGCTCTTGCCAGTTTGTGCGCTTCGCATGTGCGTCCGAGCTTCGCATGCAGCCATGAATTATGCGCCTAGGCATATGCAGAATCGTTTGCACTTTGAGCGTTTACCATGTATCGAGCCTTTAGTCTGGTTTCATGATTCCTAATTACAAATAGGATGCCCACAGTAGTAAATGCTTCCTAGACCCCTGCCCAAGCCACACATTTATCAAGCTGCAGCCTACCATTGTAATCCTTTTTGGCACATGAAGTGCAACAGCATTCCCTGCCACCCTGCAGACTGTCAGAGTATATGGAGAGCATGCACAGCAGCGGAGCAGGGGATGCATTGCATGCACTTCCTATGCCGCATAGGAATACAGAGGTGGAATGCTGCTAGGTCATTGGAGCTCAGGTGGGGGGTTAGCTGGCGATTCCAAATCCACATTGGGATGAACCCTAGAAATCATAAATACCGGACCAAAATTTTAATCTGATCCAATTTAAAGGGAAACAATCACCAGCATCCTGATGCTCCCCTTTATGAAACCCCCCAGATCGCCCTCTGTCACTCACCTTTCCGCCTTCCCACAGTGCATGTGGGCGCTCGTCCATTCAGAATTTGATGCGTCGTATGCTAATGTGTGGTCTGCATCCCCGGCTCCCATATGCGTGCGTGTCCCTGCACTCATAGCCTATCTGAATGGCTGGGTGTGGGGAGCGCCCACAGGTACAGGGAAGCTAGGGATGCGAAGTCCGAGCCACAGGACCCACCAGGATCAGGTAAGATAGCAATGTCAGGGAGATTTGAATTAAAAGAGGACAGTCTCTTCAAAGTTTGATTTTCTTTTTCCTGGAAAATTGTTAGATCAGCATACAGGCCTGGTGACACCTGCACAAAGCTTTCCAATTCTTTTATAGTGCCTGTAATTCAATGTAATTAGACCATCAGTTTGACAGCCTAAATGAGGGCACAGTGTCAATGAAAACAATATTTATACAATGCCCTAATGCCATTTAAGGAATCACATTATACTCAAATATACTCCGGCTCAGGAATGTTAAGCCTAGCAATGAGCAGATCTTTAACACACTAAATACTGTCCCCTGGGAAGCTGCTATCAGTTCAGGCCCTTGGACATCTTGACACAACATGGCTAAGTGCTAGGTGTCTGCAAGCTCGTATTCATTTGTGGATCCCAAAGGGCTACTTGCGAAGCCTTTATTGAATAAATATTTTACATCTCTTTTAAAATGGGTTGGAGCTAGTCATATAAGTACTACTAGCCGGCATTAATAGTTCTAGCTGAACATGTCATCCTGGACAGGCTGATTGGACTTGCTTGCTTGATTTAGGGTTTTTCTTAAGAAATGCTAACGCTGGGCGCAGTATGTGAAAACCATATATATGAAAGTCAATCTGGTGAATGCCTCTAAAAGCATCATGTAGCGTCACATGTATCACATGTATGTTTAGTAGCGCCATGTAGCACCTGTCGCTCAGTAGCATTATCCCATACGCTTCAATGGTGTTTTTTTTGCTTGTGTATAAATAGCATTTTAAAGAATTTTTTTTCTCTCCTGCCCAGCAACTAAACACCTATATTGTTATATTTAGATTTTTTTATGCAGAATTGTATGTGCAAGTCTGTCATTGCAGTGTCATTGTCACAGTGTTAAAACAATGTCATTTCATATGTTTTCTCTCTGGTGCTGGTGTATATGTATTGAGAAACAGACTTTTTTCCTATAGCATCCAGCGCTCGACGTCAGAGCATGCAGTTTTAGAGCGCCGGCACTGGTTTTGTGTTTGATTTTCTTAAAAATTTGCTTCAGGGCAGAGTATCGGACGCACTTAACTGGCGCTACCTATCGTTCGCTGCAGCGTTGTCCTGTTGTTATATGTGGTGTTGCTCTGGGGGCTTTTCCTCGGGCACTACATATGCATTTATTGAGGGAGAGCGCTTCTGCAGCACCCTCCAGACATCACATTTATCAATGCTGGACAGGATACTACAGCATCACTTGTCCAGCTGCTATGCTAGGGTATAGCGCCAGACACCTGCTTGCAGCGCCCACTAGTGAACGCTCTAAGCGCCACTACATAGACGCTCAAATGGCAATACGTGGCGCTAGTCTTAAATCAGCCTCTTGCTTTTCTCCTAGTTTAAATGATGCAGAGCAGGGAGCCTAGTTTCACTCTAAAACATGGACTATTCCAGACAGTACTTTGCTCACCACAATTTGCCATCTATTGAGTTGTAAGCAATTAGATGTAATATTGTATGTTGCACAATCATGAGCGGCCTTTCCTTTATTAAATAAAGTGATCAAACACTCCGTTTATAATCAGTGGTGATTGCACCGTGCATAGCTCCTGTACAAGTCCGGTTTGGACAACCGATATTGCACAGCTCTATTGTCAAAAGCAAAAGCTAGCCCCACGTGACCACCCAGGGGTGGGCTGGTCATAGGGACTGCCGGGCATTTTCCCGGTGGGCCGCGCCCCCCTTATGTCAATATAACCATGATCCATGTGTAGAATGAGGTGCCGAGCTGTTTTGTATTTATTTATAGCGTATAGTAACGGAACTGTGTGAGGGCCGGCCAGCAACATAGATAACATTTTACACCTTCCATCTCTGTGCATCCTGTGTCTTGTACATTATGAGCTGCTCCCAGAGCCCGGAACCTTTTTCCCGCTCTGCATGTTGCTGGCCGGGCTGGTAAATGAAGCACACAGTGTGGGGGGTATTGAGCTGCAACATTGTCATCAATCTTGCCTGACTGCAGATAGTGCCGAAGCAAACAGACTCGGTTTTCTTCAACAGTGTGATAAGAGGTCAGATAATCAGCCCTGACCTGCTAACTAATATTAGTAAGAGAAATGGTGAAAAATGTATGAAAGTGAGAGGATGAAAAAAGTCAGAATGGCAGCCAGACCTACTCTGAGAGGGAAAATAAATGGGTTGATGAGAGAATGGAAAGACAGAGAAGAGAAAACAGCATGATAGAACAAAGAGGAAGAGAAGATGGTAAAAAAGAAAGTTAAAGCCAGAGAAAAGCGATGACTGGAGAAAATGGCAGATCATAACCTCTTCAGGGCCATCACATCCTGGTTAGGGTGGCCCCTTGCATTAAAGTGACAAATAGGACTGGATTATACTATATACCAGTGCAGACAGCCTGGTCCCAGGACCTTGTTCTCACCTGCTTCTATATTCCCACAATGCAGGGGTAGTGGAAGGAGGTAAGTAGGGGGGGTAGTGATTGGGCTTCTCCTGCTGGTATTCAGTGTGGGCATCCCTCTATCAGATGCACCCCCTCTAAAGCTGCTTTATAGGACCCTCCAGTGTCATTTCACTGGAAGGTACTTCTAAAAGCCCATGGAAATGTCCAAAATCAGGCAGAATAACTTACACTATTTCTATGCTTCCATGCCACTTTAGTAGCCCACATGACCACCGCTGGGCAATAGGGTTCACTAAACAAGTGGCAGAGCCACTAGGGAGGAGCATGAGCTAGCAACTCATCCTGGTGATCCCACAGAGCATGCGTGGGTCACTGGACAATCAGCCCTTACACTCTATTTATATCTTACTTTGCCAACCTCACATCAGATATAATGTTAGATTGCCTAGAAAAGATGACTGGAGCGTGCTGCTGGCCGCTCCTCTGCCTGCCTGTGCCAGACATTCAGAAATGTACAGGCCTCAGACAGAAGCATATGGAGGATTTAGCCACTGCTCACCTATGCACTTTGGGCTCACCAGCTACATATAAATATACCAGGCAATCTCACACAGCAGGGCATCCCGACTGAGGGATCGTTCATTGGGTCATTGTTCCTCATTAAAAGAACGTATAAACTTATCAGCAGTGGATGCTCAAAAAAGCAACAGGGCTGATCAGGGACAAAAGAATCAGCCCAGGCTGTGTGTCCGCAATTAAATAATTTTGAATGGAATTAATCAAAATCATAGCTGTGTACCAGCACTGCTATGGCTTTAACACAATATACTGGGCCGGTCACAGCACAGCAGGGTCTGACCAGTAAAATCCCGGCCTGTTTTTTTACCCCAGTCTGCCCCAGCCTGGCATAGGAGTGTGTGTGTGTCTCAGACAAAATGCATGGTGTGTTTACACTTCATCAGGCTGCACCGGGCCCAGTACATCATGGATGGCAAAGTCACAAGCTGATTTTTGGCCCCGGTTCTGCCACTTAGCCTCTGACGTAGGGAGGAAGGGGGGTTCTGCACACTGCCTGTTATGAGGAGGGGGCGTAAATACCGGGCTGGACAGAGTGCAGAAGGGCCGGTGTGACCGGAAAAGTCTTTTCGTTTTTTAACCCCAGTCCGCCCCTGTGACCAGCAGTGATCAATCACATTTGCCAGACAGCCATGCACATCACAGCAGAGTCCGCCGGTAATAGAGATTGACCAGCTGTGGTCACAGAGGGGGGCATCTACAATTATGATGTCTCCACCCCCCACCCCAAATAAAGAGTCATTTTTTCTAAAGGCTTTTTTTGGTAAATATAAAACTCAGTACATTCCTTTTGAATGTGCTGCCACTGACCTGAGCCTTCACCATGTCCAGCATAGTGGTCAAACCCTGCACAGCGTCTTCCAACCTTCGTATCCTCTCATCAGAAGAAACAGGGTTAGCGGGAAATTCACTCTGTTGCTGTTGGTAATGGCGTGTGTCAGAGAGATCCGGGGCTCTGGGCTGTCTCTGTGCATCCTCGTCTTCCATGTGTCTCTCCTCTGGCAAAGAAAAAGCGAGAGGGAGCGAATCTGTGGGACAGAATACATACTTGTTACAAATGTATTAAAATATAAAGATCACTACAATACAGCGATATTCCAGTGAGATTAACAGAGATTACTTGCTATTAAATAATGCAAAGCCTCCCATCAAATGTATACACCACCCCTACCCTTCATGGGATGGTTCCCATTAGCCATACCTTAGCTCTTTGTCTCTAAAGTTGTAACTACCTAGTTGTACTTTTTTAATGATAGCACAACAGCTTACAATTTGAAATGAATTGATTTTGTTTGTATCTCATGTTATAGTTTCATGCTAGCATTCAGTCAGTGTACAGAAGATTATATGTATTTTTGATATGCAGTATGAGATCACACCTCTCTCTTCCCTCCTCCTATGATTGCTTTAAATTGCATTTGGATGATCAACCACCTCGTCTATTTTGGTATCACATGTTGGAGGTCGGTGACCAGATGGTTCTCTCCTATTGCAAGGTTGGTGGTGGTGATGGGGTGGGGTTGGGGGGCCATTGGCTTAGCTGAAATGCAGATCTGTGGATGTGCGGACAAGTGAAATATTCTTTATTGTTTGTATACAAGGACATTTAAAATGGTCACAAATGATTGCATAGTTTGGATACACACGAGTAGAAAAGCAGTGCGATCACTATCCAGGCAAGCACTTTAATACATAGCAGGGGTATACAGCAGGGATAGGACCACCTCGCTGTTGACTAAGCAGCTTCAATATATATTCCAATATGTTAACGGGGAGGCCGATTCATTAATAGCGCCAGGTAGCGACAGATGAGCGCCAGTAGCGTGATTTTCACAGCGCCAGCTAGTATTCGCTGTGCTTGGCCGGGGTTTGCTTGTTGACAGCGACTCAGTCGGTGTGCGGTAATGTTGAATACGGGGTTAGGGGTCGCTGTTTCACAGGTTCCGCGTTGTATGGGTGCGCCTGACAGCGAATGGCCAGAGCGAACGGCTTGCTGCAGATTCATTAACAAATCACGCTCAAAAATTTCTCGTGCTGTGAATTCCTTGTTTAAACCCCAAAGCGCTGGCGGCGATGTGTGTAAAGTAGTTTTTAACCCCCAAACAACCTTTTTTTTTATATGTAAAAATTATACAAGTTTTTCTAAACATTTTGTAATATGAATACATGAATATCAGACCTGTAATATCAATTCTGCACAATTTTTTTTTTTTTTTTTTTTACTTAAAAAAAAATCCTAACATTGCAGAAGTGGTCACAGAATTTTTGACATTAAAAAAAAAAAAAAAACATTAATAGCAATTAATTATGATTATTTAAAGATTGCTCCATTGAAATGCATTGGACCACACCAGGGAGCGCCAGGTCATACCTGGCGCTGTGATGGGATTAGCAGCGGCGCTGTTCGTTGCAGTCGGCTACATGATGAATCCCGCGCTAGCTATCGCTCTCGCCGGCGCTAGCCTCATTTAGCGTGATAAATGCGTCATTGTGACCGCCGCCGGGCGTACTTGATTCGGTAGCCGCCGTTAGCTGGCGGTACCTGGCGCTCGTCAGACACTACCTGGCGCTAGCCCTTGATAAATAAGGCCGCAAGAATCCCTCTAACTAGCTAGTAGATGCTTGGAACAAACTTCCAGCAGAGGTAGTTGAAAAATCAACAGTCACTGAATTTAAACATGCCTGGGATAAGCACACATCTATCCTAAGATAAAGAGTACATACAGTATACACATAAGGGCAGACTAGATGGACCGTATGGTCTCCTTCTGCCGTCAACCTTCTATGTTTCTATGTTTCTAGCTAGCATAGTTTCTTACCTGCATTCAGCAAATATGCAAACAGTTAAAACAGTCAAAAATTACTTAAACCAGACAAACACAACAAACAGTGCTCATATGCATCCCTCCCCAGGGCAATTTAGATTGCTGCACATAAAAATGAATTTACCTTTTTCTAACTCCTGTTGCGGCTCATGCATTTGCAGGCCACCTGCAAACAGGAAGTGCTGCTGGGCTTCCTGTTACTGTGCATTGTCAGTTGATGCTGGAAAATGAAGCACCAAAATGTCCGCTACCTTTCTTATCCAACTGTGCCAGGCTGCTGGTCTGGTTTAAATAGTTTTTTAAATATATAGTAAAGTGTTTAAGGAAAAGTATTATTAGCATGATAACACCCCATTATCAGCTACAGTTAGACTAGGATAGCCATCATTTTATTTTGGTATTTGGTATATTCAGTTGTATGCGCAGAAAGCTGTATATCTATACAATGCTTTCTGTGTGTTTGGAGGAATGAAAGGCACAATTGTAATGTGGGGAAGTTTGTCTTAGTCTAAAATAAGGTTTGGGCCCTAGAGGAGTTTCCATCTCATTATGAAAATGAAGCAGGCTCCTTGCACACCCATGACCTCACTCCAGTCACCAACAGGGCTGATATCTGAAGAGGAACAATACACATTGCTGGAGCATGGAGGAGGCCCAGGGCACTGACTGTAGATCTTTGTGCAAGCAAGAAGGACACATACTAAGAAACACAACACGAGTAACGTCTGACTTGAGCTATTTAATGCAAATGCTGGCACTACATGGAACTGTATGGCTAGACAGTATTACACAATGTCATCTTGCCTTCACATATCTTTATAATACTCTCTGTATGAGCAGTACATTTATTTACACATTATTCTTCCATTGTAAAACAAAGTAAAGCTGCGATAAGGCTAAAAGATCCTTTGCTAGTTTTTATGCAGGCCATTTCATTTTTATAATTAGTACAATGCTTTTTTTACAGAGGAAAATAGCATTGAAACTATTACAGTTAGCTGTTATCTGTAAATGTAGCTCATTTTCCCCTACCCAGTACTTTTACATATAGACACACAGTTTGTCTTTTTTCAACCGTATTTCTATATGACCGTGTAGAAATGATCAAGCACGCTATTTAAGGAGAAAATACTTGCTCTTTCTTTAACAAGGTGCTGACAAGGGCAATGATGGTGGTCAAAACGCATTAAGCTCTAGAAAACATAATTCCATCTGTCATCAGTTAAGAGCTGTCAGTAACAGAAATATAATCACTAGTAATAGGGCACTGCACACACACTGCTTGGTCTTATTACAAAAGGCCACAGCAGCCAAAAAACCTGTATTAATACTGGATACGTATGTATGCCAATGTATCATCAAATCTGAGATATTAACTAATTCTGGTAAAAAATGTAGAAAGAATGAGAATTTCCGGGGTTAGGTGTACAAACTGCAGCCACCACCAGCGCACAAATTCATGTTCTTGGACTTCTTCACAGAACTGATAAACCCATTGCCATGAACAAATGCAAATTTGGGCCTGTTTCACAACGGTTTCAACGGAATGGCATAACAAATCAAATCACATTCACAAACATAATTACGTTCTGAAATAAGCTTTGTAACTAGGGGGTTATTCATCAAGCGATTGCGGCAGGTAGTGCCTCGTAGCGGCAGGAAGCGTCTGGTGAACGGTGGGCGCTGTATGCAAAACCACATTTATGAAAGCGAATCTGGTCCGCACCATGTAGCGTCCGATTCATCATTAACGCCGGCTCAGCGTATAGCGCCGGCTCTCTAGCTTCCAGAACGCCAGGTATTACCTGTCGCTACCTCTCGCTCTCCCATACATTTCAATGGACGTTTTTTTTTATGTTTAAACAGGGTTTTTTTTTTCTCTCAAATAATTGTGTCACCTCTCCTAGCCTAGAAAACTTCTTTGAAAACATTTTTGATTTTTTTTTGTTTTATGCAGAATTGTATTTACAGGAATGTAATCCATGAATGATTGATTCAAGAATTTTTTTTCACACATATCTAAACTCTTCACACATTAACCTGCATTTTTACATAAAGATGGGGAGGCCGGTTCATTAATAGCGGCAGGTAGCGACAGTTGAGCGACTGTAGCAGTATTTTCACAGCGCCCGCTAGTAGTCGCTGTGCTTGGCCGTTGTTCAGTAGTTGATAGCGACTCAGTCGGTTTGCCGTAATGTTGAATATTGGGTGAGGAGTCGCTATTTGACAGGTTCCGCGCTGTATGGGAGCGCATGATAGCGAATGGCCATAGCGAACGGCTCCCACCATATTCATTAACAAATCACGCTCAAAAAATTCTCGCGCTGTGAAATGCATGTTTAAACCCCAGAGCGCTGGCGGCGATGGGTTAAAAGTAGTTTTTTAACCCCCAAACAACCATATTTTTGGAAACCAAAAAAAACAAGTTTTTAATAACATTTTGTAATATTAATACATTAATATCAGACCTGTAATATCAATTCTGCACAATGTTTTTTTTTTTTTTTTTTTTACCTTAAAGAAAATATAACATGGCAGAAGTGGTCACAGAATTTTTCACATTTAAAAAAAAAAAAATAAAAAAAAAAAAAAAAACATTAATATGAATTAATTATGAATATTTAAAGATTGTTCCATTGAAATGCATTGGAGAGCGCCAGGTAGCGAGAGGTCCTACCTGTCGCTGTTCAAGGTCGGACGCTGGCGCTGTGGGCTGAGGCTGGAATAATGATGAATGAGTGGCTATCTGGCGCTATCTCAATCGCTAAGCAGGATTGGCTTGATAAATGTGTGATTGTGGTGGGGAGCCGGCGTTCTCGTGGCGGGGCCCGTCATTACCGGTCGCTCACCAGGCGCTACCTGTTGCTATCCCTTGTTAAATAAGGGCCTTAAATTAAGTTCAACAAAGGGGCAGCACAGCTAAGCAGCAGAAAAACAGACACACATGTATGTTTATTGTGCAATTTCAGTTTACCACTTTGTAAAGTCGTTTTCACTTGCGCTTGTACATTTTTCAATTGCAAATTTGAGTGTATTAAAGTACACTAATATAATTCAACAGCCATTCTGAATCTCTCCTAAGGTTTAAAAAGTGTTGCACGCAATCTAATTTTCCTAACATTCATTCTTGTTTCTACCTTTAGTGAATCAAGGCCCATGTGTCCATTACAGAAATATCCTAAAGTAATAAAAGGAGCAGGGGGCAATGAGAGGAGACGTTTGGGGTGGAAGTAGAGAAGAAATTCTGATTGATGTGGGAAGTAGGCAGGGCAGTGGACATAGTCTTGATGGGAAGATGAAGGGGAATTAAAGTAATGAAGCGTATCTAAGAGGGCCTTGCCCAGCAGAAGAGACAACACACTGTAGTGGCGCTGTAGATAGAGCTGGTCAGTGGAAGGGACAGTAATACATTTAAGCAATTGCTTAGAAAAGCATATTCATTCTAAATGGACCACTAACCAAATTGAAATGTGTTCAGCAATTTAATACAACTGAAAGTAAAAGAAGTTCAGCTGCTTGAAGGCTATTTTTCCATGAGCATGTTTTCTGGATAATTAACTGAATCTTCTTTACTTTCTGTCAAATGTTTTCTTTCATGTGGCAATAATAAATCTACCATTAGCAAGTACAGATGTTTTTTGTGTTACCAAGAAATAATACAAGAAAGAAACCCTTATTCCAAGTATGGGAAAACTGAAATATCTGGTATTACAATTATTCCTAGAAATCCTAAACATTTCTATTTTAGTCCAACCAAGTGCTTGCCAATAAAAGAATATATACTATACTACATACTAGCCCGTGTTAGCAAACTTAGCAAGTTGCAAGTCTTAAGGTTTGTTAAAGTTATACTAAAGGCCAAGTGTTGTCCCATTGTCTCGGGCTACACGTTGCACTGTCCCAAACGTCAATCCTTTTTCAAAAAGACTCTGTAGTTCCTAAGTTATTAGTAAAAGTATTAGAGCATTGGAGATGCAGAGAGAAAATGAGGAGAAACAGTGGGTGTGACAACAATGTTGTGATCTAAGCACACTGCATTACATATATCATAGTAAAAAACGAAGTGAATTGTTGTGCCTCTACTTGTTACTGCCAGCACATGACAGTGTGATCAGAAAAGGGGTGAGAGATGCTGCAGGCTAAGAGTGTCTCCAGTCTGCCAGCACGTGGAGGCTGATTCACTACTAACGCCAGGTATCGGCAGATGAGCGTCTGTATAGCGGTGCTTAGAGCGACCGCTAGTAGATGCTGTAAGCGGGTATCAGGCTCTGTAACAGAGTGCCTCAGTCGCTGTAGTAACCTGGCCAGCATTGATGAATGTGATGTATGTTGGGTGCTTTAACACCAGTACAGAAGTGCAGCGGGCAAGAGGTAGCGCCAGCTCAGTGCGACCGACTCTCGGAGCTCCACACCATACTTATCAAAAAAGGACACACACAGCGCCAGCGCTCTAAAATAAAAAAGCATAGAGCACCAGACGCGGTGTGATTAAACCTGTAACAAAGCAAAACACATGGAATTACATTGTTGTAACATTGTGACATTAACACTTTACTGCCAGACCTATAATGACAATTCTGCATAAAAATATAAAAAGTTTCTAAAAGTGTTTGTTTGCAGCCAGGAGAGGTCACACATTAATTTAACAAAAATTTTAAATTGTCAAACACGCTGTTTAAACACAAGCAAATGAACGGCCATTGAAATGTATGGGAGAGCGACACTGAGCGAAAGCTAATACCTGGCGCTCTGGAAGCAAGAGCGCCAGCGCTATACAGTGAGCCGCCTGTAATAATACATCAGGCGCTACATGGCGCTGTTAGAGTCACTCACCAGATTCGCTTTCATAAATGTGGTTTTGCTTACAGCGCATGGCATTCACCAGACGCTGCCTGCTGCTAAGAGGCCCTACCTGGCGCTATCCCTTCATGAATAAAACCCCTAGTGTGACCAGAGAGGGGGGAGGAGGGTAGAATTTCATAGCTACAGAGAGAGGCAGCCAATCAGGACGTCTGGGGAGGGATTGGGGGTGTTTCTGTTTTCAGTCCACTGAGGGTTGATTTAAGGACCAGGTCAGTGGGGTAGAGACTGAAAGTTGAATGAGGAAGTGATTTCCTCACTAAGTAAACCAACATAGCAGGAAGGAGAGCACTGGATGGTAAGCTACTGATTTATTTTTTAACGTTTGACTTGTTAATCACTTTTAGCAATCTTCAGACACTCAGGGCCTTTACAGGACAATGAGATGTATGCTGGACCAATGACAATATAGTATTCACAAAAGTATCTCAGGGTCAAAGTACTCACACAGCTAAAGAAAACAAATTCCTATCATTTTACTGGTGGGTGCTGATATATATATAGGGGGTGATTCAGAGCCAGGTAAAAAAAACTCAGGAGAGAAAACTGCCATTCACTGATGATTCAACAATTGAGTCTAAATTTCGCCTCGTGTTGAATCAGCCCCAAGGTAGACAATGAAAGTGAATGGCAGTTTTCTATCCTAATATAAAGTTTTTCACCTGGCTATTAATCGACCCTAAAGTATAATATATAGAATAATAGACGAGTTTTTCATCTGGCTCTGAATCAACCCTAAATTATAATATATAGAATAATAGAAGAGTTTTTTTCACCTGGCTCTGAATCAACCCTAAAGTATAACATATACAATAATAGAAGAGCACCAGGCCAGTGCTGAAATGCATAGGGACTGATACACATGCAGGGACAGAGGATGGCCAGGCAGACTCCAAGCAGGGTCCTTTTAATTTTACACTCTTAAAATAAACTATTGTCTGACCCAGCAAATGTCCCAGGCACCACCCCGCTAATAAGTGGAAAGTGGCACTTCAGAGTTTACTAAGGGTCTCTAAGCTGCAGCCTGGGAGTGGCAGATAGACACAGTGAACCTGTAAGTTATCCTATAAAGAGGCACATAATCCATAAACATGCACACCCCTGTATGGCAATTCAATTAGCAGGTCTCCATTCTCCCAAGGTGCTCACAAAAGCAAGTCTACAAAAGCAGATTGCAAATTTGACTTGAATAAACAATTAAAGAGGGGCAAATGCTGTCCACCTTTTCATGGAAGAGTTCAATCTAACTTGTGACATTAAAAGGTCCAGGCAATGAATTTTATCCAGAGCTTTGTATTCTAAATCAACAGTGTATATAACACACATTGCTGTCAATGAGCCTTCCTTCTAGTCTAGTCTCTTAACTGGACCTGCAATACATCAAGCCTTGGCTTAATTGCAGAGACTGGGGTATTAAAACATCAGAGAGATGGTGGTTGCTGCTATTTATGTTGATGGTATAGACCTATTATGTGGTTAGAGCACAATATGTATATGCTGAGATCATTTCTGTACAAGTCTTATTTAATACAGATAACTTGTGAAACATGTTAAAGCAAGGGGTTACAAGAAAACTCATTACCTCGCCCGGGATCCAGCAACGATTGCCAGCAATTCCAGTGCTAGGGGCAGCCATATTGGATCTGCTGCAAACTTGCAGGCATTTTCTCATGAATAATGGCAGTATGCTTAACTTCCTTCTCAGAATCAGCTCTGAACAGTGTTGCAAATCAATACCCTTCAGAATCTTTAAAATGTGTCTCACACAAATCTGTGTGCCAGGTTTACACCCCACCCTCTTGTCACCGAACTTACAATAAAATGCCCTTTCCCTGCCTGTCAGCAAGCTCACTCAGCCTTCTATAAGTTGTGGGTGAGATTTTGGTGTAGGTGAGAGGTCACTGGCTGCATCACACTGCTTGGGGCACTTAAAGCTTAGGCTGCAAATGAAGGTAAACTTTTAACCCTTTCAGTGCCAAGCATGTAGATTCTACGTGCTCGCTTCCACTCCACTTAAGTGCCAAGCACGTAGAATCTATTCCCCCCTGCTAGTTAAAAAAATAAAGATAAAAATAAAAAATACTCACCTGACCCCTCGTTGGATCCGGCCAGGTCTCCTCTTTAATTTGGTGCCATCCGATCCCCCGGAATAGGCCACCACCCCCCCCCCCCCCGCTGCTAACTGTAAAAAATAAAATAAAAAATGACATTTGCTTACCTGTGGTCGCGCTGCCTCCCGCCGGGTCTTCTCTTCACTGGGGGGCCTCTCATCGCCCCCCCCCCCAGCCTCTTCCGTGGCGAGGAGAGGGCAGAAAATGCCCTCTCCCCCCACTTTCTGGATCGCGACTGCTAGCCCCGCCCCCTGTCACCAGCAGCCGGCTTCTTCAGCCCAAGCACCTGAGACTCTGAATCAATCTGCTCGGTGCTTGGAGCAGAGACTGTCAGCGGAGATCGCCGGGGGACACAGAATCGGAGGTGAGTAAAGTTAAAAAAAATAAAATAAAGATCATTTTTTTTTACTTATGTGTCTGTCTTTTTTATTTAACATTTAACCCCTTGTGAACTGGTAAGGGGTCCATGAGACCCTTATACCAGTTCACAAGGCTGGGGGCTGGCAAGCCCCCCGCCGCAGCGGGAGACTTGCCATTAACCCCCGGCACCCCCATTACCTGCCTCCCCAAAGCCCAGAGGGGGGCAGAAGAGCCCGGGCCCACATAGGCTATGTGGGCTCATAGGCTGCAGGGTGGGGGAGCCACAAAAGCTGGCCCCCCCACTCTGTTCCTACAAGCCCCCATAGCTGGTCCCGGGCTCGTTACTTTGGGTAAGGGGGACCCCATGTCAATTTTTTTGGGATTTTTAAGGGTTTTTAACACTTAAAAATCAAAAAAAAGATGCCCCCCCCCCCGGGAAGGGGGACCCTATGTCATTTTGTTTATCGATTTAACCCATTGTAGGGTGGATGGTAGTTATATTTTATTTGTAAATGTTATAAAGTACTTGTTTCAGTTAGGGGGGTCTCCTGGGCAGGAACGGGGGGCTACCGATAAATATGTGGTACCGTTCTAATCGGTAGAAATGGGGCTTTCACATGCAATATGGTTTTCCTTAATAAAGTGCATTTTTTATTTAAAATATAGGAGTCAATTTTCTAAAAAAAATTAATTATTTTTTTTTTTTACTTAATAATATTGTAAAAAACAAAATAAAATTTACAAACAAGACATTTCATGTTAAAGCCTAAACTCTGCTGCAAATATATATATATATATATCATTTTCCTGAAAATTCCAGCAAAAATGGCACAAAAATGGCGCAAAACATGGCGCAAAATGGGGAAAAATGACCTGTCAACAGAGGGTGACAAAATCTCAAGTAGGCTGGCAATTAAATGGGTTAATAGTGCTTATGCATATTGGGTATTGTTCTGTTCGGGGGACCTTGCTCTTTCAGACTTAGCTTGTTTTTTCTGGTTTACATATTTATATTTTAGGAAAAGGTGTTTTTTATTCAGCTTTTTTATACATTTTTTAGGGAAACCCTGCGCAACCAAAGAATTCTTTGAGGGATTAATTCCAGAAAGATGAGCCCACTACAACAAGCTGGGTATGCTTAGAAAGCTTAACATGTGTACTTTCAGGGAATATATTATGGGGGATATTCCAAATGTAAAGGGTTGTTTTGGTTGAAAAATCGCAAGGTGCGCACTTTGTCTGCAGAGCTGAAATTTTCAAGTAAAATTACTGTTACGCACATGCTTTACTTTGGGGTGTTTGGCAACTCTTCCTTTGACAGTAGCTATGCATGTTGGGTATCGTTCTGTTCAGGGGATATTGCTTTTTCAGATTAAACTTGTTTTTTCTTGTTTGCACATAGTTTTTTTTAGGAAAGTGTGGCTTTGATTCTGCTTTTTTATCCCTTTTTTAGGGAAACTCTTTGCAACCAAAGAATACATTGAGGGATTACTTCCAGAAAACTATGGGCATATCAACAAGCCTGGTACACCTAGAAAGCCTGAGGTGTGTACTTCCAGAGAATATATACTTTGTTGGGGGTATTTCAAATGTAAAGGGTTGTTTTTCTGGAAAAACTCCAAGGTGCGCATATTGCATAGCATAGTTGTATTTTATCTGAAAATCCCCTAAAGTTTCAGTTTGGGGGAGTCTCCTGGGCAGGAAAGGGTGTCTGCCAATACATATGTGGTACTGCTGTAACCGGTAGAAATTGGGGTTTCACACGCAATAAGATTTTATTGACAAACTTAAATTTTATATTAAAAAAAAAACACTACAAATTGTAAAAAATTATTTTTTTTAATTTTTTTTCCACATATTTCACCCAAAAATATTGAGAATACACCTAAAAATTACAAACAAAAAGTCCAGACTCTGCTGAAAAAAACAATATATAATTTTCCTGGGAAATCCCTGGAAATCCCTTCAAAAATCACATTTGAACATGGGGAGCGCAAAATAGTGCAAAATGGTCTGGCACCATAGGTGACAAAAACTCCAGGTAGGCTGGCACTTAAAGGGTTAAACCTTCATATCTTTTTTTTAAGTTTGGGAAATTGCCACGTGTAGCTGAACACTGAGCACATCATATTGGCACACTAGATTGGAAACTTTCAAATATGCCAGTTATATAAGTTACACCTTTAAGCTGAACGACTTCTAGAAATGCTAAGTATGACTTAGGAGACTCCTGGATGTGCTACTTTATCAAAGGGTCAGATTCTGTGACAGGCATGTTTTATTCTTTTAAAAGTCTTTAGCGGTGCTCAGTGACCATAAATTATGTGATGTTGATTTAAAAGCTAATAAGAATAGAATGAAGATTTATAAAGGGAACATAATACAAACAAGATACAAGGAACAGTTGAAAGAACATGCTCTGAAACTAAGCCAAACTTACAATTAATTGTGTCATTAAACAGACTGAATTACAGAGTCTGGCAGCAGCACCAGTTCTACCATTGCAGGATTAGTAATGCCTTTGGCCAAGAACTGTAGCATACTATTCATATTCTGGGTATAATATTCTACTTCAACTGAGTAAGTAATTTACTTGCCTGCGTAGCAACATTCATTAGCTTTACTGTTCTGACCTTACCTGTGAGCACTCTATCTTTCTACTGACCTAGCAGACATTTAATAGCTAGGCCCATCATCATTAGTGTCATAGGAAACCATCATAGCGCACAGGGCATACAGTTTTGGGGCTATTGTGTATAGTTTATGTATGGCTATTAAATGGAAAGATCATATTTATGACTTTGGTCCCCATTTTCCCACCCTCATTACATATAAATCAATGTAAAGCAATAGCAGAGCTGAGCAGGATAATCGACGTGGACACCAATGCAATTTAAGGGTGCCTAAATCCCAGCCATCTTGTTTTCAGCAGATGGGTCAGGAGCACTGTTAGTGGTGCTAGCCATCATCCAGGCTCTTGATTCCCCAATTTCAGACATGGGAGAGGATAATGCCTGCAGGAAGGAAAACAGTATGGCACATATAGGACAGCAGCAACATCATTAGGTGGGGGGGGTAAAATCTTTTTCATTCTCACGCTCTTGCACTATTTTGCCCAGAAACTAATTTGTACAACAGTGAAATAAGTGTATAAACCATGACATGCAGAGGCTGGTTTTGACTTCGAGCTTTTCTATGAATTAATACTGTACATTGCTGAAAGATCCAAACCAGCAACTTTTACCATGCGTCTCCTGAGTTCTAAACCACCACTATTAAAATATAGAAAACCTTTCTGTCCCTATATAACCAATAATATTTCCAAATTCAAGTATTATAATAAAGATGTTCCCTCACCTGAGCGATTCTCACAGTGCCAAGGCCTTCGGGAAAAACCAGTTGGAGAGATTTCAGCTGTTTGCCAGTTGCCCTAAAGAAAGATGGCATAAGGATTTCCATGAAGCGTTTACACCAAAATACATTAACAGTTTAGATATACTGCTTAGAATGCTGATCATTATCAGAAAACGTGTGTAATGCACCAGATGTTTATGTTTAGGTATCACAGGAAAGTATTACTGACTCCTCCAGTACATATGCATTTTAAGCTTTTAAAGCACTTTAACCTAGCTCTATGTTAAGGCTCAGCGGTAACTGTGATCAAGTTAGTACCAAACTATTTGCACTAGTCAGCCTCTCCGTTTCAGTGCTTTATCTTATCCCTACAGTAAAATATACCCATCACACTTTGCGTAACACAGTTTTGTTCCACCAGTAGCAGTGATAGTAGATTCTGAGCAGTGAGTTATAGATATCTACAAGTACAGTAAGCCAAAGCAGATACAGTATCAGACAGGAGGCACCAGTAAAAACCATAAGGTTGTAGTGCAAGAGGAATGGGGTTTCTGAGTATGTTGAAGTAGTGCAGGAGGATCATAATGAAAAAGTAAGCAAGGACATGCACGTGGAAGAAACAGGATAGAGGAGCAACATAGAAGTGTGGTCAAGGTGCTGTATCTCACATCTTTATCACACTACAGATGTGCTATCGGTGTCATGAGTATATGGCCCATAGGGTCCTGACATTTCAACTGTATAAGTAGCAGATGCTTTAGTTTCTAGATATCACTTATTAAGTCTTATTTCCAAATAAGATGACTATTAAAACCCCCAAAACCTGCTCAAACATTTTATTCATTGAAGAATTACAATGTTAATTTATAAAAGGAAAAGCCCTCCAGCGTGTTTAGGCATTTGCATTTTACAAAGCCACATCCAGCTGAGTAATTTCCTGCATTACTGAGACTTATGAAAACAAGGGTCAGAAATGACCACACACATATATTCACCAATAGCCAGACAGCCGGGAGCTGCTTATAGCCTTTAGATATCAAATATGTGAAAGGATAAGTCCTAGCATACCCACAGAATGTTCTCATTCTCGAGGTCTCTGCTAGGCTAAATAATGCACACAATACTAAATGCATCATAATAACACTGAAAAAGATTTTGCTTTAAAGTGGAGCAGTCAGCAGTATTTTAACTATCCTGGTGATAGGTCCCTTCCATGATGTAGGATGCCCTCCTATGGAAGCCAAGGATACGGCCACTGGCGAAGACAGTGCCACAGGAGCCGCTGAGATCAGGTAAGATTACCAGCGCCCTGGGTGTTTTCACAGAGTGGGACAACTGTTATAGGATGCACTGGGGGCAGACTAGCGGCCAGCCCTGGAACCTTTTAGATTCCATGGCAGCCGCAGGGGGTTGATTGGTTCACTTTAAGAAAGGAAGTGCACAGAAATACCTGCACACCTTTTAGCTTACATTGCCATTTGTCTGTCCTGTGACCAACTTTGTTTTACAGCTTTGTAATGCACTTTAATGACAGTTATTTTATCTCTGCAATGGGTATAGGTTTATTATTTAGTACCAGCTTTGCTTTTAGCCAAAGTAGGATTATCTTCATGGAATGAAGGAATGTCTTCAATACATGAACTATACCAAGACAAGATATGTGGTATGAAGGGTGATTCTGTAGATTGTAGTATACCTAAAAATTATGCATTTGAAATTCTTACCAGAAATTTGCTGTTTTTGTTTCCAGGAGTACTTGCAAAGCTGATCTCAAGATCTAGAGGAAGAATAAGGCTCAGTAACTCTTCTTCTCCTTCTTGTCTAAACACAACTGGTTCTTCACAATCCAAGAAAAGTGTGACCTTGTGAATGTCTATATTCAGTGCAAGTTGGGCCCATTTAGAGCCTGTAAAAGGTGATCCCCCCGGGAGCAAGAGAGAAGCTGGTTCCATAGTCTGTGGCTTGCGGTACTCCAAAAGCAACTGGTCTGCATGTGTGTCAGAGACAAGACGTAGAAGAGGATGACCATCTCTCTTCATAGCAGCTGAAGACAAAAAGGCCACCAAAGTACCTTTGTTGTTTTTGGCTTGCTTGGCAACTAAATGGAAGCCAATAGAGCCCTGTGTGCTTGATAAAAGGTAGACGGAATAATCCCAAGGAAGTGTTAAGTGGGGAACACGTGGACGAAACTTCCAAGCTGGTGAACCAGGTTCACGTCCTTTTGATTTGGTGATTCCTTTGATGGACCGCGTAACATTTAGAGCTTCCAGGAGATCAATTACTAGAAGGTAAATGACATATTATAAGAAACATTAATATAGAATAGTGTCACTATGAGTAATCGGCATTTACACAGAACAGTCCTCAAGGCCCAGCAACAAGTGTAATGTAGTATTATTTCTTCAGCACAATTATAAAGCTGCCTTTGCAGTGACATATTGATGGTCCTTGAGTACTGGTTTGAGAAGCACTGCCATAGATTCATGTGCAGTAAACATGATAGTGTTCTGTTTACTGTGCTCCACCTACTACATTTAGCCTGTAACTAAGAACAAATGTACTGCATGTCTTATTTGAATTATTATTATTATTATTATTAACTATGTGTAATTCAGTTAATAAAAGCTATAAAAATAATATAAAAGTAATAGTCATTAGGATTGACGGGTTTATTTTAGGGCATATGTTTTCTTCTCAACTGATTTGTCCCTTCATACAGCAGTTCAACACGTATAAGAAAATAACATTTCCAGTTAACTCTTGCACAAAATCTGGCAGTGATGCATGAAATCCATCCAATAAATGGGGCTATTTGATCATTGTTTAGCAGATTGTCCATTAAAATAAAAGTAAGAAAAATGTTATGAGCGCCTTTTTCAGACCGCATGAGATTTTCCCACATGTCTTGCACAGAAATCTCTGGCAGCAAGTATATGCAGCTGGCCTCTAGGAATGAGAGCGGCTGAGCAGGTACCTTGCAATACATCATTATACAAGCAGCCTCCTTCCACGTCACAGCTTAGTATGCCCCTGGCTATGTCATATACAGCTGTTAAACATCAGTCAGACGTGTGAAGGGAGGGAGCCTGGCCTCAACTCCAGATATTAAGTTGGTAGTACTGGGTCATAATAATTCAGTATTGTAAACTAGAGGAAAAAAATGAGAAGCACAGGATACTTTCTTTTATAGGACCTTTTATTGACCTCAATCTTTCTCATTTCAGGAATAATGTGTTGAATTTCTTGAACTTTCATAGAAGCCTTAAGGAAATACACCAGAAAAGGCTTGTCAACACAATTAAACATACTCTACTATAAAATGCTTTGTTTTGTGTGCGGTGAGAGGTTGAAAATGTAATAATGCACATCTCTTTTGATATCTGTGCAGAGCAATTCATATTGGATCAAATAGAGGGGTTAGGTTGGTACCTTCTTCCTACTGATGAAGAGCCCTACAAAATAATCACATAACGATGGGTATAATTTCTAATATTTCTTAAAGTAATTGTTCAGGCAGGTAAATACATTGCCCTAAAATTTAAACTACCATTTGTCTGTCCTGTGACCAACTTTGTAATGCATCTTTATAAGTTGTTAAAAATGAAGCCATCAAAGCGAGAAAACTAACATTTACTTTGTGCTGCATTTCAGATAGACACATAATGAAGACTAAAGTCCTCACACTGGCATAGGGGAGGGCTATAAGCCATTGTGTACAACCTTGGCTTGGCTGAGAAGGTTGCCCATCCCTGACAGTCTATGACCAGCAGAGGGTATGTAAATGAGCAGAAGGGAGGTGGAGAGAGGGCTCAGAGAATGCCAAGCAGCATGTTGTTACATTTGATGTACAGACTCTACTAAGGCATAAGAATTATGCAACCAGAAAATAGGCACAGAACAAAGCCTGAAAACAAACTACTAGTTCACAAGGTAAGAAAAGGCTGGGACAGAAAAAACTGTTTGGGTGCTACCTCCCTTTAAAAAAATCTAGCTCACAATATTGATTTTGCATACGAATGAGGGTTTAGGTCACAATAAATTCCCTGTCAAGGCATGAACTCAAAGTCTCTACTCATCCTTTGTCCCCTGCAGCTCCTTGCGATGCTGCTGTCTGTATACTTGCCCCTAACACGCCTACGTCGTGCAGTGGATCAGATGTGCCAGGGAGGGGCCTGCCAATCCAACATTGGCATGCCCCCTCCACTGCAATGAATGGACTAGGCGTGTGGGGGCAGAAACAAAACATGATGGATACCACCATGTGAGGCCGACGAGGCTGGGAGACAGAATCCCTGCCTCTCTGCCATTGGTTGGCATAAGGATGCTTGTGCAGGACAGAGGAGCTGTGGGGGAACAACGGACCTGCACAGAGGTGCTGCATTGGACAAAAGGCAAGTATAGACTGTTTTTTGGTTTTGCCTGCACAATCCATTTTAAATTGTCCTATTTTGGATTGGCTGAAGGTAGTTCTTTTCTTAAAGGAGGTGTATTGTGTAATTGTGTAATATTAAACATCCATAGAAACACATCGGCTAATGAGAGGAGAGGTCACTTATAAACCCAAAGTGAATAGAACTCTTGCTAAGTTTGTTGTTTTATTCTCCTGGTAGGGATAAAATACAGAAGTGCCCGCAGCCAATATGGTCACCAAATATTGCTTGCCAACATTTTTGCTTACATTAGGTCACGATACTTTGCAGTATCTACACAGTAGGCTTTGCTGGCTCAAGTCCAATGTGGGGGCCCTACAGATTTCCACCTATAGGTGCATATGTGTTGTATTGTGTATAATGTATGCAGGTGCTTGAAAGTTTTGAACTCTTAAATGTTCTTTATAAACTTGACATAAAACTACATTGGATTTTCACACGAATCCTAAAATAGATAATCAAACAAATATTAGACTCGGACATTTATTTATGGTGAAAATGATCCAATATACCGGTAACATATCTGGGAGTAGTAAAAGTCTAAGAACCTTTAGGATTAGCAGATCATTTAAAGATGAAATTAAAGCGATCAAACACCCTCTCTGTTCAGCTAGATCCTGATTGGTGATGCCCCTCCCCCAACACATACTATCACCATTATCCCAATCTCATGCTGGTGAAATTGTATGTACAAGGGGGGCATCACCAACTGGAATGTCTTTCCATGCAGCGACCAATATCCATTTGGTCAAAAATAGGTGTTTGTCCTCTTATGAGTGTCAGGTCTGTTCAAGCGAATGACAATCAGGTGTGAGTGGGCAAGCTGTTTTATTTAAAAAATTGAGATCTATCAAAGTCTGACCTTGACAACATGGTTTTGTGGAAGTACAGTATTTAACGACATAAACAAAAGAGATTTCTCAGGACTTTAAAAGAAGGGTCTGTGACGCTCGTCAGAGTGAAAAAAGTTTCTAAACCATTTCTAAGGAGCTTGGACTACACCAATCCACTGTCAGACAGATGGAAGTAGAGTGAGTTCTCAAAACAGTAACAGATAACATTATTTCTCCCATATTCCTTTACAGTAGTCAGAGCTATGCAAATTTTCTCTTTACATCTCAGGCTTGGGTAGAGCTCATAGAGCCACCCACTACTATTCGTGAATGCGTGTTTCAGCCCAAGACAGCAGATATATGGCTGCATGGGAGTATGGAGAGACCCATGCCAGGCAATATAGGGCTTACCTCTAATCCCTCGTGCCTGGCACGAGCCATTACCTGAGATAGCTACTAATTATGTTCAAATGGAGGAACTTCAAGACTATTATAATGTGCCCCCTCCAGAGTGGTTGACCAATAATTTTTATATACATGAGTGCATAATTAGGAGGACACTAAATAAGTCGCTGCTTTCTAAAAAGGACATTTTTGCAGGAGAGTTGCTAAATGCCACCCGGTCAAGCCAGAAGGGAACAAAGTTTTGTGTATAGTAAATGCCAATAAATAATAATAATAATAATATAATAATAAAGCTATTTGGTTTAATCGAGAAGCATTATTTTTATAGAAAGGAAATCACTACATTCCAGCAAAACCCCAACTGTGGTAGTATCATGAATTGGGACTGAATCTGGGCATGGACAGCTTGCCAGCATTGATGGGGAATTCCAAATTCAGCAAAAACTAAATGAAAATGTCCGGACTTATGTCCATGTGCTGAAACTTGGGAGAACGTGGGTTGTGCAGGAAGAAAATGGGGTCGATTCAGAGCCAGGTGATAATTCTCACTCTCTCATTCTCTTTTTAGAAGAGAATGCTGCCATTTACTTTCATTTTCTACCGTGGGGGGCAGGTGAAAATGTATTTCCAGTAGACAATGAGAGTCACTATCAGTTTTCTATCAGTTTTCTGCAAGTGAGAATTCTCACCTGGCTCTGAATCGATCCCATAGGTCAAAAGCACCCAATTTGTTCTACCAAAGAATGGTTAAAAAGAAAAAAATTAAAATTTTTAGAAACGCAAGAGCTGAGCTCTCTTTCCTATTGTCTCCTCTTCCCACAACATTTGGTCGGACGTTTTCTAGCATCTAGTTTGTAATGGTGTCAGTATTGTATGTAACTTGTCTGTAATTATACCTTGTACAGCGCTAGGGAAGATGATGGTGCTATTTAAACAACAACAATAATTAATTATTTTAAAATGGCCAAGCCAAAGTCCTGACCATAATCCAATAAAAATGTTGGGGAAGGACCTGAATTGAGCAGTTCATGGGATAAAAAAATAATAGATTTGAAGCTGTGTTGTACACAGGTATGGGGTAAAATTACTATAGGAAGGGCTAAACAACATAAAATGTTTAGATTGCTGCACAAGGAGGCTAAACCAGATGTTGAAAGCAAGGGTTCACATACTTTTGCCACTCACAGAAAATGAATAATTTCCTCAATAAAAAAAAAAAACATCTAATATTTATTACTCTTTTGTTTAATTTGGTTCTCTTTATCTACTTGTTTCACTTTTATGTAATTGAATGTCGATTTTTTGCAAATTTATGCATTAATGGAAAAAATCAAAATAACAACCTTTAAAAGAGAAACAACACACAGGAATTTCACTTTCCCGTGTGTTGTTCTTCTGTGCGGCAGCATCCTGAATTGGGATGCCCCACTGTGTGTATCCCCCAAGTGGCCCTGTTTCACTCTCTTCATTCCATTCCCACGGTACAGGCTCGGGCTAGAGTGAGTGCATTGATTGGCTGAGCAGTGCGCTCAGCCAATCAGCGTGGTCGCTGTCACTCGGCTCCCTTCAGCACCACTGATGGATAAGTCGTCTGGATGGCTAAGCGGCCAAGAAGCGCCTCAAGCCACATCCCCTGCCCACCTTGCAGCCGTGGCGTGCCCGCACCAGCCATTCAGAAAGGCCAGGCATGGGCACAGCTAGAGGTGAGTAGGGAAGCATCTGGAGTACACAGACGCGGCAAGGTCTCCAGGAGAAGGTCAGTGAGGTGGGGTTTCACATAGTGGGACATCCTAATTTGGGATGGCCCAAGGAGTGGAACTTGGATGGCCCTGGAGTCTCTCCAGGGCCTCTGATGTTCCTCTTTAAGCATCACTGTATGGTGGCTAGAGTTGTTCTTTGGGTGTTTTGTCTACATTCTACTAAACATCAGAGCTATGGCAGCTAAGCCATTCAGTGTGTATATTTGAAGATAAAGTAGACCCTTATTCATTGGGAACATATTCTTAATGGCATTGTGAATGAATGGCCCCTAGCAGCCTTTAACAGCTCCATTGACAATGGCTTCCGATGCACATGTGGCCGGTAGCTCTTGCTGCCTAAGAAATAGTAATGATGAAGGCAGAGACAGAGCTTATTCAGTGTAGAGTTTCTAATGACTCAGGCTTTCCACTCCACACTGATTGCTGACAATGCATCCTTTATCCACTGGCAAAGCTTAGCCACCAATATACACATTCCTCATACACATTGTCCATTATCCTCCATTTTACCATTCACTTCAGATTTCTTTTTTTCCACATGATTTGTTTGTGTTTGTTTCATGTGCAAGGCCTTAAAAGGGGACTTGGGGACAAGCAATTAGAAAGCGCCGCAGCCTGAAAGAGGCAGCATGTATGTTTTTAACACCAATGTCATGCCGTTCATCTCGCACAATGGTATGAGGCTTTGATCAAAGGAAGGCGGAAATGGAAGCTCTTAGTACTCAAACTATTTACTAACAAGCCTGTTCTAGCTTGATTGTAACTATTAACTCGACGGCGGGACGCATCGTGTGCCTTGTTGAAGGGGATTATTTCTAGAAGGAGACTAAGCAATATATTGGTGCTTCACATACCACTTTAAATCATGACTAAAGCTCATGGTGAATGTATAAGATTATGGAGAAAGGGCCGGATGGTGAGTGACTATATCAGGCAGCACTAGGCGTTCAGCTGTCTCTGTTAGGAAGATGGCTGGCCCATGGGCTTTCAGACATTTAGCTGACTATAGGCTCTACTAGGAGGCAACGGCAGGTGCAGCATCTTCCCTGGACAGTAGCACAAAGTGGGGCTCAGGGCCTTATTTATGAAATGCACCATTTTTCTGGTGGCTATAGTGCCAGTTTTGGATCGGCAGCATCTCTCTTCCGGCGCTGCTATTTGGACAGAATTGCGCTGGAAGTCACAACGCCCAATGTCAACTAATTTTCTTTGATTGATTAGGTATTGGCTGGGGACAAACTTTACAGTGCGTTTAGGCTGCATTTTAGTTGTTGGTGTCCAAATTACACACTGGTAAGGAAAAGAAGCCATGAATATAATAAAATTACATATAGGTCCTGTGTTTCCATTATGGACAAGTCACAATGCAAGTTTTACACAAAGAAATGTGTGTAATATTATTTATAAGCATAAATTCAATCCAGTTCTGCCCATTGTGGTCTATGGGATCTTGACCAACTGTGCCACTATAAACTGAAACAACTTCAACCACAGTGTCCAGTGCTGTGACCTATATAGTGCTAGTGTAAAATTAGATGCATGCTTGCACCCACATCAGCGCTGCAGTTTTTTGCTTTGTTAAGTCACACGCCGAGTGCCGCTGAGGCCAAAAAAACGGCGCTGAGTGACAGGAGGTAATGCTTGATAAATCAGGCTCTCAAACTTCCCCTGCTGTCCTTTAAGCATCCAAGTGACTGTGGCTAACATTTAGAGATGTCATATGTAGTCTAAAACATATTCTAGCTATTCAGTGTTGAAGTGAATCTAAAGTCAAGACTTGGGCCCTTATTTAACAAGTGATAGCGCCAGGTAGCGAATGGTGAGCGAACGGTAATGACGGTCACCGCCACGAGTACGCCGGCTCCCCTCCGTAATCACACATTTATGAAGCCGATCCTGCTTAGCGACTGACAGAGCGCCAGATAGCGAATCATTCATCATTATTACAGCCTCACCCCACAGCGCCAGCGAGCGACCTTGAACAGCGACAGGTATGACCTCTCGCTACCTGGCGCTCTCCAATGCATTTCAATGGAACAATCTTTAAATATTCATAATTAATTGCTATTAATGTTTTTTTTTTTTTTTTTTTTTTTTTAATGTCAAAAATTCTGTGACCACTTCTGCAATGTTAGATATTTTTTTTAAGGTTAAAAAAAAAAAAAAAATTTGTGCAGAATTGATATTACAGGTCTGATATTAATGTATTCATATTACAAAATGTTTTGAAAAACATGTTTTTGTTTTTTTTCAAAAAATATGGTTGTTTGGGGGTTAAAAAACTACTTTTAACCCATCGCCCTCAGCGCTCTGGGGTTTAAACATGCATTTCACAGCGCGAGAATTTTTTGAGCGTGATTTGTTAATAAATATGCTGGGAGCCGTTTGCTATGGCCATTCCCTGTCATGCGCTCCCATACAGCGCGGAACCAGTCAAACAGCGACTCCTAACCCCGTATTCAACATTACCGCACACCGACTGAGTCGCTGTCAACAGCCAAACAACGGCCAAGCACAGCGAATACTAGCGTGCGCTGTGAAAATAACGCTACTGTCGCTACCTGGCGCTATTAATGAATCGGCCCCTTGACTTTCGACACCCACCCAGTTTGGGAAACTTCTGTGATTACTATTTCCTAGAAAGCTGTAGAGCGGCTGCTCCATGCTCCTTTGTTGCTCTTACACCCAACATGACCGCTGGCAGCCAAAATGGTTCACCAGCTGCATATGTTCAGCACCATGCACAGCATGTGTTCATCCACCCAGTGAACCTGATTGGTTACTGGTACAGAAGGAGAGGCACAAATGTCATTGCCACAGTATTTCTGACGGACGATATGTCCCCACCTTTCATCTTTAGAATGGTATTATCCCCTCTGTGTTTATTCTTGTGCCCAGAAAACGTGCACCTAAAGTAACAGCCCAGCAACAGATAATGAAAAACAAGAAAGAATACTGGGGGGGGGGGGGGGGCTCATTCAGGGCACAACCAAGTAAGTAATTCCTGCTGCAGAAATGCCACCCTGCTGCCTACATATCACTCATTGTTTAGCTTAGGTTTACTTAAAGTGGACCAACACCCAGGATTTTGACTATCCTGGGTTTTGGTCCACTTCGGGGGGGCACCCCGATTGGGGGTGCCCCACTGTGTGAAACCCCCCAGAAAGCCCCAAAAACTCACCTCACCACGCTCCCACGTGACCGCGCCGTCCAATCCCCGCTGACGGACAAGCGGGTGAAAGCGGCGGACAAGACAGCGCGTCTGCCGCCACCTCCCGCACGTCACTCTTACAGGGCGCGCGCCCGCACATCAAGAGGGGCGCACGGGAGGCGGCGGCGGCAGATAAGGTAAGGTTTTTTTGGGGTTTTGGGGGGGTTTCACCCCGCGGGACATCCCGATCTCGGATGTCCCGCGGTGAGGGAGGTGATCGGCCCGGGAATCTTATAGATTCCCAGGCCAATCACCCCTGGGTGTTGGTCCACTTTAAACAACCCTTCCATTCAAATGCAGCATATTGCTTTAAATACAAAAAAAATTAGCTTTCTCATTCCCCATGTTACCCACCAATTCCTGGTGCTAACAGGCAACCTAGAAGTCAAATAGTGTCAGGGCAAAAGCTACCTGAAATGTCGTAAGCCCTACAATGATTCTGACCTGAGTAACAATCCTAGTTACTTGTTATCTTTCAACATATTCATTTTGTCATTTTTGGACTACCATTTTTATTACTGGCTTTGATTCCAGCAAGTAGATTTCAAATATCACTCAAATACTATTCCTCTGGAGACCAGTTATGAATGTAGGCTAAACTTTTTGTTCTGTTTCTTTCTTCTCACAACCTCTAAAGTAAGCATGCCAGCTGAGAACAAAGACATGGTTACCAAATCAAGAATAGTTTCTAACAGAATTACATGAACAGGATTTGTTTACAAAATGGTGAGTAGAGTTCTGCTTTACACTGCACTAAACACATGCATAGCCTATGATGTTTCTTTACAGGGGCTTATTACTAAACCTTTCATTGTGTTGTGGATTGTACACAGATACAGTCATTGATAGCTAACACAATACAATAGGAAATCAAATCATTTGTCATTTGTCAAGTAGTTAATACAAAAAAGAAATGCTGCATTCTGCATAGCCCATTACGTGTCTATATGATTAGTATCAGTTCCACTCACCATTATCATCATAGTACTGTAGTGGCAGCTCTTCAGGATGAGCTGGTTCTTGGCAAAGGCACTTGATAGACAGGAAGATAACTGGCAGCAGAAGAGCACATCCTGGTGGCAGCATTGTGCAGATTGGGACTGTGAAGGGACAAGCCTACATGCCAGTTGGGCTGCTGACCTTAATTGTTCTTTCCCCTAATGTGACAGGCTTGGGTGAGTACTGCACATTAAACTACAGCACCAACAACAATTAACAGTAATTTAACTGCTAAAGAACTTGCAGAAATGTTATCTGACAACATTAAGATCAGCAGCTGAATCTAATGCCAGATCTGTTATAGGCTGTCATCAGTACTGTATCATACAGTGAGGGTCGCTGCCAGTAACCCCTCTTTACTCTCCATGGTCAGACCTCCTCTCCCTGGAATCTATACCTTTGCATCCTGCTTATAGGGACAGGGAGGATGAATGGCAGTAGAGGATGGATGTCTAAAGGGAGTCCACTCCTAGTCCAGCTTCACCTGGTGGTCAGTGCAGAAGTGACAAGAATGGTGGTCCTGTACAGAAGGGCTTGCATTCATTGATTTCTTGTGGGCATGGTGACAGAGCAGCGCAGCATCCTGTAACGTCTCCAGCCTGTGGCAGATTGCTGTGGCTCATTAAAGACATATGCAGCACCAGTCAGTCCCAGTAAGGTAATGTTATCGGTGTAGCCCCTCAGAAACAGACTGACTAGTAAGTACAAACTTTTCCCCTTCTGCGCCTCTTTCTATCCCTCCCCTTTCTACTTTTTTTTCTCTCTCCCACCCTCCTTTCTCCAATTCTGTCTGTCTTTCTTTCGGTAATCCTCCCATGTGTCTTCCCATATCCCAGCCCACTGTTATCCCACCTCTTTCTTTCACTATCCCACCCTTTTAGATCCTCCGAATCCCTGCATCCCACCCTCTCATTATCTTTCTCTACCTCCCCTCGCTGCTCCCTCCTCTGACATTCACACCAAATTCCTTTTCTCATCTCTGCCTAGTAGTGATGGGGGCTGGGGATAGGAGCGCAGCCTCAGCAGAAGATACCTCTGGAAGGTGGATCACATTGACATTTCATTCATGACTTGAAATAAAAAAATACAGATCACATGATGAATATTTTTGTATGGTCATTAAAGCTCTTTTTCAGCCTTTTTGTGTCTCCAGCGTTTTCAGCGCAGAATAGAGTTACCTTGGCTTATAATACTTAAATCCCAACTCCAGCCAAGCTTTTTTTTTCGTTATGGATACTGTAGGATGACCAGTAAAATATTCCTTTTACTATCTGTGATTACAGAGATTTAGTATTTTGCCCTATAACCAAACGAAGGGGGTCACTGGCACTGAATTATACATGCTGATCTCCAATATTCATTCCCAGTGACACTTATATGAGGGCAACACACGATATGAGGGCGATTATAGATTATATGAGGGCAACACACAGAAGCTGGCGCTCATCATGACACAAAAAGATTAGCACTGAGACTTTAAAGTAGACCAAAATCCAGGATTTTGACTATCCTGGGTCTTGGTCCTTGCCCCCCCCCCCCCCCAAACGGGGTGTCCTGCTGTGTGAAACCCCCCAGGTCACCAAAACCAACTCACCTCTTCCCGATCCTACGGCGCATGTGCGACCGTTCGTCTAATCAGCGCGCTCGGATCCACTGACATCACTTCGACTAAGCCTTCGTCTAAGTCGGACAGCTCCAAGCACACTGATGGCCGCATCCTACCCTCTAACAGGGAGCGTGCCCACGCCAGCCATTCACAAATGCCTGGTGCAGGCACACGCCCTGCTTGAGGTATAATGGGGATGCAGCCCCGGCTCGCGCACGCGTCGTTGGACCGGGCAAGATGTATAGAGAACTTGGGGGGGGGTTCATACAGCGAGGCATCCCAATTTTGGATGCCCAGGGTGGAGGGGATTGATCGGATTCGATAGATTCCGGGGCCGACCGCAGTGGGTTACGGTCCATTTTAAAACAATAGATTTTTGTTCACTGGATTTTTTTTCATTCCTTTCTACCCATAATATGACTATATATGGATAGATGAACAACAGACAGCCTTAGGCTCAATATTATTATTGTTTATTTATAACGCCCTTATTCTGTGACGCTATACAAGATAGAAATTACAGGAATATAGGATGAGTCACAAATGTATAATACATGGGGCATTATAAGTCACTTCTAACAGAAATATGATAACAAATGTATATAATACACATAAGAGCTATGTAATATAACACAAGAGCAACCTATTAAATTGTGCAAAGCCAGACAGATAATTGGCAAAATCTCTCTAAGGAAAACAAAAATTCCTGTTGCCTTGATTCATTATTACAAATGGATACAAGTGAGGGCATGAATCGAGTGCATCATTCACAGCCAGATGTGGTCAGCATTGCACTTATTGAATATGTTGGGTTATTGTTATGTGAATATAATAGTTTGAACTTAGCGCGAAGCCTTGAAAATGCATCTATAAAAGACACAAATTCCCCTCTTTGACCTAAGCTTCCACTGGTCACTGGTCCTATGTGCTGTGATACAATCATCTCTGTCTTGGAAAAGGGGCTTTATTTTGCCTCCTTTTAAAGAAAGTTTGCATTGTGCTGCCAAAGAATCCTGACTGATTGTGTGTACACAGCAGAGTAGGGTGCCATTCCTCATCCCCATGCCTAAGCATACTATTGTGCTCTAATCCTCAAATAAAGGCCCATCAATGAGAAGGTCACTGAACCTTCAGTCCACACCACTAATTGGTATATCATTTGTATTATTATGGTATTATGTGGTATTATTATTATTATTTATTTATAAAGCCCTATCATCCTCCTTAGTGCTGTATAATGTGATTACAGACAGGGAAGAACATACAGGTCCTTCTCAAAAAATTAGCATATAGTGCTAAAGTTCATTATTTTCCATAATGAAATGATAAAAATTAAACTTTCATATATTTGAGATTCATTGCACACCAACTGAAATTTTTCAGGTCTTTTTTTGTTTTAATACTGATGATTTTGCCATACAGCTCATGAAAACCCCAAAATCCTATTTAAAAAAATTAGCATATCATGAAAAGGTTCTCTAAACAGGCTATTAACCTAATCATCTGAATCAACTAATTAACTCTAAACACCTGCAAAAGATTCCTGAGGCTTTTAAAAAAGCCCAGCCTGGTTCATTACTCAAAACCGCCATCATGGGTAAGATTGCCGACCTGACTGCTGTCCAGAAGGCCATCCCTCAAGCAAGAGGGTAAGACCCAGAAAGAAATTTCTGAACAAATAGGCTGTTCCCAGAGTGCTGTATCAAGGCACCTTAATGGGAAGTCTGTGGGAAGGAAAAAATGTGGCAGAAAACGCTGCACAACGAGAAGAGGTGACCGGACCCTGAGGAAGATTGTGGAGAAGGACCGATTCCAGACCTTGGGGGACCTGCGGAAGCAGTGGACTGAGTCTGGAGTAGAAACATCCAGAGCCACCGTGCCGCATTCCCCAGGTCAAGCCACTTTTGAACCAGAAACAGCGGCAGAAGCGCCTGACCTGGGCTACAGAGAAGCAGCACTGGACTGTTGCTCAGTGGTCCCAAGTACTTTTTTCTGATGAAAGCAAATTTTGCATGTCATTCGGAAATCAAGGTGCCAGAGTCTGGAGGAAGACTGGGGAGAAGGAAATGCCAAAATGCCTGAAGTCCAGTGTCAAGTACCCACAGTCAGTGATGGTCTGGGGTGCCATGTCAGCTGCTGGTGTTGGTCGACTGTATTTTATAAAGGGCAGGGTCAATGCAGCTAGCTATCAGGAGATTTTGGAGCACTTCATGCTTCCATCGGCTGAAAAGCTTTATGGAGATGAAGTTTGCATTTTTCAGCACGACCTGGCACCTGCTCACAGTGCAAAAACCACTGGTAAATGGTTTACTGACCATGGTATTACTGTGCTCAATTGGCCTGCCAACTCTCCTGACCTGAACCCCATAGAGAATCTGTGGAATATTGTGAAGAGAAAGTTGAGAGACGCAAGACCCAACACTCTGGATGAGCTTAACCCTTTCGCTGCCAGCCTACCTGGAGTTTTTGTCACCCTTGGTGCCAGACCATTTTGAACTATTTTGCGCTCCCCATGTTCAAATGTGATTTTTGAAGGGATTTCCAGGGATTTCCCAGGAAAATGATATATTGTTTTTTTCAGAAGAGTCTGGGCTTCAACATGCGATGTCTTGTTTGGCCTTTTTTTTGTGTATTCTCAATACTTTTGGGTGAAATATGTGCAAAAAAATAAAAAAAAATCTATTTTTTGCAAAATGTAAGTTTGTCAATAAAATCTTATTGCGTGTGAAACCCCAATTTCTCTCGGTTACAGCGGTTCCACATATTTATAGGTAGACACCCTTTCCTGCCCAGGAGACTCCCCCAAACTGAAACAGCGCTTTAGGGGATTTTCAGAAAAAACTACAACTGTGATATGCACTATGTGCACCTTGCAGTTTTTCCAGAAAAATAACCCTTTACATTTGAAATACCCCCAACAAACTATATATTCTCTGGAAGTACACACCTCAAGCTTTCTAGGTGTACCAGGCTTGTTGATGTGGCCACAGTTTTCTGGAAGTAATCCCTCAATGTATTCTTTGGTTGCAAAGAGTTTCCCTAAAAAAAGGATAAAAAAGCAGAATCAAAGCAACATTTTCCTAAAAAAACTATATACAAACAAGAAAAAACAAGTATAATCTGAAAAAGCAACCTCCCCCGAACAGAACGATACCCAACATGCATAGCTACTGTCAAGGGAAGAGTTGCCAAACACCCCAAAGTAAAGCATGCGCATAACGGTAATTTTTCTTGAAAATTTCAGCTCTGCAGACAAAGTGCACACCTTGCGATTTTTCAACCAAAACAACCCTTTACATTTGGAATATCCCCCATAAACCATATATTCCCTAAAAGTACACATGTTAAGCTTTCTAAGCGTACCCAGCTTGTTGTAGTGGGCTCATCTTTCTGGAATTGATCCCTCAAAGGATTCTTTGGTTGCGCAGGGTTTCCCTAAAAAATTTATAAAAAAGCTGAATAAAAAACACCTTTTCCTAAAATATAAATATGCAAACAAGAAAAACAAGCTAAGTCTGAAAGCGCAAGGTCCCCCGAACAGAACAATACCCAACATGCATAGGTACTATTAACCCTTTTAATTGCCAGCCTACTTGAGATTTTGTCACCCTCTGTTGACAGGTCATTTTTCCCCATTTTGCGCCATGTTTTGCGACATTTTTGCTGGAATTTTCAGGAAAATTATATATATATATATTTTTTGCAGCAGAGTTTAGGCTTTAACATGTAAATGTAAATTTTATTCTGTTTTTTTACAATATTATTGATATTTAAAAAAAGTAAATAAATAAAAATTATTTTTTAGAAAATTGCCTCCTTTATTTTAAATAAAAAATGTATTTTATTAAAGAAAACCGTATTGCATGTGAAAGCCCCATTTCTACAGATTAGAACGGTACCACATATTTATCGGTAGCCCCCCGTTCCTGCCCAGGAGATCCCCCTAACTGAAACAAGTACTTTATAACATTTACAAATAAAATACAACTACCATCCACACTACAAAGGGTTAAATCGGGGAAAAAAATGACATAGGGTCCCCCCTCCCAGTTAAAAACCCTTAAAAATCCAAAAAAAAACGACATGGGGGCCCCCTTACCCAAAGTAACCAGCCCGGGACCAGCTATGCAGGGCTTGTAGGAACAGGGCGCAGGGGCCAGCTTTTGTGGCCCCTGGCCCTGCAGGCTACAAAGCCCGCATAGCCCGTGGGCCCGGGCTCTTCTGCCCCCCCCTGGCCTTTGGGGAGGCAGGTAATGCGGGTGCTAAGGGTTAATGGCAAGTCACTCGCTAGTGCAGGTGACTTGCCATCCCCCAGCCTTGTGAACTGATATAGGGGTCTTGTGGACCCCTTACCAGTTCACAAGGGGTTAAATGTAAAAAAAAAAAACACCACACAGACGCAGAAAAAAATATTTTATTATTATTTTTTTTTTTAATACTTACCTCCCATCCATCTTCCCCTCCCAATCACTGGCTTCTGCTCATCTGCTGGAAGCCTTTTATAGCTGCTGGGTGACAGAACATAAGGGGTTAATTAAAAAAAAAAAGACATAGGGTCCCCCCTCCCAGGGGGGGGCGGACCCCATTTTTTTTTTGATTTTTAAGGGTTAAAAACCCTTAAAAATAAAAAAAAAATGACGTGGGGTCCCCCTTACCCAGCATTACCAGCCCGGGACCAGCTATGGGGGCTTTTAGGCACAGAGTGGGGGGGGCCAGCTTATGTGGCCCCCCCACCCTGCAGCCTACGAGCCCACATACCCTATGTGGGCCCGGGCTCTTCTGCCCCCCCCGGCCTTTGGGGAGGCAGGTAATGGGGGTGCCAAGGGTTAATGGCAAGCCACCCGCTAGCGCAGGTGGCTTGCCATCCCCCCAGCCTTGTGAACTGGTATAGGGGTCATGGACCCCTTACCAGTTCACAAGGGGTTAACAGTAATAAAAAAAAACACCACACAGATTAAAAAATAACTTTATTAAAAAATAAAAACTTTTTTTACTTTACTCACCTCTGATCCTCAGCTTCTGTGTCCCTCGCAGCTCTGATGACAGTTATTGTCATCGCTGGCCAGTGGAGGAGGGAGGCAGGTGATCAGATCATCACCTGCCTTCCTCCTCCTGTGGCCAGCGATGACAAGTGTGAGAATCGCAGCCCGGAGCCAGGACGACACCCGGAGGTGTGACGTCATAAGCCCGCCCCCAAAGGGGCGGGGCTTATCGGCAAAATGGCGGCGCCCGTCAAGCAGGACAGGGAGAGGGCCTTTCAGGCCCTCTCCTGAAGCTGGAGAGCCAGGGGGGGGGGGGCGATCGGAGGCCCCCCTGGTGAAGAGGAGACCCGGCGGGAGCAATCGATCACTAAGGTAAGTAAATGTCATTTTTATATATTTTTTTTTTTAACATGTATTTCGGCGGCTGCTGAAGGGGGGGGGGGGTGACTATTCCGGGCTCTCCCCTGCACCCGGGGGGGCCTGGGTGGGGGATCGAAGCCCCCCCGGATGAAGAGGAGACCCGGCCGGATAGAACAAGGGGTCAGGTGAGTGTTTTTTTTTTTTTACTTTTACTGTAGCAGGGGGGAAAGTCAAGCCCGTAGTTTCTACGTGCTTGGCACTTAAGTGGAGTGGAAGCAAGCACGTAGAAACTACGGGCTTGGCACTGAAAGAGTTAAGGCCGCTATCGAAGCATCATGGGCCTCCATAACACCTCAGCAGCAGTGCCACAGGCTGATTGCCACGCCACGCCGCATTGAAGCAGTCATTTCTGCAAAAGGATTCCCGACCAAGTATTGAGTGCATAACTGAACATCATTATTTGAAGGTTGACTTTTTTTTTATTAAAAACACTTTTCTTTTATTGGTCGGATGAAATATGCTAATTTTTTGAGATAGGATTTTGGGGTTTTCATGAGCTGTAGGGCAAAATCATCAGTATTAAATCAAAAAAAGACCTGAAAAATTTCAGTTGGTATGCCATGAATCTCAAATATATGAAAGTTTAATTTTTATCATTTCATTATGGAAAATAATGAACTTTAGCACTATATGCTAATTTTTTGAGAAGGACCTGTACAGTACATTGTCTATTGAGGAGTTATGGAGCTCACAATGAATATTCTGAATACAAGATGCATTAGGAGAAAGAGCTCTTGTGAGCTTACAGTCTAAAAGATAAGGGGTGCAGATAAAGGAGAGAGATCACAGTCAGTATTAAAGCGGACCAACAGTCAAATGACTTAAACCAGACCAACACAACAAACAGTGCGCATATGCATCCCTCCCTGGGGCAATATAGATTACTGCAAATAACATCATTTTACCTTTTTATAACCCCTGCTGTAGTACATTTTAGAAATAAAATGGTGGCTCATGCATTTGCAGGAAGTGTTTTTGGACTTCCTGTTACTGTGCATTGTCAGTTATGTCAGTTGAATCAAAACAGCAGTGTGGCTAAGATGCTGGGAGAGGAAGCTCCAAAATGGCCACTACCTTTAATTTCCAACTGTGTCAGGCTGTTGGTCCAGTTTAAGTTTTGTACAATGTGCCCCTAAACCAGATTGTATGCTTCTCTGAAAAAGTGGGTCTTGTATATATAGGGATATATATCAACGGAGTCATGCTAATTATTTGGTGAAGCCAGTGTAACTTGCTTTCTGCATTGTGGTGTGGCTAGCAAATTGCATCTGCAAAAAAAAAAAGTTTTTCTACCTTTTTTCCCCTGTGATGGGCCATTTTTAAAGGCCAGGCTCTAGCCCATTGAGAGCCATCTGCCATGATTATGTCATTCTGCAAACAATTCTCATTGTTTTCAATGGGGAGCGCAGTAAGAGCCAATTGCCAAAGGATTTAAACACGGCAAATGGCTCTGATTGGCTGCACACCGGCTCTATAGGATGGAGGAAGAAATGAGATGTACCAGGCACTTTGAGGGGTTTCACACTTCGGGTGCGGGGGGCTCAGTGAAGAAGTCGCGGTCTGGTCATGGGCTGGCCAGGGCTGCCAAAACCTGGCCTAGATTTTTGGTCCTAGTCCAACCCTGGTGACCACATTATGTGTAATATGTATCCTGTGAGATTAGAAACATTTCATGCTTTATTATCATTAATTTAAAAATAAATGCCTATGATTAAGGCTTCCTGGAGTTATTACATCTTAGTTTGGAAAAGCTGCCATGACCAGAATCCAATAGCACAAAGGGTAAAAAACCGTGACCCTGAGTTAATGCTACTCCCTCTAAATAGAGAGCAGATCACTTCATTTCAGGGGCAGTATATTTGCACACAAATATTTAAAAGCAAGAAAATATTGCTAAAAGTCCCCTTCTGTGGACTTTTCCTAAGTCTCCAGGGCTGAGCGGTGGCAGCAGTAACTAGCAGATCCGTGTAACTTACCACCACTCCAACGCTCTGGATTGTCATCCTGCAGCCCAGGTTAGTGAAGCAGGGATTTGCACTTCCAGGTTTCATCTGGCAGGTGGCACAGCCTCTGTATGGCCATCTCCCATTGAAAACAATAAGAGCCTTTGTACACCAGGAACGTGTATGGTGGCCCTATTGTTTTCAATAGGAGCTGGCCGTGCCGAGGCCACGCCCAGCCAGAGCTCGACTTAAAAAAACGGGGCTGCGAGAGACTGAGCGGCAGCGCGGGAGTGGCTGTGAGGTAAGTTTTAAAGGACAGTAAGTAAATATGCTTGTAACAAAAAGTTTCAATTAATTTGCTTCTCCTGATCATCTCAGCTAGTGTTGGCCCTAGTTCCCCAAATCACAAAAAGATTGATCTGACCCCAGCTGGTGAGATCCACATTGATGTCTGGCAGGCACTACCAAAATAACTTGAAGCATCATTGACTAAAATCAAAAACATTTATTGAATAGATCCACAATTAATTCTACAAATTGAGTCTAGACATACCATAGGCTGTTAACCCCCCCCCCCCCCATGATGACCCTTTAAATTTTCATGTATTGTGCAAAGCTTGCTTAAAATAGTGCAAAATGATTATAATCCTGACCTGAGGAGGTGGTAAGGGTCCACAATATGTAGGGGGGGGGGCTCGAGATCTTCCCTGGGGAACCCCATTTGGACCATTATCTTGGGCATGTATACATTTTGCACTAGCACTTTTTCCCACTCTGTTTGGTCAGTGAGGGTCTTAATGTGTGATAGTTTCTGTGAGTTCATTGCACCAGCATTTTATCTTATTGCTTTTCAGGATTATACTATCTGGCCGGTGATAAATGCAGCAACTAAATCCCCAGTATGAATGAATGTTCCTGGTCAAGAGGTGAAAGGGGAAGACTAATTTGGCTTCCGTTTGGATGCATGCATTCTGGCTCAGGTACAGCTGCTCCCCCTTTCCAGCTTATGGGAAAACATTTAGGGGGGGACATAGATGGGCACTGTATCGCCTGGCAGCAACAATGGGCAGACGGGGGAATAGCAAATTGCACTGCTGCAGGTAAGTGTTTTTTTATTTATGTAAAACGGCCATCCTGGGTTGGACAGGTCGTTTAAGTGAGCAAACCTTCAGTGAGAACCATCAAGGAACTGAAAAGAGGAGGGAAAGCTGGACCCACAATCATGCTTTGATATCACCACCTTGGAGATATTTGAGCAGGAGTTATACACATTCTAGTTAGGTGGGCAGACTTTGAATGAAACATTAGCTTTTGTGGGGACATGCTGGTGCCGACCAAAAGCTATAAAATCTATAGCAACAACAAACCTACATTTACAAGTGGTATCTGGGAACTTAGTAGATATACGGAGTGGACAGACAGAGAAGAGGACACACCATGAGGTTCAGGTGTGTCTGGTTGAGATATTATTATCGTGAGGCTCTAGGTCTGAATAAAATGGTCTAAAGGAGATTTGATAGAAACGAAACATCTAAAACAACATGCACAAATACTCTTTCCAACCTAGGATGCTATTATCTTGTTGCCAAGATACTCAATGTCAAACGCCTTCCTCTGAATCTCAACACCAGAAAGGCATCAGGCCTCTGTGGCATATCACAGCCATGCCTAAAGATGTGCTAAGGACTGCTTGCACCAATATTGCTGGGTACAACAGGTCATTAGAAACAAATGGGTGTCTAAAGAGGTTGACCATTATGCCAGTCCCCATAAAGTATTCAGCCTCAGACCTCATCAACAACTCAGACCGGTAGCCCTAACACAGATTGCAATGAAAGTTTTCAAAAGACTCATAATGACCTATCAACAGACAACAACTAAGGACTGCTGTGACCCTCTTCAATTTGCATACAAAGATTGGCTGAAGACTTGACCAACTTGGATTTTTTTGTGCATAGATGGCCATTGTATGCTAGCACATAGATGTTACATTTCCTCTGCATTTAACCCATCCGTGCAGTGTGTGCACACATGCCAGAGTGGTGGGCTGCCCAAACCATGGTGCTCTGGGAGGAGTTGGGGGGTTAGGTGCCTTGCTCAAGAGCATTTCAGTGACAGCCAGGGATCAAAGCTACAACCCTCCAGTCACAAGACTTATCACTAGCCTTCATACATAATTAAGCACTCAGAGGTGCATGCATGTGAACAGGGTATGTCCACTGAGAATTCAAGTAAGTTGAGGGTCAGATCTTCAGCTTGCGGGAGGCATGGATCACAGGGGTATACAGGGGGGGGGGAGGAGAAGAGGGGTGCTGGATCACGTGGAGCTTACTTAAAGAAACTGCTGCAGGGTGGAGTGACGTGCATCTAAAGGTCTGAGGCTGGTGTTTTGGGGTGGAGAAAAGAGGAGCTGGGGAGCACCCATTAAGGTGCTAGGGTGAACGGAGGCAGAGGGTTTTCAGTGAACGTAGTATATGAGATAGGAGGGGGGCGGAAACATGGACAGGGCAGCATGAATGTGGAGGGAGGGGTCTGGGAAATATAATATTGATGTCTGAAGTAAGTATATATAACTCCATTTCACTTTCCATTCTCTTTATAGTACAGCATCTGTGTCTGTTCTGCAAAAATGAACCAGCAAACTCTGTATCATAAGTTTCCTATTGTTCACAATGTTCCCAAACTTAAATGGAGTTTACTGCATAGCTTCCTTACACATACAAACATACAATAACATTGTGGTGGTGTCCACTTACAATAGCACTGTCGTGGTGTCTACTGTGTCTACTGCTTTATTTGATGCCTACTCTTGAAAGCAAAGCCACCATTTGCAGTGTTTGGCTTCATTTTCACCTATTCCAAAAACTTTATGAGTTACAATTATGGGAAAAGCATGAGAATCAAGGTCAAGTGAAGTATAAAATAACTATGCTTGGTAAAGTGAGTCATGGAAAGTTTAGAAATATGAACTGCGATCTAGTTTTATATCTGTATCATTACATTATAGAACAACTCCTCCAGAGTATACAGTTTCCATAATCATATGAAACCATGATTCCAGAACAACTACCATAGCTCATATCATATTTGCATGTGTGCACTGGGTAGCAGTTTTACCACATTCTGGAATATCAAATATGACAGATTGTTGGGTATATAATATCTTTCAGATGCTAGAGGATTCATTTATTCTGTAATAACTCTTATTATCTCATTTAGGAATGCAGAGTAAACTAGTCAACTATGTGACCTTTTCCCACACAATCTTACCATGGCATGTTGGGTTATCTACCGAGACAATAAAATGCAAAGAAAAAGTAACCCATACACTGTCAAAAAGCTCCTATACCCAGATGACAAGGTGTACCTTTACGACAACCACAACATTTTCCTGGCTGTATTATCCATATATTTGCATGTTGCCTTATTTAAAAAAAAAAAACATTGTAAGACATTCTAGTTTAAAGCAGCACAAAACCTATACTGCCCCCCCCCCCCCCCCCAGAAACGACCCCCACCGTCCCCATGCATCGCCAACTAGCCGATCTCAAGATTGCCTTTTGGCATGACCAGCTCCCTGGACACATCACCAGCTTCCCTCTATCAGCCTTTGCATAGGCCTCATGGCCTGAAGTCCAGGGGTATGCTGATTGCCCAACAGGACCCACCCATCTTCCTTTGCTGACCAGACTCTAAGCTCCTATCAAGTGCCCTACTGCCTACCGGCAATAATATGAAGCTGCCTGTCAGCAAGGGAATGCATTTTCACCTTACCAGCAACCTCTTAAAGGGCCAATCATATCCCAAACCAGTTCAATGTGTTTCTCTAGCTATTTACCTTCTAAACAATCAGCTAGTCTAATCTGTATCCAGGGTTTCTAAAACAAAGTGGTATAACATACCACAGAAAAGAACTATTAATATTATAATTAACCGAGAACACTACACATATTGCACAAGGTCAAGAAAACCAGATTGCAATAGTTATGATCAGCTATAATAATATACAGTAAATGTACTGGAACCTATGCTAGCAATATGAGACCAGAGAACTGGTAGAGCATTTTGAGATGGGTGAATAACATATTAACATATATTGTAAAGATATTATAGCAAATCACCTTAAAAATGTAGTGCTGCTGTATAAGCACTTATCCACCTTCAGGGCGAATTTATAAAATCTCCATGTGTCTTTTCTGCTGCAAGTCTTAAAGCAGATCAAAAGTCCAAAAGACTAGGGTTCCTTTTATCCCGCCCCCCCCCCACTACTCCCAAATGTTGGGTACTGATACCGAATGTTTCCCCTGGGACATGGCTGCCATGTTCATAGATCACCCCTCATAATGGTAACTGGGGGGGGGGGGGTCTACATCACAGTCCCTGCTTTCCTTATGAACCCTGCAAACATATTATCTTGGAACTGCATCATACCCTTAGTAAGAAGGGCCCTGCCTGTATCCAGGACAAGCTCCATGGCTAATGCACATGTGTTGCTGGAAGAGTCACCTGTCTTAGCCTTCTGTGTGTGACAGCATGGCTTTATCCATGCTCTTCCATGCTACTCCTGCGCCGATCAGCAAAGTCTCATGGTATTTCAGGGGACCTTGGGGGGCTTGGGGGAGATTTTAACCACCCCCATGTTCATTTTTAAAGTGGACCAACACCCTGCCTGATCAGATCCCTCCCCGTGGGGCATCCAAAATCTGGATGCCCCTCTGTGTGAAACCCCCCAGGATGCCCCATTCACTTTACCTTACTCCCAGTCCAACGGCGCATGCGCAGGCCGTGGCCACATCTCACGCCTCTCTCTAGCAGGGCGCGTGCCCGCCCCGGGCATTTGTGAATAACCGCCGCGGGCGCGCGGGGGCTGCGTGCAGTGTCTTATGGGATGCAAGATGGCGCCGCTGTTCAGAACTTTGCCTGGAAACCAAGGGACCTAGAAGATAGATCCCTTGGCGAGGTGAGTAAATAATTCCCAAAGGTAAAACTGGAGGGGGGGGGCAGCAGATCTGTGAGGCTTGGGGGAGATTTTAACCACCCCCTATGTTCATTTTTAAAGTGGACCAACACCCTGCCTGATCGGCCCGGGAATCTATAAGATTCCCAGGCCGATCAGATCCCTCCCCGTGGGGCATCCAAAATCTGGATGCCCCTCTGTGTGAAACCCCCCAGGATGCCCCATTCACCTTACCTTACTCCCGGTCCAACGGCGCATGCGCAGGCCGCGGCCGCATCTCGCGCTTCTCTCTAGCAGGGCGCGTGCCCGCGCCGGGCATTTGTGAATAACCGCCACGGGCGCGCTCCCTGTTAGAGGGAAGCACGAGATGTGGCCGTCAGCGTGCTCGGAGCCGCTGTGGTTGTACGTCGTTTGGACGCACATACCATAGCGGCTCCAAGCGTGCTGATTGGACGAGCGCCCGCTCCTGTGCTGTAGGAGCGGGGTGAAGTGAGTTTTTTCGGGCATTCTGGGGGGTTGCCCCGTGGAAGTGGACCAAGACCCAGGATAGTGAAAATCCTGGGTGTTGGTCTACTTTAAGCTTATGGGGCCTGCACAAGCCAGGGCCAGTGAGGCCAGGATTACCAGTGCTCAGATAGGCTAATGAAAACTTGAACTAATAGACAAATACAGCATTGTAAATGTCAATAGACGCTGTCAATACACAGGTCCTAGCATTTTCACAGATCTCCTCCTGGCATCCAATAAAAAAAAGGCTAAAATAGGACATTCAGCCATTCAGCAATTATATGTTAGACAGACCTTCTCTCTCTCTCTCTCTCTATATACATATAAGGTGTGATTCAGAGAACAGTTTTCAAACCTCTAAATACGTTTTAAAAGAAAGCCACTTCCGACACCTTTTAGCAGTCGGATTGCTGTTCTTGAACAGGTTTTTTGGCTATGTGGAGGAGTCTGCGCGTCTTGAGCTCCAATGAACTGCATGTATCAGCATAAATTGTATGGCAATGCATACCTGATTCATGTATGCCTTCTAAAAGCATTTTAATGTGGACCTTAATTAGTCCTTTGCATGTAAACCTTTATTTTGCAATATATTTGCGTTAATTAAAGAAACTTATGTCCTTTGGTATTTATTTTTAAATTGATGTACTAGAATAATATTTTTAGATTGCATTTATTGGTGTAGTTGTTTACCTTTGCTTTGTTTAATTATTTAAGCACATCTTTGGTCAGATGCATCACACTTACTGAGGAGAGGAGAGCGGGATAAAGTGCAGGATGTGGGTTACTGCTGTATTTTGCACAGACACAGCAGAGCTGGGGGCACGGAAAGGTCAGAAATCAAAGAATGCAGAGCAACACAGTCACAAGGCACTTTCTGTTTGCAGGCTGCCCGATAATACCTGACCCGCCATCTTGGCTGTTTCTAGGCTCATAACATGCCGAAGTTGCTGGGTGTTTTTTGATATTTGAGAGCAATCTGTATGTAGAGGGTGTGGGTAACCACACACAAAATTTTAAGTTGTACCATTTGAAGCCAAAATATTAAAATTAAATCCACAAGTAAAAAATGCAAGTTAACTAAAAATTAAACAAAGTAAGATTTACTTATGCAAATGCATTCATTAATGGTTGGTTACTACAAAATGAATGAAATAAAGAAAAATAAGACCAAATATTTAGAATGCACTTTAATGAGGTAAGTTTGTAGTGCGGAGCCGCAAGATCAGAAGGATTTACGTCCAGACAAAAAAGGAAAAAGGGCAAAACCAATGTTGCAACCTGAGAAATGAAACGGAAAAATCAGGATGGAAACTGACATAGGTCTGATTCCCGAACTGCCATACGAACGGACGTATATTTTAGGATAGAAACGTATTTGCTTATAGAATCACTTGCAAGTTCATACGAACGCACGAGCGGACGGGAAAAATAGGATGATCGGCACCAAAATCCAAGCTGTTACATGTTTCTTTGAATCGACCCTATAGTGTTTAGATGGGGCGGGTAATGGCAATTTAAGCTCTTCTCTGATGAGTAAGAGGTGACAGGGCTGCAGGTCAGATAAGGGAACGTTTGTTCGGAGTCCTGATGAAAGAAACATAGGCTCTTGTAAAAGTCACTGAAATGTCCACAATCATGTCAGGTAAATGTAATATTTGGCCTTGCTTTGTCTCCTGACTGGCAAAGAGACATAAATGGTGGAGTCAAACTAGGAGGCACACTCTGAGCTGTGTGCTGGAGACTTCCCGCAAACACAGCTGTGTGTGTAAGATGAAGTGTGTCACAGGCTCACACACACTTGATATGGCGGGACAGTCATGTCTTTACAAGTCTAAAGCAGTTTTGTGATGTGTAAACACGCCCTGTGGGTTCCTGTGTATCAAAGGACACAGTGACACTGTACTCCGGACGTAAAATTGGAGAATAAATGAGTCTTGTGTTTGGAGTCAGCTACTTATCAAAGTGACACAAAACACTGCGGGCACCACTGAGGAAGGAAGAATATCATTTTTATTTCCTAAAGTTTATGTGAACCTTTTGTGCCGGAAATGCAGTGCTAGTAAAATAAAGGATGGGGGGGGGGGGGGGGTCTTCTCACACACTGAAATGAATAAGCCATTTTGGTTGGGGGTGCATAGTCAGCAGAGAATTATATGGTGAAGGCAGGGGGAACCCTACCCTTATTGCAGCCTGGGGAAAAAGTATAGTAAGACACTATCAAATAGTTACCTACTTGTAGATCAGATATGATTGGACCATACCATTGTGTTGTTTATTTAAATATATTCAATCATTGGTTGTTCAGCCCCCCACAGAACCAACAATACACTGGGTCCAGAGATTGCCACCACCTCTAGATGGTGCAACTTGGAAGGTAATACACTAAAATGAGGTGTGTTCTCCCATAATGAAGGAGAGCTTGCCCTATGTGGTGAGCTCATAGTCTCATGTTGATCGTTATGATAGATTGAGCTGCACATCTTTCACCATTAGATGGTCAGGGGTTCAGGTGAAGATGAAGGCTATTGTCGATCCATAAATCATCTAAACACACCTCAACCTTATCAGATCCCCCCTTGTAAGGAACCACAAACCAGAAGTGCTGTCCATAAATTTGTGCACCTATGTGTGCCAGTTGTAGCACTCAGAGCCCTTTATGTGGGTAGGCACCATCGTGCCAGCCCTTACTGTCCACCAGACTTGTGATTCGTAATTTTTATATTATTTTTGCTGTGACCCGGAGGGGTTTCACACAGCTGGGGTGCCCTGATTTGGGATGTCCAGAGGGGAAGGCCAGTCCTGAAATCTTTTAGATTCCAGGGCAGGCCTGGTTGCTGTTTTTTTTTCGCTTTAAGAAGCCCTGTAGAGAGAAAAGAAACTTTATCTGTGTTAAAAGTAAGAGGCCAGACTAGTTCTCATCTGCACAGGGAATGTTTTTTGATATATCCTTATTATAGCTATATTATTGTTGGAGCCGAATGGCATGACTGCAATACCGGCTATGAATAAAAGATATATGTTTTTGTTATGAAGGCAGAATGGGGTTCATGTACAAAGGTGAGGGAGAAGTACTGTACAATTGGCGGCTGAGAGGAGCAGCAGAAAACAAGAAGCATTGTGGCGGTGCAGGGAGGATACAGGTGTGGTATCCTGACACAAGGCTGATGGCTGTTACATGGAAAGAAAGTTCACAGTGCACCCACATGCATGCCTTTCTTCCTACTGGAATCCAGTGCTAGGCATGGGGCTGTGGCTGGGAGTAATAACAATGAGAATATGACATCTCCATAAGTTCAGGTGATAAATGAATGCTGCTGGCTTCACACTGCTTAGCAGACTGATGAGATATTTAAACCTGAATAGTCCTAATAGGTGATTCATAAGCTAATATATCCCAACAAACAACAGTCATTATTTTAAGAGATTAAGGAGCTCTTGCTGGGTCAATTACTACGCCCCAGTGTTCCCTCATGATGATTAGTCACATACTTTGTAACTTCTGTTAATATGGATCACTAATACTCCAATTCAACATAAGCAGAAGAAATCTCTTGAAATCAATGTGATTTGGAATCCTAAACCTTACTGTTGGATCCCTCACTGCAAGCAATTCCCACCTGGTCCCAACTACTTCATCCCCTGCTGTTTTAGGGTCCTCTGATGCTGCTTCTGCTGACAGGTGTCTGGACCTTGCCATTGCTGGACACGGCCAGTGAGTGACAAGTGATGAGGCTGGTCATGTTGGTCAGGGCAGGTGTCAGCACTGGGCATACCTAGGCAGGTGGCGGGGCCCTTGCACCTTGGGGGGGGGCACCTTATTTCCTCTTCCCTGGGCTTATGCAGGACACAGGGCTGTGCAGTAACCCAGACTAAGGACTGTCAGCTAGTGGCAGATTGACCTTTGGGAGAGCATTTCTGTCAGTCCTATTCTTTGTTTCTTTCTATTTGTTTCCATCTGCTCTTTCTGCCATTCCTTCTCTTTCATTTTTCTGCCAGTCCACCTCTGTACATGCTTTTTTTCTGTTATTCCTCTTGTTCTGTCTTTGTTTCTGTTTCATTCATTCACTTTCTTTTTATCATTAATTCTATGCATTTGTTCTTTCTTTCTTCGTTTCTTTCCTTAATTTATTTTAATGTTTTTATTTCCATCTATGTGTCTTTAATCTATTACATTTTTGTCTTTTTTTTTCTTTCTTCCTTGCTCTCTATTTTCTGTTATTCATCTATCCTTTCTTTTATTTCTATTTTTTCGTTATGTTATTTTGTCGTTCTTGCTGTTGATCTATTATTTTTTCTTTCTATTATTTGCCAACATTCACCATAACATGCATCTTCATCTGCATTGTCATATCACACTGCAAGGAGCCCACTGAGTGCTATCGTCCAGGGACCCACATAAACCTGGAGCCAGCCCTGATGTTGGGAAAAGAACTGGAAATTGCAATCACCAGAGGCCAGCAGAAAGTCTCTAGAGACTGCCAGTGAGATGACAGAGGCTGGAAGCAGTGGCGGAGAGACACTGAAGGTCCCCACAAAGACAAGAGACTGTTAATGGTGACATTGACACATCAGGGACCTCCAGCAGTGGTGCTGGGAACAGAAGCTCATTAGCAAGTCAGTGGAAGACTATTGAAAAGCAGGTAATGTGCAGTACACTGCATTGCATTTCCACCACAATTTTACCACACAGCCACCACAAGTTAGTAATTATCAGAGACCATATTAGCCGGTTTAGTTTTTTTTACAAACAATTACATGTATTATGCACTGCAAGAAAACATTTCTTGAAGATATTTTTCCTGCCTTTTTTTCTTATTTTAAAAAGTTTCAGATATTTGTACAGGGCAAGTAGATTACTGGTGTGTGATGGAATATAGAATATAAAATGTAATTTAATGTGGGCAGCATGACATCCAAAAAACTGACTTTTCTGTACAGGCATTTGCAATGGCAACTCCCCCGTCTATTGTGTCCTTGTTAGTATCATCTTACTGTAAAAAAAATGATGCTGGCTGGACATGTGCCTCACCCAAAAGTCATTCCAAACTGGAGCTTCAGCTGATCACTATGTACCAGTGCTATCCAAGTGCATCACGCACTGCGTTTATCTGTTACACCCTCCAGAAAATTATGTAATACAGCAGAGATATATATACAGGCATAGAGCTATGCAGTCTCTGAAGGACCATCTAGCCTGTATAGTGCCAGCTGGACAGAGCATTTCTCATAAAGTAAAAGCATCCATAGCTACTAAGTTATAAACGTATCATTGTGATGTGTACAGCTTTTTTATGGAGTTTGCTACATAATTTTTAGTTTAGTTTGGCAACGAGGTGTCTGCATCTTGAGTCTCTTTTAGCCTTTGGCAATGTACGGTTTTCAGTAGAGAGACATTCACTAACATTATGTAAAAATTAGATATTGAGCTAATATTCAGACAGTCCTGTGTACTATCCTATATATATCCACTATAAATAAAGAATGAGCTGAACAGTTAAAGCAAAATTCTACTCAAAAAAAAACAAGCCCCTACCCGCTCTAAGGGCTATTTGGAGGTCTAGGACCCGCCTAGCGGTGGCTTGTAATGAAGGTGAGTATTACGAGCATTGTGTGCGGTTAATCACCAGGGGGCCTTCAGCATTCTGGATGCCCCCCTGAGCTTCCACTTCAGTGGACTGCGGGACCAACACCCGTTAGTAAAGTAAAAATGGGTATTGGTCAGGTTTAATGTTTTACTATAACAGTTTTTGAAGATGTAAACCCTATAGTTCCCTTTTTTAAAGACTATGTGGTAGTAGGAGGTTAATATTGACTAAGAGGCCGATTCATTAATAGCGCCAGGTAGCGACAGATGAGAGACAGTAGCGTTATTTTCACAGCGCCCGCTAGTATTCGCTGTGCTTGGCCGTTGTTCGGCTGTTGACAGCGACTCAGTCGGTGTGCGGTAATGTTGAATACGGGGTTAGGAGTCGCTGTTTGACAGGTTCCGCACTGTATGGGAGCGCATGACAGCGAACGGCTCTCAGCATATTCATTAACAAATCACGCTCCAAAAATTCTCGCGCTGTGAAATGCTTGTTTAGAAATGCTTGAGCGCTGGCGGCGATGGGTTAAAAGCAGTTTTTTAACTCCCAAACAACCATATTTTTAGAAAAAAAAAAAAAACTTGTTTTTCAAAACATTTTGTAATATGAATACATTAATATCAGACCTGTAATATCAATTCTGCACAAATTTTTTTTTTTTTTTTTACCTTAAAAAAAATATCTAACATTGCAGAAGTGGTCACAGAATTTTTGACATTTAAAAAAAAAAAAATAAATAAATAATAGCAATTAATTATGAATATTTAAAGATTGCTCCATTGAAATGCATTGGAGAGCGCCAGGTAGCGAGAGGTCATACCTGTCGCTGTTCAAGGTCGCTCGCTGGCGCTGTGGGGTGAGGCTGGAATAATGATGAATGATTCGCTATCTGGCGCTCTGTCATTCGCTAAGCAGGATCGGCTTGATAAATGTGTGATTGCGGAGGGGAGCCGGCGTTCTCGTGGCGGTGACCGTCATTACCGTTCGCTCACCATTCGCTACCTGGCGCTATCCCTTGTTAAATAAGGGCCTAAGTGAGGTGTTGGTTGGTTATCCCACTCTAGACAGGCATTGTCATTTTCACAAAACAAGTGTAAAGCGTGCACTTCTATTTGTATTTTTCGCTTACTTTTTACAAATGGCGCAGAATCAACCCCATATAGTGTAACAATGTCTATCATGTTTAGTTATCCACCAAAGCCCCTGGTCACATATGCTGACTATTACCACACAATTATATACAAAATAAATATATTTCCTTTTGATTTAACTTAATCTGTAGTAAAACTGCCACAACAGTAAACGTAATTCAAAAGATTCCTGGCATTCAAATAGTTGCACACTAGGTCAGCTATCATGGAGGTCTCAATAGCCTTATGCTACCCACAAGCAATGTGTGGGGTGACCTTTCACAGAGTTTGGTCATGGAAAAGATTTGTGCTCAGCAAGAAAATGTTTTTGTGAAACGGTTGAACTGCTAATACAAACAGGAAATAGGGTTTGATATAATGAGTTTTCTAATAGGTACGTCTAATATATAGCCGCTGTAGACTGGCCTGTGGGTTGGCGAGATAATTGTGTTTGATCAGGCATGTAATGTCATGGCTAGACTCCAAGCTTTAATATTGAAAATTACACAAAGTGAATAACCTTCAATATTATGGCTATGCTTAGGAATACAGAGCATCTTAAATAAGAATTTATCAGGGCATAGGCATAAAGGCCATGGGCATAAAGGTAAAAAGCGCACTTTCGGGGAGAGGGAGGGGATAGAGAAACACAATTACCAGGCAAGAGTATTAAACTGGAACAATACCCATTTGTTACAAAATGGGCGTTGAACTGAACACGGGGGGTATCCTGATTACTGATGCACCCCTGCACATCATCGTAGGTAAGCGTGAGAATTCTTACCTTTCTCCTGGTTCCCCCGGAGAAATTGAGCACTCTGATTGGCCGCAGCACTCACATGGGGATGAAGCCTTTCTCTTATGAGAGCTGAGTGGCGGAAAGGTACTTTTTTTGTGATCCCAGGATGCCCCAGGGACAAGGATAGTGAAAATCCCAGGTCCACTTTGCTGAATGTGACTATGGTAAGAGTCTATTAACAGGACCAACATCCTTAGAAGAAACAGTGCTAATATGCATCCTGCAAGGGGTAATTAAGATTGCTGCACATAAAAAATAATTTACCTTTTTTAACTCCTGTTGTGGTCAATTTTACAATCAAAATGGCGACCCATGGAGCTGTAGGCTGCCTGCAAAGAGGAAGTGCTGCGGGATTTCCTGCTATTGTGCATTGTAAGGTTATGTCAGTTGAATCCAGCACACCTGGGAAAGAAAGCTCCAAAATGGCTGCGACCAGGAGAAAATCTGTGGGGAGACGTTTCAGCTTTGAGTGGATGCAGGAGCAAATGTAAGTGCTGACAATGATTCAGTACCATGCATCCAGATGGGGCAAGTGAGTTCTGTGGAGTTTTTTTTTTTTTCCAAAGGTGCCAGGCTGTTGGTCCAGTCTAAAGCATATTTGAATAGATAAGACGCTATAGTATGTTTGTATCAGGTCTGCCTCCAACAACCTATATATTAATATGTGGGGAAAATAATTATTAGATACACTGCCTATTGTGCAAGTTTTCCCGAATACAAAGAATTGAGAGGTTTGTCATTTTTACCGTAGATATACCTCAAATGAGACAGAATCCCTAAAAAAGAATTCCAGAAAATCACATTGTATGATAAATAAAGTAAATAATTAATTTGCATTGTATTGTATGTATGTATATTTTTCCCAAATCTAACTTGTTTAAATCAAACACAAGTGGTACACTCAAAAATCAGTTGAATGCTTGCTCGATGTAGTTATCTGTTCATGGAAATGGGCCATTAGTCTTTTATCACTGTTTTCCCACACTTCGGTGTCTGCTTTCTCTGTGACCTTGTTTGCTTTGCCTCTTGGGATCTGTTCACAGCCGGACATAACTGCATCCCACCTCTTACATTCTCTGTATACCATGAAATCACATTGATACTAAGGCATAGCTCCCAACTTTTCAGGGTGGGAAAGAGGGACAATTGGTAAATTAAGCCATGTCCCCTCATTGAGGGATGGATAGGAGATAGGATGTAATCGTTACAACAATAGAAACACTTTGAATAGGCAAATGAATCATTTATACAGATCTGTATGTTACACCTCAAAGAAGAACAATGAAGGACAGAGGGAAATTGACCCAAAAGAGGGACAGTCCTTCCAAATCAAACAGTTAGGAGGTATGAAGAGATTTACTGGCCATGCACTTCCCAACCATGATCCACATGCCCTTAAAAACCAAACAGGAAGCGCTACAAGTAAATACTCTGCACTGTATTAACAAAACTATTCATGCAATTACATGGATGGATATGAATACACTGACCAACATAGATAGTCATGAAGTCAGGAGTGGGCAGCTAGATAAATTGCTGTTAATGTGCTTAGATGGGCAGGCTGATTCATTACTAGCGCCAGGTAACGACAGATGAGCGTCTGTACTAGCGGTCGCTCTGATCGGCCTTGAGTCGCTATTACAGAGCGCCTTAGTCGCTGTAGTAACATAGCCGGCATTGATGAATTTGATGTATGTCGGTCGCTCTAACACCAGTACAGCACTATATGGGAGCGAATGGTAGCGACTGGTCAGTGTGAGCGACTCAAACCGTATTCATCAAGAAAACAGCCCCACACAGCGCTGGCGGTCAAAATTGGGTCGCTGTAGCCCAGAGCGCCAGAAGCTGTGTGATTAAAGTCTGTTTTGAACACATATCCACCAGTAACAAAGCGAAAACACATGGAATTACATTTTTATAATATTGTGACATGAACATTTTAATGCCAGACCTGTAATGACAATTCTGCATAAAAATATTTAAAATCCAAAAAGTTTTCAAAAATGACTTTTTCTAGGCCAGGAGAGGTGACACAATTATTTGGAAAAAAAAAATTAAAAGAAAACCCTGTTTAAATAGTAGAAAAGGAACATCCATTGAAATGTATGGGAGAGCGGCAGGTAGCGACAGGTAATAACAGGAAGCCAGAGCGCCGGCACTATACGCTGAGTCGTCTGTGATGATGAATCGGACTCTACATGGCGCTGTTAGAGGGGCTCACCAGAATAATAAATGTGGTATTACGTACAGCGCCCGGCGTTAACCAGACGCTGCCTGCCGCTAGCTCTTGATGAATAGCCCCCTTAGTTACTGTTCAGACAGGACCCTGATTAGGCCTATTTATAATGACAGGTGAAAATTGATCTAAAGAGGAACAACTGACCCTCTGGAGTCTAAAAGATTCCAGGAAGGCCGATGCCTTCATCCCGGGGGAATCCTGATTTGAGATGCCCAGCTACACTTGCATTAGCTAGCAATACCATGATGCCTTTTCAGGCTGCATCCATATCCCTCCTTTCCCTCTAGCTGAGGTGTGTACTGTGCATTTGTAAATGGCCAGCGCAAGTATGTGGAGGAGCAGCAGCTGTGGCCAATGGATCATGCTCCATTTACAAGTATTAGCTGACCTGATGTCGGCCTGCTAAGGGCAGTATAAATGGAGCAGAAGCGATGATTGGCTAGCAACTCACGCATGTGTCATTTGGGACCCCCCTCCAACAGGCCCACATTTACCTTTTTCAGTGGTCCCACATCCCCGGCATCCCTGCAGCTGAGTTGTGCTCTTGTGTCTAGAGCTTGGCTGAAACAGACAGAGGAACAAGGAGGTTTGAGGTGCTGAGGCTATACTAGATCCTTGGGGTTTAAAGTGATTTTTTCCCATTTTTAGCCTACAACTGTGGTAAAGAAGTCCTCCAGTCATATAAATATCCCATGTTCCGCATTGCTTCTCCAATGCGCTGAGCCCGATTGGTCCAAAATATTTTTCAAAACAAATCACTGCAATTCTATGGATACCAAGGCAAGTCCAGACGAGACTTCCTGTAAGTAACTGTAGATCAATAACTGCCCTTGTTAAAAAGTGGTTGGGCCCCCGGGGCAGGATCCCTGATTCACTGCCAGCACTAAAAGTGTCCCCACTCATAGGAGCCAGCGGCCATCCTTTTGTAGCCCCAGCTGGGGCCAGTTTCAAACGCTGTTGCCCCCGTGCTGACAGGAAGAGGATTTGACAGAGGCGAGTTTCAGCAGCTTCCTGCTGCTGCATCCTTAGGTGAAGGTATCTGATAGGCTGCTCAGCTTCTCTTTGTAAGGGGCGGACGCCGAGTTCAAACACAGACTTCCAGCTGAGGTCCGTGTTCGGGTTTTGGAACCTGAACTTTGTGCTTTGGGTTCGCCCATCTCTAGTAATAATCCTTGTTTCCCTCTGCCAGCTTAGCCCAAGCTTCTTCCCAAAAACACAGGGGAGAAGTGTATGTAGCATACTGACACCATTGAGTCATTTCATATCATTGCTGATGGTCTGAGCCTGCAGAGCATGTGCTGAAGAAAGAAGCTGCTGTCAGCTGAAACTGCTGCACTGAATCAGATGTGGGGGGTGGGTTGATCAAAATGCCCATAGTGTGAATTAGAGTGGTAGCCACATTAGGGGCCTTATTTGTGATGTGCAAAATTTAGCATCTTTCTGGTGGCTCCAGCTCCAGAATTGTCTTTTGACTACAAATGTTGCTTTAAGTCGCAGCGGCATATGCTAAGGAATTGGCTTTGATTGTTGCACTAGGTATTGGCCCACCTGTGTCAGCACCCTTTGGACACGACTGACGATTATCCCAGCGCCAGTAAGCTCCACTTTGTTTTCAGGTTACAAGAAATCACTGCTGGGGATAAAGGGACCAACTTTACAGGTTTATGCTGAGTTGTTGTGATTCAAATTACACATTGGTAACAAAAAAAATGATTTTTTGGATTAAAATAAATGTCATCTGGTGACATCTAGGTCCTGCGTTTCCATTTATGACAAGTCACAATTCAAGTTCGGTACAAATACATGTGTGCAATTATTATTTATATGCATAAAACACCTCAATCCAGTTCTGCCCATTGTGCTCTATGGGATCTTGACCTACAGCACCAGGTTTCATCTGCCGCTGCTTCAACAAGAGCGCCCGGCGCTGCATCCTATCCAGTGCTAGTGTTAAATAAGACGCAAGCTAGCGGCAGCATCGGCGCTGCCATTTTTTTGTCTCTTAAATGGAATGCTGAGTGTTGCAAAGCCCAAAAAAGTGACACTGTGTGGTGCTAACGCTTCATAAATAAGGCTCCCTGTTATGAGCAGCTGTGAGGGACAGGGATCACTGTTGTGTCTGTGCATTCTGTAAAGCACTGGGAAATATGTAGCACTATGTAGGTGTGCAAGGTGTGCCATGGTCGAAGTGGCGCCGCACAGCTGCACTCGCGCACTTGACGCCCCAACCCACCCATGGGCACCCACTTACCCCCACGCCACAGCTGCTCTTTTGCCTCCCCACACCACACAAAAAACTCTTTTTGTTTACAGAGCCCAGTATAGAGAGCGAACAGCTTGCATTCCCAGTTACCTTCCAGCGCGGCAGTACATTCTCCAGGAAAGCTGGGGATGTGGGTGTGCATGTGCCTTGGGATTTCTTGCTAGGTAAGTATCCCGCATGGTTTCACACAGTGGGGCATCCCGCATTGGGAGACACAGAATCAACCAGCCCTGGAGGTTTTGATCCACTTTAAAGCAACCTACTCACCCCTAGCATCATGCCTGATTCCAGAGGGACTCCCCCATTTCTGCATTGCCTCCCCACCGGCTGTCAGTTTACTACCCGGCAGTAAGCTTGTAGTTAGGTGCACAGAAGTGTGTTGGGAGGTCATCCTGTAGTGTCGCACAGGACACCTTCCATCATAAGGCCAGCCCTGATTGTACATAATATGGTTTAACATCTCCACTTCTGCTTTCCATTATGTTAATGCTTATTTAAACCTCATTTAGTATTTGTAACCACTTGCTCAAAACACAGTCATTTTACCTCTGCCTCCACATCTATTTTTGCTGGCCACCCACTACAGTATATAAAAATAAAAAAATCCCCCACAGATGTCTTGAACTAATAAGGAGCATGGAGGGGGACAGTACAACCACTAGTGATTAATGTTCAAAAGAGTCTGCTACAGTACCTCCTAGTGGGTAATAACAGGGAGATCCCTAGCATGATCTAGGTTGTTGACAGTGCTGTTGGGAAATAGGGAAGCTCAGCCAGATGTGCTGATTCCTATGCCCCAAGTGGTCACCCGGCTTCTTAGTTTTAGGGACCTCATACAGATAAAACTAAGAACTATCAGGACTTGTAAACAATACACCCACTCACATTCTTTTATTTTGAGCTCTGACAGTCTCCCCTGAGAATATTCCAAACCCCCCTAGAGGTCCATATGGATAAAATCAAACTTCAGTCATCTACCGGATCCTGTCGTGTCATAACATCAAGGATTCCACAGTTTAATACACTGCAGCGTGTGTGACAGACCCAGCATCCCACATCCACCATGGCTGAGTAATGGCCATGGGCTCAGGGCCCTGCTCTTTCATGTTACCGAGTGCTGTATATTGGAGATCTGTTAAAATTTCCTGTACTCAACATCAAAACTCATCTTATATTACACAAGCTTTCCATGAACAGATTTCTTCATTCCAGCTAAAGTCAGACATCTACTTTTGAAGTTTTTTTTTATCATTCTTGACATGGCTTTCATACTTCCCCAGGGTGCATGTGCAGAAACATCCCTGAAAATCCTCCTAAATGCTCCATCTAATGAGTTCAAGTTCAGCTTATCTGTTTTAAAATGCACCTAGAAAGCCACCTTAAATGGCCAAAATTTTAATGGAAAGTCCTTAAAGTAAAACACTTACGCGATTAAGGATCATAGATAAGCCATAGAAATGGGGATCCACCCGGAGGCAAAGACAGATTGTAGTCCATCCACACTATAGAATTTTTTCACCTGCCAAGGAATATTTTAGGGAAAATCTGTTTTTGGAAATATTAGGGGGAATTAGGGGAACCAGGTAGAGGAAAAGTCATCCCTGCAATTCCTTCTGCCACTAAGGGTAAGGATGATGGTGCCAGCACCAACACTGTGGTCAGCAGCCATGTGACCAGGCCCAGTAAAATTAGCACCAGACATTTGCCCAGGCCCAGCCATAGTAGTGGCAGCATCCTTTTGCCCAGGCCCACCACTGCTAGTAGCTGCAGCAGCAATGTACGCAGTAGTAGTAGCATCATCAGCAAGAATTGTCTGTTTCCTCCAGTGGGCGTGTTATTTTGGAAAATGCATCAATTTTGGACTGGCTGACTCACTCTTGCTCACCTCAGGAGGAGAAAGACTCTGATGCAAAGACTTGGTGTTAGGGCGAGCGCTGCACGCCCATCTAGCAGCACTTCACTTAGCTCCATGGCTGCATCCAGCAGTCATCCATTTTGCAGCACTTCCCTCATGGCTGTTCCCAGCTGTCGCCCTTCCCCCAATGCTTCCTTCTCACATGCTCAGGTGCGCGCACGTCTCCATCCGCAAGAGGGCGAGCGCAATAGATTCCTGAGATTTAAAGGGCCTGTACAGCACTGATTGGTGCCTGGCCATCCAATCCTGCATCCACTTCTCCTATTTAAAGAGGCACTTCCTTCCTTCAGTGCCGGATCTTGGTCTCTCTATGCTTGTTGAAAGTCAGACATTCTTGGATTGCTCACCCGTGTACCGACCTCTGCCTGTCCCTGACTCTAAACCTGTGCTGCCAGCCCCGATCTCTGTCTGTACTTACTACGCCTTTTGCCTGCTGACTGTGGGACTGGGCCGCTGTTGGGGGGTAGCGACCTGGGGGTCACTCACCGCACAAGACCAACCTGCCTTGCGGTGGGCTCTGGTGAATACCGGTGGCCCCTTAGACTCCGCTCCACTGACACGGTACCCTCCATCGGTCCCACAGTTAAAGCGGATCCACACCCGAGTCCGCTCCACCCGGCCCGTGACAGTAAGATCCGGCCATGGATCCCGCTGAGGTGCCGCTGCCGGATGCCACTGAATTGCCTGCTATAGTGGCTATGCAGTCCCGCCAGATTAATCAACTCTCTGCCATGATGCAGCAATTATTAACGATTCAGCAACAGCAAGTTCCATCACCGGCTCCAGCATTACCGCCACAGCCCCCGGTAGCATCTTCTGCCAGAATCCGTCTCTCCTTGCTGGCTAAATATGATGGGGATGCTAAGTTATGCCGAGGGTTCCTTGCCCAATGTTCCCTGCACTTGGAGTTGTTGGCGGATCAATTTCCCACTGAACGAGCTAAGGTGGCCTTTGTCATCAGTTTGCTTTCTGGAAAGGCTTTGGCCTGGGCCACTCCCTTGTGGGATCGCAATGACCCTGTCTCTTCCAGTATTCACACCTTTGTCGCAGTATTCCAGGAATTCGTAAACAACATTTTTCGGGATTTGCTTTACTCCTGTGTAGTTGTATATTTGGATGATATACTCATCTTTTCATGTAATCTAGAAGAACATCCCGGTCACGTCCGGCAAGTCCTGTCTCGTCTCCGTCAACACCATCTTTACGCCAAGTTGGAGAAGTGTCTTTTTGATCAAACTGCCTTACCCTTTCTTGGATATATTGTCTCTGCTCGTGGTCTTCAGATGGACCCCAGCAAATTAAAAGCAGTTCTGGATTGGCCCCGTCCTATTGGCCTGCGAGCTATTCAACGTTTTCTGGGCTTCACCAATTACTATCGGCAGTTTATTCCTCACTTCTCCACTGTAGTGGCGCCTATTGTGGCCCTCACGAATAAAAGAGCCAATTCTAAGTCTTGGCCTCCTCAGGAGGAAGAGGCCTTCATTGCTCTAAAAAAGGCCTTCTCCTCTGCACCGGTGTTGTCTAGGCCAGATCCATCTCGGCCCTTTGCCCTAGAAGTAGATGCCTCCTCCATTGGAGCCGGAGCGGTGCTCACTCAAAAATCGTCTACTGGCAGAATTCTCACCTGCGGGTTCTTTTCGAAGACCTTTTCTCCAGCTGAGAGGAATTACTCCATCGGAGATCGGGAGCTACTCGCCATCAAGTTGGCGTTGGAGGAGTGGAGACACCTCTTAGAAGGTTCTGCCCATCAAGTATCCATCTATACTGATCACAAAAATCTATCTTATTTAGAAACTGCCCACTGATTGAATCCATGACAAGCTCGTTGGTCGTTGTTTTTCGCTCGATTCGATTTTCAAATCTACTTCCGGCCAGCCACTAAGAACATCAGGGCAGACGCCCTTTCTCGCTCCTCTGACATCTCTGGTGTAGAATCCACCCCACAACATATCATCTCGTCTGAACGCCTTGTCCACTCTGCTCCCGCTACTGTTGTACAAGCGCCGCCGGGAAAGACCTTTGTGCCAGCTCGCCAACGTCGCAAAATATTAGAATGGGGGCATTCTTCCCATGTAGCCGGCCATGCCGGTATCAGGAAATCTTGTTCTATCATTTCTAGATATTATTGGTGGCCTTCTTTTGAAAAGGATGTGACCGAATTCGTTCAGGCCTGTACCACCTGCGCTCGTGACAAAACCCCTCGCCAAAGGTCTGTTGGCCTACTCCATCCTCTTCCTATTCCGGATACCCCATGGACACACATTGCTATGGACTTTATTACCGACCTCCCTTCTTCGCATGGCAATACTGTTATTTGGGTGGTAGTGGATAGGTTTTCTAAAATGGCGCATTTTGTTCCTTTGCCCGGTCTCCCGTCAGCTCCTCTTTTGGCAAAATACTTCCTGAAGCATGTCTTTCGACTTCATGGATTACCTTCACACATTGTCTCAGACAGAGGGGTGCAGTTTGTGTCCAAGTTCTGGAGAGCTCTTTGTAAACAAATGAAAATTAAACTGGACTTTTCCTCTGCTTATCATCCCCAGTCTAACGGCCAGGTGGAAAGAGTCAACCAGATTCTCAGGCATTATCTTCGCCATTTTGTTTCTGCGCGTCAAGACGATTGGGTCGATCTGTTACCTTGGGCGGAATTCTCGTATAATTTTAAGGACTCTGAGTCCATGAGGAAGTCCCCGTTTTTGGTGGTGTACGGCCGTCAACTCCTTCCGCCTCTGCCTTTATCCACGTCCTCCGGAGTGCCCGCCGTGGATGACATCACACAGGATTTCTCCACCATCTGGCAAGAAACACAACTTTTCCCTTTGTCAAGCTTCCGCCCGTATGAAGGTTAGCGCTGATAAAAGGAGAAGAGCTCCGCCTGTTTATTCTCCAGGAGATAAGGTGTGGCTGTCGGCAAAATACATCCGCTTCAAAATTCCTAGCTACAAATTGGGCCCCCGTTACCTGGGTCCTTATAAGATCAAACAACAGATCAATCCAGTTTGTTATAAGCTACACCTACAAACATCACTGCGAATTCCCAATTCTTTCCACGTTTCCCTGTTGAAGCCAGTTATTGTCAATCGATTCTCTCCTAAAACCTTGGTGCCTGCCCCAATCTCTGGTACTGAGGATGCCTTTACGGTGAAAGAGATCCTGGCCTCTAAGCTCTCCAGGGGTAAAATATATTTTTTTGTCGACTGGGAAGGCTGTGGACCTGAAGAAAGATCTTGGGAGCCCGAAGAGAATATTCTAGACCGTAGTCTCATCTCGGATTTTCTTGGCCCCAAGAAGAAGGGGAGACCCAAGGGGGGGGTACAGTTAGGGCGAGCGCTGCACGCCCATCTAGCAGCACTTCACTTACCTCCATGGCTGCATCCAGCAGTCATCCATTTTGCAGCACTTCCCTCATGGCTGTTCCCAGCTGTCGCCCTTCCCCCAATGCTTCCTTCTCACATGCTCAGGTGCGCGCACGTCTCCGTCCACTAGAGGGCGAGCGCACTAGATTCCTGAGATCTAAAGGGCCTGTACACCACTGATTGGTGCCTGGTCATCCAATCCTGCATCCACTTCTCCTATTTAAAGAGGCACTTCCTTCCTTCAGTGCCGGATCTTGGTCTCTCCACGCTTGTTGAAAGTCAGACATTCTTGGATTGCTCACCCGTGTACCGACCTCTGCCTGTCCCCGACTCTGAACCTTTGCTGCCTGCCCCGACCTCGGCTACTCACCTTTACCGCGAACCTGTGCTGCCAGCCCCGATCTCTGTCTGTACTTACTACGCCATTTGCCTGCCACTAGTGTACCTCGCTGAACCTCGGCTGACTGTGGGACTGGGCCGCTGTTGGGGGGTACCTGGGGGTCACTCACCGCACAAGACCAACCTGCCTTGCGGTGGGCTCTGGTGAATACCGGTGGCCCCTTAGACTCCGCTCCCCTGACACGGTACCCGCCATCGGTCCCACGGTTAAAGCGGATCCACACCCGAGTCCGCTCCACCCGGTCCGTGACACTTGGATTCCTCCTCCACTACAGCTACACGTCACAGTAAAAGAAGCCTTTCTCTTCTATCATCTGTTTCTTTACTACCCCTCCTAGTGAGGCGCCAGCTTTTTTCAGCAGCCTGGTTGCTATGGATAATAATCAGGAGAATTTGTTTGATGACAGTCAGCCTGTGGCGTGGGTTGCAGAGGTGGTGGAAGTGGTGTCCGAGATGCATAGCTGTGCTAGTGGGTGCTGGTGGTAGACATGGACATACTAGCAGTTATGAAGGTGGTTGTGGTGTGGGGAGGCAAGTAGACCATGATGAATCATCAGAACAGGGAAGTGGTGGTGATCAGGAGGAGGAGTATGGTGATGTAGTTTTGGACAGGACCTGGGAACCAGGCAACAAGGAAGGGACATCGTCAGAGCAGGAGGGTACTTCTGGCACTGGCAGCAACAAAGAGCCGAGCCAAGGTGGGGCAGATCATCTGAAAAACAGCACAGGGCTAGGTCTGCTGGTATGGTCTACTCAGGGGCATGTGACAGCACCCCTGATGCTGCTTTTTCAGACTCCAGAATAAACCCTGCCAGAGGAGGAGCAAAATCTGGTGGTGGTGGTGTTGGCAAGGCTAGCTCTGTACAGTAAAGGAAAATATATTTATTTAGGCCCAGCACACCAAACAGTCAAGATGAGCTAATCATTTACAATAAGATACCGGGTGCTATTACCCACAACCAGTTTACCCAGAGTCCTCAGGGAAACTCTTGGGACGATGAACGGTTCCAGAGAATTCAATTCATTTTGCACGCACCTAGCCGAACTTGTACTAGCACGGAATTATTTTCGTTATGGAAATGATTTTTATCTGCAACTTCAAGGCACTGCGATGGGGTCAAATATGGCCCCGGTGTATGCCAACCTTTTTATGGCCAACTTTGAAGATCAATTTGTATACCCTGATCCCTTTTTTGAAGAGCATGTACTAGTTTGTTTAAGGTATATTGATGATATCTTTTTCATCTGGCAGGGCACAGAGACCGAGCTATTGACTTTCAAGACCAGACTGGACCAAAAATTACCCACCATCTCCTTCACATTGGAGCATAGTTTCGACCAGGTACATTTTCTGGATGTTCAAGTACATAACCGTAAAGGGAACATCTTCACGGATCTATACCGTAAACCCACTGACCGCAACACTTACTTGAGAGCAGAGAGCTTTCATCCACGACGTCTGAAGGCGGGACTACCTTATAGCCAATTCATTAGGGTAAGAAGGATCACGACAGATGACGATGCGTACATGAAAAGAGCCAGAGAGATGGCTAACGATTTCAAACAGAGAGGATTTGACAACGACCTCGTAGACAAGGCCTTACGCAAAGGCATTCCTTCAAGACTGTGCTAGCCTACTTTGTCACAGATCCAAGACTACACCTCAACGACTCCCAATCCCTATCACATTCTCTACGCAATCCCCCCATATCGAGAAAATAATTAAACGACATTGGCACATACTCGAATCAGACCCACAGTTAGATCCCATATTTAAGAATAAACCGTTATTCTTCAGGAAGAAACCGGCCAATTTACGTAACCATCTCGTTAGGGCAGACACTGCGCCAGTTGTTTCCGTACAATCAACTCAGGGCACACAGTGGCTCACAGACAAACAGACACCTGTTGGTATGTTTAGCTGTGGTCACTGCAGTCATTGTGGCTATGTCTTAAATGGCAATTCATTCACCCATCCGTCATCAGGGCATAAGTTTTCAACTGCTCTAGTACACATGTGGTGTATTTGATTAATTTGATTATGTGGACTAGGATATGTGGGTAAAACGAACAGCGAAATCCGTACCCGCATTAGCGAGCATAGGAGTAACATACGACGGGCCGATCTCACTTCTCCCCTTACAAGGCACTTTCTGGAGCATAATCACCTAGTACACCAAGTCAAGAGACCACGCAGGGGCGGAGACATAGAAAGGCTCCTCTTGCAAAAGGAACTATGGTGGATCCACACGCTGGGCACGAAATCTCCCCGTGGTTTAAATGAAGAGATTGATTATACTCCTTTCATGTGACTTTAGATACGGCTTATGGAGTAAGAGCCATCACACTCACAAACTCTGGAATATAGTAAACCAGGTATTTTTAATAAAGGATTTTATTTAATACATGCATCTACTAGATAGATATCAACTGTAGATACCATACAACTATTCCCCCCCCCCCCCAACCGACCGGTCCGGCGTCAAAAGTTTTGTTTATCTCTCTTGTTCACACATGACGAAATGGGCAACTTGGTTTTCAAGATTTTTTGCAAAACTCACTATTTAGCATGCATTGGCAATATTTTGCATTTGTTGCTGTTTACTTCACAATGGACACTATGCACAGGAATTTGCTGACATTTACTGTATAATCATTGTGGCAGTGTATACTAATCTGTCAATTGTTGCTTATTTATTACAGTCATACAAGCAACGTAATCGTGCAGCCGATCCCCTGACACTATCTGACAGACATCCCATCTCAAGCCTCACCACGGCGCTCCGCTCTATATGATTGTTTGTTTGCTCATTTTAAATAAAGCTGTTGAGGCTCCCCCTGTCGCAGCCCCATGCTCCGCCGCCATCTTTCTGGTTAGTTTGGGCAGTCAGCTGGGGGCGGTCGGGACGGCGACGGGCGGACAGCGCGCATCCAATCGGAAGCACCCTGTGCGTCGCCATACCGGCCGGCCAGGGGGGTGGCTGTTAGTTTAAAGGCGCGCTGCGGCTCTCCCGGTGTCATCGCTCGGCTGAGGAAGGGACTTCGTCCCGAAATGTTCCTAGAGCGATCTATATACCTGGTAAATGACATTAATGCTTCTTGGTTAAATCTGATGATACTTTGAGATGCAATACGCTGCTTGATGTCATATACATTGCGGTCTTAATACAGTCTTATATATGATTATTTGAATGTTTAACTCCACTTTTGCATATGTCATTCTACAGCCTCTATACCTTTGTTTGACTCACGATGATCAGTGTCTTAACGTGTATAGGCTAATCAACATATTACTGTCTCCATTAGGCAGTGTCTGCCCCTAGATCTTGCTGATTATATGCATCAGATTCATGCATTCAATTGCTGGCCACCTACAAGCAATTAACCTTAACTGCAGCCAGAGGGCAGTGTTCAGCCATAATTGTGAGCTACAACCTGGAAAACGCAAAGTGTGCTTGTCTATGTTCCCATAGCAGGGAAAGGATACTCCCTGACTGGTTCCACTATATGCACTCTTCCTTGCACAATCTTTGCCTTCCTTGAGATGTAGCCTACTCTTTGATGTAGCATTCATAAGATTTATTTGTGAATTTCTGGTGGGTACAGGTTTCACTTGGTAAAATATGTGGTATTGTTGACTGTGAAATATGTGTTATGACAGTGTAAATTCAAGAAGTGTATTCTCAATATTTTCAAATATAAATTCCTTTTCAAACATCTGACCAACGTTTTGGTGTGCATTACTCCTATATTGTATAGCTCTGTACAGTACTCTGCCATGTGGCAATTCTATTGTACCTTCCCAGAGGAACTAAACCTGGCACAGTGCCAGATCTACAAGAAGAAAGTTAGCCGTGGCCAGGGCACTAATCTAGGAACTACGGCTCTATGTAAGCACTTGGAGCAGCATCACAAGGCTGCCTGGGACAATCAAAATGCCTTGCAAATGCCCCATCAAAACCTTATTGCTCTTTCTGCTGCTGCTGATGGTGCAGCTCCTATAACATGTTATCTGTCTAGTAGCCAGGCCTCATTCCAGGCATCTATTCTGCTCCTCCTCAATGGATGGGAGACAGCAGGGCATAGCTTACCCTCCTCCTCCATCCTTTCCTCAATGCAATGCTCAGCACTGCCGTTCTGTATTACACATGTTGGCCTGGGTGAGAAAACCACACTGCAGAGGAGTTGCTGCCATGCATGCCTGGTGAAATTTCCCACTGGCTGTCTCCACGTCAACTTAGATTGAGCAATGTGCTTGCAGTAACGGGATGAACATTGTAGCTTCTCTGCGTCTAGGTCGCATGAGACATGCCCCATGTCTGGCACACGTGATCATTCTTCAAACGCTTCCTAAAAGCATATGTTGGTCTGGCCATGTCCAGAAGGATATGTGTTCACTATAGCCAATCCTATGCCTGCATACACACTCTCATAAACTTTCAGAGCCAGAATTGTCTTCCCGAACACTGCTTAATCTGCGATACCCCCACGTGCTGGAATCCCACTCTACATATGCTGGACCGCCTTTAACACCAGCACAAAGCAGTGAATGATTTATTCATGCAGCAAACGGCCAGCTTTTTGAGCCAGTGTGATTTTCAGCTTCACCTTCCGAGAGGAAGGTAAAAATGGCTTATTACCGAGAGAAGACATGCAGCTTGTTGGCTGCAGCCAGTGGCTTTCAACTGGCAGACACCTGCCACAAACATGGCTGACTGTACAAGTGATGTACAAGTTTTTAAATCCCATAAGCCCATCTGACACACATTGTCGTGGAAGGGATGTTCATCACCAGCAACACCACCACCACCTGAACAGCCAGGTTCACTCCTAACTCAACTGGGCCATTTTTTAAGATATACACTAAGCCCAGACATCCCCTGCATCTTTGAGCTATACATGAATTCCCACCCCAGCCATTTCCATAAGCTGTAGAGGGAATGCATGTCACTTGAGATGGAGCAGCTTGTGCTCCCCTTTGAAGCAAATCTGAGCCGTTTGCTGAATGACATCGTCATGGCAGAACACCATAGCAAACCGCACAATAGCTAGAGCCGCGGACTGTGAATTGCTGGTTCAAGACCTTGTTCATGCCAGTCCTGCCATAACACCGACCTCTATAAGGCAGTTTCTAGATGCCATTTTGGAATTTTTTGCACCTTAACCCATGTTGGTTACAACAGGGAGAGCCTGAGCAGTACTTAGGACTCCAGAATTTCCTTCAGGGTCAAAGTTAAAGGAGAACTTTGCATTACAGGCAGAACCCAGGGAACTGTGCCCAAGGGGATTGAAACCTTCACAGCAGTGCCCAGGGGACCAAGACCTTCATGGCAGCGCCCAGGGGGACCAGGACCTTCATGATTTTAACTCTTGTGACTGAAATCCATTTCACAGAACACTTTAATACCAGAGCTTGGTAACCAAAATTAGAACCTTCCTGTGACTCTAGGAAACCCTTCCAGGTCTCTTTGAGTCAGCGGGAAACTGGAGAAATACCCATGTGAGAACCAAGGTGTTTTAAAACCTTGGGCACTTGGGCAATCTCTAAGGCCTTCTGTACTATAATTACCAAGGATAGTACAAAACAACACCACCACAGCGCATAGCACAATGGCTAGAGCAGCAGACTCTGAGTGATGACATACGGCGGATCGCAGAATTCCTTTCCTCCAGTAGCAGTTGATTTAGTGTGTGTTGTGCAGCATGGCATATACAGTATCTCTCTCAGTTTAGTGTTATAGCAAGACTAAGTTGAGTTACCTTGTTTGGAAAGACTAACAGTCACACTGCAGCCATGATGATCTTTTCATCAATGCAGACTGCTGGAGGAAGACTTTATCTTCTAACATTCTGAGAGGAAACAGATAAACGCTCTCTAGCTTGATGTACTGATCAGCTCAGCTGCAGTGTGTCTGTGTAGTAGCAAAGTCCACAGGCATGCTCATGCATAAGCAGGGCTCACAGGCAGTCTAAGAGTGCAGCATCAGCAATAATATTCCACAACATCTGGTTGGGGTTAAGTCTTCACAAACAACATACACCACTGACCCGGGGGGGGGGGGGGGGTTGGGGACCAGTTTACTGAACTTTGCTTTCTTTTTTTTTTTTTTTTACCAGAGGTCCACTTTAAGACGTTGACCTAATTTCCCTGGCTGGCTGCATTCAGCTCACTTTTTTCTTGGTGGTGAAAAGGTGATCCAGGGCCTTTACAAAGATGAGCTCTCCACTGGATAGATTAGGAATCCAGCTGTGGCTTCATTTATCACTGCACTAAGTCAACCACTAGTCCAATCCAGAATTCCATGGTGAGTGGTGATGTGGTAAGAAGTATTTCATCAATCAATGCTAGTTTCATATAGTTAAACCTAGATGTAAGGTAGTAAATAATTCTGTGAAGCAGAACTTGGCATAAAGCTTTAGTGAAATCCAGCAACATTGGAGGACTTTAATGGCATTGCCACCCATTTATCAAGAATAAGTTAAGTTACATAAGTTGCTAAATTAATAATTAATAATTGTGTTTAGTTTAAAGATGGGCCCTAATAATGATTTCCTCTGATGAGCTTAATAAATAATTTTCACTGCTGGACCCAAAGTGCGTTTGTTCAACACTGATGGTGGCAACTGCCCCAATCGAGCAGCTAAGAATTAGTATTTCAAAAATACCTATTACTTACCTATTAACATTATATATCTGGTAAGATATTAGATGTGGTTCCCCACAGGGTGGCTGAGAGGACAAGCAGTTACAGTTTCTCCTAGAATGGTACATTCAAAAAACGTTCACCATTTTTCTTCTTTCTTTCAGTAAATGACAAAACAACAAACCTGGCTATCCCCTCTTGCTGTCTAGCTTGTATATATGGACTTTTAATAATAACTATAATGAACTTTTTTTAAAGCAAAGGGTAAAGAAGCTAAGCCAACAGAAGTAGAATTTCTTTTCCTAGCACACAAACTCCTCCATATTGCCAGATGCTTTTCCCTCCCCATGTTGGTATTACCATAAGCTCTTTGATGAGCTCTGTGTCTTCTTTCTGTTTCTTTCCTGTGACAGGCGGCTGCTCCATTGAAAGGCCTAGCTGACCCCTCTCCATGGACATGGGCAAAATCCATTTGTAGCCACACATAACCATGTCAGAACCGATGAAACACCATCATTGAGCAGGTGAGGTATCAAATCCGTTCATATGTAGCATCTTTAAGTAACACTGTAGCACATTATCTAGTGCATTCATTCACCTTTAAATGATGTAGTATCTGTACTCCCGGCAGTAGTTTACACATTTGCTTTGATTTATATAAATCAGAATATTGTTGTTCATTTATTTTTCCTTCAGCTTTTGTTAAAATCAATCAATTGACTATGTGTCCAGTAAGCCCTTTTATTGCAATGCTAATAGCTAGAAATGTATTTGGGTTCTTTTTTCTTTGTATTTATATCAAGCAATTAAGGGAACTGCTCATTGCAATCATTATTCTGAAGAAAGCAAGATGCTAATGATCATTATGGCCCTGATTTCCATTGGTTTACATAAGCCTAGAGTATTATTTATACTATTTTTTTTATTTTTAGAGTTTTATTGTATTTATTCGCTTATTGTTTTGTGTGATGTGATTGTTAAAGGGATAAAATACTTGCCATTTTAATCTGCCATATATATATGTGTTGGAGAGATTTATTCTTACGTTCTTGGGGCTATCCAAATGATTTTGAGACTTTGCAATTTAGCTAGTGTCAGTTTTGGACAATGTGTGGCCTTGGGTATAATTAAAGGTGGGGGCCAAGTTCTGAAATAGCATACTAACAACCCAGTCACATTCAGTAAATATATGTTCAAATACCCTGTGCTCAGGCCCTGCTATTCTTCCTCCTCTGTGTATCCATTCCCTGACATCCTCTACCTTGTGCTCCTACCGTGTGCCCAGTCCCTGACATCCACCTGCATATATCCAAATATTTTACAAAGTTTCCAATAGCGGCCATCCTCCCCAAGCCACTCAGGCCATTCTCAGCGATAAAATAGCAATGTTATTAGGCAGAGTGAGGGAGGTGAGTTGTCTCACAGATGCCCATAAAAGGGTGGCAGCCAAAGCTAGTAAAATGGACACCAATTGGCATCAGTGAGGTTTACAGTGCATGCTAATACCACAGGCAATAGAAAGCCACCAGGGCACCTTTTCAGATGTGGACCCTGGGCAATTACTCAGTTGCCCACCCCTGAATGCCAGCCCTGAACTCACACACAATAAAGTGAACAGCAAAATAACAACTCAGGAGAACTAAAGCAGAACAAGGCAATAAACACCAAGTCTAATCAGCATCCAAGGTCCCAAGCCATGTCAAAACAAGGATCAGACAGATGTGCCATAGAAATGTCACAAAATGGCATTTGCATCTGCTTGTGTTTGCATATGCAGTTGCATCTCACAGGTACCAGGACTAATGCCAGCCAAACGATCCATCTCCTAACAAAAACTGCCACCATTAGGCATGCTGACCTATCCTAAACTGTACCCAGTCTTCCAACTGTAACCCACTGAACTGATGACTTTACTTTTTGATATATACAGCCCTCATCCAGGGCCTTAAATTGAGGTTGTGTGGCTGCAATGGGGCCCACGAGGTCAGGGGGCCCCATCATTATTACTCCTCCACCTTATTCATCATTTAGAGAAATGAAGCACTGTTTGTTTCAGTCTTTAGTTGTCTATCTGCATCCAATCAATTTAAAATACCAAAAGAAGTTTACTGTATGAGCCTTGATAGGATCCAGTTTAATGTTTGCACCAGGGACCCGTCACATTTAGTTACACCACTGCCTCATCTGACTAGAAGTAAAGGCTATTGAACTACAGAGCTCCAGCCTGTGAAGCAGACATTAGACCAATACAGCCACAACCATGAGAAGGATGCAGCACTTTCCCACAGAGGTCACTTTAAGTAAACCTATCATATTTTAGTTATATCACACATGCTTTTCAAGTAACACCTCTGCAACTTTGAGCTGTGTGCACCAAGACACTCCCCTTCATATTGCTTTTTTGGTCAACAGTTGCCATAACTTTGCCAGAACTTTTGAAAAATGTGAAATCATTTGGGTAGGAGTGGAATGGCAGTTAGGCGTTTCGGAAGAATTCCCAGTGGGTCATACTGATTTGGGGCAGCTGGGCTAGATGTAACGTCCAGGACATACCATACCATTAGCCTATCCTGTAATTCAGTTCACTTGCTGCTTCCCCCAACCCCCATGCCCCTCGCCATACCCAACACATTCCATTTCAGGTGCCACATGGCGGGGGGTCCTGTTCCAAGGAGAAGAAGAGTAACGTGAGAAAGAAACTAGCAGGAAGAAACACTTGTGCCTGGTACCAACCATCCAGGCAACCATTTGAGTTCAGGCATCACTTGGTGGGGTCCTAGCCCAATGGTGGAAAGTAGCATGAGAGAAGATCAGAGTGAAAGCATACAATTGCTGGGGAGTCTTTGGGTATGGGAGCAACACCAAGGAAGGAAGAAGGGGGTAGTACAAGGGCATTCCTACCCATGATCTTTCCCTGTAATGATATAGCTTTTTCTGTACAGCACAGTTATTGACCTGCTGGGAAGCACATTGCGGCCAGGGCTCACTTGGCATGTTATGGACTAGTTGTAGTCTGGACAAGTACCAGTAAAAACCTGCTCTGATTTTTAGTTCCAGTCCACCCTGCACATATGTAATCCTCCACCTGCTATTTTTATTAGACTATTTTATAGATGGCTGCACCCATAGTTTACATATGCTGAACGCCAATGAAAATCCTAATCTACTGCGTATCCATGGACAAACTTAAATAATTTAAATAGGCAACATTTTACAAGTTGAACGCAGGGTAACATTGTATAACGGAAAATTGACTGTTTAGTTGCATGAATATATTGTGCATGAAAGTGTGTCATATGAAACAAGTAGATGTTTACTTTATTCCTGTTGTAATTACTTTAACTAGCAAAATCACATGAGTCGGATGAAGGGCATTTGTAGGCAACCTAAAAAATCGAATGCAGCGGATTGTTCCTGGCCCAATGTTTTACAATTTACCTTATCTGCAGATTGAGGGCTCAGGCTTTGACCATTCCCAGTGCAGAGCATTGTCACAGCAGAGGAAAGTTATCAAGGACATGTCAAGAACTCTCAAAAAAAGCCAAAATAAGTTATACATAAAATGTGTGTGGGGATAGGCTATTTTATGTAATTACTTTTTCATTCTTTTATTGATCTCATGCCGATTTGCACCAGTCCTTACCACCTCTCTGTGCTGTCCTTGTCACCTACAGTTGGCTGCTATCCCTCCTAAGTCTCAAGGAACAGGGCTCCAAATTAGGGGAACCTGGGAATCGATGTACCTCACCTGGGAGGTCCAATTTTGAGCCCAGTTCTCCTGGAGCATAGGGGCAAGGACACCCATATGTACAAATATAGCTGAGATCTTCAGCTGAAGAACAAGATTTGCTGATTCTTAGACCCCAGCTCCAGCGAGCAAGGTACGGAGGTGTATACCTGAGGTTCTCCCTTTTCCAGCGACGCCCCCAGTGGGTTGTTAGCCACCCTAGGTCCGGAGATCCATCATTCAGAAGTGTACCACCCCAGGGCACACAAGCAACAGCTCTGGGAATTTGCAGAACTACTGAATGGTCCAGTCAGCCTGGATCCACAAGCCCCTGCAGAGGTGCATACCTGAAGTCCTCCTCTTTCCAACAACACCTCTAGTGGGTCACTAGCCTCAGAGAACTGAGGATCCAAATCATCCTGGGTATCAATGCACCTCGTCTGGGATTGTACAATTCTGAGCGCCAGATATCCGGACCTAGGGGGGACTAACGTCCCACTGAAGGTGCTGTTGGAAAGGGGAGAATCTCAGGTATACACCTCTGCAATAGTACCGCAAATCCTGGCACCGTTGTACGTGGGCGCTGGGGTGGTACATTTCCGAGAGCCGGATCTCCAGAACTAGGGTGGCTAATGACCCTATGATGCATTGACGTCGTCCACTGGAAAGGAGAGACCCTCATTTATAAACCCCTGCAAGGTCATGTGGATTCTCGGCGCCAAAAAATTCCATTACCTGCAATCATAGCCCCATAGTTGGTGGAGGCCCTCTTGCAGGGCAAATAGTGGAGACCCAGGAGCATGCTCCCCTTGTGAGCTGCCTATAATCTAGCCCTGGGTAGCTGTAATACTGAAATCTGTTGTAAATCTTGGGACTGCTCCCCCTCAACATCCAAGGGCTAATTCTTGACCTTAGACCTAAAAATCATTGAGCAGCCAAAGAAAAAAGAAAATGCAGCAGATCGGTGCTAGTCTGACAGTCTGTAACTCACCTGATTGCTGAATCCAAGCCTGCCCCGTGGCCCTCGCTTCCTGTATAACCTGGGTCTGCCAATCCATTAACCAACACTTCCAGCTCCCACTCTTCAGTCAGGGGGGGGGGGAGTCAGGCCTCAGTACACCCCCTCCATTTCAATGAATGGAGAGGATGTGGAAGTGCCCCTGTGATTGATGGCTGGTTGCAAGCCCGACATGCCATTAATCCTGACCCCATGATTGGGCCCCAGGCAGTGCAGGATCGGATCCAGTGATCATGTGAGTTGCTGACAATTGGACTAGCATCGATCAGCTGTGGGGGACAAACTTTTGTCTTATTTGGCTGCTAACTCACTTATAAGCTTAGACCAAAACTCTGCTTGGCTGATTGCGACTTCCTGGGACATCTTGATTTGAGATGCCCCACTGTGTGAACCCCCCCCCCCCCCCCCCCGTGATTGCCACAGATCTTACTTCTCTGACCAGCAACCCCAGCTCGGGGCTCATTCCTCTTTTAGCTGAGGCACACTCAGGTGTCCAGCCATTTATTTAGACTGGGGGCCCGATCACATCTAAGACTACAGGTGATGCGACCAGTGGGTGTTCAACCAATCAGCAATCTCAAATTTATCCGATGGACATGGCTGGGGGGAGAGCAAAGAAGCTTCCGATTTACAAAAACACATGAATTAATACTACAATTATTCTGTGGTTTGATTTGCAATTTTCTATAACGTCTCTGGAGGGTCGCACTCATACAGGCAACTGGCCTTTTCCAGTTTAGAGGCATTGTGAATTTCAAGACCGTCTGATGACAAGTGAAGTATCTTTAAGGATAAATATTGCAAGTCCAGCTGCCTTGCTTTTATTACTACAGATCAATTGCTGACTATAGTGATCGAATGCATTTAAGCATCAAACATAGATAACTGAAGGCTGGTCAACTTGTTTCTGTAATGACTTGTGTCATGCAAACATTCTTTACAGTATAGAAAAAACAAGTGGTCAGTCACATGAATGAGACCTAGAAGGCTGTCTCTTGAGTGATTACCCAGAGTTACTGTACATTTATATTACCCACAGTGCCGAGGAATGATTCTTGTGTGTCACACTCAGTCACCACACAGGCGGGGGTGACAGGTCTACAGCTTTAAAGATGCTAATCCCCAGGATAAGGAGTCATTAATGACAGCAACAATCTGTGGGCAGCCATCCTGGGATTATCACAGGGATGTAGTAAGCAGCCTTTTTATGGCAGGGTCTTTCCTTTGACCATTTTCACCTCTCGTTCTTTAGTAGGAGGGACATTGAGAGGGAAGATAAGAGTATAGCCACTTTCTTATGACTTCTGCTTAACACCATTAAAGACCTAGGTGATCTAGGGAGCCTAAAGTGGAATACCACCATAGCTTAAAGTGTGGAAGTTAGTAAAAAATGATTGCATTTTCCCGTGCTGAGGCAGGACAGCGCTTAAAGCAGACCAAAAGTCAAAAATGACTTAAACCAGACCAACACAACAAACCATGCTCATATGCATCCTTCCCCAGTGCAATTTAGATTGCTGCACATAAAAAATAATTTCCCATTTTCTAACTCATGCTGTGGTAAATTTTAAAAACAAGATGGCAGGTCATGGACTTGCAGGCCACCTGCAAACAGGAAGTGCTGCTTGGCTTCCTGTTACTGTGCATTGTCAGTTATGTCAGCTCCAAAATGGCCAATACCTATGGCCAGGCTGTTGGTCCAGTTTAAAGGAAGGCAGCAGAGGATGCCACTCTGTGCACTATGGCCTAGATGGCTGCACCCATAGTTGGAAACATTGATGGACAGCGCTAGATTTACAGGGACCAGGTAGGGTATTTTATTTTGTTAAATATATCATGCCTCAGTGCCAAGGGAGGGGACAACATTTTAGACAGGACTTCCATATAGAATTCCATGTATACCCTTGTTCCCCAATCCTATATCTACGGCAAAGCTTAACCAGCAGCTCTCTGCAGCATCCATGGTCTCTGCAGCCCTGCCGGCAGACATTTATGTCAGAAAGTGTGCAGAGTGTGGATGCCACCAGAGGCCTGCGTATGATCTGTGGGATGTGAGTATGTGGAGAAACCTTCACATTTTATGGGCACTTCTAAAGAAAGCCTATGTTTGACTGCCTGCACCTCATTCAGTCACCCAGCAGCACCCCCAAGTTACCTACTGTGGCCTACTGTGTTTTTCAGCTTTTTGCATCCCTGTCTTGTGCTTAAAAGAAGCGCCTTCGCAAAAAATATTTAAAAATCCACATAAATAATTTAGATGGCAAAAAGGAGGGATTACTTATACACCCTTCACTGAAATATAAAAAGACAACAACTCAGGTGGGATGGATTTTGAATGCTGCTGCTTTTACAGGGAAAAACTGCTGCAACTTAAACTGGAGGGGGTGGTCCGGGTCGTGTCAGCATGCCTCCTCCATTGCAATTAATCAATTGAGTATGCTGCGTGGTGGAAACTAGACTCGACCACAGCCACTATCTTGGACCAGAAAAGGCTGTCAGGGTGCTCGCTCTCCACTCCTCACAAATTTTCCACCAGCGGCTCCCAAATCTTCCCAACCCCTCCCTCTGTACAAAACCACACTGTACCCCCCAGCCAAGACACCCAAGCCCATGTTCCACCCCCTGCAATGCTATATCCTCAGCATCATGACTGTAAGGGACATAACAACCCTGCCACACCTTTCCCCTCTAAAATGCAAATGCATTAGTACAATTGATTTAACCCCTTCCCATGGTCTGTTCCTGCAATGCTATAGCCTCAGCTGACAGAAATGACTAGTTAAAGTTGGAGACACTTTCCAACATTAAATAGAGGTACATTTTTCTACTTATAAAGATACATTTTCCACTAATCCCCCAAAAATCTGCTATTGATTAGGTTTTGCAATAGAGAATTTCTACAAACAAGGAGCAGTATATTTGCAAATGCAGTAGCAGCTGCCAATTGAATATACAAACATTTCAAATTAGCCTCTTTACCCTGGACTAGATTGCAGAATACTCTAGATACAACACCGTCACAGCGAGCTCTTCTTAACTTCTTATACTGAGCTGTATTTCCCATTTGTCTAAGGCAGAACCATGTGGGGCGGGGGGCAGCAACCCTCTGGATAAAACTATAGATTTTTGATTGTGTACTTGTTTTACCCTTCTGAACATTTGCAAATAAATCCAGTGTCAAAGTTGGGGGTTAGTAGCTTCTAGCTGATCCATTGGAAACCCAAATTCTCAAAGCAGGTTGCCTTTTCGCAAGAAATAAAGAAGCTTGGGCTTTAACTAGTCCCTGGATTCAGTCTGCATGGCCTTATGGTGCACTTATTTTCATTTTCTGCCAGTAATAAATAGGTAAATAGTAAATAATAGGTGTGCTTTGGTATGAAGGGGTGTCAGGATTAATGAGTACCTAGGGTAACACAAACCCTACTAGGGATTTTATTATTAACCTGATGAGCTGGGAGCACCTGAGCAGGTCAGAAAAAGTTACTGCGATGCTGTTATCTGGGCTGACAGCCAAGCCCCCTTTCATAGCTGGGTCCTCCCTGTACTACCTCGATGGCGGCCTTGAGATGTCTGCCCTGAGCAGCTCTTGGTAGACATGTTCTGTGCTGTGGCAGGTGACATTTGCCATTGTTCTACAGAACCAGATACTTAATCGTAAAGGGATTAACCAGAAATCGCCAAGTGTAAGTCCATTGTATAGGGCTGCATGTGGCAATGTCCTAAAATGTCCTAAAATTTTTTCCATTTTTAAAATGGAGAAATAACCAAGATATTGAGGTTTAAAGTTTTACATTATGCATCATTTTCTCAAGCATGGGGCCTGGGCGCTGTGACGCAAGCACATTTTGTGCTTAGAATCAGCATCACCCTTATGTTAATTATCAGCTCATTCATCAAGTAAGCTCTATTGCAGTTCTTTAAAGAAAAATGATGTGCGGTCCTCCTCTCTTGAGACTACCAGCTGCCACACCAGGCATAGGGTCTGGGCTCCCTATGGCTCGGCCTCTCCTGCTGTTCTGGTGCCTCTGGGTCCCTCGTTGGCTCCTCTTCTGTCAGCAGAAGCTGTCACAATGACTTCCCTTCCAATGTTTGACCGAAAGGCAGGGGTGTTTATAATATTTTTTACTTTTTATATATTTATGTATATATTTGATGTGAGTTTAGTAAAGAGGATTATTGGTAGATTTAAACATTCACTGTCTAACAGCTATGTTTCTGCATCATTAAACAGACTATGCTTTGTCTTGACAATTTGGGTTTATTAACAAAATGATGGAGAGATCTCCTTTAGCATAACTCCTGAGCCTCACCAGGAGTCAGATCCTAGGAATGGGGGTAATAAATCTAAGTAATGATCTATGTGTCTATGTTCTAATGTATATGCAGCATATTATGATCGCCAATTGTATTACACAAAATGCTTTGCACGCCACCTGCTGGCTAGTGGTGCACATGCTATATTTACGTGTAATATTACATTTACCTACAAAAATGCTCATATATTCTGTATAAAAACCATCACTGCACATAAGAAATATACACATTTAGGATGCCTCAAATTATGCTTCATACTACTACAAAATGTCCAACCGCAAGGACACAATATATTTGCTGCTATTAGATCTTTGGATGGATTATGGGGTTTGATGTTGTACTATTATTATTGGGATGTCCCTGCTGTGGCCCTAATTGTCATTTTAAATGTATGTTGCTTGTGATGATTTCTGATGATTTTAAATTAATAAAAATTGTTTGGGAAATGATTTATGTGATCAATAGGTGATTGTGTGGGGTGATTGGTGCCGACCTTGGTTTATGTCTGTTTTGCGGTGGCTGGGACCGCAGTGCTTTTGTGTTGTGCTTTAGTTCTATGTAGAGACACCAGGTTGGCACATCACACCCAACTATTATTTTGGTGGTGCAGGGTCATCTCTTTGCGTTGAGGATATCTAGCAAGTACACAGAGACATAGACTGACACATAGACACACACTCAGAAGACCCTTCAGTTTTCCCTTCCCTTACGCCTTGAAAAGAAAGCCATATTTACTGCTCTATGCTAAGCTCTGAGCGCGGGTCAGCCAGTTATTCACCTTTTTGATGGCACAGGGATGCTTACCGGTGCTGTGGGTGGCAGATGTAATGAGCGGGAGCGTGTGGTAGGTAAAACAGGGAGTCTCATTCTCTCTACCACTTTTGGTCCTGAGGTCCGCAGGTTACATCCAGGAAAATAGACTTTGACCTTTAGTCCTCCCTCAAGGGAACAAGAGGATAGACTATAGCAGCGCCATACTGCCCTTTTAAATCCTCCTTGATCTTTAGTAAATATTGGTCCTCACTGCCCAGCTTAGCAGGCACAGTGGGCACAGGCGAGTGCAGCTATGCTTCACCCCTTTATTTCAATGCTGTTAGCACACACATATGACATGGCAGCATACAAGCAGGATTGTGTTGTACCATGTTAGCCATTTGAAGCAGCAGAAAGAGAAGATATCAGGCCTGAAAAGGTATCGCCTGATGTCTTCACTTTCTATGGCAGTATATAGGCAATATTGTTGGTTGTAGGGCAGTGTTGGGATTTTGTGATAAACTTGAGTTTGCTTTGTATATATGTAATTTTTAGACTCATTGGATTTTATAACACTGCACCCCACGTGAACCATGTATGCTAAGGTGAAATATTATCAGCAGAGCACATGACATGTTATATAAATCATTAAATCCACAAACTACATTGTTCATCGTGCTAAGTGTTATTTACAACAAGTTGTTCTTATCTGCACTTTGTGCTGAGCTAAGCCACATAATACCTGAACTAGACTTTACTTCAACATAAACCGGACCAACAGCCTTGCACATTTTGAAAAAAAACTCCCCAAATCTCTGTTTCCCCATCTGCATGCAAAATATTGAATCATTTTCAGCACTTACATTTGCTCCTGCGTCCACTCAAAGCTGAAACCTCACATCACAGATTTTCTACCGGTAGGCGGCCATTATGGAGCTTCCTTTCCCAGCATCCCAGCTGTGCTGTTTACTGAATTCCACTGACATAACCCCACAATGCATAACAGCAGGAAACTTCATCTTTGCAGTTGGCTTGCAGCTCCATGAGCCGCTATTTTGTTTTTAAAATGGACTACAGCTCGAATTATGTCTGAATTGCCCTGGGGAGGGATGCATAAGTCCACTGTTTCTTGTAAGAGGGTTGGCCCGGTTTAATGAACTACAAAGGCACATTTTACACAGCAACTCATTATGGCTGGCCTACCTGGGGAATTCAGGATTATTTTGCATATCATGTTTTCTTAAGCAACAGTAATGATTTTTCCTAGTACACAAAAAGGTAAAATATCAACCATTAATAACATGTCTTTATGAATGTGTTAGGTGGCAGCTTATACTGGGGAGGCTCTAAAAGCTCTAATTACTGATGAAATAACCCCGTTCCCCCCATTGTGTCAGTAAAACACTTTGCCTTTGTTTTGACTTCATACTGGGACTTGCCCTCATATTTTAACATCCTAACTGACCTGTAAAACCAGTTTGGAAGATAGGGTGGCTACTGTTTTGGCAGCCACTTAACCGATGTATAACCTGGGTGGTGCACTTGAGCAGGGCAAATACACATAGAAAATACACATTGAAAAAGGAGCCACATGAACCGTGATGGCCTGCCGTGAATGCCATGAAGGCCACTCCCCCAGGACAGAATTATGCCCCTCTGCATGCCCACTCTATTCATTGCAATGGAGGAGGCGTGCCAAGGAAGGGGCATGCCAAGGTTGAGATCTCATGCCTCCTCCATTGCAATGAGTGGAGTGGGCACGCAAAATACTCTCCTGGAGGCAAAACTGCAGGGGACCAAATGCAATTATAGCTTTTTTTTTTACCTGGACAGGGACTGTAAAGAACATTGGAAGAACATTGGAAGGCTCTTCCTTGTTCCAGCATTGCTGTAAAATGTGGCAAAGCATCTTCAGAGCAAAGTATTGTGCTGTGAAGAGTGCTACAGCTGCGCAGGAACAAGAAATGTACTGTATATATTTTAACTCTTTTATTTACTGGAACAACACAGATAATCCAAAGCTCTTTCCTCCCAGAGACCTTGTTTGCCAGATTTAATATCTCCTGAGCGTATTTCCATTTTTCTTTATTTGTCAGGACATAAAGACTTTGCACTGGACCATGGCCATGCCTCCCCCATCCAATATCCTTTTACTGACACTCAGCCTTACATTCCAGATAACTTCAGGTACGTATGAAAAATATACAGCATTGTATAAAATCCATACATTAAGCCTATATTTGCACATACTCAATATGTTCAGGTTATTGGCTAGAGGTAGGAGTTGGGTTTAGCAGCTGCATATAACTGCATTTAACTTTTTTGCATGCATTTTTTGTGTCTGCATTTCTGTTTGTTACAAATGATGCAGGGTCCTCTCCCCAAGGCTACCAGCAGGCACACCAGGCATATGTGCTGGGGTCCCCATGGCTCGAAAGGCTAAACAGCTGGGCCCCAGCTATGCCAGAACACCAGCCCCTATGCCCTTCACTGCGGATCTACTGCTCCTCCAGGGGTAAACACCAGGCCCACACAAATTGGCAATAAGGATAATGGGACAGGGGTAACAGCAAGTCACCTGCCGACATACTGGCAGGTAACTTGTCATCCCCCTTCCCTTTTGAACTTGCATAGGAGTCTATTGATGTGGTGTGTTTTAGTTTCTAAAAAGGGGTGACTTGCTTTTACCACTGCCTATAACCCCAATGGCCAGGGGGGTATGGGTGCCCATCAGCTGAACCCATGGCAAAGGACTGGCTGATGTTCTTTTATGGCCAAAGTCTGGCCATTTGGCCTTTGAGCCATGGGGACCCAAGCCCCTATGTCTAATGTGCTGGATGGGAGCCTTGGAGAGGGGGGGGGGGCATGTCATTTTTTTTTTAAATGAGAAAGACACAATGCAGATGCAAATTCATGTGAAATCTGCATTTTTACATAGGTTTGTGCTGGGCACACTATGTTTCTACACATTTTTGCATTTTGCCAGAATGGAGAAGTGTAAAAGAGGCCATTACAGGAGCTAATGAAGGATTTTTTGTCAGTACTGTACAGGTGTGAAGGTAGCCTTAGACGGAGAAGAAAATTATGAGCAACATATGTAGCAAAATATAGTATTCTGATACAGCCAAGCAAAGCCCTTTACAGTGTGCCATTAATACATTGGTGTAAATTTCATTATTAAGATTAGAATGCTATTTAGTTTCATGGTATTAACCTTCTGCACAGATACAAAAACATTTTAGTGTCATAAACCCCCTATAGCACTATCTATGATAAACTTCTGTATAACAAGATATTTACAGTGGTGGGATCGATATTTTTGTGGTCTGGCACAAGCTGCACAACTGACTTTCAATGTGAAATGTCTGCATATAATGTAATAAACACCAAACATCAAAACATATCTTACTTTAAGGGATTTACTAAGAGCTGGTTCTGGGGCGCCACTACTCCCCGGTTCTGCAAACTGGCTATAATTTCAAATGGTTCTACTGAACTAGGTGGGACCTCAAAAAAGCATGAGTAAAAATACTCACATAGCTAAATCAATCCTATTATGTTAGGAAGCATTTTAGCTTTGCAGTGTTTTACAAGAGCCTACAACTCCTGCATGGTGTATTGGCAGAATCCTTTAAATACTTCTGGTATTTCAATGAATAACATTGTGTGAATCCCATATATACATTTCCTAAAAAATATATGTATTTTTGTGCTTAGGGGATCAGTGCTCTGGTGGTAATAACATCTTTACAGAGATACTGGAGAACAGTCCTAACGGCTCATTTGTGGCTAACCTTAGCATGTTCGGGGACCCAGTGACCAGTACAGTGAGGCTCTGTCTGAGTGGTACCGATGCAGACTGGTTTTACCTAGATGGGAAGAATGTCTGGCTCAATGTATCATCTGGAAAAACCCTGGACAGAGAGGTACAGGGGCCACTGCTAGCGGATGCCAAAAAAATAAAAAACAGTGTAATATCCATACAGTTATATCTTTTATTTGTTTTTTAGGCTCTCAACTCCTCTGTTCTTATTGTCACCTTATCCTGTTCTGAGGAAGGATTTCCAATGGTAACATTATCTATTATATAATACATGTATTTCTCTTGTATCATGTGATGCACTATGTAAGTGTAATGTGTAGTAGCCTCCAAATGCTGGCAATGTACTACAGATTGCTGTACAGTAAATTTGACAATTTTACTTGTGGCCGCCACTGTGGTCCTCTTTCCTATATTCTGCCTTATGATTGAAGGTGATCTATTTTGCTGCTTCCTCCTTTAAGTCTGATCTAGTATAGGTAACAAAAAAGATATTGTTTTTATCTCTATGGCTTGTCACCTACCGTGACTCCGCAGGCTGAACTCTGATTTGGATTGGGCTTCCTCCTCTCTATACATTAAGAGCTAAAGATGCTACTAAATGGAAAACTTTTACAAGGAATCAGAAACCCAGCCTTCCCCCAGGTGTCCAGAAAAGCACCCAACCCACTGGATATTCATCTAATTCATCTAACTTATACATGAGGTTGATTGATTTACAAGGATTTCTGATGGCTGGCTGAAGGACACATCCCAAAGTGGGTACCAGTGGTGATCTGATTGGGTGTTAAGCTACATCCTCGGAGAATGATAAAATAATCTTGGAAGTGTTTTTAAAAGAATCTGTGTTTTGGGTTAAGGAAAGATAGCATAAAAGGCCAGCCAGGGCCTTCTGGTCTTTTATATTTTTAGCAACATGTAGTGTAATGTGACAGCACAACACTGGGTTTAGTCTCACAGATCTTATCTGTGCCATGTGGAAGGTCCAGGGTGATGGACTGTAAAAGTTGCTTCAAAAAAGAGGAAAAGTGGATCTTACCCATGACTGATCATCGTTAAACTGGAATAACACCCTAAAAGTCAATCTTCTGCATCTGGATAGCTCACCCGCACTATCCAGATTGCTGCAAAAAAAATTGTCTCACCTATTTAATAGCCCATATTATGTGTGATAGTCCTGGGCGCTTAGTGGCTGCAAAACTGGAAGCCGCTAAGGTCAGTACAGCGACAGCACTGCAAAGCAAAGCATGCGCGTAAGGGTAATTTTACTTAAAAATTTCAGCTCTGCAAAGTGGGCAACCTTGCACTTTTTCAACCAAAACAACCCTTTATATTTGAAATACCCCCCACATTTTCCATATTTTCTGAAAGTACACACACTAGGCATACCCAGCTTGTTGTGGGCACACCTTTCTGGAAATAATACCTCGCAGAATAAAAACCCCATTTTCCCAAAATATCAATATGAATATAAAAAAAGAAGCTAAATCAGAAAGCACAAGCTGCTCCGAACAGAGCAATACCCAACATGCATAGGTACTTTTAACCCTTTTAACTGCCAACCTCTTGGAGATTTTATAACCCTCTGTTGACAGGTCATTTTTCACCATTTTGCACTGTGTGAACTGTGATTTTTGCAGGAATTTCCAGGAAAATAATATATATTGTTTTTGGGCTTTAACATGAAATGTCTTGTTTGCCATTTTCGCGTTTTAATAATTTTGTATGTAAAGCCTCATTCCTTACAATTACAATAGTTCCTCATATGTATCGGTAGCCCCATGTTCCTGCCCAGGAGACCCCCAAACTGAAAAGAGCACTTTATGACATTTTCAAATGAAACAGAACTACTAGCCGCACTAGTAAACCCTAAACAATAAAAAAAACGGTCCCCTCTTCCCAGCATAACCAGCAGAGGCACCAGCTATGAAGAGCTACTAGCCCAGATATCCCTAGCGGGCCACCGGGCTCTTCTGTGCCCCCCCCGCCCCCCGGGCTTTGGGGAGGCAGCTAATAGGGCCGAAGGGTTAATAACAAGTCATCCGCCTGCTGCAGGTGACTTGCCAGTCCCTCAAGCCTTGTGAACTGGTATAGGGGTCTCATGGATCCCACACCAAAAACACACCATGCAGCCAGAGCAAATGTCATTTAGTAAAAGAACAGTTATTTTTGCTTTACTCACTATAATCCCGCGCCGATCCGATGACAAATGACAGCTGGTAGTGATTGGTGGAAGATAAGTGGGGGGCAGGGGATCGGAGTCCTGCCACCCACTCTCCACCGATTACTACCAGCATCTGAGAGGATGGAGGAGAGGGATGGCGTCTGGAGGCGATGGAGGAGAGGGATGGCGTCTGGAGGCGATGGAGGAGAGGGATGGCGTCTGGAGGCGATGGAGGAGAGGGATGGCGTCTGGAGGCGATGGAGGAGTGGGATGACGTCATCTGCTCCGCCCAAAAAGTTTAGGGCGAGCAGCGGCCAGCAGGGCTATTTTCACAGGCGTTTGAGAGTTTTGGCTTGATATCTTATAACTTGATATCTTATGTTTCTTTACTTGCTTTTCTATTACATTTCCTAGGTCCAGTATAGAATAATAGTCCAAGTCCTGAATGAAAACGACAATAAACCAGCTTTCCTAGAGGAATCAGTAACGGCACAGAACATTAGTGAGGTAAAAACTACAGGCAGTATAATGTGAACTGGTGCCATGAACTATCACATTTTACTTATCAAGTTCAGTTAGTAAATTAGAGCACCATCAAATGTGCTTACTGCAGGCAGCATATATTTGCAACTTGCAATTACATTTCTTTTGAGTTTAAAAGACGCCTGGGCTGTCTGAGTTCCTGTCCTTGGGGCTGACCACAGTGTGGACCCCTCCAGATGTCCAGATCCACTCACCTTCTTCCAAGCCCTTGCTGCATCTCTGCCCTGCGGCCGCATTGCCGCTCACCTCAGTGTGCGCGCCTGCGTCTGGCCTTTCTGAATGAGCAGCACGGGCACATCACGGCTGCAAGGGGAGCAGGGGGAAGCAGCTGGCGGCACACTCGGCTCCCTTCAGGGCTGCTCGGGTGTTTAGTGGTCCAGACGGCTTAGCCATCAGTGATGCCAAAGGGAGCTGTGTGTAAGCGAGCGTGCTGTTTGGCTGAGTGCTCAGTCAGTCAATCAGAGCACTCACCCAAGTCTGTGTCATGAAAACGTAAGGAAGATGTGTGTATGGGGCAACCAGGGGGGATACACACAGCAGGGCATCCCAATTCGGGATGCCGCCTCACGGAGGAACAACACAAGGGAAAGTGAAATTCCTATGTGTTATTCTTCTTTAAATAGAGATCTTCTTCAAATCCAGAAGATCAAGGTGTCTCTCCTGTATTGTACCCTACAGTGACTTTGTCATGTCTGCAATATCTCGCAGCACACTACATTACTCTACACTACATTATTCTAATTACAGGCCTCAATGTATTCAAAGGAAAAAGAAATAAGTCTGGCTGAAGCATTGAACTAGTTTAGTTTCTGAGGGAAAAAAGTCGTTTGGCCTCTCTTCATGGTCTTCATGATCAGTGTGCTTATAAGGCTAAGTAAGGTTAATATGGCATACAGAAAAGGTGACTATTCACAGTTACAAGATGGACAGAAATCCTTATCCATCCCATCTGCTGTCTACCGTGTCACAGGCTCAGCAATAGAAACTTGGCATTTTAGATTAAAAGGCAACGGTATGCGTTAATAAAAGGAGACAATGCTTAACTTTTCTGCCTGATTTGGCCAGGTTCCAGGTCTGCCCCTCCTCTGGTTCCTCTCCACTATTAACTGAATAAGTTCAGCATAGTTGTTCTGGGTAAGTGCTTCTCACTCCAAACAGTATACTCAGACCAGGAAAGCAGTAAGCTCCGCAGTCAATAGTGCGCCTGGCCATAAAAATCATGGTGCTGGACCGATAGAGTACCAAAACCCACATTTTTAACTAACATCCCCAGAATTTCTCCCGCCCATGAAGAGTTTATTTTTCCAATTTTTACTGCTCCTGCTTTACTCTTATCCCAGATAATATCCCTGTTATAACTGTAGAGCTCCACCTCCTATATTCATAGCCTCTGATGTCATTGCCACACCTATGCAATGACTGTTCCCCTGTCATCTTACAGAGAGGGACAGCAAAAAACACAGTGTTCCAGGACTATATGAATAGTGAAAATATCAATTTCTAGTTCTACACCCTAAGAAGGAAATATCGGCAGGGGCTGTGGCCAAATGTATTTCACAAGCTCAGGTAGTTGGTCCGCTTTAATGGGGTAAGGTACAGGCAGCAGATAAGTATCTCGACTGAATATATTCCTACATGCCATGGGGTCGATTCAGAGCCAGGTGACAATTCTCACTGCTATTTTAGGAGAGAAAATTGCCCTTCACTTTCATTATCTATCCTGGGGCTACTTCAGAGCCAAATTTACACCCGGTAGACAAGTCAATGGCAGTTTTCTCTCCTTAAAAAGCTGTGAAAATTCTCACCTGGCTCTGATTCGACCCCCATATGTCTGATTCTAGCTCTGATCATATAATCATTTTCTAGTTTGCTGAACATACGTTTACTACTATCATTCCATTCTCCACTAACAATGTGATGTGTTTTTTACAGCTGGCAGAGGTAGGTTCTGTCATTTTTACAGCCAAGGCTTTGGATCTGGACGGAGATACCTTAATATATGTAATTGACCGAACTATGGTAAGTATAGGCTGCTGTTTATTACTGCTTGCCTCTAATATTTGAGTGTAACAATCAATTAAGCACAAGCTATTTTTATTAAAATGATGGCACCCTAGAAATACAGCTCTGAATTTCAGATAGCCTCTTTGTAGGCTAAGTTGGGCTTCATTGATATTAAAAAGTTGGCAACCAAAACTTTTACCTCTTCCTCCAACAAAACAATCCAGTTACCACTGGCAGGACCTGTTTTAAAAAAACTAGGGCCCTGGGTAAAATCAAAAGTGGGGCCCCAGATTCGGTTGCCAGGTAATTTGCCTCCCGCTGTGTGCGCCATGCACAGGCATTCAGTTGTGGCAGGTGTGGCCACGCACAGCAGAAATAGAATGCAGGTGCTGACACTGCTGCTCACACATACACCATGGACAAAGGATTTCATACAGTGGGTCATCCCAGTTCTGGGTGCCCTGGGGAGTAGTGATCAGACTGGTTTTGTTCCGCTCTAAAGCTAAAGCTCCGATTGTGTGCTGGACTGTGAAATCTACCTATTTTGCTGCAGTAATTTCCTCTGCGTTCCATGCTTGGCTGGTAATCATAGCCCTGAGCATGACAGGTCCTCACTCCCACCTCACTGACTGCGGTCACATGACAGGCGGCAAAGAGACGCTGCTATACCCGGGGCAAAGCACCCAGAGCAGAGGATATTTGTGAAACAAGCAGGACATAAATCACCTTGCACAAGCCGATTCCTGCCTTAGTTCTAAAGAAAATAATGGAAGCGTCATCGAACCTGGCATGAGGTGTCCCAAGGGGCCCTAGACAGTCTGCTTATTTATGTACGGGGAACTAAGCAGGCACTTCAGCAAGGGGCCCCTGTGGGGATGGGGGCCTGGGACAGCTGCCTGGTTTGCCCTTCCCCAAACACCAACTTTGACCACTTGTCGCCACTGCCGCAGACTAACACTCATGGTCTATTGAGGCACCTCAAACAGACAAGCCCATTCTGCTGCGAAAGTTCAAATAAATAGAAGGAAAACAACTCTCCTTATTATCCACAACCAAGGCTGTTTCTAGGGAAGGGAGGGCAGGGCGACCGCACCTTTATTCCAGCCATCCTGTTTTCTTGCAGATGAGTCAGGGCCACTGTTGGTGGTACAGCCCAAAAGGCAGAACTCTGGTCCCCCAAAGGCAGGGGGGCACTCCATGCTGCTAAAGGACAGGCACAGCACGGCATGTAGCTGTATGAAACAGGATTGGCGAGGAGGGAGCAGAACTTTTTCCTTTCCACATTGATTGTTATTTTGCCTAAAAACTGCCCTGCCCATAACGTAGTGGGAAAAGGAAACCAACACGGCTTCCAAGCCCCTTTTATCTCCTTCCCGCTAATCTCCTCGACAGATTTCCTGCCCCCCCCAGATGTTGAAGTTGACCGCTGCTTCCCCACAAACCTCCTGCCGACTGGTCGTTCCAAGTGGAAAGCTCCCCAGGTTTTTGGGGTGATGTGGAAGGGTGGCTCCCCAGTACAATTAATACTGTATTTATGCCGCTTTTCAACATTCACATTTAAAACCCATCCTTTATTTGGGCAGCTTTCATGGACAACTGTCTTCAACACAATACCCACAGTGAATGCATGCATGCAAGTCAATATAAATCCAACATTACTGCAGTAACAGAACCGCTTACCTATATACTGAAATGAGGGGGTGATCAGACAGGCTTTACCCACAGACTTCTTACAAACACACTGAAACACATAGGTTTTTAACTTTTAGCATAATAACGATAAATAAAAAAACCAAACAACCTTAGCTTAAAGAGGGTTCACAAAAATGAATCCCCACTCTTGCTGCACAGGATCCCAGTGGAACATTTGTTTGTTCTAGTCCTATTTACATGACCCTGTCAGTAGACGGGGCAGAGCAGAACATTTGTTGGAAAGTTATGTCCTTTATTCTCTTTTCAGGGTGACTACAAATACTTTCACATGGATCTTCCAGACAATGGCAAAGTATTGCTATCACGGCCTGTCGATTTTGAAACCATACAGGAACTTGAGGTGGTCATTCATGCTGTGGTAAGCCTAGAGTTTTACTCTTTAGTATTATTATCATATATATATTATCAATATATATATATATATATATATATATATATATATATATATATATACACTTTACTAAAGCAGGCATGCATTCAGGGGCACCTAGAATCTAGAATAAAAAAATCCAAATCAGGGTGCCCACCAGAGATGAACAAAACTCGGGAGACTGAGGGGACCTGCACTGGATCAACAGTGTGTATCCCCATGGATAGAAGAAAACTCGCCTTTCTGGCAATCCCATGATGGACAGCCAATCTTTTGTCCACATTCCCTGAGCTGTTGGATTGCCAGCTAGGTGAGTTTTTTTGGTGATCGCTGAAGTTTCACAAAGCAGGGCATCTCAAATCAGGATGCTCCAGGGAGATGGGATCAGCCAGTTGTAAAATCTTATAGCATCCAGGGCTGCTCATTGTGGCCGACGTTTCTATTTAAAGGAGGACTATGGTGAAAAAATGGCCCAATGATAAAAATTCATAGAAATAAGCTGGATGGCGGGTGAAGGGGTCACCCAGCATCAAGAATTATCCAGCCAGGCTTGCTTATTTTTTTTAATTGAAGAAAGAGGAAAAGGGGGGGGGCAGGCTCTGTCACCCCTGATACACTAAACCTGTCACCTTGGATTTTATTCCTACCAGAAGAGAATAAACCATAAGCTTGGTAGGAATTGTATTCAGTTCGGGTATATAAGTGACCCCTCCTCTCATTAGCCAATGTATTTACATGGATTTTTTATATTATACAATTTCATGATACAGCTCCTTAAGGTGGACCAAAACCCAGGATTTTGATTATCCTGGGTTTTGGTCCTTTCCCCGAGGGCACCCACAATCGGGGGGCTGTGTGAACCCCCCCTCCCGTGGTGAGACCAGCTCACCTCTTCCCGGTCCCATGGCGCATCTAAGAGCAGCGCATCTGAGCGCCCTGACAGCCGCATCCTCTGCTTCCCTCTAACAGGGAGCGTGCCCGCGCCGGCCATTCACAAATGCTAGAGGGATAGCGGGACACGGCTGCTGCTTTTAGACGCGCAGTGAGACCGGGAAACGAGGTAAGTGAATGCCCCCCCATCATACCAGTCTTAAGGTTACTCCGCTCCTTGCCAAGTCTTGTTAACCATGAATGAAAGATGAATTACTTATGCTCATGAGCCCTTCGTATGCCCCGCCTGACCACTTAGCATCGCCAATCTTGTGCACCACTGCTTCACTGGAAAACCCCAAAAGTTGAGAACAAAGGGCTGTTTTTGGGCTTCCTAGGGCTTGGTACCACCAATTTGTGATGCCCCAGGGAGGGGGTGTTCACCTGGCTTCAATTCCAGTCAGTTGAATCCTTAATTAAAGGCACATACACTATCTTTGGCTACCTTGGGGCTGATTTAACAACCGGAAGTACATTTTCACCTGGTGCTGAATCAACCCCAAAGACAATAAAAGTGAATGGCAGTTTTCTCTCCCAAAAAAGGAGTGAGTTTTCTCGCTCTGCATTAACCCCTATGTGTCTATATTATGATATACTATATACTAATTCTAGAATATTTAGCAAAAGGTCGATAACCACCGGACTCCTATCCTGAGTTCAGAAATGTATTAAGTGGGCGCACGGTCCGCAGGGACACTGCAGTTCCTGATGAAGGGGGCACATGCACCCCCGAAATGTTGATTTATGACAACTATGGATGGAATATAATATTTAGCTATTCGTACTTATACAAATTAAGTGAATGTATTTAACAACCTTCAAAATATAGTTCTAAATGCTTACAGTCAACATATATAATATATATTGTATGCTGTAAGTGGGTTGCAGGCACACTACCTAGAACCCAGTGCCTTTTTCCAGTCTAATGATTATAATGTGAGCCCTTTTAAATGCCCCTTAAGTGGCTTAGTATGATGAATGGAGTAACTGAAGACAGATGCACTAATTCTTGTAGCTATATGTCAGTGTTAAAGATATAGTAATCCTGGCTAGGGGTGTCCCTCACACACTGCCAGTAATCACATTTGGTGTTAATCTCCTGTAATAGTATTTTCCATAAACCATTTGACACTTCTGCTCATTCTGGGCTAGACACTGCCTTTGACTGGTCATTATAGGACTCTCCTCCTATTACCTTTGAGCTTGCAGCTAAACGTTCTGATCTTACCATATATAGGTGCTATCCTCTTAGCGCTGGGGGTGGGAGATAATGTAGCAGCCCAACCCGGCTGTTGGTGTGTCCATCAGAACAGAATATTAAAATAGAACAGCAACCTATTCAAAATGATTGCTTTTCAAAGACATCAGCGATCGCAAAGCCTTTTGCTAGTAACTGTCAAGTCTAAAATCAAAGTATAGTGTAAATGTTATTTATGTTTTAAATACATTAGGTCGGTTTAGTAAATAAGTTAACATTAATGTATATGTAATGTATTGGAGCAGTATGGATATCTACAAATGTCAAATCAGAAATTAGACTCACTGAAAAGGGGGAAAAGCAAAGTACTTTTTCTTGTATCAGGTTTCCTGCTGTATTCGCTTAACTGCCATTTGCAGTTACTGTATATGTAGATTTATTTGTTTTGCTTCCTATTCAGACCATTCAGCAGAGAACACCTAAACCTTGATTCACCTTTTCACCTGTTCTCCAGGGCAATTCCCATTGTCATGCAACTTGGAGCGAGGACTTTTGGGTGAAATATCTTCTTTTTGTGTGATTTTTCGTTTGGTTTATGAGAATTTACGCAGGCGAGTTTACTTTCTCACAAAAGCAGGAGTTTCCAGGGAGGCTCTGAATCAACCCACTAGTTTAGGGAGTCAACATGATTTGTCATTAGCGTTAATGTGTAGTAACAATCTCATTATCATTCTATCAATGTGACCAGTTAGAGGAACATTTTTTTTTGCATCTAACACAACTGGCAGTAGTGTGCTATTTGGCCTCATATTGGGCTTGCCTGTATGTGTGGCATGCTATGTGTAAATCCTCTACAGTATATATATATATATATATATATATATATATATATATATACTGTATATATTATATGTGGAGCTGTATGTGGATACAGCTGTCTTTCATACCCATGGTGGGCGTCTCTGCATTGCCACGGCATTCTCACTTCCCACCTCTGCACGCTCCCACCACAAGAACGTAAGGTCTGCATGGCACATAGAGCATGGATGCTGCCGCAGGATCTCAGAGCGAGGTGAGTATGCACTCAGCTGTATAGAGGTTTACACGGTGGGGCATCAGGAATTTATTTTGGACCAGATAAGAAGATATGGGTTGTCCTCTTCAAATTAACTCTTGAGATACACCTGTTGTGTAACAGCAATGTACTGCAGAGCTATTTATCTGCTTTGTATTTTATTAGGAAATGACAACAAGAGAACGTCAACGCACTACCGCCAGAGTGCGGGTCAATGTTCTTGATGGAGATGACCAGTATCCACAGTTTCTCCCATGTCAGTACATGTTACATGATGGTGTTAATGTCTGTGTCAGTCCTGTATACTTGGTGAACATCACAGCAGGAGAAGATCCAGTGAGTGTTTGTGGGAACCTTCCACCTGACTTTTTTTAATACAGTGTCGGTGAAAACAGAATATGACATTATGACATTTAATGCACTTACTGCCTCCAAGTTCCACAAAACAAATTCCACTGCTACTCATGGGGAGAGCCATACACTTCACCTAACCTTTCCTTGTCTATGGTGAGTTTTAAACCTTTGTAACATTTTCACCACCAATACACAAGAAACCCTCTCCTTATAGGGTACTGCCTCGCTTACTCTGAGAGCAGTCACTGACAGAGAAAACTTCTAGTTCCAGACATCATCATCACTGTAACTACTGCCTGTCCCCATCACACCAACCAGCAAACTTGAAAAGAAAGTAAAGTTACTATGTGTTCACTTGTTTGGCAGCTAATCATGTGACTGCTGGCAACTATTTTAGGTTTCATGTGCAAGTCATATGGCAAACAGACTGGGCACTGGATTGGCAGGTATGACACATGGATAAGGAAGTGGTAAAAACTGGCTGACTTGGCTTTTGTTCCTCTTAAACAAATACGTCCTACTAGTACAAACACATATACCTATAAAACTATGAAAGGGTTTGCCACATACTTCAGAGAAAAGACTGACACCATTAGACAAACTTGCTTCTGTCTTCCTCTTCAACACCGCTTTATTCCCATTATCTTACACAAACCCACATCCTAATACGTGCTATTCTGACCATCTTTGGTCCATCGCTCTTGCTTTCTTCCTCAGTCTTCTTTCCAGCCATTTGGTTTGTTGTTTTAAGCTATTATTCAGAGCATGTTTCCCCAAGGAGTGTGTTTATTACATTAATTACATTCTAAAGCTAATTGGATGAGAGTTGTATTTGACTCTGTCACCTCACACATTACCTGCTTGGATTGGGTCTAATATACTGTACCCACTTAGAAACAGGTCAGAGAAGGAACAAACTGTTGCTTCCAAACCTTCAAAGTATATATTGTGCTCCTTTGTTAGTGTTTGTGCATCCTAATCCTCCAGCCTGTCAGCTCTTACAAGCATGGCTCATTCCCTCCCTATAGGTTGTATGGACTATGCATGATATCCTGTAAACTGCATATTCTTTTATTTTTAGGCTGGCATCATCTGCCATTACTTTGGTGGCAGTGTACTACACTAATGAACAATAATAACAATTTGACATCTTTTGTTTCATTTATCAGACAGGGCCACTTATCTTCTCACCTGGTCCTATATTTGCTGAAGACGGCGACAAAGGCATCATGGCTCCAATCTCATACTCTCTCCTCTCAGGTGACATAATAAAGTTAAGTAGTATAACATAGTTGAAATCACTGTATAAATGTAAATTATTTGGATTGTGAAACAGTCATTTTACAGAGCCAGCCTTTATTTAAACTAAGCGTACAACTTTGTTTTACTTCTCCCTTCCGTCCAGGATCTTGGACTAAGAGGCCGATTCATTAATAGCGGCAGGTAGCGACAGTTGAGCGACTGTAGCGGCATTTTCAGAGCGCCCGCTAGTAGTCGCTGTGCTTGGCCGTTGTTCGGTAGTTGATAGCGACTCAGTCGGTTTGCCGTAATGTTGAATATTGGGTGAGGAGTCGCTATTTGACAGGTTCCGAGCTGTATGGGAGCGCATGATAGCGACTGGCCCTAGCGACCGGCTCCCACCATATTCATTAAAAAATCACGCTCAAAAAATTCTGGCGGCGATGGGTTAAAAGTAGTTTTTTAACCCCCAAATAACCATATTTTTGGAAACCAAAAAAAACAAGTTTTTTCAATAATTTTAACCTGTAATATCAATTCTGTACATGTTTTTTTTATTTTTTTTACCTTAAAAAAATTATCTAAAATGGCAGAAGTGGTCACAGAATTTTTCACATTTAAAAAAAAAAAAAATAAAAAAATAACAATTAATTATGAATATTTAAACCGGACCTTCAGCGTGATTTAATGAAAAGCTCAAACTCTTAAAAATCTATTCCCCAGCAGCTAAAATTAATATATTTTACGTTTTTAGTCACTAAGGTATTATTCTTTCCCCCACTGGGCTGCAACTCTGTTCAGGAATTTAGGATACGGGCGCCGCCATCTTGACTCAGAAGCATCACACTTACTGAGGAGAGGAGAGTGGGATAAGGTACAGGGGGGCGGGTTATAGCTGTGCTTTGCTCAGACACAGCAGAGCTGGGGTCAGGTAAAGGTCAGCAGTCCCAGAATGCAGAGCAGCACAGTCAGGAGGCACTTCCTGTTTGCAGGCTGCCTGATAAGATGGCGGCTTCCATAAGCCGCCATCTTGGATGTTTAAAGGCTCATAACATGCAGTAGATGCAGGTAGGATGATTTTTAATGTGGCCAATCTGTATGTACAGGGTGTGGGAAACATATAAGATAGACTCGTATTCAGAGTGAAGGTCCGCTTTAAAGATTGTTCCATTGAAATGCATTGGAGAGCGCCAGGTAGCGAGAGGTCATACCTGTCGCTGTTCAAGGTCGGACGCTGGCGCTGTGGGCTGAGGCTGGAATAATGATGAATGAATCGCTATATGGCGCTATCTCAGTCGCTAAGCAGGATTGGCTTGATAAACGTGTGATTGTGGTGGGGAGCCGGCGTTCTCGCGGCGGAGCCCGTCATTAACGGCCACTCACCAGTCGCTACCTGTCGCTATTCCTTCATAAATAAGGGCCTAAGCTTTCAGACAGTAAAAAATAACAAAAGAGAGTCCAGAGAGTATGTGGTTGGTCCAAACTGGCATGGGATAAGTTATGTTAGTGGCAGTGGTGGGTGTACTAGGGGTGTCTTTTGAGGATACATGGGACATGTTTGTGACAGCAGCCAGATATAGGAAGGTTGAGACTTTTTTTTGTTTTTGCACTTGAACCTGCTGCCAAGTCTGATTTGCACATTAAAACACTCACCCTTTAGACACTTGACCCTATTGCAGAAGTGGGACCCAGCTTCAGATGACGACCACTGGCGAAGATCATGAATGGCCAACAGTGATTGGGTGACTCACAAGTTATGTATGATTCTTGCTGCAGTCTGAAGCTAAAAGCAGAGCCTACAGCTTACAATGTTCAGCTCCTGTCAGGGGAATGGGAACCTGGTGCTGCACAGGCATGTTTATCTTGTGCTCACCAGGGGAGGAAAGGGGTGGGAGGGTTGGCGGGGGTGCACCATAGTGGGCAATAGGTCCAATTTTCTTATCTATGAGAGTAATTTAACATGTCTTATAATTTTAAATACATTTATATCAACCAAATCAAGAGGGGTGCAAGAGAGGTTGGGTGGGAAATAATGAAGCAAAGCTAGTGGTGGAAGTACAAGTTATTGTAGTCACAAGTAAGGATAAGATATGCTGCCTTAAAGTAGACCCTAAGGTCAAAATAAAATGTCTCTCCCCCAGTAACGTTACGGAGAAAAAATTCCCCTGGTCCTGGCAGTGATGCTACACAAATGGGGCATTCCCGCTCCCTCAGTGCAACCGCTGGCAGAGTATCAGGTTGCTAGGTGGGCGCAGGGCTAGTGCACAGAGCAGAGGGTGTAGTGATGGCAGGTCTGTGCAGCCTCATTGCAGCAGCCGCCAGAGGAACGTGCTTTCCTTTTATTTTATTTATTCTTAACCCCCCTAATGTGACCAAGCACCAGAGGAGGGTGGGTGATGGATTACGATTTGACTTTAAGGTCTCTTTAAAACCATATACAATGTATATACAGTATACTAAGGGACTTATTCATGAAGGGATAGCGCCAGGTAGTGCCTGTACAGCTCCAGGTAGCGGCAGGTGAACGCCGGAGACGGCACGCAATTACACATTTATGAAGCCGAATCTAGTGAGCGACTAGAACAACGCCATGTAGCGTCCGATTCCTCATTATCCCAGCCTCAGCGTACAGCGCCGGCGTTCAGCCTTGCAGAGCTCCACGTCTAACGTGTCGTTACCTGGCGCTCTCCCATACATTTCTATGGACGATCCTTAAATCCCTTTCCTGATCCCATTTTTTTTCCCTTAAAAAAAAAAACAACCTTCTGACATGTATCTTGGCCAAGAAAATGACATTTTTGAAAACTTTTTTGAATAATAATATTTTTATGCAGAAATATCCTTACATGTCTGCTATTAAAGTGGTCATGTTACAATGTTATAACAATGTAATTCCATATGTTTTCACTTTGTTACTAGTGGATACATGTCCAAAAACAGCCTTTAATCTCACAGGCGCTATGGGCTACAATTACATGATTTTGAGCGAGGCGGCGAAGTTTGTGGCTGTTTTTTTGATGAATGCGGTGTTACTCAGTCGCACTGAGCTGGCGTTATGGTGCGCTCACATACAGCGTAGTATAGCGACTCACATATCATATTCATCAATGCCGGACAGCAACTAAGGCGCTTTGAGACAATGATCCATGGCTGAGCACAGCGACTACTAGCGGGCGCTTTGAAATCTGCTCTACAGATGCTCACCTGTTGCTACCTGGCGTAAGTAATGAATCAGCCTGCCCGTGTATCCCAGGTATTTTACAAGGTTTGTTTTTATAGGTGTATTACCCTTAGGTATAGTTTACCGCATATATCTCAAGTAAGGTCAGTATCTTTCTTTACTTTACTGGCCACTGGCCTGGCGGTGCTGGCATTTGTTTTTTACTGGTAATTGGAGATGGGAAAAGTATACCCACAATTATAATTACCAGTAAAATAAACAAATACTGGCACCACCAGGCCAGTGGCCAATAAAGTATAACAAAAATACCGGCCACGTGGCAACCCTAATCTCAAGTGACACATTTATTTACCTGTCTTTTAAGGTCCTGACAGTGACAAGTTCCAGATTGATAATGTAACTGGATTACTTTCTTTGGCTCACGTCTTGGAAAGCAAGTTTGCACCTAGCACCTTCAGCCTAAAGGTTATGGTGAGCACTGTCCTTTTTGTTTAAATTGAACAGTTACATAAACTCATACAAGCTTTAAACCGGACCTCCAGCATCTAAAATGACTATATTTAACATTTTTAGTCACTTACTTTTTATTCTTTCCCCCACTGGGCTGCAACTCTGTTCAGGACTCTAGGATACGTGCGTCACCATCTTCCCTCAGAAGCATCACATACTGAGGAAAGGAGAGTGGAGTAAAAGTACAGGGGCCGGGGTTATAGCTGTGCTTTGCTCAGACAGAGCAGAGCTGGGGTCAGGGAAAGGACAGCAATCCCAGAATGCAGAGCTGCACAGTCACAAGACACTTCCTGTAGCCTCCATGGCAGCCTGAGCCTCCATGGGCCACCATCTTGGATGTTTAAAGGCTCATAACATGCAGTAGATGCAGGTAGGATGATTTTTAATGTGAGCAATCTGTATGTACAGGGTGTGGGAAACATATAAGGTAGACTCTTATTCAGGGTGAAGGTCCGGTTTACGTGAGAGTGGGTAGGAAACCATTCTGTAATATAGGTATCTATTCATCATACATCCCTAACTATTGTTTTAAATCGTCTCAAAAGTCACCATGGCTGGCTCTGGAGTCTACATGAGTGGTCTTTACCAGTGTCTCCCATGATGCTGTGTTCACCGGCAGCTGCATTGCCATAGCTGTGGCGTGCTCCTGTGCCCAGACATTCAGATTCAGGCTGGAGGTACGGGCACTCCAAACTGAACAAGAAAACTACGGATGCAGCCAGCTGGCTGGTTCACCTCACCTGACACTCTTCAGATCAGCCAATAATAATAATTTTTTTTTTTTAATGCATGGCTGCGCACACATAGGAATTCGTCCTCCGCATTTAACCCATTCGTGCAGTGAATGTACACATGCCCGGAGCGGTGGGCTGCCCTAATTACGGCGCCCGGGGAGCAGTTGTAGGGTTAGGTGCCTTGCTCAAGAGCACTTCAGTCATGTCCCAGGACCGGGATTTGAACCCGCCACCCTGCAGTCACAAGTCCGCTCCTTTACCTCTAGGCCACAACTGCCCCAATAATCTGCTGTGTGGGGGCGTCACCTCAGATGGGTGGATGGATAATGCAGGGGTTGGGGGGGGAGGGTTTTGTTCCACATTTAATATTACTAGAACATCATGTTTTTATTTATAATAGCCTTTTCTAGTCATATAAACCAAAAAACAGATATGAGTTCTATGTAAACAGTCACGTTTTCCCTCGCCTGAAGCAGGGAACCATTGTTTTTGCCCTTCATGTTGCCAAAATATTGGAAGCATACTATTCCTTAGAATGTTGTTGTATGTTGTAACATGCTGCTGCCCCCCAGCCTATCACAAACCATGGCAAGTAATGAATAGTATCCTTGGTAAATACTAGATTACCTCCGCTACAGTACCTTTGTGCTGTTTTTATATATCGCAGGCCCAACACCAGACTAGCTTGGGGATATAAATACAGATGTAGTCTGGCCTTTGTTTCCTAGGCCTGTGGTTGCCTTCCTGTATTTTATTTTTCTTTTATTACTATGATACATGTTGGTATGGAGCCCAGTTGTGGCTATGAAGCATTGTGTAGACACTGTCACATATATAAGTGCATTGCATATTGCTTACTGCCCTATCATTTCATGCATTTCTTACAGGCCTCCCAAGTTGGTGACTCCAGAAAGTATTCAGTAGCTGAAGTACATGTCCATTTACTGACGGCCAACAAACATTCACCACGTTTTGATGCCAATCAATATCAAGGATTTGTGCAGGAAGATAACAATCCTGCAGCCCTAGTCAGCACTTACAATGGCCGTGTCCTCTCCATCACACCTATAGATGGTGATTTTCCAAATGTAAGGTTTCATGGAATGACTTTTTTTATTATTATATTTGCAAATTAGTAGCTGTGACTTTTTTTCTTGGCAACCTGCAACAATCCAGCAAATTAAATACAGCAGTCTAAAGACACCAGGGGTGGGCTCTGTGCTTCCCAAATCATGCTGCCCGACTGTGTGTACCCCTTCTGAACAACTCACCCTTGCCCCAGCTCCCATGGTGAGTTAAACAATGCCAGACGCATACCCATCATCTCTGTACTGAAGCATGCTCCTTGATGGGGGGTGCTTTCAAGTCAGAAGGGAACTGGGGATGTGGCCACACTAGCGCCCTATTACCGAACTTGGTGTCTAAACAAAGCTGTATGCTGGGCATTAATATGTGGGGCCCCGGGGCAAGGATCGAGACCCGTCATAGTTATAAGGTGTTTTCCGCTTTAAAGTGGTCAAGCCTTTTAAAATAAATGTTATAGCCCTGAAATCAGCAGTGAGTATCATCCGATTTCTAGATGCCCTACACTGCATAATGCCTGGAAAGCCCAATCCCCCTGACCCGATACTTTAGAGATTGCAACCCTCACATGTGGATTTGCTGGGTGGGTCTGCACACAGAGCACTGTACAAGGCCACCCTGCAAACTTCACTGTCTGCCAGTGTTCTGTGTTAACATAGAAACATAGAAGGTTGACGGCAGAAGGAGACCATACGGTCCATCTAGTCTGCCCTTATGTGTATACTGTATGTTCTCTTTATCTTAGGATAGATGTGTGCTTATCCCAGGCATGTTTAAATTCAGTGACTGTTGATTTTCCAACTACCTCTGCTGGAAGTTTGTTCCAAGCATCTACTACTCTTTCTGTAAAATAATATTTTCTAACATTGCTCCTGATCTTCCCCCCGACTAGCTTCAGGTTGTGCCCCCTTGTTCTATCATTAAGCTTCTTCTTAAAAACACTTCCCTCCTGAACCTTACTCAATCCTTTCACATATTTAAAGGTCTCAATCATGTCCCCCCTCTCCCTTCTTTCCTCCAGACTGTACAAATTAAGTTCTTTAAGTCTCTCCTGATAAGTTTTAAGTTTAAGTCCTTCCACCATTTTCGTTGCCCGCCTTTGGACCCGTTCTATTTGAATAATGTCTTTTTGCAGGTAAGGTCTCCAGAACTGCACACAGTATTCTAGCTGTGGCCTTACCAGGGCTCTATACAACGGCATCACAACCTCCCTCTTCCTACTGGTGATGCCTCGAGCTATGCAGCCGAGCATCCTGCTTGCTTTTCCCACTGCCTGGCTACACTGTCCACTCATCTTGCAGCTATCAGTAATCAGTATCCCTAAATCTCTCTCCTCCGAGGTCCTGGCTAACACAGTGCTGCCCATACGGTACTCAGAGCAGGGATTCCTTCTACCAAAGTGCATGATTTTACATTTAGAGACATTAAACTCTAGTTTCCACAGTTTTGACCATCTATCCAGTAAAGCTAAATCATTTTCCATGTTGCAGACACCTCCAGGAATATCCACCCTATTACTAACCTTTGTATCATCAGCAAACAGACAAACTTTTCCTACCAAGCCTTCTCCTATGTCACTTACAAATATATTAAAAAGAATGGGGCCCAGGACAGAGCCTTGCGGCACACCACTTGTAACTCGCCTTTGTTCAGATTGCACACCATTTACAACAACGCTCTGATACCGATCCCTCAGCCAACTGGAAATCCACTGAACTATCCAGGGATTGAGTCCTACCTTCAATAACTTATCTATGAGCTCCTTATGGGGTACAGTGTCAAAGGCTTTGCTAAAATCCAGATAGGCGATATCCACAGCACCACCTTCATCCAACACGTTAGTGACATTGTCAAAGAAATCAATAAGATTGGTCTGACATGATCTGGTGGTGCAGAAGTAGGGAAACCAGCTGGTATGTGGAGCAGTGCATCCAGCAATCAGATGCGCCCTCCCCCCTATTTAAGAGGACCAGCATTTGAGTGTTGATCATCATAAAGTAGGGCTCTATTCTATGATAACTTCTGCATTCCTGTTATAAATAAAGCATACACTACGTTACTTTTGACTAATTCATGTATTGACTTTTTGATGATTGATGTTTTCTTCTTTTTAGGGAACCAATACACAGATCCACCTCAGTCTGCTCTCACATTCTAATCACAGTCAGCTATTCCACATAACAGAGAGTGGCCTGCTTATAGCAAAAGCAAACCAACTGCAAGCAACTGAGACCTATCCCCTAAAGGTACATTCCTATCTACAAGCTACACCTCTCAATCCTGCTATCTATTTAGTGTTCCGTATATGTTTCCAGGGCCAGATTATGAGGGGGGCAGACAGGGCGCATGTCTCCGGCCTCCACCACTTGTCTTGCAAAGGGGGCCTTCACCAACCTTTGGGTTATGGTCTGGTACAGGAGGCTTTTCGGTGTTTGGTCTGATGGGCCGCTGGCCAGTAACAAAGCTATTGGCGGCAGCCCTGCTCCTGGGCAAGCATTATTTTGCAAACCGGTAGCCAAAGCCACCACAGGGCAGGACAGAGAGTCTAGAGCAGCAAAGATGCCATCGGCAATGCTACAGTGATGGGTGTGTGCAGAGCTGTCACTGCACATAAGCCACCAAGCACAGCCACTGGCAGCTCAATGCAGGGAACTGTTTTCTGCTGGACCAGCTGGATGACTACACTACCCCTGCCTGGAATGGCAAAGCAGGAGTTGGGTGGCACAAGGGACTGGATCTGCTGTTCCAGTAAGTAGGTGGGTGTCAGACAACCACCAATCAGTTATTTGGCTTGACTACCGGTATTATTTTAAAGGAAAATAAAATACTGTATCTGGGGCCTCCACCAGATTTTGTGCCCAGGGCCCTCCACCACACTTATTCTGGCCCTGTGTGTTTCATATACATATTGTACTGATATAGACATTCTATACACATTTTATTGTTTTGACTAGCGATTCTTAACCAAGCAGGTGCAGAAAGCATGTTTACTACTTAATGAAACCATATTACTAGATGTACTCATCCAACAGCTGATTATGCTTTTCAAGTTCATAGGTGGTCCAGTTCACTTCTTAACAGCCTCCTCAGTGACCTCCTACATCTTGGCCACCCAATGCTGAAGAAAGAAAGGATGGGGAGACCGAGCATGATTTAAGAGGCTGGAGCAGATCTAAACTACTGGCCCATTTGAAAAAAGCTCAACATAGTCAAGCAGCTGGTCACGTTTCTGGCAGTTTAGAAACTGGGCCGGCAGCAATGGACCACCTATAGCCTTTTAAAGCATATTCAGCTATATGAGTATTTGTACAAATAATGAAGGTTTGCTTTAAATATATTTGCTCCTGTGTTAACTGCAGATCATTGCAAGGGATGAGGAATCTGGGGAAACTGCTAATTGCACAGTGATAGTGAAGGTCTTGGCTCACGGGCAGGCAGGTAAAAATAATGTACTTCTAATTATAACCTTCCTCAATCTCTAATCCCCTCATATGATTGTCAGGCTTTGTGGTTTAATTTGATATGCTGAAGAGATTATTATTTTTCTAGTAGCATTTGGAATGTTATTAAACTTCAATGTTTCTGGAACTACCGAAAATAAGACAGGTCTTATAAATGTATTTTGCTCTGAAAGAGGCGCTAGGGGTTATTTTGGGGGTCTTACTTTTTGCTGTTGGTACGGTGGCGGCAGGATCTTCGTCTGCAAAGGCAGTCAGCAAGGAGAGGCCAGTGTGTGGGACGGGAGCAGTGGCAGAAGCATCATCATTCCTCGGTGAGTTACAAAATAAGGCGTCAGGGGAGAGACGCCAGTGTAAAGGACTGCACCAGCGGTGGCGCCGGCAGCATGGGTGACCAAGCAGCGGAAATGCCAGCACACCGAGGGGAGTGGCGGCCTCAGCAGAGGGACAGGGGCGGCCGCAGCATGGGCGGTGGATAAGCGTGGGAAATGCCAGCACACTGAGGGGAGTAGCAGCCTCAGCAGAGGGACGGGGCAGCTCCAGCATGGGCGCTGGCTAAGTGGGGGAAATGCCAGCACACTGAGGGGAGTAGCAGCCTCAGCAGAGGGACAGGGGAGGCCGCAGCATGAGCGGTGGCTAAGCGTGGGAAATGCCAGCACACTGAGGGGAGTAGCAGCCTCAGCAGAGGGACGGGGCAGCTCCAGCATGGGCGCTGGCTAAGTGGGGGAAATGCCAGCACACTGAGGGGAGTAGCAGCCTCAGCAGAGGGACGGGGCAGCTCCAGCATGGGCGCTGGCTAAGCGGGGGAAATGCCAGCACACTGAGGGGAGTAGCAGCCTCAGCAGAGGGACGGGGCAGCTACAGCATGGGCGGTGACCGAGCAGGAGAAAATACCATTTTGTGAGTACTCACCTGTAAAATGGGTATTACGAGTATGTCACACACCCCACTTCCAACATTCATGACACTTGGGAAACCGGCCTGTAGAGGGCGATCTTGCAGAGATGACATGAAAAAAAGGTAGCCCCTCCTGGTCCATAAGTACCTGGGACCTCCCACTATTCCCCAGTCCTTAAGAAAGCAGTAAGAACCAGGAAGAGCCAATTATATAGCAAAATTGAAAATAACAAGAACACCATATAAAGGATCCCAGAACAAAAAGGGCGGGGGAAGCGGGGTGTGTGACATACTCGTAATACCCATTTTACAGGTGAGTACTCACAAAATGGTATTATTCCTAGTATGTCACACACCCCGCTTCCAACATTCATGACACTTGGGACATCCAATAGCAGTGTCAATAAAGGGTGGGGATCCAACAAGGAAATAAGGCATAACTTAAATTACTGCAGCTTGCAGAACCTTGCGGCCAAAAGCAGCATCCGCTGAGGCCTGCACATCAACCTTGTAAAACTTAGAAAAAGTATGCACCGAAGACCAAGTAGCAGCCTTGCAAACTTGTTCAACAGAAGCCTGGTGCTGAAAAGCCAAAGATGCTCCAACAGCACGAGTAGAATGAGCAGTAACACGAAAAGGGGGTACTTTCCCCTTAGCGGGCGCCAAACCCTTCCTAGGCCCAGAAGGCACAACAAAAAAGGCATCCGTCCTACGGAAGGCCGAAGTAGTAACCAAATAATATTTAACGCAACTAACTACATCCAAATTAGGGCACAGTGAAGGAAGAACTATATCCTGATTTAGGTGGAAAGCAGACACCACACCACCTTAGGAAGGAAATCCGGTTTAAAATGGAAAACTACCTTGTCCTGATGCCTCTCAAAGTAAGGAGCCTGGATTGACAGGGCCGCCAATTCTGAAACCCGACGGACAGAGGTAATAGCAACCAAAAAAGCAACCTTCTGAGTAAGAATATGAAGAGGAACATCCTGCAATGGCTCAAAAGGAGCAGCCTGCATAACAGAAAGCACCAAGTTCAGATCCCAAACTGGAAGTAAGGACTTTCTAGGAGGCCGCACATGCGTGACCCCCTGGAGTCTTAACCAAAGGATGAAGAGCAAAAGATCTTTGAAAGAAAATAGCCAAAGCAGAAACCTGCCCTTTCAAAGTACTAATCTGGAACCCCAAATCCAGACCACGTTGCAGAAACTCCAAAACCCTAGGGATGGAAAATACCCTGCAGGGCAAGGCCCTAGACTCACACCAATCAATATAGGACCTCCAAGTCCTGTAGTAAACAACAGAGGAAGATTTCTTCCTAGCTCTAACAAGAGTCTGAATGACAGCGTCAGAAAGACCTTCCTCCTTTAAGATGGAGATTTCAGCAGCCATGCCGTCAAAGCCAGCGTTGGTAAATTGGGGTAACAGAGTTGACCCTGGGCGATGAGATCTGGAAGAAGAGGCAGAAAGTACAAAAGACACAAATAATTCACATCGCTTGAGGGCGACAAACTCATCAGAGGCTGGATCAAGCCCTGAGGTATTCAATAGGTCTCTAACAACAGACCTAATAGCAACTGCCATATGTGCCGAAGCACCCACAGGCCGCAAGGCCGAACCAACACTAGCAAAAGCGTGGCACGCCATTTGATCAATACGCTTGTCCTCCCCATCCTTAAGGGTAGTGGATTCAGGAAAATGCAACACAGAGGAATTGGACAAATTGAGCACAGGGGCATCCACCTCAGGAGAGGATGACCAATGCTTAACTGTGTCTGCTGGAAAAGGATACTTTTTATCTCAGCCTAAAGGAATGCCAGGAAGCCGTGCAGGCTTCTCCCATTCCTTAAGAATGATATCCTCAAAATGTTGCTGGTTAGGAAACTCTAAACAAGGCTTGGAGGCTCCAAAGAACTCCCCATTTTGAGGAGGGGCTGCTTCTGGAGGTGTGATAGCCAAAACCTCAAACAATTGAGCAAGAGCTTTAGGGGTGTCAAAAACATCCCCCTCTCCTTGTTCAACGTCAGTACCCACAAATTGCTGAGCATCAGAAGTATCAGATTCCTCACAAAATTCCCCTTCTTCCGACCAATCAAGAAACTCGCAACTGTCAAATTCACTTGCCGGAACGGCTGGAGCCAAATGTTTCCTTTTAGCTGAGGCCTTTTTGGCCACAGAGCTAGACATTAATTTTTCAATGTGAGCCAACCTGGCACATACATCAGAAAGCGACTCTCCACCCATGACAACATCACTGGGGGAACGGACAAGACAAGGTGGTGTAGGAGAAGAGACAGGAGCCGCAGGCCCTGAGGCTTGGGCCCCTGACTGCTGCATTATAGTCAACTGTGCACAAGAAATGCAAAGAAATGCATTATCCCCAACAAGGGATGCCCCACATCCTAAACACTGCCGAGTCTGTCCCGAAGGAACTGAGGTCCCAGGTACTTATGGACCAGGAGGGGCTACCTTTTTTTCATGTCATCTTTGCAAGATCGCCCTCTACAGGCCGGGTTCCCAAGTGTTATGGATGTTGGAAACGGGGTGTGTGACATACTAGGAATATGCCAGCACACTGAGGAGAGCGGCAGCCTCAGCAGAGGGACAGGGGCGGCCGCAGCATCGCCTGTTACTGCATATAAGTGAAGCTCTTGTGAGCCCTGCAGGAAGGATAGAGTCCTGTTAAAAATGGGGGTCAGTAAGATCAGAGCTTGCCTGTGTGATGAGCCCTCAACCCGCCCCCATCCCTCTGCCGAAGCCCGGCAGCTGGATGACAAATTGTTACTAGGGCTTATTTTTCGTGGTAGGGATTATATTTTTAAACATTAGCAAAAATGCTGAAAAATCCTACTAGGGCTTATTTTTGGGAAAATATATATGTATATAGTATAGATATAACTCAGGCTAAGCACAATTATTATTTATGTTTTTATTAGTTTTATAAGAGGTCAAAACGGCAGATCGAGCCTACAGTATATACCAGAGGCAGAATGTCCTTATGAGATTGATAAAGATTACATTTGTGCTACTGGCTTTCAAACATGGGTCCAGATCTTGCCCTAATTAAAAGCAGTTCATTTTTACTTCTGACATTAATCATCCTAATGCACATTCATTTTACGTTATGTTTTTCAATAGCATCCAGATTAAAAATTTTAAAGCATTTTCGGTGTCAATGGAAGTCAATAGTTGGGCCTCGGCCTTAAAGCGGAACTTCACTTAACAATGACTCACCCCGCACTGCTACCCTACCCTGGCACTGAGGCAGGACTTGGGGTTATAAAGAAAAAAAAAACCCTACCTTAGCAAGGTGCCCATGCCGTCCTCCTAGACTCATGTAGCCGCTGCAGAAAGGGTAGCAAAGCTGCATCCCCCGGCTCCACGCGCGCCCCCACTGCTCATTCACTTGAGTCCAGTAAAAGATGGCGCCGTCCAGAATCCGGAGTGTTGGAGGATCAGCAAGGGTACCTGACTAAGGTAAGGGGGGGGGGGGGGTTTCTTTGTAAACCCTGTCCTACCTCAGCACCAGGGTAGGGTGGCAGGACAGGGGGGGGGGTCATTTTTAAGTTCCGCTTTAAAGAGACATGTCGTGTCATTTTTAATATAGCAAGTTTTGTTCCATTCCTCATGCTGTGAACCCCCCTTGCTGGGTTTCCTTACCTACACTAATGATCTGCAGGGTTTCACGCAGCATGGCATCTCAAATTGGCATGCCCTGTGGACAGGTAAATCACCAAAATTGGCTGATTTCTATAGCAACACTGAGCTGTCTGGACATAAAATCCTTATGTAGGCCAAACATTGGTAGCATTAGACCTTACCTTTAAGCAACAGAAACCAGTTACTGGTCACCTTTTTAAAGTGGACCAAAACTCACAATTTTGACTATCCTCGATCTTGATCATTTTGCCCCTGGCACCCCGATTGGGGGTGCCCCGATGTATGAAACCCCCAGGTCGCCCTTCCCCAGTCCTATGGCGCTCCTGCCCCTTCTTCTAAGATGAGCGGATCCAAACGCGCTGGTGGCCGCATCCCCCACTACCCTCTAACAGGGAACGTGCCTACGCCGGCCACTCACAAGTGCCAGATGCGGGCACGCACCCTGCTAAAGGGATAGTGGGGATGCAGCCTCTGCTCACGCATGTGCCGTTAGGTCGGAAAAGAAGGTGAGTTTCTAAGCGACCTGGGGGGTTTCACACAGCAGGGCATTCCGATTCTGGATTCCCCAGGGGGAGGTAATCAATCGGCCCTAGAATCTTATAGACTCCAGGACCATCAGACCGTGAGTTTTGGTCCACTTTAAGACTCACATGGATCAACTTCTTGGGCACTAGAAAAGAGAATTTCTGTATTTACTAAACCTGAAATCCTCTTTACAGGAGGATGAGGGTGTAGATGCACTGTAGGCCTTAAGAACTACCTTCCTGCTGCTCCACAAATATTGAGCAATACTCACCTCTTCCAGGCTGGATATCCATCTGATGGGACTCAAACCACAGCACACACTACTGCATCCAGCACCTCCAACAACAGTGACATCCCCCCCCCCCTTGACACATTATATTATGTAGGTCCACTTAAGTATTTTACCAATGCTAAACTAGGATTTTATTTAAAAGCAGAGGATGTCTCTGGTGTGAAGATTTCCTGGAGTGAAGCCATTAACTGAAATGGCTGATCCCCATTATTATGATATAAAGTGTTGGCTAGTCAGTTTCCTGACATTGGATGCATTATTATAATGTCAGTAACTTTTTGACACTTGCTCTTATTTTTTCCCCTTCTCTGTAAATATCTACTTGTTTTTGTAGCACCACGAGATCCATCAGAGCCAAAGGCCATGTTTACTATTCCAGACCTTCCCATTATGGCTGTTGGACTTGGAGTTCTTGGGTTGATGTTTGGGGTACTATTGTTTCTTTTATTGCGGATCTTAAAGAATCATCGACAGCAGCAACAGCAGATGAGCCAAACATCACTTGTCACAGAAAAGCATCCAAGTGTGGTATGACACTAGCAGACTTTATAACTGTCACCAAATTTCACCCTCTAAAAAACAGCATATATATAAGCCTTTTAATGCACAATTGGTGTTTTGAATGTAATCGTTTTCAATTAAAGTTACTATCCAGCTGAAAAAGCCCATTCACTCATCAGTGACACCCAAGTGGGTAAAGTAAAACCTTAGCGGAGCCTGGCTTGTCACCCACCTCCATAGCTGAAGTGGGGACGTGTATCCCGAGCTTCTGGGCATGATGAGTGTCAGTGTCATGATTTGATCACAGCCACTGCAGTACACTGTGGCTGCTCAACAAAGTGCAAACCAGCAGCAGCCACCTCCCAAAGTATGACAGGAACCTGTTGTTCTTTATTTTATTTTATTTTGAACCGGACCTTCACCCTGAAAAAGAGCATATCTTGTATGTTTCTCCCACCCTGTACATACAGATTGCACACATTGAAAATCATCCTGCTGCATCTACAGCATTTTCTAAGCCTTTAAACATTCAAGATGGCAGCACATGTCTCATGCTGATTGCAGACAGGTCCATTCTGACTATGCCGCTCTGCATTCTGGGATTGCTGTCCTTTTCCTGACCCCAGCTGTGCTCTGTCTGAGCAAAACACAGCTATAACCCCCCCCCTGCACTTTTGCCCCCTTTCCTCAGTATGTGATGCTTCTGAGGCAAGATGGCAGCGCCCGTATCCTAGAGTCCTGAACATAGTTGCAGCCCAGTGGGGGAAAGAGTAATAGGTAAGTAACTAAAAACATAAACTGTATTAATTTTAGATGCTGCAGAATAGTTTTTAAGGGTTTGGGCTTTTCATTAAATTATGCTGAAGGTCCTGTTTAACAACATCACTAGGACATCACTGGCTGGAAGGGGAGGAACGTTTTATTTTGGGTTGGACAGTCACTTTAATGCCCCACCACTCACTGTATACAGTATATGTGCAGAAATGTCCTGACTTTCTGAACAAGCCAGACCAGTTGGGCCTACTGGTTGGCCCATGCACAGGAGCTTTTTATGGTCATGCTCAGTTTTATTCCATTTCTTAAGGAATACTTTCATCTCAGCACTTTCAATCACCCTAGTCCCAAACAGATTTGAAAAAAAAGTCCTATGTAAAAAGTAAAATCTGAAGGAGCAGTCATATACAACAGGGATCCCCAACCCTCCTCCTGAAGATCCACCAACATGCCAGGTTTTGGGGCTCTCCACACAGACACACAGGAGAAGTAATTAGAGCAGCAACAGAGCTATTGAGCCAATTGGCCTTGAGGAAGAGGGTTGGGGAACACTCATATACAATATATACAGTAAGTCACCTTACAGCAAGGCTTTAATGAGAACTAAGCTAATAATGGCCTACAGGACCCACCATCTCAGCCTGCTATCAGTCACCTAGAAATGCCAAAACATTAGGCATTAGTCCTTCTGACAGCTGCAGCCATGGTGCCACACAGGTCCACCAAGCAAACCCAATTGGTTGCCAGTGGTCATGTACTATACAGTACTGTTAGTGTATTAGAGGGCTGCTATGGTGTTTTCTACTGGCTGTCATAAAGGACATTATAAAAGCATTGCAGCCATGAAAAGAGTAAGAGGACTTCTACGTCCATAAATCTATCAGGTTGTAAAACCATCCAAACCTAATCCCTAGTGCATTTCAAATCCTCAGGGCAATCGAGATTCTTTCTAAAAGAAAACACTGGCAAAATGTAATCAAGATCTGGCCCTGTATGCAATATTAATACAAGGGAGCTGAAAGGAAGATCAGCCGTATCTCTGCATCAAATTAGTCATCTTACTAGAAAACCTGCTTAAGTGTTTCTTCCTTAACAAGTATTATGGGACACATTAACAATCTGCAGCAAAATCTAATATTACACTCCAAATAGGGAATAGGGACACATAAGTATTTCTTCTATTGAGTGTCTAGTATTGTAAATATTCATTTGATCCCTCTGCTATGTACAGATCTTTCTATTTTTCTTTATTAAGTCTTATTTTTGTATTACTGTGAAACATTAATAAAATAGATGCTTTCAATGTGAACTGTGTTGGTTTTTGTCACCATCCTCTCAAAATAAAGAAGCCCAAGCTGTTGAGACTATTCAAAAGCTGGCTTTCTCCCATGCTGCTGAGGATGCGGCAGTGCGTGCTCCCTATTGAAGTCAATGAGAGTCATTTGGCAAAGAATGTAAACAGGGCAAACTGCTATGATTGGCTGCGAGCCCACGTATAGGCCGCAGGAACAAAGAAGAGGTGAGAAATTCAGGAGACTCCGGGGAACGAAACAAACCTTCAGGAAAACTTCCGTGTTTTGTTCTGCTTTAAGCTAAAGTAACATTTGGATGCTACAGGCAACTACTTACTCTATTTACTCCACTTAAAGAAACTGTCCAGGCAAATTGTAAAAAACATAATTCAGCAGCTTACCTTGACATATCTGCCCTTTCCCTTACTGTAACCTTCCAGCAGCACCTAGAAGCAGAAATGTGGCATGAACCTTTGGCACTCCCCCTGATTCCTCTAGAAGTTGACCACCAATGATAGAGCGTAACTGGTGGTCTATTATTCTGCCCCACCCCTACATGGCCACCTGTGTATTGCAGCATTGTTATTTGGTGTCAAAGTATCCGGATATAAACACGTTGCCAGTTATTGTACTGGAGAGTGGCCACAGCCAAATGAAAATGTCAAAATACCTTTTCACCACTTGGGGGGGGGGGGGTGTTTTGAACCAAAAAAACGTGGACATTAGGAGCTTGAGGGCAATGCTATTATATGGTCTATGTAGTTGACCGGATACCGTGGCTCTGCCCAGAGAATGAATCACAAACATAAGAGAACTGTGCAGTTTTGCCAAAGTGATATATTCATGTATTCAACCTCTACACAGAAGCTCAGAATTAAAGTGGAACAAAACCCACCAGCGCCCGGCCTGGAATCTAAAAGATTCTGAATGCCCCAAGGGCACAAAACAAAACCCGGGAAAGTCAAATTTCCAGATTTTGTTCTGCTTTAACAGACTAAAAAACATACATATACTGTATGTTTTATACACACCTGTATACACATGCAAATATACATCTTTTGCTCATCAACCACTTTAACATAGTACAACAAATAATAGTATTGTATAACAGATATATATACATTGTGACATTTGCAAAGCTATGGCTGATAAGAGATATTTGTACTGCTTTTCTATGTCAGTGCTAACGTGTATCTAATGTGTATCTCTTTCTCTGCTGCTGCAACAAAGCGCTTAAAGTGGTTCCAACCAGTAAGTATTGATGAATTAGGAACACAGTAATCTAAAAGTCATCACGTGGCTTAAAGCAGCTCATAACCCTGACAGGCTGTTATTCTGTGTTCTTTTGGAGTCCAGGGCTGGCCCCTAGCCTGCCCCTGGGGAATCCTAAATCGGAATGCTCCGCTGTGCGAAACCCTCAGGGTTGCTGGTAAACTCACGTATAACTGGTGACTCCCACAGCATTGTGTCTGTCTGTGGCCGCATCCCTGTGGCTGTGTGTTCTCCCGCACCCATGCAGATAAGCTGGGCACAAGAGTACGAGCACTCAGCAAAGAGCCGGGGATGCGCCCAGCCCCCTGGTGAACGCCAACCAGCGCTTGAGAGATCAGCAAGCTCAAAAGTGCCAGAAGTAGTGGCACAGGAAGCAATGTTTGTGTAATGGCTCATTGCAACAAGTAGATAAATAACCGTTCATTGAACGAGCGAACAAAGAAACGACCATATTGTATGCGAAGGGACAACTTGGGACAAAAAAGATTGTCAGTGCTTTAGGTTCTATACTAAACATCACACTGTAATATCTGTTTGAATTGTCCTATGTATTTCAGTGTTTTATGCAGGTGTGTAATTACCATTTTGTAAGGAAACATAAAATAAAATAGTACTAAAAATATCAATTAAAAAACAGAGAGAAAATAGAGTGATAAATAAAAGGCGACTGAACTTTTTGGGTCATATGACTGCTAGAAAAATTCTCATACAAGATCTCAGTATTTCTACAAGAACACTAATATTTCCAATGAGTGGTGAAATGTCTTTAAAGTGGATTAGAACCCATATTCCCCCCTCCCCACCTCTCCAGTACCTTGGGTGCTGCTGTCGGCTTTGGCAGTGGCCCAATTTTTAAATAAAACAGGGTTTTTCCACTGCTGAAGCAACGTCCTGCAGCGCTTTCAAGGTCGCCAATTGGTTGATCTCAAAAGTGTCATCGTGATGACCCTGGCACCCTGTTTGGGCACGTGGATGCAACCGCACCCAGTCATTCAGAAAGGTTGCGTGTGCACAGCTACAGGGAAGCTGTTGATGCGGCACCGCCAATCTCAGCTGCGTGGGAGCAGTCCGGTAAATGTGAGTTTACCGGTGACCTTGGGGCTTTTACACAGAAGGGCTTCCTGCTATAGAATGCCCTGGGGGCAGGCTAGCGGCCAGCCCTGGAACAGCACGGCCACATGGGTTTTACTCCAATTTAGGTATACTCAGTAAGTCCAGTCACTTTACCTATCGCTCCAGATATGTCCTGGTTTAGGTAATAAAACATTTTACCTACCCCGTCAGGTAAATTCATGAATGAAAGTTGTGTTCTTTTATCTTTACAGGTTAATACTAGCAAATCTTCACCCCAGGGTGAAGATCAAGGCTACCAAAACGCAGCTTACAGCGGGAACCCCGATGAAGAGAAGACTAACCAAGGTCAAAAAACCTTGTCCCCTAGTAAGCAAAGCTTAGTAAAGGAGTCCAGCAAGTCAGATGGCAATGGAAACAAGCAGCAGAAGAGAACCCCGGCTGTAGCTGTGATCTCACCAGGAAACCAGTGTTTGGGAAGCTCTCCCTCCAGCAGAAAGCAAGAAATGGCAGGTGGGTAAAAGGTCAGATATTCTAGTTTAGCATTCTTAATTTACAAAAATTATGGCCGCACTAACTAGTGCTTGGGGCGTGCTACACTGGCCGTGTAATGTGTATTTTACCCTAGGAGGAGATCCCACATTCCCCTCAAACCCGCCAGAAAGACAGCACCGCCCAAATTGAAAGTACAAAAATCACCTATTTATTTTCAATCATGAATCATGGATCACATATTACAAACATTTAAAAACATCCTAAAAAGGTCACAACAATGACCACCAGGGGGCACAAAGCGCCGGCTCTTTTCTTATATCCTATACCAACTGATATACACTCTATATACAGACCACCATTACTAGTGCATTTATCAAATGTATAACATTAAAGTGCTAAGTGTTTCAACCTATAATTATCTAGTGAGGACCGCCAAGAGCGGAAAAAGCAAAACAAATCAAAACCATATCACATGTGTATACAATCAGTACATTACCCATACACTTGGCCAGCATATCGATCTGTCCCCCTGCCCCTAGCCTACGCGTTCGTAACGGTCGGGGACCCGTTACTTCATGGGCACAAAAAGTCATGAAGTAATATGTGATCCATGATTCATGATTGAAAATAAATAGGTGATTTTTGTACTTTCAATTTGGGCAGTGCTGTCTTTCTGGCCGGTTTGAGGGGAATGTGGGATCTCCTCCTAGGGTAAAATACTAGTTTAGCATTCTCACATTTTCCTGAGCTGTCAGTCACATATAACCATTGTAAAAACAAACAAAATAGCTGTTTAAAGTGAATAAAGCACACAAAAAGGGACATAAATCGTTTTCATCACCTAATCAGACTTGGCTGAGGTATAGTTGGGAACAAATCAGGTTGGAGTACAGGTCAGTCTGCAGCCTTGTTGAGTACCCCCTGATAGGATTTCGAGTCCCGTGGATTGGGAACCCTTGGTCTAGGGCCCAATGATAAAAACCCATATAAATATGCTGGATGGCGGGAGGAGGCGTCACTTATACACCCGGGATCAAGAAATATCCAGCCAGGCTTGTTTTTTTTAATGGAAGGAAAAAGACATCAGGGGTGACAGGCTCTGTCACCTGTCATAGACCAAACCTGTCAACCCTGGATTTTATTCCTACCAGGAGATGAAAACCAAAAGCTTTGCAGCAGTTCTATTCAGTTTGGGTGTATAAGTGACCCCTCCTCTCATTAGCCAATGTGTTTATATGGATTTTTAACATTACACAATTTCGCGACAGTGCTCCTTTAAGTAGATTGCCCAGGCTAGAGTAAAAACAAATCATTGTTTGATTACCTGTCATACATTTCAACCTAGAGCTGCTAAAGCCAGACCCTCTTTTGTAGCTCAACCCCATTTGGTCATATCTCCACCTAACCTGTGTCAGAATGTATGGGGCATACCAATTCTTATATGTGCAGGGTAGCTTAGCTTCTTCTTGTCTGCCTTTCCCTGCTTATTTCTATACTGCAAAGTTACCTGAGAGCAAAATCTAAAGATATAAGATATATCCTCTTATGCTAAAAGTAAATAAGCTCTTTAGTTGTTTTAAATACACAGACATGAAAAGGGGGCACTGTACCTTTCTTTACAGACACTGGCCTCGATTCAACAAAGTTTGTAACAAGGAATGAGTCTGTTTCTTGAGAAGAAATACTACAATTTTAGGCTTTTTATAATTATTGCTATACAGCAAAGAAAAAATACAAGCTTCATTTTCTATTATTTTTCACTTGTCTTCTCTCACGAAGTGAAAAAAATTGTCTAAAGTGAAAAAAAATAAAATTGTAAAAATTGAGTGTGATTCAGCAAAGTTTTTACTAGTATTTGCCCTGAGCAGGTGTAAAAAATACTCAGCACATTCCCTTATGTTTTTTTACCTAAAAGCAATTTCCAACATGTGTTTTTTTCACAGTGAAATGCGGTTTAAGCTTTATTTTTTATAAATGATATTATACCGTTTTAACAAAAAAATTACCACTGACACCCCAGCAAAATCACCAAACCTGGGCCAAATGCCAAAGGGGCTAATAAGTTGCCCAGCATGGTAATCTGGAGAAAACGGCCATGATTTATTTTCATTTTAATTGAAACAATAAAATAAATAAAAAACCCGTAGGTCTGTAGGATTAAATCTACACAACCATCCAGTTTCCTTTGCTAATAGTGGGATGAATAACAAGAAAATGTCACTTACTAAAGCCATTTTCATATGAAAACGTACATTTTTCTCCTGAATTTTCAAGCCTATTCAACTGGACAAATTTAGTCAGCTTTGTTGAAGCTTGAAGTTACTTAAACCGGACCAACACCTGTTTTTCCTTTAACGGGTGTTGGTCCCGCAGACGCATATAACCCCCCAGAACACCCATAATCCTCCCCTTCGCAGCGCCAGGAAAAGAGTCCTGCGATTGGCCGGTGGGCGGAAGATCACATTTGAGAAAGTGGAACTGCAGGGCATCAATCCTTTTCAGAGGGTATGTGCGTACACTCTTTTGTTTTGTAATATAATATGAAACAAAACAAATGTCAATGTTTAAGCATTTATTGGTGAGGCAATGGGGGGCATGCTAATTAGTTAGTGAAGTTTAACTTTGGGGTGTAAACTGACATGTCACATCTGAGTGATAGGGTGCAGTTGTCCTTACCTCATTGGAAAAGTAATGCACCTCACCTATAGAAATGCTACATTGCCACTACAAGTATGTTTTGTGAGAAACAAAATGAAACAAATATTTTTATTGCACTTTATTTTTGTGCGATGGTTAAAACGTTCACTCAAATGCAAGTTTCAATTCACACCCAAAAGCACCCTGCAAGGAAAACTTGCCAAATTATTTGCATGACCCCCCCAATATCACAATCTACGGATTTGACCTAGATGTTTCTATATTTTTAGTTAAAAATCAGAACCCTTTGATTTTCTGTAGCAGAGCCTTTGAACAGAATGCAATGTACCCACCAGGAGACGACCACGACTGCAGTAATACAACCAAAAAAGGTGGCGATAACCCAAGCACTAGTCGTCTGTGAGGAGGAGAACAGCGCTCACATGAAGCAAGCACCTGAAGAAGACAACAACATCTGTCTCCAAGCCATCTGCGACCCAGCCACTGATGTCTGTGAGGAGGTAACAGAAAGCCAGGATGGTTCAGGAACATGGCCCGAGCCTCCTCAGTTATCCCGGTTGCCTGTTGTTGTAGAAGTAAATGAAGAAATATCAGAGCCTGAAGGAGAATCCAGTGCCCATCATGCATCACTGGGCAGTGAGATCATCACCCCTGGCTCCCTTATGCAGTTATTAGAAGACTCTATTGAATGTTAATTTATTTAGGCTTCATGTATAAAAGAAAATGGAAGGACAGTTCTCCTTCAGGGGCAAATGTATGCATGAGGCTAAATGTATGCCTTTCCTTCATGTAGACTTTTATTATATAAGACTGGCCTCAAATATCTTTTTCTACCATTTTATATTCATCTCAGAATCACAGATAGGGATGTTAATGCCTCAATATATAAATATATCACATTGTGCCACAACAATCATACTCTGAACTGATAAAAAATGCTACCCAACACAAAATAAGCTAAATACGGGCCGCACCAGCAAACCTCTCACTACTAGCCGGGCTACACACCAGACAAACCAAAGTTAGTAGGGGGATGCCCAAAGTTAGCAGAGGGATGCCCTAAACACAAAATAAGAGTAAGATTGAGTGCTTGGATGCCAGCTGCACTGTGCTACCAATACTGATATGCCCAGATTATGACTCCTTACCTTCCACCGGATGTCCCCTTACCTGGAAGTTACATGCTATTTTCCAGCTTCTCCATGCCAGCACAGGGTTGCTTTTTGTATAAGTGGTGTACTGTATTGCTGCCATGTGACAGTGGACACAACTTATTAGTGGTTACTGTAGACTAGAAGGATAATGTTAAACCCAGGAGAGATGATCCAGTGGAGCAACAACCCCTCAAACCTCACTCTTCGGCCCTTTTCACACCTTGTTTTGGAGTAGAGATACTCCAGTACGATACAGACAGGAAGCACTATGTGCTATGTGTTTGCACATCTGCAACACAGGTTATAGAAGGCAGCACAGTTAAAGCAAATGTATTGCACTTTAGTTGTGTGCGTTGCAGTGCACCACGGTGCTTCATGTTACATTACATACGATCCCCGATGTGGTCATCAGTCTCTTTCCTCAGCATCCAGCACCTACTGCACCTTCCCTCAGATCTTAAAGTGGACCGTCACCCAGGGGTGATCGGCCCGGGAATCTATAAGATTCCCCCAAACACCCCAAATCCCCTTACCTTGTCTTCCCCTTACCTCGCGCCCCTCTAGACGTGCGCGCGCCCACGCCGGCCGTCTGTGAATGGCCGGCGCGGGCGCGTCAAGAGTGACGCGCGGGAGGTGGCGGCGGAGGAGCCGCTTGTCCGCGGCTTGTCCGTCGGCGCTGGGAGCAGGGAGAGGTGAGTTTTTCGGGTGATCGGGGGGGGTTTCACACAGCGGGGCACCCTGATCGGGGGTGCCCCACCGAAGTGAACCAAGACCCAGGATAGTCAAAATCCTGGGTGTTGGTCCACTTTAAAGCTGATTTTTTCATCCTCCTGATGCCCTTGCTGAAGCAGAGACCCTTTTGCCACCACCTACGGGTCCTCTTCTATATAAGCCCACCACTGCACCACAACAGACGCACAGACACACAATAGTGTACAACTGTGTACTGTACAATGCAGTAACCCTTCCCTTGCCTTCTTTATTTATTGTGCTTCAGAAGAGCTCCTCCTGCTAGCTCCATGCTCACAGACAGGCTATGCTAAATGTGCTTAACATTGTTGGTCAGGGTGTGTACCCCTTCATCCAATTATTGGATTATTGGTGACTGGACAAATGACCACAAGCTGGTGCCCAGCTGATGAGGGATGGAGTACAATGTTGCTTGAGAAGCCAAAGCTGCACTGGATCATTTCTCAGACAAATAGGGTATTTTTTTCCATCTTAGAGATTTTACCTATGCTGGGTTTGGTTCATGCCCCCAGCCCCAGGTCATATCAGTGTGGGATGACCCACTCTGAAAACTACAGCTCACTAGTATTGATACCTCATCGTCAATCTCATGGCATATGCTCCTCCAATCAGATTTCATTGCCAGGCATATAAATGAGCCACAAAGAAACATAGAAGGTTGAAGCTAGGATAGAGAAGGATAGATATGGTCCATCTAATCTGCCCTTATGTGTATACTGTATGTACTCTTTATCTTAGGATAGATGTGTGCTTATCCCAGGCATGTTTAAATTCACTTACTGTTGATTTTCCAACTACCTCTGCTGGAAGTTTTTCACACCCAAAACTCACATGTCCCATCTAAGTGCATGATACTGAATCATTGTCACCACTTACATTTGCTCCTGCATCCACTCAAAGCTTAATGCCACGTCACCAATTTTCTCCTGGTTGCAGCCATCTTGGAGCACCCAAGAGGCTTATTCTGCTGCCTAACCTAACCCATAATGCAAAGCAACAGGAAACCCAGCAGCACTTCCTCTTTGCAGGCCACTGACAAAGCCATAAGACACCATGGGGGGGGAGGGTAAATCTACTACAGGCAGGAGTTACAAAATGTATGCACATATTTATGAACATGGTGCATATGAAAAAATACATTAACCTTCCTGGCGTTGCGATATAGACAAATGCAATGGCAACGGAAGCGTTGCCATTGCATTTGTCTCTCACGCACGGCTCCGCCCCCATGAGCCTCTGCGGCTCACAGAGACGGAACCCAGAAGCGGAGAGGGACGCCGCAGCCGCGGCTCTCACCTGCGATCGCGGCGGAGACATCGCTGGATCGCAAGGAGAAGGTAAGGAGGCTGCGCCGCCCGCTCTTGCTCCCAAATCGATCCCGAGCGTGACTCGGGGTCACCGCCACTTACAGCGCAAATTGACCCCGAGTCACGCTCGGGATCGCCGCCAAGGGGGTTAAGATATTAAAATACATTAATATACAAATATATAGTTTCAAAGAGTGCAGGAGCTTCATACTGTTAAGCCCTCTCAAACATCTTGTGCCACTAATCATCAGAGGGGAAGGGGGTTAGGGGAGCAATTTAATAAACGTATTTTTGACTGGAGGTCCACTTTAGTTCCTTATTCCTCAAAATGTCCGTTCTTGAGCAGATACAGTAGCTACTCTTTTTAAACCAGCATAGTAATACCAGATAGAAGTGACTGGTTCATGGTTACTTATTTATGTACTCTCCACCCACCCGGTGGTGACTGTCCAGTTTGATATGTCATTCTGAGCAGTATTTGCTCGCCACAGGAGGCACATACATGTGACATAGAGGTCTCAACATATGTGTGCTTACATAGTGGGCCTGCCACTGGAAATGTAGGCCACAACCCACAATGGATAGCTTTTCCTTCCCAGTAAATGGCATGAAACAAAGGTATTCATAAGAACAGCCTTGCCTGTGTATTCTTCTAACAGAAGATGGCAGTATAAATCAGTCATGAAAATATAACAATAAAAAAAAAGTCCTGTCTTTTAAATATCCCAGTGCGTGATGTATTAATTACTAATGTCAAACAATGTTGGTAATAAGTGTTGTAAATCTTTTTTATAATGATTAAACATTTTACTGAAAAAGTAAATGGTGTACACTTTTCTAATCAAAATAGCATCTGGCAATAAAACTATCTTTACATATATAGTATAGTGGGCATTACAGAGAGGCAGAACACCAAGGAAAATCAAGCTCAACTGGTTAATTTTTCTTAAAAGGCCTGCTATCTGCTTGTGCCATGCTGGCTGCCAGGGGCTGCGTCTTTCACCAGAATGCCTGAGAGATTTTTGCTATGTCTTCTGTGGTAAAGGAGAAGTTATCAATTTTGGCCCATATTGTTTTAGGGTCCGGGTTTGTCCACCCGCAGTATACTTACCCCCGTCATCTTCATCCAGCGCCAGGTGGTGTCCTCTCACTACTCCGGCACCTCTTGCTACCCCGTAATCTGAGAGCCCACATACGTTGGGAGGGGTATTTATAGTGCAGAGTGTGACTTAGGAATCTCTCTGGCTGAATTTGACAGCTAGGGAGATTCGCTAGTGGAAGCCATGCCCAGCACTATAAATACCCCTCCCTCGGCGAGCATTTAGAGCCTGGCACAGTGCCAGTCTGAAAGGAAGAGAGCTCTTGTTCCCCTTCCATTAACAGCGTGGTTATTTGGGACCAAGAGGCACTGGAAAATTGGGAGGACCCGGCCGGCACTGGATGAAGTTGGTGGAGGTAAGTGTAATGTTAATTTAGAACAATAAAAATATTGTGTTTTTACTTTTATTACCTTGAACTAGTATGGGGTCCAGGGGACCCCTATACAAGTTCAAAGTGGGGGGTGATAGGTTACCTGCTGCCATGGCAGGTAACTTGCCATTAGCCCCGTCCCTTTACCCATATCCCCAAAGCCTAGGGGGGTAAGGAAGAGCCCAGTGCTCATCAGCGCAAGCCCGGTATTCAACCCTGGGGGAGCACTGGACCCACGCTGAAGGGCATAGAGGCTGGTATCCTGACATGCCCAGAGGTCCGATGTTCCAACCTCCGAGCCATGCAGACCTAAGCTCCCATGCCTGGAATGCCGGCTTGTAGCCTCCGGAGGGGGTACTGCATTTAATTTTTTTTTAAATGCACATAATCAGGACTATTTTCAAATAGCCTGATTAAGCGGATGCTGTTTTATTCATGTTGAACAAGGCTATTAGCCTTTGCAGCACTAACGCACAGGTAGGGAGGGAGAGTGGGCATCGCTGAGGGATGGAGGGAAAGCACTGGGAGCAGCTCAGGGTGAGTGTGAGGGGGTCATGGTCATACACACCAGGGGAACAAGGGAGAGGAAGAGGAAGGGACTGTTATCTAGGGCAAAAAACAGGAAGTGCAAAGCTGGAACGAAAGTGAAACCCAATCTTAGGCTGGATGGTAAGTCTCCTTCACAAGGTAGATTTTCTGTTGTTGCCCATTGTAGAATATCTTTAAGTCAAAGTACTCCGACAATGCTTCTTTGATCTTTTGTTTAGTGGACTTATGTTGTGATAAGTGTGCAGCAGATCTGGCCAGCGTTTTAGTTTGGGATCTTGGTTTACCGAAGGCATTGAGTGTTTAATTGTGTATTATATACTGCTCAAAAAAAAGAGAACACTAAGATACCACATCCTAGATCTCAATGAATGAAATATTCCAGCTGCAAATATTTAATTTTTACATAGTGGAATGCATTGAGAATAATAAACCATAGAAATGATCAATGTAAATCAAAATGTATATCCCATGGAGGTCTGGGTTTGGAAGGATTTGATTTACACTTTTGGGGAAATAGTGTGTCTTATAGGACTTTCAAAAAAATGTCATTACCTTACTAAAAAAATAATGTACATGTACACCATGGCAGGTACAGGTGATTTTATTTTTTAAGAACAAACATTTTTTATAGCTCTTGTGTGTTCAAGTAAATAAATATCCTTCAGTTGACACCCAAAGGTTAAACCTACTTCACAAAAGAAAAAATATCATTTTGTGATTACTCACCTTTAAAATGGGTATTATATCACACACCCCGCTTCCACTATTCATGACATATGGGTTATGGTCCAGTAGAGGGCTGGAGAACTTCTGCAGAGATGAAAGCAAAAAAGAAGCCCCCTCCCGGTCCATAAATACCTGGAACCTCCCACACATTCCCCAGTATATGACAGCAGTAAGGGGACCAGGAAGAGCTAATAAAACATTCTTAACCATAAAAAGGATCCAGAATACAAAAGGGCGGGATGAAGGGGGGTGTGTGACATACTTATAATACCCATTTTAAAGGTGAGTAATCACAAAATGGTATTATTCCAAGTATGTCACACACCCTGCTTCCACTATTCATGACATATGGGACATCCAATAGCAGTGTCCGTCATGGGTGGGGATCCAAATACAGCAAAAAAAATGCACCAATTTAAACCACTGCAGCTTGCAGAACCTTGCGGCCAAGAACAGCATCCGCTGAGGCCCACACATCAACCTTATAAAACTTTGAAAAAGTATGAACGGAAGACCAAGTAGCAGCCTTACAAACTTGTTCTTTCACAATATCTTTATTGAAAGATTCAGGTTGAACAGCATCATAATAATACAATAACATATCGTTACATATCGTTGATATCAACAGCATAATAGTCACATATCTGAATCAGTGTTTTTACCATTTTTGTAACACTTATAATGAAAGGAGAAAAAAAAATAAAAGAGCGAAAAAATGAGAGAACATTATCTGAATATTAGAGCATGGACCCACAAGACAAACACCAGATCACATGGGGATTGGGGGGGGGAGACGCCAGACAAGGGGAACTAAGGGAGGGGAAAGGAGAGGTAAAGGAAGAGCGGGAAAGGGGAAGGAGGGGGAGGGGGGGAGTTGCTCAACTCATATGAGCCAAAGGACAATTACACCGCTTTATCCCCAGTAAGTCAATCTTCTGATCAATTATTTCTGAACTCTTTGGGTACAGTACTGCTGCCATGGCTCCCAGACCAGGTCATACTTCTCCCTTTGCAGGTTAGCTATCGCCGTCAACTGTTCGTTGACCATTATGTTAGACATCCTGGCTTCTACCTCCTTCCACAGTAATTTCGGGGCCTTCCAATTTGCAGCTATTGTAAGTCTGACCGCCACCAAGAGGTGTTTAGTCAGGAGCCACTCGTCCTTAGAGAGGGCATTCTGCTTCAAAGATAATAACACTTCTATTGGGTTAGGGGTGCATGTTTTCCCCAGCATTCGGGATAGAACTGTATATGCCCTCTGCCAAAGCTGCCTAACCCTCGGGCATGCCCACCACACATGGAGGTAGTCCCCCACCTCCCCACAGCCCCTAAAGCACATGGGGGAGTGAGAGGCAGAGCACCTATGGAGCCTAGCGGGGGTATAGTACCATCTCAGTACCAGCTTGAAGGCATTCTCTGTTGCCAACACATTAAGTGAGGTGGAGCGAACTGATTTCCAGATTCTCCTCCAAGACTCGTCATCAATCGTCATCTCAAGTTCTGCCTCCCACCTCGCCATATATCCATGCTTAGGCGGGTCCACCTGATTGACCAAGGCCCCATAGATATGCGTAATCACTCCTGTAGCGTATGGCTGTTGATAACACATTTGTTCCAGACGTGTCCACCTGAACGGCTGGGAGCCCCCTTTCAATATGCCTTTAACAAAGTGAGAGAGCTGCAGATACCTGAAAATCTCAGACGGTGGAATCTGTTTAGTTGCTCTCAGGTCTTCAAAGGATCTCATGCCCCCAACTGTGCATAGATCCTGCACTACCTCCAGACCATTAGCTTTCCACCAGCTGAAACCTGAGGTATGTGTCACACCAGGGGGGAACATGGGGTTGTTAAAAAGCCTCATCAGTGGAATATGCCCAGAGATCAATCCCGCCCCTGTCTTACAGCTGTCCCACCTCCCCAACAGGCATTCCAGAACAGGGGACATACCTTCGGGTCGGATACGTTTAGGGAGCCATGGCAGCACATCCACATCCATTGGTTCAATCCTCCTGGCTTCCTCTAGGACCCACAGTGGAGGGGACTCTTTTACATGCAGCAGTAGCACCGGAGCAATCTGCGCCGCCAGATAATATTTATGGAGTGAGGGCACACCCAGCCCACCCTTGGTGGTGTGGTAATACAATGTTTTCCTATTGATTCTCGGCCTAGTTGAACCCCAGATATATTTCAAAACTCTGCTTTGTAAGGGTTTAAAAAAGGACAGTGGGACTCCCACTGGGAGCACTCTGAAAAGGTACAGCAGCTTAGGCAATAGACCCATTTTAATAGCAGCCAACCTCCCCAGCCATGACATCCTCAGATTGCACCATGGATTCAAGAGCGTATCAACTAATTTCGGAATGTGTGAGTAATTGGCTTTAAATAATGTCTCATAAGTAGAGGTGATTTTAATGCCTAGGTAGGGCAACTGATGTGTCCAAGTCCACTTATAATTAGCCTGCAAGGATCTCTTGGTTGGCTCTGTTAACGACACATCCAGTGCCATCGACTTTGTATCATTGATCCGAAGCCCGGACAGACCACCAAACTCTGACAAAATATTTATTAAATTGGGGATAGTGATGTGGGAAGCTGTGATCGTGAGCAACATGTCGTCCGCAAACAGGGACAGCTTGCTCTCCCCAGCTGGAGACACTATGCCTCTTATGCTCGCATTATTTCGAATCTTAATGGCCAAGGGTTCTATTGCCAGGATAAATAAGATCGGCGATAGTGGGCACCCTTGCCTAGTACCCCGAAGAATCGAAAATGGGGCTGACATTGCACCAGTATACTTCAGAGCAGCTTGGGGGGCATTATACAAAGCAGATACTGCCGTCTGAAGTCCAACCCCCAGACCCCATTTCCCCAGTACCCACTGTAAGTACTCCCAGGAGATGGAGTCAAACGCTTTCTCCACATCTAGTGACAGTAGCATGGCTTCCTGACTTGTGCCCTTGACTGAGTCAATCAACTGAATTACGCGTCTGACTCCATCCCCCGCCTGCCGAAGAGGGACAAAACCCACCTGGTCCCGATGTATCAAGGAGCCCAAGAAATCATTAATCCTAGTGGCCCAAATTTTTGAAAATAATTTAAGGTCGGTGTTTAACAAAGAAATGGGTCTATAATTGCTCCACTGTTGATGGTCTTTTCCGGGCTTCGGGATCATAACCTACAAACTTGTTCAACAGAAGCCTGGTGCTGAAAAGCCCAGGAAGCCCCAACAGCACGAGTATAATGAGCAGTGATCTTAAAAGGAGGAACCCCCCCTTAGCAGAATAGGCCCAACAATGGCCTGGCGTATCCATTTACTAATGGTAGACTTGGCGGGCGCCAAACCTTTTCTGGGCCCAGAGGGCACCACGAACAAGGCGTCCGTCTTACGAAAAGGAGAAGTAGCAACCAAATAGTACTTCTCACAACGAACCACATCCAAAGAGTGCAAAACCCTCTGCTTGTCATTGCTAGGCCTAGGACACAAGGAAGGGAGAACTACATCCTGATTGAGATGGAAGGCAGAAACCACCTTAGGAAGGAAATCTGGTTTAAAGCGAAAAACCACCTTATCCTGGTGTCTCTCAAAGTAAGGGGCCTGAATAGACAGAGCCGCCAACTCAGAGACACGCCGAACAGAGCCCGACAGGCTGGCATCCGTGGTAACCGTCTGCCAACAAGGGGCCAGGAACGATCTGCCCCTCATCAGATTGCTTGATTCCAGCCACCACTGAAGGGACTGCCGAACCCTGGGAGACAACAGAAATGACTGATCCAAGGACTGTGGACATCTGTCCCATTTCAGCAATAGATGGAGTTGTAGTGACCTCATGTGGAATTGGGAATGTGGGGACTGCCTCGAAGGAGGCCACCATCAAACCCACCAGAGTCATCCCTAGCCGAATGGAAGGGCGAGGGTTGGTCAGGAGAACACGTATCAGATCCTGAACCCTCTGCACCTTTGGCTGAGGTAGGAACACTGGGCCTGACTGGTATCCAGATTCATGCCCAGAAAGGAAATCTCCCTTGATGGGGAGAGAGAAGACTTGGGGTGGTTGATCACCCATCCGAACCTCTCCAGTGTCGTCACCACCGTCCTGGTGTCCAGCTCCGCCTGGCAGAGGGAGGAAGCTGTAATGAGCAGGTCATCCAGATATGGCACAATGCGAATGCCCTGGGCTCTGAGCAGGGCCATAATGCCCGCCAGAACCTTGGTAAACACCCTCGATGTCGAGGTCAGCCCGAACGGGCTCCAACCACAAACCTGAGAAATCTCTGGTGTGCTGGGAAAATTGGTACATGAAGGTAAGCATCCTTGATGTCTATGGACGTCATGAAATCCCCCTGATGAAGGGAACCAATGGCTGAGCGCAGAGTCTCCAAGCGGAACCTCTTGGTTCTGATGAACCTGTTGAGAAGCTTCAAATTCAGAATGGGTATTATGGAGCCATCCCTTTTGGGAACCATGAAAAGGTTGGAATAATAGCCCCGGCCTCTCTCTGAAAGAGGCACCGGGCATATGAGGGCATGTCCATGTCCAGGAGGTTCTTTACAGCCGACAGGAGCCCCTGCGCCACCTGAGGATCCGAAGGCACCCGAGACGTCAGGAATCTGGGAGGAGGCCGGTACTCGAACTCCAGTTTGTACCCAGACGAGACCACTTCCAATATCCACTTGCCCGTAACCTACCGGGCCCTGACCTGGAAGAAGAGCCGCAGCCGTCCCCCCACCAGTAAGGGCGCCTCCTCATTGCTGAGCTGGCTTGGCAGCGGGCTTGGAACCCCAGGTAGAGGCTGGACGGGCACGTCCTCTGCCCCTGTTCCAGGAATCACCTCTGAAGCCAGAGTAGGCAAGACCTCTGCCCCCTCTGGCACTGCGAAAGGAAGGATTGAAGGAGCTTGCCCCCCGAAAGGAGTGACGCTGTCTCTTACGCTGAGGTAGCCTTCCACCTTTCGCCACAGAATCCAATTTGTCTCCAAACAGCCGCGTACCCAGGAAGGGCAAGGCAATAAGTGACTTCTTGGCCGCAATGTCAGCCGCCCACTGGTGTAGCCAGACCAATCGGTGCATGGCCACAAGAAGAGCCGAGGTTCTGCTACACATGGTAATAGTGTCGTCCATAGCCGACAAAATAAAATTCATGAACAATTCACACCTCTTAATGGTTGTGAATTCAATGCTGTCCGGGTTGAGCTGGGACCCATTTAACATGTCCCTAATCTCAGACCTGGTAGCCACAGCCACTAGTGCCGATGCACAGACAGGCCGCAAGGCTGAACCCACACCGGCAAAGGCATGACATGCCATCTGATCAATGCGCTTGTCCTCGCCATCCTTAAGGGTAGTGGCATCAGGAGTATGAACAACAGAGGTGTTGGCCAATCCTAAAACAGGCGCATCAACCTCGGGAGGGGAAGACCAGCGCTTCACCGCATCCACCGGAAAGGGATACTTTCTATCCCATCCCTGAGGAACACCGTGAAGCCGACTCGGCCTTTCCCTTTCTCTAAGAATCATGCAGTCAAAATGATTCTGATTTGGAAACTCCAAGCGGGGCTTAGAGAACCCAAAGAATTCCCCCTTCTTAGGAGGGGCCTCCGCTGGAGGGGAAATATCCAGAACCTCTAAGAGATGGGCCAGGACCTTGGGGGTATCAACAGCATCCCCCAGCCCCTGCCCGGCATCCGAATCAAAGAACTGCAGTTCCTCAGTCTCTGATTCCTCAAACAGTTCCCCCTCCTCAAGCGGGGAATACTCTTTTTTTGTCCCAAGTGGGAGGATTTATAAGTGCCCCAAAATACTGCTAGGGACCCTAGGACCGGGAGAACCCCCTTTTAGGCAATGCACAGGGAGTCCTCCTGAAAGACACAAAATATGGCAATAAGCACATGCACACCACAGAATAATAATATACATGTAATGAAACACAGTGGCAGAGGGGGGCCAGCGCTGCCCCAAGCGCGACTGGGATATACTGGCCAAGCAATTAGAAGGGGAAGCCTGGCAGGGCACGAACACACACCGCAAAATGGCGTCCAGTGCAGCAGCAGCAGCCTCCGTGACAGAGAGAGAGGGAGAAGAAGAAGGGGCCGGCCAGCACGGATCGCGCGCCGCGCCAGGCCCCGCCCCTTCCCTCCTAGTCCAGCAATGCGGATCCCATCAATGGGATGGGCCCGCAAAGGCGCCAAACAGAAGGGGGGGCGGGCCGCGGCAATGCGCAAGCGCCCGGCCCCGCCCCCTCACAACTCAGCCTGAGGGGGAGAAGCTCCCCGGCCGGCAGCAGAGCGCAAAGCGCGAAACATGCAGCAAAAACGCACAGACACACTCACACACATGTAACAAGGTGAAAAGTATAAGCACAATGCCTCCCCCCCCCTCCCCCCCCCACTGAAGGGGATCCGAGGGGACCCGGAAGGGGGAGAATCCCTCACCGTAAAGTGCCAGGGAAGTGAATGGGGACAGGGCATCCCAAACCGGGATCACCAACCCGGAAGCCGTCGACCCCCTTGTATGGGGTCTCACGGGGGAGCATGGCTCCCTAACACCTATAAGGTGAAGCCTACCATCACCCGGACCTGCAGCCAAGGCTGGGAGGCTATCCTGGAATTAAAAAATAAAGGTCCAGGCAGAAATAAGGCACCGCATGGCCGGGCGTAAGCCCGGCTTACCTGCAAGGAAGAGCAGCCCACATCTTCTGACTTGCTCGCCATCCTGCAGAGAAGGAACTGGGAATTCGTGGGAGGTCCCAGGTATTTATGAACCGGGAGGGGCTTCTTTTTTGCTTTCATCTCTGCAGAAGTTCGCCCTCTACTGTCATGAATAGTGGAAGCGGGGTGTGTGAAATACTTGGAATAAGCATGACCCATACGTCTGTGCTGTTACTATGCTCTTTTTCCATAGTCTGGAGATGGTAACTATTATAAAATTGTATGGAGGGCCTAGAACAATAGCAGACATTGTTTTGTTGGAATAAAAACCAAGGATACACTTTCTGCTGATGCTTTTGCTGGTAATTTATAACCAGATATTATTTTAGATACATTAACCAGATTTAATTTTTAATTTTGCAATTGGATTCTTGTTTTATCAAGCAGTGTTGAAGATGATTTCAGATCCTCCCCCTGGCAATACAAACAAACCTTTCAGCTTGACTTTAAAGTGATCCAACACGCGTTTAATTAAAATGGGGGTTAATCGAACCTGAGTTGTCTCAGCAACCAGAGGCCTGTACCATCACCCCCGACTAAAGTTTCTGCATAAAAACATGTCCAGCATAGGAACAGTAATTTATGATTCGCTGCTCTTGGCATCAGTCGGTGGGCAAAAATACAGTCTAGAGATGGTAAATTCATAAAACATCTATTTTTTCTGCTTCATTGTAGCACCACCTGACCAGACCATGAAGGTGCCCAAATCACTAATTATCTGATCTTATTGTAAAAATCTGATTAGCAGCTTACAATGAATCAGCAACAAAGTAGACAATGACAGTGAATGGCAATTTTCTCTCCAAAAAAGAAGTTTGTTTTCTCACTGCGCTCTAAATCAACCCCAATGTATATGGGAGAATGTTCCAGTGGGGTTTACCTGAAAACAATTATCTCTGCCATCTTTACAGCATGGAGGATCAAATTTGTTGTCTTTCCTCCAGTGGCCCGATTTACTGACTTCTCAGCAGTAAGTTTAATGGTCATCTGTACTGATGAGGCCAATTGTGTGGTGTCATCATTTCAAGTGTTTGTCCAGACACTCTCAAAAAGGTTTTCCCATTGTGTAGGGCTACACATGGCAATTTCTTTTTTCCTTTCTAAAAATGAAGCTATATTGCCAGAGTAATGTTAACCTCATTATGTTCCTCGTGCCTTCTTTAAAGGGAGTGGCAGAGCTGAGTAATACAAGCACATTGTGTACAATGCATTAAACTGAGCCGGGTCTGAGTCACAGTGTAGAGAATTCCATTTTGGCAGAGGGGGGTTTCAACTAGACACAAGCCTCAGGATTGAAATGGTGGTCCAGATCAGGGGAGGCTCTAGAGGCAGAGGAAGATGAGGATGAAATTCCCCTTCATTTCTCTGACTAGAGCAAGGAGACAGCATGAATTTAAAGATTCCTAATTTCGTTTTTGGTAGAGACATTTGTATGTAATGTAAATGACAGTATGTTTTTGTTCATTCATAGTTAATAAACAAATATAAATTGTATAACAAAGCACCTACGGTAACATATTTTAATATAGTCAGGGTTGAGACACTTAATACTCACAGGCTTTCTTGAATCGGGTTGATGCAGGTGAATTCAAGTTATGTAATCGGGATTTCCTCGATATGCGTCATTGTAAGGGATAGCCTTAGTTCTAGTATTTAGAGCATTTAAATCAAGGTACAAGTATCTGCATTAGCCACACATTGGGTAAGTGGTTTGGCATGACCTGCTCGGATGACACACATTACATCTACTGTCAGGATATTCACTGTGGCATCTGGTGCACTGAATGCTCTCGTCTCCCTCTGATGATGCTGATGATTAGTTAGGGATTACAGCAGCAATTTAGACTCTATTTAAATGCCAAGGTCTGTACAAGCCAGAATTAGCAAGTCATTAAAAATGTATCAGCAAACATACCAAAAGATGTGTCTCTGCATTAACATTTTTTACAGATTACAGAAATCATTGCCAAGGATTTGGTAATAGATTAGTGAGGTGCCCCCGATTTGTTAAAGAGTAATTCCACTTTCAATGGAATTTTTAAAAGTGTCCACTATTGTGTGCTTAAATGTTGTGCTATTATGTCCTCAAAGTGCTGAGCTTGTCTGTTTTTTTATTTATTTGTTTGCAACCCTGTGTTTTAAAAGAACCAATTTTCTAGCAACAATGTGTTTACCATAGCAACCATAAACAAACTGGTGCGTTTTGGTGTACAGTGCAGAGACTTCCTGACTCTGGCTTAGAAAAACATGTGATTTGCTGAGATGCTCCATATTCCCTCCTGCTCCAATTCAGCCTCTTCAGATGAGGCATCACAATCTTGTGTCCCAGGTTACTAGTAGTGTTTTCATCCAGGATGGATGTCTGTAGTTAATGTTGCCTAATTTTTCCAAGCTCTGCTATGTAGAGAAAGGAGAGCTCCTTCTGGGAATTGTAGGTAGAAGCTAAGAAGCTATACTAAAAGGCTTTTCTGAAGGCCAAGAAAGCCACTCCCACTTGAGTAACACAGAGCCACAGCAATAAAAGAAACTTGGAAACAGCATGCTAATAAGTAAATCACAGGTATGGGAACACAAGTCTAACACACATTATACATGACAAAAATCACAAGAAATGAGCTTTCCTTTAAAAACCACTAATTGAAGCATCACTTAAAACAGGAGAATGCTAAAAGTATTTTGGTTGTCAGGTATGGGGTAATCGAATGTAGGCGAAATTGACACTACAGCGGATACATGTACCTTCTTATGTTTCACTTGAGGCACCGGATCCACAAAGTAAGTAGTACAATGCATCCTTCATGGGCCTTTCACCTCTCTTATTTTGGCTGAGGAGGGGCAAACACTGTGAAACAAACAGCGCTCAGGTGCAGCTCCATAAGAGTTTATGGCAGCACATCATGGGGTCCAGGAATTATAATGGGGAAGCTGAAAGCTATAGAAAAAAAGGGAATACTTAGACCAGGAGTAATCAGCTGCAGGGAAGTAAAGGATTTTCTATTTTTTTTTAACGGTCTACAGTTGCCCTTTAAACTGGACTTTCACCCTAAAGAGAGACTATTTTATATGTTTCCCCCACCCTGTACATACAGATTGCTCACATTAAAAATCACCCTACCTGTATCTACTGCATTTTATGAGCCTTTAAACATCATCAAGATCATCAACATCCAAGATGGCGGCCCATGGAATCGCAGGCTGCCTGCAAACAGGAAGTGTCTTCTGACTGTGCCGCTCAGAATTCTGGGATTGCTGGCCCTTTCCTGACCCCAGCTCTGCTCTGTCTGAGCAAGGCGCAGCTATAACCCCGCCCCCTGTACTTGATCCCACTCTCCTCTCCACAGTATGTGATGCTTTTAAAGCAGCGTCCGTATCCTAGAGTGCTGAACCGAGTTGCATTAAGTGACTGAAATAGTCAAATATATTAATTTTAGATGCTGAGGAATAGTTTTTTAAGGGTTTGGGCTATTCATTAAATGATGCTGAATGAATGTCCGGTTTAAGTTTCGCCATTAGCCTAAGAAGCATGACAGAATCATAGGCTGAGGATTTATGCACAGTCCTATATGGAAAGCACACTCTGCCTAGCACAATGACCATCAACTCCACTGTGCATCATTAGGACTAACATTTGCTATATTAAATTGTCCAGGAGGGGGAGTTGCTTTGGATAATGAACCTATTACTTTTTTAAAAAAAATCTTAATGGAGACAAATTAACGAACATTTTTTTTTTTGTTTTGGATACAGTGGAAATGGACAAAGTTACCCTGCTGTAGATCCCACATTCCCACAAGTCATGGTTGACACAGGGACCAGGGGGTTGTCATTTTGCGCAGGGAAGGGCATATTATGGTGCAGTTTTATAAGCCACATGTATGCTCTGCTGTGGTCAGAGTCAACTCTAGGAACGCTTTGGCTTACTGTGCTTACACACTCTAAGAGCATCAAGGGGCAGAGTAACAGTTAGATCACCTTTTCTTGTGGTCCTGGAGAAATGGAAAGGAGTGGCAAACAACAGAGGAGAGGCACATGGCACAAGCAATCAGATGAGCTGCTAGATGTCTTATTGCCATTGGGTTTACATCCCCTTGGAGTTCAGTAGCCTAACTGGTGCTGGGAGTCGGTCCCAGCTCAGATTTGGACAAAGTGTTGGCTGGACCAAGCTAAAAAACAGGTTGCCAAACACAGTGGCACAGCTAGAACATTAGTATCATAGAAATGTCACCAGGCAAATGTCTAAAGTTCAGGGTGCCATTTAAAGCAAAACAAAATCCACGGCCAGCCACTGGCCTTCCCCAGGGGTATCCCAGATCGGGATGCCCTGCTGTGTAAAGCCACCCTCACGCTCCGATTGCTGAGCCCTACATGGAAACAGAGCCGTTTGCGTCGCATTACATAAGCATGGCAAATGGTCTGCGCAGGTGCTGTAAGATCGGAGAAAGTTGAGTTTTACAGGTGTCCTGGGGGGGGGGGGGTCACACAGTGGGGCACCCCAATCCAAGGGCATGGAACAAACCCCAGGATAGTCAAAATAGCCTGGTTGTATGACCTTTTGCACCGTGGTGGACAAAAAAAGGGCTTATCGCAGTGCCCACTTGCTTATCACGGGTGTCTCAGAGATTCAGCTGTACAATGCATCATCAGACCCCTACCTCCGGCAGTTCTGAAAGAAGAGAGTCCAGAAACATTACAGAGCAATGATTTGGGGAGTTATTCAGATGATTTGAAGATTTGCCTGAAGTTTATAGAGTATTCTGTATTATTGTTTGAGTGTCGATTTACAATACAAATGGCCAACAATATCCAGCCACAAAGATGTAGCAATAATCAATATACAGCAAAATAAATGTTTGCGAAATCCTTTTCAGACCTTTATTTCGGGTTGGGCTCCTTTACTTCATTTGTGGATCTGTGTTTTAGGTTGGTAATAAGGGAAATAAGGAACCTATTGTTAAGGCTTTCCCTCAGTCATTCTGTTTCTGTTCTCTATTTTTATATGTATTTACTTTGCAACATGGCCAGGTAACTGGCTGACTCATGTGATTACGGCAACAGTATGCTTACAGCACAACACAGATGCTTTTATATGCTTGTCATTATGTGGACTATCCAGTCGGGCCTGGAATTCCCATTTGATGCCAAATTGGTTCATAATAAAAAAGTCATGACTGAGAGCCACTTCCTCTAGCAAGTTCAGATTTGATATGATATGGACATGCTCCAGCTCAGCCAAGGTAAATCCACACCCAGCCTCTATCAGAGCATGGAATGAGTACAACCTGTATAGCTAAACACTTTACTATTAAGGGGAAGCATTCTAAAGTTGTGAATCGACTTTTGCTATAAAACAAGTATATTCCCAATGTTCCTAAAGCATTTAAAGTTATGTGGACCATCTCTCTAGTGAACCTGCACAAAAGAAGAATGTGAATGATAAAATAATGTAATTTCATTTCTCATTGGACATCAGATGAAACTCCAGTTCCTTTGCCCTTTTAAAGCGGACCAATCATCAGTCTGGCCTGCTCTGGATTCAAAAAGTCTTCATATCTGGCCAGATAACTAGGTCCCCCTGGGGATCCTGAATGTGTCACCCCCCTCCCCCGGGTAGGCCTACAAACCCCTTAACTTTCCACTGGTCCCTCGCCACATTCATGGGTGCATGCACGTCTTAGGAAAATTGGGGATGCAGCAGCTGCCGCTCCCTGTACAGACACTCAGTCCAAAACAATGGCGTTATGCTGGTGATGGCTCATTAAGAGGGCATGCGCCTTTTTTTTATGCCAGCAATCGCGCTATCCAGATTCATACAACTTTTTTGGGGGGGTTATTCGGGTTTAAGTGATGATTATTGTTCAGCGTGTAATTAAACCGAGCAATACACCATGGCATATAAATAGGAGGAATGAATGGCTATTACTTAGAACAGGATTTCTGCTCCATCATGTCCTGTGGTTTTGTCAGGCTAGGTAATGCAGAGCAGGTCACAGCAGCTCTTGGTGTATTGGATTTGACCCACCCTGCCAGACTGTGTAATGCTGGGCTGCATGTATAAACTTGCAGTGATGCTCCAATGATATGAGCAGCCATGGCTGTTGCCCAATACCAACATCCATTATAACACATCCAGAGACAGCTTAGTAAGTACAGGTCTGCAGCTACACCACTTCAACATGTTTTTTTTAGAAAATAGCAGAACACGGCCATATAGAAGCCATCTCTTGGCAAATCAGTCAACCAGAGTTATTGCTTTTATCTTAAAATAAAAGTGCTATGAGCAAAATATGGGGGATACCATTTCTAATCTTCTTCCAGACTTGTCTGGTTGATGCCACCCAGTATTCACCTGGTCTATGTTTGCAAATAAGGAGCTCTTATGTGTCCTCCCTGAGCCAGCCTGTGCTGGAGGGCAGACTTATACTTCCTGGGGCACCCTATCCCTCTACTATCACCTCCTGCTTCCTGTTGGCGCAACATTTTATAGCAAATACCTTGGGCAACTGGCTAATGGCAAACTCTACTGTTATGTCCAGGTTTCACAATGAAGGGTGTTGGCACTCCTCCAAAACGATGCACCAGTGGCTTGAAGACTATGGGAGAAGTGCCTTATCAAGCGATGGCAGCGTGTGTGTGTGTGTGTGTGTGTGTGTGTGTGTGTGTGTGTGTGTATAGTTGAAGGGAATGTCCAGGGAACTAAAAATAAACTCACCTTCTGTCCTCCCAAGCTGAACGGTACTACTCCAGTGGTCATATGTGACTATAGTTGTGGACTTCAACTTGATTTGACAAAAGAGGGCACAAGCACTAAAAATGCCTAGAGCAGGAAGTACACCAATGATGGGCCTGCCTATGGGCACCAACAGTAAACCTTGTCTCATGCTTTGTATCACACCAATGGGGCCAAAGCCAGAAGTGTGAGGCCTAAGAACAAAAACTCGGGGAAATACACAGTCAGCCCCAGGAAGGATTAGTCAATTCCTGAAAAAAAAAAACAGCTTATCCTGATGAGGCATCCTGGAAGAGATCGTCTGCTGGTTGGTTAGCCATTGCCTGAATTGACTGCCAGTTCCTCAGCCACAGAAGGATTGTGTATCCCAACCGTTATAGGACGGCAGGTATGTCTGCTGCTCGAAAATTGCTGCTGTCTGGACACCACTGCAGCCTGACATGACCGCCGCCAGCCCGGAACCACCGCTGCAGCCTTGGATACTGCTGCTTCACAGAGGAGCCATCCAAAATGGCGATGGACCGAAAGAGCTCAGGAGTGACGCCATCCCGCGGTGCCATGACCCGGAAGTGTCCATTAGAGATCATAAGTGTGTAACAGGCTGAGCCTAGGGTGCCTCCTGCCTTCCCCGCAGCCCCGGACTCCGTTGAGGAACTACAATGCATGGCAGTGGCTCCAGTGGACCCCTCGAGGCCACGGGTACCCTGCTCTGTGTGAGTTATGCCACAAATCAGCGAGCACCCCCCCCCCCCCCCTCTCCAGATTCTCCTGGGGTTTGAAAATAAAAAAAACCAAATAATAAACTGGACAGTGCTATCCCAGCAGTTTCCTGGAAAGGAAACTACAAACTGTACCAGTTTATGCTTCCTCTCTAGGGGGAGGAGCCTCCCTCTCTCCCCGTAGCCATCCTGAAGGACAAGGAGAGAAAAAATCAATCCCATGGCACGTGTGGGCTCTCCTCCAATCAGCTTTCAACACTGTACCTATAGATGAGTGGCATAGAAAGTTGAATAGAGGGGGATAGGCAGGCCTGGGATCCTGCCGCAGCCAGGGCATCCTGATTTGGGACTCTAGGCTAGTAGTTGTTTCACTTTAAAGTGGACCAAAACACTTGAAGCCAGCTTCCCTGTCCCAGGAAGGCCCCGCTGTGTAAAATCCCCCAGTTTGCCAGAAAAATGTACCTTTCCATGGAACTCACAGTGCATGCACAGGCTGTGCTGGCGTCCCTCCAGCTGATGCTTGCTTCCGCTTCAGGCCTATCTGAATGACCGGTGCGGGCATGTGCAGCCGGCAGAGGGACCCCCACCAACATTCAGATTAGATTGCCAGGCATGCAGTATTTATGGAAGCCAACGCCTAAGCCATGGGTACGTGAAGGGAGGTGGGAGATCCAAAAGTGTTCCGGGGGGACAAGACTAATGGCTTATCCCAGCGGGTGATTCCCCATTGCAAACTAGGATGCTCCTGTTAAAGAGGAACAAAACGGCCCATAAGATGCCGAGGGCCGCTATGGCAACCCTCTGGCTGACGTGTGTTCCCATGCCAGGCCTATTGGAATGGCCAGTGCAGGCATCCAGGGGAGCAGCTGCTTCTGCTTCATTCAGATTTCTGGGACACTCATTATTGTGCACATCATAAGAAGCTGATCCCCCCCCCCCCCAGAAGAGTAATAAAACCTGGGAAAGTGAAAATCTTTCTTTAGTCAACCTGCTATACTCACCTTTCCCCCGCAGGCTATTGAATCGCTGCAATGGAGAGGGGGTGTGCCATAGTTCCTGTGACGAAAGTAAAATCATCTAATGCAGACCAGTGCGGCGCTGGACGAGAGAGGCGGCGGGACCTGGATCCGGAGGTCAGGTAAGTGTGTGAGCGCCGGACTAGTAGCCATACCCTGCGGAGGATGAAAGGTGAGTATAGCGGGATTTTGTTGTTTGACTGAATGTCAAAGAATGTCTTTAAAGCGGTCCTTCACCCTGAATAAGAGCCTATCTTATATGTTTCCCACACCCTGTACATACAGGTTGCCCACGTTAAAAATCATCCTACCTGCATCTACTGCATGTTATGAGCCTTTAAACATCCAAGATGGTGGCTCATGGAGTCTCAGACTGCCTCCAAAGAGGCAAACAAGTGTCTTCTGACCGTGTTGCTCTGCATTCTGGGATTGTTGTCCTTTTACGGACCCCAGCTCTGCTCTGTCTGTGCAAAGCACAGCTATAACCCCACCCCCTGTACTTTTGCCCCCCTCTACTCAGTATGTGATGCTTCTGAGGCAAGATGGTGGCGTATCCTAGAGTCCTGAACAGAGTTGCAGCCCAAACATTGCTGGCACCTTAATTGCCCCTCATGAGTGCCTCCCCAGCCACAGAAAGATGCAGTGTGTTCAGGGGGGAAAGGGATTAAGGTGTTAAACCCAGTCTCTCAGCTATTAACAGAACCTGATTTCCCTACCTCCAGGCGATAGTCAGGTGACTGCTGTCTGTCAGGAGCCTGGGAGACCAGTAAAAGGTTTAACCCCTTGCACCCTCCCCCTCCTCCACACACATACTATCTGCATTTAACCCCTTGTACCCCCACACACAGTCAAAACCTGGGTTTTGGGGGCGGCTTCTACTCAGTAACAGGAAGCGCCAGGGAGGACGGAAAGCAGAAAGCACCTCCCCCGCACTGGCCTTCCAACACGTCTCTGCTAATCATAGGGGGTCTGTCACGTGGGGCAAGGCGTCTGTAGAGGCAAAGCTCCGATGTGATTACAGCGCCCCCTGTGTGACCCCGTGCTCAGAGCTATCCAATGGCACAGCTTACCCTCACAGCCAGTGACAGGCTGGGGCGCGGAAACAGTCATAATGTCAGGGAGTAATAGAAGCCGTGTGACTCGCAGCATATTAGCATATTATGGCGGAGCTCTCCACCCTCCTCCCCGGCTGTCTCACCTGGAGCCGGGTCCTGCCCTCTGCTAGAGGAAGCGGCGCTCCCTCCCTTCTGCCTCCGCCTCTTCTGCTTTCACAAGCTGCAGCTTCTGCTTTCTCTGTGGGCCGGGGAGACGCGCACTGTGTCCCGAGCCGAGCGCTGGACGGGCTCATGTGGCTGCCGGGGGCTCCCTCACCGCAAACCGCCCCGTGCCCTCCCTCACCGCAAGCCGCCCCGTGCCCTCCCTCACCGCAAGCCGCCCCGTGCCCTCCCTCACCGCAAGCCGCCCCGTGCCCTCCCTCACCGCAAGCAGCCCCGTGCCCTCCCTCACCGCAAGCCGCCCCGTGCCCTCCTCACACCGGGAGCCAGTGGCCGCCGCTCAGGTAAGGGGCCCGGGGGGAGGAGGGCGTTACTCCGTGTTACTTCACCACTCGTCTATTAGCCTCGCCCCTGGAGTGACCTGAGGGGGAAACAGAGCTATGGCTGTCCGCGGCACCAAATATGGCTGCTTCTGTCTCCTAGAACACCCATGGCTTTATTGTTAGATGGACAACAGGCACCTCTGCCACCAGTAAGTAAAGCAGGCTTGTTTGTTTACTTTCCTGGGTTTCATTCTGCTTCCTGAGGACATCCTGAATTGGGATGCCCCACTGTGTGAAGCCTCCCCAAATCGCCCAAACTACTTAAAGTGGACCAAAACCCAGGATTTTGACTATCCTGGCTGTTGTTCCTTTCCCCCAGGGCACCCCGATCGGGGATCTTACCTCTCCCGGTCCTACGGCCGCTCTTCCAATCAGCACGCCACTGACGCCACGCCGTCTAAGGCCAGTGGCTCCGATCACGATGGCAACCACATCCCCCGCTACCCTAACAGGGACACGTTGGACCAGGAGATAAGGTAAGTGTACGGCGCAACTTGGGGGTCACACATTGAGGCATCCCAATTTTGGATGCCCTGGTGGAGGGATAAGATTCCCGGGCCGATCATGGTGGATTTTGGTCCACTTTAACTCTGCCCCGGTCCAACAGTGCATGCATGGGCTCACGTCCAATCAGTTACTTGCTGTGATGATGTAATACAGCAAGCGGCTGATTGGGATGAATGGGGAGCATGCGCTGAATGTCGTCGTGTCATTTGAGCAAGTGGCTCTGATTGGACAGGAGCCTGCACATGCGCCGTAGGACTGGGGAGAGGGGAGTGTTTATCAGCACACTGGGGGGTTCACACAGTAGGGCATCCTGATTTGGGATGCCCCAGAGAAAGCCATTGGCTGCCCTGAAATATTTTTGATTCCAGGCCGGCTGCTGGGTTTTGTTCCACTTTAACTTGACCCCCAATTGCAAATCCAGGAGAGACTGTCGCCTTCCATTACAAAATGCTTAAAGGGACAGGAAACGGCTGCATGCACGTGCATGCTTCACTGCAGTGTTTGGCTATTTCCTGTCTCCCAGAAGGAAAGGCGAGTATTTCTTCAGTTGTCAGGGGGGTCTAGATCCACTCACTTTTTTGCAGCAGTTACTCCGCCACCTATATGCTGTTTGCACATTCATTTGTGGGCCCCTTGTTGGACAGAGCTTATAAGTGGAGTGTATAATTTGGCAAGCAGCTCTAATTGGGATGAATTGGGAGCGTGCACTGAATGCCGTCACGTCATTTGAACAAGAGGCTCTAATTGGACGAGAGGCTGCACATGCGCCGCTGGACTGGGGAATAGGGAGTTTTTATTGGCACCCTGGAGGGGGGGGGGGGGGTTCACACAGTAGGGCATCCTGATTCTGGATGCCTCCCAGAGAAAGCCATTGCCCAGCCCAGAATTCTTTTAGATTCCAGGCTGGCTGCTGGGTTTTGTTCCACCTTAACCCGCCCCCCAATTGCAATGCCAGGGAAGGTCACTAAACTCGGCTCACCTACCCCCCCCCCCTCCACACCATCTGGAACCCTGCATTAGGGAGAGACTCTCACCTTCCATTGCAGAATGCATAAAGGAACAGGAAACGGCTGCATGCTTGTGCATGCTTCACTTAGTGTTTGGCTATTTCCTGTCTCCCATGAGGAAAGGTGAGTATCTCTTCAGTTGTCAGGGGGGTCTGGATCCTTTTTTTTGTCAGCAGTTACACCTCCACCTATTGCAGTTTGTGCATTCGTTTACGGGTCCTTTGTTGGACAGAGCTTGTAAGTGGAGGCAGACAAGTGGTAGGGTGCCAGGGAGGGTTTAAGATCCACTTTAAATCCACTCAATTGGGTCAGAGACAGCAGAAACACCATCCAAATTGCTTAGCTCTCACTTGATTTAGGATTAAAGTCCCAGCTTTAAAAAAACAAAGGGCACTTACCTCCCAGCATGCAGGTTTAATCCCACAGATTGACTCGGACAAGGTAAGGTTTTTTTTTTTTTTTTGTAACGCCCCCCCCCCCCCCCAATCCTGCATCGGGAGAGGGTAGGAGTTACCCCATTACTGTACTTTAAGGAGCCTAATCTACAAACAACAAATACTCACCTTAGACTTCATATTATTTAATTGATGCAAAAAGACTAAAGCTGTTGTCCAGGGGAAGGTGTGTATGTGAGATTTGTGTCACAATTGCAATCTGTGGCCTAAAAGGTGTACCCCACCCCGGTGTAAGGGAAACGATTACTGAAGGATTGCTGTATTGGATAATTTGACCATGGTGGGGAGGGGAGTATAGTACTAGCCTTTAATCTTGCACTGGTTCTGCAGGATTCCACAGTGTAAAACAACTACTTGACACTAATATGGTATAAACCCTAAAGTACGATAAAATGCAACCAACTTACTAAGCTGTTATCTACTCCAGGGAACGAGAGGAATATGGGAGACTTTATGCTTCTCACTACAGCTGCATAAAACCTGTGATGACATGGTAGATGGTAGGTGTATCACAGGACACTCTAAAATATATATATATATAATTATACCCCCCCCCCCCCCACCAAGGAGAAACCTGAACAAACCTGGCAACTGAAATAATTCTGAGATGCCCTGTGTCAGCCTCCTATGTATCACTTTATTTTGGTGTTTTCTATCAACTATTCAACGTACAGATGTTGCCAGTGCTGGTCAGGAAGCAGCAGAGATGATGGTGCGGCGTGGGCGCAGGGCAGAGGTGGGGGGTGCGGCGTGGGCGCAGGGCAGAGGTGGGGGGTGCGGCGTGGGCGCAGGGCAGAGGTGGGGGGTGCGGCGTGGGCGCAGGGCAGAGGTGGGGGGGTGCGGCGTGGGCGCAGGGCAGAGGTGGGGGGTGCGGCGTGGGCGCAGGGCAGAGGTGGGGGGTGCGGCGTGGGCGCAGGGCAGAGGTGGGGGGTGCGGCGTGGGCGCAGGGCAGAGGTGGGGGGTGCGGCGTGGGCGCAGGGCAGAGGTGGGGGGTGCGGCGTGGGCGCAGGGCAGAGGTGGGGGGGTGCGGCGTGGGCTCAGGGCAGAGGTGGGGGGGTGCGGCGTGGGCGCAGGGCAGAGCTAAGGGTGCGGCGTGGGCGCAGGGCAGAGCTAAGGGTGCGGCGTGGGCGCAGGGCAGAGCTAAGGGTGCTGCGTGGGCGCAGGGCAGAGCTAAGGGTGCAGCGTGGGAGCGGAACAAAGGGGGGGGGTGCAGCGTGTGAGCGGAACAAAGGGGGGGGTGCAGCGTTGGAGCGGAACAAAGGGGGGGTGCAGCGTGGGAGCAGAGCAGGGATATGGGGGTGCAGCGGGGAAGCAGAGCAGGGATATGGGGGTGCAGCGGAGAAGCAGAGCAGGGATATGGGGGTGCAGCGGGGAAGCAGAGCAGGGATATGGGGGTGCAGAAACCCTCAAGTCATGGCTGTGGTTTGGGGTGTGTGGCATATCCACAGCATACAGTGCTACTCCAATGTTGGTGATTGACTTAACACCAATCCATAAGTTCCACTACTGCATTCAGCCAGTGAGCCCGCGCAGGGCCCCAGTTTTAAATTGACTGGACATCCTGTATTCGGTGGGACATTTTTTTTTTTCAGTAACGTGGGATATTTAGGTGTCCCCAAAGTTTTTAAGTGGGGAAAATGCCTCAAAGTGGGACTGATCTCCTCAGTTTACTAGGCTACACTGCAACGTCTGTTTCATGCCCCCCCAGTGACAGCAGCAGATTTAAAATGGCAGGACCATGATGAAGGTGGCTGCAGATGACCCATGACAGCAGCAGAGACCGCCACCGGTGGCAGTCTATTAGAGTCCCTTCTGCTGTTCAGGGCCGGGGCCAGGGTTTTGTGGGCCCCTTGTGTCACGTCACATGCCCCACTCTGTAGATTCTACGTGCTGGCTTCCACTCCACTTAAGTGCCAAGCACGTAGAATCTACATGCTTGAATTTCCCCCCTGCTAGTAAAAAAAATCAAAATCAAAAATACTCACCTGACCCCTCGTTGGATCCGGCTGGGTCTGCTCTTTAGGAGAGCCCCCGGAATAGCCCCCCCCCCCGTTTGGCAGCAGCAGCTGCTAACTGTAATAAAAAAAAATTAAATAAAAATGACATTTACTTACCTGCAGTCGCGCTGCCTCCCTCTGGGTCTCCTCTTCACTGGGGGGGCCTCCGATCGCCCCCCCCAGCCTCTTCAGCTTCAGGGGAGAGCCTGAAAGGGCTCTCCCCCTCCTCTCCCGACGGGCGCCGCCATCTTGCCGTCACTCCCGGGCGTCTTGCTGCCTCTCCTCGGCTCAGCTGTCAGATGCCCTGGTGATCGCTGGGCAGATCAGTGGAGGGGCAGGGGATGCTCTGATCCCCTGCCCCCCCCCCCCCCTCTGGCCAGCGATCACCATCTGAGGTGAGTAAAGTAAAAAAACTTTTTTTTTTTTTTAATAAATGACATTTTTGTGTGTGTTTGTGTTTTTTTATGTTAACCCTTTGTGAACTGGTAAGGGGTCCATGAGACCCCTTATACCAGTTCACAAGGCTGGGGTCTGGCAAGCCACCTGCAACTAGCGGGTGGCTTGCCATTAACCCCCGCACCCCCAATTACCTGCCTCCCCAAAGCCCGGGGGGGGGGGCAGAAGAGCCCGGGCCCACACAGGGTATGTGGGCTCGTAGGCTGCAGGGTGGGGGGGCCACAAAAGCTGGCCCCTCCACTCTGTTCCTACAAGCCCCCATAGCTGGTCCTGGGCTGGTTATGACGGGTAAGGGACCCTACGTCAATTTTTTTAAAATTTTAAGCCTAACGCTTCAAATTCAAAAAAAAGTAAATTTTTTTTTGTTAGGGTTAGGCTAACCCTAACCCTTAAAAAAAAAAAAAAAAAAATTACATGAGGGGGGGGTCCCCATTTTTTGGGGGGAATTTTTATTTTTTTATTTTTTTTTACGGGTTAGGGTTAGCCTAACCCTTAATATTCAAAAAAAAAATTAAAAATTTTTGGGGGGAATTTTTATTTTTATACATTTTTTTTTTTTTTTTTATTTTTTTTTTTTTTTTTACGGGTTAGGGTTAGCATAACCCTAACCCTTAAAATTAAAAAAAAAAAAAATTAAAAAAAAAATGTTTTAAGGGTGAGGGTTAGGCTAACCCTAACCCTTAAAAAAAAAAAATGACATGGAGGGGGTCCCCATTTTTGGGGGGGGATTTTTATTTTTGTATATTTTTTTTATTTTTAAGGGTTAGCCTAACCCTAACCCTTAAAATTCCCCCAAAAAAGGGGGGACCCTATGTAATTTTTGGGGGGGATTTTTGAGGGTTAGGGTTAGCCTAACCCTAAACCCTTAAAATTACCAAAAAAAATGCCCCCCCCCTGAAGGGGGGACCCTATGTCATTTTTGTTTTTTTTTAATTAACCTCTTATGTTTATATTGTGGATAGTAGTATTTTATTTGTAAATGTTATAAAGTGCTCTTTTCAGTTTGGGGGGTCTCCAGGGCAAGAATGGGGGGGCTACCGATACATATGTAGTACCGTTGTAATCGGGAGAAATGGGGCTATCACATGCAATATGGTTTTCATTAAAAAAAAAAAAAGGTTTTATTTAAAATAAAGGAAACAATTGTTTAAAAAATGTTTTTTTGTTTTTTTTTTTTTTTTTTTTTTTTTTAGCAGAAATATTCAAAAAACAGTAGAAAAATTACAAACAAGACATTTCATGTTAAAGCCTAAACTCTGCTGCAAAAAATGTATATGTAATGTACATAATTTTTCTGGAAATTCCAGCAAAAATCACGGTTAATCATGCCGCAAAATGGGGAAAAATGACCTGTCAACAGAGGGTGACAAAACTTCAAGTAGGCTGACAATTAAAAGGGTTAATAGTACCTATGCATGTTGGGTATTGTTCTGCTCGGGGGACCTTGCGCTTTCAGATTTAGCTTGTTTTTTCTTGTTTGCATATTGATATTTTAGGAAAACATGGTTTTTATTCTGCTTTTTTATAATTGTTTTTAGGGAAACCCTGTGCAACCTAAGAATTCTTCAATGGCTTACTTCCAGAAAGATGAGCCCACTACAACAAGCTCAGTACTCTTAGAAAGCTTAACATGTGTACTTTCAGGGAATATATGGTTTGTGGGGATATTCTAAATTTAAAGGGTTGTTTTGGTTGAAAAATCGCAAGGTGCGCACTTTGTCTGCAGAGCTGAAATTTTTAAGTAAAATTACTGTTACGCACATGCTTTACTTTGGGGTGTTTGGCAACTCTTCCCTTGACAGAACCTATGCATGTTGGGGGGTGTTCTGTTCGGGGGTTGTCGCTTTTTCAGATTTTACTTGTTTTTTTCCGTTTGCATATAGTTTTTTTTAGGAAAATGTGGCTTTGATTCTTCTTTTTTATTCTTTTTTAGGGAAACTCTGTGCAACCAAAGAATTGATTGAGGGATTACTTCCAGAAAATTGCGCCCATGTCAACAAACCTGGTACGCTTAGAAAGCCTGAGGTGTATACTTCCAGAGAATATATAGTTTTTGGGGGGTATTTCAAATTTAAAGGGTTCTTTTTCTGGAAAGACCGCAAGGTGCGCATATTGCATAGCATAGTTGTATTTTATCTGAAAATCTCCTAAAGTGCTGTTTCAGTTTGGGGGAGTCTCCTGGGCAGGAAAGGGTGTCTCCCTATACATATGTGGTAACGCTGTGACCGGGATTAATTGGGGTTTCACATGCAATAAGATTTTATTGACAAACTTACATTTTTTTATTACAAAAAAACACTACAAATTGCAAAAAATAGATTTTTTTTGCACATATTTCACCCAAAAGTATTGAGAATACACCTAAAAAATTACAAACAAGACATTTCATGTTAAAGCCCAGACTCTGCGGAAAAAAACAATATATCATTTTCCCGGGCAAACCCCTGGAAATCCCTTCAAAAATCACATTTGAACATGGGGAGCGCAAAATAGTGCAAAATGGTCTGGCACCAAGGGTGACAAAAACTCCAGGTAGGCTGGCAGCGAAAGGGTTAAAGTGGAGCAAAACCTGGAATTTTGAGTATCCCAGCTTTTTGTCCTTGAAGCATCCCGATTTGGCATGCCAGCTGTGTGAACCCAGTTTGCCTGTAAACATACCTGACCACCAATCCAAAGGCGAATGCGTGGGCGCACAGCCAATTCGCGCACATGGCTTCATACTGCCTAATCCCCGCTCGCCTCTAGCTGGGGACTTGACCACGCCAGCCATTCCCAAATGCCTGCTTAAATACTACTGAAGGAGAGATCAATTTTTTTGACTAGGTGTGGAGGTGGGGGATTTAAAAAAAAAATAAAATAAAAGGATTTATGAAGCAGTAAAGCATGTTGGTAAAATACTGGATTTCAGCAAGTGTGAGTAAATAGGATGCTGGTTACTCATTTGAAAATAGACTATATAGGTTGTAATTTCTGCCTGATTGCATATAATAAATACATAAATCTATCCCTAGGCGGAGGAGGTCACCTGACACTGCTATTCACAGCAGCATTGAGGGTTATCAAGTTGCACAAATTACTTGAGGTGTTAGATTAGAATACAGGGAAGCCTGTGGCTGCTTGTCCAGTCCATCAATGTTCCCACGCACAACAAAATGCAGCATCGGAGCTGGTTTATAATGTGTAGTACACCTTTTTGTAATGTTAGTGTATGTAGGTATTGTAGCAGCAGTTTCCCTTTGCCTCATACCAGTGTCGATGTGTTGTTCAGTAGGCTATGGAGCCCTGTGAAGCCCAACATGACAGATATGAGGAGTTCTGAAGGATCATATTTTGTCTTCCTTTGTGCATCTTTGGACTCCACGGGACTTGGCTGGACATAAGGAGTTTGTTGGGTACCCATTCTAAAGAGCAGGAGTCAGATATCTCTGATACCCCCCTTTCTGAGGAGGGCCCTTGTACAGGTTCTGATTCAGTTTTCCCAGTGAAATTCCTTTTCCCTCCAGAGAATTTACCATATCTGCTGCTTATGGTTCATCTTTCTATGGGCATTTGAGGATAGGAGTTGCCCCCCTAACTCTAAACATGATGGGTTCTATCCTGATTTTGTTCTTGATTCCCCTATGACCTTCCCCATTCATAATTCCATTAAGGCGTTATCCATTCATTGAGTAAGACTCACATATTTATAAAGCCTCCAAGGGGGTGGATTTAGCGTTTGAGGACTTTGGTATCCTCAAAGATCCTTTAGACAAGAAGATTGATTCTCTTGAAGAAAGCATGGCAGGCTGAATCTTATACTCTCAAACAGATTCTAGCCCCTACTTGCGTTGCCAGGAATCTTAATTATTGGCTTCAGAAAATGGATATTAATGAGATTCTGAAGGCTTTACCAATTTTCTTCTCAGCTGCCTCTTTTCAGTCTAATGTCACGGAATCTGAATCAGAATCTGTGAGGTTTTTGGCGCGTGCCATGGTCCTCACCAATTCGGTGTGTAGGAGTTGTGGCTGTGTACTTGGTCAGGGGATACAGGTTCAAAGTTGCGCCTGTGTGCCATGCCCTTTAACCAGGAATTCCTCTTTGGCCCAGAAGTAGAGAAGGTGTTAGACACATCTGCTGACAGAAATAAGTCTCTTCCCACTAAGTGTAGTGATTTCAGGAATAGAAAAATTTAGTCAATCCTCTTATAGGCAGCCTTTTCTTAGCAAGAACTCGTTTAGACCTCTTACATCTAGGAGAGGCAAGTTTAGAGGATCCACTCTGTTTGGTACCCAACAGTCAGTCCCAAAGAAGAAATGATGCCGGGTCCTTAATATGTGCCCAGTTAAAACAATTCCACATTTGGTGAGAGACTCTACTGTATTACCCCTTTATTTCCAGGGGAGTAAGGAAGGGGTTCTAAATAGAATTCATGCACGTCCCTCCCAGGAACTTTTTTGTTACTCCTCTCCCAGGGGGCAGTAAGGAAAGACTGGCCATTCTCAGCAGTCTAGATTCTATGTTGGATATGGGATTGATTTCCCAGTTCCCTGCCAACAATGGGGGGGGGGGGGTTCTACTTGAGCACTTTTTTTTTTGGTAAAGGAGAAGTAAAGGATTCCGCTTCATTCTCAATTTGAAGAAGCTGAATCTGTTGGTACGCTACAGACACTTCCGCATGGAGTCCATCTTCCCTGTAAGGAATCTGCTCCCGCCTGGCTCCTTCATGATCTCAATAGACCTGAAGGATGCCTATTGGCAGGTACCGATAAGCTTGTCGGCTCAAGCGTTTTTAAGATTTGCAGTAAAGTTGGGGGACCAAATACTCCATTTCCAATTTGTTTGCCTACCCTTCGTGCTGGTGTTGGCTCTGAGAATTTTTATCAAAGTTATGGCGGAGCCCCTTCAAGCTATGCGGGTCTTGCGGCTAATTAACTTGTCCTTCCCTGCTGTAAGATGGGGTGAGCTACACTCAAGGGCTCTACAACTTTATATTCTAAACTCTTGGGGCAGGTCTCGGAAGTCCAAAGACAGGATAATCGAAGTCCCAGATTTAGTGAAGGAGGTGGTGGCAAGGCAAGCACAGGTTTTTGAGTTGCCTATCCTAATCAGTGACCTGGTAGTGACCACGGATGCTTCTTATTGGGTTGGGGGGGGGCCATTTTGGATTCCTGACCACTCAAGGGAAATGGTCCAGAAGACCTATCATCATCGAATCTCAGAGAATTGTTAGCTATGAAGGAGGCAATGCTAGCCTTCTCTCCCCACCTGAAGGGTCATCATGTGCAAATCAGAACAGACAATGCAACTGAGATGGCATATCTAAATCAGGGAGGGACGATGTCATCTTTCCTGTGACAAGCTGCTCTGGGCAGAACTGAACCTTTAATCCCTAGCCATCCACCTGAAAGGTTGTAGTAATCAGGTGGCAGACTTGAGTCACTCTCCACTGTCTGAATACCTTCTGGTTCAGTCACCATTCTGCTATCAGATTTGTGTCTTGAGAGGAACTCCGGAGGTGGATTTTTTTGCCTCCAGTCGACACAACTGTGGAAGTTTTTCTACATCGATTCCTCCGGTTAAACTCTAGGAATAGATGCACTTGCTCACCAGTGGCTTTTCAGTCTGTCAGGTGGTCGAGACCACTTATGTGTATTCTGGTGGTTATTTGTTCCTACCTTGGAGCAGAGCCTTAATATCTCTGCTAATATAGAAAATGTACTAGATAGGCCATCACTTTGCCACACAAAAAAATACACTTTTAAAAATTCAATCGAAAGTGGTCTTACCTTTTTTTGAATAAGTGACCAGGACAAAATACATAACACATGTTGAAAATGTACTTCTGTTTTCTTCTGTTGATAGCTAGTGTTCAGTGTTCCCTAGTGTTAGGTTAGTATCTCTGTAATGCAAGGCTCACTGATTGCGTTTTAAGGGGGTAGGACAATATAGTGGCTGTCAGGGAACCGAGGCGTCACGAGGTCCGACTACAACCAGGGACCTCCGTGCACACCGATCGCGTTCCCAAAAACCCTTTGTCCGATCCCTCTCCTATCAGGGATACCCGGCTCACAGCCTTCGGACACACCGATTCTTGGTTTAAGGCAAAGCAGACCGCTCAAATTAAATATACGTTTTAATCGCTATGAGCACACTAGGCAGAGTTAACAAGCATTTAACTATGAAGTAATATCAAATGTTACAGGTGATAAACAAAATATGCTATTCTGGAGATAGTTACAGGATTGAGTGAATCACACAGAAAAACAATAAGCAGTTACCTTTAGTATGCAGTTTCAGGGCGCAGTGATGGGGAGCTCCCACAAGGGGGTGTGTCAAGAGCTTAGGCTGATGATGATGATGATGGACACCCCACGGTATGCTGGCTGCATAACCCCCTCCAGTTGAGTGACGCCAGCCTGGTTTTTGACCATCCTGTTTATGCTGCCAGACTCTCCACCTCCCCTCCCCATTGTGGGAGGGGATGTTGCCTCCCATTTTTTTAGAGTGGGATTTGCCCTAAAACCCTTTTAGGAGCTATAACTTGGAGCAGGGGGGTCACATGGCCTTGCAAGCAGTACCAAACTATCGGGCTAGACGCCATGTTCGTGATAAGTCCTGGAATCGGGTTTCTATTTTGTCCAGAACCTTAGTTCTCCGTTTGCAAGCTTTTGCTGTGTTTTTATGACCGCAATTTACTATGCCCTGATGCGGTTTTGGGAGCCGGTTCTGATTCTGTAATCGGTTTGGCGCTAGGGTATATGGATGCCGCGATATGATCCAAATTCTATCGGTGCCGTGAGTCTGCTGTTTTATCCTGATTATGACAAATTCAGCTTCGCAGCCCAAGGTGTGATACGACCAGCAGGCGGTCTGTGAGCTGAGCTGCTCACATATGCATGCTAAGTATTCCTTCCTGAAGGGAGATACGGACTTGTGCGTTTATAATAAAGGGAATCTCTAGCTCTTGATATGTGGGGTTTCTTAAAGGGGAATGCCGACCTCAGCGATAAGGTGCAATATAATATTTGACCTATTCCTCACACCTCCCCCTCTAAGAGGGCGCTAAGGGGCAGCGCTTACTGATGCTCGCCCATGTGCCCCCTATCCCTGTCTGTAGCACTCCGCGGCAGCACCACGGCCATAGGGCTGTTTCGGGTTAAGGATTCTGGGCCAGGTCCCCATCCTTCCCGAGTAGGGGTTGGACCATTCCCGGAAGGGGTGTAGGGTGGCCCATAGCTGGGACCGCAGGTCCGCAGTTGGCTGAAGGCAACTTATCCCTTTCTGCTTTACCCGAGCCAGGGGCCCCGGTGCATGTCGCCCACACTGGTTAAGGAAGCAGCTCCGAGTTGGTGCCTGTCTAGCCTCCGGCACCATGAACTGGGCCCCCCGGAGGGAGAGTCTACCTTGGGGGGGACCTTCCTTGGGAAGGATCACCCACAGGGCAGTACCCACCCTGTCAACCCAGGTGGGTGACAAGGCCATTGAACGGGGGCCCTGGGTGGCATAGTCCACCGCCATTGGTACAGACCTCTTTCCTTGCGGCAGAGTTATCGGTGGGATGCTGGGACTTGACCCTGCCACCCCCACCCTCTGACCTGTATAGTACAAATGGCAGTGGGCAGCCAGGCCAGGCTCCACTGGCTTCTTGGTGATTCCTATGTGCCCACCCGTCCGGCTCTGTAAGGCATAGCACTCCTTAGCCCTGGGCAGATAGGGGACCACCAACCGCTGGTCCTCAGGCCACTCTCCTGGTGACCCTGACTTGGCCATCGTGGGGTACAGCCGCACTTGTCCCCAGACCACCCATCTGGGGTCTGGGCCCAAGTGGGGCTGCATCTCCTGTTTGGGGAGGACTCTCTGGGGGTCATCAGTGCCTGATGCTACCCCACATCTCTGCCTGGACATGGTCGGGACCACCATGTCCTCAATCAGTCTCACGGGACCCACCTCTGGGTTTCCGCCTGTCTTAGCGGCCTCTCGGGAGGAAGGGAAGGAGTGATCGGTCCCCTGAGGGGACTCTGGGACCTGCTCCTCCACCACTTGCACCCAAGCTGCTGGTTCAGGCAGAACACCCTGGTCCCTTAACACCCCGGGCATGCTGAAACCCTGCAGTGGGGACTTACCTAGGGGTCCCACCTCTCCATGGGCACCCCTCACCCCACCTGCAGGTTCCACCACTCCTGCTTTTGGGCATGGACTGGTCCTCTCGGGTTGAGGTGCCAGGAACCCTGGACGTGGGGTGGTTGGAATAGAAGAGACCATCCCATCCCCTGTCCGTTTCCCAGCACCTCCCTCCGGACCTAGGGGTCCCACGTCTCCTGGAACAGCCCTCACCTCGGTCGCAGTTTCCTCCCCAGCTGCTGGGTCACCCTCCTTCCTCCGGGAGGAAGAAGCACACTTTATACTCCCCACCCCCACATTCCCTGTAGCAGGTAGGTTACTCACATTATTTGCACATCTTGAAATATACATGTTATTACATTCTGGGGGACCAGACCTCGGGGGTTCAGTGGCCACATACTGCGACACTAGCCGCCCCAAATCTGTCCCTAGCAAAACACTGGCAGGGATATTCGGCGATACCCGCACACCCCGCCCAGCACCCCAGTCCAAATACACTTTTGCCATGGGGAGTGCCGATGCACCTCCCTCAATTCCGGAGACTGAGACAGTCTTTCCAGGGACGAAGTCCGGTGGGGACACCATCTCAGGGCGCACAAGGGTTGTCTCTGCGCCTGTGTCCCTAAGTCCCACGGCTACAGCCTGGCCTACGGTGACGGGTTGTACGTTGTCCAGACACCTCCCTGCCCCCTCACCAACACATAACACAGTGGAGGGGCCCTGGGCCGCACCCCGCTGGCGCTGGGGGCAGGTGACCTTGAAGTGTCCTGGTTGGTTGCAGTGGTTACACAGTTGGGGCCCCCCTTGCCTGGAGAAGGGGGTAGGGGCAGGGATCTTGGGCTGAGGGGCATGTGCAACAGACGCCAGCGGCGGCATACCCACTTCCCAGCTGGCAGGTTTCCGATAAAATTCCGGGGTAAGGTTATAATTGACAGATCAGGGCTTGCTTGACCCCTTCGTAGCTCAGGGTGGTCTCGCTGGGTAGGTGCCAAAGGATCTTCAGGGCTTTACCCCTAAGTCGATGGGTTAAGTACTTGACCCACTGATCCTCCGGGACATGGAATTGATGGCAAACCGTTTCAAAAGCCAGCAGAAAGGTGCCCAGATCTGTGCCTTTGTCCAGGACGGGGAAATCCTCCACACGCAACTTTGGGGCCTGATTCTCAGGGGGCCCGCTACCAGATGTGCTGGGTTGAGGGTGCTGAAGCTGTAGCTGCAAAACTTGGAGCTGGTGTTCGCGTTCAGCTTGCTCCCGGCGTTCCTCACGTTCAGCCTGCACCCGACGTTCCCCCATGAGGACCTCATAGGTGTCCCGGTCTCCGGCCCGGAGACTTGCCAGGGCAGCATGCAGGAGAGCATATGAGCCTGCTTGGCTGGGAGGACCGGCAGGCGGGGCTCGGTCCTCCGGGATGCTGAGGGCTGGTGACTGGCTTCTGGGAGAGCCCTGGCTGGCCCCTCTGCACCCAGTGTAACATTGGCAGCCACATCCCTGCTTCTGGCCCTGGTGCCACTTGCCATGCCTGCAGCTGCTCTATCGCACACTGTTGTAATCACACAATTTACTGTAACCACTCTCAGAATATGCCTAGTGTTGAGCTGATCTTAAGATCCCAGCAACAGAAAAGCCACTGCTGGTAATCTTTAGTGTATGAGAGTATGGGGCCCACACTCACTTACACTATTTGCCTTATCCCACCGCTGCCACCAATTTGTCAGGGAACCGAGGCGTCACGAGGTCCGACTACAACCAGGGACCTCCGTGCACACCGATCACGTTCCCAAAAACCCTTTGTCCGATCCCTCTCCTATCAGGGATACCCGGCTCACAGCCTTCGGACACACCGATTCTTGGTTTAAGGCAAAGCAGACCGCTCAAATTATATATATATACGTTTTAATTGCTATGAGCACACTAGGCAGAGTTAACAAGCATTTAACTATGAAGTAATATCAAATGTTACAGGTGATAAACAAAATATGCTATTCTGGAGATGGTTACAGGATTGAGTGCATCACACAGAAAAACAATAAGCCTTTAGTATGCAGTTTCAGGGCGCAGTGATAGGGAGCTCCCACAAGGGGGTGTCTCAAGAGCTTAGGCTGATGATGATGATGATGGACACCCCACAGTATGCTGTCTGCATAACCCCCTCCAGTTGAGTGACGCCAGCCTGGTTTTTGACCATCCTATTTATGCTGCCAGACTCTCCACCTCCCCTCCCCATTGTGGGAGGGGATGTTGCCTCCCATTTTTTAGAGTGGGATTTTGCCCTAAAACCCTTTTAGGAGCTATAACTTGGAGCAGGGGGTCACATGGCCTTGCAAACGGTACCAAACTATCGGGCTGGACGCCATGTTCGTGATAAGTCCTGGAATCGGGTTTCTATTTTGTCCAGAACCTTAGTTCTCCGTTTGCAAGCTTTTGCTGTGTTTTTATGACCGCACTATGCCCTGATGCGGTTTTGGGAGCCGGTTCTGATTCTGTAATCGGTTTGGCGCTAGGGTATATGGATGCCGCGATATGATCCAAATTCTATCGGTGCTGTGAGTCTGCGGTTTTATCCTGATTATGACAAATTCACAGCAGGAGGTCCACTGAGCTTCCAGACCGCCCGGCATCTTCGCAGCCCAAGGTGTGATACGACCAGCAGGCGGTCTGTGAGCTGAGCTGCTCACATATGCATGCTAATTATTCCTTCCTGAAGGGAGATACGGACTTGTGCATTTATAATAAAGGGAATCTCTAGCTCTTGATATGTGGGGTTTCTTAAAGGGGAATGCCGACCTCAGCGATAAGGTGCAATATAATATTTGACCTATTCCTCACAGGGGCCATGTGAATTAGAATCCCCCCTGCCACAGGGAGTTGCAGAGGGTGGTTTAGATCCACTTTTAATTAAAACCATTTTTCCCTAGTTTATTGCCTCCAATGCCCTAATTACCTAACTCTGCTTCCATCCTATCAAGAGAATGTGTGCCGAGAAAGTTAGGGAGGTAGTATGCTGGAGTCATGTGATTTTAGTCACATAAGTCTTCAGTCTCCCTTAAAAGAGAATGCACAGGGAAGTGGTGATTTTTAACTAAACAACTGGCAGTATTTTGTCAAGAAGCCACTGGGTCCCGCTACCTGCTAAATTGCAGTCAGCTGGAATTGCTGTGGTTGGGTAGGGTGAAATGGTAATTAAAAAAAAATACAATCCCAAACCCCGAGTCCCGAAGAGGGGCTTTAATCTTGCAGTGTTAAAGTGAATGGTTCTGGTTGGCAATGGGATTTAAGCGCATGTTTCTGGACAGGATGTGCCGCTGTGTCTTGTGGTTTTTAGGTCAGGAATGTTCAGCTTTCCGCACTTCTGCTTGGTCGCATGTCGCGTGTACTATATATATACTGTGGGGAAGTCCCTGATGCCTCTGCTGACAAAGGGACTTTACTGATACATGTTGTTAATAATCTGCATTACCTCTGCTTTTAACCGTTTAGTAAATATTTTTATTCTTCGTCAAATCTATTTAAATTCCACACAGTATTACTTTAAATTGCATTCATAGATCAATTGCATCATTGAAATCCAGTCACAAATATGTGCAGCCATAACCAAGTGTTTTAATACTCATACAGAAGTGTATGCAGCAAAATGTGCACTTTTTTCACCCAATCTCTGTATTTTGAAGTGCCCCATTGCTTGCCAGAAGAATTACCCTATCCTCTTTACCCTGCCACAGTAGCTCCCAAAACTAATACGCCTCTCACATTTTTGTCAATACGGTATTTTATTGTAACTTCACGGGACCACACTGAAAGACATTGTCCAGGCTAGAATTTTTTTTAAAAAAGCTTTATACTCACCTTTTGTCCCTCACAGATGATCACTCCCAGTCCAGCGCTGACTGTCTTTCTTAATCGCCCAATATATGTTCTGTGCTGCGAGGCTTGATCATCTGGCGCTTCCTCCTTTTCGACACAGTGTCACCCCTGCCATTGGTCATGATGATGCCAGCATGTGTCAGCCTTACTGTGACTAATGTTATGGTATTGATCAGGCCTTGCGAGGGCCAGGAAGATCAGTCACGGAAGCCAGCACCAAGCTAGGAGTGGTCAACTGCAGGGGACAAAAGTATGCAGTTTTTTTTTATTTTAGCCTGGACAATGTCTGGAAGATATGACACTTGAAAAACGCGTTGCGTGCAGGGTCACCCAGCACTTCGTCAGGACGTGTCGGTCTACCTCCTCACTCCCTTTTATGCTGTGTATAATGCCAATGAAATGAGTGCAACCAAACGTGGTGGTGTCCCCTCCCCCGGCCAAATCACTTCCGCCCCAAAATTGCATAGGCTGGACCATGTAATGTTAAAACGCGGCCCCGGCGCACTCCCCTGCAGTAAGAGCCGCCTACCCGCCACTCACGCGCAGCGGCGCTCAGAAAAAACAGCAGAGGGTGGGAGGACGGATGGTGATATCAAGGTGCAAAAAATGTCTACAAAAACGATATATACACAGGCTTCACAACATGATATATATTACTGATTGATACAGTTATTATTGCAATTCATAATAGATTGTTGAGACACTTGACATACAGAACTTAGACATATGTAAGTTTGACCGCATAAACATATATGTTTGACCGCTTTGAAAAGAGCCCTTAATGTGAGTATCTGCATATATTCATGGAACCAGCTGCTCAAGGTTAGGTTATCCTGACCTGCCTAAGACATGTCTAATATGATTACATATAATGTGCCATAAATTCTCCTATTATTAAAATAAACATCTAAGTAATTATACCTATTGAATTAAATTAAAATTAAATTAAATAACCAAGGTTAATTTATATATTCAAATCAATAAGCTACTAAGGTGCATAAGTGAATAAGGTATATCTAAGTGAAAATTATTAATTTTTTTTTATTAATTATTGATTTTTATCATTATTTTAATTTTAAATTTTTTGATTTAAATTATTACCGTATTTTTCACCCTATAAGACGCACTTATTTTCCCCCAAAAGTGGGGGGAAATGCCAGTGCACCTTATCGGGCGAATGTAAAAAAAAAAAAAAAAAAAAAAAGAAGAAATTAAACTCACCCGTTCCCGGCATTCCCGCGTTGCCTGCCGCACTGCAGGAGGCCAGAAGAAGACAGAAGAGCGGTGGGCTCTGTCCCCGCCACTGCTATTGCTGAGGCAGTGATAGCAGCGGCAGAGACGGAGGCAGCACCTGCCGCTCCGCCATCATCTCCTGCGCTCCAGCTGCTGCCTCTTTTGGCAAGGGCAGGTGTGAACAGCCGGGTCTGTGCAACAGGTGGGCGTGGCCTGCATCGCGTAGGCGCAGGCCGCGCCCACTCGCTGCACAGACCCGGCTGTTCACTGCTGCTCTTGCCGGAAGAGGCAGCAGAGAAGAGGAAGGAGCGGCTGTCCCTGTCCCCGCCACTCCTTCTTGCTGGGCGGGCCGCGCAGACACCCGGCTCCATAGAACGGGTGGGCGTGGCCTGCGACGCGATGCACGTCGACGCGCCGCAGGCCACGCCCACCCGATTCACGGGGCTGGGTGTCTGCCCGGCTAGTAAGGAGCAGCGGCGGGAACGCACCTCCATCTTCAACGCGGGATGAACATGTGAGTTTATTTTTTTTTTCTTTGTTATTGTGTGCCTATGGGGAACGGGGGGGGGGGGGGGGAGGGTGTAACACTGCTTCTATGGGGAATAGGAGGGGGGTGCCACATTGCCTATATGGGAAATGGGGAGGGTGCCACATTACCTATATGGGGAATATGAGGGGGGATGCCACATTGCCTATATGGGGAATATGAGGGGGGGTGCCACATTGCCTATATGGGGAATAGGAGGGGGGGGTGCCACATTGCCTATATGGGGAATAGGAGGGGGGGTGCCACATTGCCTATATGGGGAATAGGAGGGGGGGTGCCATATTGCCTATATGGGGAATAGGAGGGGGGTGCCACATTGCCTATATGGGGAATAGGAGGGGGGTGCCACATTGCCTATATGGGGAATAGGAGGGGGGTGCCATATTGCCTATATGGGGAATAGGAGGGGGGTGCCACATTGCCTATATGGGGAATAGGAGGGGGGGTGCCATATTGCCTATATGGGGAATATGAGGGGGGTGCCACATTGCCTATATGGGGAATAGGAGGGGGGGGGGTGCCACATTGCCTATATGGGGGATAGGAGGGGGGTGCCACATTGCCTATATGGGGAATAGGAGGGGGGTGCCACATTGCCTATATGGGGAATAGGAGGGGGTGCCACATTGCCTATATGGGGAATAGGAGGGGGTGCCACATTGCCTATATAGGGAATAGGCGGGGGGTGCCACATTGCCTATATGGGGAATAGGATGGGGGTGCCACATTGCCTATATAGGGAATAGGCGGGGGGTGCCACATTGCCTATATGGGGAATAGAAGGGGGGTGCCACTCGGCCTATATGGGGAATGGGAGGGGGGAATGCCACACTGCCTATATGGAGAATGGGAGGGGGGGGAATGCCACACTGCCTATGGGAATGGGATGGGGGGAATGCCACACTGCCTATGGGAAGGGGGAATGACACACTGGCTATTGGGAATGGGAGGGGGATTACTGTAATTGGAGGATACGGCATTTTGCCTATTATTTGGTTAAAAATATTATTTTTCTTATTTTCCTCCCCAAAATCCTGGGTGCGTCTTATAAGCCGGTGCGTCTTATAGGGCGAAAATACGGTAGTTTAAATACATCAAATCATTTTACATCATTGTAATTAAAAGAATAATAATTTTTATTACTAATATTGCACAACAGTCTTATTTTGATGATACGAAAATTAATATTTAAATTTAATTATTAAACTAATAATTTTCGATAAATCAATAATTAATAAAATTAATAAGCTTACAGTGACTACTAAATTATTTATATAAAAAAAAATAATAATATTTTTTTCTTGTATCATATTCTAGTGCTTGCAGAATCTTCTCAAAATAGGCACATATCTTCTAGTGATCTTTACATCAAAAAATAACAGGGGATCAATCTCGATGGAGGTCCAAAGGAAGGAAAGCCATGATGTCATCTGGTCTGGATTCAAGTGCTACTCAAAAAGTGCAGACACATAACAAATACACTAAAAGATGAGAAGAAAACACCCAAGAGAAAAAAAAACAAACCAAAAAAGTGAATAAACACAAAAATAAACAATTGTGTATAGATTATACGTGCAAACATAAATACAGTATATATTATCTCAATAAACGTAATCCCGTCCCAAAAAAGGTGAGAATGAGAATTCCTCATTAAGGTGCCCTGGTGCTCAAATTAAAAATCCATTCCAATTCTTTCGGTTGTAATTTCCTTTTTATATTACCCCCTCTCCCACCGAGACTTACCTTGTCAATGAACATAATCTTCATATTATCTGTTTTGCCTTGGTGTTCCAAAAAATGTGACGCCACTGGGCTAAGGGTTTTTTTTCCCATGTCTTTGTCTCTTCTGGCCAGCTTGATGTTAGACAGGTGACCCTGCAGTCTAACCTTGGCAGCATTTTTTGTCTCTCCGATGTACTGTTTGGGACAGTTACATTCTATCAAATACATTATCCCTTCTGATCTACAATTCAAATTCTTATCTTATTTCCTTACCTTACCTTATTCCCGGCCCAACGGCGCATGCGCGGGCTGCGGCCGCATCTTGCACTTCTCTCTAGCAGGGCGTGTGCCCGCGCCGGCCGTTTGTGAATGCCCGATGCAGGCGTGCTCCCCGTTAGAGGGAAGCACGAGATGCGGCCGCCAGTGTCCACGGAGCCGCTGTGGTAAGGCGCCTCATTGACGCGCATACAGCAGCTCCGAGCGCGCCGATTGGACGAGCGGCCGCGCATGTGCCGTAGGAGGTGAGTTTTTACGAGCGATCTGGGGAGTTTCACATAGCGGGGCACCCCCGATTGGGGTGCCCAGGGGAAGTGGACCGAGACCCAGGATAATCAAAATCCTGGGTGTTGGTCCACTTTAAAATACCTCGACATGCAGCCATTAATGTCTAAATCCCTGGCAACAAAAATGAGCACACCCCTGAGTGAAAATGGCCAAATTTTGTCCAAAGTGTCACTATTTTGTGTGGACATCATTATCTTCCTGCACACGCTTGGGCATGGAGCTAGAGCTTCACAGGTGACATCAAAGCACTGGTAGATGCCAGGGACCTAGCTCTCCTCCACCTCCATCTGTTTGAGGATGCTCCATAGATGCTCAATAGGGTTTAGGTCTGGAGACATGCTTGGCCAATCCAGCACCTTTACTCTTAGTTTTCTTAGCAAATCAGTGGTCGTCTTTGAGGTGTATTTGGGGTTATGTTGGAATACTGCCCTGCAACTCAGTTTCTAAAGGGATGGGATCATACACTGTTCATTTACCATACATGCCACATCTGGCAACACTCATGCAGCCCCAAACCATGACACTACCACAACTATGCTTAACTGTAGGCAAGACACATGTGTCTTTGTACTCCTAACCTGGTTGCTGCTACACCTACTTGACACCATCTGAACCAAATAAGGTTTTTTTATCTTGGTCTCATCAGACTACAGGACAAGGTTCCTGTAATCCATGTCTTTAGCCTGTTTGTCTTCAGTAAACTGTTTGTGCTTGAGGCTTCCTTTTGGAACGACCGCCATGCAGAGCACTTTGATGCAGTGTGCAGTGTATGGTCTAAGCATTGACTGGCTGATCCCATCCCTTTTTATTCTCTGCAGCAATACTGGCAGCGCTGATATGTCTATTTTGAAAAGACAACCTCCTGGATATGATGCTGAGCATGTGCACTCAGCTACTTTAAGAGGTAATGGTGAAGTCTGTTCTGAGTGTAACCTGTCCTGGTTAAACCACTGTATGGTCTTGGTCTACAGCTCAACTTCAGGGTGTTCATATAGCTTCAGCAATCTTAATGTGGAGCTACAATTCTTTTATTCTTGGTATACAGTACGTCCTGCTCCAGATAGAATACTTACAATCGGGTATTACTCCGCCAGATGGCGCTGGACTGCAGAGACATCGAAAATAGGCTCCTCCCGGCCCCTCGAATACCCAGGGACCTCCCACAATCCCCAGATTTTCTCTGCAGTCTGGACTGCGAAGGACAAGAAGATGGCTCTCTCTACTCGCAGGTGAGCGGGGCTATTAGCCTGCGGCCCTGTAGGACAATTTCCACTCGTTCCATCAGTAATTGCCTCCCAGCCTTGGCTGCGCTGGTCGGGTGATGGTAGGCAGCACTGCTGCTAGGTGCTTAGGCGCGCTGCTCCACCGCAATCCCCCACCAAAGGGTAGGCGGTACAGGCATATGGTGAGCCTCTATGGGATGCCCCTCCCGCACTGTAGCCCCTTGCCCTTGTCTATCGGTGGGCCCTAAGTTAAGTGGCCGCTGTCCTCCCTCACTCTCCTTGTAGCCTTCGGGGGAAAGAGGGGGGGGGTGTCTGTGTGTGTATATGTATATACGTGTATTGGCCTTTATGCTTCACTACATTATGCTTGGTGTCAGCCACCGCGCTGACTTGTTTTTACATTTATTGTGTTTGAAATTGCTGCCGCCACCGCCACAGGCGTTTTTTTTCCTGTGCTCCGCACTTGGCGGCGGCGTTACCTCAGGCGCCGGTGCGCTGTCATTGGCTGCTTGTCACGTGTTGGCTTCGTGCTCTTCGGGGGGGGCGTCTTTGGCGCGTTCCGCGTCACTGCTCATGCGGGCCCGCCCCTCGAGGTATACCGACGCCATTTTTTTTTTTTTTTTCTATTTTTTGCTTGGTTCCGGCTGCTGCGTGACGGGCTTCTACCTACCGCGGTCCGTGAGTGCCCTCGCGGGCGGCTTTATTACTGCTGTTAATTATTGTATACTTACGGCTCCCCTTTGATTATGTCTTTCAGACGGGCGAACTCCTTTGGCTTCTCCTGGCCCTACTCCCTCTATTTAGTTGGTTAATTTGTGAGGCCTAGTGTTAATTTCTCCCACTTCCCTAGCGGGTTTTTGGGGCATCCCGGGTTGCTGTATAGCGTTAATCCCTATCGGCCTATTGTGCCGCTATAATCGCCATATGGAAGCGTCTCAGGATAATGTGACCGGGGTTCCTTCGGGACAAGCCCGGCTGTGTGTAGCTTGTGGGGAGTCCCATGTTGACGCTGACAAGGCGTGGGTCTGTGTACCCTGTGCCAAACAGGTGCTTGAACTGCAATCCAGCCTTCCAGTGGCTGATTCTGCGAATCGTTTCGCCTCACCTACTCCCCCAAGCTTAAATCTCACTCCCATTAAGTTGCATACAAGTGGGGATTCTCAGCCTGATGTGTCTTCTAGACTGGCTAATGTTGAGAAGTTAATTGCTAATACCTTGGCGCATAAGGCCCCTGCAAAAAAGCGGCACTTAACGCCTGATGTCACTCTTTTCCCTATGGAAGCTGATGAGTTTTTGCAACTATCTGGCTATACCCCTTTGGAGGAAGGGGAGCTATTCTCCGACTCGGGGTCATCTGATGAGAGGCCCAGGGGTCAAGACGATTCTGGCTCTGACCCCTGGGCCCCAGATGATACTGATAGATTGTTGGCCCAGATTTTTGAGGTTCTGTCTATCTCTCCCCCGGTTGCGGCTGCCAGGCAAAGGGGGGAACTTTTTCATACTGCTAAGTCACGCTTGGAATTTCCTGAGCAAGCAAATTTCAATAACCTTGTGCTCAAGGAATGGGAACGTCCCAGTAGACTTCCCGGTGTACCTAAGAGTTGGGATAGGAAGTATCCCTTTCCTGCTGATGTGGTAAAGTGTTCGTCATCCCCTACCGAAGTGGATGCCCCGGTCCTAAGGTTATCTAACACCTCTGTCATGCACTCCCCTGACTCTACTACCCTGCGGGATGCTGAGGACCGGCGCATTGACCAGCTGGCGTCCCATGCCTTTGCATGTGTGGGGACGGCGCTGCGCCCGATCTGTGCCTCTACCATTACGGCTGTGGCTATTAGGACCCTGTTCAGAAGTAACCTTGATAGTGCCCCTGATGATTTGCCTTGTGAGGTGTTTAATGCACTCTCTAGTTGTGATGTTTTTGTGAATTTTGTCCTCTCTGCCTTGGATGACACCATTAGAATGTGTGGCAGAACCTCTGCCCTTGTGGTGGCTATACGCCGCTCGGTTTGGCTGCGACAGTGGGCTGCTGACAACACTGCCGAGAAGGCCCTCACTGGTTTTCCCTTTAAAGGACTACGCCTGTTTGGGGACCACCTGGACCTATTTGCTAAGGGAGGCAGGTTACCCCTGTGCAGGCGGCAGTCTCGGCCCTTTCGGGGACAGTTCTCCTTTTCCCCCACCTACCGTGGTGCTAGACAAGGGAGGGGGGGTTCCTTTACTGGGGCCTGAGGAGACTTTTGGGGTAGGGGCAGAGGACGGGGACGTCCTGGCTCCTCCTGGGGCTCCAAGCTTAAGTCCTCTCCCAAGCCCCCTCAGGCATGATGGGGCACCCTCACCCATCCGGGTGGGGGGACGGCTTCAGCACTTTGCTCACGCTTGGAGGCTTCATGTCTCAGACCGGTGGATTCAGGAGGTAGTGTCCTCCGGTTACAAGATAGAGTTTGCTGTCTGCCCCCCCCCCCCCCCCCAAGGTTCATCAGATCCCGGATTCCTCAGGACCCTGTGTCAGCTCGGGATCTAGTGCAGGCAGTGCAAAGCCTTCTGGAGCTGGGGGTCATCTGCAAGGCCCCTTTAAGAGATAAGGGCAAGGGCTTCTATTCCAATCTCTTCACAGTGCCCAACAAAGATGGGTCAGTCAGCCCATCCTGGACTTGAAGATCCTCAACAAATTTGTCAGGTGCAGGTGCTTTCGCATGGAAACTCTGCGCTCTGCCATCAGTTCCCTGCGCCCAGGGGATTTCATGACGTCTGTGGACATCAAAGATTCTTACCTTCATATTCCTGTTTTTCCAGGTCATCAAAGGTTGGTTCGCTCTGGAGGATCAACACTACCAATTTGTGGCATTGCCCTTTGGTCTCACTTCAGCTCCCAGGGTGTTCACCAAGGTGCTAGCAGGAGTGATGTCCCTGCTCAGGTTTCAGGGCATCCGCGTGCTGCCCTATCTGGACGACATTCTCATCACTTCCCAGTCTCTACATCAGGTGGAGTTGGATACTCAGCTGGTGGTGTCCACCCTGGAGTCATTTGGCTGGGTGATCAACCATCCCAAGTCTTCTCTGTCCCCCGCCTTGGTGATTTCATTCCTGGGAATGAATCGGGGTACAGTTCAGGCAAGGATTTTTCTTCCTCAGCGGAAGGTGGACAGTCTGATTGCGCAGGTCCAGTTTCTGCTATCTTGTCGTCATCCCTCCATCAGGCAGGGAATGCAGCTGGTGGGCCTGATGGTGGCGTGCTTCGAGGCGGTCCCTTATGCTCAGTTCCACTTGAGGCCTCTGCAACTCCACCTCTTGTCAGTATGGGACATGGACCCCGCATCCCTGGACCGGGTCTTTGCGCTTCCCCTCTGGTCAGACGGTCCCTCTCGTGGTGGCTGGACTCCAGGAACCTGTTGGGGGGCAGATCCTTTCTGACCCCCTCCTGGGAGACGGTCACCACGGATGCCAGTCTGTTAGGTTGGGGGGGTTTCTGGAAGTCCCTGCAGTTCCAGGGGAGGTGGGGCCCACACACCTATCAACGTCTTCCGGGCGATCAGGTTAGTTCTGGCTCGCTTGACTCCTCACCTTCGGGGCCTGCCTGTTCAGGTGCGCTCGGACAACCAGACGGCAGTTGCCTACATCAATCATCAGGGAGGGACCCGGAGCATGAGGGCCCTCCAGGAAGTGTCTCTGATCCTGACCTGGGCGGAGGCCAATGTTCCCTGCATATCAGCTGTGTACATCCCGGGGGTGGAAAATCTGCTGGCAGACTCTCTGAGCAGGGGGACCTCTCTCCAGGGAGAATGGTCCCTCTGCAACAGGTTGTTTCAATCTCTGTGTCACAGTTCGGGCCAACCAGATGTGGATCTGTTTGCGTCCTGTCACAATCACAAGCTCCTGGCCTTTGTCTCCCTGTTCCAGGATCCTCTGGCCTTGACCACGGATGCTCTAGCAATGTCATGGCAAGGCTTTCAGTTCCTGTATGTCTTTCCTCCATTCCCCCTGCTGGGCAGGGTTCTGCGCAAGATTGCTCTGGAGGGGGTGCCAGCAATTCTGGTGGCCCCCCAGGTGGCCAAGAAGAGTGTGGTTCGCAGACGTGGTGCAGCTGGCAGTAGATCAGTACGTTCTGCCCAGGGTGCCAGACCTGCTTACTCTGGGTCCCTTACGCCATCCCAATTTACAAACTCTGGCTTTGACGGCCTGGCTGCTGAAACCTCCATCTTGATGGAGAAGGGGCTGTCTACCTCGGTTGTTACCATGATAAAGGCTAGGAAGAAGTCGTCTTCTTCCATTTATTACAGGGTTTGGCGTGCCTACATTGACTGGTGTGAGTCTAAGTCTCTTCCCTGTCGTGTGTTCTCTATTCCAAGGATTCTGGAGTTCCTGCAGCATGGGCTGGAGATGGGGCTCCAACTCAGTACTCTGAAGGGTCAGGTTTCTGCCCTGGCTGTTTTCTTCCAGAAGTCCTTTGCTCAGCACTCTCTGATCAGGACTTTTTTCCAGGGGGTCACTCATGTGGGTCCCCCACGTAAGCCTATTGCGCCTGTTTGGGATTTGAATTTGGTTTTGTCAGCCTTGCAGGGTGCTCCCTTTGAACCTGTGCAGAATGCTGCTCTGGCTATTCTCCTCTGTTAGGCGTGTGTCTGAGTTGGCGGCGCTTTCCATCCAGCCTCCCTACTATGAGAGACACCAGGACAAGGTGGTGTTCCGCTTCAAGACAGATTTTCTGCCTAAGGTCGTGCCTGCCTTTCATTTGATTCAGGACATTGTTCTTCCGTCATTGTGCGCTAATCCTAGTAATGCTAAGGAGAGGGTTTTGCATTCTTTGGATGTGGTTAGGTGTCTGAAGTACTATCTGATGGCTACTGCACCTTTCAGAAAAACTGATGTTCTTTTTGTGTTCCTTTCTGGTCCTAGGAAGGGCTTGGCTCCTGCCAAGTCTACTATCAGCAAATGGATCAGTCAGGCTGTGATTCAGGCCTATTCTGCTAAGGGGAAGAACACTCCTTCCGCCTTACTGCTCATTCTACTTGTGCTATTGGTGCCTCTTGGGCTTTTCAGCACCAGGCTTCTGTTGAACAAGTTTGCAAGGCTGCCACTTAGTCTTCTGTTCATACCTTTTCAAAGTTTTACAAGGTTGATGTTAGGGCCTCAGCTGATGCTGCTTTTGGCAGCAAGGTTCTGCAGGTGGCAGTGGTTTAAAATTTTGAATGGAAACCCACTTATAGATGGGTAACCTGTGATGTGTCCTCAATGTATTCAGTGATCCCTCATGATTTAGCACTTCGGGCAATTTCTTTCCATCTGAATAATTATTCACTTTATCCTCGGGAATTAATGACATTCCTTATTATTACAGTGGAATATTTGTTAAGTCATAATTTCTTCCTATTTGCTGGAAGATATTACCTGCAGTGTTGTGGAGCATCGATGGGAGCCCCCTTCTCCCCCTCTCTTGCCAACCTTTATATGGGTTGGTGGGAGAGGGAGACTATCTTTGGCCATAATAATCCCTATGCAGCCAATATTAAATATTTTGGTCACTAAATAGACAATCTCATCTTTGTGTGGGATGGGGATGAAGAGTCAGTAACACAGTTTCTTATATATTTGAACGATAATGTTTTAAATCTTCATTTTACCTCAGAAAGCTGTTTGGACTCCATCTCATTCTTGGATTTGCGTCTATATCTATCATGTGATAGGACGAGGATTATTACGAGCACATTTAGGAAGGAAACTGCAGGCAATACAACTCTCAGAGCTGCCATCCTGCTCATACTATCAAGGCTATCCCTGTAGGAGAGATGATCAGGGCTCGTAGAAACTGCACAGGGAATACAGTGTTTGAGGGGGAACTTGAGACCATATCTCTAAGATTACAACAGCGAGGTTATGATACAAATATACTGGAAAGAGCTAAAGGAATAGCAAGGTCAAAAAACAGGGATATTATGCTGGGAGGTGGACACAAACAGAATTTGACCAATGAGAGCAATGGGAGGACTGCGAATCCTAGATATGACAAAAGCAAAGTTCTCATTGTGTCTACTGCATACAGTGAAGAAGTTTTCAAAATTAAAAACATTATCTACAAACATTTACCATTATTACAGTATGATCCCCAGTTAAAACAAATTATTAAGAATGGGGTTAAAGTTGTGAGTAAACGGGCACCCACTTTGGGACAGAGGTTATCTCCTAGCCTCTATAAAAGGGGAGATACCTGCTCAAAGACATGGCTCTCATGTAAGGGCTTCTACAAATATGGGGGGGCCCAGTGCGGCCTGTGTAAATGTGCCTCCGGGGACACATTTTTCTTCAACTAAAACTAAACAAACATATAGGATTAATAACTTTATAAACTGCAATACCCCTTACGTAATTTACCTGTTAACATGTGAAATCTGCCAGATTCGATATGTGGGCTGCACGACAAGACCCTTAAACGTAGGATCTGGGAACATCTGTCAGCAGCCCAACAGGAGCGTCTTGTACCGTCCTCAAATGTGAGCAGACATTTCAAGGATAAACATGGAGGGGATGTAAGTAGTTTAAGGTGTAAGGGAATAGAAAAAGTAGTCCCCGATATAAGAGGGGGTGACACCCACGAGAAACTACTACAGAGGGAAGTATATTGGATTTTTAATCGAATGACTCCCAGATGGGATGAATTCCTGCTGGATAGACTGTGTGTGGTATGAGATGTAGATTAAGTGTCTGTATGCGCAATACTAAATTGTGTGACAGACAATTGAAAGGATATTTTCCTTTCTGAGTAAAGGAATGTATGACCCCTCAAAATAAAAAAAATTGTATCTAATAACGAAACGGTAGAGGCTGCCAGGAAAGATCGGGCAACAATGTATCAATGAGTAGCCATGTGCCAGAAATAACTGGGCAACAATGTATCAAAGAGCACTCATGTGCTGTCTATTCTGTACTGTTTCTATGCTATGGTTAAGAAAAATGTATAGACTCGCTAATCTGTAAACAGATTCGCCAGTTTTTATTGAATACGAATTATGGTATATATCTGGAACTGTGTAATTTAGAATTATTTATCCACTGAGATGAAATCTGTTTTTGAAATATATCTTTGTGTTTAATGGGTGTGTCTCTTTTAAATACTTGATGTAATATGATCATTTATAAGTCGGGCTCCTAAAATGAATTTAATAATTTTTTTTCCTGCGCCCTGGAAATGTATTATTATATACTTTCCAGAAAACAACCAAGATTCCTGACTTCTTGGGGTTAATATATTGACTCGGACAGAATGACGTGTATGGGAGTCATAAATTACCCTAATGAATAACAGGCTGGTTGCTGAACGTGCGAAGGAATGGAGCTCCACCATGAGGTATTTAAGATTCATCTACTCTTTCCATTGGATGTCATGATTAAGGACTCGCTGTCCGAAACGCGTTGGCGTTGGGGCCCGTCATGTACATTTTGATGAATACTTTGACCTGTTGGACTATTGATTTTAAATGAAGACAATAAATACTTGAAGGATTTTTAAACGATCGCTGGCTGGCTTTACTCTTTCTTAAACTGTCTGCTGTTACCTTTGGGGATCCCACCCTACTTTATGGACACTGCTATTGGATGTCCCGATTTGTAAGTATTCTATCTGGAGCAGGATGTACTGTATGCTAAGAATAATATGTTGTGATTACTCACCTGTAGAATTGGTATTATGAGTATACAGTACGTCCTGCTCCACCCCACCCTTGGTTTTGCATTATCTTGGATCCCCTGTATGGTGATTGTTATCATTGTTATAGTTACTAGTTTGGGTTGTTTTAATTCTCCCGGCTTCTCGTTAACTGCTTCTCAATGCTGGGGATTTGTGGGAGGTCCCCGGGTATTTGAGGGGCCGGGAGGAGCCTATTTTCGATGTCTCTGCAGTCCAGCGCCATCTGGTGGAGTAATACCCGAATGTAAGTATTCTATCTGGATCAGGACGTACTGTATACTCATAATACCAATTCTACAGGTGAGTAATCACAGAATTGTATTTTTTAGATGATTTTTGCCATGAGTTCTTTGCCATGAGTTGCCATGATGTTCCAGTGATCATTATGTTAGTGTGAGAGCAATAGCACCAAATTTAACACACCTGAAATTTTTTAACACGAGTCACATGACACCAGAGAGAGAAAATGGCTACAATTTTGCCATAGTCACTTGAGGGTGCACTCATTGTTGTTGTTGCCAGGGTTTCAGACATTAATGGCTGTGTGTTGAGTTATTTTGAGGGCACACCAAACAAGCTGTAAACTTCCTTTTTATTGTATCATATCATTGTATCATGTGTCATATCTTCAGTGTTGTCCCATAAAAGATATAAGAACATATTTACACAAATGTGTGAGGTGTACTCACTTTTGTGAGAAATGGTTTATGCTATCAGTGACTGGGAGCAAATGGCATTATACCCAACCAATAATAGATAGCAAATAGCCCTATACCCTACCAGTGACTAGGCACAAATAGCCCTATACCCTACCAATGACAGAGCTGAAAGTCCTATATGCTACCAGTGACCTAAGGTAAATAGCCCTGTATGTTACCAGTGACTGAGCCTAGTGAAATGCAGGGCAATTACCCAAACCCTCCATTAAATGTCACAAGTCTAACCAAGGAAGAAGTCCAACGCCGTCTAAAGCAGATAAATTATCGATAAATCACCGGGACCAGATGGCATACGTTCTCGTGTTTTTAAGGGAGTTATGTACAGTAATTGACAAGCCATTATTTCTAATATTTGTGGATTTAATCATTACAGGGGCTTTTCCAAGGGATTGGCGCTTGGCAAATGTGGTGCCAATATTCAAAAAGGTAACTGGAAGCAAATAGCCTTACATGGTACCAGTGACCTAAGGTAAATAACCCTATACCCTACCAGTGACAGATCTGAAAGCTCTATGTGCTAATAGTGACTGGGAGTAACAAACCCTACATCTTACTATGACAGAGCTGAAAGCCCTATACACTAGCAGTGACTGGAGGTAATTGGCCCTTTAGCCTACCAGTGATCTCTAAAAAGCCTTATATGCTACTAGTGACTGGGTGCAAATAACCCTTTACCCTATCAGTGTCTGAGGTAAAATCCCTTTAACCCTACCAGTGACTGGGCACAAATTGTGACAGAGCAGAAAGCCCTATACCTTACCTGTGCCTCGGCCCAAATTGCCATATGCCCTACCAGTGACCTAGAGCTGAAAAACCTATATTCTACCAGTGACTGGGAGTAAATTGCACTGTACCCTACCAGTGACACTGAGCAGATAGCACTGCACCCTGCCTCAGGAAAGGAAGATGGCCTATACCCTAGCTCTGACACGGCATGGAAATCCTGTACCGTCATGCAGCACAGGAAGCCCCTATACCCCATCACAGTAACACAACACCAAGTGTAAACCTAGCCTTAATCTTATTTGTCAGTATTGAGGCATATGTTTCTACAAATTCCAGCCTAGTATGATAAATGTTATGCAAACCTTTGCCAGGGCTTCCACAGCCTTTATGCACAACTGAACTAGGACTGGTTGGAGTGAATGCTACATGGTTACATAGTGCAGATGAAGAAAAAACACGTCCATCAAGAAAAAAAAAAGTTATGTTTACACAATCATTATACAGCAAGCAGTACTCTTTGTGGCTGTGTTTTCTTTCTCTCTGTCGCAACAAATGTATGGCCTGACAGATGTGAACAAAGCCTTAAAGTGTTTGGCAAGTCAAAAGTTATACAAATAAAAATCAGTAGCTTTCCTTTCACTGAGTGGCTGCAGTGCTCTGCTTTCCTCCTCTGTCTCCTTAGTTAAGAAAATCACTTCCCCATTCATCTTTCAGTCCCCACCCCGCTGACCTGGTCCATCAATCAACCTTCAGGGGACCAAGAATGGAAACATCCACCCACTCCCTGCCCAGATGTTCTGATTGGCTGCCTCTCTCTGCAGCTCTGAAACCCTCCCTACTCTCTCCTACACACTGTGTATCATGTTTTCTATGAATCTCCAATCCTCCTCCTACTTGGGGACATGGCGGGGTTTAGGTTTATTTAGAAGAAAGACTCTGGAGTGGCCCTTAAAGTGGACCAAGAACAGAAAAACCCCCACTCCCTCCCCAGACATCCTGATAAGTGGCGCCTCTGCAGCTATGAACTCCGCCCTCCTCTCTGGTCACACTATGTGCTGGCAGGCTGGAGACACTCTTAGCTTGCAGAATCTCTCACCCCATTTTCTGGTCACACTATGTGCTGGCAGTAATAACTAGAGGCACAACAATACACTTATTTTTTACTATGATATATGTAAAGCACACAGTGTGCTTACATCACATCACTGTTGCCACACCCATTTTTTTCTCCACATCTCCAGTGCTCTAATACTTATACAAATAATTTAGAAACCTATTTTTGTAAATGGATTGAAGTTTAGGACAGTGCAACGTGTAGCCCGAAACAATGGGACAATCGGGTGCTTACCTTTAGTATACCTTTAATGATATTTTTGCTGTAGAATGTCCTGTAATCAATACTGGGTTAGTTAAAACCATACCTTAGCCTCTCCAGTTTCTTTGCTTGTTACAGTGTATCTTTGCTGGTATTCTTTGTACTACTGTATGGGCTGTAAAGGTTCTGTATGCTGAAATAAAATACTGTATGCGATGCCTCCCTTTCTGCCACTGCAAAAGATTCATGTGCAACTAACATTTCTGTAGTAAACGGCTACTGAAGCACAAAATAGTGCCCAAACTATGCAAAAGCTGGTGTTTTTTTCCAGTTGGAAAAATATTGGTGTCGCACTTTCTAATTCATGGACCTAAATAAATCAGACACTGTAGTAACATGGTAAAACTAGAGGTGTGTAATATATATATATATATATATATATATATATATATATATATATATATATATAATATATATATATATATATATATATATAATATATATATATATCCCTTTCAGTGCCAAGCACGTAGATACTACGTGCTTGCTTCCACTCCACTTAAGTGCCAAGCACGTAGTATCTACGTGCTTGACTTTCCCCCCTGCTAGTAAAAAAAATAAAAGTCAAAAATACTCACCTGACCCCTCGTTGGATGCGGCCGGGTCTCCTCTTTAATTTGGTGCCATCCGATCCCCCGTGGGGGGTCGGATGGCTCCAGGAGAGCCCCCGGAATAGCCCCCCCCCCCCCCCGTTTGGCAGCAGCAGCTGCTAACTGTAAAAAAAAAAAAAAAAATAAAAATGACATTCACTTACCTGTGTGTGCGCTGGCTCCCGCTGTCCCTCCTCTTCACCTGGGGGGCCTCCGATCGCCCCCCAGGACTTACCGATCTTCAGGAGAGAGCCCGGAAGGCTCTCTCCTCTCTCCTCTTCGATGGCGGCCGCCATCTTGCCGCTAAGCCCCGCCCCCTTGGGGGCGGGGCTATGACGTCATCCCGGTCCGTCGCAGCGTCAAGCCCCGCCCCTTTTGGGGGCGGGGCTATGACGTCATCCCAGCCCCGATCACCGGCTTCAGCGTTCTCAGCTGTCAGATGCCGGTGATCGGCAACGGGGAAGGAGGTGGCAGGAGATCCTCTGATCTCCTGCCTCCCCCTTCTCTGATGCCGATCACCGGCATCTGTCAGCAGAGCGGCGCGGGACAAAGGAGCTTACAATCGGAGGTAAGTACAGTAAAAAAAAAATTTTTTTTTTTTTTAATAAAAAACTTTTGTGTGGCGTTTTTTTTCATTTAACCCTTTGTGAACTGGTAAGGGGTCCATGAGACCCCTTATACCAGTTCACAAGGCTCTGGGTATGGCAAGTCACCTGCAGCTAGTGGGTGGCTTGCCATTAACCCCCAGCCCCCCATTACCTGCCTCCCCAACGGCCAGGGGGGGGCAGAAGGGCCCGGGCCACTTAGTGGCTATGTGGGCTAGTAGCCTGCAGGGCCAGGGGCCACCAACGCTGGCCCCTGCGCCCTGTTCTACAAGCCCCCATAGCTGGCCCGGGTCGGTAATGCTGGGTAGGGGGGGACCCTACGTCATTTTTTTTTTGGATTTTTAAGGGTTTTTAACCCTTAAAATTCCAAAAAAAAATGGGGTCTCCCCCCCTAGGAGGGGGAACCCTATGTCATTTTTTTTTTTAATTAACCCTTTTGTTTTCTGTCATCCAGCAGCTATAAAGGCTGAAAGAGTGCTCCACTATGGATGGGAGGTAAGTATTAAAAAAAAAATAATAATAAAATATTTTTTCTCTTTGTGTGTCTGTGTTTTATTTTTACATTTAACCCCTTGTGAACTGGTAAGGGGTCCATGACCCCTATACCAGTTCACAAGGCTGGGGGAGGTGGCAAGTCACCTGCGCTAGCCGGTGACTTGCCATTAACCCCCGGCACCCCCATTACCTGCCTCCCCAAAGCCCAGGGGGGGGCAGAAGAGCCCGGGCCCACTGGCTATGCGGCCTTGTAGCCTGCAGGGCCAGGGGCCACAAAAGCTGGCCCCTGCGCCCCGTTCCTCCAAGCCCTGCATAGCTGGTCCCGGGCTGGTTACTTTGGGTAAGGGGGGGCCCATGTCATTTTTTTTTATTTTTAAGGATTTTTAACCCTTAAAAATCCCCCCAAAAAATGGGCCCCCCCTCCCGGGAGGGGGGACCCTATGTCATTTTTTTTTCTCGATTTAACCCTTTGCAGTGTGGATGGTAGTTGTATTTTATTTGTAAATGTTAAAAATTACTTGTTTCAGTTATGGGGGTCTCCTGAGCAGGAACAGGGGGCTACCGATAAATATGTGGTACCGTTCTAATCGGTAGAAATGGGGCTTTCACATGCAATATGGTTTTCTTTAATAAAATAAATTTTTTATGTAAAATAAAGGAGTCAATTTTCTAAAAAAAATTTTTATTTATTTATTTTTTTTTTACTTAATAATAAATAAAATTAATAATAAATAAAATTTACAAACAAGACATTTCATGTTAAAGCCTAAACTCTGCTGCAAAAAATATATATATAATTTTCCTGAAAATTCCAGCAAAAATGACACAAAACATGGCGCAAAACATGGCGCAAAATGGGGAAAAATGACCTGTCAACAGAGGGTGACAAAATCTCAAGTAAGCTGGCAATTAAAAGGGTTAATAGTACCTCTGCATGTTGGGTATTGTTCTGTTCGGGGGACCTTGCGCTTTCAGACTTGGCTTGTTTTTTCTTGTTTGCATATTTATATTTTAGTAAAAGGTGTTTTTTATTCTGCTTTTTTATACATTTTTTAGGGAAACTCTGCGCAACCAAAGAGTTCTTTGAGGGATTAATTCCAGAAAGATGAGCCCACTACAACAAGCTGGGTACGCTTAGAAAGCTTAACATGTGTACTTTCAGGGAATATATGGTTTATGGGGGATATTCCAAATGTAAAGGGTTGTTTTGGTTGAAAAATCGCAAGGTGCGCACTTTGTCTGCAGAGCTGAAATTTTCAAGAAAAATTACCGTTACGCACATGCTTTACTTTGGGGTGTTTGGCAACTCTTCCCTTGACAGAACCTATGCATGTTGGGTATCGTTCTGTTCGGAGGATGTTGCTTTTTCAGATCATACTTGTTTTTTCTTGTTTGTATATAGTTTTTTTAGGAAAATGTGGCTTTGATTCTGCTTTTTTATCCTTTTTTTAGGGAAACTCTTTGCAACCAAAGAATACATTGAGGGATTACTTCTAGAAAACTGTGGCCACATCAACAAGCCTGGTACGCCTAGAAAGCCTGAGGTGTGTACTTCCAGAGAATATATAGTTTGTTGGGGGTATTTCAAATGTAAAGGGTTGTTTTTCTGGAAAAACTGCAAGGTACGCATAGCGCATATCACAGTTGTATTTTTTCAGAAAATCCCCTAAAGCTCTGTTTCAGTTTGGGGGAGTCTCCTGGGCAGGAAAAGGTGTCTACCTATACATATGTGGTACCGCTGTAACCGGGAGAAATTGGGGTTTCACACGCAATAAGATTTTATTGACAAACTTACATTTTTTATTACAAAAAAACACTACAAATTGTAAAAAATTTATTTTTTTAAATTTTTTTGCACATATTTCGCCAAAAAATATTGAGAATACACCTAAAAAATGACAAACAAGACATTTCATGTTAAAGCTCAGACTCTGCTGAAAAAAACAATATATCATTTTCCTGGGAAATCCCTGGAAATCCCTTCAAAAATCACATTTGAACATGGGGAGCGCAAAATAGTGCAAAATGGTCTGGCACCAAGGGTGACAAAAACTCCAGGTAGGCTGGCAGCGAAAGGGATATATATTAATCAGGATTGGGTTTTACAGAATGCTATAGTGCTACATGTGGGAGGGGCTTCTGGGCAGATTGTGGTATAAATATAAGGGGGGGGGGGTCAGGCTGCAATATGGAGAAGCTGCACATTAGGCTGTGGGCAGAAGATAGAGAATGTTGGTGGGGTTAAAACGGAATACCTTAAAAAATAAAAATAAATAAATAAAAAACTTGTGTATCTGGATAGTGCACCCATGCTATCCAGATTACTGACTGTACGATAACGCTCACCTTTTTAACTTTTTCTTATTTCCGACAACAATGCTGTCCCTTGTAGATGATGTGGCCGGCACAGCTGAAGCGTTGCTCAGCTCCCGGAGGCTCTGAGCACGCCGGCTGTGCTTGCCCAGTTGGAAGAGGATGGGCCTGGCGATGGTCCATTGAGAGGACATGCATGCCAGGCCAGCCCCCTTCCCAACTGGGCATTCGCGTTAAGAGCCTCTGGGAGCTGAGAAACGCTTCTGGATTGCCGGCAAAGAGGCCTTCTGCTGTGCCCCCCACATCATCTCCAAGGGGCGCCATTGTTGTGGGATTTTTTAAGGAAATAAAAAGGTGGGAGTTATTTTACAGGCAGCAATCTGGGTAGCACAGGTGTTTCGGTTTAAGGTATATAGGATGGGGTATAGGGGTTGCATGTCAGATTGCACTACAGATAAAAGGGTTAGCTCAGATGAGAGAGGACTGAATGTTATGAGGGGTCTGCAGGATAGGTGGTGGTACAAATAGCTGGGTTCCATCTTGAAGATCCAGCCACACACCATTTCTCTTCAGGAACAGATTTCTCCTTGCGGTTGATGGTGTATTATGGTCTGTAGAACTTTAAGCTTGTCACGCATTTTGAGTATCTAGAGTATGTTGCAAGCGCTGCACTGAACTAGGTAGAAGATATGCTCTATATTTTCTGTTCTGTTGTGATTGGGAGCACACACGTGTGAAGGTTATTCTAGTGTAGGAAAGAAGTGACAGGGAGATGGTTCAGGTGACACAAGTGAAACTATGCTAGTCATGTGGGTGAATCACTATTTGCATGCCACTGCAACTGATTCTCCATCATGGGAATCCCCTAGAAAACGCAGACCGTTGTATCAATGACAGCGCATCATAATGAAACTGACCTGTATACTGTATTATTAACAGTTATTTACATATTGTTTCTGTCTCTGTGAGTGAAACATGGGGTTTGTGTAAAAGCAATAGAATCATTTGTTCTACAGTCTACTCTGCATAGGAAATGTAGCCCATGAAAAAGGACCCTGCTACTCATTTCTGCTTATCCTGCACAGATATTAGGAGCGATATCCTCCTGCGCTTAAAGCTATACGAAAGGCAAGCCCGACTATTGTCTCGGGCTACACATTGCACTGTCCCAAACTTCAATCTCTATTCCAAAATACTCTTTAGTTCCTAAGCTATTTGTAAAAGTATTAGATCATTGGAGATGCAGAAAAGAAATTAGGAGAAAGAGTGGACGTAGCAAAAGCGATGTGATGTAAGCACACTGTGTGCTTTACATATATCATAGTAAAAAAAAGTGTGCATTTTGTAGTGCATGGCACCTAATACTACAGCTATTTCTTTTAAAGTGATTGGCAAGTCAAAAGTAAAAAAAAAAATCAGTAGCTTACTCATTGAGTGTCTGGAGTGCAGTGATTCCTTCTCCATCTTCTTAGTGAGGAAATCACTTCCTCATTCAGCTTTCAATCCCCCCCCCCCCTGCTGACTTGGTCCTTTTTAATCTACCTTCAGTGGACGGAGTACAGTAACAGCCCCCTTCCACTCACTGCACAGATGTCCTGGTTGGCTGCCTCTCTCTGCGCCCTCCTCCCCCCTCTCTGGTCGCACTCTGTGCTGATAGTAATAACTAGAGGCACAACATTACACTTATTTTATGCATAGCCTACTGCGTACACACAATCGGATTTGTGCAGCGGTTGGGCGTGGCCTTATAGGACAATGGATGCAGGCCATGCCTATCTACTGCATGGACTCGGGTGTGTGTGTGTGTGCACCTGGAGCAGTGGGAGAGATGGTTATGTACGTTTTTTACTTTTGTTTTTTGGATTTTTTATTACATTAGCACAATAAGGCGCACTGCATTCTGGTATGGATATCCATCCTGACTGTATGGGGCTGTAGCCCCGTTTACATTCTCATCATGCTGAACACTTGAAGACCATAGTCCAGTATTTGCATTTAATTGCACTACTTTTGTTTGTTTCAGGATACATTAAAATGGTGTGGTTGGTGCATCACATTGCCATCAAGGTTTTATAACCATCTACGTGGACATGAACTCTCACCCACGCCGCATCCGACTTAAGCCATGGCTGGTAGCACAGGTGGACAGTGGAAATTACCCAGGGCTTCATTGGGAAGATCGAGAACGCAAGCTTTTTCGCATTCCATGGCGCCATGCAACTCGCCACACACCAATACAAGATGATGAGAACACCATTTTTAAGGTCTGCACAATTTAAGCTGTTTCTGATTTATTGCAGGCCTTGTATTATATTGGTGGCAGTATGTTTGAATCGGTCTTTGTCTTTGCAAAACATTATACAAGCCATGATATTCAAATTTTGTTTTTTGCACCAGGCATGGGCAAAGGAAACTGGGAAGTATCAAGAGGGGGTGGATGAACCTGATCCTGCTAAATGGAAGGCCAATTTGCGCTGTGCCCTAAACAAGAGTCGAGAATTTAAATTGCTGTATGATGGCACCAAGGAAACCCCCATGCAGCCATTTAAGATTTATCAGCTATGCGAACTTCCTGGTCACAATGAAGGTACAGTGAACAATATGACATGAAAGCACATCTTACATGTGCATCTTCCACCAGCATATGCTCTCCTGGCAAGGTCCAGCTACAAAATGAACTTCTTACTCTCCCCTGTGCAGCCGCATGCTCCAACTCTGCTTAAGGAAACTTAGAGGCCCTGCTGGATATTCCAAGTGTGACATACACTCCGCTTCAAGACTTCTTGACAGTTAGGTTATTCTCCAGTAGAGGGCGAACTTCTGCAGCGATGAATGCAAAAAAAAAAGAAGCCCCTCCCGGTCCATAACTACCTGGGACCTCCCACCAATTCCCCAGTTGTCTTCTCTGCAGGGAGTGAGCAAGACAGAAGATGAAGGCTTCTCTTACTTGCAGGTAAGCCGGGCCATTTTTGTCCCTATTGCTGCCAGGACCCTCCTAAATTGTCCCTGTATTGAGCCTCCCAGCTTCGGCTGCGGGTCCTTGGTAAAGGTAGGAGCACCCTTTGGGTGCAGTAGGAGCACCGTGAGACTCCACCATTTGGTAGGCGGTTATCCAGGTTTTGGTGATCCTGGTGTGGGATGCCCCGTCCCGCTAGGCTTAGGGCCGGATTCTGGCAGGGTTCCCCCCCCTTCCGGGTCCCTTACTCTCCTCCGGGGGGGGGGGGGGGGGGGGGGCTGACTACCTGACCTTTTATTTTTAGTGTGTGTGTTTAATCACTGTTTAATCATGTGTGTGTGTGTGTGTGTTAACTTCGGCCCGCACGCTCTCTTGCGGCGGTGGGACGGTTCTGTTATGGCCGGCTCCGTGGCCATATTGGCCGGGGAGCGCGACCTTCTACTTCCCTCAGTGAGGGGGGGCCTGGCGCTCTCCCACGTCGACAGAGCTCGCCGGCATCTGCCCGCCCCCCCTTGGCGTTGTCGGCCAGCTCCAGCCCTATCGGCTGGAAGCGCGGCTGGGGAGTGAATCCCGCGTCGGAGGGGGGCGGGGCCATGTGCTGGCGCGCTCCGCGTTGGCCCGCCCCCTTCACCCTCTCCACGTATGGACGCCATCTTCTGCCGTGAGTGCCCCATACGGGCTCCCTTAGGGATACCTAGGCTTATGCTCTCCTTGTGGTACATGTCTCCGGGCGTTATTGTGCCCGTGGGCTACATACATCGGGGGCACATGTGGATATATGTATATATTCATGGTTGTGTATAGATATAGAGATAGATATACCGTGTTTCCCCGAAAGTAAGACACCGTCTTACTATTCTTGGTGTGCCACACACCCCGCTTCACTTTTAAATATTCTTCACTTAATGGGTTAACTCGCCGCCAGGTGGCGTAGTGCAGAGAGGAAGTCTTGTAACGAGCCCCCTTCCGGCCTATATATACCTGGTACCTCCCTTCAATCACCAGTATTTTTCTCTCTGCTTGACGACAAGTCAGAAGATGGAAGTCTCCTGCTTACAGGTAGGCCGGGGTTTTTACCCCGGCACCCCCCTTTTGGTCTATTTCTGCCCGGTTTGAGTGTTTATACCTTGATGGTGGAATGGAAGCCTCCCAGCCTAGGCTGCTCACTGGGCAAATGGTAGATGGCACTTTAAGTGCCTAGGAGCTTATCTCCTACCGCTCGACCTCATGCGTGGGGCAATGCGGCGATCCGGCATGGTGATCCGGAAATGGGATGCCCCTGTCCCGAGGGTCCCCGTAGCCCCTTTCTCTCCCGTTACGGTCCCTTCTCCCTTCACTATGGGGGGGGGGGGGGGGGGTTGAGGGTGTGCATTTAGTATGTTTGTTTCACTAGTATAACTTTATTTCAACATGTGTGTGTTCATGTTATGCATTAAGTTTATTTCAGCATGTGTGCACTTTTTTGTTCACTTGGTTTAGGTCTGCTTGAATGACAGACCGCGCTGGGTAGGTGGCTGGCCGCTTTAACTAAGTAGACTGTTGCTTAAGCGGCCCCCTCCCTCCTCCCCCCCTTTCCCCCCTTCCCCGCTGGCACTGTTTGTAGTTTATTTTTTGCATAGGCTGCGCTATGCGGTCTTTGTCCTTCCTCCCCCCTCCGCTGCCTGGGCGCACGTGTAGTGGCCCATCTGGTGTAATCCTCAGCTGAATTGGCTGCACTGATCAGCGTAGGGGGCGGGTCCCGGTGACGCGGCAACGGGGGCGTGGCGGCGGCGGCCCTAGTTTCACTTCCCTTCAAAGGGGGAAGTCACGTGAGCGCACGGCCGCACTTGGTCTCCGGTGCTGCGGCTGCTGGCTGCGGTCTCGCTCTCCGGCTGCTGCTCTCGCTTGGCCAGGTAAGTGGCCCCACCTGGGTGGGGCCGTTAAGTGGGAATTTCATAGGGGAGTTATTTGTTATTAGGGGGCATGGTTTTGCTCATTTTTTAAGGCACTTTGGTGCCATGCATATATGATTGTTGCACACATGTGAGGATCTGATTGTGATTTTTCTTGCCTTACAGATCCCGGGATCCCTGTTTATGGTGGCCCTCCGGCTCTATGTTGCCTGGCTATTTATTGGGATATATTATAAATGCTTGTATATATAATATTTATATATATATTATTATATATTATATTATTATATTATATTTATTATATTAAAGGGGACCTTAACTTAATAAAAAAAAAAAAAAAATCCTCCCTTCCAGGACATTTACAAACAAGGGGGCATCCTGGGTTGGCTTATGCCTTAAAAGACCCAAGTATTGCGAATACCATAAATCACCATATGGAGGCTTCCGTTATTGCCGGAAACGGTTCTGCTGAGGTGCGTAGGTTGTGGGGCTCTACTCCCAGCTGATGATGTCTGCTTGCGCGCCAGTCCGTTGCTTCGGCTGCGGGCCCATCGCATCCTTCATCATCTCCTACCTCTCCCTCCCTGTTCCGGACCCCGCATGGCACTGCCAAAAGTGGGGATTCGCATTCCGAGGTGGCGGCACAGCCCAGCCCCCGGAAAGTAGTGCCCGTTAAAGCAGCGTTAAAGGCCGCTGCAAAACGGAGGCACCTGACTCCGGTACCTGTTTCCTCCGATGTCCTTGCTGGGCAGGGTGCTTCAGAAGTTTGCTCTGGAAAAGGTGTCCGCCATTCTCGTGGCCCCAAGGTGGCCAAGGCGAGTGAGGTTCGCAGACATCGTTTGGCTGGCAGTGGACCAGTTCGTTCTGCCTCTTCGGCCCGATCTGCTCACTCAGGGATAATTGTGTTACCCCAATTTACCAGCGCTGGGTTTGATGGCCTGGCTGCTGAAACCTCCATCCTGAAGGAGGAGGGTCTTTCTGATTCAGTCATTAAGACTCTGATCAGTGCCCGGAAGAGGTCTTCTTCCATCACCTACTATAGGACTTGGAAAGCCTATATCGCTTGGTGTGAGATAAGATCTTTTCCTTGTAGGGTCTTTTCGGTCTCCAGGATTCTGGAGTTTTTACAATCAGGGCTGGACTCTGGTCTCCAGCTAAGTACATTGAAAGGGCAGGTCTCTGCCTTATCTATCTTTTTTCAGAAGCGTGTTGCGCTTAAGTCTTTAGTTTTTTCCAGGGGGTTACGCATGTGCGGCCTCCCAGGAAACCATTACTCCCTGTTTGGGATTTGAATTTGGTTCTTTCTGCTCTTCAGGCTCCTCCTTTTGAGCCTTTGCAAGATATTGCTTTGTCTACCCTGACTCAGAAGATTGTCTTCTTGGTAGCGATCACTTCGGTCCGGCGTGTCTCGGAGTTGGCGGCCTTGTCTATCCAGGCGCCTTACTTTGAGAGGCATCAGGATAAAGTGGTCTTTCGGTTCAAGCCAGACTTTCTTCCTAAGGTTGTTTCTGCTTTTCATTTGAACCAAGATATTGTTCTTCCCTCCTTGTGTCCTAATCCTAAGAATGACAAAGAGAGGGTTTTGCATTGTTTGGATGTAGTACGCTGTGTTAAGTACTACTTGATTATCGCGTCTCCTTTTCGTAGGACGGATTCCTTTTTTGTTGTGCCCCTTGGGCCTAAGAAGGGTTTGGCACCAGCCAAATCTGCCATTAGCAAGTGGATACGTCAGGCCGTTACTGCGGCCTATTCTGCTAAGGGAAGAGTTCCCTCTTTTCGTATCACTGCTCATTCTACTCGCGCCGTTGGGGCGTCTTGGGCTTTTCAGCACCAAGCTTCTGTTGAACAAGTTTGTAAGGCCGCCATTTGGTCTTCTGTTCATACTTTTTCTAAGTTTTACAAAGTTGATGTGCGAGCCTCGGCGGATGCTGTTTTTGGCCGCAAAGTTCTGCAGACTGCAGTCATTTAAGTTATGCTTCACCTGGCCTTGAGATGCCCATCCCTTGTGGACACTGCTTTTGGATGTCCCATTAAGTGAAGAATATTTAAAAGTGAAGCGGGGTGTGTGGCACACCAAGAATAATACCATTTTGTGAGTACTCACCTGAAAAATGGGTATTGTTGGTGTGCCACACACCCCGCTTCACTCCCACCCTTTTCGGTATTTCCGAAGCCTTTATATGGTGAAGCCTTTTTATTTATATCAAAATTGATTTTGAGGTTACCGGTGGAATACTGGTACCTTGTCTTTCTGCTTTTTTAATATACTGGTGATTGAAGGGAGGTACCAGGTATATATAGGCTGGAAGGGGGCTCGTTACAAGACTTCCTCTCTGCACTACGTCACCTGGCGGCGAGTTAACCCATTAAGTGAAGAATATTTAAAAGTGAAGCGGGGTGTGTGGCACACCAACAATATCCATTTTTCAGGTGAGTACTCACAAAATGGTATTTTCTTTTTATCCCCAAAAGCCCCACTACGTCTTACTTTCGGGGTAGGTCTTATATTGGAAAAAAATTGTCGAATTTTTTGTTTTAACCTTAAATATGCCGGATGACGTTGGTGAGCGAGCCTGTCATTTTCATGTGAGGGACAGAGCAGTGTGAGAGAAGGCCTTGCTGGCCAATAGGGGGAGACCTACTAATTACATCAGGTGGAGGGGCGGGGTTTACAAGGCCGCAACAACTCACAGCGACAGCAGCTGTGAGCGGCGGTGCCGGGCGCCGCGGACTTCACTGGGGGGGGGGGGGTGATAGCCTATGCGCGGGGATGATCACCGGTGAGGGGGGGCCCCCGGTCAGGGTTCAGCCACGTCTGGCTCCTCGCAGCGCCCGCAGCTCACCTCCGGTCACGGCGCTGCTCCCGCTCTGTGCTGCAGTGAGAGCCAGATGACAGACGCTCCTCTGCACCCGGCGCCGCTCGTCTTCTGTGGGTCACCCGCGGTCTCTGGGGCACAGGAGGGGGGAGACCGCCCGGCAAAGCGGACCTCCCGTACAGATGCCCCAGCCTCTACAGTCAGTGGGGGCGATAGGTCAGTGGCAAGATGGCGGCCGTGCCTCAGCTCCTGCGCTCGCAGCCCCGGATCCACCGCCGCCTCTCCTCTCAGGTAGGTCCCGCCGGCGCAGGGGGATACACGCCGGGGGGGGGGGGGCTATATCGCTTCCCTCAGCCCCGTTCGACAACAATGTTATATTAGGCGACCCCTCTGAAACTCCCCATACGTCTTACAATCGGGGGTGTCTTACTATCGGGGAAAGACGGTAGATATAGATATATTGATATATTTATAGATATATTGATATATATTGATAGATATATGTATAATGGTGTGTGTGTCTGTATGCCTTTATTTGCTCTATATGGCTGCTTGGCGGTATAGACGTGATGCTTATATATACATAGTCATATACCTGTATATGAATATTTCGGCTGTGTGACTGTAATATCTAATACTAGGGCATCCCTTACTATGCTCTGCTCTTATGTGACCTATTTTGTGTGTTACAGGTGTCCCCGTATAAGTGCATCTTAAGGGGTCTCTCCTGGTCCTGGGTTCCCTAGATATAAATATTGTCCACCCCAAAAATCCTCCCACCGGGACTTTTAAGGGGCATCCCGGGTTGCTTATGCGTAATCCCCTACGGTCTTGCGACTGACCACAAAAATTCACCATATGGAGGCTCTGCAGGATACCAGGCCCGGGATCCCTTCGGGACAATTCGGGCCATGTGTGGGGTATCCCTTACGGGGGAGGTGCTGATCTGTATACCATGCGCACAAAAGGACATAACGCGGCAGTCTGGTACCCAGCCTTCTGGGTCGGCTCCTCCCGCTTCATCGCCTTCCACTCCCCACCTGATCCGTACCCCAAGTGACATTGGTACTAGTGGGGAGTCGCTTTCTCATGTTTGGGCTAGGTTGGCCAGCATAGAGAAAATGATTGCTAGCACGGTGGGCAAGAAGCCCCAGGCTAAAAAGAGACAGTTGTCGTCGGCCCAGCCCTTGTGGGACACTGACGATGAGTCCGCTGAATTGTCCGATTATTCCCCGCTAGAGGAGGGGGAATTGTATCAGGATTCAGAGGCTGACTATGGTCAGCCTGGGAATTCCAATGTCGGGCAGGTCGCTGGGGGATGCCGTTGATACGGCCACTGTTTTGTCACATTTATTGGAGGTGTTTGATATTGATCCGCTTGAGGCGCCCCCTCTTAAGAAAGGGGAATTTTTTGGGGCCTACAAGCCCCGTCTGGAGGCGGTCAAGCGCTGGTCTTCTCCTCCCGAGGTCGACGCGCCTGTGTTAGGTTTGACCAACTCTTCTGTACTGAACACCCCTGACGCCTCCTCCCTTAAGGATGGCGAGGACAAGCGCCTTGATCAGATGGCGTGCCACACATTTGCCAACGTGGGCTCGGCCCTGCGGCCGGTTAGTGCATCTGCCCTGGTGTCGCTTGCTACCAGGTCTCTTATCAGGGACTGGCTGAATAACGCTCAGCTGGATCCAGCTAGCGCTGAGTTCGCTATACTTAAGAAGTGCGAATTGTTCATGGAGTTTGTCATGGCTGTGATGGAAGACTCCATTGTCGTGTGTAGTAAGACGTCAGCCTTGCTGGTGGCCATGCGCAGACTGGCCTGGCTCCGTCAGTGGACAGCGGATGTTGGAGCCAAGAAGTCACTCACAGCTCTCCCCTTCTTGGGTGCGCGGCTGTTTGGAGATAAATTGGATGCTGTTGCTAAAGGCGGTGAGTTACCTCAGCGGAGGAAGCAGCGCCGTCCCTTTCGGGGGGCGGGCTCGTTCACTTCTTCCTTTCGAGGGGCCAGAGCGTCTAGGGGTCTGGCCTTCTCGGGGGTCAGGGGCTCGTCCTGGAACAGAGGCAGAGGTCGGGCACGTCCCGCGGCTGCCTGGGGTTCCAAGCCCAAGCCTGCCGTTTAAACCGGCTCAGCAATGAAGGGGGAGCCCTCACCCTTAAGGGTGGGGGGGGCGGCTGCGGCTCTTCCGGGTCTGGGCCCGGGAGGTCACAGACAATTGGATCTTGGAAGTGCTCTCCTCCGGGTACAAACTGGAGTTCGAGTACTAGACGCCCCCAAGATTCTTAAGGTCTCGGGTGCCCTCGGACCCTCAGGCTGCACAGGGGCTCCTGTTGGCAGTGAAAAGCCTTCTGGACATGGGGGTTATATGCCCGGTGCCTCCGTTGGAAAGAGGCAGGGGTTACTACTCCTAACTTTTCACGGCTCCCAAAAAGGAGGGTTCGGTGAGACCCATTCTAGATCTCAAGGTTCTCAACAGGTTTATCAGAGCCAAAAAGTTCTGCATGGAGACTCTGCGCTCGGCTATCAATTCCCTTCGCCAAGGGGATTTTATGACATCCATAGACATCAAGGATGTGTATCTGCATGTTTCGATTTTTCAGGCGCATCAGAGATTCCTCCGGTTTGCGGTGGGGGATCAACATTATCAATTCGTAGCTCTTCCCTTCGGTCTGACCTCGGCACCGAGGGTCTTCACCAAGGTTTTGGCGGGCATAATGGCTCTGCTCAGATCTCAGGGCATTCGCATTGTGCCTTATCTGGATGATCTATTGATTTCTGCTTCTTCTCTTCAGCAGGCAGACCTGGACACCCTCCAGGTGGTGTCGACCCTGGAGAGATTCGGGTGGGTGATCAACCGCACCAAGTCTTCTCTCTCCCCGTCTCGAGTGATTTCGTTTCTAGGCATGAATCTGGATACCGGTCAGCCCAGAGTGTTTCTGCCCCAGACCAAGGTGCAGGGGATTCAGGACCTGATCCGTCTTCTTCTGGCCAGTCCTTGTCCCTCTATCCGACAGGGGATGAAACTGGTGGGCCTGATGGTGTCCTCCTTCGAGGCGGTGCCATTTGCACAATTTCACATGAGATCTCTTCAACTTCTCCTATTGACGTATTGGGACAGGAGCCCACAGTCATTGGATCAACCTTTCAAGATGTCTCCCAGAGTTCCGCAGTCACTTCGGTGGTGGCTGGACTCGAGCAATCTGGTGAAGGGCAGATACTTTGTGGTCCCTTGTTGGGAGACGGTTACCACGGATGCCAGCCTGTCGGGCTGGGGAGGTTATTGGAAGAGTCATCAGTTCAGCGGGGTGTGGGGTCCCCAGGAGGCTCACACCCCCATCAATGTATTGGAAGCTCAGAGCCATTCATCTGCTTCTGGCTCGGTTAACCTCACAGTTACGGGGTCTTTCGGTTCAGGTGCGTTCGGACAACCGAACGGCAGTGGCCTACATAAATCACCAAGGAGGGACTCGCAGCAGGAGTGCCCTCAGGGAAGTCTCTCTGATCCTGCGCTGGGCCTTTCGGCAGTCTACATTCCGGGGGTGGAGAATACGGAAGCGGATTCCCTGAGCAGGGGGTCCTCGCGCCACGGAGAGTGGTCTCTCAACCCCGAAGGTCTTTCTGGATCTTTGCCGCAAGTGGGGGACTCCGGAGGTGGATCTCTTTGCCTCGAGGCACAATCACAAGCTTCCGGCATTTGTGTCTGGCCTTGGCAGTGGATGCCTTGTCTCTGGCATGGAAGGACCTGGGTTTTCTGTACCTGTTTCCACCTGTCTCCATGCTGGGCAGGGTAGTTCGCAAACTGGTTCTAGAAGGGGCACCAGCGATTCTGGTGGCTCCAAGGTAGCAAAGAAGGGTTTGGTACGCAGACGTCGTAAGGATGGCAGTAGACCAGTGCCGGCTTCCCCTGATGCCGGACCTGCTATCCCAGGGTCATCTACTTTACCCCAATTTACAAACGCTGGCTTTGATGGCTTGGCTGCTGAAACCTTCATCTTGAAAGAGGAAGGTTTGTCTGAGGCGGTCGTTCAGACCCTGATTAGGGCTAGGAAGTGGTCCTCTTCTGGCATTTGCTATAGGACTTGGAGGTCCTATATTGATTGGTGTGAGACTAGGGCCTTGCCTTGCAGGGTTTTTTCTGTACCCAGGATTTTGGAGTTTCTTCAGCATAATCTGGACCTTGGGTTCCAGCTTAGTACTTTTGAAAGGACAGGTTTCTGCTCTGTCGGTTTTCTTCCAGAGGTCTTTTGCTTTACACCCACTGGTTAAGACTTTTTTTTTTCCAAGGGGTGGCGCATGTGCGGCCCCCTCGAAAAGCTGTAGTTCCTGTTTGGGATTTAAATCTGGTTCTTTCAGCTCTGCAGGGTCCTCCTTTTGAGCCGCTACATGATATTGCTCGATATTGCTCTTTCGGTTCTCACTCAGAAGGTTGCCTTCTTGGTGGCGATTACCTCGGTTTGGCGTGTCTCTGAGTTGGCGGCTCTGTCGATTCAGGCCCCTTACTTTGAGAGACACCAGGATAAGGTGGTTTTTCGTTTTAAACCGGATTTCCTTCCTAAGGTGGTGTCTGCTTCCCACCTCAATCAGGATATTGTTCTCCCTTCCTTGTGTCCTAAGCCTAAAAATGACAAGGAGAGGGTTCTGCACAATTTGGACGTTGTTCGCTGTGTGAAGTACTATTTGGTGACTACTTCTTCCTTCCGCAAGACGGACTTTTTTCTTGGTGCCCTGCGGGCCCAGGAAAGGTTTGGCACCTGCTAAGTCTACGATTAACAAATGGATTCGTCAGGCCATTGTTGGGGCCTATTCTGCTAAGGGGAGGACTCCCCCTTTTAGGGTCACTGCGCACTCTACTCGTGCTGTGGGTGCATCCTGGGCTTTTCAGCACCAGGCTTCTGTTGAACAAGTTTGTAAGGCTGCTACTTGGTTTTCTGTTCATACTTTTTCCAAGTTTTACAAGGTTGATGTGCGGGCTTCAGCGGATGCCGTTTTTGGCTGCAAGGTTCTGCATGCTGCAGTGGTTTGAGTTGGAGCATTCTTTACGGTTTATGGTTCCCACCCTTGACGGACACTGCTATTGGATGTCCCAACTGTCAAGAAGTCTTGAAGCGGAGTGCATGTCACACTTGGAATAATACCGTTTTGTGGTTACTCACCTTTAAAACGGATATTATAAGTGTGACATACACTCCGCTTCACCCACCCTGTTTGGTATTCTGGATCCTTTATATGGTGAACCATTGTTTTTTTGTTAGTATGGTTATATTTGGTTCTTCCTGGTCCCTTTACTGCTATCTTACACTGGGGAATTGGTGGGAGGTCCCAGGTAGTTATGGACAGGGAGGGGCTTCTTTTTTTTTTTTTGCATTCATCTCTGCAGACGTTCGCCCTCTGCTGGAGAATAACCCAACTGTCAAGAAGTCTTGAAGCGGAGTGTATGTCACACTTATAATATCCGTTTTAAAGGTGAGTAATCACAAAACGGTATTTTTTCTGCTCCAAATGAGTGGCCCGCATGAACAAGTGGGGTTTCTAGCTAGAGCTAGCCAGGGAGCAGGAAGAAGAAATGACATACAACCGTATTCCTTTGTTTAACCGAACTGCCACACAGGTCACCATATGCTCTGTAGAAATTGTAGGCATCATGACCGTTGCTTTCTAATTCATAATTGTAATTTCTTTTCCAGATTCTTTCTCATCTGCAGACCCTTTAGCTGATGATAATGCATGTGAAGATGAAGACGAAGTAAGAGTCCTTGCGTACTTGTGTTCCCTTTATACTTGCAACAATGTAATTATATGTTAAATCGGAAATCCAGCCTCCACCGCACTCTGCTTCTGATATTCTAAGTATGTCACACACCCCGCTTCAAGACATTCATTACATGTGGGTATACTGACCTGTAGATGGCGATCTTGCAGAGATGTCAATAAAAAAAGTAAGACCCTCCCGGCCCATAAATACCTGGGACCTCCCACTCATTCCCCAGTCTTTCATCTCTGCAGACGGCGAGCAAGTCAGAAAATGGATGTCTCCTCCTTGCAGGTAGCCGGGATGACTCCCGGCCCTCTATTGTTCTATTCCTGCCTGGATCCCTTTATTTACATTACTTGCCTCCCAGCCTAGGCTGCTGGTCCGGGCAATGGTAGATGGCACCCTAGGTGCTCAGGAGCCGTGAGACCCCATAACAAGGGGTAGGCGGCTAACCGGGTTGGTGACCCCGGTTTGGGATGCCCCGTTCCTTGGCCCCTACCCTAGCATGGATTCCCCCTCTCCTGGATACCCTTGGGGGGGGGGGGGGGGAGGGTCCCTTATGGATTCATCTTATTTATTATAATTGTGTATGTGTGTGTGGTGCTTTACTTTGCATGGTTTTACTACACAGACCGGCGCCGGCGGTCCCGCAGCGCCGGCCTCCGGCGTTTTTGTCATGCCGGCTGTAAGACGCCCAAGAGGAGCTTCTTCCCCTCAGGGCGGGGTTATTGCTTTTATTGGTAGATGCCAGGTCGGTTGTTAGAGGACTGTTGACCTCTTCCAGGCTTGACCCGGCTAGTGAGGAGTTTGCCGACCTTAAGCGCTGTGAGTTATTTTTGACCTTTGTGCTGTCCGCCTTGGACGACATATTGGTTGTGGCTATCCGGCGGTCAGTTTGGTTACGCCAGTGGGCGGCTGATTTTGTGTCCAAAAAGTCGCTTACGGCCCTTCCCTTTGTGGGGTTGCGGCTCTTTGGAGAGAGATTGGATTCGGTGGCAAAGGGACCGGCCTCCTCCCAGATTCTTCAGTTCTCGGGTGCCGTCAGATCCTCTGGCCGCCCAGGGCGGCAGTAGCAAGTCTCTTGGACATGGCTGTCATCTGTCCGGTGCCTCCCTCAGACCGGGGCCTGGGCTTCTATTCCAATTTGTTCACGGTGCCCAAGAAGGACGGATCCGTTCGTCCCATTCTGGATCTGAAGTTGCTCAACAGGTTCGTTCGTCCTCGGAAGTTCCGTATGGAAACGCTGCGCTCAGCCATCCACTCACTTCGTCAGGGGGACTTCATGACGTCCATAGACATCAAGGATGCTTACCTGCATATTCCAATATTTCCGGCACACCAGAGGTTTCTCAGGTTTGTCGTGGACAATCGACATTTTCAGTTTGTGGCTCTTCCGTTTGGTCTTACCTCGGCTCCAAGGGTTTTTACCAAGGTGTTGGCAGGAGTGATGGCCATCCTCAGAGCCAGGGGTATCCGCATCGTGCCTTATCTGGACGATCTTCTCATCATGGCGTCTTCCCTCAGTCATGCGCAGCTGGATACCAGGAACGTGGTGTCCACTCTGGAGAGTTTCGGTTGGGTGATCAACTATCCCAAGTCCTGCCTCTCTCCCTCCAGGGTGGTGGAGTTTCTGGGAATGTCTCTGGATACTTCTCAGGCCAGGGTGTTCCTCCCCCGAGCCAAGGTTCTTCTGATTCAGGAATTGACTCGGCGTCTCCTATCTATCCCCCGCCCGTCCATCCGGCTAGGGATGCGACTGGTGGGATTGATGGTGGCATCGCTTGAGGCGGTTCCCTTTGCCCAGTTTCAAACAAGGACGCTCCAGCTCCATCTCTTGGCGGCCTGGGACGGGTCCCCGCTGTCATTGGATCAGTCCTTTCTGATGTCTCCTCGGGTGCTGCGTTCCCTTTGGTGGTGGCTAAAACCAAGCTATCTGACAAGGGGCAGGTCTTTTCTTCACCACGGATGCCAGCCTGTCGTTGGGGGGGATTTTGGAAGGATCTTCAGTTTCAGGGACTGTGGGTGCCTCAGGAGGCTCACAATCCCATCAATGTTCTGGAGTTGAGAGCCATCAGATTGGTTCTGGCTCACTTGACTCATCCGTTACGGGGCCTACCGGTCCAAGTTTGGTCGGACAATCGGACGGCGGTCGCCTACATCAATCACCAGGGAGGGACTCGCAGCAGGCGTGCCCTCAGGGAAGTGTCTTTGATCCTGGATTGGGCAGAGGGCAATGTCCCGTGCATCTCGGCAGTGTACATTCCGGGAGTGGAGAACACGGAGGCGGAATTCTGAGCAGGGGGTCATCTCACCGGGGGGAATAGTCGCTCAGCCTCAAGGTGTTTCAGTCGCTGTGCCACCGGTGGGGGACTCCGGAGGTGGACCTCTTTGCCTCTCGTCACAATCACAAGCTTCCGGTATGTCTCTCTCGCGGGATCCGCTGGCTCTGGCAGCGGATGCCATGTCTCTGAACTGGAGGGATCTGGGGTTTCTATACCTGTTTCCTCCGTTTCCCATGGTGGGCAAAGTGGTGCACAAGCTGGCCCTAGAGGGCGCGTCAGCAATCCTGGTGGCTCCAAGGTGGCCAAGACAGGTTTGGTTCGCAGACGTGGTAAGGTTGGCAGAGGATCAGTTAGTTCTGCCCCTTCTGCTGGATCTACTCACTCAGGGTCCTCTGCCCTACCCCAATTTACCAATGCTGGCTTTGACGGTGTGGCTGCTGAAACCTCCATTTTGAAGGAGGAAGGTCTTTCTGATGCTGTCATTCAGACTCTGGTTAGGGCTAGAAAGAAGTCTTCCTCTGCCATCTACTATAGGATTTGGAGGTCTTATATTGATTGGTGTGAGGTCAGGGCCTTGCCTTGCAGGGCGTTTTCTATCCCTAGGGTCTTGGAATTTCTGCAACATGGTCTGGACCTAGGTTTGCAGCTTAGTACGCTGAAAGGGCATGTTTCTGCCCTGGCGGTTTTCTTTCAAAAGTATTTTGCTCTTCATCCTCTGGTTAAGACCTTTTCCCAGGGGGTTACACATGTGCGGCCTCCTAGGAAGCCTTTGCCCCCAGTTTGGGATTTGAATTTGGTTCTTTCTGCCTTGCAGGGTCCTCCTTTTGAACCTTTGCAGGATATTGCACTTTCTACGCTTACTCAGAAGGTTGTTTTTCTGGTTGCCATCACTTCTGTTCGGCGTGTTTCGGAGTTCGCAGCCTTGTCCATTAAGGCCCCTTAACTTTGAGAGGCATCAGGACAAGGTTGTTTTCCGCTTCAAGCCAGATTTCCTTCCTAAGGTGGTCTCTGCTTTTCATCTTAATCAGGACATTGTTCTACCCTCCTTGCGTCATAAGCCTAGCAATGACAAGGAGAGGGTTTTGCATTCTTTGGATGTGGTTCGCTGTGTGAAGTACTATTTGGTGGCTACTTCCACTTTTCGTAGGACTGACGCCCTTTTTGTGGTGCCCTCTGGGCCTAGGAAGGGTTTGGCTCCCGCCAAGTCTTCCATTAGTAAATGGATTCGCCAGGCCATTGTTTGGGCCTATTCTGCTAAGGGGAAGATTCCCCCTTTTCGTGTTACTGCTCATTCTACTCGTGCTGTTGGGGCGTCCTGGGCCTTCCAGCACCAGGCCTCTGTTGAGCAGGTTTGTAAGGCTGCTATTTGGTCTTCGGTTCACACTTTTTCCAAGTTTTACAAGGTTGATGTGCGGGCCTCAGCGGATGCTGTTTTTGGCCGCAAGGTTCTGCAAGCTGCGGTGGTTTAAGTTTGTGCCTCGTTGCCTTGTTTATTCTGGATCCTTTATATGGTGAACCTTTTGTTAGTTTTAATTGGCTTTCCTGGTACCTTTACCTTACTGCTATCTTTATACTGGGGAATGAGTGGGAGGTCCCAGGTATTTTTGGGCCGGGAGGGTCTTACTTTTTTGACATCTCTGCAAGATTGCCATCTACAGGTCAGTATACCCACATGTAATGAATGTCTTGAAGCGGGGTGTGTGACATACTTACAATACCCATTTTACAGGCGAGTATTCACAAAATGGTATTTTTCCCCACCTGATGCTGAGATGAATTTGGGCATTTAAAGAAAAAATGTCCCTACCTGCATGAGCCACCCACTCTCCCTGGTGTGAGCAACACTTTTGCCTTTTGAGCTCCCACCCAAGGCGTGACAAAAGTTCCCAGTTTTCTGCTGCTGCTACTCTGAATGGCTGACTAGGCACTCAGTTACGGAGGGAGTGAACCATCTCCCGGCAGCTGCAGACAGTCATTGCGGGCGCCGGCAGCCCACAGCGGTAACACATTTTTCTTTTTTTTTTTTGGCAATGAAATCCCTCGGCTCTTTTTGAATTGGGCCAAAAAGACCATTCCAAACAAATGTATGGGGGCTGGAGGAGCACGCTTACTGGGGGCTTTAATGACCATTCATTTATGTACCTCCTATGTTAATTTATATGGATGCGTATAAATGTATTCCTCTATTGCACATTTTTTATAAAAAAAAAACCCTTCTTTTGTTGTGTCTGAAGATGTATTTGGCCAAGGCATAAAGAAAATCTAACTCTAATATCTAAATCTAATATCAAAGTAGTCACAGAGTTAGGTGCACACTTACATTCAAGATCGATGAGGGCGCCCGGTCAGTAGAGTCATACAGTTCCTATGGGATAAGCAAGGCAATTCAAAGTATGTTACAGCCATGCAGTCATGTCATACAATACACAGGCAATCAGGTGCAGTCCATATATTCTAAAGTTTGGGGGTATGACGCCCCCTTCATTAGGGAGGAGGACTGCTAAACGGTGCTATTGAGATAGGCACTGAAAATATAGTAACCTGTGGTAAATTCCCGTCTGACGTCATAATGGTGTCAGCGGGTAGGTAGCCAATAATCTAATAGTACAGTGTGCTAAGGAATGCTTAAAGTATAAACAACATAATGAAAATGGCAATCTCAAGAAAGCAAAAAGGATACTTGCCTAGATCCCAGTGGTTCCTGGGTGAGAATATCAGTTACGGGAACCCCCCCCCCCCCCCATCTAAATCGAATATCAAGTAATGCATTGGATTTGCAATAGACTGACAATATTTTTGATTGACACTACTGATTCTTATTATCCTTTTATTGTACAGATTGACCATATATTTCCTATGCTTGACATCCGAGGTGAGTAAAATATGTTTACACAAAGATTATGGCTCTTCCCACATTGCTATTATGCTGTGCATTGTTGGCTTGGAGTTTATATACTGTACTTCCATGTTGCATGCTCTTGCCCAAGTATATGCATTCTTGTGTGTTCCTTGTGCTTTTGCATAGGAAAGGTCATAACTATTCCTTCATCTTTACAAGAAATAAGGTTCCCACAGTCAGTGGCACACTCATCAGAAATTCTATCATGTTTTCAATTGTTGTGTATTCTCAGCCCTCTGCACTGCCTTGTATGCCACTTCTGGTTTATAACCTAGATTTGATATGCTATTTTTGTTTTTGGGTACACTTATTTATGCCGTTTCTTGCAACTTTTTTTTTTATTTGTTTTGCACCCATCTTTTAACATACAGACAGAAGATTAAAATGTATATGTTTAGCAACATATGTTTTTATAAGCAACTGTCAGGTGTGATTGGGTCACTATTCTTTCGCCCTTGGGACATAGGCCCTCTGGCTAGGCAGGACGTTCGAGAACCAACAAGGAGATGAGGTGTGACAGCCTTAAAGTGGTCCTTCACTCTGAATAGGATTCTATATTCTAAGTATACAGCACGTCCTGTTCCAGAATATTCCTTAATCATGGGTTATACATACACAAGATGGCGCTGGACTGCAGAAAACAGCTTGTGGCTCCTCCCGGCCCTATATAAGTCGGGGACCTCCCACAAAATCCCCAGTTTTAATCTGCAGTCTGGACTGCGAAGATAAAAATGGCTCTCTATATACGCAGGCGAGCTGGGCTTACAAGCCTGCGGCCCTGCAGGACAATTACCACCCGTTCTGGACCCACTGCCTCCCAGCCTCGGCTGACCGGTTCGGGTGAAGGTAGGACAGCACCTGGGTTAGGTGCTTGAGGAGCGCTGCTCCGACCGCAGTCCCTGCTTTGACAGGGTAGGTGGTATAGGCCTGTGGTGAGCCTTGTGGGATGCCCCCTCCTGCTCCTGGGGTTCCCCTTTAATCCCTACCCCCCTTAGGTTCTACCCCCTCATCTCATTTTGTTTCACTGAGTAGCCCCCCTCCTCCGCTCTCCCTGGAGATCTCGGGGGGGGGGGGGCTACTCCCTGGAGATCTCCCTCTTGCTGCGTGTCTGCTGTTACCTACCGCGGTCCGTGAGTGCCCCTGCGGGGTTTATTTTTATATATTACTGTATTCTTATGGGGATGTCTTCTTATGTCTTTCAGGCGGGTAGACCTCACTGTGGTTTCTCCCGGTCCTTCCCCTTTTAGTTTTGGGCTATTGCTATTATATGTCCCACATCCCTAGTGGGCTATTGGGGCATCTCGGGTTGCTATTATTAGCGTTAACCCTATATTGGCCTATTGTGCCACTGTAATCATCATATGGAGGCTTCTGGGGATAATGTGCTTGGGGTTCCTTCGGGACAAGCGCGGCTATGTGTTGTGTGTGAAGTATCCCCTATAAGTGATGTCGGGGTGTGTGTACCCTGCGCCCAGCAGGTGCTTGCGATGCAGCCTGGGTTGCCTGTTACTGGCGCGGCGCCCCCTCGGGCTTCGCCTACCCCCCCACGCTTACATCTGACCCCCTCTGAGGGGCATATTAGCGGGCAGTCTCAACCTGATTTAGCTGCACGGGGCGGCCAGCATTGAAAAACATCTTGCTGGGTCTGCCCCGCGTAAGGCTTCAGCTAACAAGCGGCATTTATCACCCGCGGTTTCCCTCCTCCCTGTAGAGGACGAGGGTCCTTGCTCACTCTCAGGTCCCTACCCCCTTGAGGAGGGAGAATTATTTTCTGATTCAGAATCCTCTGAGGAACAACCTAAGATTTACAGTAGTACCGGGACTCCCCTTGGGGGAAGACCCGTGGTCCCCTGATGACACTGACAGATTGCTGAGTCATATTTTTTAAGTGCTTTGTATTTCTCCCCCGGCAGTGGCCCTGCAGCAGCAGGGTAAGCTTTTTCATACGGTTAAACCACGCTGGGAGTTCCCTGAGCAGTCTCACTTTAATAATCTAGTACTCAAGGAATGGGAACGGCCTAGCAAGCTGCCCGGGGTGCCTAAGAGTTGGCACAAGAGGTATCCCTTTCCCGCTGATGATGATAAGCGTTGGTCATGTCCTCCCGAGGTGGATGCGCCCGTTCTCGGGTTGTCATGCATTCTCCTGATACTACTACCCTGCGGGATGGGGAGGACCGGCGCTTGGACCAACTGGATGTGGGTAGAGAAGAGTATAGATCTCTACTGCTTTGTGAGGAATTTATTGCATATATTCTGTCTTCTATGGACGATGCCATTAGAATGTGTGGTAGAACTTCTGCTTTGTTGGTGGCTATATGCCGCTCTGTCTGGCTACGTTAATAGGTAGCTGATAATGCTGCTAAGAAAGCCCTCACTGGTTTCCCTTTCAAGGGCCTGCGTCTCTTTGGGGAGCGCTTGGATTTATTTGCCAGGGGTGGCAGGTTACCTCAATGTAGGAGGCCGTCCTGGTCCTTTCGGGGGATGGGTGCCTTTCTCCCATCCTTCCGTGGTTCCAGAACTGAACGAGGAGTCTCCTTTCCTGGGGTCTGAGGAGATCACTGGGGAAGGGGCAGAGGACGTGGCCATCCTGGCCTCTCCTGGGGTCCCAAGCCAAAATCCTCACCCAAGCCCCCTCAGGCATGAAGGGGCGCCCTCACCCATCCGGGTGGGGGGACGGCTCCGGCTCACGTCTGGAGGCTTCACGTCTCAGACCAGTGGATTCAGGAGGTAGTGTCCTCCGGTTACAAGATAGAGTTTGCAGCCTGCCCCCCCCCCCCCCCCCCCCCAAGATTCATCAAATACCGGATGGCTCAAAACCCCCTGTCAGCTCAGGGTCTGTGCCTTGCTGTCCAAAACCTTCTGGAGTCGGAGGTCATCTGCCAGGTGCCTTTGAGGGAAAGGGGCAAAGGATACTATTCCAATCTTTTCATTGTTCCCAAAAAAGACGGGTCCATCAGACCTATCCTGGATTTAAGGTTTCTCAACAAATTTGTCAGATCCAGACGCTTTGGAGACTCTGCGCTCAGCTGTCAATTCCCTACCCGGTCGACTTAATGACCTCTGTAGACATCAAAGATGCTTACCTTCATGTACCAATCTTTCCAGGTCATCAGAGATTCCTCAGGTTCGCTCTGGAGGATCAGCACTATCAATTTGTGGCCTTACCTTTCGGTCTCACCTCGGCTCCCAGGGTATTCACCAAGGTGCTGGCGGGCGTACCGGCTCTGCTGAGATCTCAGGGCATCCGCATCCTTCCTTACTTGGATGACATTCTCATCACTTCTCAGTCCTTCCAGCAGGCCGAGCTGGATATCCAGCTGATGGTGTCCACACTGGAGGCCTTTGGCTGGGTGATCAACCATCCCAAGTCTTTCCTGTCACTGTCAATGGTGAGGTCCTTTCTGGGCATGACTCTGGATACATCTCAGGTCAAGATCCTTCTCCCTCAGCAGAAGGTGGGCAGATCTTTTCTGGCCCCATGCTGGGAGACAGTCACCACAGATGCCAGACTGACAGGTTGGGGGGGCTTCTGGAAATCCCTGAAATTCCATGGTCAGTGGGGCTCTCGGGAGGCATACACCCCTATCAACATTCTGGAATTGAGGACGATAAGGTTGGTTCTCGCCCAATTGACTCCACACCTTCGAGGTCGGGCGGTTCAGGTCCGCTCGGACAACCAGACGGTGATTGCCTACATCAATCGTCGGGGAGGGACCCGGAGCAAGCGGGCCCTCAAGGAAGTGTCCTTGATTCTGTCTTAGCCGGAGGAGAATGTTCCCTGCATCTCAGCCGTGTACATCCCGGGGTTGGAGAATCTGGAGGCAGACTCCCTCAGCAGGGGGACTTCTCGTCTGGGAGAATGGTCCCTCAGCAGCAGGGTGTTTCACTCCCTGTGCCACCGTTGGGTCAGCCAGATGTGGATCTGTTTGCATCCCGTCACAATCACAAGCTTCCAGTCTTTGTCTCTCTGTCACAGGACCCTCTGGCCTTGGCCACGGATGCTCTAGCAATGTCTTGGAAGAGCTTTCTGCTTCTCTATGTGTTTCCTCCTTTCCCTCTGCTGGGCAGGGTGTTGCGCAAGATTGCTTAGGAAGGGGTACCAGCCATTCTGGTGGCCCCCTGTTGGCCAAGAAGGGTGTGGTTCGCAGACGTCGTGCAGTTGGCAGTAGATCAGTATGCCCTGCCCAAGCATCCAGACCTGCTCACTCAAGGGCAGCTACGCCATCTCAATTTACAAACGCTGGCTTTGACGGCCTGGCTGCTGAAACCTCCATCCTGATGGAGAAGGGGCTGCCTGCCTCTGTAGTTTAATACTATGATTCGGGCTAGGAAGCAGTCCTCGTCATCCATCTGCTATAGGGTATAGCATGCTTACATTGACTGGTGTGAATCTAAGTCGCTTCCATGTCGGATGTTTTCTATCCCCAGGATTATGGAATTTTTGCAACATGGTTTGGATTTGGGTCTTCAGCTTAGTACCCTCAAAGGTCATGTTTCTGCTTTGGCCATATTCTTCCAAAGATCCTTTGCTCATCATCGTCTGGTCAAGACCTTCTTCCAGGGGGTTACTCTTGTGCGTCTGCCACATAAGCCTATGTTACCAGTCTGGGATCTGAACTTGGTCTTATCTGCATTACAAGGGTCTCCCTTTGAGCCTTTGCGTGAGGCCCCTTTGTCCATATTGACTCTTAAGGTAGCCTTTTTGGTGGCTATCACTTCTGTTAGGCGTGTTTCTGAGTTGGCGGCGCTTTCCATCAAACCTCCTTATTTTGAGAGACACCAGGACAAGGTGGTGTTTCAGTTTAAGCCAGATTTTCTGCCTAAGGTTGTGTCTGCTTTTCACCTCAATCGGGACATTGTCTTGCCTTCTCTGTGTCCTAATCCTAGTAACCCTGAGGAGAGGGTCTTACATTCTCTGGATGTGGTTAGGACTTTTATTTAGTTTTATTTGGTAGCTACTGAATCCTTCAGGAAGACTGATGCTCTTTTTGTGCTCCTGTCTGGACCTAAGAAAGGTCTGGCTCCAGCTAAGTCCACTATCAGCAAGTGGATCCGTCAGGTTGTGATACAGGCCTATTCTGCTAAGGGGAAGGAGCCTCCCTTCCGCCTTACTGCTCATTCTACTCGTGCTATTGGTGCCTCTTGGGCTTTTCAGCACCAAGCTTCTGTTTAACAAGTTTGCAAGGCTGCCACTTGGTCTTCTGTTCATACTTTTTCTAAGTTTTACAAGGTTGATGTTAAGGCCTCAGCTGATGCTGCCTTTGGTCTTAAGTTCTACAGGCGGCAGTGGTTTAAACTGTCTGCTGTTACTTTTGGGGATCCCACCCTACCTTACGGACACTGCTATTGGATGTCCCATGAGTAAGGAATATTCTGGAACAGGACGTGCTGTATACTTTGAATAATACAATTCTGTGATTACTCACCTGTAGAATTGGTATTATACATATACAGCACGTCCTGTTCCACCCCACGCTTGTTATTATTCTTAGTTACCTCCTGTATGGTGATTGTTCATATGCTCATTTTGACGTTATTGTTCTCCCGGCTTCTTGTTAACTGCTTGTAAATACCGGGGATCTTGTGGGAGGTCCCTGACTTATATAGGCCCGGGAGGAGCCACAAGCAGTTTTCTGCAGTCCAGCGCCATCTTGTGGATGTATAACCCATGAGTAAGGAATATTCTGGAACAGGACGTGCTGTATACGTATAATACCAATTCTACATGTGAGACACAGAAATGTATATTCCAAGTGTGACATACACTCCGCTTCAATAAGTCTTGACAGTCAGGTTATTCTCCAGTAGAGGGCGAACTTCTGCAGAGATGAATGCAAAAAAAAGCCCCTCCCGTTCATAACTACCTGGGACCTCCCACCAATTCCCCAGTTGTCTTCTCTGCAGGGAGTGAGCAAGACAGAAGATGAAGCTTCTCTTACTTGCAGGTAAGCCGGGCTCGCGCCCGGCCCCTTTTTTGTCCCTATTGCTGCCAGGACTCATTCAAAATTTACCCTGTTGAGCCTCCCAGCTTAGGCTGCGGGCCCTGGCAAGGGTAGGAGCACCCTGTGGGTGCAGTAGGAGCCGCGCTCCACCGCGAGACCTCATTATGGGGCAGGCGGTACAACCAGGTTGTGGTGATCCTGGTACGGGATGCCCCCGTCCCTGCTAGCATGCGGCCTTATTACTGGCCGGGTTTTCCCTTTTCCCTCCGGGTCCCTTACTCCCTCGGGTGGGAGGGGGGGGGGGGCTTGCGCGTCTTAACTGACCTCTACTTGCATTTATTTATAATTATTATTTTATGGATTTTTATGGTGTGTGTGTGTGTGTCTGTTGGGTGCTTCACACTGGGTATATATGCTTGTGTGGTCCGCCTGGCAGTAATCCCTGATGAATCGGTTGCAAGATGGCTCCCTGTCAGCCTGAGTGAAATTCACTCAGGCTGTGTGTGTGTGAAAGGGGGCAGGGCCAGGTGCTCGGCGTGGCCGCTGTAGCCCCGCCCACTCGTCGGCGCGTTTTTTTGCAGGGCCTTCCTCTGGCCGGATCCGCGCTGCAGGGAGGGGGGCGTGGCCTGGAAATCGCCTTCGGCGCTGGCACGCCCCCCTTCTTCTTTCTGGGTCCGGTTACCTCAAGGCCAGGGGCCATCTTGGTGCTTCCTGCGTGGCTGTGTCTGCTCTTAGGGGTCAGGTAGGGGCCTGTTGGCCGTTTTTTCCTTGTATTGGGGGTCACTCTCTGGTGGGGTGGGCCCCTGGTGTGTGTGTTTTTGACAATTTTTTGCTGTATATATCTGTATATATGTTCAGATGCTATTATTAGTAACTGATATGCCTATTGTGTGTTGCAGATTGCTTCATATTGTGCATATTAAAGAGTTCCTCCTGGTCCTGGGGTCCCTAGTTTAAAATTGATCTCCTCCAACTCCTCCCACCGGGACATTTAAGGGGCATCCCGGGTTGCTTAAGCGTAATTCCCTGCGGTCTTGCGACTGACCACTAAAAAAATCACCATATGGAGGCTCCGCGGGATACTGGGCTCAGGCTCACCTTGGGGCAAGCCCGCCCATGTGTGGGGCATCCCTTACGGGAGGATGTACCGATCTGTACTCCATGCTCTCATAAGGCCATAACGCGGAAGTCTGGGACCCAGCCTTCTGGGTCGGCTCCTCCCGCTTCATCGCCTTCCCCTCCCCGCTTGATCCGTACCCCGAGTGACATTGGTGCCAGCGGGGAGTCGCAGTTGGATGTTAGTGCCCGATTGGCCAGCATTGAAAGTTTATTGGTAGCATGGTGGGCAAGAAGGCCCACGCTAAAAAGAGACATTTGTCGTCGGCACAGCCCGTGTGGGACGCGGACGACGACTCTATGGATTTGTCTGATTATTCCCCTTTAGAGGAGTCATTTTGACGCACTGATCCAGAAAGAATGGGAGAGGCCCTGTCTGCTTCCTGGTGCTCCCCAGGGATGGGACAAGAAGTATCCTTTCCCGGTGGAGGCGGTCAAGCGATGGTCCTCTCCTCCCGAGGTCGATGCGCCTGTTTTGGGCTTGACCAATTCTTCTGTGCTTAACACCCCTGATGCTACCTCCCTTAAGGATAGCGAGGATAAGCGCCTTGATCAGATGGCTTGTCATGCGTTTGCCAGTGTGGGATCGGCCCTGCTGCCGGCTTGTTCATCTGCTCTAGTGTCTCTTGCTACCAGGTCCCTGATCAGGGACTGGCTGAATGATGGTCAGTTTGATCCGGATAGCGCTGAGTTCACTACTCCTTAAGAGGTGTGAATTGTTCATGGATTTTGTTTTGTCTGCTATGGTAGATTCTATCGTCATGTGTAGCAGGACTTCGGCCTTATTGGTGACCATGCGCAGATTGGTCTGGCTGCGTCAGTGGACGCCGGATTTTGGGGCCAAGAAGTCGCTTATGGCTCTTCCGTTCATGGGTACGCGGCTGTTTGGAGATAAATTGGATGCTGTTGCTAAGGGAGTTGGTTACCTCAGCGGAAGAAGCAGCGCCGTCCCTTTTCGGGGGGCTGGTTCCTTCGCCCCTTCCTTTCGTGGAGCCAGAGCGGTTAGGGGTCTGCCCGTCTCTGGTGTCAGGGGTTCGTCCTGGAATAGGGGCAGAGGTTGGGCATGCCCGACGGCTGCCTGGGGTTCCAAGCCTAAGCCGCCGGTAAGCCAGTTCAGCAATGAAGGGGCGCCCTCACCCGAAAGGGTGGGGGGACGGCTGTGGCTCTTCTTCCAGGTCTGGGCCCGGGAGGTCACAGACAATTGGATTCTGGAAGTGGTCTCGTCCGGGTACAAACTGGAGTTCGAGTACTGGCCGTCTCCAAGGTTCTTAAGGTCTCGGGTGCCCTCGGACCATCAGGCTGGACAGGGGCTCCTGTTAGCGGTAAGAAACCTTCTGGACATGGGAGTTATTTGCCCGGTGCCTCAGTCGGAGAGAGGCAGGGGTTACTACTCCAAGCTTTTCGCGGTACACAAAAAGGAGGGTTCGGTGGGACCCATTCTAGATCTCGAGGTTCTAAACAGGTTTATCAGAGCCAAAAAGTTCTGCATGGAGACTCTGCGCTCCGCTATCATTTCCCTTCACCGGGGGGATTTCGTGACATCCATAGACATCAAGGATGCGTATCTGCATGGTCCGATCTTTCAGGCGCATCAGAGATTCCTCCGGTTTGCGGTGGGGGATCAACATTATCAATTCGTAGCTCTTCCCTTCGGTCTGACCTCGGCACCGAGGGTCTTCACCAAGGTTTTGGCGGGCGTAATGGCTCTGCTCAGATCGCAGGGTATTCGCATTGTGCCTTATCTGGACGATCTGTTGATTTCAGCTTCTTCGCTTCAGCAGGCGGAACTGGACACCCACCAGGTGGTGTCGACCCTGGAGAGGTTCGGGTGGGTGATCAACCGCACCAAGTTTTCTCTCTCCCCGTCTCGAGTGATTTCATTTCTGGGCATGACTCTGGATACCAGTCTGGCCAGAGTGTTTCTGCCCCAGGCCAAGGTGCAGGGGATTCAGGACCTGATCCGTCGTCTTCTGGACAGTCCTTGTCCCTCTGTCCCTCTATCCGACAGGGGATGAAACTGGTGGGTCTGATGGTGTCCTCCTTCAAGGCGGTGCCGTTTGCACAGTTTCACATGAGATCTCTTCAACTTCTCCTATTGACGTATTGGGACAGGAGCCCACAGTCATTGGATCAACCTTTCAAGGTGTCTCCCAGGGTTCGGCAGTCATTTCGGTGGTGGCTGGACTCGAGCAATCTGGTGAAGGGCAGATCTTTTCTGGCCCCTTGTTGGGAGACGGTTACCACGGATGCCAGCCTGTTGGGCTGGGGAGGTTATTGGAAGAGTCATCAGTTCAGCGGGGTGTGGGGTCCCCAGGAGGCTCACACCCCCATCAATGTATTGGAGCTCAGAGCCATTCGTCTGGTTCTGGCTCGGTTGACCCCACAGTTACGGGGTCTTCCGGTTCAGGTGCGTTCGGACAACCGAACGGCAGTGGCCTACATAAATCACCAAGGAGGGACTCGCAGCAGGAGTGCCCTCAGGGAAGCCTCTCTGATACTGCACTGGGCGGAGAGCAATGTTCCTTGCCTTTCGGCAGTCTACATTCCGGGAGTGGAGAATTTGGAGGCGGATTCTCTGAGCAGGGGATCCTCTCGCCACGGAGAGTGGTCTCTCAACCCAGAGGTTTTTCTGGATCTTTGCCGCAGGTGGGGGACTCCGGAGGTGGATCTCTTTGCCTCAAGGCACAATCACAAACTTCCGGCCTTTGTGTCTCTTTCTCAGGATCCCTTGGCCTTGGCAGTGGATGCCTTGTCACTGGCTTGGAAGGACCTGGGCTTTCTGTACCTGTTTCCACCTGTCTCCATGCTGGGCAAGCTAGTTCGCAAACTGGTTCTAGAAGGGGCACCAGCGATTCTGGTGGCTCCAAGGTGGCCAAGAAGGCTTCGGTACACAGACGTTGTAAGCCTGGCCGTGGACCAGTACCGGCTTCCCTTGCTGCCGGACCTGCTATCTCAGGGTCGTCTGTTTTACCCCAATTTACAAACGCTGGCTTTGATGGCTTGGCTGCTGAAACCTTCATCTTGAAAGAGGAAGGTTTGTCTGAGGCTGTTCAGACCCTGATTAGGGCTAGGAAGCGGTCCTCTTCTGGCATTTACTATAGGACCTGGAGGTCCTATATTGATTGGTGTGAGGCTAGGGCCTTGCCTTGCAGAGTTTTTTCTGTACCCATAATTTTGGAGGTTCTTCAGCATAATCTGGACCTGGGGTTCCAGCTTAGTACTTTGAAAGACAGGTTTCTGCTCTGTCGGTTTTACACCCGCTGGTTAAGACTTTTTTCCAAGGGGTGGTGCATGTGCGGCCCCCTCGAAAAGCTGTAGTTCCTGTTTGGGATTTGAATTTGGTTCTTTCGGCTGCCTTTTGAGCCGCTACTTGATATTGCTCTGTCGGTTCTCACTCAGAAGGTTGCCTTCTTGGTGGCGATTACCTTGGTTCGGCGTGTCTCTGAGTTGGCGGCTCTGTCGATTTACTTTGAGAGACACCAGGATAAGGTGGTTTTTCGTTTTAATCCGGATTTCCTTCGTAAGGTGGTGTCTGCTTTCCACCTCAATCAGGATATTGTTCTCCCTTCCTTGTGTCCTAAGCCTAATAATGATGAGAGGGTTTTGAACAACTTGGATGTTGTTCGCTGTGTGAAGTACTATTTGGTGACTACTTCTTCCTTCCGCAAGTCGGACGCTTTTTTCGTGGTGCCCTGCGGGCCCAGGAAAGGTTTGGCACCTGCTAAGTCTACGATTAGCAAATGGATTCATCAGGCCATTGTTGGGGCCTATTCTGCTAAGGGGAGGACTCCCCTGTTTAGGGTCACTGCGCACTCTACTCGTGCTGTGGGTGCCTCCTGGGCTTTTCAGCACCAGGCTTCTGTTGAACAAGTTTGTAAGGCTGCTACTTGGTCTTCCGTTCATACTTTTTCCAAGTTTTACAAGGTTGATGTGCGGGCTTCAGCGGATGCTGATTTTGGCCGCAAGGTTCTGCAAGCTGCAGTGGTTTGAGTTGGTGCATTCTTTACTGTTTATGGTTTCCGACCCTTGACGGACACTGCTTTTTGGATGTCCCGACTGTCAAGACTTATTGAAGCGGAGTGTATGTCACACTTGGAATAATACCGTTTTGTGATTACTCACCTTTAAAACGGATATTATAAGTGTGACATACACTCCACTTCACCAACCCTGTTTGGTATTCTGGATCCTTTATATGGTGAACTACTGGGTTTTTTGTTAGTATGGTTATATTTGGTTCTTCCTGGTCCCTTTACTGCTATCTTACACTGGGGAATTGGTGGGAGGTCCCAGGTAGTTATGGAGGGGCTTCTTTTTTTTTTTGCATTCATCTCTGCAGAAGTTCGCCCTCTACTGGAGAATAACCCGACTGTCAAGGCTTATTGAAGCAGAGTGTATGTCACACTTATAATATCCGTTTTAAAGGTGGGTAATCACAAAACGGTATTTTTTATATGTTTCCCACACCCTGTACATACAGATTGCTCACATTAAAAATCATCCTACCTGCATCTACTGCATGTTATGAGCCTTTAAACATCCAAGATTGCGGCACATGAAACAGCAGGCAGCCTGCAAACAGGAAGTGCCTTCTGACTGTGCTGTTCTGCATTCTGGGATTGCTGACCTTCTCCTGACCCCAGCTCTGCTCTGTCTGAGCAAAGCACAGCTATAACCCGAACCCCTGGTACTTTATCCCGCTCTCCTCTCCTCAGTAAGTGTGATGGCGGCGCCCGTATCCTAAAGTCCTGAACATTGTTGCAGCCCAGTGGGGGAAAGAATAAGAAGAAGAATAATAAGTGACTAAAACCTTAAAATATATTCACTTTCGATGCTGGGGAATCTTTATTCTAAGTATACAGCACGTCCTGTTCCAGAATATTCCTTACCCATGGGTAATACATCCACAAGATGGCGCTGGACTGTAGAAAAACAGCTTGTGGCCTAAATCCCCAGTTTATTTCTGCAGTCTGCACTGTGAAGATAGAAGACGGCTCTCTCGAGGCGCAGGTGAGCGGGGCTTATTGCCTGCGGTCCTGCAGGACTATTCCCACCCGTTCCGTCCCATTGACTGCCTCCCAGCCTCGGGTGAAGGTAGGCGATAGAAGCACTTTCTGCTGAGGAGCTAGGCTTCTACCGCAGTCCCTGCTCTAACAGGGTAGGTGGTTTAGGCTAATGGTGAGCCTTTTTGGGATGCCCCCTATTCCCATTCCCCCTCCACCTCCTCTCTTCATATTGGCCCCGGGCGCCATTTCCCCCGGGGTATTCAGTTATCCTCCCTCACTCTCCCTTCGGGAGATCTAGTTGGGGGGGGTTTGTCTGGTGTTTTGTGACTATAGACATATGTGTGCCTGTTGTTATAACACGTCGTCGCGCGTTTGTACTGCGCTCCTCGGCTGGCAGCCCCATTCACCTCAGAGCTGCCTGGCCGCTACTGGCCGGCCAGATCACGTGGGCGCACTTCGCGCTCTTCGGGGGGGGGGGCTCTGTGGATGAGGGGCTCTGTGGATGATGCAATTTATCTCATATCTCCACGGCCTGCCCCTCGAGGTTGCGGACGCCATTTTGTCTTCCTCCTGCGCTGCTGGCTCCTTGCGGTCTGTGAGTTACCCCGGTGGGGTGAATTTTTCTCTATTTGTGATGTGGTCAGGACTCTGAAGTTCTATTTGGTGGCTAGTGAATCTTTCAGGAAGACTGATGCTCGATTTGTTCTTCCATCTGGGCCTAGGAAGGGTCTGGCTCTAGCTAAGTCCTCTATCAGCAAGTGGATTCGCCAGGCTGTGATTCAGGCCTATTCTCCCTTCTGCTTTACTGCTCATTTCACTCGTGCTATTGGTGCCTCTTGGGCTTTTCAGCACCAGGCTTCTGTTGAACAAGTTTGCAAGGCCGCTACTTGGTCTTCTGTTCATACCTTTTCTAAGTTTTACAAGGTTGATGTTAAGGCCTCAGCTGACGCTGCCTTTGGTCGCAAAGTTCTGCAGGTGGCAGTGGTTTAAACTGCCCACTGTTACTTTTTGGGGATCCCACCCTACCTTACGGACACTGCTATTGGATGTCCCATGGGTAAGGAATATTCTGGAACAGGACGTGCTGTATACTTAGAATAATACAATTTTGTGATTACTCACCTGTAGAATTGGTATTATACGTATACAGCACATCCTTTTCCACCCTACCCTTGTTATCATTATTCTTAGTTACCTCTGTATGGTGGTTGTTCATATGTTCATTGTTGAATTCTGGTTTTGTTCTCCCGGCCTTTTGTTAACTGCTTGTTTTGTTGGAGGTCCCTGACTTATATAGGCCCGGGAGAGGCCACAAGCTGTTTTTCTGCAGTCCAGCGGCATCTTGTGGATGTATTACCCATGGGTAAGGAGTATTCTGGAACAGGATGCGCTGTATACGTATAATACCAATTCTACAGGTGAGTAATCACAGAATTGTATATTCTTAAGTATGCAGCACGTCCTGCTCCAGATAATGATTCATAACAGATGGGATTGCCTCCACCAGAGGGCGCTTGACTGCAGAGATGGCAAAAAGAGGCCCCTCCCGGTCCATATATACCCGGGACCTCCCACAAATTCCCCAGTTTCTTCTCTGCAGTCGGCTGCGAAGGTCAGAAGATGGCTTCTCTTATCGCAGGTGAGCGGGGCTTAACGGGACTATTCCCACCCGTTCCACTTATTATTTATGCCTCCCAGCTTTGGCTGTGCTGGTCGGGTGACGGTAGGCAGCACCTATCACAGGTGCTCTTCTTTGCGGAGCCTGGCTCCAACCGCAGTCCGACCGCAATCCCCCACCAAAGGGTAGGCGGTGCAGGTTATGGTGAACCTGATTTGGGATGCCACGCCCGCTCTTGGCCTGCCCTTGTCATTGGTGGGTCTTTTATTGACATCCACTATCCCCCCCCCCCCCTCTCGTTATCCTGTTCGGGGGGGGGGGGGGTGTATGTGCGCTTATTGCCTTTTTGTGTGTGTGTGATTGCACTTCATTCAGGGCTCCGCGCTCTGTCTTTTACTTTGTCATTTTGAATTTGCCGCCACTGACACGCGCGCCTTCTGGCGTCTGCGGCGGCACCATCATCAAGAATCCCTGCTCGCCCATTGGCTGTAGCGTCTGGCCTGTCTCTTCGCTTCTCGGAGGGTGCGTGGCTTGCTCTGTTGGCGCATTCTGCGTCGGACCCTCCTGCGGCCCGCCCCTTGAGGTTCCTCCAGTGCCATTTTGTTCCTGTCCTGGTGTGATTGCTAGCTTTCCACCGTGGTCCGTGAGTGCCCCTGCGGGCTTGACTCTTATTCATTTGTCATTTCTGTGTGCTTATGGGGTGTCACTATTATGTCTAGGCGGGATAACTGTTTTTAAGAGGTTTCTCCCGGTCCTGTCCCCTCTATTAGTTTTAATAACTTTATTAGAGGCCTACACTGTTTAATCCTCCCACTTCCCTGGCGGACTTTTGGGGCATCCCGGGTTGCTTATACGGCGTAATTCCTATTGGCCAGTTGTGCCACCTGAATTACCATATGGAGGCTTCACAGGATATTGTGCTCGGGGTCCCCTCGGGGCAAGCCCGGCTGTGTAGTGTGTGGGGCATCCCCTGTGAGCAATGATGTGCGGGTCTGTGTACCCTGCGCCCAGCAGACGCTTGCACTGCATTCTGGGCTATCTGGGACTGGGCCTGCGCCCACTATGTCCTCACCCACTCCCCCTCGCTTGATTATGACTAAAAACTAAATACTAGTGGGTAGTCTCAGCCTGACGTGTCTTCCAGGTTGGCTAACATTGAGAGCCTGATTGCTAGCTCTGCGGCCCGTAAGGCCCCGGCTAAAAGGCGGCATGTGGCGCCGGGTGCGTCTGCCTTTTCTGTGGAGACTGAAAATTTCCTTGATTTATCTGATTATACCCCACTTGAGGAGGGGGTATTATTCTCGGATTCAGAGTTATCTGATGATCAGCATTTCAGTGGTGCTGACTATGGCTCTGATCATTGGGATACTGATGACACCAATAGACTGTTAACTCAGATTTTTGATGTGCTTTCTATCTCCCTTCCTGCTGCGGCTCCCAAGCTACAGGGGGAACTTTTCAGTAATGCTAAACCACGTCTGGAATTTCCAGAACAGGTCCATTTCAATAATCTTGTTCTCAATGAATGGGAGCGTCCCGGCCAGCTTCCCAGAATCCCTAAGGGCTGAGATAAAAGGTACCCTTTTCCCACTGATGTGGATAAATGTTGGTCTACCCCCCCCCCCCCCAGAAGTGGATTGGGGTTGTCCAACACATCTGTGGTCCATTCCCCTGATTCCACTACCCTGAAGGATAGTGAGGACCGGCGCATTGACCAGCTGGCCTCCCATGCCTTTGCCTGTGTGGGGTCTGCCTTGCGCCCTGTCTGTGCTTCTGCTATTACTGCTGTTGCTGTTAGGACTCTCCTCAAGGATCTGTTGGAAGGCGCCCCTGATGATACTTCTAGTGCCGAGTTCAGGGCCTTGTGACAGTGTGAAATGTTCATTGCATATGTCCTTTCTGCCTTAGATGACACCATTAGGATGTGTAGTAGAACCTCTGCCTTGGTGGTTGCAATACGCCGCTCTGTTTGGCTGCGTCAGTGGGCAGCTGATAACGCTGCTAAGAAGGCCCTCACGGGGCTCCCCTTTAAGGGGCTGCGCCTATTTGGTGATCGCTTGGACCTGTTTGCCAAGGGGGGTAAGTTGCCTCAATGTAAGAACCAGCTGCCGCCCTTTCGATTTCGGGTGACTTTGCCCCCTCCTACCGTGGATCCAGGTCTGGGAGAGGGGTTTCGTTTGCAGGTCCTACGGGAGACTTCTGGGGCAGGGGCAGAGGTTATGCCCGCTCCGGATCTTCCTGGGGGTCCAAACCCAAATCTGTCGCCAAGCCTCCTCAGACATGAGGGGGCGCCCTCACCCATCCGGGTGGGGGGACGGCTGCGGCTCTTCGCTCATGTCTGGGGACAGCAGGTCTCAAACAGGTGGATTCTGGAGGTTGTGTCCTCCGTCTACAAGCTAGAATTCGCTGCCTTGCCGCCTCCAAGATTCCTCAGGTCTCTGTGTGAAAGCCCCAAAAACTCAGCTGACCCCGCTCCCACGTGACTCGCTTCTCCAATCACCGCCGACTGACAAGCCCGGTCCGTCGACGGACAAGGTGAGAGCGCCCACCGCCGCCTCTCGCGTGTCCCGCTTACAGGGAGCGCGCCCGCGCCAGCCATTCACGGACGGCCGGCGCGGGTGCGCGCCCTGCTAGAGGGATGCGCGAGAGGCGGCAGTGCCTGCGCATGCGCCGTTGGAACGAGGAACAGGTAGGATTTGCGGGCGTCCTGGGGGATCTCACATAGTGGTGCACTCCCCATCATGGTGCCCCGCAGGCAGGGAGCTGATCGGCCCAGGAATCTTATAGATTCCCGGGCCGATCAGCGGTGGGTGTTGGTCCACTATAAAGCTTCTCAACAAGTTCATCAGGACCAGACACTTTCGCATGGAGACCCTGCGCTCCGCGATCAGCTCTTTGCGCCCGGGGGACTTCATGACCTCCATAGACATCAAGGATGCTTACCTTCATGTACCAGTCTTCCCAGGGCATCAGAGATTCCTCAGGTTCGCACTGGAGGACCAGCACTACCAATTTGTAGCACTGCCCTTCGGTCTCACCTCGGCCCCCAGAGTCTTCACCAAGGTGCTGGCAGGTGTTATGGCTCTCCTCAGAGCTCGGGGCATTCGCATTCTTCCTTATCTGGACGACCTCCTCATCACTTCTCATTCTTTCCAGCAGGCAGAATTGGATACCCAACAGGCGGTGACTGCCCTGGAAACATTCGGATGGGTGATCAATCACCCCAAATCCTCCCTGTCTCCGTCTCTGGTGACCTCCTTCCTGGGCATGAATCTGGATACTGTTCAGGCCAGGATTTTTCTTCCTCAGCAGAAGGTGGATTCTCTTCAAGCTCTGGTTCATTTCCTTCTGTCCTGCCCTCGCCCTTCCATCCGGCAAGGGGTGCAGCTTGTGGGACAAATGGTGTCCAGCTTCGAGGCAGTTCCTTATGCTCTGTTCCACATGAGACCTCTTCAGCTCCATCTCCTATCAGTCTGGGACACAAGTCCCCTGCCTCTGGATCAGGCCTTTGTTCTGTCTCCTCTGGCCCGGCGGTCCCTCTTGTGGTGGCTGGACTCGAGGAACCTGTTGGGGGGCAGATCCTTTCCGGCCCCCTGTTGAGAGACGGTCACCACGGATGCCAGTCTGTCGGGTTGGGGAGGCTTCTGGAGAACCCTACAATTCCAGGGGCTGTGGGGCCCTCAGGAGGTCCATGCCCCCATCAACGTCCTGGAACTAAGAGCAGTTCGGTTGGTACTGGCCCAGTTGACTCCTCACCTTCAGGGCCGGCCGGTCCAAGTTCGCTCAGACAACCAGATGGCGGTTGCCTACATCAATCATCAGGGAGGTACTCTGAGCAAGAGTGCCCTCAAGGAGGTGTCCATGATTCTGTCCTGGGCGGAGGACAATGTTCCTTGCATTTCAGCAGTGTACATTTCAGGGGTGGAGAATCTGGAGGCAGAACCTCTGAGCAGGGGGACCTCTCGCCTGGGGGAATGGTCTCTCAGCAGCGAGGTCTTCATGTCCTTATGTCACCGTTGGGGGGGATACCGGAAGTGGATCTGTTTGCGTCCCGCCACAATCACAAGCTCCCAGTCTTTGTCTCTCTGTCCCAGGATCCCCTGGCCCTTGCGGTGGATGCTCTGACTCTATCCTGGCAGGGGTTCCGTCTCCTGTATCTTTTTCCTCCATTCCCCCTGCTGGGCAGGGTTCTGCGCAAGCTGGCTCAGGTAAGGGTACCAGCAATCCTGGTGGCCCCCTGTTGGCCAAGACAGGTGTGGTTCGCAGATATCGTTCAGCTGGTGGTAGATCAGTACGCTCTGCCCCTGGTCCCGGACCTTCTCACTCAAGGGCGGCTATGCCATCCCAATTTACAAATGCTGGCTTTGACGGCCTGGCAGCTGAAACCTCCATCTTAAGGGATGAGGGGCTTTCTGAGTCTGTGGTTAACACTCTAATCAGGGCTAGGAAGAAATCCTCTTCTACCGTCTACTATAGGATCTGGCGGGCCTACATTGACTGGTGTGAGTCTAGGGTCCTTCCATGTCGGGTGTTTTCCATTCCTAGGATTCTGGAGTTCCTTCAGCATGGTTTGGATCTGGGGCTCAGCACGCTCAAGGGTCACGTTTCTGCCTTGGCTGTTTTCAGAGATCTTTCGCTCAACATCCTCTGGTCAAGACTTTCTTCCAGGGGGTTGCTCATGTGCGTCCCCCTCGCAAACCTTTGTTGCCAGTTTGGGACTTGAATTTGGTTTTGTCTGCCCTTCTGGGCCCTCCTTTTGAGCCTATGCATGGGGCTGCTCTGTCTATTCTTACTCTTAAGGTTGCCTTTTTGGTGGCTATCACCTCGGTCAGGCGTGTTTCGGAGTTGGTGGCACTTTCTATTCAGGCCCCCTACTTTGAGAGACACCAGGACAAGGTGGTTTTCAGATTTAAACCTGATTTCTTGCCTAAGGTTGTCTCTGCCTTCCATCTGAATCAGGACATTGTGCTTCCTTCCTTGTGCCCTAATCCTGGTAATTCCAAGGAGAGGGCCTTACATTCCTTGGATGTGGTCAGGAATTTAAAGTTCTACTTGGTGGCTACTGCACCTTTTAGAAAAACTGATGCCTTGTTTGTGGTTCCTTCGGGTCCCAAGAAGGGCCTGGCACCTGCTAAGTCCACTATTAGCAAATGCAGGCTATTTTAGGGCCTATTCTGCTAGGGGAAAGGATCCTTCTTTCCGTGTTACTGCTCATTCTACACGTGCTATTGGGGCCTCCTGGGCCTTCCAGCACCAGGCTTCTGTTGAACAAGTTTGTAAGGCTGCTACTTGGTTTTCTGTTCATACCTTTTCCAAGTTTTACAAGGTTGATGTTCAGGCCTCAGCGGATGCTGTTTGTGGCTGCAAGGGTCTGCAGGTGGCAGTGGTGTGAACTGTGCGTTGTTGCTTTTGGGATTTACGGACACTGCTATTGGATGCCCCATCTGTTATGAATCATTATCTGGAGCAGGACATGCTGCATACTTAGAATAATACAATTCTGTGATTACTCACCTTGTAGAATTGGTATTATAAGTATGCAGCACGTCCTGCTCCACCCCACCTTGTTTGCATTATCTTGGATCCTCTGTATGGTGATTGTTAACCTTGTTAACGTACTGGGGAATTTGTGGGAGGTTCCGGGTATATATGGACCGGGAGGGGCCTCTTTTTGCCATCTCTGCAGTAAAGCGCCCTCTGGTGGAGGTAATCCCATCTGTTATGAATCATTATCTGGAGCAGGACGTGCTGCATACTTATCATACCAATTCTACAAGGTGAGTAATCACAGAATTGTCTTTAAGGGTTTTGGCTTTTCAATAAATCATGGTGAAGGTCCGGTTTAACTTTATCACAGATTCTAAATTATTTGCCTAGACTTTAATATACACATTCAGTCACCCAGTGTACACCTATGTCTATAAGAATCGGTTGGATGCATCATAAACCTTTGTGTGTATACTTAGCCTCTTTAATACAAAGATAATACAAATAGTTCTTTTCTAACAGATCCGTGTCCTCCACCTCCTTACATGTGGCCCAAGCCTGAAAACCGTTTCAGTCCATGTGCAAACCTCATACAGCATAACCTGGCACCGACAGATACTGTGACGCCAGCAGTTCCTAGGACTTACCCCAGTGTGAAGTTGTCGCCTCAAGGTCTTGTGACACAACCTGTAGTGCTGCCCCATCCTGATTTGGTTCCTCCAGCAAGCATTGAGCCCACCCAAAATGCTGAGCTTCCCATACAAGGAGTAATCCCTACACCTCTTGAGCCAGGAATTCCAGAAATTCTGATCAGTCCACAGATGCTGCCGTGTAAGTTCAGTAAAGACTTTGTTTTTTAATTTAATGCACGGCACGGCCCGCTTCGGTATTCATAACTGATGGGTATTCCGCCACAAGGTGGCGCAGCAGCACAGCAGAAAGCTGTGGCAGCTCCCGGCTCCCTATAAAAACAGGATTAACCAACAAGTTCCCAGTGTTGTCTCTGCAGTGACACTGCGAAGTTAGAAGATGGCTCTCTCTCTTGCGCAGGTGGGCGGGGCAACCAAGCCTGCGGCCCTGCATGTCTATTTCCATCCGTTTCTGGACCCTACTTACCTCCCAGCCTTGGCTGACAGATCGGTTGAAGGTAGAAGAGCACTAGCGTCAAGTTCTCCTGGAGCGCAGCTCCAAGCCGCAGACCCTGTGCCACAAAGGGTAGCCGGGCATAGGCTTTATGGTGAGCCTTTTTCCTGCCCTAGCTTCTGAGGGGGTGAGTTGTTGGGGACTGTGTCCCCTTATTTTCCTTTTCCCCCTCCGCCTCCCTGGCCATGGCTGCTCACTGCTGCCTCCTTGTCCCTCTCTTCTCCCCCTCCCCTCTCTAACTTGTTGGGGGGTGGTAGCGGCGAGGAGTAATATCTGTGGTGTTTTGACGTTTTTTGTGTGTTTTTTGGTGTATTTAGCTGCTACGCCGTTTTGTACTATGCTCCGCGGCTGCGGTTTTGCTTTGTCATGGCACCGGGCGGGTCACGTGAGTGCCGTTTTCGCGCTCTTCGGGGGGGGGGCAGGTCCACTTGGTGACGCGTATCACGTCGTCTCTCCGCAGCCCGCCCCTCGAGGTACCTCTGCCGGTGCCATTTTGCGAGCGCTGCGTGTTTGGATTTCTCCCTTCCCGGCTGCGGCGCTGCTTCCTCTGGTGTGTCGCCTATCCTGCGGTCTGAGCCTGAGTGACCCAATGGTGTCTTTGGTCCGGGAGTCCCCCTTGGGGTTTTTTTTATTCAGAGTACATATGCTGCGGGATACTTATGTTTCTTTACTTATGTCTTTAAGGCGGGATACCATTGGGTTGTGGCATATCCCGGCTCCACTCCTTCTTCCCTCCCCTCACCCCCTTCACTATTTCTGGGGGTATCCTGTGGGAGGGCATCCCGGGGCGGCCTTTGTATAGCCTTTGCCCACTGCTGCCCTATTGCGCCTGTATTAATCACCATATGGAGGCTTCTGTCATGGTGAGCGTGCTGTTCGCTGAGAGTGTCCTTGTGCTCCAAGCTGGTTTGCCTGCTTTGCTTCCCAGCTCTGCACCTCCCTCGGCTTCACCTACTCCCCCACACCTGTAATTGGGTCCCAATGAGGGGGACACTAGCAGGGAGTCTAGCTCTGATTTGGCTATGCGAGTGTCCAAACTTGTGAAACCACTTGCCAAGTCTGCTCCTAGGAAGGCTTCTGGTAAGAAGCGGCACCTGGATCCCAGATCCTCCCCTCATCCTGAAATGTATGTGGGGATTGATGAATTTGAGCTTTCCCAGAATTCCGACTCCTCTGGGAGCAAGCAGCAGGGTTGCGATAGTGACCCTGATTCTGCGTCCGGAGAAGATTCATGGTACCCTGAGGACACTGATAATCTGCTGTCACATATTTTTGAAATTTTGCACATTGCTGCTCGAGGTTGCTAAGAGAAAGCAATGGGAGATTTTTCGCCATGGTAAACGGCATCTAGAGTTCCCTGAGCAAGAACACTTCACCTCCCTTGTGCTTAAGGAATGGGAACGTCCCAACAGACTGCCTGCTGTGCCCAAGGGGCTGGATAAAAGGTATCCCTTTCCTTCTGATATTGTCAAATGTGGTCCTTCCTCCTGAAGTGGACGCTCCTTTGCTAGGTTTGTCCAATACTTAGGTCGTGCCTTCCCCTGACACTACCACGCTGAGGGACAGTGAGGACAGGCGCATGGATCAGCTGGCTTGCCATGCCTTTACCTGTGTGGGGGCTGGTTTGCGCCCGGCCTGTGCTGCTGCCATCACTGCTATTGCCCTTAAGAGGCTTCTCGAGCGTCTACAGGATGGTGCTACTGCTGGTAGCAGGGGGGGAGGAACATAGGACCCTATTACTTTGCTCTGATTTTGTGGTCTTTATACTCTCTACTCGCTACAGTATACTTTATACCGCTATGGATGATGTTGTGCGGCTGTGCGGTAGGGCCTCTGCCCTTTTGGTGGCTATGCGCGTTCTGTCTGGTTGCGCCAATGGGCAGCTGACGCTGCAGCCAAGAAAGCTCTCACTGGTCTCCCCTTCGTGGGGCTGCGGATTTTTGGGGAGTGTCTTGATGCTTTAGCTAAGGATGGCAGGCTGCCTCAGCGTAGTAGGCAGTCTCGGCCTTTTATGAGGTCTTCCTTCCCCCTCTCTTCTTTTCGTACTCCCCAGAGGAGCTCGTGGCTCCCTCTTATCTAGTGGCCGCAGAGATTCTTGGGGCCGTGGCAGATCCCGTGGTCGTCCCGTTTTTTTCCTGGAATACCAAGACCAAAGTCTCTCCCAAGCCACCTCAAGCATGAAGGGGCTCCCTCACCCATCTGGGTGGGGGGATGGCCTTGGCTTTTTACTCATATCTGGAGACCTCTCGTCTCAATCCGGTGGATTCAGGAGCTTGTATCATCTGGTTCCAAGATAGTTTGTTGCCTTGCCGCCCCCAGAATTCATTGATCCTGGATGTCATTTAAATCCCATGTCTTATTAAGGGATGTTTCTTCTGGCTCCTTGACTATTAGAGTCAGGAGTCTTTTCATGGTCACCCAACAGGAAGGCTTTTTCAGGCATATTCTGGCCCTGAAGGGCCTCAACAAAGTTGTTTGATTCATAAAGTTTTTCTGCTTTAAGCCACTAGCCTGCTGTCAGTACCCTTCATCTGGACGCTTTCAGGTCCTCTGTGGACATCATGGCGGCTTATTTTCTGGTGCCTATTTTTGGGGCTTGTCAGAAATTCTGTGGTTAGCGCTTGAAACTTGGTATTCCAATTTATGGCCCTTTAGGGTCACTAGATGGTTCACCATGACAATGGCAAGGGTGATGGCTCTGTTAAGGATCCAAGGCATCCTCACCATTCCTGACCTGCACGTCAGTCTGATTGTGGCCAAGTCCCTTTCTCGGGTCGCGCAAGTCACTCAGCTGGTTATCTTCTTTTTAGGATCCCATCGGCTGGGTAATCTGCCATTCCTAGTTTTATCTGTTCCCGTCCTGGATGCTGTCTTTTCTGAGTATCTCCCAGGTCAGGGTGTTCCTTCCTCAGCAATAGGGGAATGGTTTTTCAGTTGCAGGCTTAGGCTCTGTTATAGTCTCCTAACCCCTACATTGTCAAGGGATGCAGTTAGTGGGTCTGTTGGTGTCCTGCTTCAGGTAATACTCTGCTCTTTTCCCATGAGTCCTCTTGTCAGTTTGGAATCGGGACCCTGCGTCCTTGGAATAGGATTTTGATCTGTCTTCTCTGGCCAGATGGTCCTTCTGGTAGAGACTGAACTCCTGGTACCTCTGGGGGTTAGATCCTCTCTGCCCCCATGTTGGGGGATGGTCTCCGCAGATGCCAGTCTGCCGTTTGGGGGAGACCTCTGAAAAATCCCTGAGATTCCAGGGACGGTGGGGCTCACTGGAGGCCCAGGTTCCCATCAACTTCCTGAAACTGAGGACGATCAGGTTGCTTCTTCTTCCTGTCCGCTCCCCTTCAGGGTTAGACTGTTCTGTCCGCTCAGATGTCCAGTAGGCTGTTGCCTATTTCATTCGTCAGGGAGTTACCTGGGGCAAGTTGGCCTTCAAGAGATTCTCCCTGATTCTCTCTTGGGCGGAACAGAATGTTCCCTGCATCTCAGCGGTCTACATTACAGGGGCGGACAACTGGGAGGTGGTCTTCCTGAGATAGGGGGCTGCCTAAGCTGGGGATATGGTTCCGCAACTAATGGGAGCTTCTATTCCTGTTTCACAGCTGGGATTATCCGGTCATGGAACGGTGGTGTCCCGCTATAATCGTATATCTTCAGATTTTGTCTCTGGTTCAGGATCCTATGGTCTTTACTTGGATACCTTGGCATTCCCTTGGACAGAGTTCGGGTTCTCTGAGTCCCCTCTGTTCCTCTCCTGAGCAGGGTTATGGGCTCCATAACCCAAGAGCGGGTACCTGCCACCCTGGAGACCTTTTTGGCTGTTGAGAGCTTCCATCTTATGGTCTAGCAGTTGCTTGATTCTGTTGTTGATACCAGGATTGGGGTCAGGAGGAAGTCCTCGTGCCTCGCCTATTACAGGGTCTGGCATGCTTTCATTGACTGGTAGAACTCCAAGTCTCTTTCCTGTAGGCTGTTTTTTTCTATTCCCAGGATTCTGGAATTCCTGCAACGTGGTTGAATTTGGACCTTCGTTTTAAGTATACTCTAGGGCCATGTTTGTAGCTCTGGAAAAGTTTTTCCAACAGGCCCTTGCCATTAACGGCTGGTGCATGAGTTCTTTTCCAGGGTGTTTTTTCACGTACGTCCCCCCAGGCAGCCGTGCTATCTGTCTAGGATCTGAATCTGGGGCTACTGGTTATGCAAGGGCCTCCTTTTGAGTCTGTCCCTGAGGCTGCCTTGCCCCTTTGTTGACTCCTAGAGTAGCCCCCCTTTTTGTATGACTATCGCCTCCGTAAGGCGAGTTCTGATTTAGCTGTGTTTTTTTCATCAAAAATACTTATTTTGAGTGTCTTTAGAGTTAGGTGCTGTTAGACTTAGGCCAGATTTCGGCCTATGGTTGGGTATGCCTTTCATCTTATTCAGGGCATTGTCTTGCCTCCATTGTGTTCCAACCTAGCTACTTCCATGGAGCGGGCTCTGCATTCTATGGATGTGGTCTGGGCTCTGATGTTCTTTTTGGTGATATGGAGACTTTTGGGAAGTCTAATTTTCTGTTTCACTTTGAGAATGGGTAAGGTTTGCCTCCTGCTGGATCCACTGTCGGTAAGTGGATATGTCAGGTGATGGTCCTCCCTTTTGGGTGACTGCTCTTTCCATGCGTGCTATTGGACTCTCTTGGAGCTTTGTCAGCACCAAGCTTCTGTGATACAAGTTTGTAAGGCCGTTTTTTTGGGTCTTCTGTTCATACTTTTTTTTTTTTACATGTGATATTTAGGCCTCAGCTGATGCTGCTTTGGGCCGCAAGGTTTTCAGGCGGTAGTGACTTGAACTACTGGCTGGTAGTCATTGGGGATCCCGCCCTATTTTGGACACTGCTTTTGGATGTCCCATCAGTTATGAATACCGAAGCGGGCCGTGCCATGCATTAAAGAAAAAAGTAATTCTGTGAGTACTCACCTGTAGAATTGTTTTTGTTCTTGCATGGCACGGCCTTCTTCGCCCCTCCCTTGTTATAGTTGTTCTTGGTTGCCTCTTTATGGTGTTTGTTCCAAGTTAAGTTGGAGTTTTTTACCTTTTTTTTACATTCTTACATTTATTCGCTCCCGGCTTCTTGTCTCACTGCTCGTCTACGCTGGGAACTTGTTGGTTAATCCTGTTTTTATAGAGAGCCGGGAGCTGCCACAGCTTTCAGCAGTGCTGCTGCGCCACCTTGTGGCGGAATACCCATCAGTTATGAATACCGAAGCGGGCCGTGCCTTGCAAGAACAAAAACAATTCTACAGGTGAGTACTCACAAATTGCTTTTTTTTTTTTTTTACACTCATAAAAATATATTGTGGTAAAATAATTTAAGTGAGGACAGTTTTGTATAGTGCTGTATGTATAGTGTATAGTGCAAAATGTTCAGTTAATGAATAGCCATGTATGACAAGTTGAGTGGTGATTGGTCATGGTGCACTACTCTTACTGACGTCTGTAGTTTGTATGTATCAACACAAGCTGAAAAAGCACAAATGGGATTCTGGTGTTAAAGGGACTGTCAAGGCAATAGCAATAATCCATGTACCATATGCCTATCCTCTATTTCCTACAGTGTCGGGTAGAAGTAGGACTTTGCCCCTCCTTTGAATTCTGTTTCTCCAGGACCATGCAAAAAATAGTCTAAAATGGTCTGTCCCTTGGAGCTCTCGGTGCAAGTGACCATGTTAACTGATGCCGCAGTTGACTGACCACAGCAGAGCATGCTCAAGACCTCTAATGCTTCACCATGACCTGGCCTGTCCAGAAATGACAGTGAAGACAGCATTATCACTTAGAATACATAATCTAGTTAAATAAATTCAGATATTTTGGGATGCTTTGACATGGCACAGAAGTACAGGGCAGATGAGTTCTAGTTATAATGATTGGCCCTTCTAGCCCTTACTTTCTAACATTACCTGTATGCGTATCATTGAAACCCAAAGAACATGCTATATGCACATAACCTCTGTTTTTTTTCTCACTACCATTGTATAGCTAGTCCGATGTTATAATGTTTGTTTTATTCAAGTGATTTCTTTTGTTTCAGTAACTGATCTGGAAATCAAGTTCCTGTACAGAGGAAAACAGATGGGCATGATGACTGTAAGTAACCCCCATGGCTGCCGCCTCTTCTATAGTAACCTAGCGCCAACACCTGAGCAAGTGGAGCTGTTTGGACCAACTACATTGGAACAAGTGCGGTTCCCAGGGACAAATGAAATTGGTAATGAGAAACAGAAGTTCTACACCAACCACCTGCTAGATGTAATGGACAGAGGACTGATCCTCAGCCTGCAGGGCCAGGATATTTATGCCATTCGTTTATGCCAGTGCAAGGTCTTCTGGTCAGGACCATGTGCTCCTAATGTGGGTGCACCCAATCCTATAGAGCGGGAAAAACGAATCAAGCTATTCAGCCTTGAGACCTTCTTAAATGGTGAGTGTCGGGCCATTTGGGCGATGGCTAATTGAATTGGTTTCTCTTTGTGAGTTGCTGGGTCCTTTACCTAATGGTGCCATTAATCTAACCTATTTCTTAATTTCATCTTGGTGAATTAGAAGCCCCTTTTTAAATATATAATTCCCCTAATGATCTGTTAAATTCCCTCCAATGAACTGGTAAAGGTGTCCAACGATTACTACTTCAATCCATTACTTTGTGTGTGGCATGCTCTGGATTGCTTTAAATAAAATTCAGAGTTTCTTCTCCAATCAGCAGCTTTCTCTCCTTTGCCCCTATAAGTCACGCCTTAGTATAACTAAATGGAGCGCAGGCCTTTGGATGCTCCCATAATCCCATATCAGAATGCCCCAGGGACAGGGAATCAGCCGGCCCATACGTAGTGAGCAGTGCCTGGACAGGTATGTGGTTGAATCCAAACAGCAGTTACACCAGTAGATGGCGCAGCACGGACTCTAGTCAGGAGCCGTGTACCTACATCTGAAGTACACAGGGCAGCTCCTCTGGATATAGAGGAGTATTGGTTAAAAGAGGTGTGTAAGAAGCTATTCATGTTCAAATAAAGCAGCCAAGCTTGATTAGAGATTGACTGCAACTTGTCTGGCTTAAGAATTCCTAGCTCCAGTCACACTAATGCAAGAACTCGCCTCCATAATGTTTACATAAGCCTGAGATAGGAATGTAGCAGCAATAAGTAGTAGCTCCAATCCACGTCATTATGAATCGAAAAAGCAAGTCACATGACTAGCAAAACCTCTTTTAAGGAAATAAAATGGCAAGTCCATTTGCCTTGATTTTATTCCTACCCAGACCAATGACAAACAGTGCAGTTTAATTCTAATGAATCAATTTTTTTGTATTATCTTCAGAGCTCATCACTTGTCAGAAAGGTCAAACCAATGTGTTGCCACCATATGAGATCTTCTTTTGTTTTGGTGAAGAGTGGCCAGACCGCAAACCGAGGGAGAAAAAACTCATCACTGTACAGGTAAGCTGAGTGCCAATGGACCTGATGAGTTAAGGGGGACCCCAAATTCTGCAAATGTCTACTTGCCACACTGCAGAGACCATCCTTCTGTGCTTTGAGTGCAAGCTTCCAGTATTCAGGGACCTTTTATCTGTCCTTTGCAATACTAGTCAGACAGGAGACACATTTGACTTCCTGGGTGCTTGGTAAGGTGCCATTAGGCACTTTTATTAGCTCATATCTGCCTATATATATAGTAGCAGTGTTATGCGTCCCCGCCAAAATAACTGTTGGAGAAACATGGCGGCTGGCTTTGCCTGAATGTGGGGGGTAATGATGAAGGCAAGTCACTGCTGCCTAAGATACAGGGCCTGTCAGCCGCTTTCATGCCGCATTGGTAATGCTTATTTGTAATCTGTCCCAAATCAATAGATTGACAACCATGTTATTAGTTCATCACCATGATTTTTAAAGGAACAGTCCCGTCTAATAACTGTGGTTTAAGGGAACAACCAAGATGGGGTTGCCTGTGTCTGCCTCCCTCATTGTCTTCTATTGAGGGTGTATAAGACCAAGCACCCCCCCCCCCTTTTCCCAATAGAAGTCAACGGTGCAGCAGCTGCAGAAATCCCATCATGGCTGCTCCCATGAATCACAAGTATTTAGACCAGACAGGCCCTTGAAGCAATCCGATGCAAAATTTTCCATAGGGCATTCCAATTTGGGATACCCCACAGTATTAAACTGTAAAACTACATGCTCACCTACTTCTGGAGTTATGGCAGCTGAAGTTCTGGCAGAAAGCAAAACACTGCAGAGAAGCTGTATCCCTATTCCACCACCAGGAAACGATCCGACTGACCAGATTTTACTAACCATGTCCAAAGTTTTAGATTTGTTTTAAAGGTACCAATGCGGCATGACATCATTGCCACACACAACAGTGGCAATAATTGGAGGCGCCATTATCTGGCATTAGAGTGAAGCTGGAGCACTAAAAATTGGCAAAAGGTTCTCTTCATTCGGGTAGCAATTCAGGGGATACTAGTCCTTTTACCTAGCTTCTGCTTATAAAGCACTCAGATTCTCTCTGAAACCTGACCTTTCTAGAGCAGTAGTTCTCAACCTTTTTTTTTACGCCAGGTAACCCGTAGCGACAAGAAGCTCCAAGCAAGTACCCCTAAGGGGTTGATTAATCATAAATGGCACCAAATAAGTAGGCTACAGGCCTCACAACACTTTTAAAGCAATAAGGGATTAGGTTTCACTTGTAAAATCAACCAGTCAGACACCCCCCTAAAGGTTTGCCCCGGGACACTGGCATGTACCCCCTAGCGACAGGGAGTTACAACCCCAAGTACCCCCAAGGAGGGGCTCAATTCTAAATATTAACAAAGAAGTATTCCACAGGCATGAAAGCACTTTCGAAAGGAAGAAGAAATAATAATATACTAGACCCATCAGGCACCCCCTGTAGATGCACCCCTGAATTTCTCAGAGTACCCCTTGGGGTACATATACCATAGGTTGAGAAACAGTGTTCTAGAGCACGGTTTCTCAACCTGCAGTGCGTGTACCCCAGGGGGGTTAATATGGCTCTCGTATATTATTTTACCAGTAAAACATGATTCTTGCTTTAAAAGTGCTACAAGTCCCGTGGTCTACTTACTTTTGTAGTTAGTCTCCTCCTTGGGAGAACTTAGTAGCTAGGGAGAACTTGGAGTAAAGAAAATGAGGGCCGATGTTCTGGAGCATAAGGTGGATCTCTAGTTTTGGAGGGAGAGGTAATCTGAGCATGCCAGGAGTCTGCAGAGGCACAAAGGATATAGGCTAGTAGTAGAGATGCTGCAGGCCTAGACACTGCATACCTATTATAAAAGACTGGTAACCTCATGTTTGTCTGTGCATTGCAGGTCATTCCAGTGGCTGCCCGCTTGCTTTCTGAAATCTTCTCTGGAGAATTATCGTGGTCAGCAGATAGCATAAAACTTCAAATCTCGCATCCAGACTTAAAGGATAAAATGGTGGAACAATTTAAAGAACTTCATCAACTGTGGCAGAGCCAGCAGGCACAAGCACTAGCTGCCCAGAGTGGGGCTGCCAATCCCGGGGTTGACTTGGCATCTGCTTCATGGCCTATGCATCCTGAAAGCATGCAATAAGCACACAATGGCTAGTGTTGCTCAGCTTGCGCCCTGTTTGAAATCCAAAAAGCATTTGTGAGGCCCTGTTGACTTTCCTGCACTTATTGATTCCGAACTTGGATCTCTGTAACATGTCTAGACACCACCTCATTTTAATTCTACTCTCTAATCATCCAGGGTCCTAGTGCCCCCCAGCTTGCGCACTCCTGCTGTTTTTAGCTTGGCTTCAAAGAATGGAATTCATGGCTTTTTATTGGACAAACGGAAGCTCTCGGTCTATTCTCTAGCACAATGCTTTTGTGGAGGTCTGGACCATACTCTGAACCCCATGCTCATTCCATCCCTTCTGCAAGAGCTTTGTCCCTCACATATATACATATCTCCCATATCGACTTTTGGTCATGATCTAAAGAGCAAATCTGACAACCTTTCAAGTTTCTCTCGCTACAGGTTTCTCCAAATATGAAGAAGTCAAGTATCTCTCACACCCCGCTTCAGAATAGTCATTACACTTGGGTTATACCGACCTGTAGAGGGCGATCTTGCAGAGATGTCATGAAAAAAAGGAAGCCCCTCCCGGTCCATAAATACCTGGGACCTCCCACTCATTCCCCAGTCTTTCATCTCTGCAGTCGGCAAGCAAGTCAGAAGATGGATGTCTCCTCCTTGCAGGTAGCCGGGGTAACCCCCGGCCCTCTTGTTGGTCTATTTCTACCTGGACCCACTTTAATTAAAATTCCCCTTGCCTCCCAGCTTAGGCTGCTGGTCCGGGCAAGGGTAGACGGCACCTTACGGTGCTTAGGAGCTATGCTCCACCGTGAGACCCCATACTAAGGGGTAGGCGGTTGCCCGGGTTGGTGATCCCGGAGTGGCATGCCCCGTCCCTTGCCCTTCCACCTTTGGTGTGATTTCCCCTCTCCCGGTCACCCATTGCTCCCTAAACGAGGGGGGGGGGGGCTTTTCTCTTGAGGATTGATTGTTTGATTGTTTTTATTGAAACTGTGTTTTATTAGTGTGTGTCTTTGTTACACCTTGGCCAGCGCCGGCTGTTGCTGCGGCGCTGGCCACAGACAAGCGTTTTTTTCTTTCGTTGGGGGAGCTTCTTCCCCTCAGGTGCGGTGATGTGGGGGGCGGGGCCGGGCGCTCAGCGCGATCCTACGGCCCGCCCCCCGTGCTGCTGGTGCCGCTTTCGGAGCCCGGCCACTGGACGGGAGCCGCGTTCTGTCGGGGGAGGGGGGCGGGGCCATGCGCGAACCGCGCCGGCCTGCCCTCCTTCCTCATCTCGCTCTCTGCCTCGCCTCGTGCTCTGCATCTCGGTCTGTGGACGGCGCCATTCTTGTAAGCGCCCTGTGGGCTCCATGCTGTTCTTGATCCTATTATCTGCAGAATTGCGTTTTATTATTATGCATTTATATATATTAATATATTTTTATAATGTCACACTGCTCAGTTTGTGTGGGGCATGTTGTGTGTGTGTGTGTGTGTGATTAGCCCTTTTCCTTATGTCTTCCAGGTGGACTCTTATTGGATTTTTAAGGGGTCCTCCCGGTCCTAGGGTCCCTGGGTTTGATTAGGGCTCCCAATAAATCCTCCCACGTGGGACTTAAAGGGGCATCCCGGGTTGCTTATTAGCGTAATTCCCTTGGTCATTGCGACTACCATTAAAATCACCATATGGAGGCTCCCCAGGATACCGGGCTTGGGCTCCCCTCGGGGCAATCCCGGAAGTGTGTGGGTTGTGGGGCATCCCTTTCGGGGGATAATGTATTACTTTGTATACCATGTGCGCAGCAGGCTATAACACGGCAGTCGGGGACCCAGGCGTCTGGGTTAGCGCCGCTGGCCTCATCGCCTACCCCACCCAGTCTGATCCGTACCCCGAGTGATGTTGTCACGGGTGGGGAGTCGCAATCTGATGTGTGTGCCAGATTGGCCAATCTTGAGAAATTTTCTAGCGCTGTGGCCAGAAAGGCCACGGCTAAGAGAAAGCACTTGTCTTCAGCCACGCCGGCCTTTGATTTTGATGAGTTTGATTCACTTGACTGGTCTGATTATTTCCCGCTAGAGGAAGGGGAATTATTTGAGGAATCTGATGGTTCTGGCGATCAGCAATTTGTTGGCGCTGATACCGAGCAGGGACAGGGGGGATGCCGTGGATACCCCTAAGGTCCTGGCTCATCTTTTCGAGGTTCTGGCTATTTCTATCCCAGAGGAGGATGCTCCGCAGAAGGGGGAGTTCTTTGGGACTTCTAAGCTGCGCTTGGAATTCCCAAATCAAAAGCATTTTGATGGCATCATTCTTAAGGAATGGGAGAAGCCTACTCGGCTTCCAGGTATTCCTCAGGGTTGGGATAAGAAATATCCTTTTCCGGTGGACGCGGTGAAGCGCTGGTCGTTCCCTCCCGAGGTTGATGCCCCCGTGTTGGGGTTGTCTAATTCTTCTATTTTGCATTCTCCTGACTCCACCACCCTAAAAGATGGTGAGGACAAGCGCATTGATCAGATGGCTTGTCACTGTTTTGCCAGTGTCGGTTCGGCATTGCGGCCTGTTTGTGCTTCGGCGCTTTTGGCGGTAGCTACCAGGTCGGTTGTTAGGGACCTGTTGACTACTTCCAGGCTTGACACGGCTAGTGATGAGTTCACCGCCCTTAAGCGGTGTGAATTGTTCATGTCCTTTGTGCTAGCCGCCCTGGATGACACCATGGTGATGTGTAGTAGAACTTCGGCCTTGCTGGTGGCTATTCGACGGTTGGTTTGGTTGCGCCAGTGGGCAGCTGATTTTGTGGCTAAGAAGTCGCTTACGGGTCTTCCCTTCGTGGGGTTGCGGCTTTTTGGAGAAAAATTGGATTCGGTCGCGAAAGGTGGCAAGTTACCTCAGCTAAAGAAGCAGCGTCGTCCCTTTCGGGGGGTGGCCTCCTTTAACCCTTCCTTTCGCGGGGCCAGAGCGGACAGGGGATTGGCCTTCTCTTCCTCCAGGGGTGATTCCTGGAACAGGGGCAGAGGACGTGTCCGTCCAGGCCGCACCTGGGGTTCTAAACCCAAGCCCGCTACCAAGCCAGCTCATCAATAAGGGTGCACCCTCACCCTTGCGGGTGGGGGGGGACGGCTGCAACACTTCTTCCAGGTCTGGGACCAGGAGGTCTCAGACAGATGGATTCTGGAAGTGGTGTCTTCCGGTTACAAGCTGGAGTTCGAGATCCGGCCCCCTCCCAGATTCTTCAGGTCTCGGGTGTCTTCGGATCCTCTGGGCGCGCAAGGGCTCCAAGCGGCAGTAAGGAATCTTCTGGACATGGCTGTCATTTGCCCGGTTCCTTCCTCGGAAAGGGGCCTGGGCTACTATTCCAATATGTTCACGGTGCCCAAGAAGGGCGGCTCCGTTCGTCCCATCCTGGATCTGAAGCTCCTCAACAGGTTTATCCGCCCCAGGAAGTTCCGCATGGAAACTCTGCGTTCAGCCATAATTTCACTTCGTCAGGGGGACTTCATGACGTCCATAGACATCAAGGATGCTTATCTGCATGTTCCTATCTTCCTGGCACACCAGGGATTTCTCAGGTTTGTGGTGGAAAATCTGCATTTTCAGTTTGTGGCCCTTCCGTTTGACCTTACCTCGGCTCCAAGGGTTTTACACCAAGGTGCTGGCAGGGGTGATGGCCCTTTTCAGAGCCCAGGGTATTCGCATCGTGGCATATCTGGACGACCTTCTCATTATGGCATCTTCTCTCAGCCAAGCGGAGCTAGACACCAGAGCTGTGGTATCCACTCTGGAGAGATTCGGCTGGATCCCAAGTCTTCCCTCTCCCCATCCAGAGTGGTGTCATTTCTGGGAATGTCTCTGGCTACCTCTCAGGCCAGGGTGTTCCTTCCTCGTCCCAAGGTTCTGTTGCTTCAGGAATTGATTCAGCTTCTTCTGTCCCACCCTCGTCCGGCTGGGGATGAGACTGGTGGGATTGATGGTGGCTTCCTTCGAGGCGGTTCCCTTTGCTCAGTTTCACACAAGGACGCTCCAGCTCCATCTTTTGGCAGTTTGGGACAGGTGTCCGCTGTCGTTGGATCAGTCTTTTCTGATGTCCCCCCGGGTTCGGCATTTCCTTCGGTGGTGGATGGAACCAAGCAATCTGATGAGGGGCAGATCCTTTCTGACCCCTCGTTGGGAGACAGTCACCACGGATGCCAGCCTTTCAGGTTGGGGGGGTTTCTGGAAGGGTCTTTAATTTCAGGGACTGTGGGGGCCTCAGGAGGCTCACGACCCCATCAATGTTTTGGAGCTGAGAGCCATCAGGTTGGTTCTGTTTCACTTGACTCTTCAGTTACAGGGCTTACTGGTTCAAGTTCGGTCAGACAATCGGACGGCGGTCGCCTACATCAATCACCAGGGAGGGACTCGCAGCAGGAGTGCCCTCAGAGAAGTGTCCTTTATTCTTGCCTGGGCGGAGAGCAATGTCCCATGCATCTCGGCGGTGTACATTCCGGGAGTGGAGAACACGGAGGCGGGCTCCCTGAGCAGGTGCTCATCTCGCCAAGGGGGAATGGTCTCTCAATCCCAAGGGTTTTCGGTCACTTTGCCACAAGTGGGCTCTTTGCCTCTCGTCACAATCACAAGCTTCCGGCATTTGTGTCTCTCTCGCGGGATCCTCTGGCTTTGGCAGTGGATGCCATGTCTCTTAGCTGGAGGGATCTGGGGTTCCTGTACCTGTTCCCTCTGTTCCCTATGGTGGGCATGGTGGTGCACAAGCTGGTTCTAGAAGGGGCGCCTGGTGGCTCCAACATGGCCAAGGCAGGTTTGGTTCGCAGACGTCGTTCGGCTGGCAGTGGATCAGTTCGATCTGCCCCTTCTGCCGGATCTGCTCACTCAGGGTCAACTACTTTACCCCAATTTACCAATGCTGGCTTTGACGGCGTGGCTGCTGAAACCTCCATTTTAAAGGAGGAAGGTCTTTCTGATGCAGTGATTCAGACTTAGTGCTAGGAAGAGGTCTTCCTCTACCATCTACTATAGGACTTGGAGGTCTTATATTGATTGGTGTGAGGTCAGGGCCTTGCCTTGCAGGGTGTTTTCTATCCCTAGGATTTTGGATTTTCTGCAACATGGTCTGGACTTGGGGTTCCAGCTTAGTACGTTAAAAGGGCAGGTTTCTGCCCTGGCGGTTTTCTTTCAAAGGTCTTTTGCTCTTCATCCTCTGGTTAAGACTTTTTTCCAGGGGGTTACGCATGTGCGGCCTCCTAGGAAGCCTCTGCTTCCTGTTTGGGATTTGAATTTGGTTCTTTCTGCTCTCAGGGTCCTCCTTTTGAGCCATTGCAGGATATTGCTCTTTCTATTCTCACTCAAAAGGTTGCCTTTTTGGTTGCTATCACCTCAGTTCGGCGTGTTTAAGAGTTGGCGACTTTGTCCATTCAGGCCCCTTACTTTGAGAGGCATCAGGACAAGGTTGTTTTTCCGCTTCAAGACAGATTTTCTTCCTAAAGTGGTTTCTGCCTTTCATCTTAATCAGGACATTGTTCTACCCTCCTTGTGTCCTAAGCCCAGCAATGACAAGGAGAGGGTTTTGCATTCCTTGGATGTGGTTCGCTGTGTGAAGTATAATTTGGTGACTACTTCTTCCTTTCGTAAGACCGACACCTTTTTCGTGGTGCCCTCCGGGCCTAGGAAAGGTTTGGCGCCCGCCAAGTCTTCCATTAGTAAATGGATTCGCCAGGCCATTGTTGGGGCCTATTCTGCCAAGGGGAAGGTTCCCCCTTTTCGTGTTACTGCTCATTCTACTCGTGCTGTTGGAGCATATTGGGCTTTTCAGCACCAGGCTTCTGTTGAGCAAGTTTGTAAGGCTGCTACTTGGTCTTCCGTTCACACTTTTTCCAAGTTTTATAAGGTTGATGTGCGGGCCTCAGCGGATGCTGTTTTTGGCCGCAAAGTTCTGCAAGCTGCAGTGGGATAAGTTTGTGCATTATTGCCAAGTGTAATGACTATTCTGAAGCGGGGTGTGTGACATACTTATAATACCCATTTTACAGGTGAGTAAAATATGGTATTTTTCGGTGCTCTGCAAATGTTATTCAGCATGGTGGCACAGCTTGTTCCAGCAATATGATTCAATGATTTCATTCCAATACCAGCAGATCTTTGTAACCGTGCAGCATAACTAAAGCTTCCGCCAGACCTACAGCATTGTGTACAGCAAATCTTATTCAGGATAGCACCGATAGAGCTTCTCTATCCTATGACTTACACTTCTCATCAGATTTTGAAATGCAGGTGTGGAGATGTAATGCAGAAGAGGAACCGCATGTTAGCCATTCGCTGCAGTTTCTGCTTTCACTTCTGTATTCTGGGGTCCCTTTGTTAGGCATCTGCTTCATCCATTTCCATACAGATTCACTGGTGACCTGCAACGCTTCCTTTTTTAAAAATCTAAGACACGTCAAGCCTGGGGGTGTCTCTTTACTGTATTGCCTTTGTAAAATAAACATCTTATCTATGAAATCCTCTGTCTCACTCAGACCATTGTTTAGATGTTAATAGTAAGCAAAACTGTGGATTTCTAGGAACCTGCTTTATTGCACAAGCTATGTATTTGGTCATAAAGGGTTTTATAAGCATTGCACCAATCACATCCGAATGCTGCACAGCTGAAAGACATGGGCTATAGACTGCATAGAGATTTGCACACAATGGCCGGCAGCAGGATCCCATATGAGTTGTGATGCATGGATCTGGAATTGTAGTATGTTTAGGGTAAGCTTTTAATAATACTTTGTTCTCTTCATCAGATATGATGTGGATATAACACAATGTCTGAAGAAGAGAACTAATTGTTCTCAAAAGCTTACCCTAAAGGTTAATTCCACAAGGTGTCCACAAGGTGTTGAGCTTATCTGTTAAACCGGACCTGCACCATGATTTATTGAAAAGCCCAAACCCTTATAAAACGATCATCCAAGCATCTAAAATTAATATATTTTACGTTTTTAGTCACTTATTATTCCTACCCCCACTGGGCTGCAACTCTGTTCGGGACTTTAGGATACGGGCACCGCCATCTTGACTCAGAAGCATCACACTAACTGAGGAGAGGAGAGCGGGATAAAGTACAGGGGGGCGGGTAATAGCTGTGCTTTGCTCAGATAGAGCAGAGCTGGGGTCAGGAAAAGGTCAGCAATCCCAGAAAGACACTTCTGTTTGCAGGCTGCCTGATGCCCCATGAGCCGCCATCTTGGATGTTTAAAGGCTCATAACATGCAGTATATGTAGGTAGGATGATTTTTAATGTGAGCAATCTGTATGTACAGGGTGTGGGAAACATATGACAGACTCTTATTCAGAGTGAAGGACCGCTTTAATGTTTATTCTTAGTATACAGTACGTCCTGCTCCAGATATAATACTTACACTTGGGTTATCCTCCGCCAGATGGCGCTGCACTGCAGAGACATGGAAAAACAGGCTCCTCCCGGCCCCTCAAATACCCGGGGACCTCCCACAAATCCCCAGATTTCTCTGCAGTGCTGACTGCGAAGACATGAAGTATCACTCTCTCGTAGGTGAGCGGGGCTATTACAGCCTGCGGCCCTGTTGGACTATTCTCACCCGTCCTCCCTGTGATGTGCCTCCCAGCCTGGGCTGCGCTGGTCGGGTGAAGGTAGGCAGCACTACGTGTGCTTATGGAGCGCTGCTCCTCCGCAATCCCCCACCAAAGGGTAGGCGGTTTAGGCTGATGGTGAGCCTCTGTGGATGCCCCTCCCGCGCTATTGCCCCATGCCCTGTGTAGCGGTGGACCCTGTGCAAAGGGTCGCCATTCTCCCTCGTTCCCCCCGTAGTTCGGGGGGAAAGAAAGGGGGGGGGGTGTATGTGTGGTGGTCTAGTGTATTCAGTACACGTTATGGCCTTAGTATTGTCCTTGACTCATACACCTGGTGTCAGAGCCGCGCTGTCTTTATTTTCTATCGGCTGCGGCGCCTTCATTGGTATACGTTGTTGGGCGCATCCTGTAAGTAATCCCCGTTTTTACTTCTATAGTGTGTCATTCACTTTACTGTCTGCGCTGACTACTGTCTTCAGAGCTTCGGGGGGGCGTGGTAACGGTCCTCCTCCTCCCTCGGTCTGTAAGTGCCCTCGCGGGCGATTTTCATTTGTCTTACTTACTGCGCATGGCTCTGACATCCCTATTCCCATTATGTCTTTCAGACGGTCGAATCCAGTGGCTTCTTCCGGCCCGGTGTAATTCCCAGCTGGACCTAGTATAATTACTCCCACTTCCCTGCGGGTCTTTGGGGCATCCAGGGTAGCTTATAGCGTCAATCCCTACTGGCCTATTGTGCCCATTAATCACCATATGGAGGCATCCCAGGATATTGTGAACGGGGTTCCCTAGGGACAAGCCCGGCTGTGTGTAGCTTGTGGGGTCTCATCTATCAACGGTGACAATGCTCGGGTCTGCGTCCCTTGTGCACAGCAGGCGTTAATGGTACTTCCCGCCCCTTCTGGGGCTGGGTCTGCACCTCGCCTCACTTCACCTACCCCCCCCCCCCAAGCCTGAGTCTAACCCCCAATACAAGCGGGGATTCTCATCCTGATGTGGCTACTAGACTGGCCAGTGTTGAAAAATTGCTTGCTAGTACTCTAGCACGCAAGGCTACCGCAAAGAAGCGGCACATTATCCCTGACTCTGCTCCTTTCCCTACGGAGTCTGATGAGTTTACGCATCTATATGACCATACCCTTTCGGACGAAGGGGAGCTGATCTCTGACTCATAGTCATCTGATGAGAAGTCTAGGGGTCATGACGATTCTGGTTCTGATCACTGGACCCCGGATGATACTGATAAGCTATTGCTTCAGATTTTTGAGGTTTTGTCCATCTCTCCCCCTGTTGCGGCTCCCAGGCAAAGGGGTGAGCTATTCCATACTGCTAAGGCTCGATTGGAATTTCCTGAGCAGACCCATTTCAATAACCTCGTGCTTAAGGAGTGGGAACATCCCAGTAGACTTTCCGGGATCCCGAAGAGTCTGGACAGGAAGTATCCATTTCCTGCTGACATGGTCAAGTGCTGGTCATCGCCCCCTGAGGTCGATGCTCCTATTCTAGAGCTGTCTAACACCTCTATTATGCACTCCCCCGACACTACTACGCTGCGGGATTCTGAGAACCGGCGCATTGACCAATTGGCGTGCCATGCCTTTGTGTTTGGAGGGGCGGCACTGCGCCCAGTCTGCGCTCTGGCCATTACTGCCGTGGCGCTCAGGGCCATGGTCAGGAATGCACTTGACGGCCCAGATGAGTTGCCTGCTGATACTATTAATGCACTGTCTAACTGTGATGTATTTGTAAACTTTATCCTGTCTGCATCGGATGATGCTATTAGGCTGTGTGCCAGATCTTCCGCCTTGGCGGTGGCTATACGCCGCGCGGTATGGCTGCGACAGTGAGCGGCAGTGAGCGGCCGACAGTGAGCGGCCGACAATGCTGCTAAGAAAGCCCTTACTGGGCTCCCTTTCAAGGGACTACGCCTGTTTGGGGACCGCCTAGACCTCTTTGCTAAAGGAGGTAAGTTACCACAGCGCAGGCGGCAGCCTCGGCCCTTTTGCAACCAGGGCCCCCTTTCAGTGTCCTTCGCGGGGGCTCGCACAGACTCCTGGCATAGGAGCAGGGGGCAACGCCCTGGCTTCTCCTGGGGGACCAAACTCAAAGCCCCTCCCAAGACCCCTTAGGCATGATGGGGCGCCCTCGCCCGCCAGGGTGGGGGGACGACTACAGCACTTCTGGAGGTGTCAAGTCTCAGACCGGTGGATTCAGGAGGTAGTTACCTCCGGCTACAAGATAGTTTGCTGTGCGGCCCCCCTCAAGATTCGTCCGGTCCTGGATCCCCCAGGACCCGGTATCAGCTCAGGTCCTGATGCAGGCAGTACAAGGACTTCTGGAGCTGGGAGTTATTTGCATAGTTCCCTTGAGAGAATTGGGAGAAGGTTTCTACGTTTCTACTCCAACCTTTTCACAGTACCCAAAACAGATGGGTCAGTCAGGCCCATTCTGGATTTAAAGATCCTCAACAAATTTGTCAAGAACAAGCGCTTTCACATGGAGACCCTGCGCTCGGCCGTTGGCTCTCTACGACCAGGGGGTTTTATGACGTCTGTGGACATCAAAGATGCTTACCTTCACATCCCTGTGTTCCCGGGGCATTAAAGGTTTCTCAGATTCGAGTTGAAAGATCAACACTACCAATTTGTGGCCCTACCGTTTGGCCTCACTTCAGATCCCAGAGTGTTCACCAAGGTATTGGCGGGGGTGATGTCCTTGCTAAGGTCAGGGGGCATTCGAGTGCTGCCCTACCTGGACGACATTCTCATCGCCTCATGGCCTCTACAGCAGGCGGAGCTGGACACTCAGCTGATGGTGTCCACCTTGGAGTCCTTCGGCTGGGTGATCAATCATCCCAAGTCCTCTCTGTCCCCTTCGTCGGTGACCCCATTCCTGGGGATGATTCTGGATACGGTTCAGTCACGAATATTCCTTCCTCAACAGAAGGTGGAAGCTCTAACTGCGCAGGTGCGGTCCCTGCCCTCGTGCCCCCAGCTCTCCCTCAGACAGGGAATGCGGCTGGTGGGCCTGATGGTGGTGAGCTTCGAGGCGGTGCCCTTTGCTCAGTTCCATTTGAGGCCTCTGCAGCTTCACCTTCTATCAGTATGGGACAAGGACCCCGCGTCCTTGGACGGGGTTTGTGTGCTTCCCCCATTGGTCAGAAGGTCCCTCTCGTGGTGGCTGGACCACAAGAACTTGCTAAAGGGCAGGTCCTTTCTGGCCCCCTCCTGGGAGACGGTCACCACGGATGCCAGTCTGTCAGGTTGGGGGGGATTCTGGAAATCCCTGAGGTTCCAGGGGAGGTGGGCCCTCAGGAGGCCCATTTACCCATCAACATTCTGGAACTACGGGCAGTCAGGTTAGGTTTGGAGCAGTTGACCGATCACCTGAAGGGTGTGTCTGTGCAGGTGCGCTCAGACAACAGGACGGCGGTTGCCTACATCAACCATCAGGGAGGGACCCGGAGCAAGGGTGCCCTCCAGGAAGTGTTGCGGATTCTGACATGGGCGGAGGCCAATGTTCAATGCATCTCGGCTGTTTATATCCCGGGGATAGAGAATCTTCTAGCAGACTCTCTGAGCAGGGGGACTTCCCGTCAGGGGGAGTGGTCTCTCTGCAATAGGGTATTCCAGTCCCTGTGTTACCGGTGGGGCCTACCGGATGTGGATCTGTTTGCAACCCGTCACAATCACAAGCTCCCGGCCTTTGTCTCCCTGTTGCAGGATCCTCTGGCCTTGGCCACGGATGCTCTGTCACTGTCATGGAAGAAATTCCGGCTCCTGTATGCTTTCCCCCCGTTCCCCCTGCTGGGCAGGGTTCTGCGCAAGATTGCCCTGGAAAGGGTGCCAGTGATTCTGGTGGCCAAGAAGAGTGTGGTTCGCAGATGTGGTACAAATGGCAGAAGACCAGTTCGTCCTGCCAGAGGAGCCAGATCTACTCACTCAGGGCTCCTTACGCCATCCCAGTTTACAAACTCTGGCTTTGATGGCCTGGCTGCTGAAACCTCCATCTTGATGGAGAAAGGCTTGTCTGCCTCGGTGGTGGTGGATACAATGTTACAGGCTAGGAAGAAAACTTCTTCTGCCATCTATTATAGGGTATGGCGTACCTACATTGACTGGCGTGAGTCTAGGTCTCTTCCCTGCAGGGAATTCTTAATCCCTAGAATTCTGGAGTTTTTACAACATGGATTGGAGTTGGGTTTAAAACGCAGTACTCTGAAGGGTCAGGTTTCTGCCCTGTCTGTCTTCTTTCAGAAGTCTTTTGCACAGCATTCCTTGGTTAAGACCTTCTTTCAGGGGGTCACTCACGTGCGTCCCCCACGTAAGCCTACGGTCCCTGTTTGGGACTTGAACCTGGTTTTGTCTGCCTTAGAGGGTGCCCCCTTTGAGCCTATTCAGGATGCTGCTCTGGCTGTACTTACCCTCAAAGTTGTATTTCTGGTGGCTATTACTTCGGTCAGGCGCGTGTCTAAGCTGGCGGCTCTGTCTATTCAGCCCCCATACCAAGAGAGACACCAGGACAAGGTGGTGTTCCGCTTTAAGCCAGATTTTCTGCCAAAGGTGGTGTCTGCCTTTCATTTGAATCAGGATATTATCCTTCCTTCATTGTGCCCTAATCCTAGCAACGCTAAGGAAAGGGTTTTGCATTCATTGGATATGGTCAGGTGTCTGAAGTATTACCTGGTAGTCACTGCGGCTTTCCGGAAGACTGATGCTCTTTTTGTGGTCCCTTCTGGTCCTAGGAAGGGTTTGGCTCCTGCCAAGTCTACTATCAGCAAGTGGATTCGTCAGGCTGTGATTCAGGCCTATTCTGCTAAGGGGAAGAATCCTCCCTTCCGTCTTACTGCTCATTCCACTCGTGCTATTGGTGCCTCTTGGGCCTTCCAGCACCAGGCACAAGTTTGCAAAGCTGCTACTTGGTCTTCTGTTCCTACCTTTTCAAAGTTTTACAAGGTTGATGTTAGGGCCTCAGCTGATGCTGTTTTTGGCCGCAAGGTTTTGCAAGCGGCAGTAGTTTAAACTGCCTGTTGTCACCTTTTGTTGGGGATCCCACCCTACTTTATGGACACTGCTATTGGATGTCCCAAGTGTGAGTAATCTATCTGGAGCAGGACGTACTGTATACTAAGAATAATACAATTCTGTGAAATACTCACCTGTAGAATTGATATTATTTGTATACAGTACGTTTTTGCATTATTCTGGATCCCCTGTATGGTGATTGTTATCATTGTTATCATTACCAGTTGTTCTGGGTGGTTTAATTCTCCCGGCTTCTTATTCACTGCTTTTCAATGCTGGGGATTTGTGGGAGGTCCCTGGGTATATGAAGGGCCGGGAGGAGCCTGTTTTTCCATGTCTCTGCAGTGCAGCGCCATCTGGCGGAGGATAACCCAAGTGTAAGTATTATATCTGGAGCAGGACGTATTGTATACAAATAATATCAATTCTACAGGTGAGTACTTCACAGAATTGTATTTTTCTATCTGTTTGTTGATAGAAAATGGTTTTTTTTATAACAGAGTTGCAAAGTGTTTAACTTGGTGACATACACCAAAGTGCTGTGTTTTGTGTATGTAGCAGATACTTCCCAATTCCGGCCTGCTAATCATCTGATTGACTAGGGCTGAGATGACGCTCCCCATTCCTTAGCTCACAGGTTTAACCCCCTCCGGCACTTATTCAGCCTTTTCATATGGGATGGTCCCAATCTTGTGTACCAGTAGGTAAAGGGTTTCTGGCAGTGTTCTCACCTGAAGAGGTCATTATTGCTTTGTTTGATGTAGCTAAGGCTACTGATGAGCTCATCTGTTACAGTGGAAGGATTTTGGGACTTAGTCAGTAGTTTCTACTAAAGGCCCGTACTTACACAGAGCCACAGGGATAAAAGACATTTGGAAGCCGCATGCAGATGAGTAAATCACACAGGTCTAGGGGCACAATCCTAAGCCAGATTCCAGAAGAGGAAAACAATAAGACAAAACAGAACACCAAAAACCCAACAAAAATTGAGTTGTCCTTTAAATATACTCTGTTTATCACCTTACTTCTTACTGCTTTTAAAGGCTAACACAGTACAACACATTATTGTTGTGCAAGTGATGGACTCTTGGCTGTGCCCCTTTTATTTCTAAGCCATTAAACAGGAAGGCGTTTGTTAATACGTAATCTAATAGGCAGAGCAAAAGGAGAACATACTTTAAAGCCGTAGTCTCCTAGTCCTCCATAGCAGAAAATCTTTCTAACATTTGGAATCTTTCTAACATTCGGAAGTTCCATATGGAACTAGACTTTTAGCTAGCTAGTCCTTACTCAGGATGTTCTGCTCTGGAGGGCTGTGAGACTCATATATGTGATGTTTTGATATTGTGTGACTAAACATTTGTGCTAAATTATTTGATAGACTGCAGCAAGATCAAGTTGTTTCCAAGTCTTGGATTAGAGGCAGGGGACTGGTGATTATTTCTACCATCTTGATGGAGCTCTTCAGCTTATGTTTCTTGCTTTGTGGATTCACCCTTAGCAAGAAAAGCAGACACTTAAGGCAATTGCAGGATTCTAGAACAGGACTAGCTGATCTATGATGAGCCAGACTTCCTATATTTGCCCTGCCTTTATAGATTTCTGCAGCATGGTCTAGTTGCAGCTTAGATTTTGTGAAATTCTTAGACTGAGAAATGTTTCTGGCCTTTTTACCCTTATATGAAGATGTGAAAATGGGTGGGGTCTCTCCTGAAGTTCAGTACCAGCGCATTGATTACCAGTCAGTTGTCTTAGCACCAGCTGCTAATGGATATATATATATTACATAAACCACTGGGGTGCACCACTGAATTCAACCAACCGTTCTAGGTGCTCACTCTTAAACAACCAAACTATACAAATAGGAGTGGACACGCCACACCTCTCTCCCAAAGAGGAGCACCAAAAATGGTCTACAGCAATCAAATTTCAATATACAACACCTTTATTCAAAAAACAGCTTGATTAAAAATACATACACAACACAAGACATTTAAAACCAAGATGCTCCCCCCTGTGTCCACAAAAAATATATAAATATCAGAGAGAGTTAAGAACGTTGTTAGACAAGGGTATAGCCCTGGGGTTATTAACCCCCCAACAAGCCGATGCACTTTATGTGGCCTCCCCCATTGCCCCAGTCTTTTATCACCTCCCCAAAATCCATAACCCCCAGCGTCCACCTCTGGGAAGGCCCATTGTGGCGGGAATTGGGGGGGTTGAATGAGAGGCTGGGGCAGTGGGTGGATGCACACCTCCTCCCCTTAGTACGCAGACTCCCTGGGTTTCTGCAAGATTCACGAGACATTATATGTCAACTGGAAATTTTTCAGTGGGAACCTGATTTCTGTTGGCTGACATGCGATGTGTCCTTATATTCTGTAATTCCCCACGATTTGGCCCTACAAGCTGTCCAGTTCCATCTTGACAATTACTCAATGTATCCCAATGAATTGAAGATTTTCTTAATATTGGCCCTACAATATTTATTGCAACATAATTATTTTTTATTTTCAGGTCAATACTTTTTGCAACAATGCGGTGCCTCGATGGGGGTGCTGTTTTCTCCCTCTCTTGCCAACCTCTACATGGGTTGGTGGGAGAGGGAGACTATATATGGCCATGAGAACCCCTATATGGGTAATATTAAATTATACGGGAGGTACATTGATGATTTGATCTTGGTGTGGGACGGCCAAGAGGACACATTCACCCGAATCGTAGAATATCTCAACGATAATTGTCTAAACTTGAGGTTCACCTCGGAGCATAGTCTGATGTCAATCTCGTTTTTGGATCTGACAGAGATTATAGAGGGCACTAACCAGGTTGCCACTAGAACGTTCAGGAAGGACACAGCGGACAACTTGACTTTAAGGGCAGAAAGCTGCCACCCACCACATACAATCAGGGCTATTCCCGTAGGGGAGATGATTAGGGCCCGACGAAATTGCTCTCAACAGACAGTGTTTGAGGAGGAACTCCATTTAATTTCAGATAGACTACTAGATCGAGGGTATTCCCCAGAGCTATTGGCACAGGCTAGGATTTTGGCCAGCTCGAGGGATAGAGGGATCATGCTTAGGAAACCAATCCACAATAATGGTAAAGGACAGCAGGAAACGAAACCGATCAAAAGGCATTGTGTGGGTCAAAGGGATTCTGAGGTGAACAGAGGGAATGTCACACTAGTCACCTCTTACAGTGAGGAGTGCTATCAGATTAGAGCAATTGTGAATAGACATCTCCCACTCCTTAATTGTGACCCGCAAGAAATTCTGAAGGATGGGGTTAGAGTTGTGAGCCATAAACCCCCAACACTGGGACAGAAGTTATCACCTAGTATGTTTAATAGGCAACCTGTGGGTTCCACTACATGGTTAACTCATCTGGGCTTCTACAAGTGTGGGGGGAGCAGATGTGTGATGTGTAAACATACACAAATCGGTTCATATTTTGAGTCCACTATTACACATCAGAGATTCCAAATTAAGAACTTTTTAAATTGTAACACCTCCAATGTGATCTATTTGATCACTTGCACCATGTGCAATGTACAATATGTGGGGTGTACCACCCGATCAGTGAAGAAACGGATTTCAGAACACATCTCCTCCTCTTCCCCAGATCGTCTCAATGTTGGGAGACACTTTAGAAACCACCATGGAGGGGATTTATCTCACCTTAAATGTATGGCAATAGAGAGAGTCACATTGGGCCCAAGAGGGGGTGATCTAATGGATAAATTGCTTCAACTTGAGGTGTTCTGGATTTTCAAATTAGGTACCCGCATCCCTAAGGGATTAAATTCACATTGGGATGTAGATTTATTTTTGAAGAATTAGGGGTACGATTTATGTGGACTCTCAAGTTTGCTGGAGCCACTAATATTTAATGTAACTGGATGGCATGGTAGTCCCAAGTGTAACCCTAAATGGGTCTCTTTGAAGACATAACCCCTTATGGGATTATGTTTTTGTCCTTCTCGTTCCTGGCTAGCTACTGTGATTAGCAAGTATGTCCACACTCACATATATGTGATATGAGTTAACTTTTATGTAACCTACTTATTTCATGTATGACATGTCATAATAGGATTTAAGGGTTTGAACAAGGTCCGTCAATTTGAATACGTTCATGAAATTAATTATAAGGTTTCTTTTGATCTGGGATGATACACCAGCTGGCTTACCGTTTAGGTATATTAATTATTTTCACTTGTGCCTTCCTTACCTTGGCCCCTTTGTATACGGTGGGAGCGAACAAGTAGGCTATTTTTGGGATTTCATGTCTTTATTATAGTTTAAATCTGGGTTCAGGTAACGGGATTCTTGGTCATGTACCTTATTGATCTACTTTCATTGGTACATGTCCCTTTAAGCCTCCTTTGAGCCTTCATAGTTTGCCCTTAGTACGGGCTACGTTTTAGCCTCTTCCGCCCCTTTAAATCTATTTCCTGTGTTCAACATGTCTATCCGACATATTCTGCCCTCAATGGCGTCTCCTATGCGGCGGAGTGATTGCCAGCACAGTGATGCCAGTTAGGGGTCAGCCTATAGCAGACCAAGATGCATACCAACTGCAGTGATTGGAGTGTCCCTCTTCTCTCAAGTAGCGTGATTGGAGCATGCCTCCCTTTGCATTACATGGTGTGGTCTGATCGACAACGTTGTAACGAGATCGATACGCGGTTGTTAACCAACTGTAAGGTAGGTGGGCTTAATTATCGGGAGTAGTAGAGTATACGCCGGCTGGTTTTTGTCCCAGGTGATCAGAATTAGAGTTGTTTTCCATGTGTTTAAATTGTTTCTGTTGGAGCTACCTCATTGTCATGAGTAAGAGCTGCGGCTCGAAACGCGTAGACGCGAGGATCTGCTCTTATATTGCTTTTTAGTGTTCCACATGCTGTGATGGCCTTTTAATCTACCACAATAAAGGATGGATGATTTTACCGCTCATGCTGCGTGGCTGGCGTTACATTTTCCTGGACAAAAAATATATATACAATCATAAACTACCCTAGTGGTATAGTTCTCTATACAAATATAACTGTCTGCCTTGTATAGATCTATCCAAGATGTTTTTGTACCGGTACAAAAAGATTTTTATAAAAAATATAATATGTGAAAGCAAAAATTATTAAAGTGCACAAACAATGTCTCAATAGACTCTCCTTATTAGTACTCAGTTAAACACAGAAATACAATACATAATAATAAAGTGCATAATGATGAAAGTGACTAGTGCATCATGAATCCCTAACCTTAATACATAGCAAAAATTATATCTGAAATATATAAACATATATTGCACAAAAGCTCTACTCCAGGATAACCAATCATATAGACCAAAGTGACACGAATATAGCACCAGTATGCGATCCAAAGGTCACCAATGAGTCACATGCAGACTGCCAAATGAAAAGACATCAGAACACCCGCGCCCGCGGCTCCCATGCCGCTTTAAAAAGGGTGAGGGTCAGTATAAAATGTGCTGTAGCGCTTAAATACCTACCTCCCCACCTGCGTGCTCACGTTGGCTCCCCGCCACTGGCTCGGTGCGTTCCGCTGCCGCCGGAAATCCCGCTGATTAGTTATGCCTCCGCTCACGTGACTCAGTTATGTGACCGCTACATAAACCGCGTCATGCAGACACTCGTCTGCATATCCCCACGGCAACAGAGTGCGCCTTGTGTGTTATCTATATATATGTTATCCTTCCTGATAAGCCTTACAACAGTTAGTGAACTTGAGAACTTTGATTTATTGGTGGAGGTGCAGTAGCTGGTAAATAACATTGATAGCAATGGGGAAAAGACACAGCCTTGTATCTAAGCTGATCGTGTTAGCACTGCACATGAAGGGGCCCAGCCTCACTTGCTGGTCTGTCAGTAAGGATGTTATTTATCCACTTACAGATATCAGGTGAGCCACCAAAGTTCCCCATTTTGTAGATTGGATGCCGGCTTTTATTGTATTAGGCTATGTTCAGCGCAACGTTGTAACAGTCTATAGTGATGCAAGTGTAACGCATGTATAACATAGTGTACCTGTGTTGTCATAAAATGTACCATTTACTTATGCAGTTTTTTCTTTTCAAAAAGGTAATGTAAAGGCATTAAGAGTGCAGTGTATGTTTTGAGAGCTAAAGCTCTCATCCACCCGCTATTCTCATTGGCATATGCTGTTGGAGATTGGAAAGATGAGTTTTTACGGCTGTCCTGGGGGGGTTCACACAAAGGTAAAACCTGATTCAGCATGCCCCTGGGATAAGCCTGTGGCCGCTGCTGGGTTTTGTTCTGCTTTAAAGGCAAAGCTACGGTCAATAAATATGTAGCGCCATAAAGTGGACCAAAACCCAGGATTTTGACTATCCTTGGTTTAGGTTCTTTCCCCGATTGCGGTCTCCCGCTGTGTAAACCCCACCTCCCCCACCCCCCTCCATACTGCTGAAGTTAACTCATCTCTTCCTGGTCCTATGGCACATGCAAGGCCACTCGTCCAATCAACGTGCTCAGAGCCACTGATGTCACGTCGTCTAAGGCCAGCGGCTTGGAGCGTGCTGGCAGCCACATCCCCCGCTCCCCTCTAACACAAATGCCTGGCGCGGGCATGTGCCCTGCTAGAGAGATAGCGGGGCTCAGCTTGCACATGCACCATTGGACCGGGAAGCAAGGTAAGTGTATGGGTGGACCTGGGGGGTTTCACACAGCGGGGCATCCTGATCTTGGGGGGAGGAAATCAATAAGATTCTCGGGCCAATTGCGGTGGGTTTGGTCCACTGTAAGTGCTGTGAGATGAAATAACACAATTCTGTGAGACTCACCTTTAGAATTGGTTTTATTTCCTATCCATTCCAGGCCGCCCCTCATTCTTCACAGCTGGGACTTCTCCGCCCGAAGAGGCGTGGACTGCAAGATCAAAGATGCGGCTCCTCCCGGCCCCCTATAAATACAGCAGCCTCTTAACCAAGCCCAGTAATTAAAAAGCAATAACTCAACAGCAAGGGGCAGGCCGGGAGGCCCGAACATAGGAGACCTTGTTACTTCACATAGCCTCCGCTTGTACTCTCTCGAACCTATAATCCTAAATTTGACTATGAACAAGTAATAGTGTCCTATGAGCAAGTAGTGGTTCAATCATCATAAAAAAGGCATCCAGGACAATAATAAACCTCAAAGAGGGCAGGTTGGACATCCTGGAATGGATAGGAAATAAAACCAATTCAACAGGTGAGTCTCAGAATTGCATTTATTCTAAGCATACAGCACGTCCTGCTCCCGAATAGTCATAACATGTGGGGTAGTCCTCCGCCTCAGGCGCCGTGCAGTGCAGACATGTAGAAAACAAGCTCCTCCCGGCCCTACATATACCGCGGGACCTCCCACAAATCCCCAGATTTCTCTGCAGTGCTGGAACTGCGAAGACATGAAGTATCACGCTCTCGCAGGCGAGCGGGCCTTACGGCCCAAGGTCCTGTGGGACTATTTCCACCCGTCCTCTTCAGAAGAAATATGCCTCCCAGCCTAGGCTGCGCGGGTCGGGTGAAGGTAGGTAGCACCTGGTGTGCTGAACGGAGCCACGCTCCACCGCAATCCCCCTCCATAGGGTAGGCGGTCAGGCCGTTGGTGAGCCTCTAGACTGGATGCCCCTCCCGCATTTTTGCCCTTGCCCCTCATAGACTCAGTCCATGGACACCGTCATCTTCTCCCCTCGCTTCCTCCCGTAACTCGGGGGAAAAGAAAGGGGTGTGTGTGTGTGTGTGTGTGTGTGTGTGTCAGCCTTAGCGCCCATCCACCATTAGACCTTGTTCTTTAATCAGGGGGTCAGTGTCGCGCATCACTGTACAGTGCGAGCTGTCTTTCTTACTATCAGTCTGCCTCGGCAGATTCATTCCAGCGTGTCAGCATTAGATGTTACTTATTCTCCGCTGCTGCATTTGCTGTCGGTTAGAGCTTCGCGCTCTTTGGGGGAGGCGGAGACTTGGCATGACGTGCCTTGCATCACAGCCTGGCCTGGCCCTCCCCTCGAGGTTCGCTGGCACCATTTTCTCTATCTTTGTACGCGTGGTGTGGCTCGTCTCCTCCCTCGGTCATGTAAGTGCCCTCCGAGGCGGTATGGTTTCTAGGTTTTTCAAACAGAGCATGGCACCGACTCCACTCCCCTTGTCCCATTATGTCTTTCAGAAGCCAAGACTTCGTTACCGGCCCCGGCCTAACATATATTACACGGGTCCTCTTTACAAATTCTCCCACATTTCTAGCGAGTTTTGGGGCATCCAGGGTTGCTTATTGCATAATTCCCTGCGTCATACTGCATAAAAATCACCATATGGAGGCATTTCAGAATTATGTAACCGGGGTCCGGCTTTGTGCAGTGTGTGGCCAGCCCCTGGCTGAGGCTGACAGGGCACGGGTCTGCGGACAGTGTGCAGCACAGGCATTGCTAACAGAGGATCCTCCCTTCCTCACCCCCGTCTCCCCGCTCCCAAACATCACTCATGATGAGTCTCATTCCAGCGGGGATGACCTGCAAGAGGTGCCGCGAGCGTTGCCCACGCCTCACACGCCTTCTCGTGTGCTGGGACGGCCCTGCGCCCGGTTTGTGCCGCGGCCATCACTGCGGTGGCCGCCAGGACTCTTGTCAGAAAGATACTAGATCACCGCCCTGAGGATCTCCCTTGGGGGGTGTTTAGTGCGCTATCAGACTGCGAAGCCTTTGTGAAGTTTATTCTATCGGCACTGGATGACACCATTAAGATGTGTGCTAGGAGCTCAGCACTTGCGGTAGCCATTCGCCGCCTGGTCTGGCTGCGACAGTGGGGCGCCGATGGAGCTACAAAAAATGCTCTCACTTGCCTTCCATTCAGAGGACGGCGGTTATTCGGGGCCCGCTTGGACCTTTTTTGCAAAAAGGCTATAGCACCCTTCCGCAGAAGGCCGCTCCGGCCTCCACGAGGCAGGGTCACCCCTCCACCTCCCTACGTTAGTGTAAAACGTGAATCTGAGGTGTGTTTCCAGCTGTTCGGCGTGGATTTCCAACATGGCGCGGGCAGACAGTGCCCTGTGCCTTCTGGCACGACCGAGTCCAAATCTGCCAAAACCTCGCAAGCATGAAGGGGCGCCCTCGCCCGTCTGGGCGAGGGGGCGACTGCACAGCTGTCTCACATCCAGGAATATGCCTCCCCCTTCTGGTGGTTCTGGGATGTAATCCACCTGGGCTCAGGATGGGCTCTCGCTGGACGGTCCCCCCTCAGTTTTTTGTCAGGGTGTTTTTAGTCCCTGCTCTCCCTTCTGAAACTGGCGCAGGCCGGACTGGGCCTGCAGTGTTGGGCGCGCTTGTTATTCGCCTTAACGGTATGGGGCCATGGCCTCTGAATATAATTTTTCCATCCTCCCCCCTCAGTATGAGGTAGTCTGGACCCCGTTGGCCTATGACAGGCTTAGCAATTCTACCATTCGCAAGTAGCCCATATATGACAACTCTGTCTTGGGTCCCCTGCGCGGGGGGTTTCGGCCTATTACGAAGATCTAGCTCTTCTTAGTTTACCTGGGGTCGGCTGGACGCCTAAGACTATTTCTAGTCAGTGTCACAGGATCAACCCTGCGGCTTGAGGCACTATTGGGGCCCTTCTTTAGGCCCAGGCTACTAGCCTGGCGTGTCTGGGACACGCCTGAGGTGGGGCTTATGCGTTGGGACCTACTGGGTCGTCTCCCTTACGCCCCAGCCTTTGCATCAGACGGAGTGGGTCGTTTGGCCGACAGTGTCCCCCGGAAGCTACTGGATGGTTGCTTGAACACTCATCCCCTCACGGTCACTTATCCACGATCCCCCGTCCCTGGGAAATCAGTTCAGGCTTGCTGCCTTCTTCTCTGGCATTAGGGGACCCCTGGTTACGGGGCCCTGCCCCCCCCCCTTTACTGGCGCCTTGCCTTCACCAGGCGGGTTGGCAGCTGGTGGGCCTGTTGGTGGCACATCAAGATGATGTCATTTATATGCCGGGCACTCGGGCTCTTCGGCGCAGTAGGTTACTAAACCTACATTTGTCCCAGCACCCCGGTGCTTGGTCTGTACTCATGCCTTGGTAAGGTGGTTCCCCTGGAGCTTCCCATATGCAAGGGCCCCGTCAGGGGGGCACTCCCCTTCCTTACCAGCACCTCCTAGAGTATGGTCACCCTGGGTACCAAGTCTCGCTGGTTTGGCAGGGGAAAGGTAAATCTCTTCCACGACCCCCGTGGTTCTAGGTTGGGCCCCTTAGAGGGCCCATCTTATCTGCTGGGCTTGTTGAAACTGTGGCCCCCTTTGACTCTATATGGTGGGCCTTCCCCTCCTTCAGGACTGGTCGGTTTATGGGGGACTCCTGGTCTGTTGAAAGACGATGGCATGTTTTTAATGCTGGTCTAAAGATTGTGACAGGTTTCTACCTCTGGAGGGTCTCTGTTCCTGGCCTGGGTGGGGTTCTACCCCCCCGGCTTCTCAGCGGTATTCACTTCTATGGATGCCCTTAGTGGCAAGTTATGCTATCCCGGGTTGCCCGGGGAGCCTAGCGTGACTCTGAGGGGTCCCCCTCCTGACACAGGGCCTCTGCCCCTGTCTCTACTGTCCCAGGATATTCTGACTCCGGTCAGGGGGCCTGAGTATTTAGGCAGAGCCTTGTTATTTCATATGCCTTCCTTTCATCATCCTACCTTTGGGTTCTGCGCACGGCTGGCCGGATGGTGAGTCCCATGGGATCTATGGCCTAGGCAGCCCTGGGAGTAATGGTTCGCAGATGCCTCTGCTGAAGGCTGCTGAATTGTGATATCTATGTTGGGGTGCGGTTCCGCCCTTATCAGGTCTCTTCCTGTGTCCAATCAAAGGTCTCCTGTCTGGGGATTGATTGCTAATCGCCCCTTGGGGGCGGGCCTCATCTTCTGGGTGACTTAGTATGAGAGGCTGTTTGGGAGCTAGCTCCCCAGCTTCCCTTTACTCCGCCTATAATGGCTTGGTGGTATCCCATATTGACTGGCATGGGCCTTAGTCTCTTCCCTGTGAGACGTTATCGGTTCCCAGGGCCTTAAAACCATTACAGCATAAATTGGGATTGGCTCCCCATCTGGGGACTCTGATGGTGTAGGTCTGTCTTGGCCTTCCTGCAGGAGTCTGGTTTTGTCACCCTTGTAGAGTCTTCTCTTTGGGATTGCTTAGCTGCACCTGCCCAGTAGTTCCATAAGTCCCTGTGGGGATCAACTTTTTCATTCTGTTACCCTGCTGACTTCCTGGGGACCCTGCCTGGATGCAGTCTCAGCTGCCCTGTATGCCAGACCGCTCTTCTGGGGCCTTCTGACTCCGTCAGACATGTGCCTGAGACGATGGTTCTGGTTAATTATTCCCTGACGCGATGTCTACACATATATACATGTACAGCTATATACGGCTACAGGTACCCCATGACTGGGGGTGTTCCCTTTACGCTGGGCTTCTGGTCCAGGTGGTCTGTTGGACCCTTGATTCAGCTCCTTAGTATAGCCATGGGCTGATTATTAATAATACTAAATAGGAGGGCCTACATCCCTCTACAGGTTTTTCCCTTCTACCCATGCCGGCCTTCTTGGCCTTTAGGGGGACTGCTGTCCTTGGAGTCTACGGGCGCCTCCTTAGGTAGGCGCCTGATACCTATTCCAGCGCCATTGCGCCTTTGGATCGATCCTTCTGGATGCTCTCTGATCCTGGGGAAGCTTTGGCTTCCTGATAATTAAGAGTCTGTATTCCCGCCTTGGTCGGGTGACCTGTTTTTGTTCCCTTTGGGGGTGTTACAAGAGTTGCCACAAGGCTTCCTTGCCTGTGAGCTGGTTGGGTCACTACACTGACCTATGTTCCGTCAGGGGAGCGTTTCTTCCCCGTTACTGTTTACTCCGTTATCATGGATGCTCGGGTATCAGTGACCCTTCAGCACCAAGGTTTTTTCTCTGTTAGTTCAATTACTTGACTTATGGCCTGTCTCTGTTCATACCTTCTTGGTTCTGTTATGAGACTGACGTTGGAGCCTCTGCTCTTGTCATGCCTGTTGCAAGTTTTGCAGGTGACAGCGCCTTTACTGTCCGCTGTGCCTTGCTTTTTCTGGGGATCCCACCCTGCTTATGGACACTGCTATTGGATGTCCCACATGTTATGACTATTCAGGAGCAGGACGTGCTGTATGCTTAGAATATGATATTATACGCATACAGCACGTCCTGCTCCACCCCACCCTGATTTCACTAATTCTGGATCCCCTGTATGGTGATTGTTATCATTAAGATATTGCTACCAGTTATTCTGGGTGGTTGGTTCCTCCTGGCTTCTCTTCTCACTGCTTTTCAATGCTGGGGATTTGTGGGAGGTCCCGCGGTATATGTAGGGCCGGGAGGAGCATGTCTGCAGTGCACGGCGCCGGAGGCAGAGGACTACCCCACATGTTATGACTATTCGGGAGCAGGACGTGCTGTATGCGTATAATATCAACTCTACAGGTGAGTACTTCACAGAGTTGTATTTTTCTTCCAATCCATTCCAAGCCGTCCCTCATTCTTCCCAGCTGGGACATCCAGAAGAAGTGTCCAATATGGGCTGGATCCCCAATGCGGAACAGCAGGTAGTTCATTTCACTTCCGCCTGAAGCACTTTTCGGCCAAAAACAGCGTCAGCTGAGGCCCTTACATCCACCTTGTAAAACTTGGTAGACGTATGAACTGAAGATCAAGTGCCAGCTTTACAAACCTGTTCCACCGAGGTCTGATGCTGAAAGGCCCAGGAAGCACCAATGGCTCTAGTAGAATGAGCTGTCATCTGAAATGGAGGTTCTTTCCCCTTGGCAGAACAGGCTTGTACCACCGCCTGTCTAATCCACTTACTGAGTGTGGACTTGGCTGGTGGAAATCCCTTTCTAGAGCCTTCCCCTAAGACAAAAAGCAAATCCGATTTCCGGAAAGATTCAGTCACAGCCAAGTAATATCTTATGGCTCTAACTACATCCAAGGCATGGAGATCCCTTTCCTTAGGGTTAGCCGGTGCTGGACACAAGGAAGGTAAGGCAACTTCCTCATTAAGGTGAAAAGGAGAAACGACCTTAGGCAAAAAATCAGGCTTAAAATTGGGTTATCCGGCACAAGGTGGCGCAGTTGACTGCAAGACGAAACTTGTAGCTCCTCCCGGCTCCTATAAGGGCAGCTGTTTCCCTAATAATCCCCAGCGTTGAAAAGCAGTAAATACAGAGACAAACCGGGAGGCCAGAGACCATGTTAATTCACACAGCCCCAATATAAACTCTTTCAAAAGTAATCACCATAACAAGGCAAAAAGAGGATAACAGAACAAGGGTGGGATGAAGCGACCCGAGCAGGACACCAGTAAAGTACATTCTACAGGTGAGTAATCACAGAATTGTATTTTTCTTGGTGTCCTGCTCGGGTCGCTACATTCTTGACAATTGGGACATCCAAAAGCAGTGTCCAAGAAAGGCTGGGATCCCCAGTGAGCAACAGCACTTTACAGCCCTAACATCAACCTTGTAAAACTTAGAAAAAGTATGAACAGAAGACCAAGTAGCGGCCTTACAAACCTGTTCAGCCGAAGCCTGGTACTGAAAAGCCCAAGAAGCACCAATAGCTCTAGTGGAGTGAGCTGTAACACGAAAAGGGGGTTCCTTCCCCTTGGCAGAGAACACTTGCACCACCGCCTGTCTGATCCACTTGCTGATAGTGGATTTGGCTGGAGGAAAGCCCTTCCTAGGCCCGTCAGGAAGGACAAAAAGAGAATCCGACTTCCTAAAGGATTCCGTAGTAACCAGGTAGTACTTAAGTGCTCTGACCACATCCAGGGAATGTAGGGTCCGCTCCTTAGAATTAGAAGGTGCGGGACACAAGGAAGGCAAAACAATGTCCTCATTAAGATGAAAGGCAGAGACAACCTTGGGTAAGAAGTCCAGTTTAAGACGAAAGACCACCTTATCCTGATGCTGCTCAAAGTAAGGAGGCTTCATACAAAGCGCCGCCAGTTCTGAGATGTGACGCAACGATGTGATAGCTACCAAAAGGACCACCTTCAGAGTCAAAATGGATAAAGCAGAATCGCACAAGGGCTCAAATGGGGGCCCCTGGAGAGCAGAAAGCACCAAATTCAAATACCACACCGATAGCAAAGGCTTACGCGGCGGACGTACATGAGTAACTCCTTGGAAAAAAGTCTTGATAAGTCTATGATTGGTGAAGGATCTTTGGAAAAAAAAAAGGCCGAAACCTGTCCCTTGAGGGTACTCTGCTGGAGACCCGAATCCAAGTTATGTTGTAGGAACTCCAAAATCCTGGAAAGGGAAAAAGTGCGACAAGGGAAACTCTTAGACTCACACCAGGCAATGTAAGCGTGCCAGACCCTGTAATAAATCATGGAAGAGGATTTCTTCCAAGCCTGAATCATGGTACTCCCGACCGAGGTAGACAGCCCCTTTTCCGTCAGGATGGAGGATTCAGCAGCCAAGCCGTCAAAGCCAGCGTTCGTAAATTGGGGTGGCGTAGCAGTCCCTGAATGAGAAGCCCTGGATCGTCGAGCATGACGTAATGATCCACTGGACTATGTCCGCGAACCGGTACCCCTTCCTGGACTATCTTGCGCAGCACACGACCCAGGAGGGGAAAGGGAGGAAAGGCATAGAGGAGTTGGAACTCCGTCCAAGGAATTGCTAGCGCGTCCTTGTCGAAGGCCAGAGGATCTCTTGACAGGGAGATGAACTTTGGAAGTTTGTGATTGTGACGGGACGCAAACAGGTCCACGTCCGGCTGAGCCCAGCGGCGACACAAGGTGTGAAAGATCTTGTTGCTGAGAGACCATTCCCCCAGACGAGAAGTCACCCTGCTCAGGGAGTCTGCCTCCTGGTTCTCCACCCCTGGGATGTAAACCGCTGAGATGCAGGGAACATTCTCCTCCGCCCAAGACAGGATCAGGGACACTTCCTTGAGGGCTCGCTTGCTCCGAGTCCCGCCCTGATGATTGATGTAGGGGACCGCCGTCTGTTTGTCCGAGCGGACCTGGACCACACGACCCCGTAGATGGGGAGTCAATTGAAAAAGGACCAATCGGATCGCTCTCAGCTCCAGGAGATTGATAGGCACATGAGCCTCCTGAGGGACCCACTGGCACTGGAACTTTAGCGATTGCCAAAACCCTCTCCAACCGGTCAGACTTGCGTCCATGGTGACAATCTCCAAGCGCGGAGTCAGAAAGGACCTGCCCACTAGAAGATTCCTCGAGTCCAACCACCACGAGAGGGACTGTCTGGCCAGAGGGGACAGAGCGAACTCCTGCTCCAGGGACTCCTGTTTCCGATCCCAAACGGTCAAGAGATTCAACTGAAGAGGTCTCATGTGGAACTGGGCGAAGGGTACAGCCTCGAAGCAAGACACCATGAGGCCCACCAACTGCATCCCTAGACGGATGGATGGGTGTGGACACGACAGCGAGGCCTGCGCCTGCGTCTGAAGACCCTCCACCGTCTGCTGAGGGAGGAACACCTTGACCTGAGAGGTGTCCAACGTCATGCCCAGGAAAGACCTCACCAATGACAGAGTGATCGAGGACTTGGGATAATTGAGCACCCAACCGAATGCCTCGAGAGTGGACAATACCTTCTGAGTGTCGCTCTCGGCCTGTTGAAGAGATAGAGCAGCAATCAGCAAGTCATCCAGGTAAGGAAGAATACGAATGCCCTGGCTCCTCAGCAGGGCCATGACACCTGCCAGCACCTTGGAATCTCTTCAGCCCCTCAGGTGTTCATCAAACGGCAGTGCCACAAAATGGTAGTGCTGCTCCTCCAAGGCGAACCTCAGGAACTTTTGATGTCCCCGGAAAATAGGGACGTGCAGGTAGGCAAACCATAAGGTGTCCATGCGGAAGTGTTTGAACCTGACAAAACTGTTGAGACCCTTCAGGTCCAGGATAGGTCTCAGAGAGCCGTCCTTCTTGGGCACCGCTAAAAGATTGGAATAAAACCCTCAACCCCATTCCTGATGAGGCACAGGACAAATCACTCCGGACGACAAAAGTCGTTGGACAGCCAATATTAGGCCCTGCGCCGTCAAGGGGTTCTGGGAAATCTGTGACCGAAGAAATCTTGGGGGCGGCCAAGCTGCCAGCTCTATCTTGTACCCGGAGGACACCACCTCCTGAATCCACCGGTCCGAGACGTGCTGTCTCCAGACATGAGAAAAAAGCAGAAGCCATCCCCTCACCCGGATGGGTGAGGGCGTCTCCTCATGCCTGAGGGGCCTTGGCAGGGGGCTTGGACTTGGACCCCCAGGAGGGACTGGGATGCCCGCGGGATCTACCAAAAGACGTCTCACCTTCTTTTTGATGGCAATGGAAACAATGGCCGTGGCACAGACAGGGCGAAGACCAGCGCCCACAAAGGTGAAAGCGTGACATGCCAGCTGATCCATGCGTCTGTCAGCATGATCGCGCAAGGAAGAAGTGTCAGGAGACGGCATAACCGTGGAATTAGATAGCCCCAAAATGGAGGCATCTACCTCAGGGGGAAGGGACCAGAGGCGAATTAAATCCTTCTGAAAAGGGATACATACCATCTGTTCAGTCCCCTAGGCACCGACGGCAGTTTATTTGGCTTCTCCCATTCCTTAAAAATCATTTTAGAGAAATTACCCTGTTCAGGAAAGACCAGATGCTGTCTCTCAGGCCGAAAAAGGTCCCCCTGCTTTTTTGGCCGCCTTTGGGGGTACAATGTGCAAGGTCTCAAAAATCGCCGCCAACAGCTTCTCTGTATGATCGGGAAGCCAAACGTCCTCATCAGAGGATGACCCGGGGTCACTGTCAAAGTCACCCGGTCGGTCCTCTGAGGAGTCAGAATCCTGAAATAACTCACCCTCCTCCATGGAGTCTCGACCACCGAAGGCCTCATAGTCATCATCATCATCGGCAAAAAGTGCATAAGCCGGCTCCAAATGTCGCTTCTTACGCGTGGCCTTGCCAGCGGCCGAACGCGACAACTGACGCTCTAGATTGGCCACTCTGAGTGCCAAGTCCATTTGAGACCCCCTGCTGGCTTCTGCCTCACTGGGAGCTAAATGCAGGCGCGGGGGAGTCGGCAAGGTCGTCTGTAAAATTGGACTGGGGCCAGCAACGCTCGCCCCATCCTGTTCCCTGAAATGACGCTTTGGGCGCAGGGTACACAAACAGCACTGCGACCACTCAGGGGGCAGGCACCACACAAGAGACAAAGCTTAACAAGTCCCGAGGGGGCCCCAAGCTCGCTATCCCCAGAAGCCTCCATTATGGTGGAAGAAATCGGGTCACAAGGCACTAACGGCCCAGAACCGTACAATCCCCAATTTGGACCCTCTGAACCCTTTAAGCACAGGGCAGGGGGAGGGGGCTTAGCAGAGACCGGGAGGAATTCTATGGATAGACTGGGACCCGTCTGGAAAACATAGAATGAAAAAAATATAAGCATCCCATAGCACATGCACACAGAAAAATATAGCAAAAGACTCACGGACCGCGGCCGATAATCAGGGCTAGGAGCAGCAGATCGAGGAGGAAGAGGCCGTAGCGCGAGGACCGCCGAGCGACAGGAGAGGGAGGACCAGCCAGAGCAGCAGCCACCATGTGCCGCAGCAATGGTGCCGAAAAGAACTCCTCGAGGGGCGGGCTGCACGACGATGGCGCGAAACACGTCATCGCACCGCACCGCTCCGCCCCCACCCGCAGCAGCAGGAGAGACGAGAGCGCCCCCCGGGCACCAATCAAAATGGTGCCCGGACCACATACAGAGCAGGCAGGGGAGGCCTAGCCCTCCCTCCCACGAAGGACAGGCGCACCGGTGCGTGCTGCGGGGCCCATCTCAGCCCCAACACCGCCTCCGATCCGACGCCCCGGCCGGGGCCCGCGCCCCCCCCCCCCCTCACAGCCTGGACGCAAGGAGAGGAGAGAAGAGGAGGAAAGGTGAGGAATGAATGAAGTAAAGTACAGTGCACAAAACACACAACCAAAAAAAAGCTTGTGGGAGACATGCTACATAAGGGGTCCCAAGGTGGTTCCTTCCCCCCCCCATATAGGCTCACCATAGCCTATGGCCGGCTACCCTTCGGGAGAGGGTCTGCGGCCTAGAGCCTAGCTCTGCCGAACGCCTGACCCTCGGCGTTCCCCTATCATCACTTGATCAGATGCCGGAGGCTGGGAGGCAGAATGGGTCCACTGACACAGGTGGGAACAGGGCTGCAGCGGCCGACAGGCTTGGGATGCCCCGCTTGTCTGCGATACCCATGGAGAGAGAGAAAGATCCATCTTCGCAGTCAGACTGCAAGAGAACTCTGGGGATTATTAGGGAAACAGCTGCCCATATAGGAGCCGGGAGGAGCCACAAGTTTCATCTTGCAGTCAACTGCGCCACCTCATGGCGGATAACCCAATTGTCAAGAATTAAGCAACCCGAGCAGGACACCAAGAAAAAACACCTTGTCTCTGTGCTATTCAAAATAAGGTGGCTTCATATATAATGCGGCCAATTCCGGTATTTGACGCACAGAGGTGATCGCTACCAGAAAAATCACTTTGAGCGTCAGCATAGTCAATGTAGCGTCATTCAAAGGCTCGAAGGGGGCACCCTGGAGAGCAGATAACACCAGATTTAGGTCCCACATCGGTAAAACTGGTTTTCGCGGTGAGCAGACATGAGTGACCCCTGAAAAAAGGTTCTGATCAATCTATGATTGGCAATAGACTTCTGGAAAAAAATGATCTGACCCTTGAGGGTGCTCAACTGGAGGCTCAAGTCTAGACCATATTGCAGAAACTCTAGAATTGTAGAAACAGAATATCTCCGGCAAGGAAGGTTCCTGGCCTCACACAAAGCGATATAGGCCCGCCAAACTCTGTAGTATATCATGGAAGAAGTCTTCTTCCGTGCCTGAATCATTGTATGAATAACCGTGGGCGATAAACCCATCTCCGTCAGGATGGAGGTTTCAATAGCCAGGCCGTCAAAGCCAGAGTCTTCAGGTGCCGAAGCGACCCCTGTGTGAGAAGCTCCAGATCGTCGGACCTGAGGAAGTGATCTGTTGACATCCTTACTATGTTCGCAAACCAACTCCTCCTTGGCCAACGAGGAGCCACCAGGATGGTTGGTACCCCCTCCTTGACTATTTTGCGTAGTACTCGGTCCAGGAGTGGAAACGGAGGAAAAGCGTACAGAAGATTGAACCCTGTCCAGGGAATCGCCAGGGCTTCTGTTGCTATGGCCAGAGGGTCTCTTCAGAGAGATACAAACCTTGGAAGTTTGTGATTGTGTCTGGACGCAAAAAGCTTGAAATGCCTTCCTGCTGAGAGACCATTCCCCCAGATGCAAAGACCTCCTGCTCATGGAGTCTGCCTCCTGGTTCTCCACTCCCGGGATGTAAACCACCGAGATGCAGGGAACATTCTCCTCTGCCCAACTCAGAATCCGTCTTACCTCATTGAGGGATCTCCACAGCCGTCCGATTGTTCGAGCAGACCTGAACCGCATGGCCCCTTAAATGGAGGGTCAGATGTAGGAGAACAACCAAATTGCTCTCAGTTCCAAGAGATTTATGGGAAACCGGTTCTCTCTCGGACCCCACTGACTCTGGATCTTCTGGGTCTGCCAAATGCCTCCCCAGCCTGTAAGACTGGCATCCGTGGTAACTATCTCCCAATGGGGAGTCCGAAAGGACATGCCTACCAGCAGATGCCAAGGATCCAACCACCACAAGAGGGATTTCCTGGCCGGGGAGGGACAGCACAAATCCTTGGTCCAGGGATTCCGGGGATCGATCCCAGTTGGCTAGCAGGTTCAACTGAAGAGGCCTTATGTGGAATTGAGCAAAGGGCTCTGCTTCGAAGCAAGCCACCATTAGGCCCACCAATCTCATCCCTAGGCGCACCGATGGCCGTTGACAAGCCAGCAAAGCCTGTACCTGCGTCTGAAGACACAAGAGCTTTTACTGTGGCAGAAAGACCTTGACTTGAACAGTGTCTAGGGTCATCCCCAGGAAGGATCTCGCTGTTGACGGAAGTGATATGCGACTTGGGGTAGTTGATCAGCCAACCGAAGGCTTCCAGTGTTGACAGCACTGACTGAATGCTGACCCTCCAATGCAAACCTCAAAAAACTTCTGATGCCCCGGAAAAATACAATTCTGTGAAACTCACCTGTAGAATTGTTTTTGAATATATCCAGTCCAGGTCATCCAAGAAGTGATGACAGTTGGGTAGTCCGCCACCAGGTGGCGCAGTTACTGCAAGATCCAGAGCTGTAACTCCTCCCAGCCCCCTATAAAAAGAGCTGTCTCCATAGAATTCCCAGAATGTCAAAAAGCAGTAAATGAGACAAGAAACCATGTTAACTCACATAGCTTCAGCATGTACTCTCTCCAACAAAAAACTAAGGACAAAGGTCCAATACAAAAAAGGTAATCACCATAACAGGCAAACAAGAGATAATGAACCAAGGGCAGGGTGGGACAACCTGGACTGGATATATTCAAAAATACAACTCTGTGAAGTACTCACCTGTAGAGTTGATATTATATGCATACAGCACGTCCTGCTCCAGGATAGTAATAACATGTGGGTAATCCTCCGCCTCAGGCGCCGTGCACTGCAGACATGTAGAAAACAAGCTCCTCCCGGCCCTACATATACCGGAGGACCTCCCACAAATCCCCAGCATTGAAAAGCAGTGAGAAGAGAAGCCGGGAGGAACAACCACCCAGAACAGCTGGTAATAATATCAATTGATAACAATCACCATACAGGGGATCCAGAAGTGAACCAGGGTGGGGTGGAGCAGGACGTGCTGTATGCATATAATATCAACTCTACAGGTGAGTACTTCACAGAGTTGTATTATTCTAAGCATACAGCACGTCCTGCTCCAGGATAGTAATAACATGTGGGACATCCAATAGCAGTCTCCATAAGCAGGGTGGGATCCCCAGGAAAAAACAAGGCACAGCGGACAGTAAAGGTGCTGTCACCTGCAAAACTTGCAACAGGCATGACATGAGCAAAGGCTCTAACGTCAGTCTCATAACAAGACCAGAAGGTATGAACAGAGACAAGCCATAGGTCTAACAACTGAATCAACAGAAAACATCCTGGTGCTGAAGGACCAGTGGTACCCAGGCACCAATAGAACGGAATAAACAGGAAAAGGGGAGAATGTTTCCCCTAAAGAGAAATATAGGTCAGTGCAATGACCCAACCAGCCCACAGGCCAGGAAGCCTCGTGGCAAAACTTGTAACAGCCCCTAAGGGAAACATAACAGGTCCCCCGACCAAGGCGGGAATACTGACCCCTAATTATCCCGAAGCCAAGGCTTCACTCAGGATAGGGAACATCCAGAAGGATTAATCCAAGGTGCGCAACGGCGCTGGAAGGAGATATCAGGCGCATACATAAAGAGGTGCCCGTAGACACCAAGAGCGTCAGTCCCCCTAAGGCCATGAAAACCCTCATGGGGAAAAGTGCAACACCTGTAGAGGGAATGTAGCCCTTCATATAAGTATTATTAAGACTAAAGTCCATAGTTAGACTAAAGGACTAAAACGCTGATCCTACAGACCACTCGGACCGGAGGCCCGTCGTAAGAAGGAACACCCCCAAGGTATGGGGTGCCTGTAGCCATATACATCTGTATATATATATATATATATATATATATATATATATATACCAAGGTTAAGTAACCAGATCCACCTTCTTAGGCACACGTCTGACTGAGTCAGGAGGCCCCAGAGAAGCGACCTGGACTACCAGGCAGCTCAGACAGTGTCCAGCAAAAAGTCCAGGAAAATCCGCAGGGTAAAAATGAAAGGTGATCCCCACAGGGACCCTGGGGCTACTTGGGAGATGCAGCTAAGGAATCCCCAAAAGAATTCCCCACGAGGGCGACAGAACCAGACTCCTGCAGGAAAGGCCAGGACAGAACCTGCACCTTCAGAGTCCCCAGATGGGGAGCCAACCCCAACTTACGCTGTAATGACTATAAAGGTCCCGGGAACCGAGAACGTCTAACAGGGAAGAGACCAAGGCACATGCCAATCATTATGGGTTACCACAGAACCGCCATAGACGGAGGAAGGGGAAGCTGGGGAGCTAGCTCCCAGCCCCCCCTCATACTAAGTCACTCAGAAGATAAGGCCCGTCTCCAAGGGGTGAATGAATCAGCTGTCAATCCCCAGACAGGAGACTTGGGACAAAGGAAGGGGCCTGACAAGGGCAGAACCGCACTCCTGAGAGAGAGCGCACAGGTCAGCAGACTTCAGCAGAGGCATCTGTGAATCACAGCTCACAAGGCCACCCAGGCCATCCATCTCACGGGACTCTCTATCAGGCCAACCGTGCGCAGAGCCCACAAGTAGGGTGATGAAGAGAAGGCATATGAAATAACAAGTCTATGCCTAAAATACTCAGCCCCCATGACCAGAGTCAGAATATTCTGGGACAGTAGAAACAAGGGCAGAGCCCCTGTGTTATGAAGGAGACCCCACAGAGCCACGCTAGGCTCCCCAGGCGACACCAGGATAGCATAACCTGCCGCTAAGGAGCATCCATTGGAGCAAATACCGCTGAGAAGCAGGGGACGTAGACCCCCGCCCAAGGCAGGATCAGGGACCCTCCAGAGGGAGCATCCTGCCTCAATCTCTAGACCAGTAGTAAAACAGGCCATTGTAATTCAACCGACCAGGTGTCCCCCAATAGACCGACTGTCACGCTCCGGGTACCGCAATTAACCACTTGGATAACTTCAGCTCTCTTTGTAAGGACCTCAACCCCCAATCTCCGCAGCCAGCTTCACCTATAGGAGCCCCCGCTTGCCGAGACGCAGAACACGCCTGCTCGGGATCGGTTGCCCCCAGGACTTGATGGCTCAAAGGATGAAGCCTTACTGAAAAGAGGACTGGAGAACCCGCGGCTGGAAGTGGAATTGGGTAGCCCGATCTTGAGCGTAAGACTGATGTCCGAGGACTGAGAGGAGAGTAGAACAAGGATGGTCAAAGACAGGCAAGGTCGGCAACTGGAGTGGAGATCGAGGATGGTCAAACAGGCAAGGTCGGCAACTGGAGTGGAGATCGAGGATGGTCAAACAGGCAAAGGTCGGCAACTGGAATGGAGATCGAGGATGGTCAAACAGGCAAAGGTCGGCAACTGGAATGGAGATCGAGGATGGTCAAACAGGCAAAGGTCGGCAACTGGAGTCAGGATCAATATCAAGGATAAACAACTACTAAGGGTCTAGGCGCTATCACAGGCACTGAGCAACTGGTGGGGTAAACCTTTATAGGGAACGGATATGATTAGGCCTGGGTGTGTGATTGGTGCTACTAAAAACCAGCACCTGATTGGACATAGGGCGTACAGCCCAGCAACTCCTATTGGGCTCATTGGCCCAATACACAACAGAGGGCGTGCTGCCCAGCTGGGCTCATCGGCCCTTTAACTGAAAGGGGGCGTGCCCCTCTGATTTAATTTATTCACTTCCTCCGGCGGCCGCGCTGATGCCGGATACGCCGGCAGAAGGGGAAGGAGGGGGCGCGCCCGCAGCCACGCGAGCAGCCGCCCGGCGCGGCCGGCGCATGGATGGCGAGGCGACGGGGACACCGCTGGAACGCGGCACAGGTAAGCTGATCGTGACACTACCCCCCCCCTTCATGAGGGGCCTCCGGACCCTCACCAGGTTTCCCCGGATTGTCACGATGGAATTTTTTAATAAGAACTTTAGCATGCACATCTTTTGCCGCAACCCAACATCTCTCCTCAGGACCGTAACCAACCCAGTCAATTAAATATTGTAAAGAATTACGGAGCTTGCGCGAGTCAAGAATTTTGTTCACTTCATATTCTGGTTCGTTATCTACTAGAATAGGCGACGATGATGGACGCGGTACATTCTTGGCTGGTTTTAGCAGTGACACGTGAAAAGAATTTGGGATTCTCATGGTTTGCGGGAGTTGAACCTTAAAGGACACGTTGCTTAATTTCTGAATAATGGGGAAAGGGCCGATAAACTTGGGCCCTAACTTACTGGACGGTTGCCGGAGAGAAATATTTTTTGTAGAAACCCAAACAAAGTCCCCAATCTGAAGCGCGGGTTCTTGAGACCTGTGGCGATCAGCGAACCTTTTGTATCTAAGAATAGTTTCTTTCAAAGTCTCCTGGACGCAGGTCCAGATGTTCTTCCGCTCTTGGAGCCACTCTTCCAATGCCGGTAAATTGGAAGGGGACCCAGAGAGAGAGGAAGCCCTGGGATTCCTCCCAAAATTGCAGAAAAACGGAGAAACTTTGGTACTTTCACTCGGCGCATTATTGTATGCAAATTCCGCGAAGTCAATATATTCTGACCACTGTTCTTGAGCGTCGGAAATGTAACACCGCAAATACTGTTCTAGACTTTGATTGGTTCTCTCTGTCTGTCCATTGGTTTGAGGATGGTAAGCAGAAGACAAAGATATCTGAATCCCCAAGCAAGAACAGAAGTTCTTCCAAAAACGCGAAGTAAATTGCACACCCCGATCGGAAACTATATTAGATGGTATGCCATGGATACGGAAAATGTGCGAGATAAATAATCGCGAAAGCTCAGGAGCTGATGGTAGCTTAGATAAAGGAATAAAATGTGCCATCTTACTGAAACGGTCGACGACCACCCAAATCACGGTGTTCCCATGTGAGAGAGGCAAATCTACAATAAAATCCATAGAGATATGAGTCCATGGTTCTTTAGGAATCTCAAGTGGGACTAAACACCCGCTAGGGGCCTTGTGAACCCCCTTACTTCGCGCACAAACAGAACATGCGTCGATAAAGGCAGTAATATCGCGTCGCATAGTAGGCCACCATACAAGGCGTCGGGCTAAAATGAAAGTTTGACGATTTCCTAAACTCGCGAATTACATCAGAACGCAGATGCGGTGGTACAAACTGACACCCTAAAGGTACATCTACAGGGGATTCATTTTGAAATGGCGCCAAGGCATTCGAAAGATCAGGAAGCAAGGCCCCAATCACACAACCCACAGGCAAAATAGGTTCACCCATATCACCCCGATCCTTACAATCCCCAAACAAGCGGGACAGAGCATCCGCTTTAGAATTTTTTACTCCTGGCTTAAATGTAATTATAAAATTAAAGCACGAGAAAAATAATGCCCAACGAGCCTGACGAGAGTTCAGTCTCTTAGCTGAGCTAATGTACTCGAGGTTTTTGTGATCAGTATAGACCGTGATCGGATACAATGACCCCTCCAACCAGTGACGCCATTCATCAAAAGCCAGTTTAATCGCCAATAACTCCCTGTTTCCAACATCATAGTTCTGTTCCGCGGCACTAAATTTCCGTGAGAAGTAGGCGCAAGGATGCAAACGTTCAGGATGACCAGAGTATTGCGACAACACCGCCCCCACACCCAACTCGGATGCATCTACTTCAATGGTAAAAGGTTTATTAACGTCAGGGTGAACTAGAACCGGCGCCGAAGTAAAAGCCTGTTTTAGAGTCAGGAAGGCCTCATTGACCGAAGATGACCAGTTTACAGTGAAACTCTGTTAAGGGAAGTCCCACTCCTTACCCACACACCCTACAAGTTATGGCACCACCGCTATTTCATAAAAATATAAATCACTTTATTAATAGAAAAGACATACATTTAGACATCGCTAAAAAACATATAAGACAAAATATCTACAAAAGGAAGGGAGAACTTGCAGGGGCAGTGGGGGCGGAAATAAAAGTCTATACTGATCCAAATTTCATGTACATAAATCCTGGCTGTAAAATAAAGTGCATATAGTGCTATGTGCAAACAGGTCTACAACGTATCCTCTAAACAACGATCCTACATAGTGGTGCAAAAAAAATCTAATAAATACTATGCAAAAGTAAATAAAGCAAATATATATGGGGCCAATAGCCCTCCAAACTCTATATACCTGTGAAATTCCCAAAGTGAACACAAAGCCAGGGGGGAACGCCAAAGAAACAAACCCCATTCAAAAGAGAAAGTAAACTCACATACTGAGACGACCACCTGCCCACTGCCCCGCCCGTCTACGCGTTACGTGACGTCAACCAACGCGTCACTTCTTCAGGACAGTTTTGTCCTGAGGAAGTGACGCGTTGGTTGACGTCACGTAACGCGTAGACGGGCGCGTCACTTCCTCAGGACAGTTTTGTCCTGAGGAAGTGACGCGTTGGTTGACGTCACGTAACGTGTAGACGGGCGGGGCAGTGGGCAGGTGGTCGTCTCAGTATGTGAGTTTACTTTCTCTTTTGAATGGGGTTTGTTTCTTTGGCGTTCCCCCCTGGCTTTGTGTTCACTTTGGGAATTTCACAGGTATATAGAGTTTGGAGGGCTATTGGCCCCATATATATTTGTTTTATTTACTTTTGCATAGTATTTATTAGATTTTTTTTGCACCACTATGTAGGATCGTTGTTTAGAGGATACGTTGTAGACCTGTTTGCACATAGCACTATATGCACTTTATTTTACAGCCAGGATTTATGTACATGAAATTTGGATCAGTATAGACTTTTATTTCCGCCCCCACTGCCCCTGCAAGTTCTCCCTTCCTTTTGTAGATATTTTGTCTTATATGTTTTTTAGCGATGTCTAAATGTATGTCTTTTCTATTAATAAAGTGATTTATATTTTTATGAAATAGCGGTGGTGCCATAACTTGTAGGGTGTGTGGGTAAGGAGTGGGACTTCCCTTAACAGAGTTTTTAGCATTCGAAACACCCATATGTGCACACCGCGGGTTGTTTATCTTGATCTTATTAGGCAATTATCCTCGGTGCAGTCTCAAACCATCATTTAAACAGTTTACAGTGAAGGCGCCCTTGCGAGTAAGGTTGGTGAGAGGAGCAACAATATTGGAAAAACCCTTAATAAAGCGTCGATAGAAATTAGCGAAACCTAAAAAACGCTGTAATTCTTTTAAAGACTTGGGTTGTACCCAATCCCGCACCGCCGAAACCTTCCCCGCATCCATCTCTAACCCCTGGCTAGAGATTATATAACCCAAAAAGGGAACGGTGGTGACCTCAAACATACATTTAGAAATCTTTGCATACAAGTTATTCTCTCTCAGTTTTTGAAGAACCATTTTCACATGTTGTCTATGTTCGGACAAAGACTTAGAGAAAATGAGGATATCATCCAAATAAATTACCATGAATCTGCCCAAATAGTCTCGGAAGACATCATTAACAAAGTCTTGGAAGACCGCAGGAGCATTACAAAGGCCAAAGGGCATGACTAGATATTCGTAATGACCATCTTTAACACTGAATGCAGTTTTCCACTCATCCCCTTGCCGAATACGAATCAGGTTGAAGGCCCCCTTTAGGTCTAACTTGGAGAACACCCGAGCACCTACTACTTGATTAAATAAATCCCCAATCAAGGGAAGGGGATACCGTTTTTTTACCGTGATATTATTCAAGGCTCTGTAATCTATGCAAGGCCTTAAACCACCATCTTTTTTCTCCACAAAAAAGAAGCCAGCCCCCGCAGGCGATGTTGAAGGACGGATGAACCCCTTGCTTAAATTCTCAGAGATGTACTCCTTCATTGCCTGTTCTTCCGGCCGGGTAAGATTATAAATCTTCCCTCTAGGAGGGATGGTCCCGGGGAGCAGGTCAATGGGGCAGTCATAGGGCCTATGTGGGGGAAGGGAATCTGCAGAACGTTCAGAAAAAACATCAGCCCAATCTGCGTAAGGCTGAGGCAATCCCTGTGGCAGCATCTGAAAACTTTTGAGGGCAGTGGAAAAACAATGTGTCTTGCAGTAATTACTCCACCTCACTAAATCCCCAGTCTGCCAGTCTAAAATGGGGTTGTGGAGTTTTAACCAGGGATATCCCAGTACTACCGGGGTTTCCGGACAATCAAAAACCAAGAACTCGATATATTCAGAGTCGGAAGAGCCAACAATTAAATTGAGAGGTGGGGTCTTGGTACTAACCGGACCTCCCTGGATGGCCTTCCCATTTATGGCCAGAACCTGTAGAGATTTTCCAAGGGGTACCAGCGGAATCCCCAGGACGGAGATCATGCTCCGATCCAGGAAATTACCCGCAGCTCCACTATCAATAAAGGCGGATACTGCCTGTTTGGAAGGACCCCAAGAAAGCTCTATGGGGATTAACATTTTATTCAAGTGAGAGTAATTAACGGACTCACCTAGATCAGTACTCTCCTCCTGATCTAGGCGAGGAAGTTTCCCGCCGGGTATCCCTTGTTAGGACAGGACCTAGCAAAATGTCCCGGATTCCCACAATATAAGCAGAGACCCATGGAGCGTCTACGCTGCTTCTCGTCCTGGGTAAGACGAGCTCTACCGACCTGCATGGGTTCTTCCAGTGAGGAAGAAGGTGTGTTTGCCCCAGGGGAAGTGGGTGGGTTGGGGGTCTGAGATGGCTTAAAGGACGAGGAAGTCCTAACCCTTTCCCTGGCTCTTTCCCTAAGATGCCGATCTATTTTGATAGAGACCTGCATTAGCTGGTCTAGATCTGCTGGTGTAGGGAAATTGACCAATGCGTCCTTGATACCCTCTGATAGACCCATACGGAACTGGCTACACAGGGCTGGGTCATTCCATCTGGAGTCTACTGCCCACCGCCGGAATTCAGAACTGTAATCTTCGGCAGTATTCCGACCTTGCTTCAAGGCCCGAAGCCTGTTTTCGGCTGTGGACTGCTGGTCTGGGTCGGCATATAACACACCCATAGCCTGAAAAAAGGATGTAACGGAGTGCAGGGCAGCATCATCGGGAGGCAGGCTAAAAGCCCATGATTGGGGATCTCCTTGCAAAAGGGAGATAACTAACCCCACCCGTTGGGTCTCGGTGCCCGAGGATACGGGCCTCAATCTGAAGTACAGCTCGCAGGAATTTTTAAAATTGGAGAATTTGGCTCGGTCTCCAAAAAATTTCTCCGGTAACGGGACCTTCGGCTCCGACACGTGAGGTGGTACAGCGGATGCAGGAATTTGCCTGCTTTCTTGATTGGCCACTCTCTGGGCAAGTTGATTTATAGCTGTGGCCATAGCCTGTACTTGCTGTACCAGGTCATCCATGGTGGCCTGTGATAATGTCACGCTCCGGGTACCGCAATTAACCACTTGGATAACTTCAGCTCTCTTTGTAAGGACCTCAACCCCCAATCTCCGCAGCCAGCTTCACCTATAGGAGCCCCGGCTTGCCGAGACGCAGAACACGCCTGCTCGGGATCGGTTGCCCCCAGGACTTGATGGCTCAAAGGATGAAGTCTTACTGAAAAGAGGACTGGAGAACCCGCGGCTGGAAGTGGAATTGGGTAGCCCGATCTTGAGCGTAAGACTGAAGTCCGAGGACTGAGAGGAGAGTAGAACAAGTATGGTCAAAGACAGGCAAGGTCGGCAACTGGAGTGGAGATCGAGGATGGTCAAACAGGCAAAGGTCGGCAACTGGAATGGAGATTGAGGATGGTCAAACAGGCAAAGGTCGGCAACTGGAATGGAGATCGAGGATGGTCAAACAGGCAAAGGTCGGCAACTGGAGTCAGGATCAATATCAAGGATAAACAACTACTAAGGGTCTAGGCGCTATCACAGGCACTGAGCAACTGGTGGGGTAAACCTTTATAGGGAACGGATATGATTAGGCCTGGGTGTGTGATTGGTGCTACTAAAAACCAGCACCTGATTGGACATTGGGGCGTACAGCCCAGCAACTCCTATTGGGCTCATTGGCCCAATACACAACAGAGGGCGTGCTGCCCAGCTGGGCTCATCGGCCCTTTAACTGAAAGGGGGCGTGTCCCTCTGATTTAATTTATTCACCTCCTCCGGCGGCCGCGCTGAGTGCAGCGCCGCCAGAGGACATAGAAGGAACGTGCTCGCGCACCCGCGCGAGCACGTGTATTGATGCCGGATACGCCGGCAGAAGGGGAAGGAGGGGGCGCGCCCTCAGCCACGCGAGCAGCCGCCCGGCACGGCCGGCGCCTGGATGGCGAGGCTACGGGGACACCGCTGGAACGCGGCACAGGTAAGCTGATCGTGACACTGACCGATCCTAAGGGAGGAGAAGTCCAGCCATATAGAGTCAACGGAGGGCACACCGTTTCAACAAAACCAGCAGGTAAGAAGAACCCTCTATGGCACCCTACCTAGAAACCACGGGGATTGTGGAATAATTTCCCCTCCCCCGCCAAACCTGCGGGACTTGGTACCCAGGGTGACCATTCACTGGAAGATGCTAGTAAGGAAGGGGTTGCCCCCTGACGGGGCCTTTAAATATGAGAAGCTCAAGAGTAACCACCTTACCAAGGGGCCATGAGCACAGACCAAGCACCAGGGTGCTGGAACATATGTAAGCCCGATAACCTACTGTGCCGAAGGGCCCCAGGGCTCGGTATATAAGTGACATCATCTAGACGGGCCACCAACGGGCCCACCAGCTGCCATCCCGCCGGTGGAGGTAAGGCGCCAGTAAAGGGGGGCAGAGCCCCCGTCACCAGGAGTCCCCTTCTTGACAGAGAAGAAGACTTCAAGCCTGAACCGAATCCCAGGAATGAGGGATAGCGGACAAGGGACCATGAGGGATTGAGGTGACTGAGCAACCATCTAGTAGCTCCCAGGGGACACTGCCGGCCGACCAATCCACTCGGCCTGATGCAGAGACTGGAGAGTAAGGAAGACGACCCGGAAGGTCCTAACGCAGACGCCCCCCCCCCCCAGGCGTGTCAGAAACACCACCCCCATTCGCGCCATGGCGAGTAGACTGGGAACGAAAGAGAGGCCCCAAATAATGCCTCAATCCGCAGGGTTGGTCCTGCAACACTATCTAGAAAGGGTCTTGGTGTCCAGCAGACCCAAGGTAAACTAAGAAGATCTAGTACTTCACAAGAGGCCGAAAGCCCCCCCCCCCCGCGCAGGGGGCCCGTGACCCAAGACAGAGGTGTCATATAGGGACTACCTGTGAAGGTAGAATTGCCAAGCCTTCCATAGGCCAATGCGGCCCAGACTGCCTCATACTGTTGAGGGGGGAGGAAGGATAATATAGAGACCATAGCCCCATACCGTCAAGGGCAACCTGTAAGTAAGCCCAAACACTGTAGGCCCAGTCCGGCCTGTGCCAATTCCTGAAGGAAAAGCAGGGACTAGAAGCACCCTGACAATCACTGAGGGGGACCGCCCAGCAAAAGCCATCCTGTGTCCAGGGGAATTACATCCTGGAACCACCAGAAGGAGAAGGTATATTCCTGGATGGGAGACAGCTGCTGCCGCAGTCCCCTCGCCCCACAGGGCGAGGGCACCCCTTCATGCTTGAGAGGTCTTGGCAGATTTGGACTTAGTCCTGCCAGAAGGCCCAGGGCGCTGCCTGCCCACCCCATGGTGGAAATCCACACCGAACAGTTGAAAGCACACCTCAGATTCGCGTTTGAGGGAGGTGGAGGGGTGACTCTGCCTCGTGGAGGCCGGAGCGGCCTTCTGCGCAAGGGTGCTTTACCCTTTTTACCAAAAAGGTCCAAGCGGGCCCCAAATAACCGCCGTCCTCTGAAGGGAAGGCAAGTGAGAGACTTTTTCGTAGCTTCGTCAGCACCCCACTGTCGCAGCCAGACCAGGCGGCGAATAGCTACCGCAAGGGATGAGGTTCTAGCACACATCTTAATAGTGTTATCCAGTGCTGATAGAATAAACTTCACAAACGCTTCACAGTCTGATAGCGCATTAAACACCCCCCAAGGGAGGTCTGACAAGAGTCCTGGCGGCCACCACAGTGATGGCCGCGGCACAAACCGGGCGCAGAGCCGTCCCAGCACACGAGAAGGCGTGTGAAGCCAGTCTGTCAATGCGCCGTTCCTCGGCATCCCGAAGGGTACGGTAAAAAGGAGCAGTCATGAAAGGGGGGTTTGTGACCCCTATAACCGGTGCATCCACCACCAGGGGAGCTGACCATAAATTAACCCCATCAGGAGGGAAAGGGTACTTCCATTCCCAGACCCCTGGAACCCCTTTAAGCTTAAGGCGATTCCCATTCTTGGGATATAAGATTCTGGAAATGTTCCTGTTCTAGGAACTCCAAGCGCGGCGGCGCTGTATGGAAACTCTCCCTCTTAGGCTTGGGGATCTCCCCAGGTGGGGAGATTGACAAAACCTCAAAAACCTTAATAAGAATTTCATCTGTGTCACACAGACCCCAGGAACCGGGCTCAGAATCATCGCAGGCCCCGGGCATCCCGTTCGAGGACCCCAAATCTGAGAATAGCTCACCTTCCTCAGAAGGGTCAGGGTCCTGCATATCAGCAGAGTCATCGGTATCGTCAGGAACCGGGGAGCCAGGAGGCGTCAGGGACCGCTTTTTACCAGGGCCCATACGCTCCGCCAATCCAGAAAGCACCTGCTCCGCCGTGGGCAAGACGCGCGGCGCGGATTGCAGGTCATCCCCGCTCGAGTGGGACTCGTCATGAGTAATATTTGGGAGCGGGGAGATGGGAGTAAGGAAGGGAGGTTCCTCTGTTAGCAAACCTGCCTGTTCTGCACACTGTCCGCAGACCCGTGCCCTGTCAGCCTCAGCCTGGGGCTGACCACACACTGCACACAGCCAGTCATGTCCCGGAGGGACCCCGGTTACATAATCCTGAAATGCCTCCATATGGTGATTATTAAGCAGTATGACCACACGGATTTATGCAATAGGCAACCCTGGATGCCCCAAAAACCCGCTAGTAATGTGGGAGAATTTGTAAGGTGGACCCGCTGTAATATATGTTAGGCCGGGGGAAGGCACCGAAGTCTTGGCGTCTGAAAGACATAATGGGACAAGAGGGGTGGAGTCAGTGCCATGCGCAGCCTGAAAACATAGAACCATGCCGCCCCGGAGGGCACTTACATGACCAAGGAAGGAGGCGAACCACACCACGCATGCGCGCGAAGATAGAGAAAATGGTGCCAGCGAACCTCGAGGGGTGGGCCAGGCCGGGCTGTGACGCAAAGCGCATCATGCCGAGTCTCCGCCTCCCCCAAAGAGCGCGAAGCTCTAACCAACGCAAAACGTAGAAAGCTGAGAATAAGGCGTACTTCTAAAAGCTGAGGTCTAAAGGTCTAAAAGTGAAGTTAGCACTAGGGCTGCCACACATACCCCCCCCCCTTCTTTTCCCCCGAGTTACGGGAGGAAGCGAGGGGGAAGCGGATGGTGTCCATGGACTAAGTCTGTGAGGGGCACGGGCAAGATTGCGGGAGGGGCATCCACCAGAGGCTCACCATCGGCCTGACCGCCTACCCTATGGAGGGGGATTGCGGTGGAGCATGGCTCTGTTCAGCACACCAGGTGCTGCCTACCTTCACCCGACCCGCGCAGCCCAGGCTGGGAGGCATATTTCTTCTGAAGAGGACGGGTGGAAATAGTCCCACAGGACCTTGGGCCGTAAGGCCCGCTCGCCTGCGAGAGCGTGATATATCATGTCTTCGCAGTTCCAGCACTGCAGAGAAATCTGGGGATTTGTGGGAGGTCCTCCGGTATATGTAGGGCCGGGAGGAGCTTGTTTTCTACATGTCTGCATTGCACGGCGCCTGAGGCGGAGGATTACCCACATGTTATTACTATCCTGGAGCAGGACGTGCTGTATGCTTAGAATAACAATTCTACAGGTGAGTTTCACGGAATTGTATTTTTCACTATATCCAGTCCAGGTCATCCCAGAAGTGATGACAGTTGGGACATCCAAAAGCAGTGTCCATTTAGGGCGGGATCCCCAGCACGGAACAGCAAGTAGTTCATTTCACTACCTCCTGAAGCACCTTTCGGCCAAAAGCAGCGTCAGCTGAGGCCCTAACATCAACCTTTACTGGATAGATGGTCAAAACTGTGGAAACTAGAGTTCAATGTCTCTAAAGGAGCTCCTCATGAAGAAGGCTCTTTGACGAGCCGAAACGTCAGGACCTCTCTCTGTCCACCCGATGCTGCAGCCATTACAGCCTTAATCCTTGTAAGTGCTCTCTGCATCTTCACCTTCTTTCTGGACATTCTAACAAGGAAAAAAGAGGTGTCTCATTTTTACTTGCAACCAGGGAAGTTTTGTCTATTCTGCTACTGGACTTTGCGCTTATTCCTTTACTCATGATCCCTGCTTGCTTGTTTGGACATTGAGCCCTCGTGGCGCTGCTTGCAGCATTTACCATTTTCTACATTCAGCGGTCAATTTGTATATTATGTTTTGTATATATACACCTCTTGTCACCATTTTGTCACATATTGCCAATTAAACCTTTTTCCTTTTTGAATGCATTTTCGTGTGTTCAATCTTCCAGTCCTGTTTTATGTACTGTTTAGGCCCGCAGTGAGTAGGCGGACCCTGGAACCTTAGAACCCCTATCTGAATGTTTCTTATATTTAACTTGATTTCTTTGTCAGTGTGCTACAACCAATTATTAATTGCAAGATCCTTATTAGCAATCTAAAATGGAGAATGTGAGATATATAAAAAACCCTGCACAGAAAAAAACAACAAAAAATAAATGAAAGCAATTCGACTAAATAAAAATAAAAAAGAATTATATATATAAACCAAAATCATTGTGTCCCCTTAGTCTCGTCCCAAAAACGAGGAAAATGAAAAATTCTCATTTAACCCAAAAGGTGCTCTAGTGTCCATCTTAAAAATCCATTCTAGCTCCCGTTGTTCCAGTTTTCTTTTTATATATCCGCCCCTACCCCCCAAACTCACCTTTTCAAGAAATGTAACTCTTAGGCAATCTGTACATCCCTGGTGTTTCTCCAAGAAATGGTCCGCCACCGGACTCAATGTTTATCCTGTTTCTCTGTCTCTTTTTGCTAATCTTTTATTGGACAGGTGCCCTTGTATTCTTGTTTTACCAGAGTTCTTTGTTTTGCCGATATAATGTTTCAGACAACTACATTCTAATAGATAAATAATCCCCTCTGATCTACAATTGAGATTTTGTTTTATCCGATATTCTTTGCCTGTCTTTATGTTTCAAATTCTATCATTGTTTTTCACAAATTTGCAAACATTACATCTGCCACATGCCTTGCTAAGGCCCCTTCCCAAGCTGTTGCTGAGCCAGTTCTTTGGTCGTGTGTAGTGACTACTACACAACCCGTCTCTTAGGCTGGGAGCCCACTTGGCAGTCATCAGGGGCCCTTTTTTAACCCATTTTGTGAGGTCTGGGTCTGTACCCAAAATCCACCAATGAGTCTTAAAGATTTGTCTTATCCTGTGCATATCGTTGTTAAACTCTGTGATAAACCTTACCTCACTATTGTCTCGTTTCTTTGTATTGTAGAGTAGTAGACTTTCTCTTGATGTCTCCAATGCTCTACGGGATGCCTTTTGCACCACTTTCTTGGGGTATCCAGGTTTTCTGAAGCGTTCCTCCATTTCCTTGGCTTCCTTGCAGTAATCACTTTCAGCTGAGCAGTTTCTCCTTGCTCTCAAAAACTGTCCCACTGGGATCCCCTCCTTTAGACTCTTCAAATGGAAGCTTGTGAAGTGGAGTAGGCTATTGGTTGCCGTCTCTTTACGATGTAATTTTGTTCAGATCGTACTGTTGTTCTCCAGGTATAAGTCCAAATCCAAGAATGTAGCCTGACGGGGGGATATTGAATATGTTAAATGTATATTATAGTCATTGTCGTTTAACCGTTTCAAAAATACTACCCTCATCTCCCTTGATCCTTGCCATAGGATCAAGACATCTATAAATCTGTGCCATCCGATGATATGCCTATTGTATTTCTCCAAGGCATCATCCCAGACCACCTCCCTCTCCCACCAGCCCAAAAACACTTCGTGCCCCCATGACTACTCCTCGGATTTGGCGATAGTACGTTGAGTCAAATATGAACATGTTGTGTGTTAAAACGAAGTCTAAAAGGTCTAAAATGAACTCATTTTGTGCCTTCTTTTCCACTGATTCTGTGTCTAAAAAGTATTTAGTTGTTCTCTTGGCCATTCCATGTGTGATATTAGTGTATAAAGACTCAACGTCACATGTGATTATCATAGTACCCTCCGGTAGATGTATCGTATGTAGATGTCTCAAGATGTCCGTTGAGTCTCGTACATAGGAGCCTAATGCCAATACATGTGGTTGTAACACGGAGTCATTATACACACAAGCATGCTCGGTGAGAAGGAGAAAGGAGAAACGACCTTAGGCAAAAAATCAGGTTTAAAGCGAAAAACCACCTTATCCTTATGCCGCTCAAAGTAAGGAGGCTTCATACAAAGAGTGGCCATATCTGACACACCGATGTGATAGCTACCAAAAAAGACCACCTTTAGGGTCAAAACAGACAATGTAGTGTCGCCCAAAGGCTCAAAGGGAGGACCCTGGAGAGCAGAAAGCACCAAATTCAAATCCCGGTAATACAGGCTTACGCGGTGGACGTACATGGGTAACTTCTTGGAAAAAAGTCCTGATCAGTCTATGATTGGCAAAGGATCTTTGGAAAAAGATGGCCAAGGCCGAGACCTGACCCTTGAGGGTGCCCAGCTGTAGACCCAAGTCTTGGGCACCGTGAACAGATTGGAGTAGAAACCTCGCCCCCGTTCCTGGTGAGGCACGGGACAAATCACGCCTGATAGCAGAAGGCTCTGAACGGCCAGCTTTAGGCCCTGCGCCGTCAAAGCGTTCCGGGAAATCCGCGAACCAAGAAATCTTGAGGGCGGCCAAACTGCCAGCTCTATTTTGTACCCGGAGGACACCACCTACTGAATCCACCGATCCGAGGCGTGCTGTCTCCATATGTGAGCAAAAAGCAGCAGCTGTCCCCCCACCCGGATGGGTGAGGGCGCCTCCTCATGCCTGAGAGTGCTTGGCAGGGGGTTTGGATTTAGCTCCCCAGGAGGGATTGGGTCGACCGCGAGACCTACCTCGTCCCCAGGAATCTCTGCGGCCACCTGAAAATGAAGAGCCTCTTCCTCCGCGAAAGGAGCTATAGGCAGAAGAACCCTGAAAGGGTCGCGCAGGCTTCCATCGCTGAAGGAGTCTTCCGTCCTTGGCCAGAAGGTCCAGGCGCTCCCCAAATAACCTGAGCCCCAGGAAGGGGAAACTAGTGAGCGACTTCTTGGCCGCAGAGCCAGCCGTCGCTTGCTCTGGCTGCGGCAGTGGTCGAAGCGCAACAAGCAGAGCCGAAGCCCTGGCGCCAAGCCGGACACTATCGTCCATGGCCGAGACTACAAAAGCAATAAAATCCACACAGGCTATGAGGTCTTTATACTCCTCCGCCCGTTTGCGAGATTTGGCAAAATCAACAAGGCGCCGCACCTTCTTCCTGATGGCCAAAGATACAATGGCCGTGGCACAGACAGGGCGAAGCCCAGCACCCACAAAGGTAAATGCATGACAAGCCAGCTGATCCATGCGTCTTGTCAGCAGGGTCGCGTAAGGAAGCAGTATCGGGTGACGGCATAACCGTAGTGTTGGATAACCCTAAGACAGCGGCATCCACATCGGGAGGACGGGACCAGAGGCAGATCAGCTCCTCAGGGAAGGGATACCGCCTGTCCAGACTCTTAGGCACCGATGGCAATTTATTAGGTCTTTCCCATTCTTTAAACACCATATTGGAAAAGTGAGCCTGTTTCGGGAAGACAATCCTCTGTCTCTCAGGTCGGAATAAATCACCCTGCTTCCTCTTAGCTGCTTTAGGAGGGACAATATGCAAAGTCTCAAACAAAGAGGACAGCAATTTTTCCGTGTCGTCAGGGAGCCACATATCCTCGTCCGAGGAGGAACCAGGCTCGCTATCATAGCCAACCGACTGATCCCCTGAGGAACCTGAGTCCTTAAACAACTCTCCCTCCTCCATGGAGTCCCGACCTCCAAAAAGATCATCATCATCAGCAAAATCTGAGTAATCCGGCCGATTCTTACTCGTGGCCTTCCTCGTAGCCGTGCAAGATAACTGTCTCTCCAGGCTGGCCACCCGGTGTGCTAAATAGGCCTGGGACCCCCTACTGGCTTCCCCCTCGCTGAAAGCTGACTGCAGTAGCGGGGGGGGGGGGGGGGTTGGTGAGACCGCAGGCAAAGAGGAGGGCTAGGAGTCCGCCCAGGGGGCTGGTACCGCACATAGAGCAGAGCTTCACCCGCCCAGAAGGGGCCCCTAGCTCACTATCCCCAGAAGCCTCCATTATGGTGATTATGGTGGAAAAAAAATAGGTTACAAGGCACTAACGGCCCAAACCTAGTAGAGACCCACAATTTAGTCCCTCTTATCGTGATCCCTCTTACGGGAGAGGATGCGGAGAGAGATGTGGGGGCTGGGGGGTGTAGGAGACCGGGAGGAACCACAACCCACAGCTGACAAGGGGATCCCACCTAAAAGACACAAATGGGAGAGGCCATGAGAATCCCACAGCGCATGCATATATAAATATATATAGTTAACAAAGAGGGACTCACGGACTGACCACGCAGGAGGGCGTCCAGGGACCAACACAAACGGAGCGGCAGGCAGGCACAAGGCTTCAACAGGAAAAACCGACCCAGGTGCAGAGCAGGGCAGCAGGGAAAATGGCGCCGGAATGCAGAGCAGACGAACCTTGATGGACGGGCCGCGCAGCTATGACGCAAAATGGCTGCGGCCGCGAAAGCGAGCGCCCTCAGAAAATGGCGCCCAGTGAGGAAGAAGGGAGGGCGGCCCACGGAGAGGCCTCCCCCCCCCCCCCGAACAACCCCAGAGGCCGCAGCCTCCACAATAACTGCCAACACTGCTCCAGTCCACCCCCCTTCACAGTGCGCTGACAAGATGGAGGGGAGAGGAGAAGGCGCCGAGGGAGGTAAGCATGCCAGTGAAAAAAAATAAAGTGACGCACACACACACAAAATAATAAAGCCGTGGGTACAGACAAGGGATAACCTGGGCTTAGGTGGTTCCCCCCCCCCCCCCCCCCCGCCAATAGGCTCACCATCGACTATGGCCGGCTACCCTTTAGGGAGGGTCTGCCGCCCAGAGCCTAGCTCTGTGAACGCCTGACCCTGGTGTTCTCCCTACCTTCATCTGTCCCATCAGCCGAGGCTGGGAGGCATACGTGGGTCCGCGGGAACAGAGGTAATAGGGGTGCAGCGGCCGACAGGCTTAAAATGCCCTGCTGAGCTGCCGTATCCAGAGAGAGTATCCAAGACGATCCTCGCAGCAGTACTGCAAGATGAATTCTAGGAATTCTATGGAGACAGCTCTTTTTATAGGGGGCTGGGAGGAGTTACAGCTCTGGATCTTGCAGTAACTGCGCCACCTGGTGACGGACTAACCAACTATCATCACTTCTGGGACGACCTGGACTGGATATAGTGAAAAAATAGGGAAGTGTAGATACGCGTCCCTGATGTCCACCATAGTCATAAAGTCTCCGGGCCGAAGCGGCCTCACCGCCGACCGCAATGTTTCCATGCGGAAATGTCTGACCCTTATAAACTTGTTGAGGCCCTTTAGGTCCAAGATCGGCCGCACAGATCCGTCCTTCTTGGGAACCATGAATAGGTTGGAGTAAGATCCCTGACCCTGCTCCTGCCGGGGCACATGACAAATCACCCCTATCCACAGGAGGTGCCGAACAGCGGCTCTCAAAGCCTCCGCTCTTAGCGAGTTTCGGGATGCCCTTGACCATAGAAATCTTGTGGGTGGTCTGGCTGCCAGCTTGATCTTGTAACTTGACGACACCACCTCCTGAATCCAAAGATCTGAGACGTGATGCCTCCAGATTGAAGCAAACAGCAGTAGCCGCCCCTCCCCCACCCGTACGGGTGAGGGCGCCCCCTCACCTCATGCCTGTGTAGGTTTGGCTGGAGGTCTGGGCTTAGCTCCCCAGGCGGGATTGGGCCGACTGTGGGACCTACCTCTGCCCCAAGAATCTCTGCAGGCACTGGAAAAGGAAGAACCTCTTCCCCCCCCCCGAAAGGACCGGTAAGAAGAGGAGTGCCGAAAAGGCCGAGTAGGTTTCCTTCTTTGAGGGAGCTTACCATCCTTGACCAAATGGTCCAGCCGCTCCCCGAACAGCCAACCCCCCAGAAAGGGTAAATATGTGAAGGACTTTTTGGCGGCTGCATCAGCCGACCACTGCTTCAACCACAGCAAACGCGTAATGCTACAAGCAAAGCCGAAGTCTTGGCACCTAGCCTGACTACATCATCCATGGCAGTAACAAAGCCGATGAAATCCAAACAGGCTCTGAGTTCCTTGGAATCCTGTGCCCGTTTGCGAGACTTAGCCTTAGCTACAAGCTGCTTAACCTTTTTCCTCGTGGCTAGGGAAACAATTGCCGTGGCACACGCAGGGCGTAAGAGGGAACCTACCAAGGAAAAAGCATGGCAAGCCAACTGATCCATGCGTTTGTCCGCAGGGTCTCTTAAAGAAGTATTATCAGGTGACGGCATAATAGTGGTGTTGGACAGACCTGAAACCGGAGGGTCCACCTCGGGAGGATGCGACCATAATTTAATCAACTCGGCAGGGAAAGGATATCGTCTCTCCAGGCCCTTAGGAACCGACGGCTTCCCACTCCTTAAGCACCATCTTAGAAAAATGCGGCTGTTCAGGAAAAACCCGCCGCTGTCTTTCAGGCTGAAACAAATCATCCTTCCTTCTCTTGGCCACCTTTGGAGGAACAATGTGTAAAGTGTCAAAAACAGAGGAAAGCAAGCTTTCCGTATCATCTGGGAGGAAGGAATCCTCATCCGAGGAATAACCAGAGTTGCTGTCTTCTCCACCGGAGAGCAACTCACCTTCCGAGAGTGGTTCATCTGCCGAACCCCCTTCCTCCGCGGAACCAAATGAAGCATACAAATCTTCGTCTGAGTAGACCGGCTCCAAGTGGCACTTCTTACTCGAGGTCTTTTTAGGGGCTGCCAATGAGAGCTGTTTCTCGAAGCTAGCCAGCCTCTGTGCCAAATCTGAATGTGTCCCCCTGCCGTCTCCCCCTTCTCTAAGGGATAACTGCAGCAGCAGAGGATCCGGAGAGGCTGGAGCTGACGCAGGACTAGGGGCGGAAGCGACAGTCCTCTCATGGTCCGAAACAATGCCTCTGGTGCAAGTGGAACAAATTGTGCTGAACCCGCCCAGGGGATTCCGTCTGCACAAGGGGCAGAGACTGTCTTGCCCAAGTGGGTTGCCCTGCTCACTATCCCCTGATGCTTCCATTATGGTGATTTCGGAATATGCAATATTCGTGAAAGGCAAAATAGATGCAAATGCGTCCACCAGCACTGTACGGGTTAGCGCAGACGCAGCACGTGTCTCGATCCAGAAGCTTCTGGCTGTGGGGGGCGTCACCAGAGCAACAGCCAGGCCTGTGCGCTGCTCGCTTTATGACTCCGCCCCCCAGCACCATTTGCAGCCTAGCAGCTTCCAACCGCCGCTTGCCCCCTCCACCCGCGAGGAGGCCGTGCCCCCTATCAAGAGGCCTCCCCACGGTGAGGGAACGAGGGTGGTGAGTATATGGGAGGAGCGGCAGCGGACCGCTCCTTGTCGTAGTGCTACTATGGTGACGGAGCTCTCCGCTCCCCCACGCAGTAAGTAAACACAAGCACAAACACAACATCAAAAATAAAAAATACGTGTGGGAGAAGGGAGGGTGACATATGAAAATACATCGTTTCTCAGCAGGTTCACCATATAAGACCTGCGGTTGACCTGCTTGTTCTAGAGAAGCCTGCAGCCCAGAACCATATGCCCTGTAAAACGCCCCAGACCCCGGCGTTTCACCCTACCGTCACGGATCCCAGGAAAACAGACAAAGCTGGGGAGGCATCAGATCCGTGAAATAGGGTCCTGCAGCAAGCCGACAGGTTAGAGGCCCTGCTTTGCTGCTAAATCCCTGAGAGTGTAAGCGATCTTCGCAGATCCACTGCAAGAAGTAGACTGGGCTTGGTTAAGAGGCAGTTGCTATTTATAGGGGGCCGGGAGGAGCCACATCTTTGAACTTGCAGTCCACGCCCCTTCGGCCGGAGAAGTCTCAGCGTTGAAGAATGAGCGACGGCCTGTTATGGATTGGAAGGACAATGTTGATGGGGTCTCCTGCTGAACAATTTGGCCTTCTAACAAATTGGAGAAAGGTTTGGGAGATACTTCAGATAGGACCACATGAGCCACTCTAATATCTTAATCACCCCTGGAGTGGAACGAGTCTTGTGTGGGTGAATTGTTTGGTATGGGCTTATTGTAGATTCAATCAGTTTGTTTTTTCTTTTTTTCACGCACACTATGTAACTGTGATTATGTATGTGTCCTAGGCATAAGCAAAAGGTACTAAAAATGTTTCTATGTGGTAATCTAATAACATTGGTAAGGACATCCTGATACGTAGTGAAACTAATAAAGCCTGTAATGCCACAATACACAAATTGGGGAATAAATGTAAAAAACAAAAGTCTTATATCAGTAAGGCAAATGTGTAAACTGGGGAAGTGTTACCATCAATTTACTTCTGTTTGGTCAAAATGTTTAAGAAAAGCCATGGGTGTCAAAGAACTTATTTTGTGCTGGTCATCACATTTCATTACTGATGATTCATCTAGTGACCAGACAGGAACTGATGCAAGGCCTTCATTCTAGACCTAATCTAGACAGAAAAAATAATTTTATTAAATAAAAAAAAATAAATGGCATCTGTTATACACTCATGTGCCTAGTAGATTGCTGGATGATAAAGCCAGAGCAATGCATGGAAACATTTTATGGCACGGTCTTCCCTCAGTGCTATCAGCTTTCACAGCTCTAAAGTTACATATTCCTAGCCCATAGACCAAACGTCTCTGACAGGTTTCGGTTCTCTACCTCTGACCATAGAAAGTGAAACAAGATGGGACTGTCCCTCTTATTTGCATTCGCAATAGCAGCCCATCCGGACATTTAAGGTTTTACACTGGAAACTGTGGCTTTTTTACAACGCACATTCTGGTAACCATATCCTCTCATACAGGTATTAGAAATACTGACCACAATAACAGACGCACTAAACATTTATCTCTCTCACTAAACTGTAGATATGACAAAACTATCACCTATAAGTGCTAACACCGCTAGTGTATATTCATCTAGCCAAATATTTTGAGCATTCTCAAGAGTGGCAGCAATAATACAATTCTGTGATTACTCACCTTGTAGAATTGGTATTATAAGTATGCAGCACGTCCTGCTCCAGATAATGATTCATAACATCTGGGTTATACCTCCACAAGAGGGCGCTTTACTGCAGAGATGGCAAAAAGAGGCCCCCCTCTCGGTCCATATATACCCGGGACCTCCCACTAATTCCCCAGTATAGAAAAGCAGTAAGGGAACCAGGAGAAGCCAATAACAAATTTAACAACGGTAACAAGGAACAACAATCACCATATAGAGGATCCAAGAATAAAGCAATCAGGGTGGGATGGAGCAGGACCTGCTGCATACTTATAATACCAATTCTACAAGGTGAGTAATCACAGAATTGTATTATTCTAAGTATGCAGCACGTCCTGCTCCAGATAGTATTCATAACAGCTGGGACATCCAATAGCAGTGTCCATAAACGGGTGGGGATCCCAAAAAGGCAATAACGTGCAGTTCAAACCACTGCCGCCTGCAGAACCTTGCGGCCAAAAACAGCATCCGCTGAGGCCCGAACATCAACCTTGTAAAACTTGGAAAAAGGTATAAACAGAAGACCATGTAGCAGCTTTACAAACTTGTTCAACAGAAGCCTGGTGCTGGAAGGCCCAGGAAGCCCCAACAGCACGAGTAGAATGAGCAGTAACACGGAAAGGGGGAGTCCTCCCCTTAGCAGAATAGGCCCCAACAATGGCCTGACGAATCCATTTGCTAATCGTAGACTTAGCAGGCGCCAACCCTTTTCTGGGCCTGCAGGGCACCACGAAAAAAGCGTCCGTCTTGCGGAAGGAAGAAGTAGTTACCAAATAGTACTTCACACAGCGAACAACATCCAAGTTGTTCAAAACCCTCTCATCATTATTAGGCTTAGGACACAAGGAAGGGAGAACAATATCCTGATTGAGGTGGAAAGCAGACACCACCTTAGGAAGGAAATCCGGCTAAAAACGAAAAACCACCTTATCCTGGTGTCTCTCAAAGTAAGGGGCCTGAATCGACAAGGCCGCCAACTCAGAGACACGCCGAACCGAGGTAATAGCCACCAAGAAAGCAACCTTCTGAGTGAGAACCAAGAGCAATATCCTGTCACGGCTCAAAAGGAGGACCCTGCAGAGCCGAAATAACCAAATTCAAATCCCAAACAGGAACTACAGCCTTCCGAGGGGGGCGCACATGCGCAACCCCTTGGAAAAAAGGTCTTAACCAGCGGGTGTACAGCAAAAGACCTCTGGAAGAAAACTGACAGAGCAGAAACCTGTCCTTTCAAAGTAATACGCTGGAACCCAAGATCCAGATTATGCTGAAGAAACTCCAAAATCCTGGGTATCAAAAAAACCCTGCAAGGCAAGGCCCTAGCCTCACACCAATCAATATAGGACCTCCAAGTCCTATAGTAAATGCCAGAAGAGGACCGCTTCCTAGCCCTAATCAGGGTCTGAACAACAGCCTCAGACAAACCTAGACTGCCGAAAGGCAAGGAACATTGCTCTCCGCCCAGTGCAGGATCAGAGAGACTTCCCTGAGGGCACTCCTGCTGCGAGTCCCTCCTTGGTGATTGATGCAAGCTACCGCCGAACGAACCTGAACCGGTAGACCCCGTAAATGTCGGATGGCTCTGAGCTCCAAGACATTGATGGGGGTGTGAGCCTCCTGGGGACCCCACACCCCGCTGAACTGATGACTTTTCCAATAACCTCCCCAGCCCGACAGGCTGGCATCCCTGGTAACCGTCTCCCAACAAGGGACCAGAAAGGATCTGCCCTTCACCAGATTGCTCGAGTCCAGCCACCACCGAAGTGACTGACGAACCCTGGGAGACATCCTGAAAGGTTGATCCAAAGACTGTGGGCTCCTGTCCCAATACGTCAATAGGAGAAGTTGAAGAGATCTCATGAGAAACTGTGCAAACGGCACCGCCACGAAGGAGGACACCATCAGGCCCACCAGTTTCATCCCCTGTCGGATAGAGGGGCAAGGGCTGGCCAGAAGACGACGGATCAGGTCCTGAATCCCCTGCACCTTGGTCTGAGGCAGAAACACTCTGGCCCAACTGGTATCCAGAGTCATGCCCAGAAATGAAATCACTTGAGACGGGGAGAGAGAAGACTTGGTACGGTTGATCACCCACCCGAATCTCTCCAGGGTCGACACCACCTGGAGGGTGTCCAGTTCTGCCTGCTGAAGGGAAGAAGCAGAAATCAACAGATCGTCCAGATAAGGCACAATGCGAATGCCCTGAGATCTGAGCAGAGCCATTACGCCCGCCAAAACCTTGGTGAAGACCCTTGGTGCCGAGGTCAGACCGAAGGGAAGAGCTACGAATTGATAATGTTGATCCCCCACCGCAAACCGGAGGAATCTCTGATGTGCCTGAAAAAAAAATCGGAAAATGCAGATACGCATCCTTGATGTCTATGGATGTCATAAAATCCCCTTGGCGAAGGGAATTGATAGCCGAGCGCAGAGTCTCCATGCGGAACTTTTTGGCTCTGATAAACCTGTTGAGAACCTTGAGCTCTAGAATGGGTCTCACGAACCCTCCTTTTTGGGGACCGTGAAAAGGTTGGAGTAGTAACCCTTGCCTCTTTCCAACGGAGGCACCGGGCATATAACCCCCATATCCAGAAGGCTTTTCACTGCCAACAGGAGCCCCTGCGCAGCCTGAGGGTCCGAGGGCACCCGAGACCTTAAAAATCTTGGGGGCGGCCAGTACTCGAACTCCAGCTTGTACCCAGAGACCACCACTTCCAAGATCCAATTGTCTGTGACCTCCCGGGCCCAGACCCGGAAGAAGAGTCGCAGCCGTCCCCCCACCCTTACGGGTGAGGGCGCCCCTTCACTGCTGAGCCGGTTTAACGGCAGGCTTGGTCTTGGAACCCCAGGCAGCCGCGGGACGTGCCCGACCTCTGCCCCTGTTCCAGGACGAGCCCCTGACCCCCGAGAAGGCAAGACCCCTAAACCCTCTGGCCCCTCGAAAGGAAGGCGTGAACGAGCCCGCCCCCCGAAAGGGACGGCACCGTTTCCTCCGCTGAGGTAAATCACCGCCTTTAGCAACAGCATCCAATTTATCTCCAAACAGCCGCGCCCCCAAGAAGGGGAGAGCTGTGAGTGACTTCTTGGCTCCAACGTCCGCTGTCCACTGACGGAGCCAGACCAGCCTGCGCATGGCCACCAGCAAGGCTGACGTCCTACTACACACGACAATGGAGTCTTCCATCGCAGCCATGACAAAATCCATGAACAATTTGCACTTCTTAAGTACAGCAAACTCAGCGCTAGCTGGATCCAGCTGAGCGTTATTCAGCCAGTCCCTGATAAGAGACCTGGTAGCAAGCGACACCATGGCAGATGCACTAACTGGTCGCAGGGCCGAGCCCACGTTGGCAAATGCGTGGCACGCCATCTGATCAAGGCGCTTGTCTTCGCCATCCTTAAGGGAAGAGGCGTCAGGGGTGTTCAGTACAGAAGAGTTGGTCAACCCTAACACAGGCACGTCGACCTCGGGAGGAGAAGACCAGCGCTTGACCGCCTCCACCGGAAAGGGATACTTCTTATCCCATCCCAGAGGCACACCAGGGAACCGACAGGGCCTCTCCCATTCCCTAAGTATCAGCGCATCAAAGTGACCCTGGGTAGGGAATTCCAGACGGGGCTTGTAGGCCCCAAAAAATTCCCCCTTCTTAAGAGGGGGCGCCTCAGGTGGATCAATATCCAACACCTCCAATAAATGTGACAAAACAGTGGCCGTATCAACGGCATCCCCCAGCGCCTGCCCGGCATTGGAATTCCCAGGCTAACCATAGTCAGCCTCTGAATCCTGATACAATTCCCCCTCCTCAAGCGGGGAATAATCGGACAATTCAGCAGATTCATCGTCAGTGTCCCACAAGGGCTGGGCCGACGACAACTGTCTCTTTTTAGCCTGGGGCTTCTTGCCCACCGTGCTAGCAATCATTTTCTCTATGCTGGCCAACTTAGCCCAAACATGAGAAAGCGACTCCCCACTAGTACCAATGTCACTTGGGAAACGGATCAGGTGGGGAGGGGAAGGCGATGAGGCGGGAGGAGCCGACCAAGAAGGCTGGGTACCAGACTGCCGCGTTATGGCCTTTTGTGCGCATGGTATACAGATCAGCACATTCTCCCCCGTAAGGGATACCCCACACATGGCCCGGATTCTCCCGAAGGGATCCCGGGCCTGGTATCCTGCAGAGCCTCCATATGGTGAATTTTTGTGGTTAGTCGCGAGACCGTAGGGAATTACTCATAAGCAACCCGGGATGCCCCTTAAAGTCCTAGTGGGAGGATTTTTGGGGGTGGACAATATTTATAGCTAGGGACCCCAGGACCAGGAGAGACCCCTTAAAATGCACTTATACAGGGACACCTGTAACACACAAAAAAGGACACAGAGTGGTGCATAGTAAGGGATGCCCTAGCATAGATATGATATACAGTCACACTGCCGAAATATTCATATAAGGTATATGACTGTGTCGATCATGCCCAGAAATGAACTATGAAATCTCCATATAACAAAATATGCCCCCGATGGATGAAGCCCACGGGCACAATGATGCCCGGCGACATGTCCGCAAGTAGGGCATAAGAATAGGATTACCAGCTAAGGAGCCCGTATGGGGCACTCACGTGGCAGATGGCGTCCAAACGAGGAGAGGGAGAAGGGGGCAGGCCAGCGCGGAGTGCGCCGGCACATGGCCCCGCCCCCCACCGACGCGGAATCCCCCCCCCCCAAGCCGCGCTTCCAGCCAATAGGGCTGGAGCCGGCCGACGACGCCGAGGCGGGCCAATGCCGACGCGGGCGCCAGGCCCCGCCCCCCCTCACTGTGGAGGGCAGAAGGTCGCGCTCCCCGGCCAATATGGCCGCGGAGCCGACCCTGAGAGAGAACCGGCCCGCCGCCGCAGAGAGCGTGCGCGCGGGCCGACAGTAAACATACACGCACACACAAAGTGAAAAAACACACACATGCAAATAGCGGCCAGGGAGTCAGCCCCCCTCCCTCCCTGGAGGAGAGTAAGGGACCCGGAAAAGGGAGTGGGAACCCTGCCAAAATAAGGCCATAGGCATGTAGGGACGGGGCATCCCAAACCAGGATCACCAAAAACCTGGATCACCGCCTACTCCATGGTGGGGGTCTCACGGTGGAGCAGCGCTCCTACAGCAGCCAAAGGCTCGCCGAGGCCACACCCCCCTCCCAGCAACGCGGATCCCTAGAAACAAGCACAGAAATCGCGCCAAAGAAGGGGACGGGGCTACCGCAGCCGCGCCTAGGGCCCGGCCCGCCCCCTTCCCGAACACAGCCTGAGGGGGAGAAGCTCCCCCAGGCTGCCACAGCCCTGACATGCCCAAGTAAAAACACTCCCTGTCTGCCACACGCGCACACACAGTGAATAACACACCAAAACACACACAGGGGCATATGTGGGAAAACAAAATAACAGCCAGGCAACCCCCACCCCCCCTGGAGGGGGATAAGGGACCCGGAAGGGGGGGGCCTGCCAGAATCCGGCCATAAGCATAGAGGGACTGGGCATCCCACACCAGGATCACCAAGAAACCTGGATAACCGCCTACCCCATAGTGAGGTCTCACGGTGGAGCAGTGCTCCTTCTGCACCCATAGGGTGATCCTACCTTCACCAGGACCCGCAGCCTAAGCTGGGAGGCTCAATATAGGGGCAATTTAGAAAGGGTCCTGGCAGTAATAGGGACAATAAGTAAGTAAAGAAGTCTTCATCTTCTGTCTTGTCACCTTCCCTGCAGAGAAGGAACTGGGGAATTGGTGGGAGGTCCCAGGTATATATGGACCGGGAGGGGCTTTCTTTTTTTGCATATTAATCTCTGCAGAAGTTCGCCCTCTACTGGAGATTACCCATATGTCAAGAAGATCGAAGAGGAGTGTATGGCACACTGGGGGGCGGGGGATAGATGGTCAGAGTAAATAGAAAGAGTAATAGACTGGCAAAGCTGGGAGGCCAGGCATCTGATGGGCAAAATTGAGGGCACAGGAAAAGATGGGGCAGAGATGGCAGGATAGGGATGGATGGGACTGAGATATGGCGGGGGGAGGGGGGATTGAATGGGGCAAAGAGCGAGGAACAAAGTTTGTGTGTACCTTGCAATTTCACTTCTCATCTGTGAAGTACTTCACATTACAATGCTAGATGCCAAGGAGTAATGACACTGGCAGGGAGAACACTACATCGCCGATCATGTAATCGCCAATCACCACAGCAACACAGAAGCAACTGAGTGCAGGGCTGTCAAGGCCAGGGGTCCGGAAGTCTGTTGCAGAGGTCCGCATTCGGACCCCGGTCCGCCAGTTGAGTACCGCTGTTCTATATAATGACTGGATAACAGAACTGGCAATAATGTCATTGGGCTTATTCTCTACTGCTGTCGCTATTTTAGCAAATATCTGTCGGATTTGCCTGATCAGCCTATTTTGTTGTCAGATGGTGCTTTGCTACAATGAGGGTTTGAAATCCAGCCGTAAATCCGCCAAATGTTAGACCTGCACTTTACGCTTCTTCTTCACCAGAAACGATGCTGGCTTAGCTATTAACACTGATTTGCCTTCCAGAATCAGAATGCAGTCCCCAAAAAAACTGAAACCACTGAAAGAAACCAAAGTCATTTTTTACTTCATTTTATTTTGCACATTTTACTTTTTTCATTTCACAGAAAGTTTAGCTGCATATTTTCTGTTTGCATCCACGCAAATATAAACTTCGCCAACCAGTGATTGTTATCTGACGGCTTTCCTTTTTTTTTTCCTTTTTTATTTAGAATTGCAATTTTTTTAGTATTTTTTGTGGGTTTTTTATTTTAAAATGAGTCCATCAAGGAAAGCTCTAAACCCTTCTCCACCACCTCCCAAATTCCCTAATCCCTCTCATCTCCGATGCTTGGGCACACAGTATTGCCTTGAGAACCCCTTCACCCCCGAGGTCTTGGACAATGTGGCACTGTGGGGGGGATTGGGACATTTGGACGCATCTGGCACCACCTGCTCAATGGGGGGGACGTGCTGCTGTTGCTGTGTAAGAGACCAATAGTAACAGCCTTTCACCAGAGCTCTGCGGGAACAGTTGCCTCAGTTCAGAAGTGAAGGGGTTGAATTTTGAAGCCCTTTTTCCTCCCAGCTGGTATGTTACATTTTCTGAGCACATTACACAGGGGTGCCATCCTCAAACCTTGCCCGCCAGCAACCTTCTGTTTCGCTCTGCGCCCCCTTTTTTGGCATCACACACTTGGGGGTTATAGAAGCCAATCCACAATGGTTCTCTGTTCTGGAGGTGCCGTCTGAGTGGGTTGGTATCCTGTCTTGCTAAAGGAAAAAACAAAACAAACTTAACTATAAAGTAAATAAAGAAGTTGATCTGCACAGCAACTATTTCAGAGTCAATTATGAACAGTCTGACAAGTGCATGTGAGGAAATACTTTGTAAGTCAAGTAAGCTGATTAAAATCTGGCCCAACTGCAAATGGGGGAAGATCCGCAGATAATGCAAGCAAAAAACGTTTTAGCAAGCTAATCTGAGACGCACATTATTTAGCACTAATGTGTGTGGTTACATTTAGTACTGTCAAAGCCTATGTCATTGGTGGGTGGGGGGCGACAGCATATCTGAGAGGCCCGTCATATTCAACTGCACAATAGACTTGCTTGAGCCTCACTGTAAACTGTAATACAGATGGAGCCAGCATGCCTAGGTACATAAAACATAGCAAATGTATTTTTCTACATCACCCAAACGGGGTTAGGGGGAAAAAAAAAAAAACAAGATGGGACCCGATAATGGCTGCCTGGTTGAAATAATTGGCTGGATGAAGTAACCAAGGGGTTACTTTTCACAAGGGTCATTAATGCTTAATGATCTTCAATCTTGTATAAATGAATAATGTATAATTATTCCATTACTTGCTTAACGTGCTACTGCAGGCAACGATAATTGTTACACCAATACATTGTAACAATTACCTTTGTCTGTAGTATCACTTTAATCATTATCCGAGTAAATGTATTGTTTAATCATTTAATAAACCAAAAAATATATTTCTATTTAAAGTGGCAGTGGTTTACGTCTTTTCAGCAACACATTGGATCAACTTTTACTGCAGTGTAAGACATTTTCAAAAACTAGTATTACATACATGTGCCACATCACACGGATCAGATGTGGCGTAATTTGCTGTAGTTTGTAAAGAAAGCTTCTTTAAAAAAAATAAATAATAAAAACACCTAGAGCAGGGGATACCAATCAGTGGCTCCCGTTAGTGGCTAAGGGTGAAAGTGAAGCACTGCTATCTAAATGCTGCACCAATAGGATGTGCCAGATGGCTTCATTGGGAAGTGGGACGCTTAGAAACCCTCTGATCTAGACAGTTTACCCCTTAACTTGGCCACTGCCATAATCTCACAAGATCAGAATTAGGCTGCCCACACCCCTTATACCCTTACCGTACATGTGTTGCACGGTTCAGCAGTGTTTGCATGGACTTACTTACACAACCTCTTTCAAAACAGTCTACTCTTGGACAGCATCTAGTTGACAACATTACTCACCAGAGAAGACAGGCAAGGTGGTTTAGGAGCGCAGCTATCGGAATAACCTGGTGAAATCCCTCAGAGCCCAGCACACCTGCTTACATTCCTCAGCACTGTAACACACACAAGCACAAGAGCATTAAATCAAGTGGCCCCCTTTCCAGGGTTTAACCATCCATGCTGGCAAACTACCTCTGGATGAATGTCACACTTGAAATTCTATTTTCCAAAACAGAGGCTATAGCATTGTGCTCTGCATCAGCAAATTAGGTCTTATCTTTTATCTGACAAAAAAAAGCTGGTCTCACCTTGTGACTTGTTTGTGGAAATCTGTTAATTGTTTGTGTGTCACTGTAATCGCTCCCCCCGATGTCTCCTTTGGTAAACTTTTCAAAGATGCTTCCAGCCACCTACAAAATGTCTGTATGAGAATTAAGAGAATGGAAATGTTAAAACTCATATAGACGACTAGAGTAGCTGTTACAATGGCACTGGCCATTTAAAGAGAAAGATGGGCTAAAAATGTATGTATTCATTCCTGAAAAAAAATAAAATTCTGTGATTACTCACCTGTAGAATTGATCTTAATGGTGTCCTGCTTGGGTCGCTCCATTCTTGACAACTGGGTTATCCGCCACAAGGTGTCGCAGTTGACTGCAAGACGAAACTTGTGGCTCCTCCCGGCTCATATAAAGGCACCTGTTACACTAATAATCTACAGCGTGGAAAAGCAGTAAATGCAGAGACAAGCCGGGAGGCCAGAGATCATGTTAATTCACACAGCCCCAAAATGAACGCTCTCAAAAAGTAATCATCATAACAGGCAAAAAAGAGGATAACAGAACAAAGGTGGGATGGAGCGACCCGAGCAGGAGACCATTAAAATCAATTCTACAGGTGAGTAATCACAGAATTGTATTTTTCTTGGTGTCTGGCTCGGGTCGCTCCATTCTTGACAAATGGGACATCCAAAAGCAGTGTCCAAGAAAGGGTGGGATCCCCAGTGAGCAACAGCACAAAGTTCAAGACACTACCGCCTGAAGCACCTTACGGCCAAAAACAGCATCAGCTGAGACCCTAACATCAACCTTGTAAAACTTAGAAAAAGTATGAACTGAAGATCAAGTAGCAGCCTTACAAACCTGTTCAACCGAAGCCTGGTGCTGAAAGGCCCAAGCAGCACAGATAGCTCTAGTGGAATGAGCTGTAACACGGAAAGGGGGTTCCTTCCCCTTGGCAGAATACGCTTGTACCACCGCCTGTCTGATCCACTTGCTGAGCGTGGATTTGGCTGGAGGCAAGCCCTTCCTAGGCCCGTCAGGAAGGACAAAGAGAATCCGACTTCCTAAAGGATTCCGTAGCAACCAGGTAGTACTTAAGGGCTCTAACCACATCCAGGGAATGGAGGATTCACTCCTTAGAATTAGAAGGCGCGGGACACAAGGAAGGCAAAACAATGTCCTCATTGAGATGAAAGGCAGAAACAACCTTGGGTAAGAAGTCCGGCTTAAGGCGAAAAACCACCTTATCCTGATGCCGCTCAAAATAATGAGGCTTCATACAAAACGCCGCCAGCTCATAGACTCGGCAATCCGAAGTGAGAGCCACCAAAATGACCACCTTCAGAGTCAAAATGGATAAGGCAGCATCGCACAAGGGCACAAAGGCAGGACCCTGGAGAGCAGAAAGCACCAAATTCAAATCCCACACCGGTAGCATAGGCTTACGCGGTGGACGAATTGGAAAAAGGTCTTGATAAGTCTGTGATTGGCAAAGGATCTTTGGAAGAAAAGAGCCAGGTCCGAAACCTGTCCCTTGAGGGTACTCAGCTGGAGGCCCGAATCCAAGCCATGTTGTAGGAACTCCAAAATTCTGGAAAGGGAAAAAAGTGAGACAAGGGAAACTCTTAGACTCACACCAGGCAATGTAAGCATGCCAGTCCCTGTAATAAATCATGGAAGAGGATTTCTTCCGAGCCTGAATCATGGTACGCACGACCGAGGCAGACAGCCCCTTCTCCGTCAGAATGGAGGTTTCAGCAACCAAGCCGTCAAAGCCAGAGTTTGTAAATTGGGGTGGCGTAACAGTCTCTGAGTGAGAAGCCCTGGATCGTCGGGCAAGATGTAGCGATCCACTGACATCTGGACAATGTCGGCGAACCAACACCTCCTCGGCCAACGAGTGGCTACCAGGATGGTCGGTACCCCTTCCTGGGCTATCTTGCGCAGCACGCGACCCAGGAGAGGGAAGGGAGGAAAGGCATAGAGGAGTCGGAACGTCCAAGGAAATGCTAGCGCGTCCGTGGCGAGGGCCAGAGGATCTCTTGACAGGGAGACGAACTTTGGAAGCTTGAGATTGTGACGGGACGCAAACAGGTCCACGTCCGGCTGAGCCCAGCGGCGACACAGAACGCGAAAGATCTTGTTGCTGAGAGACCATTCCCCCAGACGAGAAGTCTCCCTGCTCAGGGAGTCTGCCTCCTGGTTCTCCACCCCGGGGATGTAAACCGCCGAGATGCAGGGAACATTCTCCTCCGCCTAAGACAGAATCAGGGTCACTTCCTTGAGGGCTCGCTTTCTCCGAGTACCGCCCTGATGATTGATGTAGGCGACCGCCATCTGTTTGTCCGAGTGGACCAGGACCGCACGACCACGTAGATGGGGAGTCAACTGAAAAAGGACCAATCGGATCGCTCTCAGCTCCAGAAGATTGATAGGCACATGAGCCTCCTGAGGGCGCCACTGGCCCTGGTACTTCAGCGATTGCCAGACCCCTCCCCAACTGGTCAGACTTGCGTCCGTGGTGACATTCTCCCAGCGCGGAGTCAGAAAGGACCTGCCCACTAGAAGATTTCTGGAGTCCAACCACCACAAGAGGGACCATCTGGCCAGAGGGGACAGAGCGAACTCCTGCTCCAGGGACTCCTGTTTCCGATCCCAAACAGTCAAGAGATTCAACTGAAGAGGTCTCATGTGGAACTAGACGAAGGGTACAGCCTCGAAGCAAGACACCATGAGGCCCACCAACTGCATCCCCAGACGGATGGATGGGTGTGGACACGACAGCAAGGCCCACGTCTGCGACTGGAGACCCTCCACCTTCTGCTGAGGGAGGAACACCTTGACCTGAGATGTGTCCAACATCATGCCTAGAAAAAAACCTCTTCGGATAATTGATCACCCAGCCAAATGCCTCGAGAGTGGACAATACCTTCTGAGTGTCGCTCTTGGCCTGCTGAAGAGATTGAGCAGCAATCAGCAAGTCGTCCAGATAAGGAAGAATATGAATGCCCTGGCTCCTCAGCAGGGTCATGACACCCGCTAGCACCTTGGTGAACACCCGAGGGGCTGAAGAATGTCCAAACGGTAGTGCCACAAACTGGTAGTGCTGATCCTCCAGCGCGAACTTCAGGAATTTCTGATGTCTGATGACAAACTTGTTGAGACCCTTCAGGTCCAGGATAGGTCTCAGCCTTCCGGCAATGAATTCCGCGCGAGCTAGGAGATCCTTATACTCCTCCGCTCGCTTGCGAGATCTGGCGAAATCCATAAGACGTCTCACTTTCTTTTTGATGGCAATGGAGACAATGGCCGCGGCACAGACAGGGTGAAGACCAGCACCCACAAAGGTGAAAGCGTGACATGCCAGCTGATCCATGCGCCTGTCAGCATGATCCCGCAAGGAAGAAGTATCAGGAGACGGCATAACCGTGGCACTGGAGAGCCCCAAAACGGGGCACACCTCATCCACCTCAGGCAGTTTACTAGGCTTCTCCCATTCCTAAAAAATCATTTTAGAGAAATGACCCTTTTCAGGAAAGACCAGACGCTGTCTCTCAGGCCGAAAAAGGTCCCCCTGCTTCTTTTTTGGCCGCCTTTGGGGGTACAATGTGCAAGGTTTCAAACACCGCCGACAACAGCTTCTCTGTATCATCGGGAAGCCAAACGTCCTCATCAGAGGAGGACCCGGGGTCACTGTCAAAGCCACCCGGTCGGTCCCCTGAGGAGTCAGAATCCTGAAATAACTCGCCCTCCTTCATGGAGTCTCGGCCACCGAAGGCCTCATAGTCATCATCATCATCAGCAAAAAGTGCATAAGCCGTCTCCAAATGTTGCTTCTTATGCGTGGCCTTGCCAGCGGCCGAACGCGACAACTGACGCTCTAGACTGGCCGAGTCCGTTTGAGACCCCCTTCTGGCTTCCCCCTCACTGGGAGCTAAAGGCAGACGCGGGGGTGTCGGCGAGGCCGTTGGCAAATAGGACTGGGGCCGGCAATATCCTGTGCCGAAATGACGCTTTGCGCGCAGGGTAAACAAACAGCGCTGCCACCACTCAGCGGGCATATACCACACAAGAGACAGAGCTTAACAAGTCCCGAGGGGACCCCAAGCTCGCTATCCCCAGAAGCCTCCATTATGGTGATTATAGCAGAAGAACCGGGTCACAAGGCACTAACGGCCCAGAACCGGACAATCCCCAATTTGGTCCCTCTGAACCCCTTAAGCAACTGGGCAGGAAGGAAGGGGGGGGGGAGAGAAGAGACCAGGAGGAACCACTCTATGGATAAGCTGGGGCCCCATCTGGAAAAAAGAAGCAAAAACTAAGCATCCCACAGCGCATGCACAAGACAAAAAAGTCAAACACAATCAAAAACCAATGGACTCACAGACCGCAACCAGGGAAAAAGGTCAGGAGCAGCCGATCCAGAAGAAGCCCACAGCGCGAGGATCCAGGGAGAGAAGGACGCAGCAGCCAGCAACCATGCCTCGCAAAATGGTGCCGACAGCGAGCTCCTCGAGGGGCGGGCCGCCCACCCCCCCACACAGCATGCAGGAGGGGAAGAGGAGCAGACTCCAGGCGGCCAAACCAAAATGGCGCCCCGACCGCAATGGGAGCCCGCCAGGGGAGGCAAGGTCCTTCCCTGCCACGGAGGGAGATGCGCCAACGCACGCACCCGGAGCTCGTCCCCTCCCGCCCCCAGAGCCTGAACAGACAGCCCCCGGGCCCACGCCCCCCCTCCTTGCAGCCCGGACGAGAAGAGAGGGGCAGAAAAGAAGGAAAGGTGAGTAAGTGAAGTCAAAAAGATAAAGCGCAAAAAACAGTACACAAATAAAGCTTGTGGGAGACAAACACAAGGGATCCCCAGGTGGTTCCTCCCCTCCCCCCATATAGGCTCGCCATTAGCCTATGGCCGGCTACCCTTTGTGACAGGGTCTGCGGCCCAGAGCATAGCTATGCCGAACGCCTGACCCTCAGCGTTCCCCTACCTTCACCTGATCTGTAGCCAAAGGCTGGGAGGCAGAAGGGTCCACGGAAAAAGGTGGGAATAGGGCTGCAGCGGCCGACGGGCTTGGGACACCCCGCTTGTCTGCGATATCCATGGAGAGATAGATCCATCTTTGCAGTCAGACTGCAAGAGAACTCTGGGGATTATTAGGGCAACAGGTGCCTTTATATGAGCCGGGAGGAGCCACAAGTTTCGTCTTGCACCACCTTGTGGCGGATAACCCAATTGTCAAGAATGGAGCGACCCGAGCAGGACACCAACAAAAGTCCTCTAAGCAAATTATACTTCCCTACACTGGACGCCTATGTAAAACGCCTATGTAAAACTCCCAGTACTAACCAACTGCCATTAGAAACCTGCACACACATAATTATATATATATATATATATATATATATATATATATTTTTTTTTTGTATTGTGTAACTAGCATAAACATTTGTAAAGTGTTTGTGGCAAAAAGATTTTCTGTGGCAAAAAGGAAAGAAGGTTAACAGTGGGAATGGCAGAAAGGCGAGTTTCACACAGTGGCCCAGGTTGCCCCAGCAAAACTAACCTATCACCAGGATAGTGACCCTCCCAAGGGCATTACAAATCACTGTGCGAAACCCTGCCGGTCACCCACAGAAACTCACCTTTCCGGCAATTCCATTCCATGTTCTCAGGGCCGCATCCCCGGAATCTTGCAGCTGAGGTTCGCTCCTGCATCCAGCCACTAAGACAAGGTGGGAAAAGGAGCATGCTGCAGACCGCACAGCATACATCGCCGATTGGACAAGAGCCCGTGCAGGTGCCGTGGGACCGGTCATTCTGGGGAGGTTCACACAGTCCCTAATTGGGGTGCTGCAGGTCCAAGGACCTATCACCAGAAGAGTAAAAATCCTGGCGAAAGGTCCACTTTAAGCCACTGCTCAGCCACATCTTTGGATTACGTGGCCATCTGTTAGCTAGACAAATTTCACATGATCAGAGGACAAGAACCCAAGAATGCACTAGACATCTTTTGAGGGAGGACAGGAATCACTATTTCCTAGAGAGTTTAAAAAAAAAAAAAAACAAGGGAGGAGTAATGCACACCATACACAACAAGTAAATCTGATTCAAAAAGTTTATATTTACAAAAAGATGGTCACTTAGATAATACAGCCTCAGACGCATACAATCACAGGCTGATGATGCAACAATGTATATAGTCTGATCTCAACAATATAAAACATCAAGCACAATTGCTCCACCACATATTGGAAACTCTTGGATTTGAATGTGCATATGCATAAAATGAAAAACAGAGATAATTTCTCCCTGTTAAATGAACGTAAGAAATAGAAATCCTTCAGTTTCCAAGTGTGGAACCAGCAGCACATAGTATTATGCTGCCCTCTAGCTGTTTTGTGAGCTTACTACATATCTCTGGATGTTTTCCCGTGAAATTCCATGACTATTTTTACTGTGTAGCATTGTATGTTCAGCATTGTCTTTGCCAAATGCACCATATAATTGTCTTTGGATGACCATATCAGATTATCATTGTGTATATAGATAAAATACTGTTATAGCTTTGAGATAACTGGTTTATTATTACCAGTGGTATCTGCCTGTCAGTTATTTCAATAGGTCTGATCCAGAGATATGTAGTAAGCTCACAAAACAGGAAGCCATCCTTCTTGGGCACCGTGAACAGATAGAATCCCAGGCACCGGTTCGAGGGAGGCACCGGGCAGATGACTGCCATGCCCAGGAGATCTTTTACTGCCGCCCGGAGCCCCTGCGCGGCCAGAGGATCACGCGAGACGTGAAGAATCTGGGAGGAGGCCGGATCTCGAACTCCAGCTTGTAACCGGAAGACACCACTTCGCGAATCCATCTGTCCGAGACCTCCTGGTCCCAGACCTGGAAGAAGTGTTGCAGCCGTCCCCCACCCGCGAGGGTGAGGGCGCCCCTTCATTGCTGAGCCAGCTTAGCAGTGGCATCGGGCTTGGAGCCCCAGCTGGGACCTGGACGGGCACGTCCTCTTCCCCTGTGCCAGGAATCACCTCTGGAGGGGAAAACAGCCGATCCCCATCCAGCTCTGGCCCCACGAAAGGAAGGGGTAAATGCAGCCGCCCGAAAGGGACGACGTTGCTTCTTTCGCTGAGGTAACCTACCTCCTTTGGCAACCAAATCCAATTTTTCTCCAAAAAGCCGCAAGCCCAGAAAGAGAAGAGCCGTAAGACTTTTTGGAAACAAAATCAGCCGCCCACTGGCGCAACCAAACCGACCGCCGAATTGCCACCAGCAAGGCCGAAGTTTTACTACACATTACCAAGGTGTTGTCCAGGGCGGCTAACACAAAAGACAAAAATAATTCACACCGATTAAGGTCGGTGAACTCATCGCTAGCCGGATCAAGGCTGGAGGTAGACAATAGGTCCCTGACAACCGACCTAGAAGCCACTATAAGAAGCGCTGAAGCACAAACAGGCAGCAAGGCCGACCCAACGCTGGCAAAACCATGACAAGCCATCTGGTCAATGCGTTTGTCCTTAACGTCCTTGAGAGTAGAACAGTCAGGAGAATGCAAGACAGAGGTGCTAGACAACCCCAACACAGGGGTGTCCACCTCGGGAGGGGACGACCAGCGCTTCATCGCGTCCACCGGAAAGGGATATTTCTTATCCCAACCTGGAGGGACACCCGGAAGCCGAGTAGGCCTCTCCCATTCCTTGAGGGTAATGCCATCGAAATGCCTTTGATTCGGGAATTCTAAGCGCGGCTTAGCCTCCTCAAAGAACTCCCCCTTCTGCGGAAGAGTCACTTCGGGAGGAGAGATTGCCAGAACCTCAAACATATGAGCCAGGACCTCAGGGGTATCCCAAGAATCCCCCTGACCCCGCTCTGCATCAGTGCCAACAACCTGTTGATCGTCAGAACCCTCAGACTCCTCAAAAAGCTCCCCTTCCTCTAGCGGAGGGTAATCAGACCAGTCCAGCGAATCAAACTCCTCAAAATCAGAAGCCTGCGTGGCTGGGGACAAGTGTTTTCTCTTAGCCGGGACCTTTCTGGCCACAGCGCTAGAAAAATACAATTCTGTGAAATACTCACCTGTAGAATTGGTATTATAAGTATACAGTACATCCTGCTCCAGATAATATAATTCTGTGAAGTACTCACCTGTAGAATTGGTATTATACGTATACAGTACGTCCTGCTCCAGATATAATACTTACAATTGGGTAATCCTCCGCCAGAGGGCACTGTGCACTGCAGACATGCAAAAAACAGGCTCCTCCCGGCCTTTCATATACCAGGGACCTCCCACAAATCCCCAGCATTGAAAAGCAGTGAACCAGAAGCCAGGAGAAACCAACCACCAAAACAACTGGTAATGATAACAATAAAAACAATCGCCGTACAGGGGATCCAGTATAATGCAAACCAGGGTGGGGTGGAGCAGGACGTACTGTATACGTATAATACCAATTCTACAGGTAAGTACTTCACAGAATTGTATTATTCTAAGTATACAGTACGTCCTGCTCCAGATATAATACTTACACTTGGGACATCCAATAGCAGTGTCCATAGAACAGGGTGGGATCCCCAACAAAAAAGGCAACAGCAGACAGTTGAAAGCACTGTCACCTGCAACACCTCCCTACCAAGAGCGACACGAGCAAAAGCTCTAATGTCAACATTATAACAATCCTTGAAAGGGTACGAACAAGAAAAAACAAGTAGCGTTCCAGCAATCTGTTTACAAGACTTGATGCCGAAAAGCCCAAAAATACCAAGGCACCAATGTATCAGAATATAATGAGAAGAACTCTTCCCCTGAAGGAGAAGGCTTGGGTGGAAGCCTAACAAGAGCCAGAAATAAAAGTAGCCCAGGAAGAAGCCAAGCTTTTCCCCCCAGGACCAGGAGGGATATCTTATCCAAGTAAAGACTAGGCCCAAGTGCGCCTAACCCCTGGAGGCGGATGAGATCAGGCACATCCAGATGTAGGTGCCCACGACCCCAAGGAGCAACAGTCCCCTAAGGGACAAGAGACAGACCGGGAAGAAAATACCCACATCTATTGAGGGAAATAGGTTACCGTGCCTCAGTATTACAAGGAACGAATCCCAAAGAAGGATAATGACTTAATACCTGAGCCTAAGACACCAGTCTAGGCCGAAGAACCGATGTAAGGCAGAACACAGCCTCATCTCGGTGGATATACAGTAAGGAAACGAGGGTTAGCTAGACAGAGCCACTCGCTCAGGCACACAGCCGACTGAGGCAACAGCCCCGTAAGGGCAATCTTAAGGATAAGAATAGCCAGACAGCAACCAGAGAAGAGCCAAAGGGGAACACCCCACAAGGCAAAACGAACAGAAGTCAATCCCTACAAGAACCCTAGAATTACGAGGGGGATGTCACTGAGCAATCCCTGAAGGAAAAGTCAGAAGACGGACAGGGCAGAACCTGAACCACCAGGGCACCGAGTAGGAGAGCCAACTCCAACCCATGCTGTGATAACTTAAAGACCCTGGACACAGAGCTCGCCCACAGGGGAGAGCCAAAAACTCAACCCAAACAATATGGGTAAACAATACCCCACAATAGACGGAAGAAGAGGCAGAAGAAGCCAAAAACCCGTCTTCCAAAAGTCACCTACACTCAAAAGGTACACCCACTTCCATCAAGGAGCATGAACCAACCATCTGAAATAGAGACAGGGGGCCCGAGTGAACAGGCCAACACTCCTGACAGGACGTACAGGCCCGCTGTCCACAGAAACACACTACACTAGGCCACCCAAGGGCCGTCAGTATCACAGGTTCCCTCTTCCAGAGCAACCTGCACCGAAACCTGTCAAGCAGGGTGAAGGAAGGTAAGACATATGGAACAGAATGTTCAGCATGAAGTTATGAAGCCTCGAGACCAAGGTCAGAACAATCTGAGACAGGGAACAAGGGCCTAGGACCCAATTAGGGACGGGCCCAGAAAAAGATCCACACTAGACGGATCGCATGGAGACCTAAAACAAGCACATCCTATCGCAGAAGGACCTCCAAGGAGTGAATATCTTAGATATGCGGGGAACGCTGTCCTACACCGGATCAGGATTAGATACCCTCCAGGGGGATCATCCTGCTTCCTAGCCCACACAGATAAGTAATACAGGCCACTGTCGTCAGGCAGACCAAGGGGCCCCCAAATAGCCTAATCCCGAAAGGGAGGAGTCCAGCAATATAAAGTCAACCTGAAGGCCTGCTGCTTCAAAGTAGACAGGTGGATGAGACCCAAAAGGTCCCACCTCCCCCTGAACCACAGGGGGATTTAGAAGAAAAAATTCCCCCCTTCCTTCGACCTGATAGATTTGATATTCAAATGCAGGAAGAAGCAATGGAAGGGGGGACCCCCAGACTGGTACTCCTAGTACAACAGTCTCGTGGGAAAACCACCGTGCCAAGGTGGAAGGGTACACAGACCCATCTCCAGGGAAGCTGGAACCCAGTCCAGCATTTACAATAAGAGTAGCAGAAGAGCCCAAGGGCTCTGAGCACTAGGGACAACCTTAGAACAGCCACCAACAGGCCCACCAGCTACAATCCAGGCTGTTGAATAGACGGAAATGGCAAGAGGGACCGAGCTGATGGAACCAGGTTGTCCAAGTATAGGCAAGGAGGCAGGCTCCTGTCTGAACGGAATCCAGGTCCAACCCTAGGAACGGAGATACCCCTAGGGAAAAGGAGGAATTGAGGTGATTGAGCACCCATCCAAAGACTCCCAAAGGACACCCCAACCGAGTAACAACTCTGTCTGACGCAGGAATTGGGGAGCAAAGAGGGACGGCCCGGCAGTTCCTCGCGCGGACGCCCCCTAGTTCTCAGTAGAGATATCACCCCCCGTCATCGCCTAGGCGATCACTCGGGAGCAGAACCAAGGCAGGATAATAAGGTCGCCGCAGCAGTGCTGGGGCGCCAACAACTAACCTGTGAAGTCCTTGGAGCCCGGGAGGCACAATGGCCATGAGATAAGCGTTTTAGGTCCCTACCGACGGCAAGAGGTCCCTGGACGCAGGGCACTGGCGGCCCAACGCAGAGGAACCATGCAGTAACCTGCCTGTGAATGTAAGTTGCCTCACCTATGGAAGCCATAATAGACAGAGTGTCTCATCCATTTGGAGGAATGTGGAAAGGTTAGTGTAGAGGCCCCTGCCTCTGTCTGTTAAGGGCAACCAGCAGGTGACCCCAGACTTCGCAGATCGCATGTGACCTGCTCCAACACAAGAAGAGAGGCAGGGACCAGAAGCATCCTGAATAACTCGGGAAGGGGCCGCCCAGCAGACAGAATCCTGCATCCAGAGGAAACTTCCTCCTGACTCCATCTGAACGAGGCATGCAGCCTCCTGATAGGGGTCAGGTGTTGCCATCCCCTCAGCCCCCCATCATGCTTGGGGGGTTTTTGTAACAGGCTTGGACTTAGTCCTGCCAGATGAACCAGGGCGTTGTCTGCCGCTCCTGGGACAGGGATCTATACCAAAAAGCTGGAAGGACACCACTGGTTCTGTTTTGACGCTAACATAGGGGGGTGGAGGGGTGCCCCTGCCTCGAGAAGGCCGGGGCCGCCTTCTGTAAAGGGGAGTTTTGCCCTTTTTTCCAAACAGATGCAGACGGGCCCCAAATAGGTGTCACCCTCCCAGTAAGAATCTTTTTCGTAGCATCATCAACACCCCACTGCCGCAGCCAGACCAGTCGGCGTATAGCCACGGCGGAAGTTCTAGCGCACATGCTGATGGTGTCATCCAGCGCCAAAAGGATAAATCTTACAAATACATCACAACAACTGGAGAGTGCATTAAACACCTCCCAGGGGAGATCCTCCGGTTGATGATCAATCAGTTTTCTGATGAGGGTCCTAGTGGCCACCGCAGCAATGGCCGCTGCACAGACCGGGCGCAGAGTCGTGGGAAAAGGCGTGGGAAGCCAGTCTATCAATGCGCCGGTCCTCAGCATCCCGAAGGGTACGATAACTAGGGGCCGCAATGAAGGGGGGGGGGTTAAGAACCCCAATGATCGGTGCATCCACCACTGGAGGTGATGACCAGCAGTTAACCACCTCAGGGGGAAAAGGGTATTTCCAATCCCAGTCCCCTGGAACCCCTGGAAGTTTGCTAGGGCATTGCCATTCTTTGAGTACAAGAGCTTGGAAGTGATCCTGCTCCAGAAATTCCAAACGCGGCGGCACTGTATGGAAACTCTCCCTGCTAGGTCTGGAGGCCTCACCAGGGATAGAAATAGACAAGACCTCAAAGATCTTTATCAGTAATTCGTCGGTGTCACACAGGCCCCAAGAACCGGGGCCCGGGTCATCATGACTCCTCAGCCCCTCATCCGAGGAACCCGTGTCAGAGAATAGCCAACCTTCATCATAAAGAGCAAAACCCTGCTTAGTAGTGAACTCTTCAGATTCAGAAGGAATGGGCGAAACCGGAGGCGTCAGGGACCGCTTCTTACCAGGGCCAAGCGCTCTGCCAACCTCGAAATCACCTGCTCGGTAGTCTGCTCGGCACAACTTGCTGTTCATTCCCGCTCGAGTGCGACTCATCAGGAGTGAGATTTAAGCACGGGGAGAGAGGTGTAATGAAACGAGGCGCAGCCACTGTCAACCCTGATTGCAGGGCCAGTGCTTGTTCAGCACATGGTCCGCAGACCCGTGCTCTGTCCGCATCAGCATGGGGCAGTCCACGCGCTGCACACAGCCGGTCTTGTCCCGGAGGGAACCCGGTCACATAATTCTGAGATGCCTCCATATGGTGACTGTTAATGCAATATACCAGTAGGGATTTACGCAATAGGCCGCCCTGGATGTCCCAAGACCCGCTAGGTTAATGTGGGAGAATATGTAAGGCCGCTACAATATATGTTAGGCCGTGAGAAGCCACCGGAATCTTCAAGGTCTGAAAGACATAAGGGGAACAAGGGGTGTCAGGGCCATGCGCCACGAAAGGAGTACTAAAACAAAGACGCCCGCGAGGGGACTCACTGACCTGGGGAGCGGAGGTAGACCGCCAACACACGCGCACGCGGGGATAGACAAAATGGCACCAGCCGAACCTCGGAGGGCGGGTCTAACTGGGCGTGACGCTGAGCGCACTACGCCGGGTCCCCGCCTCCCCCAAAGAGCGCGAAACTCTGAAGCAGCCGTGTAAAGGCTAGGCAAGCTAGGCATCGAGTGTGCCAATAAGGACATCTGTTAGTGATAATCATGCAGTCTCAAAACACCGCCACCATTCTAACACCCGTAGGCGCACGAAAAATCAGTTTCCTGCCCGAGATGTAGCCTAATAACGCAGGACGTGCGGTAGACTATTGCAAGTAAATTTGAGAGGGTCAAACTAGAAGTGCAGCGCGGCTCTGACACCCAGTTGTAGATGAGGGGCAAGGGCATGGTCATAAGCGTGACAATACTGTACACTGAGACCGCCAACGGACTACACACACACACCCCCCCCCCCTTTTTCCCCCGAAGTACGGGGGGAAACGAGGGAGGACGGCAACCCTGTGCACAGGGTCCACCGCTACACGGGGCATGGGAGAAGAATGCAGGAGGGACATCCACTATAAGGCTCACCATCAGCCTAAACCGCCTACCCTATGGTGGGGGACTGCGGTGGAGCATGGCTCCGTTAAGCACACATGGTGCTGCCTACCTTCACCCGACCAGCGCAGCCCAGGCTGGGTGGCAAATTATCAAGGAGGACGGGTGGTAATAGTCCCACAGGGCCGCAGGCTGTAATAGCCCCGCTCACCTGCGAGAGAGTGATACTTAATGTTTTCGCAGTCAGCACTGCAGAGAAATCTGGGGATTTGTGAGAGGTCCCTGGTATATGAAGGGCCGGGAGGAGCCTGTTTCTTGCATGTCTGCAGTGTACAGCCCCCTCTGGCGGAGGATTACCCAATTGTAAGTATTATATCTGGAGCAGGACGTACTGTATACTTAGAATAGATTACTTACACTTGGGTTATCCTCCGCCAGATGGCGCTGCACTGCAGAGACATGTAAAACAGGCTCCTCCCGGCCCCTCAAATACCCAGGGACCTCCCACAAATCCCCAGCATTGAAAAGCAGTGAACAAGAAGCCGGGAGAATTTAACCACCCAAAAACTAGTGACTTATAACAAGGACAACAATCACCATACAGGGGATCCAGAATAATGCAAAAAACAGGGTGGGGTGGAGCAGGACGTACTGTATACTTATAATACCAATTCTACATGTGAGTATTTCACAAAATTGTATTATTCTTAGTATACAGTACAGTACGTCCTGCTCCAGATAGATTACTTACACTTGGGACATCCAATAGCAGTGTCCGTAAGGTAGGGTGGGATCCCCCAATAAAAAGGTAACAGCAGACAGTTTAAACCACTGCCGCCTGCAAAACCTTGTGGCCAAAAACAGCAACAGCTGAGGCCTTAACATCAACCTTGTAAAAACTTTGAAAAGGTATGAACAAAAGACCAAGTAGCAGCCTTGCACACTGGTGCAATAGAAGCCTGGTGCTGAAGGGGGCACCAATAGCACGAGAAGAAAGAGTAATAAAGCGAAGGGAGGATTCTTCCCCATAGCAGAGCAGGCCTGAATCACAGCCTGGCGAATCCACATGCTGATAGTAGACTTGGCAGAAGCCAAAAAACCCTTCCCAGGACCAGAAGGGACCACAAGAAGAGTTATCAGTGTTCTTGAAAGGTGCAGTAGCCACCAGAAATTACTTCAGACACCTAACCACATCCAAAGAGTGCAAAACTCTCTCCTTAACATTGCTAGGGTTAGGGCACAAAGAAGAAAGAACAATATCCTGATTCAATGAAAGGCAGACACTACCTTTAGGCAGAAATTCTGGTTTGAACCAAACACCTTGTCCTGGTGCCTCTCAAAGTAGGGGGGCTGAATGGACAGCACCGCCAACTCATACACACGCCTGACAGAAGTGATAGCTACCAGAAACACGACCTTGAGTGTAAGAATAGCCAGGGCAGCAACCTGCACAGGTACAAAGGGAGCACCCTGCAAACCAGGCAAGACCATTTTCAAATCCCAAAAACAGGGACCATAGGTTGTAGTGGGGAACGCACATGAGCAACCCCCTAAAGGCAGTCTTAATCAAGGAATGGTGAACAAAAGACTTCTGAAAGAAGACAGGCAGGATAGAAACCTGACCCTTCAGAGTACTGAGTTAGAGAAAAACTCCAACCCATGCAGTAAAACTCCAGATCCCTGGGAACTGAGAACACCCAACAGGGAAGAGACCAAGACTCAACCAGTCAATGAAGGTATGCCATAACATATAACAGATAGAAGAAGAAATCATCTTCCTAGCATTCACCATGGACTCAACCAACGAGGTAGACAACCATTCTCCATCAATATGGAGGTTTCCGCAGTCAGGCCGTCAAGGCCAGAGTTAGTAAACGGGATGGCGTAAGTGGTCCTAAGTGAGCAGATCTGGCACTCCAGTCAGAAAGCACTGATCTACTGCCATCTGCACCACGTCTGCGAACCACACTCTTCTTGGCCACCTGAGGCCACCAGAACCACTGGCACCCCTTCCAGAGCAATCTTGCGCAGAACCCTGCCTAGCAGGGGGAATGTAGAAAGACATACAGAAACTGAATGTCCCGTCATGACAGTACTAAGGCATCCATGGGCACGGCCAGAGGATCCTGGTACGGGGAGACAAAGGCCGGGAGTTTGTGATTGTGACGGAACGCAAACAGATCCACATAGGTTGGCCCCAACAGTGATACAGAGATTGGAACACCCTGTTGCAGAGGGACCCCCCCCTGGAATGTATACCGCTGAAAAGCAAGGAACATTGCCTCCACCAGAACAGAATCAGAGGCACTTCCTGGAGGACCCTCTTGGACCGGGTCCCTCCCTGATGATTGATGTAGGCAACTGCCATCAGAGTGACCATGCGCCCCCGAGCAGGCAGGCCCTGACATGAGCAGTCAAATGAATCAGAACTAACCTCATCGCTCACAGCTACAGGACATTGACGGGTGAATAGGCCTCCTAAGGACCCCACCTCCCCTGGAACCGCAGGGCAAGGAGAACCCCCCCAACCTGATAGACCGGCAACCGTGGCGACCGTCTCCCAGGAAGGGGCAAGAAGGTTCTGCCCTCCAATAGGTTCCTTGAGTCCATCCACTACAAGAGGGACCTCCTCACCAAGGGGGGGGGGGGGGGGGGGGAGCACCCAGACCCTGTCCAGGGATGCTGGGTCCTTGTCCCATACAGACAATAGGAGAAGTTGCAGAAGCCCAAAGAGGGACTGAGCACAAAGGGCCGCTGCGAAGCACGCCACCATCAGGCCCATCAGCTGCATCCCCTGCCTTGGTGAAGGAACAGGGACAGCTAGGAGAAACTGAACTTGTGTAAGCAGATGTCCACCTTCTGCTGAGGAAGGAATATCCTTGCCTGAACAGTGTCCAGATTCATTCCTAGGAATGAAATTACCAAAGAAGGGGACAGCGAGAACTTGCTGATCACCCATCCAGATGACTCCAGGATGGACACCACCAACTGAGTATCCAACTATGCCCGATGTAGAGGCTGGGAAGTGATGAGGACATCCAGGTAGTACAGCACGTGGACGCCCCTTGGCCTCATCAGAGACATCACCCCCGCCAGCACCTTGGTGAGCACCGTGGGAGCTGAAGAGAGACCAGGTGGCAAGGCCACAAATTTGCAGTGTTGATCCTCCAATGTGGATCTAAGGAATCTTGGTGTCCTGAAAACACAAGGATGTGAAAGTAAGCATCTTTGATATCCACAAACGGCATGAAGCCCACGGTTCGCAAGGAGCAATGGCCGAGCGCAGAGTTTCCATGAGGAAGGCGCCTGTACTTGACAATTTGCTGAAGATCTGTGCATCCAGAATGGACCAGACTGACCCATCTTTTTTGGGAACTGTGAGAAGGCTGGAGTAGGAACCCTTGCCTTTGTCCGTTAAGGGAAATCCGCAAACGACCCCCAAACCCCGCAGATCTTGCACGGCCTGTGCCAGCACCTGAGCAGAAGCAGGGACCAGGAGTACCCGGGACCCGGTAATCATGGGGGAGGGGCGCACAGCAAACACCATCTTGTAGCCGAAGGACACTACCTCCTAAATCCACCGGTCTGAGGCGTGGCACCTCCAGACTTGAGCAAGGTGCCGCAGCCGTCCCAGGCGGGTGAGGGCGCCCCATCATGCTTGAGGGGACTTGGGAGAGGATTTGAGCATAGCCCCCCCGGAGGAGCAAAGGTGTTGTCTTCTGCTCCTGGGACAGGGAGTTGCGCGAGCCCCCACGAAGGACGCCCCTGGTTCCTGTTTAACACCATGGTGGGGGGTGGAAGGGGGGCCCTGGCCCCGAAGGGCCCGAGACTGCCATCTACGCTGGGGTAACTTACCTCTCCTACCAAAACAGGTCTAGGCGGGCCCCAAACAGACGCAGCCCTTTAAAGGGGAGCCTGGTAAGGGCCTTCTTCGCAGCATTGTCAGCACCCCACTGTCGCAGCCAGAGCAAGCGACGTATAGCCACCACAAGGGCAGAAGTTCTTGCACACATTCTAATGGTGTCATCCAATGCTAATAGGATACATTTTACAAACACATCACAACTGGAGAGTGCATTAAACACATCCCAAGGGAGATCATCAGGGGCACGATCAAGCATTTTTCTGATGAGGGTCCTAGTGGCCACAGCAGTAATGGCAGAGGCACAGACCGGGCGTAGCGCCGTCCCCGCACATGCAAAGGCGTGGGAGGCCAGCAGGTCAATGCGCTGGTCCTCAGTATCCCGAAGGGTAGTATAGTCGGGGGGATGCAAGAAAGGGGTGTTAGATGGCCCTATGATCGGGACATCCACCTCAGGGGGGAACGACCAACATTTAACCACGTCAGGGGGAAAAGGATACTTGCTATCCCAATCTCCTGGAACCCCTAGAAGTTTACTGGGGCACTCCCATTCCTTGAGCACAAGGGTATGGAAATGTGCCTGCTCTAGAAATTCCAAGCGTGATGATGCTGTATGGAAACGCTCCCATCTTTGCCTGGGAGCCTCACCAGGGGGAGAGATAGACAGAACCTCAAAGATCTTGATCAATAATCTGCCAGTGTCATCCTGGATCCAGGGGTCAGGCCCAGAGTCTGAGTCTGAGTCAGAAAAGACCTCTCCATCAGAAGGGGTATAGCCACACAGAGTCAGAAACCCCTCAGTTCCCATAGGGAAAACAGTAACATTAGGCTTCAAAAGCCGCTTCTTACCAGGGCCCTTACGTGCTAAGGACCACGCAAAAATCTGTTCAGCCGTAGGCAGACTAGATGCCAATTCAGGCTGAGAATCCCCACTTGTGTGCGACTCAGCAGGAGTGAGATTTAAGCCAGGGGGATTAGGTGAAGTGAGGCGAGGTGCAGCCACTGGCAGGCCAGATTGCAAAGCCAGTGCTTGCTCAGCACAAGGTACGCAGACCCGTGTCTTGTCAGCATCAGCATGGGGTTGTCCACACGCCATACACCACCAGTCATGTCCCAGAAGGACCCCGGTCACATTATCCTTAGATGCCTCCATATGGTGATTACTAGGCACAATATGCCAGTAGGGATTGACGCTATAAAGCAACCCTGGATGCCCTAATGACCTGCTAGGGAGTGGGAGTAAATTTACAAGGCCCGCTATCAATTACACCGGGAGAAGCCAATGGATTCACCCTCTGAAAGACACAATGAGAAGAAGGGTGTCAGAACCGAAACACACTACAGTGAATTATAAAGCCGCCCGCAAGGGCACTTACGGACCACAGTAAGTAAGAACACAGACACACACACACACACACACACGCGCCCAGACAATATGGCGCCGAGAACCTCGAAGGGTGGGCCAGCGCGAGCCGTGACACAAGGTGCGCCATGCCAGGCCCCGCCTCCCCGAAGAGCAACAGACAAGCAGCCAATGAGGACGCAGAAGCGTCTGAGGTAACGCTGCCGCCCGGCGCGGAACATCGAAATGAAGGAAGAGGCGCGCGCGGCGGCGGCCTTAACAGTACAAAAAGACAAGTCAGCGCGGTGGTTGACACCACATATACCAGTCCAAGCAGACATTACAAAGAGGGCCATAAGCATGTAGTCACAGTACACGGACATCCACACCCCCCCCCCCCCCCCCACTTCTCTTCCTCCCGAGGGCTACTGGGAGAATGAGGGAGGATGGCGGCCCTTTGTACAGGGCCCACCGCTACCGGGGCATGAGACAATAATGCGGGAGGGGCATCCCATAAGGCTCACCATCAGCCTATACCGCCTACCCTTTGGAGGGGGACTGCGGTGGAGCAACGCTCCTTAAGCACACATGGTGCTGTCTACCTTCACCCGACCAGCGCAGCCCAGGCTGGGAGGCACATCACATCAAGGACGGGTGGAAATAGTCCAACAGGGCAGCAGGCTTTAATAGCCCCGCTCACCTGCGACAGATTGATAATTTCATGTCTTCGCAGTCAGCACTGCAGAGAAATCTGGGGATTTGTGGGAGGTCCCCGGGTATTTGAGGGGGCCGGGAGGAGCCTGTTTTGCATGTCTCTGCAGTGCAGCGCCATCTGGCGGAGGATAACCCAAGTGTAAGTAATCTATCTGGAGCAGGACGTACTGTATACTAAGAATAGGTTCCGCCCCCCAATAGGTTCCTTGAGTCCATCCACTACAAGAGGGACCTCCTCACCAGGGGGGAAGACACCCAGACCCTGTCCAGGGACGCCGAGTCCTTGTCCCATACAGACAATAGGAGAAGTTGCCGAAGCCCCAAGCGGGACTGAACACAAGGGGCCGCTTCGAAGCACGCACCATCAGGCCCACCAGCTGCATCCCTTCCTGGTGAAGGGACGGGGACAGCTAGAAGGAACTGAACCTGTGTAAACAGATTGTCCACCTTCTGCTGAGGAAGGAATATCCCTGCCTGAACTGTGTCCAGATTCATTCCTAGGAATGAAGTTACCAAGGAAGGGAACAGTGAGGACTTGGGGTGGCTGATCACCCATCCAGATGACTCCAGAATGGACACCACCAGCTGAGTATCCAACTTTGCCAGATGTAGAGACTGGGAAGTGATGAGTATGTCCATGTAGTGCAGCACGTGGACGCCCCTTGGCCTCATCAGAGACATCACCCCCACCAGCACCTTGGTGAGTACTCTGGGAGCTGAAGAGAGGCCAGATGGCAAGGCCACAAATTGGCAGTGTTGATCTTCCAACGTGGATCTGAGGAATCTTTGTGTCCTGAAAACACAAGGATGTGAAAGAAAGCATCTTTGACATCCACAAACGGCATGAAGCCCCCGGGTCGCAAGGAGCAGAGCGAGTGCAGAGGTTCCATGAGGAAAGCGCCTGTACTTGACAATTTGCTGAAGATCTGTAAGTCCAGAATGGAGCCCTGGAACCCGAGAACGTCCAACAAGTAAGAGGATTAGGCTTGTCCCAATAAATGTGGGTATGCCATACCCTACAACAATAGAAGAAGACGCAGAAAGAGGCTCACTCCTAGACATCCCATAGTCACAACACCGAGGCAGCTAAACTTGTCTCCATCAAGATGTATGCTTCAGCAGTCAGATCCACTTAGGCCAGGGACCATGAACTATACTCCTGGCAAGGTGCAGAACTACTGACCACAGTACCATAACTGCAACCACACCATACTAGGTCAACTGGGGGCCACCAGCCTTACTGGTCCCCTTACCAGAGTAATCTTCTGCATAACCCTGCCTAGCAGAGGGAATGGAGAAGGGCATACAGAACCAAAAGTCCTGTCAAGACGGTACTAAGGCATCCGGACCACTGAGATAAGATCCTGGGACAGGGAAACAAGGCCGATAGCCTGTGAAGGTGACAGAACCCAACAGATCCATGACTGGATGGATTCCATAGCGACACAGGGATTAGCACATCCTGTCGCAGAGGGGCTTAGCCGGAGCTAATATCACTAACATGCAGGGGGCATTGTCTCCGCCCAGAAAGGAACATAGACACTCCACCAGCTCCAGGCCCCTTCCAATGGTTAATGTAGTACGCCTGTCATCAGACGGAACGAGCACCCCCAGCCTGGCAATTCCGGAAGGGGAACGGTCAAGAGCCAACTGAAAAATGCTTACTGCTTAGACTTCCATAGTCGTAAGGACCCTCTAAGGGCCCCACCAACACCAGAATCGCAGGAAGTTTTTGGAAGAAACCATCCCCTTCAACCTGAAAGGTTGGCATCCATGGTGGCCGTTTCCAGGAAGGCAAGAGGGAACTGCCCCCAGACAGGTCCCTCGAGTTCATCCACTTTTAAGAGAAAACCGTCATACAGGAGGGAAGGCCCACAGGCCCTGCTCCAGGGGTGCTGGATCCCTGTCCTATGCTTACCACTAGAAGTCGCAGACGGCTCAAGGGAAACTAAGCATAAGGGACCTCTTTAGCTGCTCGGGCTCCTGCCGAGCAAGTTAACAACGGCCCAGCAGTTGCATCCCTGCCTGGTGTTAAGAAACCGGGACAGTAGTGAGGAACTGGGCCCATGAGACCAGAATGCCCACCTAATTGCTGAAAGGGGGAGAATCTGGTTTGAACCTGATCCAGAATCATTCCTATTAATGGAGTCACCACTTTAGGGAACAGCGAGGACTCGGGTAAACATCGCGCGGACGTCCCTTGGTCTCATCAGAGACATCACCATCGACAGCACCTGAGTGACACTCTAGGAACTGAAGAGAGGCCAGATAGCAGGGCCACAATTAACAGTGTTGGACTTCCAACACGAACCTGGAAAGCCTCAGAGTTCTGAGGGCACAGGGATGTAAACATAAGCATTGAAGAGTGCCCCAGGCGGCAAGACGCCCACTGGGCGCAAGGTGCTGATGGCCAAACTCAAGAGTATCCATGCAGGAAACTGCCTGTAATTAGAGAATTGCTGTGAATCCAGAATGGGCCACCTGACCCATCCTTTGGGGGCTGTGGGAGGTGGTATAGCGGCCCTTGCCTCTGCCTATTATGGGCAATCTGCAAGAGACCCTCAGACCTTGCAGGCCTAACATGGCCTGTGCCAGCAACTGAACAGGGGCAGGGACCAGGCGTACCTGGGATCTGATAAACTGGGGAAGGCAGTGCAGCAAACTCTATCCTGTATCTGGAGAACACAACCTCCTAATCTGAGTGAGGCGAAATGCCTTCCGATAAGAGCAAGGTGCTGCAGCCATCCCCTCACCCAGCCGGGCGAGGGCACCCCATCATGCTTGAGGGGGTTTGGTGGAAGACTTGGGCTTAGCCCCGCCGGAGGGGCCAGAACGTTGCCTGTTGCTTGTGGGGAAGGAGTCTGCCCCAAAAATCCAGAAAGACACCCCTGGTTCCTGTTTAACACTAAGGTAGGGGGGAGGGGGGGTGCTCCTGCCTCGAAGGGGGCCGGGACAGCCGTCTGCGAAGGGGTGATTTGCCCTTTTTACCGAACAGGTCTAGACGGGCCCCAAATAGGCGTTGCCCTCTGAAGGGGAGCCCAGTAAGAGTTTTTTTTAGTAGCATCATCAGCACCCCACTGTCGCAGCCAGAGCAAGCGACGAATAGCCACCGCAAGGGCGGAAGTTCTTGCACACATTCTAATCGCGTCATCTAGCGCCAATAGAATAAACTTCACAAATACATCACAATTGAAGAGTGCATTGAACACCTCCCAGGGGAGATCCTCGGGGTGATGATCGAGCAATTTTTTTGATGAGGGTTCTAGCGGCCACCGCAGTAATGGCTGCAGCACAGGCCGGACGCAGCACCGTCCCAGCACAAGAAAAGGCATGGGAGGCCAGCAGCTCAATGCGTCGGTCCTCAGCATCCCGAAGGGCGCTATAGGCAGGGGTTGTAATAAAGGGGGGTTAGGGACCCCTATGATCGGCGCATCCACCACGGGGGGGTGACGACCAGCAATTAACCACCTCAGGGGGAAAAGGGTATTTCCTATCCCAGTCCCCTGGAAGTTTACTGGGGCATTCCCATTCTTTGAGGACAAGAGCATGGAAATGAGCCTGCTCTAAAAATTCCAAACGTGCAGTCGCAGTATGGAAACGCTCCCCTCTAAGCTTGGGGACCTGACCGGGGGGAGAGATAGACAGTGCCTTAAAGACCTTAAGCAACAGGTCGTCAGTGTCACACTGGCCCCAGTATTCCGGGCCAGAATCATTGTGACTCCTCGTCATCTCATCAGAAGAGCTTGAGTCAGAGAACAATTCCCCTTCTTCAGAAGGGGTATAGTCACACGGGGTAGCAAACCCCTCAGTTCTCATAGAGCATACAGAAACATGGGGCGACAGGTGGCGCTTTCTACCAGGGCCCATACGCTCTGACAACCTAGCAATAATCTGTTCAGCCGTAGGCAGCCTGGAAGGGCCGGCAGGCTGCAATTCCCCACTTGCAGGCGACTCAGCAGGAGAGAGATTTAAAGTGGACCAACACCCAGGATTTTGACTATCCTGGGTTTTGGTCCACTTCAGGGGGGCACTCCGATTAAGGGTGCTCGCTGTTTGAAACCCCCCAGAAAGCCCCCAAAACTCACCTCACCACGCTCCCACGTGGCCGCGCTGACCAATCACTGCTGACGGACAAGCGGGTGACAGCGCGTCCGCCGCCGCCTCCCACGCGCCCCTCAAAGTGCGCGCGTCCGCCATTCACAAACGGCCGGCGCGGGCACGCCGCCGCCGATGAGGTAAGTTTTTGGGGGGTTTTGGGGGGGGGGGGGGGGTCCCTCACCGCGGGACATCCCGATCTCGGATGCCCCGCAGTGAGGGAGGTGATCGGCCCGGGAATCTTATAGATTCCCGGGCCGATCACCCCTGGGTGACGGTCCACTTTAAGCCTGGGGAGATAGGTGAATTGAAGCTAGGTGTAGCCACTGGCCGACCTGATTGCAGGGCCAGTGCTTGCTCGGCACAGGGTACGCAGACCCGTGCCCTGCCAGCATCAGCATGGGGTTGTCCACGCGCTATACACCGCCGGTCTTGTCCCGGAGGGACCCCGGTCACATAATTCGGAGATGCCTCCATATGGTGATTAATCAAGGCACAATATGCCCAGTAGGGATTTACATGGGGGGAATGAGGGAGGATGGCGACCCTTTGTACAGGGCCCACCGCTACACGGGGCATGGGGCAATAGTGCGGGAGGGGCATCCCCTAGAGGCTTACCACCAGCCCTAAACCGCCTACCCTTTGGTGAGGGACTGCGGTGGAGCATGGCTCCATTAAGCACACAAGGTGCTGCCTACCTTCACCCGAGCAGCGCAGCCCAGGCTGGGAGGCACATCACACGAAGGACGGGTGGGAATAGTCCAACAGGGCCGCAGGCTTTGGTAGCCCCGCTCACCTACGAGAGAGTGATACATCAGGTCTTCGCAGTTAGCACTGCAGAGAAATCTGGGGATTCGTGGGAGGTCCCTGGGTATTTGAAGGGCCGGGAGGAGCCCGTTTTTCCATGTCTCTGCAGTGCAGCGCCATCTGGCGGAGGATAACCCAAGTGTAAGTATTATATCTGGAGCAGGACGTACTGTATACTAAGAATAAGGCGCGCACGGCGGCGGCGGCGTTTGCAATAGTAAAAAGACAAGTCAGAGCGGCGGTTACCACATATACTAGTCCCAACACACATGCCAACAGGCGGTATGGACGAATCACGATACATGCTCACCCACCCCCCCCCCTTCTTTCCCTCCCGAAGGCTACGGGGAGAATGAGGGAGGATGGCGGCCCTTTGTACAGGGCCCACCGCTACCGGGGCATGGGACAATAATGCGGGAGGGGCATCCCATAAGGCTCACCATCAGCCTATACCGCCTACCCTTTGGTGGGGGACTGCGGTGGAGCAGCGCTCCTTAAGCACACATGGTGCTGCCTACCTTCACCCGACCAGCGCAGCCCAGGCTGGGAGGCACATCACACGAAGGACGGGTGGGAATAGTCCGACAGGGCCACAGGCTTTAATAGCCCCGCTCACCTGCGACAGAGTGATAATTTCATGTCTTCGCAGTAAGCACTGCAGAGAAATCTGGGGATCTGTGAGAGGTCCCCGGGTATTTGAGGGGCCGGGAGGAGCCTGTTTTGCATGTCTCTGCAGTGCAGCGCCATCTGGCGGAGGATAACCCAAGTGTAAGTAATCTATCTGGAGCAGGACGTACTGTATACTAAGAATACAAACCTGGTTGGATATTTTATTGATGCCGGATGAATAAGTCACCCCTCCACTCCTCGCCATCCAGCATATTTGTATGGATTTTTATTACTGGGCCATTTTTTTGCGATAGTGCTCCTTTAAGTGATACAAAGCTTTAGGTAATAGTTTTCCTATTTTGCTCTAGTACACAATAAAACTGTCCTTACCGGTCTGTCAAAAATCATCATTTCCCATATTACTTCAGCCACGTCAGGCAAAGTATAGGGGGGGAGACAGAAGCAACATGCGTTGATAAGCTGACTGACGAGTTGTTGTCCAAACTGGTTCAACACTTGATGGATCAGGTCCTTCCTCACGTCAAAGTTTTCCTCATGCTGTGGTAAAAGTCAGAAGTGTCAAATTTTATTCTAAATTGACAGGAGCACACTAAAAATGTATTTGTTTCAAATCTACTTGCTGACAGAATACAGCTACGAGTAGAAGAAAATGCTGCCATATAGGCATTATCCCGTCCTCTCTAACCTTGTCTGTTGGTTTTGTTAGGCCTCTAATCCTAGGTACTGCACACGTTAGCCCTACTTCAATAGCTCTGAGCAGTTCTTTGATTGCATTTATGATGCAGGCAGGTGGGGTTTCCTCTCACCTGCAGAATAAGTTTTTCTAGTCTTTCACAATTAGATACTAGTGTGTTAATTCTGGTCCGTAGGCGGCACTGCAAAATGAAACGGTGTGGTCCTCCTGGTCTACATATTCTTCCGGCTGCACAACCAATTCCAGTTATTAAAAAGTAGTAGGACACATCCGTGGGAGGGAAGAAAAAATCTTTGGACTTGGGCAAAAAAGCCCCTTCCAACCAGTAATTGATATACTTGTGTTAAACACACAAACAAAATATCTAAAATTTTAGCTTCATTTATGACTAAGGCACCTACTGAGGCCCTTACATCTATCTTGTAGAACTTTGTAAGGTGTGAACAGAAGACCTACTTTACTGAAGCTCGATTTTGAAGAGCAAAAGGAAATCACCCGGGAAGAATGGCCAGTAATTCACCAGAAAAATCTCCTAATGGAGAGACCATTATCCCTGATCAATTGTTGCTCTGCTCAGAAAATCTGCCTGAACATTGTCCACTCCCAGAATGTGAATTGATGAAATGCATAGGACGTCCCTCTCAACCCAACGCATGATCCAACCCACTTCCTCGAGTGCCGGTTTGCACCTGGTGCCACCATAATGGTTGATGTAGGTAACTGGTGTTACGCTGTCTGTGAATCCTGATTGGAAGACCCTATCGTTGGATCGCCCTTAAAAGCAGACTTCCAGTCAAAAAAAGAAAAACATCCATCTGAGGTGTAAACAGTTTGAGAGGGATTAAAGTGGACTGATCACCACTTGCAGCCAGCCTGGAAGAGCGTCCACGCATGTACCATGGGTATGATGGAGCATTGAGTGAAAGTGGGACTGATTACCAGGATAGTCAAAATCCTGGTCCCAAAAAGAGATATATGCCTCAGAAACATAGGGAAGCATGTATCATTCTAATCACACACATGCACACTAAAACAGCAGCAGGAGGAATTCTATGTGAAGAGGATTATGGCACATTGTTTCTTCATGTTATGTGAATCCTGTGGCAGCCAGAGAATTCATGCAGTGTAATGCATTTATCTAAAATGTAGCGATTTGCTCTCAGCTGGTACAATGAGCAATGCTGGGTCATTACAGCTGATGGATTCTACTTCTGTATAAAAATAAGGGGTAATTGCAAAGACATATGAGTTTTTCATAAGCAGGGCTCTCAGGTGTAAATTAGGGATGGTAGTTCAAGAGCACATAACCTGAATGCCATTCTACAAGATCTGAATGGGGTTAAGCCCTCTCAAATAACTAACATTTCGGATTTCCAGAGCTTTCATTTTATGACTGGAGGTCTGCTTAAACCCCAAAATGTTGATGGGTAACAGGCGTTCCTGCTGATTCCAGAGTCCTTAGACTGTCTGGGTCCACAACACACCTTCCCAACCTGCTTGACTGACATCCATATTCTGTATGGTCCAGTGAACTGGAACAAAGGACCTGCCTATCTGCAGAGGATGGAAGTCCAAACATCAAATTGATGACCACCTCCATAATGCAAAAAGGAAGATCTAGGGATTCCAGTCGATAGGACATCCCTGATATCTTTTAAGGCTTCCTGTATAGAGGGCGCTTGGATCACCAAGACCTTCATGAACACCCACAGGGTGGAGAACAGGTCTTAAAGGCAGTACCACAACTTGTAAGTGTTGGTCATCAAAGGGTATTGCAGAAGCTACTCCTACCCAGGCAGGCACCGTTGTTTCAAGATGCAGCACTGCAAATAATTGCAAATGAGAATCACCTTGCTGGAGAGCAACAGGAACACTGCCCCTAATCAGAACATGCCAAAGCAATAATTAAATGTGACATGCATACAATTGTGCAACATAAGGAAGAGGGAGGGGTAGGTAGCAGGAGAATCCGCTGAGGAATTCCAAGGTCCATCCTGCAGGGACAATGAGAAACAGTTTGAGAGAGACGAACAACCACAATTTGAATTGCAAGCAGTGAAGGGTCTCATTCTTTTGTGTACTGTGCTATTATGGGTGTAGCTGTCTCCATTATATATACAATGGTTTCAGCTTTTTTAACCAGTTTTTAATTCACACTAATCACGTTTTTATATTTTTCCTCATATATAGATACAACTCTGTCAATTCAACACCGAGCTCTTATGGTCTCCATAGTGCCCATACTCTCCACAGTGCGTCTCCATGGCCTGTCTCCCTATCCATTGTGCTGGATTTGAATACTACTCGTTCATCCGTGCTGCTACAGTCACGCCTCCTCCATTACATCACCAGGACGGACCTGTCAGCAGCAATATATCCTCAGCAACCCCAGCCTGATGCCTCCGCCCCCAGACAGCTACCATTGGCTGAGGCGTGCTGTGACTCTTGGACGGCCATCCTGCTGCTGCACAATATGACGCTGATACGAGTCGCCGCCATTTTCTTGGTTTCTTTTTTCTTACTGGCCAAGCGGCGCCTGGGCCTGCCCCCTGCGCCAGCACCGATTGGGTACAGCTATACGCATACCCATTGGTTGCTGGTCGGGACGGACCCTCGGCGCCACTGATGACGCGCACATCGAGAGCCTGCATCCCGCACTTTTGGAGACCCACAAGGTATTTAAACGGTGTGTGTTATTTGTACTGGTACCGCTCCCTCTTGAGAAAGGCCAGAGCGGCCGAAACGTCGAGGGTATTACTTCCACCCGCGCCTGCCTGTAAGATATATCTTGTTATGCTTCATTGAACTGTGGTTTTCTTGAATTGCTTCTTTATGTAGTGTTTGGATGTTGGGCAGTTAATAGCACTCCTTCAACCACTACCTTGATTTCTATTGCTTTTCATGCTGTATGTATACTGATCATACTATGTATTCTCTATAGATGTAAACAGGAGCGCCACATAGCGGTCACTCTCAGGGGCTGTATCCCCTCACAACAATATGCATATATACTGTATTGTGCTGCATGTTTGTATAGCACTTGTGATCCTTTTTTCCTCAAATTAAAATCCCTTCACTGCTTGCAATTCAAATTGTGGTTGTTCGTCTCTCTCAAACTGTTTCTCATTGTATTATATCCCTGTGATAGGTACACAGGCAGGGTGACAGAACAACGTCATTTTTCACTTTACCCTTGCATGATTGCAAATTGGTGTGCTTCAACCATCAGTGTATTAACCATCCTGCAGGGACACCATACGCTGAGGTTGGGGTTTCCTTCAAAAGTGATACACCAATGCCTGGGGGTGCCAACTTGTATCAAATTGCAGCACCCAGGCTGCACCCCTGGCGCACACCTTCACTTCAATACCCTGATTCAACACCATTGGCTTGATTGACTTCAGGAGGTATCAAATGTGTGGGGAACAGCCACATCTTCACAGTCCCAAACATACTAGCCACATCTTCACAGTCCCAGACCAACTGCAAGAATGAACTGGAGTGGGAGGTGCAGCTGGAAGTATGTGTAGACCAGGAGGAGCATCACCTTTTAATCTTGCAGTCTCTCATATGCCCAAGAGTTAACCCCACTAGTATCTAATTCAATGATACCTTGGAGTGGAATATGTGAGAAATCCTAGGCCCTTATAAGTCTGAACAATCAAATTGACATGCAGTCTAATTAAACCCATTCTAAACCACCATTTAAAGGACAGAATCACTGGTATTTGATTTATGGCAAAGCTCTGATGGAACAAAGTAACCTGTTCTGGGCAATCACATCTCCTAATATACATTATTAACTAGTCACATAGTAATCTAGCCTGTTTACCTTACAGAATATTAATAAAGAGGGGAGGCTTGTACAGCAGCATATGCTTCTGCTCATAGTAAGGAGAGTAAATAAGTACTGCAATGCCACACACAGCACAGCCTGCTAGGTGGGAACATAAAAAAAGAAAGGTTTACATCATTGGATATCCCGGTGTGCACAAGGTCACGCAGAAACTTCATGACACTACAGTTGGCATCTCGGTGGTCTAGTGTGGTAGATGCAATAGCCCACTGCAAGACATGCACCAGTACTTGACTTCGAAGTAGAACAATAGGACAGCGCTGTATGAACCTGAGAGATAGAGGGAAACCACCTTCAATATTCTAAGCTAACATTGATAAATGCAACATATGGTTATCAACAAAAGCAAGGTCAGAAGTGACAACTTAAGGATTACAAGAAATATAGAAACGCAAAATGTGACACAAGTTTTAAATAAAAAAAAAAAAAAAAAAAAAAAAAAAGTTCTGAATCAATTTTACCTAGTAAAGAGTCGAAACAGGTCATCAACTGTATCGGGGTGATTCCGAAGTCCATTTTGCCGTTCAAGGAGTTGAAATGTAGGAACACAAAGTGCCTGTAGGTGCAAAGTAAAACAATCAGTGTAAAAGCAAGGACCGCAAATATGATTACATGCTACAAAGTGCAAACGAACATATAGATGCGAGACCAACAGATGAGAATAAGACACGGAAAAAGCCCACCTGCAACATTTCCAGTAAGCCTTGCTGGCAACCTTCTTCCATTCCATACTCATCCACCAGAATGCTGCCCAGGTACAGGAAACATGAGTGTTGGTGGATCTGGTAGACACTCACCATCTGGTAAAAAGAGAACAACTGCTAATCACAGAATCATTCTTACCTTCTCCAGCTTCAGTGGGCTTTACATAACTAAAACACAGCAGTTTTGAACTAATATAATATGGGGGAAAGTCTAAGGGAGCTAAACAATCTAAACAAAAGTATAATGTCTGGTGCACAAAGAAGATTTGTGCCCATGTAGGGGAGCAAAGCTGAGATGGGTGCTTTTAATAGCTTCATCTTCTTAAGCAGATCAAGTAGCAGCAGAGGAAAAAAGATCATACAACTGGCTACATGTCAACCAGGGAATCAAAGCATCCACTCTGTCAGCTAGAGGATCAGTGATCCAGGGCAGAAAAACACTGCATCTTCCAGTTTTACCACAATGCCATTGCTCCCATGACATAGGTCACAAAAGAAGCTGGATCCAGACTAGTCTGAATGGAAGAACTGTATCTATCTATCAGAGGCATCAAGAAAGGGACATAGACTGTTAATACTTTTTGGCAGGGGCCATATCAGGTCAGGCCTTTTTCCTTCTAGGTAAAATTAGTTGAGGAGTCAGCTTTCTAGCTATTGCTACAACTCTTACACTTTACTATTGAGTATTAAGTACCATTGAGTATTGTGCCAAGAGGTGCCTTGGAGGAAGTGAATTGTCACATCAGCACTGACCACCTAGCCACCCTCAGTCTCCAGACATTAAGGTGGAAGTGTAGTTTTGGGTCACCACCCCTGCCCTGTCTTCCTCCCCTGGTACTGAGGCAAGACAGGGTGGTGGTGGCAAAGAAAAATAAAAAACCCTTACCTCAACCTCACCTAGGATTCATCGCAGTTCCACAGGAACTTTGGGTTCTGGAAGCAGGCAACTTGAAAGGAAAAGTTCAGGGAAATGTCTGTGCCCAATGCGAACAGCGTGGATCTGGGTGAGATAAGTGATTTTTATCGACCCCCTGTGATCCTGCCTCAGCAGTAGGGGAGAGAGGCTGGTGACCAGAGACTGGATGATGTTGTTTAGGTCTAGCTTAGCTGAACCAAGGAAGTTTAAGCAAAGCAGATGGGACAGAAATTTAAACTAAATTTAAACCGGACCTTCAGCATCATTTAATGAAAATCCCAAACTCTTAAAAAAAAAAAAAAATCCCCAGCATCTAAAAGTAATATATTTTACGTTTTTAGTCACTTTTTATTCTTTCCCCCACTGGCCTGCAACTCAGGGCGCTGCCATCTTGGCTCAGCAGCATCACATACTGAAAGGAGGAAAGGGGTCAAAAGTGCAGGGGGCAGGGTTATAGCTGTGCTATAGGCAAGGTATAGCTGGGGTCAGGAAAATGTCAGCAATCCCAGAATGCAGAGCAGCACAGTCAGAAGACACTTCCTGTTTGCAGGCAGCATGACACTACATGGGCCGCCATCTTGGATATTTAAAAGCACATAATATGCAGTAGATGCAGGTAGGATGATTTTGAATGCGGGCAATCTGTATGTACGGCATGGGGGAAACATAAGATGCACTTCTATTCAGGGTGAAGGTCCGCTTTAAATGATGAGCAGATTACATCAATACCAGGCGGCTTGCAGGCAAAGGAGGACAATAGCATATGCCAGAATGTCTACCTAAAAAAAAAAAAAAAAAATTCCAATTCTGTGAGGTGCTCACCTGTAGAATTGGTATTATAAGTATACAGTACGTCCTGCTCCAGATAGATTACTTACACTTGGGTTATCCTCCGCCAGATGGCGCTGCACTGCAGAGACATGCAAAACAGGCTCCTCCCGGCCACTCAAATACCCGGGGGCCTCCCACAAATCCCCAGCATTGAAAAGCAGTGAAAAAGAAGCCGGGAGAATTTAACAAGCAAAAACTGGTAACTATAACAATGATAACAATTACCATACAGGGGATCCAGAATAATGCAAAAACCAGGGTGGGGTGGAGCATTTCACAGAATTGTATTATTCTTAGTATACAGTACGTCCTGCTCAGATAGATTACTTACACTTGGGACATCCAATAGCAGTGTCCATAAAGTAGGGTGGGATCCCCAATAAAAAAAAGTTAACAGCAGACAGTTTAACCACTGCCGCCTGCAAAACCTTGCGGCCAAAAACAGCATCAGCTGAAGCCTTAACATCAACCTTGTAAAACTTTGAAAAGGTATGAACAGAAGACCAAGTAGTGGCCTTGCAAACTTGTTCAACAGAAGACTGGTGCTGGAAGGCCCAAGAGGCACCAATAGCACGAGTAGAATGAGCAATGAGGCAAAGGGAGGATTCTTCCCCTTAGCAGAGCAGGTCTGAATCACAGCCTGACGAATCCACTTGCTGATAGTAGACTTGGCAGGAGCCAAACCCTTCCTAGGACCAGAAGGGACCACAAGAAGAGCATCAGTGTTCCTGAAAGTTGCAATAGCCACCAGATATTACTTCAGACACCTAACCACATCCAAAGAGTGCAAAACTCTCGCCTTAGCATTGCTAGGGTTAGGGCACAAAGAAGGAAGAACAATATCCTGATTCAAATGAAAGGCAGACACTACCTTAGGCAGAAAATCAGGTTTGAAACGAAACATCACCTTGTCCTGGTGTCTCTCATAGTAGGGGGGCTGGATGGACAGCACCACCAACTCATACACACGCCTGACAGAAGTGACAGCTACCAGAAACACAACCTTGAGCGTAAGAATGGCCAAATCAGAATCCTGCACAGGTACAAAGGGAGCACCCTGCAAAGCAGGCAAGATGAATTCCAATCCCAAAAAACAGGGACCATAGGTTGTCGTGGGGAACGTACATGAGCAACCCCCTAAAAGCAGTCTTAATCAAGGAATGCTAAACAAAAGACCACTGAAAGAAGACAGACAGGGTAGAAACCTGACCCTTCAAAGTACTGAGTTAGAGACCTACTCTAACCCATGCAGTAAAACTCCAGAACCCTGGGGACTGAAAACACCCATCAGGGAAGAGACCAAGACTCAACCAGTCAATGTAGGTACATACCCTATAACAGATGGAAGAAGAAGTCATCTTCCTAGCCTTCACCATGGACTCAACCATAGAGGTAGACAAACCTTTCCCCATCAAGATGGAGGTTTCAGCAGTCAGGCCGTCAAGACCAGAGTTTGTAATTGGGATGGCGTAAGTGGTCCTAAGTGAGCAGATCTGGCACTCCAGGCAGAAAGCACTGATCTACTGCCATCTGCACCACGTCTGCGAACCACACTCTTCTTGGCCACCTGAGGCCACCAGAATCACTGGCACCCCTTCCAGAGCAATCTTGCGCAGAACCCTGCCTAGCAGGGGGAATGTAGAAAGAACATACAGAAATTGAATGTCCTGCCATGACATTACTAAGGCATCCATGGGCACGGCCAGAGGATCCTGGGACAGGAAGACAAAGGCCGGGAGCGTGTGAATGTGACGGAACGCAAACAGATCCACATCAGGTTGGCCCCAACGGTGATACAGAGATTGGAACACCCTGTTGCAGAGGGACCCCCCCCCCCCCTGGAATGTATACCACTGAATGCAAGGAACATTGGCCTCCACCCAGATCAGAATCAGAGCCACTTCCTGGAGGACCCTCTTGCTACAGGTCCCTCCCTGATGACGGATGTAGGCAACTGCCATCAGAGTGACCATGCGCCCCTGAGCAGGCAGGCCCTGAAAATGAGTACTCAAACGAACCAGAACTAAACTGATCGCTCACAGCTTCAAGCCATTGATAGGTGAAAAGGCCTCCTAAGGCCCCACCTCCCCTGGAACCGCAGGGACTCCAGAAGAACCCCCCAACCTGATAGACTGGCATCCGTGGTGACCGTCTCCCAGGAAGGAGCAAGAAGGTTCCACCCCCCAATAGGTTCCATGAGTCCATCCACTACAAGAGGGACCTCCTCGCCAGGGGGGAAGACACCCAGATCCTGTCCAGGGACCTTGTCCCATACAGATAATAGGAGAAGTTGCAGAAGCCCCAAGAGGGACTGAGCACAAGGGGCCGCTCCGAAGCACACCACCATCAGGCCCACCAGCTGCATCCCCTGCCTGGTGAAGGGACGGGGACGGCTAGGAGGAACTGAACTTGTGCAAGCAGATTGTCCACCTTCTGCTGAGGAAGGAATATCCTGGGCTAAACTGTGTCCAGATTCATTCCTAGGAATGAAGTTACCAAGGCGGGCCCCAAACAGACGTAGCCCCTTAAAGGGGAGCCCAGTAAGCGCCTTCTTCGCAGCATTGTCAGCACCCCACTGTCGCAGCCAGACCAAGCGACGTATAGCCACCACAAGGGCAGAAGTTCTTGCACACATTCTAATGGTGTCATCCAATGCAATAGGATACATTTTACAAACACATCACAACTGGAGAGTGCATTAAACACATCCCAAGGGAGATCATCAGGGGCAGGATCAAGCATTTTTCTGATGAGGGTTCTAGCGGCCACAGCAGTAATGGCAGAGGCACAGACCCGGGCGCAGTGCCATCCCCGCACATGCAAAGGTGTGGGAGGCCAGCAGGTCAATGTGCCGGTCCTCAGCATCTCGAAGGGTAGTATAATCAGGGGGATGCAAGAAAGGGGTGTTAGATAGCCCTATGATCGGGACATCCACCTCGAGGGGGGGGGGGGGGGATGACCAACATTTAACCACCTCAGGGGGAAAAGGATACTTCCTATCCCAATCGCCTGGAACCCCGGGAAGTTTACTGGGGCACTCCCATTCCTTGACCACAAGGGTATGGAAATGTGCCTGCTCTAGAAATTCCATGTATGGAAACGCTCCCCTCTTTGCCTGGGAGCCTCACCAGGGAGAGAGATAGACAGAACCTCAAAGATCTGGATCAATAATCTGTCAGTGTCATCCTGGGCCCAGGGGTCAGGGCCAGAGTCTTCATGACCCTTCGGTCTCTCATCAGATGAGCCTGAGCCAGAAAAGAGCTCTCCATCAGAAGGGGTATAGCCACACAGATTCATAAACTCCTCGGTTCCAATAGGGAAAACAGTAACATTAGGCGTCAAGTGCCGCTTCTTACCAGGGCCCTTACGCGCTAAAGACCTCGCAATAATCTGTTCAGCCGTAGGCAGTCTAGGAGACAAATCAGGCTGAGAATCCCCACTTATGCGCAACTCAGCAGGAGTGAGATTTAAACCTGGGGGAGTAGGTGAAGTGAAACGAGGTGCAGCCACTGGCAGGCCAGAATGCAAAGCCAGCGCTTGCTCAGCACAGGGTACACAGACCCGTGCCCTGTCAGCGTCAGCATGGGGTTGTCCACACGCCATACACAGTCGGTCTTGTCCCAAGGGGACCCCGGTCACATTATCCTGAGATGCCTCCATATGGTGATTTTTAGGCACAATATGCCAGTAGGGATTGACGCTATAAAGCAACCCTGGATGCTCCAATGACCCGCTAGGAAAGTGGGAGTAATTTTACAAGGCCCGACTATCAATTACACCGGGCCGGGAGAAGCCAATGGATTCACCCTCTGAAAGACACAATGAGAAGAAGGGTGTCAGAACCGAAACACACTAAAGTGAGAATAAAGCCGCCCGCGAGGGCACTTATGGACCACAGCAAGTAAGAACGTCACACGCGCGCGCGACCAGACATGGCGCAGAGCACCTCGAAGGGCAGGCCAGAGCGAGCCGTGACGTGGGGCGCGCCATGCCAGGCTCCGCCCCCCCGAAGAGAGCGAAGTCCAACCGACAAGCAGCCAATGAGGACGCAGAAGCGTCTGAGGTAACGCCGCCGCCCGGCGCGGAACATCCAAATGAAGGAAAAGGACGCGCGCCGGCGGCGTTTACAGTGTAAAAAGACAAGTCAGCGCGGCGGTTGACACCACATACACTAGTCAAGCAGACATTACAAAGGCCATATGCACGTAATCACAATACACTGACATCCACCCCCCCCCCCCCTTTCTTTTCCTCCCGAAGGCTACGGGGAGAATGAGGGAGGATGGCAGCCCTTTGTACAGGGCCCACCGCTACTAATGCGGGAGGGGCATCCCATAAAGGCTCACCATCAGCCTATACCGCCTACCCTTTGGTGGGGGACTGCGGTGGAGCAGCGCTCCTTAAGCACACATGGTGCCGCCTACCTTCACCCGACCAGCGCAGCCCAGGCTGGGAGGCACATCACATCAAGGACGGGTGGGAATAGTCCAACAGGGCCGCAGGCTTTAATAGCCCCGCTCACCTGCGACAGAGTGATAATTTCATGTCTTCGCAGTAAGCACTGCAGAGAAATCTGGGGATTTGTGGGAGGTCCCTGGGTATTTGAGGGGCCGGGAGGAGCCCGTTTTGCATGTCTCTGCAGTGCAGCGCCATCTGGTGGAGGATAACCCAAGTGTAAGTAATCTATCTGGAGCAGGACGTACTGTATACTAAGAATAGTACTCTGTACTGCTTCCGTCACCCTTACCACCAAGCTAAACCGCAGTAGAGCCACTTGTACCTCTGGAAAAGGTGGCACGTGCTGAGGAGAGGAGGACATGGCCATTGTAGCAGAGAGAATGCCTTTAACCAGTATAGTAATAGCCAGTCCCCAGAAAGTGTGTCAAAATACAGCAAAAAGAAAAAAGCCTGGGTGGGCATGGACATGGATAGTGGAAAAAGATAGAAATGTAGGGAACTGGCCTGAGACCACTGCTGTACAAGAGAAAGAGAAGAGGGGAGAGTGGAACTCCAATAGGGAGTGGCAGTCTATGGCATACAAACTCAATACACCCTCTTCACCCACTCAAACGACATCTTAGCTTTCAAGAGGGTTTTTTTTTTATTTAAAAAACAAATTTAACAAAGCAGACCTATGCTTTGGATTGTATTTATGGTGCATTTTACCTGAGTGACTAGAGGATGTAAGAGTGCAGCAGATCCTTTTCCAACACAACGGACAGCAAACCGCAGACATCGGCAACATCGCTCGACAATTCGGTTGTCAGCACGATGCTTGTTCAAGGTCTCAGACATCACCGGCCAGATCTGACAATATAAAAGGTCTTATTAGAGGCCATTTCCGGGTGGCTCAGTAGCTCTTGTCAGAGTCCGCTGATAGCCAGACATTACAAACACAAACTGCGATGCACAAAAGGCCAAGCCCACCTTTGGTTACTTACTTCTTGGATGACTTTTTGGCATGGGTGGGTCTGTCCATTTTCTACAGCAGGAATTGTATGCCTTAAAACAAAATCAAATTGTCTAATGTAAAAATGGTACAAAAATACAACTCTGTGAAGTACTCACCTGTAGAGTTGGTATTATATGCAGACAGCACGTCCTGCTCCAGACATAGTCCTTACATGTGGGTATACCTCCGCCTTCAGCGCCGTGCACTGCAGTATCATGAAGAAAACAAGCTCCTCCCGGCCCTACATATACCGAGGGACCTCCCACAAATCCCCAGCATTAACAAGCAGTGAGAGAAGAAGCCAGGAGGAAAACAACCACCCAGAGACTGGCAATAATATCCAAAATAATAATCACCACACAGGGGATCCACAACAAGGTGAATCAGGGTGGGGTGGAGCAGGACGTGCTGTCTGCATATAATACCAACTCTACAGGTGAGTACTTCACAGAGTTGTATTATTCTAAGCAGACAGCACGTCCTGCTCCAGACATAGTCCTTACATGTGGGACATCCAATAGCAGTGTCCATAAGTAGGGTGGGATCCCCATGAAAAAAGGCACAGCCAACTAGAACAGCGCCACCGCCTGTAACCTTGCTACCAGGAGCAACTAGAGCAATGCTCTAACTTAACTTATGAAGCCTAACAAGGCTAATGAAAACACGAGCAGAGATCTAGTCAGTCTGCTCAACACCCAAGTGCATAAGGCCCAAACCAAGCACCGGTAGAAGAGATCCAAACCAAGAGAGGAGAATGAAACTCCCTTAACAAACAGGCCAGCAAAACGGCCTAACCAGGCTACTAACGAAAACAGGGTAGCCATGGCAACCATAGAACCTTTCCCTTCGGGGAATACAAACCCTGGACTCGGAGAGACCAACATAATGCTACACACGAGCTAACGAGGCTCCTCTAGAGCCAAACTGATAATCAAGAGCTCAGAAGGACAATCAGCCAAGCGAGACCAGTCCAACCGGCTTCCCATATTCATGGGAGTAACCAGATCCTGCTGCAGGAAGGATGAGGACATCTATAAGCCCGACGGGCATAGCCCCAACCCTGGACAGGAAGCAGTCCAGATGTTCCCAACGCCTATTGAGGGATACAGATCCCTTTTAAGATAAGAGTAAGCAGAACACCAGTCCAAGGACCCTAGGATCTGGAATAGAGAAGAATAACAACCCTCCGCCTGGGCTCAAGTTTGATGCAAGGCGGACACATCCTCACCAACACGGTGTACAGATATAAGAAAAACTGTAAATGCAAAAAGGACTAGGCTAAGAACGCCGTCTCCTATGGCACGCCCCAGACTGAGGCACCCGCCCCGAAGGAGTCATCTGAGGCAGGGAATAGTTCAGGCAAGAACCTGAATAAGACTCAGGGAAACCCTTAGCAGGGCAACAGGATAAGCAACCCCCCTCAATGGAGCTTAGAATTCTCTGGGGAATGCGCCTTAGCCACCCTGAGGAAAACTCAACGCCGAAGCTTGAAACTAGACTCTACCGAGGACAAACAGGGCTAGCCCTGGAACCTCTCAAGGAACTGAGTTGGGAGACCAACTCCAGCCATGCCATAAGAACTCTAGTACCCATGAGTAAGACCTCATTCCATAGGGAATAGAGAACTAGTCCCAGCCATCCAACTAGGGCGCCAACTCCCAACATAGCTGTTAGAAAGGGAGAAGAATAAAAAAGGGAGGGATCTAGACCCAACCCTCCAAGAAGGAGAGAAACCCAGAGGGAACATCTCTAATAGGGTGAATAACGATCGTCCAAACCCTGTGAAGGGAATGACGTAGTAAGGAGCCTAACTAGGCATAACAGCCCACATGAGAGGGCACACAGTACAACTGTCTCCAGCAGAAAATGCGAACCAAACCCCACAGGGCCACTCCTGGCCCCCAGTGCAACAGTTCACCCTTGCCACAGCAAGCCTGTGCAGAACCCCACCTAGCAGGGTGTAAGAAGGGTCAGACAAAGGGTAGAATACTCGGACAAAAGGCCAGACTAGGTCACCGTGACCAAGACCAGAGAGTCCTGGGACAATCACCCAGGGCAACGAATTAGGACCTTAACCAGGACAGAGTATCTGTAACAGTCACAGGGCCACAGCCCCAACCAGTAGGCTCATTGAGACACTAGGGAAGGCCCTCCCGGCACAGTAGGACAGCCAACGAGCCAATACCAATGAAGCGTAAGGAGTGTAAAAAACCTCCACTGGATCAGAACCAGACCCTACAAGAAGGGTCAACCTGTTCCGAGACCTTCTCGGATAAAAGCTGGAACCGTCCACTGACCAGACAGACCAAGAGTCCCCAAGGGACAAGGCTTAAGGGAAACAGACCAGCAAACTAGTGCCCAACAAGGCACAATGTGATGACCTACCAATGGTATGAAAATGGGCCCCCCTGAAGGGGGCCCCCCTTAGGTACCTCAGGGGACTGCATAAGGAATAGAACCCCTTAGTGACCCTACCAGACCTGGTCCCCATGGCGACCATCTACAGGGATAGCAAGAAGGAAGTGATGGCATCAACAACTTCCATGAGTAGACCAACCAGAAGGGAACCCCCATAAAAACAGGGGGCACGTACTGATCTATTTCCAGGGGTATTGGAACCCCATCCAGGATAAGTAACCCAAGGTGCCGCAGGCCCCAGGGGCATCTGGGAAAGGGAACAGCCTCGGCCCGCCAGCAATAGGCCCACCAGCCGCAAGGTGAATGCAAGGTGAATGTAATGAGATTACACAGAGGGCAAGGCCCCTTCCATACCAAGGCACCCAAATCAGAAGGGAGGGTTGAAACCCGGACCCATCTAAATGCCACCCCGTAGGGAGAGTATGAATCAGCTTACACCAAGTAATAGATGTGCCTAAGCACCAGTCCAAAAGACTCCAAGAGAGCCCCAAGTCAAAGTAGAAACTAGTGCAGACAGCACCGGTGAATGCGCATGAAAGCGCTCCCATACTCGCCTTGGCGAGCCATCTGGGAACAGGTGAGGGACCCCAGACAAGACCCTAATATAAAGAATGGTCCTGTAACACCGGCTGGAAAAAAGGACTAGGCGTCCAGAGGGAACAAGGGACCGAAGGGGAAAAGTATCCTTGCATGCCTCAAGAGGTTCACTTGACCAGGGCGTCTGCGGACCAACAGATGGATACCAAGTAGACAAAGCCCGTGGAACCTAGATGCCCGGTCTAAACCGCCGGATCTGGGCAGACTGCGTCATCCTGGGGGAAGAGCAGAGTGAATGCAATTATCAGCCAAGGCCAACCTAAAAGGAGGCCCAGACCCTCCAGGCCAAACTCAACCTGTGTCCAATCCCTGAAGGATACAACGGGGACTAGAATACCCCTGGCTAATTTTGAAGGGAACTGCCCGAAACACTCCATTCTTTCAAAAACCACGTCCAGGAAGGCCATCACCTGCCATCGCCCGAACGAAGAATGGCATCCTGCCATAAGAGCCAAGTGCTGTGGCAGTTCCCTCGCCCGCAGGGCGAGGGCGTCCCTTCATGCTTGTGAGGTTTTGGCAGACTTTGGTTTTGACCTGCCAGAGGTCCCAGGGTGATGCCTGCCTCCCCTGGAACGAGCTTCCACTCCAAAAAGTTGGAAGCACACTTCTGGTTCTCTTTTAACAGAAACGTAAGGAGGGGGCGAAGGGTCCCTGCCCCTGGGTTGCCTGGCTGACCGTCTGCACGAGGGCGCCTTACCCTTTTTGCCAAAGAGGTCCAACCTGGCCCCGAATAAGCGACGTCCTCGAAAGGGAATAGCAGTAAGAACCTTTTTAGTGTCACTGTCAGCCCCCACTGTCGTAGCCAAAGCGGTCGACGAATGGCCACCACAAGGGCCGAGGTTTTAGCACACATTTTAATGGTGTCATCCATAGCTGAGAGGATAAATCTCACAAAAACGTCACAATCTTACAGTGCATTGAAGACCTCACAAGGGAGATCCTCCGGCTGTTGGTCAATTATCTTCCTGATCAGCGTCCTGGCGGCCACCGAGGTAACAGCCGCAGCACAGACCGGGCGCAGAGCCGTCCCTACACTAGAGAAGGCATGGGAGGCCAATCTGTCCATGCGCCGGTCCTCGGCATCCGAAGGGTGCGAGAGGGGGAAGCCGCCATGAAGGGAGGGTTAACAACCCCAATAATTGGAGCATCCACCTCTGGAGGAACTGACCATCGTTCAACCAAATCTTGGGAAAAGGGGTACTTCCAATCCCAAACCCCCGGGACCCCTGTGAGTTTACAAGGGGAATCCCATTCCTTAGATATAAGATACTGGAAATGATCCTGATACAAGAATTCCAGGCGTGGCGTCGTCGTGTGGAAACTCTTCTCCCTCTTGGGCTTGGGAGACTCTCCCGGGGGAGAGATAGACAGCACTTCAAAAATCTTAATGAGTAACTCATCAGTTTCACACAGGCCCCAGGACTCCGGGCCAGAACCGCCGCGGTTCCAAGACAACTCATCTGAAGAACTGGACCCTGAGAACAGATCACCGTCCTCGGACTGATCAAGATCCTGCATAGCAGCAGGTTCTTCGGTTTCAGTGGAAAACCTATAGTTAGGTTGCGTCAGGGATCGTTTCTTCCCAGCGCCCAAGCGCTCTGCCAAGCCTGACATAATATGCTCCGTGGTGGGAAGCTTGTGCGGCACTACTTGCTGGTCATCCCCGCTCGAGTGCGACTCATCAGGAGTGAGATTCAAGTCCGGGGAGACAGGTGTATTGAAGCGAGGTGCAGGTACAGGCAAGCCTGATTGCAGGGCCAGCGCTTGTTCAGCACACGGTCCGCAGACCAGTGCTCTGTCAGCGTCAGCGTGGGGTTGTCTACACTTTACACAGCCGGTCTTGTCCCCGCGGGACCTCGGACACCGAATTCTGAGATGCCTCCATATGGTGATTGATCTAGGTAATATGCCGGAAAGGATTTATGCTGTAAGCAACCCTGGATGCCCCAATACCCGCTGGGAATGTGGGAGATTCTAATATAACCCCGTGAGATGTAATATATCAGGCAGGGAGAAGCCACTGGAAGCTTGGCGTCTGAAAGACATAAGGGGAAAAAAAGGAGGGTGCCAGAGCCATGCGCAGCACAAGAAGAAAATGAAACGAACGCCCGTGAGGGTACTTACAGCGACAAAGGGGGAAGGAGAATCGTGACCACGCGCGGGAGACCGACAAAATGGCGCCAGCGAACCTCGAAGGGCGGGCCAGAGCTATAGGTGACGCGGAACGCGCCAAACCAGACCACGCCCACCCCGGAGAGCGCGAATCTCCGCGGAACAAGACAGGAAAAGAACAGAAATAGACGCCATGGCGTCGCGAGACAGAGCCGCCTTACGCGCCAAGTCACATATTTTAAAGGCGCTGAGGCCAACATAAAAATAAACTTTAAAGCACGGCTCTGACCCCCGGAGCCAAATAGGGCTAAGGCAAGGCGTGTGATATGGCAAGATTAGGCCAACGTACACAACCCCCCCCTCTTTTTCCCCCCACTAACGGGGGGAACTAAGGAAGAAGGTGATCCAGCAAACGGGGTTCACCGCTACATGGGGCGTGGGGCAAGGTGCGGGAGGGGCATCCACTATGGGGCTCACCATTAGCCTAAACCGCCTACCCCATGGATGGGGATTGCGGTGGAGCATGGCTCTGTAAGCACACTAGGTGCTGCCTACCTTCACCCGACCAATGCAGCCCAGGCTGTGAGGCATGTTACTCACAAAGAGGACGGGTGGAAATAGTCCCGCAGGGCCTCGGGCTGTAAAGCCCCGCTCGCCTGCGAGAGCGTGATACTTCATGTCTTCGCAGTTTCAGCACTGCAGAGGAATCTGGGGATTTGTGGGAGGTCCCTCGGTGTATGTAGGGCCGGGAGGAGCTTGTTTTCTTCATGATACTGCAGTGCACGGCGCTGAAGGCGGAGGTATACCCACATGTAAGGACTATGTCTGGAGCAGGACGTGCTGTCTGCTTAGAATAGAAGGTCTGGGGGTTCAAACACATTTCTTATCTAAATTTACAACCACACAGCAAAATAGAAAACGATTCAACTTAGTTCAAGAACATTAAAGGGGCATCCCAGGCCTTTCGTTGCAGCGATCTCCACTCCAAAGCTAAGAATACGCTTGTGGCGTTCCTTCTGGTGCCCAACACTGTTAGCACATATAAAGGTTAACTTATCGGGAGTGTCCAACGTTTATAAGTCAGCTCTTCTCTTGTGACCGGAAATAGAGACACAAAGAGAGGTTGAGGAGGAGGGGTCAGACAGTGCTGACTTGGACCTGCAGGATGGTAGGCAAGTGTTTTTTTTTCTTTTTTAGATGCCCCCTGGTGCTCTCCAGCGATGATTCTTTCAGTTACAAGCTGAAATGACACGAGGCGTTTAGGGCTTAGCTGTGTGTAACAGAATGAATCACTGGAAAGAACAAAGGGGGCACTACTGCATAGCCAGGGAGCCATACAACTGACATTCAAACATCAGACTGCATCCAGTTAGTTATTCATGAATAATGGGCAAAGGCTTTAGTGAACAAAAAGAAACACAAGCTGTTTTTGGGCACTGATCTGGGAATATAAGGGGGAAGACATAAACCTCCTTTCTAGGTATAGGATCACTTTAATAGTGGTCCAGCAATCCCCGTTGTGATGCCCTACACAGTATGCCTGCCAAAAACAAATGTGTGTAAAACACCGGTCCAGGCCTACAGTGAAGACACAAAACATGCTGGGGACAGCCCCCCACACATCTGCAAGTGCAGTCTGACACAATGCATGTACATGCGGTCAGAACATTTGTATTAATACAATGGCCTTGATTCAATAAAGGTAGAAAAAAATACAACTCTGTGAAGTACTCACCTGTAGAGTTGATATTATACGCATACAGCACGTCCTGCTCCCGAATAGTAATAACATGTGGGTAATCCTCCGCCTCAGGCGCCGTGCACTGCAGACATGTAGAAAAACAAGCTCCTCCCGGCCCTACATATACCGAGGGACCTCCCACAAATCCCCAGCATTGAAAAGCAGTGAGAAGAGAAGCCGGAAGGAACAAACCACCCAGAAGAACTGGTAATAATATCTAATGATAACAATCACCATACAGGGGATCCAGAACAAGTGAAACCAGGGTGGGGTGGAGCAGGACGTGCTGTATGCGTATAATACCAATTCTACAGGTGAGTACTTCACAGAGTTGTATTATTCTAAGCATACAGCACGTCCTGCTCCCGAATAGTCATAACATGTGGGACATCCAATAGCAGTGTCCATAAGCAGGGTGGGATCCCCAGGAAAAGACAAGGCACAGCGGACAGTAAAGGCGCCGTCACCTGCAACTTGCAACAGGCATGACATGAGCAAAGACTCTAACGTCAGTCTCATAACAAGGCCATTGAGGAATGAACAGAGACAGGCCATAAGACTAGTAACTGAATCAACAGAAAAAACCCTGGTGCTGAAGGGCCAGCGGTACCCAAGCACCAATATAACGGAGTAAACAGCAAAAGGGAAGACTCTTTCCCCAGAAAGGAAACATAGGTCAGTGTAATGACCCAACCAGCTCACAGGCAAGGAAGCCTTGTGGCAAAACCTGTAACACCCCCTAAGGGAAACAGAACAGATCACCCGACCCAGGCGGGAATACAGACTCCTAATTATCAGGAAGCTAAGGCTTCATTCAGAATCAGGGGACATCCAAAAGGATTAATCCAAAGGTGCAATGGCGCTGGAATTAGATATCAGGTGCATACATAAGAGGCGCCCGTGGATTCCAAGAGCATCAGTCCCCCTAAGGGCCAAGAAGACCCACATAGGGAGGATTGTAACACCTGTAGAGGGAATGTAGATCCTCATATTAGTATTATTAAGAATAAAGTCCATAGCTAGACTAAAGGACTAAACCAATGATCCTACAGACCACCTGTGCCGGAGGCCCAGCGTAAGAGGAACACCCCCAGGCATAGGGGTGCCTGTAGCCGTGTATACCTGTATACATATATATATATATATATATATATATATATACACACACACACACACACACAGAGCCAGGGTTAAGTAACCAGATCCATCGTCACAGGCACATGTCTGACGGAGTCAGGAGGCCCCAGAAAAGCGAGCTGGACTACAGGGCAGCTCAGACAGCATCCAGCAAAAATCCTCCGGGAGTCCGTAGGGTAAAAATTAAAATTGATCCCCACAGGAACCATGGAACCACTTGGGAGATGCAGTTAGGCAATCCCCAAAAGAATTTCCTACGAGGGCGACAGAGCCAGCCTCCTGCAGAAAATACCATTTTGTGAATACTCACCTGTAAAATGGGTATTATAAGTATGTCACACACCCCACTTCAAACATTAATAATTACACTAGGGTTAACGCACCGCTAGGTGGCAGCATTGCAGAGAACTTCTCCAAAAACTTCAACAGGCCCCTCCCGGTCTATACATACCTGGTACCTCCCAAGAACCTCCCAGTATTAGAACAGCAGTAAGACAAGGTACCAGAACCAAACAATGTAACCCTCAACGTAAAGAACCAAACTTCACCAAATAGAGAGCCAGGATACCAAAAAGGGCGGGTGAAGTGGGGTGTGTGACATACTTATAATACCCATTTTACAGGTGAGTATTCACAAAATGGTATTATTCTAAGTATGTCACACACCCCACTTCAAACATTAATAATTACACTAGGGACATCCAACAGCAGTGTCCAGAAAAGGGTGGGTATCCGAATCAGGCAATAACGCAGAAAAAACTCAGACCACACATCAACCTTATAGAACTTAGAAAAAGTATGAACAGAAGACCAAGTTGCAGCCTTACACACTTGTTCAACCGAAGCCTGGTGCTGAAAAGCCCAGGAAGCACCAACCGCACGAGTAGAATGAGCAGTAACTCGGAAAGGAGGAGCCTTCCCCTTAGCCGAATAAGCACCAACAATGGCCTGACGAATCCATTTGCTAATGGAGGACTTGGCCGGAGCCAAACCCTTCCTAGGCCCACAGGGCACAACGAAAAAGGCATCAGTCTTGCGAAAAGAAGACGTAGCACGTAGATAGTACCTGACACAACGTACAACATCCAGGCAGTGCAAGGCACTCTCCTTGGCATTCTTAGGCTTAGGACACAAAGAAGGAAGAACAATGTCCTGGTTAAGATGAAACGCAGAGACCACTTTAGGGAGAAAATCTGACTTGTAACGAAAAACCACTTTGTCCTGATGATCCTCAAAATAAGGAGCCCGAATAGACAAAGCTGCCAGCTCTGAAACACGCCGAACCGAAGTGATGGCCACCAAAAAAGCAACCTTCTGAGTAAGAACGGACAAAGCGACATCCCGCAAAGGCTCAAAAGGAGGAGCCTTAAGAGCGGAAAGAACCAAATTCAAATCCCAGACTGGGAGCAAAGGCTTCCTGGGAGGCCGCACATGCGAAACCCCCTGGAAAAAAGTCTTGACCAAGGAATGACTAGCAAAAGATTTCTGGAAAAAAATTGACAAAGCAGAAACCTGCCCCTTCAAGGTACTCAGCTGAAGACCGGAGTCCAGCCCCGACTGAAGAAACTCCAAAATCCTAGACACAGAAAAGACTCGGCAGGGCAAAGACCTAGCCTCACACCAATCAATATAAGATCTCCAATACCTGTAATAGATGGAAGAAGAAGATCTCTTCCTGGCACTAAGAGTCTGAATGACCGCATCCGAAAGACACTCCTCCTTTAAGATGGAGGTTTCAGCAGCCAAGCCGTCAAAGCCAGCGTTTGTAAACTAGGGTAACATAGTTGACCCTGAGTGAGAAGATCTGGCCGAAGAGGCAGATCGAACTGATCCACGGCCAGACGAACGATGTCCGCGAACCACACCCGCCTTGGCCACCTTGGAGCCACGAGAATGGCGGGAACTCCCTCCAGAACCAACTTTCGCAGAACCCTGCCTAGCATGGGAATCGGAGGAAACAGATTAAGAAACCCCAGGTCCCTCCAGCTCAGGGTCATGGCATCCACCGCCAGAGCCAGAGGGTCCCGGGACAGAGACACAAAGGACGGAAGCTTGTGATTGTGACGAGAGGCAAACAGATCCACCTCCGGCGTCCCCCACCGGAGACAAAGTGACCGAAACACCTGGGGATGGAGAGACCACTCCCCCCGACAGGACGCACACCGGGTCAGAAAATCCGCCTCTGTGTTTTCCACTCCCGGAATGTAAACTGCCGAGATGCAAGGGACATGAGTCTCCGCCCAGACCAAAATCAGAGACACTTCCCTGTGGGCACCCAGACTGCGAGTCCCTCCTTGGTGATTGATGTAAGCAACCGCCGTCTGATTGTCTGAGCGAACCTGAACCGGCAGACCTTGTAAATGATGCGTCAAGTGAGACAGAACCAACCTGATGGCTCGCAATTCCAGAACATTGATGGGCAAGTGGGCCTCCTGAGGGTCCCACTGCCCCTGAAACCGAAGATCCTTCCAATAACCTCCCCAGCCTGACAAACTGGCATCCGTGGTGACAGTTTCCCAAAGTGGAGTCAGAAACGACCTGCCCTTCAGAAGGTTGTCCGAGACCAACCACCACAGAAGGGACTGCCAAACCCGAGGGGACAACCGGAAGGACCGATCCAACGACCCCGGACACCGGTTCCAAGACGCAAAAGATGAAGTTGAAGAGTCCTCGTATGAAACTGAGCAAAGGGAACTGCCTCGAACGAGGCCACCATCAACCCCACCAGTCTCATCCCCAGACGAATGGATGGATGAGGATGGGAGAGGAGCAACTGGACCAATTCCTGAATCAGCAGAACCTTGGCCTGAGGGAGAAACACTCTGTGCTGGCAGGAGTCCAACGACATCCCCAGAAAGGTCACCACCCTGGCCGGAACCAGCGAGGACTTGGGGTAATTGATCACCCAGCCGAACCTCTCCAACATAGACACCACCGTGCTGGTGTCCCCCTCTGCTTGACTGAAGGAAGGAGCCATAATGAGAAGATCGTCCAGGTAAGGCACAATGCGAATCCCCTGAGCTCTGAGCAGGGCCATCACCCCCGCCAACACCTTGGTGAACACTCTCGGAGCAGAGGTGAGGCCGAATGGAAGAGCCACAAACTGAAAATGCCGATCCCCCACCACGAAACGGAGGAACCGCTGATGAGCAGGAAAGATCGGCACGTGCAGGTACGCATCCTTGATGTCTATGGACGTCATAAAGTCCCCCTGCCGAAGCGAACCGATCGCAGACCGCAGGGTTTCCATGCGAAACTTCCGAGGACGAATAAACCTGTTGAGAAACTTCAAATCCAGAATAGGACGGAAGGACCCGTCCTTTTTGGGGACCGTGAAGAGATTGGAGTAAAACCCGCGCCCCACCTCTGAAAGAGGAACCGGGCAAATGACAGCTAAATCTAGAAGATTCCTTACTGCCGCCAGGAGCCCCTGCGCGGCCAAAGGATCCAAAGACACCCGAGACCTGAAGAACCTTGGAGGAGGACGGGACTCGAACTCCAACTTGTAACCGGCCGAAACCACCTCCCGGATCCATCTGTCCGGGACCTCCTGGTCCCACACCCGGGAGAAAAGTTGCAACCGTCCCCCCACCCGAACGGGTGAGGGCGCCCCCTCATTGCTGGGTGGGCTTGGCAGCCGGCTCGGGCTTGGCACCCCAGACGCGAGTGGGGCGGCCACGGCCTCTGCCCCTATTCCAACTGGCGCCCCTGGGGGCCGAGGAGCCCGCACCTCTACCGGCGCCGACTCCCCGAAAGGACGGATTGAAAGAGACCATCCCCCGAAAGGAACGGCGAAATTTCTTGCGCTGAGGTAATTTACCTCCCTTGGCAACAGAATCCAGCCTCTCACCAAAAAGCCTCAAACCCAAAAAGGGCAGAGCCGTGAGCGATCTCTTAGAATTAAAATCGGCCGTCCACTGTCTCAACCACACACAGCGCCGGATAGCCACCAGCAAGGCAGTAGCCCTGCCACACATCAACATGGCATCCTCCTGAGCGGCCAGGATAAAAGACAAAAAAGCATCGCAGCGCTTAAGCCCAAGGGACTCATCACTGGTGGGCTCGAGATCCACCCCCAAGTCCCTGACAATAGACCTGACAGCAAAAGTCAAAAGAGCCGAGGCACAAACAGGCCTTAACACAGAACCCGCACATACAAAACCATGACGGGCAAGCTGATCAACCCGGCGATCCTCGCCGTCCCTGAGCGAAGTCGTGTCAGGGGAATGCACAACCGCCGTGTTGGACAGTCCCAGGACCGGAGTATCTACCTCAGGGGGAACAGACCAACGCTTCAACAATTCCGCCGGAAAGGGATATTTCCTATCCCAGCTAGACGGCACCCCAACAAGATGAGTAGGTTGCTCCCATTGCTTGAAAACAATTTCTTCAAAATGCTGTTGGCTGGGAAACTCCAGACGCTGCTTGGACACCCCAAAAAGCTGACCCTTGGGCCTAGGAGCAACCACCGGAGGCTCCAAATCCAAAACCTCAAACAAGAATGGTAGAGGAATCGAGAGGGAGGCCATCAGCCTGATCCCCCTCAGAACCCAGCAACTGCTGAACATCAGAATCTTCTTCCTCAATGAGCTCACCTTCTTCACGGGGACGATCCGACCAATCCAGATCTCCCACCACTTCCTCATCTGAATCCGGCGGGGGCGGAGACAGATGCTTCCGCTTAGCTGAAACCTTCTGAGCGGCTATAACAGAAAACCGCTTCTCAAGGCTGGTCAAGCGGGCACATACATCAGACTGCGAATCCCCGCCCAGGACAACGTCACACGGGGTCCGGAATAAGCGAGGGGGAGAGGGAGATGGCGCGGCCGAAGAAGTGCTAGGCACCGGAGTACTGGACTGCCGTGCAATGTTCTGCTGTGCACAAGGAATACACAAAATGACATAATCTCCCTGGAGCGGAGTCCCACAACCCCCGCACACCTTGGATTGTCCCGAAGAACCATTCCCGGTATCTGTGGCAACCTCCATGTGGTGAAATTTATTGGTATTCGCAGAACCCAGGGATGTATGCGGTACGCGACCCGGGATGCCCCTTAATAACCTAACACTTGTCTAAGGATAGTCACAAGATCCTGACCCAGGGGAATAGCATAAGACCCTTGTAAAAATATATATAACTATATATATATATATATATATATATATATATATATATATATATATATGTATATATATATATATTGCAAAGAAAAAACACCCCCCACGAGCCAGGTATATATGACCGGGAGAGCCCTGCCAGACGGGATCCCAGGATCTGAAAAACACAAAGGGAGAGGGACAGGCGTCAATCCAGCACCATAACCAAAATCCACATAACATACAAAACCCCCCCCACACCACCCCCCCCCCCCCCCCCCATTAACCAGAGCAAAGGAAATGGTTAATGCCAACCAGCACCATAAAGATGCGCCGGAGCGAGGAGGAAGGAGAAGGAGGAGGAAAGGATACGAGGGGTCATCGCAAGAAAAAACCAAAAACGCCTACCTTGAGAGGGAGAGGAAAACCGCGCAGCCTGCAGAAGATGGCGGCCCGCACACAGCGCAGTGAGGGAGGAAGAGACAAGCTCCGGGAGCGTGGGAGCCGAGAAGGCCCCGCCCCTCCGGGACATCCAATCCGTGCGCGGCCCCGCCCCCAGGCAGCGTCAGCGTCTGCCGGCGGGGACCGCGAGCAGACCTCAATGACGGGACCGGCGGAGCCACCCGCCGGCTCCCAGTGCGCAATACACAGACCCGCACACTGATAACAGGTCCCCCCTGAGCAGCCGGACAAGCAGGCTGCAAGCGCCGGGTACGGCGCTCAGCCACCGGCGGGACCGCGGCGCAGCGCGCCGCGAGGCCCCGCCCCCCCCCCCCCCGGCTCCTGAGGGGAGAAAGACACACAGACAGGGGGAAAAAAAGGCAGGCAAACTTACAGTGAAGTTAGTCAATGTAAAATCACAAAGGGACTCACAATGTAGAGCGCAGCAGCACACTCACACAGCATGTCACCGTTTAAAGCCATTCAGTCTGCTGCACAGCAAGTCACCGTCCCAAGCGCGCCCCACACCCCGGAAAGTGACACAATATCCCAGGGCAAGGCACAACCTGACCACTAACCTCCTATAAAATGGGGCATCCCACATCCGGATCACCACTCCGGGAATCCCGCTATGCCCCGCAATGAAGGGTCGAGCGGAGGAGCTAATCTCCTAGGCACCAATGGTGCCGGCTACCTTTTTGCCCGGCCTACAGCCGAAGCTGGGAGGCTGCCATTAAATAGAATACTTTCAAACAAAAGCCGGGCAGAAATAGACCACGGGGGGGGGGGCGGGGGGATACCCCGGCTACCTGCAAGCAGGAGACTTCTTTCTTCTGTCTTGTCGCCACCTTGCAGAGAACAACACTGGGAGGTTCTTGGGAGGTACCAGGTATGTATAGACCGGGAGGGGCCTGTTGAAGTTTTTGGAGAAGTTCTCTGCAATGCTGCCACCTAGCGGTGCGTTAACCCTAGTGTAATTATTAATGTTTGAAGTGGGGTGTGTGACATACTTAGAATAAGGCCAGGACATTACCTGTACCTTCAGAGTCCCCGGATGGGGAGCCAACCCCAACTTACGTTGTAATGAATTTAAAGGTCTTGGGTTACCACAAAAAAAAACCCCATAGACAGAGGAAGCGGAAGCTGGGGAGCTAGCTCCCGGCCCCGCATCATACTAAGTCACCCAGAAGATAAGGCCCGTCACCAAGGGGTGAATGAACAGCTGTCAATCCCCAGACAGGAGACCTTATATTGGGACAAGGAAGGGGCCTGACAAGGGCAGGGCAAAGTGCCCGGAGGGCACTTACATGACCAAGGAAGGAGGCGAACCACACCACGCGCGCGCGAAGATAGAGAAAATGGCACCAGCGAACCTCGAGGGGTGGACCAGGCTGGGCTGTGACGCGAGGCGCGTCATGCCGAGTCTCCGCCTCCCCCAAAGAGCGCAAAGCTCCTAACCAACAGCAAGGCGTAGAACAACGGAGAATAAACATACCTCTAAAAAACTGACACGCTGGAGTGATGCCGCCGAACCAGCAGATTGTTAATGAAAAGACAACACGCACTGTATAGTGAGGCGCGACACTGACCCCAAGACATAAGGAACCAAAAGCGAAGTTAGCACTAGGGCTGCCACACACATCCCCCCCCCCTCCCCTTCTTTGCCCCCGAGTTACGGGAGGAAGCGAGGGGGAAGCTGACTGTGTCCATGGACTAAGTCTGTGAGGGGCACGGGCAAGATTGCGGGAGGGGCATCCACTAGAGGCTCACCATCGGCCTGACCGCCTACCCTATGGAGGGGGATTGCGGTGGAGCATGGCTCCGTTCAGCACGCCAGGTGCTGCCTACCTTCACCCGACCCGCGCAGCCTAGGCTGGGAGGCATATTTCTTCTGAAGAGGACGGGTGGAAATAGTCCCACAGGACCTTGGGCCGTAAGGCCCGCTCGCCTGCGAGAGCGTGATACTTCATGTCTTCGCAGTTCCAGCACTGCAGAGAAATCTGGGGATTTGTGGGAGGTCCCTCGGTATATGTAGGGCCGAGAGGAGCTTGTTTTTCTACATGTCTGCAGTGCACGGCGCCTGAGGTGGAGGATTACCCACATGTTATTACTATTCGGGAGCAGGACGTGCTGTATGCTTAGAATAATTCTCATGATTCAATTCATAAGAAAAAAGCCTGAGAATTTCATTGTTGCTGAATCACCAGCTAAGAAAACAATGAAAGTCAATGGCACTTTTTTACTCCTAAGAAAAGTATTGAACTGTTTACGCCTTTCTACACTGTAGTAAAAGCTGCCATTGACTTGCATTGCCTTTTGATCTAGTGATTCAGTAACAGTGGCATTCTCAGGCTTTTTTCTCATGAATTGAATTTTACTACCATGAGAATTTTTTTTATACCTTTACTGAATCAAGGCCAATGGCTTATAATCTAAATGTTATCACCAAACTACATAACAGTACCCACAGACCTGTAAACAAGTTAAACAGTTTACTGCAGTATATCCCCTACCTGAAGATGACAGCCAGGCGGTCCAGAAATAGCGTTGGATCAGAGGATATGCCATTGTTAGGGTCTTGGGAGAGGAGCTGAACAAAGAAGTAGGGAATATGTTTCTTGGCACACTTAAAGCCAACTGTGCAGACAATCCTAACATTAACTTTCAGAAGCAATCTGTGTGTCAGCAATTACCTCAGGGTCCACATTAATCTTAAAAAGTTATATTTGAGCTGAAAGGAATAACATTTGTTAATGGCTATCTCCAGATTTAGAGCAGCATCAACTCAGTTTGAGTAAAATGTAAGTGTGTCACTAGGAACAGTTACAGGTTTCTATGCATGTTGGAATAAAGAATGAGATAAAAGGGAGTGTGGGGCCGAAAGAGTGGCTATGCATTAGGAGATATATATCTATTGGTGTACACAAGACATGTCCATGGACGCCATCTTGGACCAGAGAGGAGGAACAGGGTGCTGCGTTGCGTCCGGGCGGTGGAGCTAAACTGAGCAAAAGGAGTATAGCCGTGTTTTTTTGACAGGCCTAGCACTAAAACACAAAAAAAACATTTTAGTAAATGCATTAAATTTGTGCTTGTACTGGTTCCTAATTTTCCTAAATTAGGACACTATTCTATTTTATATCAGTTGTATGTAAGCGACTCCTCCGCTCACCTTCTAGCACATTTATATGGATATGGATTTTTAATATCAGACAATTGCACAATACAGTTTATTCTAAGTATGTCACACACCCCGCTTCAAGACATTCATAACGTGTGGGTAATACTGACCTGTAGATGGCGATACTGCAGAGATGCAAGGAAAAAAAAGAGAGCCCCTCCCGGTCCATAAATACCTGGGACCTCCCACTCATTACCCAGTCTTCATCTCTGCAGTGGCGAGCAAGTCAGAAGATGATGTCTCCTCCTTGCAAAGGGGGTTTCAGGTAGCCGGGATGACTCCCGGCCCGTTATTTATCTATTTCCGCCCAGATCTCTTTTGATCCCCATGCCTCCCAGCCTAGGCTGCTGGTCCGGGCGAGGGTAGCATGGCACCCTAGGTGCTTAGGAGCTAATGTTCCACTGTGAGACCCTATACAAGAGGGTAGGCGGTTAACCGGGTTGGTGACCCCGGTTTGGGATGCCCTGTCCCTTGGCCTTACACCCTGGGTGGTCCCCCTCTACGGATGCCCTTCTCCCTAGCGGGGGGGGGGGGGGTGTCCCTTCTTTAGTGTTAGGTCTTTTTATTTTATTTTGTTTTATGTGTGTATCACTTTAAATGTCGTTTTGTACTTTCCGGTGCCGCGGCCGCCGAGGTACCGGTCCCTGAGGTAAATGGCGGAGGTAAGTTTCTCCCCTCACACGCTTACAGTACAACGCATTGACCAGATGGGCTTGTCATGGTTTTGCCAGTGTTGGGTCAGCCGCTGTTGGTGGTGTGAATTGTTTTTGTCATTTGTACTAACCGCCTTGGATGACACTCTGATGATGTGTGGCAGAACGTCGGCCCTGCTGGTGACTATTCGGCATTCGGTTTGGTTGCGCCAGTGGGCGGCTGATTTTGTGTCAAAAAAGTCGCTGACGGCTCTTCCTTTTCTGGGATTACGGCTCTTTGGAGAGAAATTGGATTCCGTCGCCAAAGGTGGTAAGTTACCTCAACGCAGGAAACAACGCCGTCCCTTTCAGGGGGCGGTTTCCTTTGCTCCTTCCTTTCGTGGGGCCAGAGCTGGCAGAGGATTTGCTTTCCCCTCGTCCAGAGGAGATTCCTGGAACAGGGGCAGAGGACGTGCCCCTCCAGGATACAGTTGGGGCTCTAAGCCCAAACCCGCAGCTAAGCCAGTTCAGCAATGAGGGGGCGCCCTCACCCATGTGGGTGGGGGGACGGCTGCAACACTTCTCCCAGGTCTGGGACCGGGAGGTCTCGGACAGATGGATCCGGAAAGTGGTGACTTCCGGCTACAAGCTGGAGTTCGAGCTCCGGCCCCCTCCCAGATGCTTCAGGTCTCGGGTGCCCTTCGGACCCTCTGGCCGCGCAGGGGCTCCAGGCGGCAGTAAAGAGTCTTCTGGATATGGCTGTCATTTGCCCAACGCCCCCCTCAGAGGGGGCTTTTATTCCAATCTGTTCACGGTGCCCAAGGACGGCTCGGTTCGACCCATCCTGGATCTGAAGATCCTCAACAGGTTCGTCCGTTTGCGGAAATTCCGCATGGAAACGCTGCGTTCAGCTATCTACTCTCTTCAATAGATATATAAACAGTGCAAACCCACGCTTAAAACTTTTTTCTTTTCCTAGAAATTATTTGTGTGCTGTAATACAGTCTAAATGCCTTAATTGATGCTCAACGTGTATAAGACTCAACTATCCCAATGAGTTCAAATTGCCAATATCCAACATATAAAACACAGAGCAAAATAGTTTTTTTGGAAAAAAAACAAAATCAGCTTTTATAGCAGACAAGGATCTCACCGCCCGTTGTTTACACCGCGGCCGCCGGTGTCCCGATGATATAGGGGAAGAGGGGGGTGTAGGTCTTGGAAAAAGTTGCGGGAGCGCAACGAAACGCGTCAGACAAAGGCGGCAAGGCGGTTATCTAGATTTTTAGCTAAGATCCAGCATCTGCGGTTTAACGAGGACCTACACCCCCCTCTTCCCCTATATCATCGGGACACCTGATGAAAGCTGATTTTGTTTTTATGAAATGTGAGTGCGCATTTTATAATATTTTACAAAAAAGGTCAAATTAAAAGCGGTATTACGCTATATTAGTCTATCTTCCCTTTTTTTATGTACAATCTGTGAATATACTCATTGAGAGGCAAGATCTCTTTTGAATGAGGAGTTTCAAACATTAATAATTTTTATGGGCAAAAACTACTTGATTAAAGAAGACCTAAAGCATCTGGCGAGGAGAAATTGAGGCCCATATTTGAAAAGCTTGATTGGCTTTTGGTAAGAGTAAGCTATATAGGTGGCGGGCACTTGGTGGATCAAACGTAGTTACATCCAGAGCTTCTCCTTTTTTGAACATCGGCACCGTCAAAACATAAAATAGTTATCACCTATTAATTTGCAAGATTGAATCACGATTTTGGACCTTCTTAATTCTTTAATCACGTTTTTTTGTTTATAGATGTATTAATTTTCTTAAAAAAAAACTATTTTGCTCTGTGTTTTATATGTTGGATATCTACTCTCTTCGTCAGGGGGACTTTATGACGTCCATAGACATCAAGGACACTTACCTGCATGTTCCAATTTTTCCAGCGCACCAGAGATTTCTCAGGTTCGTGGTGGAGGATCGGCATTTTCAGTTTGTGGCACTTCCTTTCGGTCTTACCTCGGCTCCAAGGGTTTTCACCAAGGTGCTGGCTGGGGTGATGGCTCTCCTCAGAGCCCAAGGTATCCGCATTGTGCCTTATCTGGACGATCTTCTCATTATGGCGTCTTCCTTCAGCCAAGCGGAGTTGGACACCAGGACGGTGGTGTCCACTCTGGAGAGATTTGGTTGGGTGATCAACTACCCCAAGTCATCCCTTTCTCCGTCCAGGTTAGTGTCTTTTCTGGGAATGTCTCTGGATACTTCCCAGGCCAGGGTGTTTCTTCCTCAGTCCAAGGTTCTCTTCAGGATGGTTCTGTTTCGCGTGACTCATCAGTCGCAGGGCTTGCCGTTTCAACGTCGGTCGGACAATCGGATGGCGGTCGCCTACATCAATCACCAGGGAGGGACTCGCAGCAGGAGTGCCCTCAGGGAAGTGTCTTTGATTCTGGCCTGGGTCGAGAGCCATGTCCCGTGCATTTCGGCAGGAGTGGACAACACGGAGGCGGACTCTCTGAGCAGGGGGGAATGGTCTCTCAGCCCCAAGGTGTTTCGCTTGATTTGTCTCAGGTGGGGGTCCCCGGTGGTGGACCTCTTTGCCTCTCGTCACAATCACAAACTTCCGGCATTTGTGTCTCTCACGAGGGATCCACTGTCTCTGGCAGTGGATGCCATGTCTCTGAACTGGAGGGATCTGGGGTTTCTGTATCTGTTCCCTCCGTTCCCCATGGTGGCCAGAGTGGTGCGCAAGCTGGCCCTGGAGGGCGCGTCAGCAATTCTGGTGGCTCCAAGGTGGCCAAGACAGGTTTGGTTCGCAGACGTGGTAAGGTTGGCAGAGGATCAGTTCGTTCTGCCCCTGCTGCCGGATCTGCTCACCCAGGGTCAACTACGTTATTCCAATTTACCAACGCTGGCTTTGACGGCGTGGCTGCTGAAACCTCCATCTTGAAGGAGGAAGGTCTTTCCGATGCTGTGATTCGGACTCTTATTAGCGCTAGGAAGAGGTCTTCCTCTACTGTCTACTATAGGACTTGGAGGTCTTATATTGATTGGTGTGAGGTCAGGGCGTTGCCTTGTAGGGAATTTTCTATTTCCAGAATTTTGGAGTTTCTTCAACATGGTCTGGACCTGGGGCTCCAGCTTAGTACTCTGAAGGGGCAGGTTTCTGCCCTGGCGGTGTTCTTTCAAAGGTCTTTTGCTCTTCATCCTCTGGTTAAGACTTTTTTCCAGGGGGTTACGCATGTGCGGCCTCCTAGGAAGCCTTTGCTCCCTGTTTGGGATTTGAATTTGGTTCTTTCTGCTCTTCAGGGTTCTCCTTTTGAGCCTTTGCATGATATTGCCTTGTCTTCACTTACACAGAAGGTGGCTTTTTTGGTAGCCATCACTTCGGTTCGGCGTGTCTCTGAGTTGGCGGCTTTGTCCATTCAAGCCCGTACTTTGAGAGGCATCAGAACAAGGTGGTTTTTCGTTTCAAGCCGGATTTCCTTCCTAAGGTGGTTTCTGCCTTTCACTTAAATCAAGACATTGTTCTGCCCTCCCTGTGTCCTAATCCCAGCAATGACAAGGAGAGGGCCCTGCATTCTTTGGATGTGGTTCGCGTTGTGAAGTACTATTTGGAGGTAACGTCTTCCTTTCGTAAGACGGATGCCTTTTTTGTGGTGCCCTCCGGGCCCAGGAAAGGTTTGGCGCCCGCCAAGTCTTCCATTAGTAAATTGATTTGTCAGGCCATTGTTGGGGCCTATTCTGCCAAGGGGAAGGTACCCCCTTTTCGGGTTACTGCTCATCCTACTCGTGCGGTTGGGGCGTCCTGGTATTTCCAGCACCAGGCCTCTGTTGAGCAAGTTTGTAAGGCTGCTACTTGGTCTTCTGTTCACACTTTTACCAAGTTTTACAAGGTTGATGTTCGGGCCTCAGCTGATGCTGTGTGTTGGCCGCAAAGTTCTACAAGCTGCGGTGGTTTAAGTTGTGCCTTGTTGCCTTGTTTTGGATCCCCGCCCTTTATGGACACTGCTGTTGGATGTCCCACACGTTATGAATGTCTTGAAGCGGGGTGTGTGACATACTTAGAATAATACCATTTTGTGAATACTCACCTGTAAAATCGTTATTATAAGTATGTCACACACCCCGCTTCACCCTGCCCTTTTGTATTCTGGATCCTTTATATTGTGAACTTTGCGTTGTTATGATTTGTGTTTGGCTCTTCCTGGTCCCTTACCTTACTGCTGTCTTTATACTGGGTAATGAGTGGGAGGTCCCAGGTATTTATGGACCGGGAGGGGCTTTTTTCCTTGCATCTCTGCAGTATCGCCATCTACAGGTCAGTATTACCCACACGTTATGAATGTCTTGAAGCGGGGTGTGTGACATACTTATAATACCCACTTTACAGGTGAGTATTCACAAAATGGTATTTTTTATGGAGGTAAAAAAAAAAAAAACAGAAGACATCCGGCTATGGAGGAAACTATTTAAAGTAGCCCAAAACCCATTTCAAGCAGCCCTGGAATCTATAAGATTCCCTCTCCCGGGAGTATCCCAAATTGGGATGTCCCACTGCACAAAGCCCTCTAAATCCCCAGTAAAGCCTACCTGAATCCCGATCCAACAGCGTATGCTGGGGCAGCATTATGCTATACCTCTCCGCAACAGACATTTGTGACTGAGTGGTGTGGGCATGCCTCCTGCTTAGAGGCTAATGGGAATGCGGGTTTCGGCGCAGTTGCCTGTACTTGGCCTTTAGCTGAAGGGGCCAAATGAAGCAGAATGCGCCAATTAGCTGCAAGCCCATGCATGTGCAGTACTGGGGAGAGGTGAGCTTTTGCTTTGGGGGTCACAGCTAAGCAACCCAAATCAAGATGCCCTGGGGCAAGGACCAAAACCTGGGCTTTGGTTCACTTTAGGGTCTTTATTCAGCCTTACATACCATATTACTTTGTTAGTATACCGAGGTAACGAAGTGTGACCCTCTGCACTTTTTTTTTGTTCTACATATTTGAATGTTCCTATGTTTTTTTGTTTTTAGTAAATACATACTTCAGATCATCCTGAGTCTTCCAGGTAACGGAAATAGATTTGGAGACAGCTGAGTGATTGCATCCATTCTTACCTTTTTCAGGGATTCAACTTGCACAGAACATAGTTCACTCAAGCACTCAGAGATCTTGTCCAGAGGTAGGCGTGCCAGAACCAATGCAGTACCTAACATGGGGGAAAGCGCGATAGAAGATTTTAATGGGAAAGTACCACGTATTGTCCTTGGGGACTCTAAATTAAGAGTAGGGACCACACTAAACACAGAGTGCCTTGCCGGGGCAGTGTGGCTTCCACATGTATCTGCAGATATATGCAACCAAATCTCTGTCTTTCCACATAGCTAGACATGTTTGTTGCTTGATATTTAGTTGATGAGAGGGTTAAACTGGGCGGTAAATTAGTTCCCAGACCCTGAATAATAATAATAATTTTGTATAAATAATAGTGATTGAGCTGCTCCCACCCCCTTTATTCATTGTCCTTGTAAGTACTTAGCTACAATCATATAACCTAGACTGTCAACAGAAAAGTTGCTTCTGTTTGCTTCTGTTGCTAGCTTGGCGCTGTGGAGTGACGAGGTGGTGCCTCATCTCCACTTAGAGCACAGGGAGAAAGCCAATAAGGTCAGTGCAAAGGGACAGGTGCACACAGAGCAGGGGAGGCTGCTTTGTGCAGCCTTGCCAAAATGGACATGCCCATGTCTGGAATCACTGGGGGGACACCACTGGAATGAGGACTAGAGTTGAGGTGATTTTCTTTTTTAAAATCAATCCCCCAAGGGCTTCACTGGACTGGACTTCTGCTTTAAAGCAGACCAAAACCCACATTTTTAACTGGCAACCCCTAAATTGCTCCCCCCATTAATAGTAACTTTTGCCCATTTTGACTGCTCCTGCTTCACTCTAATCCCAGATAAAGGCCAGTTTAAGCTGTAAAGCTCCGCCTCCTCCATTCATAAGCGAAAATATCCATTTCTAGTTCTACTCCCTAAGATCAAAATATCGGTAGGGGCTTTGGTCAAATTTCACAAGTTCAGTGGGTTTTTATCTGCTGTAAGCTTGGCATGGAAAATTTCCTTGGAAGACCCCACTCACCACTATGCCTCATGTTGTCAGACAGGCAACACTCCCATGTAATGCAGAGTTCAGTTGCTGGGGCTGCTTTAACAACAAGCGCTGGAAAGGTAAGTGGTGTTGGTGATCTGGCGGGGGGGTTCACAGGGTAGGGCATCCAGGATAGGGATGCCCCAAGTAAGAAAACCAATGCCCAGGATGGTCAAAATCCTGGTCATTGATCCACTTTAAGTCGCTTCAGTTTAGTGGCTCACCGCATATTAAACCGGACCTTCACCCTGAATAAGAGCCTATCTTATATGTTTCCCACACCCTGTACATACAGATTGCCCACATTAAAAATCATCCCACCTGCATCTATTGCGTATTCTGAGCCTTTAAACATCCAAGATGGCGGCTCATGGAACATCAGGTAGCCTGCAAACAGGAAGTGCCTTCTGACTGTGCTGCTCTACATTCTGGGATTGCTGTCCTTTCCCTGACTCCAAATCTGCTCTGTCTGTGCAAAGCACAGCTATAACCCCACCCCCTGTACTTTATCCCACTCTCCTCCCCTCAGTGTGTGTGATGCTTCTGAGGCAAGATGACAGCGCCCATATCCTAGAGTCCTGAACAGAGTTTCAGCCCAGTGAGGGATAAAATAAAGTGACAAAAAAGCTATTCTCCAGCATCTAAAATTAATATATTTTAAGTTTTTAAAGGGTTTGGGCTTTTCATTAAATGATGCTGAAGGTTCGGTTTAAGTCAGGTGTCAAAACATGACAATTGACACTAGCATTTCCTACATCCTCACTTTCAGATACTATATCAGACGTCCAATTAAAAGCTTTTTGGCAATAGCTTTGCCACGAATGCTCCCTAGCTTCTGACATGGATTACACACATCTCACAAATGCTCCAGATGTAATGCTATAATGCATGGACATATAAAATGACAAACCTTTCAGTAGCCCTACAGAAGCTTCAGGTGGCAATGAGAAGGAATCCAAAGATCGAGCAATCTCCAGAAGACCATTAAAGTGATGTGCCATGTGGTCTCGGCAAACACAACAAATATTCTGAATGGCTTTGGCAGATGGAGTAGCCAGGGTGGGCTGACACAAGCCCTTAATAAGGTAGGACAACACAGGATCTAAAATCACAATAGAAACAAACATCTCAAAACACATTTCTTGTACAATTGTATCCATCCAAAATCTGGCCGACACCCCCATGCATTGGGGGATTTATACATTTTGCCACGACCATGACTGCTCTCCACCAATACTAATGGAAAATAGTCATGCTTATGGTTTAGGATAGAAAATATCGTATTTAGATAGCTTGGGGTTTCTAAGCGCGGAACAAAACCCACCAGAGGCAAGTCTGCAAACTAAAAGATTCAAGGGCTGGCCGCTGGCTTTCCCCTAGGGCATCTTAAATCAGGGCGCCCGCTGTGTGAAATCCCCCAGGACGCCCCTCATTTTTCCAACGTCCAATGGCGCACGCACAGGCTCTCCGGCAATGAGAACTGCCAACTGAACTGACCTAATTCAGCAGGCAGCTCGCATTGTTGTGCTGCCGCATCCCTGGCGTTGTGTGTGCACACCCGCCCCAGCCATTCACATAGGTTGGGGGAGGAGCACCCGCTCCCCACTATAGTCAATGAGAGTCACTGGCCAAAAGATGTAAGCATAGCAAATGGCTCTCATTGGCTGAGCGCCCACTCATGCGCCAATAGATCGAGGAGAAGTTTTACTGGGTAAACTTGGGGGTTTCAAACAGCGGAATCGGAATGCCCTGGGGAATGGAACAAAAACATGTTTTTGCTCCCATTTTTCAGGAGCCAATAATGTTGCCAGCCAGGTTACTAGTGCCCGATACCTGCTTACGGCATCTACTAGTGGTTGCTCTAAGCGCTGCTGTAGAGACGCTCACATGCCGATACCTGGCGCTATTAATGAATCAGCCTCTCAGACTGGTCTCCAGTCAAGTCTAACCAAACAAAGACGAGCACAAAAATAAAGAAGCATATTACTTACCTGACCTCCGCATAGGACCATTCTATTGCAGCCCCATTGCACTGACGCCACATTCACCGGACAGGTTTGGGGCATGCTCCTGATTGATGGCAGAGGGCATCCCACATGACTTTCCACTTCTGATACAATTATCAGTGGTAAACAATCACAGGCATGCAGTAGCTGGCAAGGGTGCAATGCTGTTACCACAGGAATGACTGAAATTCAGGCAGTGGGGCTTAGAATGAATGTTGTTTGAGTTCAATATTAAAGAGGAACATGGTGTCAGAGTATCATCAGTACTTACCAAGATACTGTGGATTTCGGTCAACCACCTCACTCATCTCTCCCACAAGTTCTATACTAGTGTAGCGCACGGCAATGTGAACAGATTCTGGAAGCCTGACCACTGCATCCAGAACCTCCAGCAATGTTGGATTATTCTCTCTGCAAATGAATAAACCCACAGATGAAAGAAACCGTCAATGTTCTAGGGCCTTAAACAAAATTAAAGATGCATTTGTTTGTGTGCCCGACATATTCTATCAAATATTAACATTGTAATTATCACACTGTCCTTAAAGAGGATCAGACATTGGTTTATGGACAAAATAATGGTCAACTTTGTGCATTTCAATGTGTGGCTGGTGCAAAGCATGATCCCATATAACACACTAGTGCAAAATGTGCAAAAGGATTGTACCATTGTTTGCACATCGTATCATAAGCACTTTACTAGCACTGCAGCACTTTGCATTAGATCAGTAGTCGGATACACAATACATATGCATAAAATACATGATTTTTTTGTATACAGAAAGACTAATTTACTTTGGTTTATATCATGTTTAAAGGGGGGGGGGGTTCACTTTGCCCGGGGTGGTCTCCTGCTATTTTGTGAATGGATGATTTTAATGTGCTTGGGATTTTTATCAATAAATACTGATTATCTGGTTTGAAATAGTTTCTACTTGATTGGGAGGTGTTTTGGTGCAGTGGGTGGACCCTTGGCGGCAGCTGGAGCCGCTATTTTCTTTCTTTCTTTGATGTGAAGTACATATGGGGATTCCACCCACAGCACATAGCCTCAATGTTATTTGATATATGTGGATTTGTGGTGCACTGAATCAAAAGTTTCTTTTGGTCTTTGCAAAAGGATTGTAGATATATGCTGACAAAAAGGTCTGTGTCCCCCAGAACTAATGCAATAGTGACAAGCACATGACTAAATAAAACTCTCTCAGGATCTCTGAGTCTAAATAACCAACCTAAAAAACATAAAAGGTTATAAACATTTTTATAGGCTTACAATTTGCAAGAGACATGTGGAGGTAAAAGATGGCTACCTATGACTGGACCGTCTCTAACATACAGTACACATCTTATGCTGGCTATTCAACTAGGCTCCAGAATTTAAAGCTGACCCAAACCCAACAGTCAAAAGGGTCTTAAACCAGACCAACACAACAAACCGTGCTCTCCGTATCCCTCCCAAAGGGAAATTCAAATTGATGCAGATAAAAAATACCATTTTGTGAATACTCACCTGTAAAATGGGTATTATAAGTATGTCACACACCCCGCTTCAAAACATTCATTACATGTGGGTATACTGACCTGTAGATGGCGATCTTGCAGAGATGTCAATAAAAAAAGTAAGACCCTCCCGGCCCATAAATACCTGGGACCTCCGCCTCATTCCCCTGTATAAAGATAGCAGTAAGGTAAAGGGACCAGGAAAGCCAATTAAAACTAACAAAGGTTCACCATATAAAGGATCCAGAATACAAAAGCGCAGGGTGAAGCGGGGTGTGTGACATACTTATAATACCCATTTTACAGGTGAGTATTCACAAAATGGTATTATTCTAAGTATGTCACACAACCCGCTTCAAGACATTCCTTACATGTGGGAAATCCAATAGCAGTGTCCATAAAGGGCGGGGATCGAAAAAAAAAAAGGCAACGAGGCACAAACTTAAACCACTGCAGCTTGCAGAACCTTGCGGCCAAAAACAGCATCCGCTGAGGCCCGCACATCAACCTTGTAAGACTTGGAAAAAGTGAGAACCGAAGACCAAGTAGCAGCCTTACAAACCTGCTCAACAGAGGCCTGGTGCTGGAAGGCCCAGGACGCCCCAACAGCACAAGTAGAATGAGCAGTAACCCGAAAAGGGGGAATCTTCCCCTTAGCAGAATAGGCCCCAACAATGGCCTGGCGAATCCATTTACTAATGGAAGACTAAGCGGGAGCCAAACCCTTCCTAATCCCAGAGGGCACCACAAAAAAGGCGTCAGTCCTACGAAAAGGGGAAGTAGCCACCAAATAGTACTTCACACAGCGAACCACATCCAAAGAATGCAAAACCCTCTCCTTGTCATTGCTAGGCTTAAGACACAAGGAGGGTAGAACAATGTCCTGATTAAGATGAAAAGCAGAGACCACCTTAGGAAGGAAATCTAGCTTGAAGCGGAAAACAACCTTGTCCTGATGCCTCTCAAAGTTAAGGGGCCTTAATGGACAAGGCTGCCAACTCCGAAACACGCCGAACAGAAGTGATGGCAACCAGAAAAACAACCTTCTGAGTAAGCGTAGAAAGTGCAATATCCTGCAAAGGTTCAAAAGGAGGACCCTGCAAGGCAGAAAGAACCAAATTCAAATCCCAAGCTGGGAGCAAAGGCTTCCTAGGAGGCCGCACATGTGTAACCCCCTGGAAAAAGGTCTTAACCAGAGGATGAAGAGCAAAAGACTTTTGAAAGAAAACCGCCAGGGCAGAAACATGCCCTTTCAGCGTACTAAGCTGCAAACCTAGGTCCAGACCATGTTGCAGAAATTCCAAGACCCTAGGAATAGAAAACGCCCTGCAAGGCAAGGCCCTGACCTCACCCCAATCAATATAAGACCTCCTATAGTAGATGGCAGAGGAAGACTTCTTTCTAGCCCTAACCAGAGTCTGAATGACAGCATCAGAAAGACCTTCCTCCTTCAAGATGGAGGTTTTCAGCAGCCACGCCGTCAAAGCCAGCGTTGGTAAATTGGGGTAGGGAAGAGGACCCTGAGTGAGTAGATCCGGCAGAAGGAAGAACCTTACCACGTCTGCGAACCAAACCTGTCTTGGCCACCTTGGAGCCACCAGGATTGCTGACGTGCCCTCTATGGCCAGCTTGCGCACCACTTTGCCCACCATGGGAAACGGAGGGAACAGGTATAGAAACCCCAGATCCCTCCAGTTCAGAGCCAGAGGATCCCGCGAGAGAGACACAAATGCTGGAAGCTTGTGATTGTGACGAGAGGCAAAGAGGTCCACCTCCGGAGTCCCCCACCTGTGGCACAGCGACCGAAACACCTTGGGGCTGAGCGACCATTCCCCCCGGCGAGATGACCCCCTGCTCAGGGAGTCCGCCTCCGTGTTCTCCACTCCTGGAATGTACACTGCCGAGATGCATGGGACATTGCCCTCTGCCCAATCCAGGATCTAAGACACTTCCCTGAGGGCACGCATGCTGCGAGTCCCTCCCTGGTGATTAATGTAGGCGACCGCCGTCCGATTGTCCGACCAAACTTAAACCGGTAGTCCCCGTAACTGATGAGTCTAGTGAGCCAGAACCAATCTGATGGCTCTCAACTCCAGAACATTGATGGGATCGTGAGCCTCCTGAGGCACCCACAGTCCCTGAAACTGAGGTCCTTCCAAAATCCCCCCAACCTGACAGGCTGGCATCCGTGGTGACCGTCTCCCAACGAGGGGTCAGAAAAGACCTGCCCCTCGCCAGATTGCTTGGTTTTAGCCACCACCAAAGGAAACGCCGCACGCGGGGAGACATCAGAAAGGACTGATCCAATGACAACGGGGACCCGTCCCAGGCCGCCAAGAGATGGAGCTGGAGCGTCTGTGTGAAACTGGGCAAAGGGAACCGCCTCGAACGATGCCACCATCAATCCCACCAGTCGCATCCCTAGCCGAATGGACGGGCGGGGACTGGATAGAAGACGCTGAGTCAATTCCTGAATCAGAAGAACCTTGGCTCGGGGGAGGAACACCCTGGCCTGAGAAGTATCCAGAGACATTCCCAGGAACTCCACCACCCTGGAGGGAGAGAGGCAGGACTTTGGAGAGTTTCAGTTGGGTGATCAACTATCCCAAGTGGACACCACATTCCTGGTATCCAGCTGCGCCTGACTGAGGGAAGACGCCATGATGAGAAGATCATCGAAATAAGGCACGATACGGCTACCCCTGGCTCTGAGGATGGCCATCACTCCTGCCAACACCTTGGTAAAAACCCTTGGAGCCGAGGTAAGGCCAAACGGAAGAGCCACAAACTGAAAATGTCGATTTTCCACGGCAAACCTGAGAAATCTCTGGTGTGCCGGAAATATTGGAATATGCAGGTAAGCATCCTTGATGTCTATGGACGCCATGAAGTCCCCCTGACGAAGTGAGTGGATGGCTGAGCGCAGTTTCCATACGGAACTTCCGGGGACGAACGAACCTGTTGAGCAACTTCAGATCCAGAATGGGACGAACGGATCCGTCCTTCTTGGGCACCGTGAACAAATTGGAATAGAAGCCCAGGCCCCGGTCTGAGGGAGGCACCGGACAGATGACAGCCATGTCCAAGAGACTTGCTACTGCCGCCCGAAGCCCCTGGGCGGCCAGAGGATCTGACGGCACCCGAGAACTGAAGAATCTGGGAGGGGGCCGGAACCCGAATTCCAGCTTGTAACCGGAAGACACCACTTCCCGAATCCACCTGTCCGAGACCTCTTGGACCCAGACCCGGGAGAAGAGTTGCAGCCGTCCCCCCACCCGCAAGGGTGAGGGCGCCCGCTCATTGCCGAGCCGGCTTGGCAGCGGCTCCGGGCTTGGAGCCCCAACTGTGTCCTGGACGGGCCCGACCCCTGCCCCTAGGCCAGGAATCACCTCTGGACGAGGGGAAAGCCGAACCCCTGCCAACTCTAGCCCCACGAAAGGACAGAGAGAAGGAAGCCGCCCAAAAGGGGCGATGCTGCTTCTTACGCTGAGGTAACTTACCTCCCTTTGCCACCGAATCCAATCTCTCTCCAAAGAGCCGCAACCCCGCAAAAGGGAAGGGCCGTAAGCGACTTTTTGGACACAAAATCAGCCGCCCACTGGCGTAACCAAACCGACCGCCGGATAGCCACAAGCAAGGCCGAAGCTCTGCTACACATCACCAATGTGTCGCCAAGGCGGACAGCACAAAGGACAAAAATAACTCACAGCGCTTAAGGTCAGCAAACTCCTCACTAGTCGGGTCAAGCCCGGAAGAGGTCAACAGTCCTCTAACAACCGACCTGGCAGCTACCAATAAAAGCGCTGAAGCACAAACCGGCCGCAAGGCCGACCCAACACTGGTAAAACCATGACAAGCCATCTGGTCAATGCGTTTATCCTCACCATCCTTGAGGGTAGTGCACTCCGGAGAATGCAGGATTGAGGAGCTGGACAACCCCAAAACAGGAGCATCCACTTCGAGGGGGGATGACCAGTGCTTCACTGCGTCCGCCGGAAAGGGATATTTTTTGTCCCAACCCGAGGGGACACCCGGAAACCTAGTCGGCCTCTCCCATTCCTTGAGAATGATACCATCAAAATGCTTTTGATAAGGAAATTCCAAGCGCGGCTTGGTCACCTCAAAGAACAGCGGTGGAGTCGCCTCAGGGGGAGAAATAGCCAGGACCTCAAACATATGAGCCAGGACCCTAGAGGTATCCAAGGAATCCCCCTGGCCCTGCTCGGTATCAGAACCAACAAACTGCTGGTCATCGGAGCCCTCAGACTCCTCATACAGCTCCCCTTCCTCACACGGGGGACAATCAAACCAATCCAGGGAGTCAAACTCCTCCATATCAGAGGCCTGCGTGGCTGTATACAAATGTTTTCGCTTTGCCGTGACCTTTTTAGCAACGGCACTGGAAAACAATTTTTCAAGATTGGCCAATCTGGCACACACCTCAGATTGCGACTCCCCGCCAATGACCACATCACATGGGGTATGTGTCAAGCGGGGGGGAGACGGAGAGGAGACTGGGGGGGGGGGGAGACGGAGAGGAGACTGGCGGAGCAGAACCAGACGCCTGAGATCCGGACTGCCACATAATGGACCGTTGCGCACAGGGTACACAAAGAAATACATCATCCCCCAAAAGGGATACCCCACACCCCAAACACAGCCTGGATTACCCCGAGGGGGGCACAAGCCCAGTATACGGGGAAGCCTCCATATGGTGATTTTTAATATATATATATATATATATAAATATAGTGTCCCGAGGGAATTACGCAGTAATGCAACCCGGGATGCCCCTTTAAGTCCCGAGTGGGAGGAATTTTAAGCCAGCTAAATTTAACCAGGGACCCTAGGACCGGGAGGACCCCCCTTTAATAGGATCGATGGTCCACCTGGAACACACAAACAACACAGAATCAGACCAACATAGCAAATGTCCAAAGAGTTAATGACAGAGCATTGCCCAGCAACCCCAGGGAGGGGAATAATCAATAAAGAAAACTGATGGGCCACAGGCCACTCACCCAACCGTCACCCCTCCGGAGTCCCGCACGCCAGACAGTAGGGGGAGGGAAGGCGCGTAGTGTGCAGAGGAAGATGGAGGGCGGGCAGGCCGGCGCGGTTCGCGCGTCGCGCCCTCCCTCCCTCCCTCCCTCCCTCGTCCAGAAGCCGGGACCTGAAAACGCGGCGCGAGCAGCACGGGGGCGGGCCGTAGAGGCGCGCGAGCGCCCGGCCCCGCCCTGAGGGGAAGAAGTGCCTTTTGGGCGCCTTACAGCCGCCATGACAAAACGCCGGAGGCCGGCGCCGGTCTGTGTAGTAAAACCATGCAAAGTAAAGCACCTCACACACACACAATTATAATAAATAAGATGAATCCATAAGGGACCCCCCCCCCCCAAGGGTATCCGGGAGAGGGGGAATCCATGCTAGGGTAGGGGCCAAGGGACAGGGCATCCCAAACCGGGGTCATCAACCCGGTTAGCCGCCTACCCCTTGTTATGGGGTCTCACGGCTCCTGAGCACCTAGGGTGCCATCTACCATTGCCCGGACCAGCAGCCTAGGCTGGGAGGCAAGTAAAGTAAATAAAGGGATCCGGGCAGGAATAGAATAGAGGGCCGGGAGTCATCCCGGCTACCTGCAAGGAGGAGACATCATCTTCTGACTTGCTCGCCTCTGCAGAGATGAAAGACTGGGGAATGAGTGGGAAATCCCAGTTATTTATGGGCCGGGAGGGTGCCCAAGAAGGCTTTTTTTATTGACATCTCTGCAAGATCACCATCTACAGGTCAGTATACCCACATGTAATGAATGTCTTGAAGCGGGGTGTGTGACATACTTAGAATATTAATTAAATACCCCTTTCTTTCCCCAATTCCTGCTATGGTAAATATTAAAAGCAAAATGAGGTAAAGGTTTAGATGAACACATTTTCTGCTTGTCCCATGCTGGCTGTCAGGGGCCGATTTAGTTATTCTCCAGCACTTTGCATTCTCTGCTAAACCCCTATAAAACTTGCCCCCTTCTGCTGACTCATTCTCAGTCCCCTAAATTAATTCACTTCTGAGGGGACTGAGACACAGACAATGAGACATGCATGAATGAATCATCCTATGCTGTGCCGTTCACAATGGTTTATTAATATTAATATAAAGCAGGCTGAATAAAGACTAAATGAAAGGTGCTGCATATGGGGGGAGCCTAATTAAACCTTGTCCCTGGAATTTCCCTTTAAAGTGGACCAAAATTCAGGATTTTGACTGGGTTTTGGTCCTTTCTGAACCCCCCAGATCACCGAAGCCAACGCACCCCTTCACAGTCCTACGGCGCATACGCTGCCACTCGTCCAATCAGTGTGCTCGGAGCCGCTAACATCACGCCGTCTAAGCCTTCATCTAAGGCCAGCGGCTCAGAGCGCACTGACGGCCGCATCCCCCGCTTCCCTCTAACGGGGAGTGTGCCCGCACCGGCCATTTACAAATGCCTGGTACATGCGCCCTGCTAGAGGGATATCGGGAATGCAGCCAAGGCTTGCACATGCGCCGTTGGACTGGGAAACAAGATATGTATGGTACAACCTGGGGGGTTTCAAACAATGGGGCATCTCGATTTTGGATGCCCCCCAGGGGGGTGGTGTGAATCGATCGGCCCAGGAATCTTCTAGATTCCTGGACCAATCGGCATGGGTTTTGGTCCACTTTAAAGCCTGGAATCCCTGGGCTGATTGCCGGCTTTTCCTGAGAACATCCTGAATCGGGATGCCTCGCTGTGCGAGACCCTCCAGGCCACCTTTCCCCACCCCCAAAAGTGCATGAACGGACTCTCGTACAATCAGAGCAGGATTCTTTTTGGCAAGCGTGCAGCTGAGGATACAGCAATGCGCACTTCTCACCGAATTTAATCAGAGCCCTTTGTCAAATGACATAGTCAAGGCAAAAGGCTCTGGTTGGATGAGACCCCGCACATACACCGCTGAAGCGAGAAAATACAATTCTGTGATTACTCACCTGTAGAATTGGTATTATGAGTATACAGTACGTCCTGCTCCAAATCTATACTCCGCCAGATGGCGCTGGACTGCAGAGACATCGAAAATAGGCTCCTCCCGGCCCCTCAAATACCCGGGACCTCCCACAAATCCCCAGCATTGAAAAGCAGTTAATGAGAAGCCGGGAGAATTAAACAATCCAAACTATCAACTATAACAATGATAACAATCACCATACAGGGGATCCAAGAAAATGCAAACCAAGGGTGTGTTGGAGCAGGACGTACTGTATACTCATAATACCAATTCTACAGGTGAGTAATCACAGAATTGTATTATTCTTAGTATACAGTACGTCCTGCTCCAAATCTAATACTTACAGTTGGGACATCCAATAGCAGTGTCCATAAAGTAGGGTGGGATCCCAAGAAAAATCAACAGCAGACAGTTTAAACCACTGCCGGCTGCAGAACCTTTTGGCCAAAAGCAGCATCAGCTGAGGCCCTAACATCAACCTTGTAAAACTTTGAAAAGGTATGAACAGAAGACCAAGTAGCGGCCTTGCAAACTTGTTCAACAGAAGCCTAGTGCTGAAAAGCCCAAGAGGCACCAATAGCACGAGTGGAATGAACAGTAAGGCGGAAGGGAGGATTCTTCCCCTTAGCAGAGTAGGCCTGAATCACAGCCTGACGAATCAATTTGCTGATAGTAGACTTGGCAGGAGCCAAACCCTTCCTAGGACCAGAAGGGACACAATGTAGGCACACCAAACCCTGTAATAAATGGAAGAGGAAGACTTCTTCCTAGCTTTAATCAAGTATCCACAACTGAGGAAGATAGCCCCTTCTCCATCAAGATGGAGGTTTCAGCAGCCAAGCCGTCAAAGCCAGAGTTTGTAAATTGAGATGGCGTAGTGAGCCCTGAGTGAGCAGATCTGGCACCAAGGGCAGAGCGTACTGATCTACTGCCAGCTGCACCACGTCTGCGAACCACACTCTACCAGAATTGCTGGCACCCCTTCCAGAGCAATCTTGAGCAGAACCCTGCCCAGCAGGGGGATTGGAGGGAAGACATACAGGAACTGAAAATCCTGCCATGACATTGCTAGCGCATCCGAGGTCAAGGCCAGAGGATCCTGGGACAGAGAGACAAAAGCTGGGAGCTTGTGATTGTGGCCGGACGCAAACAGATCCACATCTGGTTGGCCCCAACGGTGACACAGAGATTGAAACATGCACGTGCTGCATAGGGGCCATTATCACTGGCGAGAGGTCCCCCTGCTCAGAGAGTCCCCCAGGCGATTTTCCACCCCTGGGATGTACACAGCTGATATGCAGGGGACATTGGCCTTCGCCTCAGGATCAGAGACGCTTCCTGGAGGGCCCCCTTGCTCCGGGTCCCTCCCTGATGATTGATGTAGGCAACTGCCGTCTGGTTGTCCAAGCACACCCGAACAGGCAGGCCCCGAAGGTGAGTAGTCAAGTGAGCCAGAACTAGCCTGATCGCCCGCAGTTCCAAGACATTGATAGGTGTGTGGGCCTCCTGAGGGCCCCACCTCCTCTGGAACCGCAGGGACTTCCAGAACCCCCCCCCCCCCAACCTGACAGACTGGCATCCGTGGTGACCGTCTCCCAGGAAGGGGCAAGAAAGGATCGTCCCCCTCAACAGGTTCCTTGAGTCCATCCACCACGAGAGGGACCTCCTGACCAGGGGGGAGAGCACACAGACCATGTCCAGGGACGCTGGGTCCTTGTCCCATACTGACAATAGGTGAAGTTGCAGAGGCCTCAAGTGGAACTGAGCATAAGGGACCGCTTCGAAGCATGCCACCATCAGGCCCACCAGCTGCATCCCCTGCCTGATGGAGGGATGGGGACAAGCTAAGAGGGACTGAGCCTGTGCAATCAGACTGTCCACCTTCTGTTGGGGAAGGAAGATCCTTGCCTGAACTGTATCCAGATTCATTCCTAGGAATGGAGTTACCAAGGAAGGGGACAGTGAGGACTTGGGGTGGTTGATCACCCATCCAAATGACTCCAGAGTGGACACCACCAGCTGAGTATCCAACTCTGCCTGACGTAGAGACTGGGAAGTGATGAGAATGTCGTCCAGATAGGGAAGCACGCGGACGCCCTGACATCTGAGCAGAGACATCACGCCGGCCAGCCCCTTGGTGAACACCCTGGAAGCTGAAGTAAGGCCAAAGGGCAAGGCCACAAACGGTTAGTGTTGATCCATTAGAGCGAACCTGAGGAACCTTTGATGACCTGGGAACACAGGAATATGAAGATAAGCATCTTTGATGTCCACAGAAGTCATGAAATCCCCTTGGCACAGGGAACTGATGGCACAGGGCAGAGTTTCCATGTGAAAGCGCCTGCCCCTGACAAACTTGTTGAGGATCTTCAAGTCCAGGATGGGCCTGACTGAACCATCTTTTTTGGGAACTGTGAATAGGTTGGAATAAAAGCCCTTGCCTTTTTCTCTTAAGGGGACCTGGCAGATGACCCCCAGCTCCAGGAGGCCTTGCACTGCTTGCACTAGCTCCTGAGCTGACACAGGGTCCTGAGAAATCCGGGTTCTGATGAATCTTGGAGGGGGACAGGCAGCAAACTCCAACTTGTAACCGGAGGACACTACCTCCTGAATCCACCGGTCTGAGACATGAAGCCTCCAGACGTGAGCGAAGTGCTGCAGCCATCCCCCCACCTGGATGGGTGACGGCGCCCCATCATGCCTGAGGGGGCTTGGGAGAAGATTTTGCTTTGGGACCCCAGGAGGAGCCAGGACGTCCACGTCCTCTGCCCCTACCTCAGAAATCTCCCCGGGCCCCAGGATAGGAAACCCCCCTTCCCTGTCTGGCACCACAGTAAGGGGAGGAGAAGGAACCCTGACCCCGAAAGGGCCGAGATTGCCGCCTGCGCTGGGGTAACCTGCCTCCCTTAGCAAAAAGGTCCAGGCGGTCCCCAAACAGGCACAGTCCTTTAAAGGAAAACCCAGCGAGGGCCTTCTTGGCAGCGTTGTCAGCAGCCCACTGGCGCAGCCAAAACGAGTGGCGTATAGCCACCACGAGGGCAGAAGTTCTGGCACACATTCTGATGGTGTCATCCAATGCGGAGAGGACAAAATTTACAAAAACATCACAACTGGAGAGTGCATTAAACACCTCACAAGGCAGATCATCAGGGGCACTATCAAGCATATTTCTGATAAGGGTTCTAGTGGCCACTGCAGTAATGGCAGAGGCACAGATCGGGCGCAGCGCCGTTCCCTGCACATGCAAAGGCGTGGGATGCCAGCTGGTCAATGCGCCGGTCCTCAGCATCCCACAGGGTAGTGGAGTCAGGGGAATGCATGACAGAGGTGTTAGATAGCCCTAGGATCGGGGCATCCACCTCGGGGGGGGGGGGGGGGTGGATGACCAACATTTAACCACCTCAGCAGGAAAGGGAACCCCGGGAAGTTTACTGGGGCGCTCCCATTCCTTGAGCTCAAGGTTATGGAAATGTGCCTGCTCGGGAAATTCCAAACGTGATTTTGCTGTATGGAAAAGCTCCCCTCTTTGCCTGGGAGCCGCAACAAGGATAGAGATGGACAGAACCTCAAAAATCTGGGTCAATAATCTGTCAGTGTCATCCGGGGCCCAGGGGTCAGAGCCAGAATCATCATGACCCCTTGGTCTCTCATCAGATGAGCCTGAATCAGAAAACAGCTCCCCTTCAGACGGGGTATAGCCACAAAGATTCAAAAACTCCTCAGTTGCCATAGGGAAAACAGTGACATTAGGCGTCAAGTGCCGCTTTTTAGCAAGGGCCTTACGCGCTAAGGACTTAGCAATTAACTGCTCAACAGTAGGCGAAGTGAAACGAGGTGCAGCCACTGGCAGGCCAGATAGCGCTATATAGCAAGGTAATGCCGCCGCCAAGCGCGGAACCAAGTCAGTGCACGGCAGCTGCAATTTTAAAAAGACAGTAAAGGCAAGTCAGTGCGGCGGCTGACACAAGACTAAACAGAATGGAAAGAGTGTAGAACACAGAATGCATAGCATACACATTTACACCCCCCCCTCTTTTTCCCCGAAGGCTACAAGGAGGATGAGGGAGGACAGCGGCCACTTAAACAGGGCCCACCGATGGGCAGGGGCAAGGGGGCACTAGTGCAGGAGGGGCATCCCATAGAGGCTCACCATAAGCCTGAACCGCCTACCCTTTGGTGTGGGATTGCGGTGGAGCAGCGCTCCTAAGCACCTAACAGCGGTGCTGCCTACCTTCACCCGACCAGCGCAGCCAAGGCTGGGAGGCATATTACTAGTGGAACGGGTGGGAATAGTCCTACAGGGCCGCAGGCTAATAGCCCCGCTCACCTGCGAGTAGAGAACCATTTCCCGTCCTTCGCAGCCAGACTGCAGAGAAATTCTGGGCATTTGTGGGAGGTCCCCGGGTATTTGAGGGGCTGGAAGGAGCCTATTTTCAATGTCTCTGCAGTCCAGCGCCATCTGGCGGAGTATATCCCAAGTGTAAGTATTAGATTTGGAGCAGGACGTACTGTATACTAAGAATAAAGTGAGTTTCAGTGAGTGGGGGGGGGGGGGAACCCACAGCGGGGCATGCTAATTTGGGATGCTCCCAGACAGGTCAAAACCCAAGAAAGTTCCCAAATTCCTGGGTTCTGCTCCACTTTAAACATCCTTAGATCCAACCTTTGGTATTAACAGTAGGTACTTTAATCATGTAATGCATTAGCTTGCCTAAACTTCTGCATGTAAGAACAAATAGATTGCAGTCAGCCAATGCTTACCACTTCCTTATTCATTATATTGCTACCAGTCAGGTGACTGCCAATGGCCAATTGGGTTTGTAAACCTAAATGGATAATGGTGGTCACATAACTGGCTGAAATCCAAGTGGATGAGAAAGTGGTGACTTGACTTTCATTCCCAATAATAACAACAATAGTAACAATGTTATTGACAATAGTAATAAAAAGATAATAAAAAAAGAAATGCACTTTGATACTTGCGGATCTATACTTTTGGCTATAGAAGCCATAATAAAAAGTACAGCCTCTGTGACTTCCCACGGTGGATTGCCATCTTTTAAAGTAGAATAAAGCTGTAACAAATGCAGATATGTACATGACCATCTAACCACACCACAAACAATATAGTATAACAGTTAAAAAAAACGTTTTGGCATTCCATTTAAAATAGCGTTTTAATCCTAAACGATTTGAAAATGAAATTAAATACAGTTTGATATTTGAAAGGAAAGATTTTTTATGTTTGCGGTGTCCACCTACGTAAAATAAAACAGGTTTTACGCTTTTAAAGCCTTCGTGTTGCCGAACACCAGCAAATTCAGGCCTCTGAACAGAAGAGCAGTGTTTTTCATTAAAGCCCAACAAAACCCATTCCAGACAGCTCTAGAGTCTAGGGCCCGTTGATTGCTCGACCTAGGGGCATCCTGCATTAGGTTTTGCAGTATGAAAACCCCTCATTACCCTCGTATAAACATCTTGATCAAAAAGTGCTGACTAAAGGGGGATGCTGTGGGGTGCTTCGGAGTGCAAGCAATTAAGGTTCAAGGGAGTGTACGGGGAAAACCAAGAGGTTTCACACAGTCAGTAAATTCCAAATAAGGATGCCCATGGGGTGGGGCGTGTGTACAACCCTTTAGTCATTTTTGACAGAACATCTGCTTTGAATGCCTCAAGACCATCGGTCACAGGCCTGTGTTTTGTCACGTTGTCCTTGGTGAGCAAGACATGAGGCTGTGAGGATGAGGAGGTCTTAAAAAAATTAATAATAGACATTACAAGTATAAAAAAAAATACACTTAAAGCGGACCTTAACCCTGAATAAGAGCATATCTTATATGTTTCCCACACCCTGTGTTATGAGCCTTTAGACATCCAAGATGGCGGCTCATGGAGCATCAGGCAGCCTGCAAACAGGAAGTGTCTTCTGACTCTGTCGCTCTGCATTTTGAGATTGCTGTGCTTTCACTGGCCCCAGCTCTGCTCAGCTTTAACCCCACCCCCAGTACTTTATTCCTCTCTCCTCTCCTCAGTATGTGTGGTGCTGCTGAGTCAAGATGGCAGCGCCCGTGTCCTAGAGTCCTGAACAGAGTTGCAGCCCAGTGGGGGAAAGAATAATAAGTGATTAAAAACTTAGACTATATTAATTTTAGATGCTGGGGTATAGTTGTTTAAGGATTTTGGATTTTCATTAAATCATGCTGAAGGTCCGGTTTAAAGTGGACCAACACCCAGGATTTTGACTATCCTGGGTTTTGGTCCACTTCGGCGGGGCACCCCGATCGGGGGTGCCCCGCTGTGTGAAACCCCCCAGAAACCCCAAAAAACTCACCTCTCCCCGCTCCCACGTGAACGCCGCAGCCAATCCCCGCCAACGTCTAGGCGGGGGACAGGAACGTACAAGCCTCTTCCGCCGCCGCCTCCCGCGTGTCACTCTCGGCGCCCGCGCCGGCCATTCACAGAGGGCCGGCGCGGGCGCGCGGGAGGCGGCGGCGGCAGAAGAGGCGGCGGATCAGGTAAGGTCTTTTTGGGGTTTCTGGGGGGTTTCACCCCGTGGGACATCCCGATCTCGGATGTCCCGCGGGGTGGGAGGTGATCGGCCCGGGAATCTTATAGATTTCCGGGTCGATCACCCCTGGGTGTTGGTCCACTTTAAGATGTGATTTGTTCAGGAAAGTGTTTGGAATCCATGTGCCACACACAACAATAAAAATCCAGAAAGGTTATAAAAATGTACCTGAGAGAAACATTCAATGGATCCCACAAGAAAAATCAGGTCTTTCACCAGATCTGAAACTCTCATACGGAACTCTCCAAAGTCATCAGTATCTTCAGGGACTCCCTCCTGTGGCAAAATACATGGTGAGCCATTTTGTTTTACATAATTAAAACAAGACCAAAAACCTGGAATTCATAGCTGGGCACTACATTCAAAATGATAGAAAATGTATTAAAGCGCAATCATTAAAAAACACATAAAACACACATCCAACAAGGGTTAAAAACAAACCAAACCTGGATAAATAATTAATATTGCAAATAACAATTGATATAATATATACAAATCTAGTAATGACTGTGGTAAGAGTTTCCTAATTATCACAAAAATATTATATAAAGAATGCTCCTGCCCCCAACTGGTTATCTATAATCATTACACCTACAATAATACTCCTAATGAATATATATTCTTATAAGTTACTAAAAAACCTAATAGTGCTAAATTCATAATACTACTATCTACCAACTATATATCTATGTGTAAAGGAAGTGTAATACTAAATATAACTAATATAAATAATTATAAAGTGCAACTTGCCTATCTATTAGATAATACATAGCTAATATAACTCCTATTTAAAAAAAGTGCAAAGTGCTGGTAAACTTGTTTTATGCCCAAGAGAGGGTCCCAAGACTTTTAAAGGGTATATAAGAGAGGGAGCAAGGAATAGCAAAACAATTCAATACATATCAAATCATCATAAAGGCACAACTCTATTACCACCGAAATAACATATCCAGGAATGTAAACAAGCATAATTACTAAACAAAAACATTTTAAAGTTCTAGGATCCTCACTCCCACTGCTCTCATACATTCAGGTCTCCTGGGCAGGTAGGGCACATAGCAGGAATGCTGCGGCAAAGAGCAGCACTCTGCTGCCTATATGATCCCGAGACTAGGTGAATTTTACAAATTTAGGGGTGCCCCAAGGAAGGGCATCAGCTAGAGACTTAAAGCGATCCAAAACCCACTGAACTTCAGAAATACATTTGGCCAAAGCCCCTACGGATCCTCCCTTCTTTAGGTGTAGAAAGAAATGTTTTTTTTGGCTTTTCAAAATGTTCTGAACACTGATTTTTGTGAATGGATAAAGGGAGGAGGCGGAGCTTCACAGCTAACACAGGCGGAATTATCTGAGATTAGAGTGCATCAGGGGCAGTGAAAAATAAATTCAGGGAATGTTAGTATAAATGTACACTCGGGTTAGGCTATTAGCATCCTTACCCTGTACTACTAACTGCTACATGATCCTACCACTGGCAATCAGCAGTACTTCCAAGTTTACCTTAGTAATCCTGCTCAGCAAGTGTTTCATCATTACTTTTATTCCTGCACAGAGAATATAGCTAGAGATGGTCTTTAAAGTGGACCAACATCCATTTTTAACAAAACCGTTAGTGCGCACACGGTGGTTGGGGTGGGGGCAGGGCACATTGGCAGACGGGAGCGCGCACATTGCAGCGAGCACTGGCTCCAAGCGGCAGGCCTAGACTTGGGGACGTGTTTTCGCTGCTGCAGCTGCGGCCCCGCTGGCTTCAGTGGCCGATTTGGGTGAAGGGGATTGTCTTTATTTTCTTTTATTACATGGGCAATATCGCTAATGGGGGGGAAGCTAATTTTTTTTTTTTAAGGGGCCGGAGTGGCTCTTTAACTCTTGCACCTCCCTGTGGCAAATTCAGATGCATGAAAACATCAGAACATTGTTTTGGCTTTCACACATGGACTTACATGATCTGGATCTAGTTGACAGTGCCTTGCTAGAGCATGAAGAAGCCTCTGTATGTATGGTTTAAAGATACTGTGCAGAACTGCATCATTTATTTTATAAAGATGCTCTCCCAGTCGATACCAAAAGTTAAAGGAGATTTCAACCACCTGTATAAAAAAAAAATATATATATATATTAGTTTAGATATATATTAGTTTAGATTACTTACATAAATACACAAACAGCACAGCAAATATGTAACTAATCTGTGGATAAAACATTAGGATAGCTGATAATTCCAGGTTCAGTTTGACCCTCCATTGATTATTAATGGCAGTCTCCCCCCAGATGCCGGATTCTTTAATCTCTTTTATGCAGCCCAAGCTGAGCCCTTTCAGTGTCCTCACCAGGTTTCTAAATGTGTTGTTTATGCGTCTGTTCACATATTAGGCCACTGACCTGGGGTGTTCTTCCACTTTCCTCTTTTTGCTTTGGATGAATGAGGTGAATTAGACAAATGGAATTATTTCTGTTGGCTTCCGTAAAGGAAGTTCATGGAATGGAAAACTCATAGGTGGACCAAATCCCAGGATTTTGACTTTCCTGGGTTTTGGTCCATTCCCTCTGGGTGCCCCGCCATGTGAAACCCCCCAGATCGCCGAGCGTCACTCACCTGCTCGTCCAATCAGCGCTTGGAGACGCTCCGCATCCCCCGCTTCCCTCCGTGCCCGCACTGGCCAATCACAAATGCCTGGCACAGGAACACGCCCTGCTAGAGGGATAGCAGGGATGCGGCTCACGCATACACCATTGGACCAGGAAGCAAGGTAAGGGTATGAGGCGACCTGAGGGGTTTCATACAGTGGGGTATCCCGATTTTGGATCCCCCGGGGGAAGGAAATCAATCTATAAGATTCCAGGGCCGATCACGCTGGGTTTTGGTCAACTTTAAGGGGTCTGGAGAACTGGACAAAGGAGCCAAAATACTTGCTGCTAAAGCAAAGAAAAGTCAAAAGAAATGAACCTCCATATAATTCATACTGTACTGTCTAATGAAAAGCAGTTTGAATGCATTACTCTAGCTATTGACATACCTCATATTGAGGGTGACCAGCACAGATTAAAAGAAGTTCTAGCGTTCTGAGGTTTCCAAGATCACGACCAGGAGAGGACACAATTTTTTCCAGAAATGTTTCACACAATTCTGTAAACATTCGGCAATAATTCAACACCCTAAAAAAGGAGAAGACAGGTGAGCATACAGCAGTATCTCATAGAAAAAAAAGAAAGTATTATAGAACATATGGCATATAAAAGAATCAATAATGCTCTTCTTCAACAATGTAAAAAATATAAAATCACAACAAACAGCTCTTAAAAAAAAACTTACCTTTACCCGTGCCAGCGGTGGATGCGTGGGCTCTCTTCCAATGAGAGCCGTCTGGCGTCATTCATCAAACTGCTTTTGTGGTTGTGGATGGGGAGAATGCGCTATTGCGCACCCCCTGCGTTATGCGTATGCCATTCAGATAGGCTGAGGTGGGAGCATGCATGTTGCCCTAGCCTATCGAACTACTGGGTTTTGGGGGGGGGGGGGGGGTGCAAAATATTTGGTGCGTGCCAGTTATGGTGAGAGATGCCACCGTCAGCTGAGCATGCATCGTCTTTTTAGACACAGAGCTCGGCTATAGTGAGTGGGAGAGGCCACATCCCCAGTTCCCTTTAGACGTGGGAGTGCTCCTTGGGCACAGCCTATCTGAATGGCGAGATGCATGAATGTGCAGAGATGCTGGGGATCTGCCGAATGATGTTAATACAGAGGATTTTGTTTTGCTTTAAAATAGGCAAATGAGAAATATGCATTTGGAGGTTACCATATGCACCATGTTGCAGAGGGTTACATTTAGTGACAGGTAAACTTTGATTCTGCAGAAACCTCCAAATATAAAGGACAAAATGAACCTGTATAACCACAAAACTGACAACTATATTTCAAGTAAGAGTGTATTGTAGATAATGAAATTGGGGCAACATTAAACACGTGTCTTTTCCACCTCTCTTCATTTAGCTGACAAGTGCACAATTCCAGAGGCTTCTCTCATTCATATGCTCCCATGAAGCAACGGATCGCCCTCCACAGACTGCATAATGTGAACCATGATAAATGGGGCTTAAGAGAGGCCTGAGTCAGCGAGCAGACGCTCCAAACTTGCACGCTTTAACACAGGAGCAAGTTTATTTGTAACTTCATACCTCAATTTCAATTTGAGGTTTAAGTCTTAAGATCACACAAGGATTTTTGAGGATTTATAATTAGTTTAGATTTTCTTTTCCATCGATTTAGGTAGAGAAAATATCTTTAAACCAAGTCAAAACTTGAATATAAATACTCTTTTTTTTTTATTTCTATTCACATAAAACAATTTAAAAAAATATTAAAAAAAAAGCATAGTACCATAAAGCAGAACAAAAGCCAGCAGGGGCTGGCTTGTAGTCTAGAACAGTGGTCCCCAACCCTGTCCTCAAGGCCCACCAACAGGCCAGGTTTTGCAGATCTCCACAAAGATGCACAGGTGGAGTAATTAGTGCAGCTGCAGAGCAATAGAGCTGGCTATTTGGAGATCCTTGAGGACAGGGTTGAGGACCACTGGTCTAGAAGACTCCAAGGCGGCCGCTGGCTTTTCCCTGTGAGAAACCCCCAGTTCCCCATTAAAAACTCACCCTGCGCTGATCCAATGCTGCATGCTCGGGCTCTCGACGAATGAAAGTCACCTGCTGTGACTGTAATTTGACAGACGGGGCTGTGGCGGGAGGCATACCTTTCCCCGGTCACATGCCCAGGCTTTCGTCCAATCAGCGCTGTATGTAATGCATAATAATGCCCAGCATCTGTTCACACACAGAGCCCGCCTCAGGCCAGAGATGCTGGGGATCCGGCCAGCATTGCTTACATCGCCGTGAGAGCAAGGCTAAAGGTAACTTTTGTGTCACCCCAGGGGATGGCCAGCGGCTTGCCCTGGAGTCTTTTAGACTAGGGCTGCCCAGGTTTTTGTTCCACTTTAAGTAAATACTATAACTATAATTTAACCCATTTCCACAAAAACCGGAGGTTTGCTTTGGTTTAACATTTTTACAAGATATCCTAGTCAGTCCAAATTCAGTTTAAAACAGTTGTGCAGGACAAAGTCAATAAAGAGATGGTCAAAAGTGCATAAAAGTGGAAATATTTATGTGAGCCTGAGCACCCAGCCAGCTGCTAAACTAGTGCAAATAACTAAGAACAGTGATAAATATGGGGACCCTTGAAGTTTTCTAACTACCCTGCTAAGGAATAAAGTTAACTTTTACTGTATCTTACTTATCCATATCCTCTCGAGCCACTGCCATGTGATAGGCCACTTCAAGTGTGAGCACACCCTGGAACAGCTGTGTGCCTAGGCTGAGGTGTGTCTCCACATTCTCAATGGCATAAAGGGCAGAGCAGACACAATCAGATGCAGCTTCATGTAAATTAGACGAGGTCTGGTCCTGTTGCTAAAACAAAACAAAAAAAACAAAAAAAAAAAAAAAACACGACATTGCTTAAATATGCCAAACTTAGTTTTGGGTTTATTATTTTTTTGGAGTGATGGTTATAACAAATCCAACGCTCTTTTTTCCCTCTATGATCCAATGAGATTAACCAACGCTTCCCCTCGGAGAATGAACATTTCAGCAGCACTAACCCTTCACCTCAAGTGACAAGGAAAAATCCATGGTTGTCGCCAGGAAGGAAGTGGTGGCAGAGCTTGTGTTTTCAGTATCAGACATGTTGAGTCTCCAAAGACACGAAGTGATAATAAAACTCCACAACACAAAATACATTATAGTTGGCTGACCTTTCCCCTTTTATTCAATTTGGCTTATAGCTAGAACTCCTCTGATGCCACTCACTAGTTCACACCTGTTAGGTACCACATGCATTTCTGTGTTCGCAGCAGATGTACTGGTACCGCAAAAAAAACTCCAGCAATGGAACCTCTGTGGCCCCTTTCACAACCCTCCGCTGCGGCAGTAGGGGGAAAAACGCGTCCACAAAGAGTCCTGCCTGCTGCACCCTGGGCACAAACACCTCACATTAATCAGGGATATTAATTAAACCGCAAACGGAAAAAAGTGAGCATATAGCGCAATTCCTGCGCATGCTGGACAGGTCTGAATGTAGCCAAATACAACTTTTTAAAATGACAGAAAACGTGTCTATTGTTGATTATAGATTCATTGTAAAATGTTTACTTTGAAACACAAGTGACACTTTTCTTTAACTTCAAAGTATTAACCTAGTACAAGAGATGAGTCCCTGTTCTACCTGCAAGATAAAGAGCTAAGGGAGGGACTGGCTGCTGTGTGCCCCATCCTCCTGATGTGCAGCAGAATGTGTATTGAGACATAGCTCTCAGCACTGTGCAATATGGGGTTGGGCGCATTCAGTCAGCAAAAGCAAAGTCCAGGGCAGCGCCTGTTGTAACCCTTACGTGTCAATACACACAAGAAGGACAACATGCTTTCTCTAATCAAAGATTCAAAATGTTCAGCAGCTCTAATATTAAAGGAGCATTTAGTACCTGGCTCCAGGCATTTGACCAGCACTGAGATGTGGGCGTGGGGAAACAGAGGGTAAAGCTGCAAGCAATCCTGTGATTTAGTACCACACCCTAATGACTTCCATTTAGAAAGGCTTACAGAGCGGCATGGTGCATCAGTAAACAGGATTACATTCCCAAATGTTAGTCAGTAGCTACCTATTTTTCAAGTTAAACCGGACCTTCAGCATGATTTAATGAAAAGCCCAAACCTTTAAAAACTATTCTTTGACATCTAAAATGAATATGTTGCATACTTTTAGTTGCTTACTTATTATTCTTTCCCCCACTGGGCTATAACTCTGTTCAGGACTCTAGGATACGGGCGCCGCCATCTTGACTCAGTGGCATCACATACTGGAGGAGAGGAGAGCCGGATAAGGTGCAGGGGGTGGGGTTATATCTGTGCATTGCACAGACAGAGCAGAGGTGGGGTTAGGAAAAGGAGAGCAATCCCAGAATGCTGAGCGGTACAGTCAGAAGACACTTCCTGTTTGCAGGCTGCCTGATGCTCCATGGGACGCCATCTTGGATGTTTAAAGGCTCATAACATGCAGTAGAAGCAGGTAGGATGATTTTTAATGTGAGCAATCTGTATGTACAGGGTGGGGGAAACATATAAGATAAGCTCTTATTCAGGGTGAAGGTCCGCTTTAATTATAACAGTAATAAAAAAAAATACAATTCTGTGATTACTCACCTGTAGAATTGGTATTATGAGTATACAGTACGTCCTACTCAAAATATAATACTTACAGTTGGGATATACTCCGCCAGATGGCGCTGGACTGCAGAGACATCGAAAATAGGCTCCTCCCGGCCCCTCAAATACCCAGGGACCTCCCACAAATCCCCAGCATTGAAAAGCAGTTAATGAGAAGCCGGGAGCATTACACAATCCAAATTATCAACTATAACAATGATAACAATCACCATACAGGGGATCCAAAATAATGCAAAACAAGGGTGGGTTGGAGCAGGACGTACTGTATACTCATAATACCAATTCTACAGGTGAGTAATCACAGAATTGTATTATTCTTAGTATACAGTACGTCCTGCTCCAAATCTAATACTTACACGTGGGACATCCAATAGCAGTGTCCATAAAGTAGGGTGGGATCCCCAAGAAAAATCAGCAGCAGACAGTTTAAACCACTGCCGCCTGCAGAACCTTTTGGCCAAAAGCAGCATCAGCTGAGGCCCTAACATCAACCTTGTAAAACTTTGAAAAGGTATGAACAGAAGACCAAGTAGCGGCCTTGCAAATTTGTTCAACAGAAGCCTGGTGCTGAAAAGCCCAAGAGGCACCAATAGCACGAGTAGAATGAGCAGTAAGGCGGAAGGGAGGATTCTTCCCCTTAGCAGAGCAGGCCTGAATCACAGCCTGACGGATCCACTTGCTGATAGTAGACTTGGCAGGAGCCAAACCCTTCCTAGGACCAGAAGGGACCACAAAAAGAGCATCAGTTTTCCTGAAAGGTGCAGTAGCCACCAGATAGTACTTCAGACACCTAACCACATCCAAAGAGTGCAAAACTCTCTCCTTAGCATTGCTAGGATTAGGGCACAAAGAAGGAAGAACAATATCCTGATTCAAATGAAAGGCAGACACTACCTTAGGCAGAAAATCAGGTTTGAAGCGAAACACCACCTTGTCCTGGTGCCTCTCATAGTAGAGGGGCTGAATGGAAAGCGCTGCCAACTCAGACACACGCCTAGCAGAAGTGCTAGCCACCAGAAACACAACCTTGAGCGCAAGAATGGCCAAGGCATCATCCTGCACAGGTTCAAAGGGAGCACCATGCAAGGCTGACAGAACCAAGTTCAGATCCCAAACAGGCACCATAGGCTTACGTGGGGGACGCACATGAGTGACCCCCTGGAGAAAAGTCCTGATGTGCTGAGCAAAGGACTTCTGGAAAAAAAATAGCCAGGGCAGAAACCTGACCCTTCAGAGTACTGAGTTGGAGTCCCATCTCCAACCCATGCTGCAGGAACTCCAGAATCCTGGGAATAGAGAACACACGACAGGGAAGAGACCTAGACTCACACCAGTCAATGTAGGCACACCAAACCCTGTAATAAATGGAAGAGGAAGACTTCTTCCTAGCTTTAATCAAAGTATCCACAACCGAGGAAGACAGACCCTTCTCCATCAAGATGGAGGTATCAGCAGCCAGGCCGTCAAAGCCAAAGTTTGTAAATTGGGATGGCGTAGCGAGCCCTGAGTGACCAGATCTGGCACCAACGGCAGAGCGTACTGATCTACTGCCAGCTGCACCACGTCTGCGAACCACACTCTTCTTGGCCACCTGGGGGCCACCAGAATTGCTGGCACCCCTTCCAGAGCAATCTTGCGCAGAACCCTGCCCAGCAGGGGAATTGGGGGATTGGAGGAAAGACATACAGGAACTGAAAGTCCTGCCATGACATTGCTAGAGCATCCGGAGGTCAAGGCCAGAGGATCCTGGGACAGGGAGACAAAAGCTGGAAGCTTGTGATTGTGGCAGGACGCAAACAGATCCGCATCTAGTTGGCCCCAACGGTGACACAGAGATTGAAACACCCTGCTGCATAGGGACCATTCTCCCTGGCGAGAGGTCCCCCTGCTCAGAGAGTCCACCAGGCGATTTTCCACCCCTGGGATGTACACAGCTGATATGCAGGGGACACTGGCCGCTGCCCAAGTCAGGATCAGAGACGCTTCCTGGAGGGCCCCCTTGCTCCGGGTCCCTCCCTGATGATTGATGTAGGCAACTGCCGTCTGGTTGTCCGAGCGCACCTGAACAGGCAGGCCCCGAAGGTGAGTAGTCAAGTGAGCCAGAACTAACCTGATCGCCCGCAGTTCCAAGACATTGATAGGTGTGTGGGCTTCCTGAGGGCCCCACCTCCCCTGGAACCGCAGGGACTTCCAGAAACCCCCCCAACTTGACAGACTGGCATCCGTGGATCTGCCCCCCAACAGGTTCCTTGAGTCCATCCACCATGAGAGGGACCTCCTGACCAGGGGGGAGAGCACACAGACCCGGTCCAGGGATGCTGGGTCCTTGTCCCATACTGACAATAGGTGAAGTTGCAGAGGCCTCAAGTGGAACTGAGCATAAGGGACCGCTTCAAAGCACGCCACCATCAGGCCCACCAGCTGCATCCCCTGCCTGATGGAGGGATGGGGACAAGATAGGAGGGACTGAGCCTGTGCAATCAGACTGTCCACCTTCTGCTGAGGAAGGAAGATCCTTGCCTGAACTGTATCCAGATTCATTCCTAGGAATGGAGTTACCAAGGAAGGGGACAGTGAGGACTTGGGGTGGTTGATCACCCATCCAAATGACTCCAGAGTGGACACCACCAGCTGAGTATCCAACTCTGCCTGATGTAGAGACTGGGAAGTGATGAGAATGTCGTCCAGGTAAGGCAGCACGCGGACGCCCTGACATCTGAGCAGAGACATCACGCCAGCCAGCACCTTGGTGAACATCCTGGGAGCTGAAGTGAGGCCAAAGGGCAAGGCCACAAACTGGTAGTGTTGATCCATCAGAGCGAACCTGAGGAACCTTTGATGACCTGGGAACACAGGAATATGAAGATAAGCATCTTTGATGTCCACAGAAGTCATGAAATCCCCTTGGCACAGGGAACTGATGGCAGAGCGCAGAGTTTCCATGTGAAAGCGCCTGCCCCTAACAAACTTGTTGAGGATCTTCAAGTCCAGGATGGGCCTGACTGAACCATCTTTTTTGGGTACTGTGAATAGGTTGGAATAAAAGCCCTTGCCTTTTTCTCTTAAGGGGACCTGGTAGATGACCCCCAGCTCCAGGAGGCCTTGCACTGCTTGCACTAGCTCCTGAGCTGACACAGGGTCCTGAGGAATCCGGGAACTGATGAATCTTGGAGGGGGACAGGCAGCAAACTCCAACTTGTAACCGGAGGACACAACCTCCTGAATCCACCAGTCTGAGACATGAAGCCTCCAGACGTGAGCGAAGTGCTGCAGCCGTCCCCCCACCCAGATGGGTGAGGGCGCCCCATCATGCCTGAGGGGGCTTGGGAGAGGATTTTGCTTTGGGACCCCAGGAGGAGCAAGGACGTCCACGTCCTCTGCCCCTACCCCAGAAATCTTCCCAGGAAAGGAAACCTCCCTTCCCTGTCTGGCACCACGGTAAGGGGAGGAGAAGGAACCCTGACCCCGAAAGGGCCGAGATTGCCGCCTGCGCTGGGGTAACCTTAGCAAAAAGGTCCAGGCAGTCCCCAAACAGGCAGAATCCTTTAAAGGGAAAACCAGTGAGGGCCTTCTTGGCAGCGTTGTCAGCAGCCCACTGGCGCAGCCAAACCGAGCGGCGTATAGCCACCACGAGGGCAGAAGTTCTGGCACACATTCTAATGGTGTCATCCAATGCTGAGAGGACAAAATTTACAAAAACATCACAACTGGAGAGTGCATTAAACACCTCACAAGGCAAATCATCAGGGGCACTATCAAGCATATTTCTGATAAGGGTTCTAGTGGCCACAGCAGTAATGGCAGAGGCACAGACCGGGCGCAGCGCCGTCCTCGCACATGCAAAGGCGTGGGATGCCAGCTGGTCAATGCGCCGGTCCTCAGCATCCCGCAGGGTAGTAAAGTCAGGAGAATGCATGACAGAGGTGCTAGATAGCCCTAGGATCAGGGCATCCACCTCGGGGGGGGAATGGCCAACACTTCACCACCTCAGCAGGAAAGGGATACTTCCTATCCCAACTTTTTGGAACCCCGGGAAGTTTACTGGGTCGCTCCCATTCCTTGAGCACAAGGTTATGGAAATGTGCCTGCTCGGGAAATTCCAAACGTGATTTTGCTGTATGGAAAAGCTCCCCTCTTTGCCTGGGAGCCACAACAGGGAGAGAGATGGACAGAACCTCAAAGATCTGGGTCGATAATCTGTCAGTGTCATCCGGGGCCCAGGGGTCAGAGCCAGAATCGTCATGACCCCTTGGTCTCTCATCAGATGAGCCTGAATCAGAAAAGAGCTCCCCTTCATCAGATGGGGTATAGCCACAAAGATTCAAAAACTCCTCAGTTCCCATAGGGAAAACAGTGACACTAGGCGTCAAGTGCCGCTTTTTAGCAGGGGCCTTAGGCGCTAAGGACTTAGCAATCAACTGCTCAACAGTAGCCAGTCTAGAAGACACATCAGGCTGAGAATCCCCACTAGTATGCAACTCAGTAGGAGTGAGATTTAAGCTTGGGGGAGTAGGCGAAGTGAAACGAGGTGCAGCCACTGGCAGGCCAGATTGCAATGCAAGCACCTGCTCAGCACAGGGTACACAGACCCACACCTTGTCAGCGTCAGCATGAGGATGCCCACACGCTACACACAGCCGGTCTTGTCCCAAAGGGACCCCGGTCACATTATCCTGGGATGCCTCCATATGGTGATTATAGCGGCGCTATACGCCGATAGGGAATAACGCTATATAGCAACCCCGGATGCCCCAATAACCCGCTAGGGAAGTGGGAGTATTAACAAGGCCTACAAGTTATATACTAATACAGGGCCGGGAGAAGCCAAAAAGGGTTCGCCCCGCCTGAAAGACATAAGCAGACAAGACCTGTAAGCACACAGTAACAAAAGTGAAAAAGATATATAGCCGCCCGCGAGGGCACTTACGGACCGCGGTAGGTAGGGGTCCGTCGCGCATGGGCCAACCAAGCAGGTTAAATATGGCGTCGGTATACCTCGAGGGGCGGGCCGGTATCAGCAATGACGCGGAGCGCACCACAGACGGGCCCCGCCCCCGAAGAGCGCGAAGCCAGAATGTGCAAGCAGCCAATGCAGCGGCAATTTTGAAAAGACAGTAAAGGCAAGTCAGCGCGGCTGACACAAGACTGGACAGAATAAAAAGAGAGTGTAAAACACAGAATGCATAGCATACACATTTACACCCCCCCCTCCTCTTTTCCCCCCGAAGGCTACAAGGAGAATGAGGGAGGACAGTGGCCACTTAAACAGGACCCACCGATGGGCAGGGGCAATAGTGCGGGAGGGGCATCCCATAGAGGCTCACCATAAGCCTGAACCGCCTACCCTTTGGTGGGGGATTGCGGTGGAGCAGCGCTCCTAAGCACCTAACAGCGGTGCTGTCTACCTTCACCCGACCAGACTAATAGCCCCGCTCACCTGCGAGTAGAGAGCCAATTTCTCGTCCTTCGCAGCCAGACTGCAGAGAAATTCTGGGGATTTGTGGGAGGTCCCTGGGTATTTCAGGGGCCGGGAGGAGCCTATTTTCGATGTCTCTGCAGTCCAGCGCCATCTGGCGGAGTATATCCCACGTGTAAGTATTAGATTTGGAGCAGGACGTACTGAAGAATAAAACAAATATACAATTAAGTTTGAAAGTATATAGCCGAGTCCAACTTACCAGGACCTGGAAGAGCAGCATTAAGAGACGATTGTTTGCCATGAAGTTACTGTCCAAAACCCCCAAGTTAAACCAGCTGCCTAAACATTTAAATGTTTTGATCAGCATTTTCTCGTTATCCATAGCCTTCTCCACACAATTCATCTGGAAGATAATAGAATAGAAAACCCTTATTAAAAAGAAAAGACTAGAGCAAAGTGGCTAGTATATTAAAAGGAAATGACTTTATAGAATATTGGAATCTTTGCCATACTTACAAAATGGGTGTTCCGGGCGCAGGGAGGCATCTCGATTGTGGATGCCCCCTGTGCATTAACAGCCACAAACGGGACAAATATTACCTTTCTCTTCAATCCCCCAGAGAAATCCAGTGTGGCGATTGCCCACCATGGTCACGTGGGTGCCGGCACTCGGAACATTTTGAAAAATGGGTGTTGTCCACGTTTAAAGTGGACCAATCACCACTGAGCTCGTCCCTGGATTCTAAAAGACTCCAGGGACGGGATTTGGGATGACCCACTGTGTGACCCTCCAGATTGCTTCTTACCTTTTCGCCAGACCCTTGCCGCAGCACCATCCCTGCAGCTGCGTGCAGGGAAAACCGGGGATGCAGCTACAGCCACTCCCTTTGCCAATGTGCAGTCCAAAACAATTAATATGCAAAGCATAAAGCATTCATTGGTCGAGCGCCTCTACACCATAGAGTGGAGTGGACGAGCTGGGGTGTTTCACTCAGTGGGACATCTCAAACCTGAAAGACCCAAGGACCAATCACCAGGATAGTGGAAATCCTAATGATTGGTCCACTTTAAAGTTAAAAAAGGCATATACTCTCCTTCCTCTTGGTAGCAGCTGGAGCGGTGTGTACCCCACCGCCTCATACAAAGAAAGTCACAAAAGCAGTGCCTGGCACACCCACCCTCTACTGCAGTAAATAGAGTGGTACACTCCAGTCATTGCAGTGGGGAATGCTCACAGAAGACCAGATGTGCACAGGCTGATTGCTAAGACATTTAGCTGCTGCAATGGAGTAAATTGTATAGGCTTTTTTATGTTGATTTTACAGTCCTTTTATTACATTTCTGTCCAGTATCAGCACTGACTGGTACATTGTCAGGTTACACAGATGTGAGCTACAGCATAAACTTTCAGACAGGGAGACATTTTGATCATCTAGAAAAGTCTGTAAAATAATTACCAAAAGGGACACAACAGTGCTAGAATAGTAGGCCAAATCTTCAATGATCTCAGAGCGCCGGTTAGCACCAATGCGCAGAGAGCGGCTATGAACCTCCTCTGGTAGCACAGTAAGGATCTCTAAGAGGAAAGGCAATGCTGCGGCATCATTACCATACCTGGAAGTCAGAAAGGTCTTGTTAGTCAGCAGTGTGTAATATACAATCACTACAGACAAGAGAAAAGCAACACAAGACAAGCCATAGGATATGAAGAAGCAAATACTTACGACTCTACAAGGGTTTGAACACAGCCTTTCCATGAAGCCATCTGCAAGGCAAGATCTGCTATTGCTAAAGCCAGCTGGAAAATAAGAAGGTTTGGTTAGAGTGGGATCTCTCAGAATGAATCACTATTCATGTTCTTAAATACTTTATACTAAGCCAAACACCTTTTCCAGTTTTATAATGGCACAGGGCTAGAAACATTTTTTAGCCTGTTTAAAGTCTTTGAAACCACCAAGTAAGATTGAAAGCTTAGGAAAAACTTTTTGGCTACTTGAAAAAGCTATTCAGAGACGTATTGCTTGCGGTGTAATGACCAAGCCAAGAAGTGAAGCAAAGAAGGATGCAAACCCCAATGCATTATTGTTACAGCCTCAAGTCAAAACTAAGATCTTGACAAGGTTTTTCTAATTGAAACGTCAATAAGGCCCAAGATGTGTTAATCAACACTAACATGGTACTTTGTGACAGCACGACCTCTTGCTTCTCTTAGATTGTATGCCATATACTGGAAGTTAGGCTGCAGTTTCCAAATGAGTAAAAAAAAAAAATTACCTAAATCCTCACCTGAAGTTGAATGACAAAGCACATTACATCATCATCGGACATATCTGGCTGGATTATATCTAGCCATAGTGACTGCTTCAAGTCATGGTTCTCAATTCTTTGCATTTTTTATGTAAAAGTACCTGAATCATTATATTTGGCACTTAAACTACATGTGCTTAAACTCCAAAATTCATAGTTATTACTACTGATGTTATTTTCAATATTGCAATAAGTTAAAAACAAATGTTCCAACTTTTTTCTATGAAAAAAAGTTAGACCAGCTTATTGATTCTATTGGGGCCTTTGGACAGAAGCCCCTTACAGTCACCCTTTGCCTTCCTGGGAACAGATTCATTTAAAAGATGTACTATGAAATATGGTATTTGCTAAACTGCAGAATCAACAGCTTCTAAACTTTCTAACAAACACTTTAATCCAGTCAACTTAAGTCACATGGCATGGGGCTAGTCGGCGTCTATACCTGAGTTACAATAACAGGAGACAAGTCCTTCAAGTTCTGGATATGTGACAACAAAGAGTCCCGTAGGGAAGCATGGGAATCTGTGGGGAGCTCATAAAAAGAAGTTTGAATCTTCATTTTCATTGTTTGTGCAGCAAAGTAGCAGGACTCCACATCCTGACGGATCTGTAGCAGTTGGTCTGAGACCTCCCAGGCATGAACCTGAAAACAGACAAGCAAAGGCATCAGTGAAGATCATCCAAATTTAGTGTGTACAGAATTCCACCCTAGTCATATGATGTGAATGAGGGAAGCTCTCACTTCCTCTATTGTGAGATGGGAGCCTGCCTGTATTGCCATCAGATTCAGTCTATGATGAATGTACAGGCTTTCCCGCTTACACAGCCATCTTCACATGAACTTCTGAATGACAGTTACATAGGCTGCAAGAAGGAATGCACATACTGTACAGACCAAAATACATTGCACCAATATAGAAGCCAGCCATTCATTACACAGCAAGCTTGGAAAGCCAGCACTCTACAACAAACCATCCTCAATCCCCTCACACTAAACCACCATTCATATTACTCTATTGACAAGACAATACTGGTATCAATGTAACATTGCAAACATTACCACAAGCTGCACAAATATTCCCACAATGGCACAAGAAAAAATATGAATATACTTTTATTAATCGAAACATTTAGACATAGAAAGGTACATTTGCATTAGCACACAATGCCATGGATCTTGTCCCTGTGTGCCCCCTCCCCCAAAAATAAAAACACTATACTCACTATCTTTCCACCACAGCAGCTTCCACTTGCTCGGCTACTAAGAAAGAATTATCAGTGAAGGGCAATAGGCCCAGTGATATGTTGTGCAGGCCTCCCTGCCTCAGACAGAGGCAGTGACAGAAATGCCACCTATCTTATAGCGATTAGGGTGGTGAGCTCTATTCTCTGATGGAGACAGGAGCAACATACACCTTGAGTCTTCAAGACTATGGGGCATCCCATATTGGAAACATGAATGGACCAAGCATCGCTGATTGGCTGAGCGGCACACCTGGGAACCAAGATGGGGTTTTTTTGCCAGTCTGTGGGGTTGGGATGCCCTACCTGAGAGCAACATCACCCAAGAAAGTCTTTTAAATAAGAAGAATATATAATTATGAGAATGCAAAGGAAAATTGAGGTTCACCACTGGTAAGCCTGGTTAAGCCTGTCCTCTACAAAAGTGATTCTCAAACTTTTTACTTTTAAAGTACCCCCCCGGAGACAAGACGTTCCACCAGAGCACCCCCAAGGAGGGCATCAATTATACATTTGATCAAAATAAGTAGTTCACAGGCCACAATGCACTTTTAAAGCAAAAATAATGTTTTACTGTTAAAATAATATAACAGACCCATCAGAACCCTGGTGCACCCAAAACATGCCCACGTACCAACCGGGGGAACAGATACAGCATGCTGCATGACCAGTGCTCTACAAAAGAAGATATAATATAAAAACAGAAATTGTGCCTTGGCATAAAACTGACAACCACAATCCCTAGCAATGTGAATGAACCCTGTACAATAGGTCAGCCTCTACTTCCTGAGCTACAGTAGGAATGACAGATGATGAAAGTCCTGTATTATTATATTCAGCAGGTAATTATGGTTATTGGAAAATACCTTCCAGCAGTCTATCTCAGGATCAGTATTGCAGTTTAGCATGAAGTATATACAACTGAAACATCAATGCTTTAATCTCATGAAATTAGCCGCTTACCAGTTAGGATTACATTCATATTGTGCAATCTCTGCCCATATCAGAGCATGGGCTCTTTGACACTTCGAAAGCAGCAACTGGGACAAAGTCCTGCTTTTGAGATTCTTGAGAAATTGCCAAGCAAGTGGAAGTCCAGTCTAATTGACCCCCCCCCCCCCCCCCCCCAGGTTGGCTGCAGCAGTGCCCTCCCTGAGCAGGGAATGCCATGGCCCCTGCACCGGTGTCAGCACTGGGTTTTTCTTTTTTTAATACGTTCATCCTGACTAGACGTAGGCTGGACTTCCACTTTAAAGGTCCCATATAGTCAACCAGACAAAGATAAAGGGTTACGATTTTGCAGTGGCTTATCTGCATGCAATCATTCACACCACATCATTCCGCAACTGTTAGTTTCTGGTCATGTAGACACACAGGTCCGACAGCGAGAACTTCAGAATAATGTGGAGTTTATGCAATACGATTATAGCAGTCTCTGGCAAGCTTTCGGTGGATCTCCTGCTAAAAACAACCACATTCCTAGTTTAGCAGGCCAGAGGGTAACGAGACAGTACATAAGCTGCAAGGCTTCCAGTGGTAAAACATTTAAAGCGGAACAAAACCCAATGAACTTGTGAAATACATCTGGCCAAAGCCCCTGCCGATACTCCCTTCTTATGTGTTCCTAGTTCTACACACTATTTTCACTTTTCAGATTGTCCTGGAATACTGATATTTTTGCTGTCCCTCGGTGTGAGATGACAGATGATCAGGCATTGCATAGTTGTGCCAATGACATCATGAACATCATTTCCACACACAACAGTGGCAGTTAGAGGAGGCGGAGCTTCGCAGCTGAAACAGAAGGAATTATTTGGGATTAGAGTGAAGCAGGAGCAGTGAAAATTGGCAAAAGGTTCTATTTATGGGGCGGGGGGGGGGGGGGGGGAGTAATTCAGGGCATACGGTACTAGTTAAAAATTTGGGTTTTGGTCCGCTTTAATCATTTTCAATGGAGTAGAGGGTGGGTTTAGATATCGCTTGCTGTTGCTTTTACTGTCCAGTGCCACTGGGTACATCTGAACACACACTTAAAGTGGACCAACACCCACGGGTGATCGGCCTGGGAATCTATAAGATTCCCGGGCCGATCACCCCCCACCCCGCGGGACATCCGAGATCGGGATGTCCCGCGGGGTGAAACCCCCCCAAACACCCCAAACTCCTTACCTTATCTTCGGCGGCAGCCGGCCGCCGCCGCCTCCCTCGCGCTCCTGTAGGCGTGCGCGTGCCCGCGCCGGCCGTCTGCGAATGGCCGGCGGGGGCGCGCGCGCCGAAAGTGACGCGAGGGAGGCGGCGGCGGCGGCTGCCGCTTAGACGTTCCTGATCCTCGCTTGTACGTCGGCGCTGGGAGCGGGGAGAGGTGAGTTTTTCGGGGGGTTAGGGGGGGTTTCACACAGCGGGGCACCCCGATCGGGGGTGCCCCACCGAAGTGGACCAAGACCCAGGATAGTCAAAATCCTGGGTGTTGGTCCACTTTAAGTTTTTTCTACTGAGTAGCCCATTTGCAAGCAAATAAAATGTATACCTCCCCTCATTCAGCTAAACTCCTCAGCCCCCCCCCCTCTTATGCAGTGACTGCATCCCCCCAAGGCAGATGCAGCTGCTGCAGTGATATCGGCCAACCTGTGCAAACAGGCTTCCTAGTGGCAAGGGGAGGCGCACTAGAATTGCTGTTACCACGACACGAACCTCAGCCATGATCAGTGGCAGCATGTTGGGAGAAGCAGCTGCTGCGCAAGGCAATTTGTGTGGGAGAATTCTATTTTGTCACTTGCCCACAAATAGGTTTTAAATTAGGCTGTTAACTTTTCATCTGCGGGCCTACGTGTTCAATAAGAACCACTTTTCTATGGGCAAATACAACACATGCTGGTGGATTAAACTGGACCTTCACTCTAAATAAGAGTCTATCTTGTATGTTTCCCCCACTCTGTATATACAGATTGTGCACAATAAAAATCATCCTACCTGCATCTACTGGATTTTCCGAGCATTTAAACATCCAAGATGGCGGTCCATGGAGTCTCAGGCTGCCTGCAGACAGGAAGTGTCCTCTGACTGGCATTCTGGGATTGCTGTCCTTTTCCTGACCCCAGCTTTGTGCAAAGCACAGCTATAACCCCGCCCCCTGCACTTTTGACCCCTCTTTTCAGTATGTGATGCTACTGAGCCAAGATGGCAGCGCCCATCTTGCAAAGCACAGCTATAACCCGCCCCCCTGTCTGACAGCCTAACAGCATGTCTGAATGCTCGCATCAACCCATATTGTAATATATCTATATTAATAAATCAAGGCAAATAGCTGTATTTTTACTAAAGGCATATCGCTAGCCATCTGACTGGCTTTCTTAATTTGGAAATGTAATTAATTTGAAAAACCAGCTGAATGACTAGCAAAATAATAATCCAGCAAGTCTAATTGTCTTGATTTATAACTATAGATAAATCCTTTGGTGGGGAGGGGGGGCTTGCTATATCCTGTGCAATCTTTCCATCCATTTCACAAGTTTCTGAAATTAAAAGGCCAGCGTTAAAATAAAAAAAAGTTGTCTATAAGGCCAATCTATTGATCTATCTCTATAGAGATGTCCAGAAAATGGGTCCTGGTACCATGCTGGGCACCACTGTCCCCGTCTCAACTAGGCTGAGTTGTTTGGGGAAAATGGATGGACCCAGTGTGTGCCGAGACTGTCACTCAGCAACAGCACAGAAGCAAGTATCAAGTCAGGACCAGCTAAGATTTGTTTGTTAAATTTTACCCACCTTACTGGGCACGCACTGGTGGGTAAAGATAGTGAGACTGACAACTATGTTAGACTGGACCACCACCCATTTATTTTATTTAAATTGGTGTGCGGGGGGGGGGGGGGGGGGGCTGGGCACGGTCATGAAATTCAGCCCCATGATTGGCCATTGTGGTCACATGGTCCACAGGTCTTTCCTAGACTTCTTGCCTCCATTGACTGTGGCAGCCAATGACAGTGTTCAATTTCAGCAGGGGAGCGATTTGAATGGTAACAATTTGTCTTCTATCTGCGGTTACAGTGCGGAGAGGAAGCCATCGCCAATCACAATGGTGCGGGGAACAGCATCCATTTCTCCTAAAAAATGGGGGTTGTTCCATTTTAACCAAACATAACACACCCCTTCACAACATCAGTGAGCCCTGGAATAGAGAATAGACTTTAACCTAACAAAGCTGCATCCGTAGGATGACAGTTGGGGGGACAGTAAATAGCTACACACATGTACTTCCCAAGGATCTAACTGTAGAGGCATATCACTCAAGTCACTCTTGTTCTGCTTTAAATGGAAGCCTGTTATAGGGTCTCAACTTTGATAAACTATGTTGTTTGTCCTCATACCTACTCTGTTCCAATCCCCATTTGGGCATTAAAAAGAAAAAAACCTCACCTGTTCACAGCGATCCTACCTCTTGAGTGACAGGGCAGTCACCCAATCACTGTGCACAGCAGTGCGGGCTGTCCCCCCTCCCCTTCCATGAATGAAGGAGGATCACAAGGTTCAGGTGAGTCATTTTTAATTTGGGCGAATGGGGAGGGCAGGTTGAATTAGGTGAACTTGCTCCTTACAGCTAAAGGCTCTCCAAACACTGCATACTTAACTATTCCACTGTCCTGTCTGCATGCAACAGGGGACTATAAGCTACAGCACACATGGCGGGAGGTGCCAACAGTGCTGCTGGTCTTATGTAACATGGTGAGCCAGGGGTGGAATAGTCAGTATGACCAACTGTGGGATGAAGCAATGCTGAGTGAGTAATGGCAGCCTGGTGTCAGCACAGGCGGCAGGTGATAGTATGCCAGCATGGTTGTATACAGGAAGCCACAAGATGAGGGACAGCATGGCAGGGTGCTGCCTGTACACAGGTGGGTGTCAGCAATGGCAGCCATATAACCACCATTCATTCGGAGCATCCGGGTGAGAGGCCTATGTCGGGTTGACACACCCCCCGGCGGCACAGCAATCGCCAGGGACCTCGGTGTATGTGGGTGTGTGTGTGGCTATAGAGGCACAGGGATAGGCCCTCACCGATCTCTGCAGCTCGCCCAGCCACAGCGACGCCCTCTCCTTCCCGCTCGGGTCCGGGTCGTGATAGAGGGCCTGCACGGCCTGGTAGACGGTCTGCAGGTCGGGCTTCCCCTCCATGTCGCTCTACTTCCGCGCTCTGTCTTCCTCTCACAGCTGCCGCTCCCCAGGCTTCATCCTCCAGCTCGGCCGTAAGGGGACTGTGCACCCGCCAAGTGGCCCCGTGTGGGAACCACACGCCTGCAGCACACCGTTCCGGAGTCTCTCCCCGGGAAGTGTGAGGAGGAAGGGGGGGCACCGGAAGCCTCTGTGTCCGGCTCCTGTGTGCTTCCCCAGCCGTCACGCCAATCCTCCGCTCCTCTCCAGGGGCAGCCTAGAATGGAGGCGGCTTCCCGGGCAGGAAGTACGTCAGCTCTCCCTCACGCTGCTCTTTCCGTCACCCCATCAGGGAAGAGCTGCACTGTGTTTGCCAAGCTCAGGCCACTGCCTGTGGGCACCATGACCACTTATGATATATATATAATATATATAAATAATGAAAATGGTTACACTTTTTATCACCTTTATTTACCTTTATTTATTTGCTTTGCCAGGGAGCTGGCTCCAGGTTATTTGTGTGACATGTGATTTGAGTCTTGGTGAGCCCATTTGTACTGTGTTATATTAATATATTATAATGTTGTATTAATACAAAGTAGCTCAAGATTGCACTCTCCCACACTGGGATTGTTGCCTTGCTTGGTAAGAAAAGAAGGAACGAATAATGAATAAAAAGTGCGAAAGATGGAAGGAACAACGGTAAGTAGAAATGAAAGATTAGGGTTGGAAAAAATAGAAGGAAGGACAGCAAAAATGAATTATAGAAGGAATGACATTAAAGCAGACCAAAATCCACATTTTGACAAACGTCCCATGAATTGCTCCCCCTATGAAGAATATCAGATAATGGTGCTTATTTGAGCTATAAAGCTCTGTCTCCTCCGTTCATTGCCACTGCTGTGTGTGGCAATGGTGTCATCCCATCTAAGCAATGAATGATCACCTGCCATCTTAAAAGAGAGGGGCAGCAAAAAAAAATATGAAAAGAAAAAGTATCTATTTAGTTCTACACCCTAATAAGGGAGTACTGAGAGGTACTCTTCATGGGTGGAAAGCAATTCAGGGGATGCTAGTAAAAAATGTGGCTTTTGGTCCGCTTTAAGTAGGGAAGAGGGAATATCAGGAAAGACTTAAAGTGGACCAACACCCAGGATTTTGACTATCCTGGGTCTTGGTCCACTTCGGTGGGGCACCCCCGATCGGGGTGCCCCGCTGTGTGCCCCGAAAAACTCACCTCTCCCCGCTCCCAGCGCCGACGGACAAGCAATCTGACAGTCCCGTAGAAGCGCCGCCGCCTCCCGCGCGTCCCTCTTGACGCGCGCACGCCTAGAGGGGCGCGAGGGAGGCCGAAGATAAGGTAAGGGGGTTTCACCCCGCGGGACATCCCGATCTCGGATGTCCCGCGGGGAGGGAGGTGATCGGCCCGGGAATCTTATAGATGGTCCACTTTAAACCGGACCTTCAGCATGATTTAATGAAAAGCCCAAACCCTTAAAAAACGATTCCTCAGCATCTAAAATTAATGTTTTAAGTTTTTAGTCACTTATTATTCTTTTCCCCACTGGGCTGTAACTTTGTTCAGGACTCTAGGATACAGGCGCCTCCATCTTGACTCAGAAGCATCAGACATACTGAGGAGAGCAGAGCGGGATAAAGTACAGGGGGTGGGTTATAGCTGTGCTTTGCAGAGCAGAGCTGGGGTCACGGAAAAGAGAGCAGTTCCAGAATTCAGAGCAGCACAGTCAGAAGACACTTCCTGTTTGCAGGCTGCATGATGCTCCATGAGCTTGGATGTTTAAAGGCTCATAACATGCAGTAGATGCAGGTAGGAGACTTATTAATGTGAGCGATCTGTATGTATGGGGTGGGGGAAACATAAGATTTGCTCTTATTCAGGGTGAAGGTCCGCTTTAAGAAGGAATAACATCAAGAAAGAATAGAAGTTATGACAGCGCCAATGTCAAAAATAAAGAATAGAAGGTATGATGAAAGAAAGAATGGAATGACAATGACAAATAGAAGGCAATGACTGAAACAAATAAAAAAAATGGAATTAAACAAAGAAGAGAATGTATGACAAAAACAAAGGAAGTAAAAAAAAGTCCAAGAATATATGGAATGACAGAAACAAAGAAAGAAGAGAAGGTATGTCAGAAACAAAGCAAGTCAGAAGACTGAATGACTGAAGGAAAGAAGTAGTAGAAAAAAGAAAAGAACAAATGACTAACAGAAAGAATAGAAGGAGCAGAAAAAAACAAAACCAAGAGAATAGATCTGATGGGAAGTGTCACATTACCATGTGAACCTGACCTTCCCCAAGGTGTAGGGGCCCCTGGTACCTGCCCAGGTAAGTGCAATGCTGTGAGCAGCCGTGCCCATGGCTTAACCATGATCTCCACTTCCTGAGCAATCCCCAAATTCACTCACCTAAATGCGCATCCCTCGCAGTTTCTTGTGCATGCTGGCTGAGCGGGGGATGCCAATCATTCAGCCAATCATTCAGCAGGCTCAACCCCCCTTATACACTCAGAAACCTGTCACCCCTGGATTTTATTACTACCATGAGAGAAGAATCCACAAGCTTGCCGGGGGTTTTCTTCAGGTTTGGTGTATAAGTGCATACTCCCAAGTGTCCCTTATTCAGAGGGACTGTCATTTCAGTCCATGTCCTACTTCCCCTTGTTGTTCTCAGTGGCCCCTCTCTGAGGTGTAACATGCAGATCTGCATCAATAAATGATTCATTTGCCTGTTTAAAGTGTTTATATTGTGTGGCTCTCCTATCCATCAATCATTGAGGGGATGTGGCCTAATTTATGTTTCCCCTCTTTCCCACCCTGAAAAGTTGGTAGGTATGTAAGTGACCCCTCCTCTCATTAGCCGACGTGTTTATATGGATTTTTACTATTACACAATTTTGTGATACACCTCCTTTAAATCTCTAGGAAACCAACTTCAGAATCCCTAAGAATTCAATGATATCAGTTCAAACTTTACCTCTGTCCTTTACCCTGGTCTCCTCCTCCTACACCCCTCCGAAAAAAACTTCTCATATAGCTGTCTACTTCTCTGAAAACCTCCCCTGCACTTCTCAATTTGACACTCCCTAACACCCCAAGCTTTTAAAAGTCCGGACAAACATATCTGGACCAAATCCCGAGATTTTCACTCACCTGAGTTTTAGCCACTTAAACCGGACCAACAGCCTGGCACAGTTGGAAAAGAAAGGTAGCGGACATCTTGGAGCTTCCTCTCCCAGCAACTCAGTCATGCTGCTGCCTGGATTTAACTGACATAACTGACAATGCACAGTAACAGGAAGCCCAGCAGCACTTCCTGTTTGCAGGTGGCCTGCAAATGCATGAGCCGCCATCTTGTTTCTAAAATTTGCTGCAGTAGGAGTTAGAAAAAGGTAAATTAATTTTTATGTTCAGCAATCTAAATTGTCCTGGTGAGGGATGCATATGAGCACTGTTTGTTGTGTTGGTCTGGTTTAATACATTTTTGACTCTTATTCCGCTTTATTGAACCATGCTCTCCAGTCACTGTGATAAAGGGGGGGGGGGGGGGGCTTAGATGAGCTCCCATAGAAACCCAGGGTGTGTGCTTGCCACAGGACCTGAACTCTGACCCTGGACACTGCATTGGCTGCTGTTGGGGACAGGAGGTGAGTTTGTGTGTTTTTGGTTTTCTGCCCCGACAGTCCCTTTAAGGCCAATAGATACGCAAGGAGCGCCTCCTAGAGACGCTAAGCAAAATAACCTGCTCTGATTTGGCTTCTCACTACCTATTTTTACTTTGATAATGTTGATCGTGTTTTTATAGTTTTATTTTATGGGCTGTCTTATTTCATACCCCACTGGGCATCCAATCCACTGGAAGGCCTGAAAATCTGGCAATATACCATTACTGCAGTCCACACTTCCACTGTACTGCCAGTGATTAGCTGGGTGGGTGTTCACATGCCATGCATAGCACCACACGCACCCCTCATGTGGGATAAGTACCATGTGGTGGCACAGATTGGGGAAGTATACATGTATTTCAAAGTGAGGTCACAGAAAGGAAAGAACACTATCCCACCCTGTGGCGTACAACACACAATGAATGCCATGTAGGAAGTGTGGAAGAAGAGAAAAGGAGGGAATATGGAAAACAGATAATAAAGTGTGGAAGAAGAGAAAAGGAGGGAATGTGGAAAACAGATAGATGATAAAGTGTGGAAGAAGAGAAAAGGAGGGAATATGGAAAACAGATAGATGATGAAGTGTGGAAAAGGAGGGAATGTGGAAAACAGATAGATAAAGTGTGGAAGAAAAGGAGGGAATGTGGAAAACAGATAGATGATAAAGTGTGGAAAAGGAGGGAATGTGGAAAACAGATAGATGATGAAGTGTGGAAGAAGAGAAAAGGAGGGAATGTGGAAAACAGATAGATGATGAAGTGTGGAAGAAGAGAAAAGGAGGGGATGTGGAAAACAGATAGATGATGAAGTGTGGAAAAGGAGGGAATGTGGAAAACAGATAAAGTGTGGAAGAAAAGGAGGGAATGTGGAAAACAGATAGATGATAAAGTGTGGAAAAGGAGGGAATGTGGAAAACAGATAGATGATAAAGTGTGAAAGAAGAGAAAAGGAGGGAATATGGAAAACAGATAATAAAGTGTGGAAGAAGAGAAAAGGAGGGAATGTGGAAAACAGATAATAAAGTGTGGAAGAAGAGAAAAGGAGGGAATGTGGAAAGGGGAATGGTGAGAAGAAGAAAAGGTAATCAAGAGAGCAAGATCTAGAGAAGGTGAAAGAGAGGAAGATGGAGGGACCATGCAAAAGAGAGACTGAGATAGAGAAAGGCAACAAGAAGAAGGAAAAAGAATCAGACGAAATGCAGCTGATGTGAGGGAATTGAGTGGGTAAAGGCAGAGCAGAGCCCTTCCAGTGTAGCGGCTGCACTGGCCAGCAGGGGGCGCGGAAGAACTATTCTCGTCAGTCTCTATGATTTGGAAGCGGTGCTGCTGACTTCTTAGCACGTTATAGCAGCGAGTGAGCGGCGTTGGGAGTTAGTGAATAGTCAGAAGTGGCGGGTAAGTACTCTGTGAGTGAATGGCAGCAGCGTGAGAGCCCTGTATAAGCGGACGGGACTGAAAGCGTGTGCTTGCTTAGCCGGCCGCTAGTGTGCCCCAGCTAGGCACGTGTAACAGGCTGAGGGCAGCAAGGCATGCCGGGAGATGCAGCCATAGACTGAACACATTGCCTTGTAGAGTGGATTGATGGCATCTTGCTAGAGCTATTGGCTGGAGGTGCTCGCTGTGAATAGAGAGAAACTGATTGCAGTCATGTGAGGGAGGGTTGAAGTGAACCTACAGCTAAAGGGACACGTTAGTGTAGCTAAAAACAAAACAAAAGGCAGCTGCCAGCCCTAGGCTTGATCCAGTGGAGTACTGTAAACTGCTGTTAGCTGGTTTCAGTGTTGGAGGTGCCACTAGCGCATGTGCATCTTTCCCAGCCTTCCTTAGTCCTGTAGTGAGAGGGACTACTTCCACATCAATGACAGAGGTGAAAGTGGACCAAAACCCAGGATTTTGACTATCTTGGGTTTTGATCCTTGCTCCCGGGGCACCCCGATCGGGTGCCACCACTGTCTGAACCCCCCCCCCAAGGTTGCCCGAACAAACTCACCTCTTTCCAGTCCTACGACGCATTTGCTCATCCAATCAGTGCGCTTGTATCCGCTCGATCTGAGCGCACTGCCAGCCACATCCCCCGCTACCCTCTAACAGGGAGCGTGCCTTTGCCGGCCATTCACAAATGCCTTGTCTGGGCACGTGCCCTGCTTAAAGTGGACCAAAACCCTATAAAATCCCATGCCGATCCATTCCCTCCCTGCGGGGCATCCAAAATCGGGATGCCCCGCTGTGTGAAACCCCCCAGATCGCCCACCACACTTACCTTAATCCCGGTCCAACGACGCATGCATGGGCCGCGGATGCATCCCCGCTATCCCCCTAAAAGGGCGGGTGCCCATGCCGGCCATATGTGAATGGCCGGCGCAGGCGCGCTCCCTGTTAGAGGGAAGCGCAAGATGTGGCCGCCAGCGCGCTCAGAGTCGCAGAGCTAAGACGTCGCTCAGACGTGCATAGCTCAGCGGCTCTGAGCGCGCTGATTGGACGAGCAGCTGCGCATGCACCGCAGGACCGCGGTGAGGTGAGTTGATGCGGAGGCGATCTGGGGAGTTTCATATAGCGGGGCACCCCTGATCGGGGTGGCCTGGGGGGGGTAGATCAAAATCCTGGATTTTGGGCCACTTTAAGGAGTAGCGGGAATGCGGCTGCAGCTTGTGCATGTCCCGTGGGACCAGGAAAGAAGGTGCGTTTCCGTGCGACCTGGGGGGTTTTACACAGCGGGATGCACCTGAGACCCTCAGGTCTACAATTAAAGTAATCCTACCCCCCCCCAAGCTTAAGAACCCAGACCCTGAATACTCCCCTCTTCTGGGACTGGTGACCGGTCCTGGACCCCACCAGAGATAGCATTTTGCTGCCAAAGGGCATGAGGGTGAGATCTGGGGTTATTGTGTTCAGGCTGGCGAGGGTATCACTGACTCGCCCTGGCACGAACAGCACCACTGCCGTTGTAAACTTTTTTTTTTCTTACGACAGAGCTCTCTCTGACAGGAAGCAGCGGAGAATGCCCCCCCCCCCAAAAAAAAAAATATATAGAGGTCTCCCGTTAGATAAAGCTCTGCCAGAAAAAGCTAACCATCTCCTAATAGCAGGGCTTACCAGCAGCCAGGGCTCCTTTAGGATGCCACAGAACAGGACTATCTTTGACACAATGTTGGCAGGGAGAGTTTTTTTTTTAAAGTGGGCCAAACCAGACCTAAAGTCTAAAAAATAATTAATAAATCAGAATAGCCTGCAGTGTAAAACTTGCCTAGTTCCAGGATCTCTTGGCGCTCATTTGTAGCATTAAAGTGGACCAACACCCACCGCTGATCGGCCCGGGAATCTATAAGTTTGTGAATGGCGGGAGCGCTCCCTGTAAGAGGAACGAGCGAAAGGCGGCGGCGGCCGCCTCAGAGTTGCAGCCGGGTGGGGGAAAGAATAAAATATATTAATTTTAGATGCTGGGGAATAGTTTTTAGAGTGGACCAACACCCAGGGGGGATCAGAGATTCCCGGGTCCATCAGATTCCTCCCCGCGGGGCATCCAAAATTGAGATGCCCCGCTGTGTGAAACCCCGTAAGACACCCAGAAACCTTACCTTATCCAACGGGGCATGCGTGAACCTTTGCCGCATCTCTCGCTTCTCTCTAGCAGGGCGGGCACCCGCGCCGGCCGTTTGTGAATGGACGGCGCGGGCGCGCTCCCTGTTAGAGGGAAGCGCGATCGGGGGTGCCCCGTGGAAGTGGACCAAAACACAGGATAGTGAAAATCCTGGGTGTTGGTCCACTTTAAGGGTTTAGTCTTTTCATTAAATCATGCTGAAGGTCTGGTTTAAGCAGTAACAGCCTTGTGAGGTAATAACATTGGCAGATCCAACTCTGTTCTGTAACGCGGGCGAAAAATGCAAAAATAATTCTTAGCTATGATTTTTCATATATTGTATATTGGTCTCTAGTTTAGATCAAAGAAGGTCGAAGACTGGGTGTTTTGGATACACATGTATAATGGCTGGTGTGATTTGAACAATGTTCAAAAGTAAACTAACACAAAGGTCTCGATTCAATAAGGGCAGAAAAAAATCCTCATGGTAGTAAAAGATTCAATTCATGAGAAAAAAGCCTGAGAATGTCACTGTTGCTGAATCACCAGCTAAGAAAACAATGAAAGTCAATGGCACTTTTTTAACCTAAGAAAAGTATTGAACTGTTTACTCCTTTCTACACTGTAGTAAAAGCTGCCATTGACTTTCATTGTCTTTTTATCTGGTGATTCAGTAACAGTGACATTCTCTGGCTTTTTTCTCATGAATTGAATTTTTTACTACCATGAGAATTTTTTTCTACCTTTATTGAATCGAGGCCAAAAAACCTATTTTATGTTACTGGACAGGTAAAATATTTAAGAATGCTATCTGAAATGTCATGCCCTCTAGTGGGAAACCTGTAATCCAGTGTAGTGATGACAGTGCTAGTCTTATCTTGTCACCCCAGAGGTGGGCACAGCCTGTCAGTTATCCTGTGCCTCCCTCCAATGTTAGGGGATCACCTCAGGTCTATAATGTTAGGTAAAAGATCATAATTCTGATGTTTCTGCAGGATGGAAAGTTCAAGGACATGTTTCTCCTCTCAGTCTGATTTCTGTTCAGATTGTGGCTCGGTTTTGCCCCCTCCAGGTATTCACGACACAGTCACCTGCCTCCGTTGCTCTCATCGCACCCAAGTGACAGGTAAATCATTTATCCTCTTTACCTTATAATAGACCAAAAACCTGGATTTTCACACTGCCTCTGGGGCATCTTGATTTGGGTGGCCTGCTGTGTGAAACCCCCCATGGGTCGCCCCTCAAGCTTACTTTACCAACAATGCTCTGGCATGTGCATGGGACTTGTCCAATCAGTACCATATGGCGTGTTTCAGAGAGATCTCCAGCATACAGAATGGGGCGCAGCCTCATCTCCGGCCTAATTTTTATATCAACCCATTGCAGCCACTGCTCATTCGGGGGGGGGGGGGGGCAGCATACCGATTTGAGATATGCCCCTGAACATAGCCCTCTGGAACTCGCTCTGAACACTTCCATGTTATGGACACACATGTCCACCGGCATCCAATAAGTCCCCTGTGGTGCCATAGCTATTTGCTGTTGGTAGTCGCATGTGTCCAGAACGGTCTTCCAGCTCATCCAGCCCAGGAGAGGTGAGTTTTTTGGGGGGTTAGGGGGGCATCACCATTTAAAACTCCCACCAAGCCTGTGGCTTATTCTCTCATTGTAGGAATAAAATCCAGGTTTAGAGCCTGTCACCCTGGATGTCCTTTTCCTTCCAAGACCAGACAAACAGGCCTGGCTGGATATTTCTTGATGCCTGATGTACAAGTGACTCCTCCTCCCACCATCCAGCAAATATATATGGATTTTTATAATTGGCCCATTTTTTGTGATAGTGCTTCTTTTGGGACGCCCAGGCCAGCACTCAAGAGGCAAAAGACTTCCCGGTCTGTAACAGGACATCCTGATTTACTATTGCCTTGCATTGTAAAAACCTGCAAACCAAATACTGCAAGTTGCACAATGCTTAGCTCCCCAGCTTCCCTACTACCTTTACTATGCTCTCTTACATCGACAGACATTAAAGTCTGGCTGGCGGGGTATTCTGGATGAGTGCTGCTTATGGACTGTGGGAGCGAGGGTTGAGGTGTGTATCTGGTGAACCAGGGTATTTAAAATAGTAGGGCATCCTATTTTAAACCTGGATGATGCAAGCATGGAAGGTATAAATTTAGGATTTTGAGAACAATGAGTGACCAGTACATGGAATCTGAGGTCTTTTGAAATGTCCAGGTAAGTGGACTAATATTTATTTAAAATAAAATCTAAATAACTTTTTTCCCAGCCCTTCTGTCCTAGGCTGGTTAAAACCTACCAGGTTCCGAGGTCATGTCCTGCTAGGGTGCAGACCCGCAGTTCCATTTAGATGACATGACTGGTCACTGTGTCTGACAGAATGGGGAGTCACTATTTGTCACAGTGCTTGTCTATGAGCAGGGACGCCGCTGGACTCTGTTACCTGGTAAGTTTTATTCAACCAGGCTAGGATGAAAAGGCAGGGAAGAAAAGGTGAGTAATAAAGTATTTTATTTTTAGCCTAGACAGGGACTTTAAGGAATTACCATAGTTATTTTATCCCAGGTGACAGAATCTGGAATCTGGTTTAAGTATAAAGTACCAACTACAAACTTAAAGGGTAAATCCACTTTCAATGGCAAGTTTCCATTAGTGCGTGCCAAAATAATATATCTTCAATGTGTTAAGCTTATCTGTTATATTTATGTTCTATCTACTTGCATCTCTGTGCTGTTAGGGAAATTGCCGTTAGGGGAAAAACGTTTTCACTAACAGTAATGTGTTTACCGTAGCAATGTACATGAACTGGTGCATTAGATGTACAGATCAGAGACTTGCTCACTCTAGCTTGCTAACTGTCTGTTTGGCTAAGACATAGGCAACAGGCTTAACCCATTCTGCTGTAATCACAATCTTGTATTCAGTAGCTAAAAGGGTTACTGGGAGCCTTCCCAGCTAGGAAGGGTCATTGCTGCTTGACTTGCCCAAAGCTGCCAACTTGTGCACCTGTTACAGTGGTAGGATTCTGCTATATGTAGTCAGTACTTTATTCAAAGCCAGATAAACCACTCCCATCTTAGAATCACAGATACACAGACATATAGGAAACTTGGAAACAGCATGCTGATAGCTAAAGCATAGGTTTGGGGGCACAATCCTAACACAATATATATTACATCCCAGAAGAGGAAAACAATAAGGCAGAACACCAAAAACCTGGCAAGGGAGTTTTCCTTTAAGCTTTCTTAAAGAAACCATAGACCAACCTCAGCGGAGGGGCCACTTGAAACCTATTTATGCATCAACAGTGGTTGCAGGGTCTAACCATTAAAATGACTGTTGTCAACTATCATGTACAAATGTAACATAGAATCTGTAACATAACATTTAATCCATGTAAAATTAATGATTTCCTAAGTATGGAGTGGTCCTCACATTTCATTCCTGGTTGACAATGGTCACGGACACACAACAAAGATTGGAAGACCACTGCGTAATTGTAACTAAAGCTTCAGGGTACAAGCCCCCCTAAAGGTGGTCCTGTCATAAGGAGCCATACATTATCGGCTATGGAAACGCCCCCTCCCCCACAAAACCAGTTCCTCAGAGATTATCAGCTATATCTGGCATAATAAAGGAGAGTGTCTTTTTTAAATATTCCTAGTATACAGTACGTCCTGCTCCAGATATAATACTTACACTTGGGTTATCCTCCGCCAGATGGCGCTGCAGAGACATGCAAAACAGGCTCCTCCCGGCCCTTCAAATACCCAGGGACCTCCCACAAATCCCCAGATTTCTCTGCAGTTCTAACTGCGAAGACATGATGTATCACTCTCTCGCAGGTGAGTGGGGCTATCAAAGCCTGCGGCCCTGTTGGACTATTCCCACCCGTCCTCCCTGTGATGTACCTCCCAGCCTGGGCTGCGCTGGTCGGGTGAAGGTAGGCAGCACCATGTGTGCTTAACGGAGCCATGCTCCGCCGCAGTCCCCCACCAAAGGGCAGGCGGTTTAGGCTGATGGTGAGCCTCTAGGGGATGCCCCTCCCGCACTATTGCCCCATGCCCCGTGTAGCGGTGGGCCCTGTACAAAGGGTCGCCATCCTCCCTCGTTCCCCCCGTAGCCGGGGGGAAAGAAAGGGGGGGGGTGTGGTGGTCTCAATGTTTGTTTACACGTTATGGCCTTAGTCTTGCCCTGGACTGGTATTCCTGGTGTCAGAGCCACGCTGCTTGCATTTTTACTGTGTATCTGTCGCCTCCGCGCGCACCTCTTCCTTTACTGGATGTGCTGCGCCGGGCGGCGGCGTCGCGTCAGACGCTGCGGCATCTTCATTGGCAAATCATTCTTTCTAAGTGTGTCATACACTTAGACCTGGGGACCTGGTTTGGCGCGCTCCGCGTCGCAGCCCAGAGCGGGCTGCGACGCGGAGCGCGCCAAACCAGGTCCCCAGGCCCGCCCTTCGAGGTTCAATTGGTGCCATTTTGATGCTGGTCGCACGCACGCGTGGTAGCGGTCCTCCTCCTCCCTTGGTCTGTAAGTGCCCTCGCGGGCGATTTTCATGATCCTTGATTACTGCGCATGGTTCTGACACCCTTTATTCCCTTTATGTCTTTCAGAGCGGGCTGCGACGCGGAGCGCGCCAAACCAGGTCCCCAGGCCCGCCCTTCGAGGTTCAATTGGTGCCATTTTGATGCTGGTCGCACGCACGCGTGGTAGCGGTCCTCCTCCTCCCTTGGTCTGTAAGTGCCCTCGCGGGCGATTTTCATGATCCTTGATTACTGCGCATGGTTCTGACACCCTTTATTCCCTTTATGTCTTTCAGACTGGTGAACACCATTGGCTTCTCCCGGCCCGGTGTAAAATTATAGCGGGCCTTGTAATATTCTCCCACTTCCCTAGCGGGTCTTTGGGGCATCCAGGGTTACTTATAGTGTAAATCCCTACTGGCATATTGTGCCTTGAATAATCACCATATGGAGGCATCTCAGAATTATGTGACCGGGGTCCCTCTAGGACAAGACCGGCTGTGTATAGCGTGTGGACAACCCCATGCTGATGCTGACAGGGCACGGGTCTGCGTACCCTGTGCCGAGCAAGCACTGGCCCTGCAATCAGGTCGGCCAGTGGCTACACCCAGCTTCAATTCACCTATCTCCCCAGGCTTAAATCTCTCTCCTGCTGAGTCGCATACAAGTGGGGAATTGCAGCCTGCTGGGCCTTCCAGATTGCCTACTGCTGAACATATTACATATTATTGCTAGGTTGTCAGAGCGAATGGGCCCTGGTAGGAAGCCAGGGCTATACCCCTTCTGATGAAGGGGAGTTGTTCTCTGACTCAGGCTCATCTGATGAGAGGCCGAGGAGTCATGACGATTCTGGCCCTGAATACTGGGGCCAGTGTGACACTGACCACTTGTTGATTAAGGTCTTTAAGGCACTGTCTATATCTCTCCCCGGTCAGGTCCCCAAGCCTAGAGGGGAGCGTTTCCATACTGCGACTGCACGTTTGGAATTTCTAGAGCAGGCTCATTTCCATGCCCTTGTGCTCAAGGAATGGGAATGCCCCATTAAACTTCCAGGGGTTCCAGGGGACTGGGATAGGAAATGCCCTTTTCTCCCTGAGGTGGTTAATTGTTGGTCATCACCCCCCGTGGTGGATGCGCCGATCATAGGGGTTCCTAATCCCCCCTTTATTACAACCCCTGCTTATAGTACCCTTCGGGATGCTGAGGACCGGCGCATTGATCTGTTGGCCTCCCATGCCTTTTCTTGTGCTGGGACGGCGCTGCGCCCGGTCTGTGCCGCGGCTATTACTGCAGTGGCCGCTAGAACCCTCATCAGAAAGTTGCTTGATCATCGCCCCGAGGATCTCCCCTGGGAGGTGTTTAATGCACTCTCCAATTGTGATGTATTTGTAAAATGTATTCTATTAGCGCTGGATGACGCTATTAGAATGTGTTCCAGAACTTATGCCCTTGCGGTGGCTATACGTCGCTTGGTCTGGCTGCGACAGTGGGGTGCTGACGATGCTACTAAGAAGACTCTTACTGGGCTTCCCTTTAGAGGGCAACGCCTATTTGGGGCCCATCTTAGACCTGTTCGGTAAAAAGGGCTAATCACCCCTACGCAGACGGCCGTCTCGGCCCCCTCCTCCCCCCTACCTTAGTGTTAAACAGGAACCAGGGGTGTTTTCCTGCATGGAAACTCTGAGTTGGGCCATCAGCACCTTGCGCCCAGTGGGCTTCTTGCCGTCTGGGGAACTCTAAAATGCTTATTTTTACATCCCTGTGCCCTCAGGTCTCTGAGGCTCTTCAGGTTCGTGTTGGAAGTCCAACACTGTTAATTGTGGCCTTGTTATCTGACCTTTCTTCAACTCCCAGAGTGTTCACTCAGGTGCTGACGATGGTGATGTCTCTGAGACCAAGGGGCGTCCGCGCGATGACTACCTGGACGCCCTTTCTCACTTCTCTGTCTCTGCGTCGGGCTAAGTTGGATACCCGGCTGGTGGTGTCCATTGGGAGTCATTTGGATGGGTGATCAATCACCCTGATTCCTCACTGTTCCCTTAAGTGGTAACTCCATTACTAGGAATGATTCTGGATTAGGTTCAAACCAGATTCTCCCCTTCTCAGCAATAAGGTGGGCAATCTGGTCACATGGGCTCAGTCCCTCATTGCTGTCCCGGTCTCTTCACCAGGCAGGGATGCAGCTGGTGGGCCGTTGGTAACTTGCTCGGAAGAGATCCCTTATGCTCAGTTCCCCTTGAGCCCTTCTGCGACTTCTATTGGTAATACAGGACAGGGATCCAGCACCCCTGGAGCAGGGTCTGTGAGCCTTCCCACCTGTAAGAAGGTTTTCTCTTGGAAGTGGATGAACTCAAGGGACCTGTCTGGGGGCAGTTCCTTCTTGCCCCTTCCTGGAATCGGTCACCATGGATGCCAACCTATCAGGTTGAAGGGGGAGGTTTTCTTCTGAAACTCCCTGCGATTCTGGGGGTGGTGGGGCCCTTAGAAGGTCCTTACGCCTATTGATGTTCTAAACAGTGAGCGTTTTTCAGTTGGTTCTATCTCGCTTGACCACTTCCCTTCTGGGCTTGCCAGTTTGGGGGCGCTCGGTCTGTCTGACGACAGATGTCCTACATTAATCATTGGAAGGGGCCTGGAGCTGGCGGACCCTCCAGGAAGTGTCTATGTTCCTTTCTGGGTGGAGACAATGCTCCCTGCATATTAGTGATATTCGCTCCGGTGGAGCCCCTCTGCGACAGGATGTGCTAATCCCTGTGTCACTATGGAGTCCAACCAGTTGTGGATTTGTTGGGTTCCGTCACCTTCACAGGCTCTCGGCCTTTGTTTCCCTGTTCCAGGATCCTCTGTCAGTGGTCCGGATGCCTTTAGTAACGTCATGACAGGACGTTCGGTTATGTATGTCCTTCTCCATTCCCTCTGTTAGGCAGGGTTCTGCGCAAGATTGCTCTGGTAAGGGGACCAGTGATTCTGGTGGCCCCCAGGTGCCCTAGTAGAGTGTGGTTTGCAGACATGGTACTGAGGTCAGTAGTTTTCTGTACCTTGCCAGGAGTGCCAGCTTTGATCACTCAGGGCCCCCTTTACGTCACTCCAATCTACAGTCCCTGGCCTAGTCGGCCTGACTGCTGAAACATACATCTTGATGGAGACAGGCTTATCTGTCTTGGTGTTTGAGACTATGGGAAGGCTAGGAGTAAGCTTCTTCCTCATCTTCTTCTATCTGTTATAGGGTATGGCATACCCACATTGATTGGGGTGAGTCTAGCTCTCTTACCTGTTGGGCGTTCACGGTTCCCAGGGTTCTAGTGTTGTTTTCAGCATGAATTGGAGTTGGTTCTCCAACTCAGTACTCTGATGGGTCAGGTTCTGCCCTGTCCACCTTGCCTTAGTAGTCTTCCTTGGTTAAGACTTCCTTCAGGGGGTACTCATGTGCATCCCCCATGTAATCCTATGGTCCCTGTTGGGATTGAATTTGAATTTCATTCTGTCTGCTTGCAGGATTTTGTCCCTTGGTCCTATTCAGGATGCTGTCTGGCTGTTCTTACCCTCAAGGTTGTCCTTCTGGTGACTGTTACCTTGGTCAGGCGTGTGTTAGCGGGCGGCTCTGTCTACCTAGCCCCCATTCCTTGAGATACACCAGGATAAGGTGGAGTTCCGCCTGAAGCCGGACTCTCTGCATCAGGAGGTGTCTTATGTTCATTGATTCAAGATATTGTTATCCACGGCTGTGCCTTTTTCCTAGCAACACTGAGGAAAGGGTTCTGCATTCCTTAATTCAAGATATTGTTATCCACGGCTGTGCCTTTTTCCTAGCAACACTGAGGAAAGGGTTCTGCATTCCTTAAAGAGGTGTTGGAAGTTTTTCCTTGGTAGTCCCCCTTTAGGGGAACTGAGGTTCCTTGGGGCCTGTGGTCATTACATCCTGAATGTGCCCGATCCTGTCTGCTCTCGGGAGTTGGGCGGCTTTGGTCCTGGTTATTACCTTAATGGATGTTCCTCCTGGTACTTGGTTCGGTCTTTTGGCTTCTGCCAAGTCTACTGTAGCGATTGGATTCGTCAGGCTGTTACTCAGGCCTATTCCAGCAAGGGAAAGAATCTCCCTTGTCGCCTTGATTCTTTTTCTACTCGTGCTTGATGCCTCTTGGGCTTTTCAGCACCGGGCTTCTGTTGAACTGGTTGGCTAGGCCACTACCTTGGCCTTCTGCTCATACCTTTTGCAAAGTTTTTACAAGGTTGATGTTAGGGCCTCAGCTCATGCTGTCTTGGCCGTATGGTTATGCAGGTGACAGTGGTTTTAAACTGTCTGCTGTTTTTTGTTGGGGATCCCACCCTACTTTATGGACACTGCTTTTGGATGTCCCAAGTGTAAGTATTATATCTGGAGCAGGACGTACTGTATACAAATAATATTAATTCTACAGGTAAGTATTTCACAGAATTGTATTTTTGTTTGTTTCATAATAGATCCCTCTGGAATGTTAGCTGGTAGTTAAGACCTTAAACATTGGTGTCTGACTACTGTGTGTCACATCTGTTTCAGAATTCCTAGGAAAATGTGTTCAGACATCTGTAACGTTCAACAAATTAGACACCATTGTACTGGCAAATGAGGCTGAAGAGACTGGAGCCTTAAAGGGACCATTGGTAAGATTATGGTGGCTAATTTCTACTATAGTGACTGGTGCTGTTTTGTCTGGCACAGAATGCAGTGTTCTGTGTGTATAGGGATCACTTCTCTCTTCTTCTTGGTGTACGGTTGTTAATGGCAACAGATTGCAGGTAATGAATACTGACTGCTTCCATAAAACAAGCCACATGTGTCCAGAGCCCCTAGAACATTTTTTTTTATTATTTTAAATGTACAAAAAAAATTGGCAACCAAAATAATAAAAATCCACATAACTATGCTAAATAGCAAGTGCCTAGGATACTTATACACCGTGTTATAGAAGCTGAATGGAATCCCAAGCTGCACACATCAGCGGTGTGAGACATCACTTTCAGTGGTTAATGCTGCTGCTCCACACAGGCTGGCTGAGGAGCTGGCACTGGAATGGAGCATATCATCCTAGCAGGGGTGGAAGGGAATGCTGAAAACCTGTCCTCACTCTGGATTTTATTACTATCAGTAGAAGAAAACCAAACGTTGTTTTCAGCTTGTTTATATCATCTCACCATCCAGGGTGTTTATATGAATTTTTAATATAAGCCAATTTCGCAATACAGCTCCTCCAATCGCAGTCCAGAAGGTATTCAGGATCAGATGCCGCAAGATGGCCAAATACTAAGACCACAGCTAGAGGCAAGATATAGAGTGACATATAGTTAGCAGTTAGGGGTACCAAGAAAAGGAATCCAGGTGCAGTGCTCCACGGTCTCAAAGCAGGGCTTCCTCTAGTACACACCTTCCCATCCTACACGGCAGGCTTATTAAAATAGACCATAACCCAAGCTTTTGACCATCACAGTTTTTGGTCCCCACTGTGTGGACCCTCCTGCAATCCAAATGAAAAAATAGGAGGTGATGAACAGATAGCTTTTCACCTACCCCCCCCCCCCCCCCCCCCCCAAAAAAAAAAGAGCAGCACAACAGCTCTTTGTGAAATCCTTTTGTCCAGGCATGGAAAAAAAATGCTATACTTACCTTGTATCCCCTGCATGATTGCTCCTGGTCCGGTGCTATGGCATTCACCTGATAACACCCGATCCTGCACCATTCGCCATTTACTGCAATGGATGGTGTTGACAACCTGCTCCATTGCAGTTAATGAAGGGGGCATGCCATAGTCCTGTGTAAATGGTGGCGGATGGGCCGTAGTTCGAACTACAGAAACCCCCAACAATGGGGCTGCACAACACTTGACATGGATTGGGCAATGAGGTGGAGTGTCAGAGCACCAGATTAATAGTGATCGTCTGCAGGGGGTTAAAAGGGGAGTAAAGCAATTTATGGGTTTGGTTCCACCTCTTCCCTGGGGCATCTCAATTTGATGCCCTGCTGTGTGAAATCCCCCAAATCGCCTGTAAACTCACCTCTTTGGTGATCCCACGGCGCATGTGTAGGCCAGCCAATCAGTGTCTCGCACTCCATTCAGTTTTTTCTATTCCGCTCAGAGCAGTAAGTAAAAGCTGATGGGAGCCCTAGCAACTCCTCCACGTACCAGCACCAGCCATTCAATAATGCCTGTGTGGGTACGTGCCTCAGCTGGAGGTGAATGGGGATGTGGCTACACATGTGCCATGGGACAGCCAGCGTGGTTATTTTACTTGTGATCTGGGTGATTTCCCAAATAGGAATGCTCCACAAAGAGGTAAACCACTGGCTCCAGAGACATTGATTGATGGTGATTGCTCCTTTTTAGTAGAGCTTTAAGTAGAGCAGCATGTCACCCTGGCAAAATACACTTCTAGGGAAAATCAGAAATGACAGACCATTGACTGGGGTAGTCGGGAAGCCCCATAGATGTTTATGGGGATTGACTACTTCACTGTCAATAAGTGCAGCCAGGTAGGTAATCAAGAGTTGATGATTTTTCTCATCGGACTGGTCGGTGGGTACACCATGTTACACGCGCCTCTCTTGCGCTTATTTTTCTTATAGGCATTCAAATATGGACATATTATGTATGGTAAAAGGGGTTAAACCACTTGTGCCTTTGTGGAATTAGACCAATTTAGTCCAGCTCCACAGAATATTTCATTTCTGTACGTTTTGTCTCTCTGTTCTGTTTTGCCTATATAAACAACAATTTTAAAATCTGTTTATCCTTCAGATTGACAGGCGCTGCTCACGCTGTGGGTATGAAAAAATGGTTTATCACACAAGGCAGATGCGTTCAGCAGATGAAGGTCAGACTGTGTTCTATACCTGCGTGCAGTGCCGGTGAGTAGAATGATTTGTGTGTGTTATTTAGAAAGCTGAATATACCCGAGGGAAATTACTTCAGACCCCTCCCTAGAAACTTTGTGCACAGTAAAATCAAAGTCTGCAATCCACTTAAACTGGACCTTCAGCATTATTTATTGAAAAGCCTAAACCCTTAAATAACTATTCCCCATCATCTAAAATGAGTATATTTTAAGTTTTTAGTCACTTATTATTCTTTCCCCCACTGGGCTGCAACTCTGTTCAGGACTTTAGGATACGGGGGCTGCCATCTTGCCTCAGTAGCATCACATACTGAGGAGAGGAAAGCGAGGTAAAGTACAGGGGGCAGGTTATAGCTAAGCTTTGCTCAGACAGAGCAGTGCTGGGGTCAGGGAAAGGACAGCAATCCCAGAATGCAGAGCGACACCGTCAGAAGACACTTCCTGTTTGCAGGCTGCCTGATGTCCCATGAGCTGCCATCTTGGATGGTTAAAGGCTCATAACATGCAGTAGATGCAGGTAGGATGATTTTTTTTTTATATATATTCTTTATTTGTAACATTTAAAAATTTCACAAAACCCTTCCATACAAAGACAAGAGAAAGGCAATAAACATACAATTCGTACAAGGAGTTGTTTTTTGCAATGCAGTCGACTTATATCTACAGCGGGGCGGGGTTTCCACAGGTTCCTTAAGCAAGGGGCCACTCCCTGGACATCCCCGCCACTGCCCCACCACTACCATCCATGCTAGCTCATGTCATCTGCTACTACGGCCTTTCTACTCGTGGGCTCCGCAAGGGCATCCAGCGAGCTCCCCCCACGTCACTTCATAATCGCATCACCAGCCCCTAATCGGCTCATCATTACTTCTACTGGACCGCGTCCATCCGAACATCTCAAGAAGAACAACGAAAACAACAGTAGGAGAAGTAGAAAGAAGAAACAGAAAAAGATAGTTTAAGACAGGGGAGTAACAAGGAGGAAGGATAAGGGGGGGGGGAGAGATGTGCTGACAGCTTTGCCTAGATGTCTGCCTCCAGCAGGTCCCTATAGCTCTGTGAGGCCGTAAATTCCACCCAACAGGCCCATTTAAGGAAGTGCGCCTCAGCGGACTTATTACTTGCTGCAATCAGGCCTTCGTACCTTTCTATTTCCGCTACTTTACTTAGCCACTGTGAGACCGTTGGGGGTGTTGATTTCTTCCAATATGAGGGGATACAGGCTTTTGCGGCATTCACCATCTGACTCCGGACCGATTTCCGATATCTCTTGGTGGGCATCCCCGAGTGGTGGAGGAGGAAGAAGGCGGGGCCATCCGGCAGCTCCCTGTCCGTCATCCTCTGCATCGTACTGCTTACCCCCGACCAGAACCTTCTGAGCTCTGGGCACAACCAAAAGATGTGGAGCAGGTCCCCCCTGTCCCCGCCGCAGCGCCAACATGATGGGGATACTGTGGGGCACCACTTGTTGATCAGGGCTGGCACTCTGTACCATCTCGTTAGTTTATAGTTACTTTCCTTGTATCTGGTACATATAGAGTGCTAAGCTTATTATCTTACATCTTTCCCCCTGTGTAAAGGTGACCCCTAGGTCTTCCTTCCACTTCAGAAGGAATGGGAGAGGGGCTTGGTCTTGTGGGCTGATAAGCATTTTGTATGCGGCCGAGAGAACGTGTCTGATTGGGTCCCCCTCCTCACAAAGCATTTCAAAAGTGGTGGGCTCTCTCATATGACAGGTCTTGTGCCTTAGAGTCGTGAGGAAATGGTTCAGCTGCATCTTTTGCCACTCGTCCCATCTTGGCAGCCCCCTTGAGTGAGCAATCTCGTCCAGAGAACCTCGGTCTCCCCTATTCTGGAAGTGCCTATCCCTGTATACTCCCTTCTCCACCCATTTCTCTGCGATCTTACCGCACGTTCCCGGAGGGAATTCGGGATTCCCCAGAATTGGGCACATCGGTGAGGGGGATGGTGATATGTCCCTGAGCAGAAAGTATTTCTGACAAACCTTGAGAGAGGCCCCACCTGTTGGGTGCTTCAGCTCCTGGCCAAGGATCTGCTTTTTAAGCCATGGGAGGGATTTAAGGGGGAGGGATGTGCAGCTCTGTTCTATCTGCACCCACTGATTTTGACGCGGGTGCCTACACCAGTCTATAACCCTGTTCAGATGTGCGGCTGCGTAGTACAGTCCTGGATTGGGGAGGCCAAGGCCACCTTCCTCCTTAGCCCTGAGCAGCGTCTTCCTACTAATTCTGGGGTTTTTGCCCAACCAGATGAGTTTCGTTAAAAGAGCCCCCAGCTTACTGAGGAACGAGTTGGGGATTTCTATAGGAAGGGCCTGTATCAAATACAGTAGGCGCGGCAGCATGTTCATCTTCAAGGCATTACATCTGCCAAACCAAGAGAGCTTTTTGAGGGACCATGCTTCTGTGTCCTTGGAGAATGCTCAAAGCAGGGGGGGAAATTTAATGAATAGATCTTGTCTAATGACCTACCCAGCTTTGTGCCCAGGTATGTGATGTGTTCTTTGGCCCATCTGAAAGGAAAGGAATGTTGGAGGATGGCCTCTCTTTCTGCTGGGAGATTGATGTTCAAGACTTCAGACTTTTGCATATTTATTTTGTAGCTGGAGACTCTCTTATAATTCTCCAACTTTGACTAGATTAGGGAGGGTCACCTCAGGGCCGGTCACAAAGAAAAGCAGATCGTCTGCATATGCTGCGGCCTTGTACTGCCCCGACGGGAGAGAGATCCCTTGTATACTCGGATTACTTCTCACCCTGCAAAATAGGGGCTCTAGTGTCAAATAAAAATCAGCGGGGAGAGGGGGCACCCCTGCCTCGTCCCGTTCCCGATACCGGAAGGCTCAGACAACGCGCCGTTTACTCTTACTAGGGCAGTGGAGTGCTGGTAGAGACTTGCGATCCAGGCACGCATATTCGACCCAAGTCCAATGTGCTTTAGCACTCCAAACATGAAGTCCCACTGCACCCTGTCAAAGACCTTCTTGGCATCGGTAGTGAGGTGTATGTATGAGGTTCAGGGCTTTAGTAGTGTTGTCACGGGCCTCCCTGTGTGGCGTGAAACCCACCTGGTCTAAGTGTATTACATGATGAAGATGAGGGGCCAGTCGGGACGCTAATATTTTACAGCTTAATGTCGGCATGGAGTAAGGAAATTGGCCTATAACTCGCACTTAGCGTGGGATCTTTACCCTCCTTCGGTATGACCAATATGTGGGCTCTAAGGCTGTCTGCTCGAAGGGAGTTCACCGATGCCAGGGAGTTAAAGACCACCAGCATCTTTGATCTTTGGCGAGAGAACCTCTGCAAAAGTTTTGTAATACAAAAGGGGGGCATTTGGCCCCCGTGCCTTCCCGTTGGCAGAGTCCTTTAACGCTTTTGCAAGTTCATCAGACGTGATCGGGCCCTCTAACTCTCCCAACAACCAGGGGGGAAATTTGGGCAGACCCGATTTTTATATGCATTGGTTCAGTTCCTCTACACCCGCTCTTGCGCCACCAGATGGGATATTATACAAAGCCTCATAGTATTGCCTAAAAACACTTGCTATGTCCTTATTGGAATGCCTCATGATACCTTCGCTATCCTGGAGTTTAGGAATGTATGTTTTGGCCCTTTCTCCCCTCAGAGCCGCCGCCAGGAGGCATCCGCATTTATCTCCTGACTCATAGAAAACCCTTCTGCATTTAATGAGCTGGAGTTTCGCTTTATCATTGAAAACCCCCCTGAGCCGCTCTCTGAGGGAGGTCAGGACCGCCAAGTGTGCCGCTACAAGTTCTGTGATGAGCTTGCCCCTTTCTTTCTTAACTTGCGCCCCCTGTTGAATCAGAATTCCCCTAATTACACACTTATGTGCCTCCCACACAATGGGTGGGCTAGTTTCAGGGGTTGTGTTATTGGCAAAATAGTTCTGTAGGTTTTGCTTCACTACCTCTATCGCTGGTTCCTGAATAAGAGAGTTTAGTTTCCAGGTCCAGGGGGAGGGTGCTGGTGTTTGGGCCGCTAAGGAAAGTCAAACTGGGGAGTGGTCCGAAATGGTGATGTTACCTATAGAGGTTGCGGAGACGCCTTGCAGCATGTGGTGTTGGATGAGGAATAGGTCAATCCGCGAATACATGTGGGGTGCCGAGTAATATGTGTAGTCCTTTGTGTCTGGATTGAGTATGCGTCATGGGTCCATCAACTGGTGCGTGTGCAGTACTTTTCTAATCCTCCTCAACTTAGATTAAGAGAGGTATGAATGGACGTATCTAGCAGGGGTTCGAGTGACAGGTTGAGGTCCCCTCCAATTACAAGCTTGCCTTCTGCGAAGTCCCCCACCCTGTTTAAGACCTCCTCTAAGAAGGAGACCTGCCCCATATTTAGCACATAAAGGTTTACAAAAGTGAAAAGCTCTGACCTAATTTTCCCCTTGACAAAGGGCCACCTCCCCTCTCCACCACTCGGAGCACCCACTTCCTCCCAGGGGCGCGATCTGGACAGTATGATGCTCACCCCTCTGGACTTTTGATAAGAGGTCGGGAATACCTTATTCCTGAGCGACGGTGGGTTCGCCGCCCTGAAGGGTGTCTCCTGGAGAAATGCCACATGTGCCTTCATGGCCCTGAGGCTCTGCAGTATCGTTTACCTCTTTTCTGGCGCATTTAGACCCTTCACATTGAGAGAAATCAAGTAAATTTTGCTCATATTGAAGTCACAAAAAAAGGGGGGGAGAGGGGGTACCGAAGGCTGAGACTCAAGAGAAAGGGGGTGAGAGAATATAGCGATAGAAAAGACAGGATTAACAAAGAATACACTTACCAAACCGACGCTCAAGAGAAGACCTTGAGCGAAGGAAACTAATTAGCTAAGTCGCTTGGTCTGTGGCCTTACCCCCAAACGGGAAAGGTCAGAGATCGGCCTAGGTGGGGAACTGTGTCTGGCGTTGAACGCGCAAGAACCAGACCCCCCCCCCCCTCCGGCGGGCCGAAACGAAAATGGACAAACCGGCAAACGAGCAAGCTGAGAAGAGGCCATCTAGGTCTTGGTACGCTCTAAGAGCGTATGAGTCCCGGTTCTTGGAAACGATCAGGTGGAAGGGGTAACCCTATCTGTATGTCGCGCTAGCGTTTCTGCACACATCTAGGACCGGCCTTAGGAATCAATGCATCTGAAGCGTATGTCTTGAGAGATCTGGGAGGATGATGACTCTTGCTCCATCAAAGTCAATGGGCCCATGCCTCCAGGCCCTACGGGATATCTCTTCCTTTATCTGGTAGAAGTGTACCCTACAGATGACATCTCTGGGACGGGCAGGGTCAGGACTTCGTGGGCCCAGTGCTCTGTGTGCTCTATCTCAATCGGGGTATCCACACTCCACACCAGTAATCAGTTGAAAATGATCTGTTTTACGTCCTCTCCCGAGGATGATTCGGGGATACCTCTCAATCGTAGATTATTTCGCCGGTTCCTATTCTCGATGTCATCATGCTGAAGTTGGAGTTGCAGAATCTGCGCGTTCTGGGCTTCCACTCTTGCCGATAGCGATGCAAGCGTGGCCACCGTGCGATTTCTTTCTTGTGAGCGGCTTCGTATCGCGCGATGAGTGCCTCAAAGTCTGCTCTGGTAGGGATAGATCTGAGGAAGGAGAGGGTTTCTCTGAATATTTCCCTCTTGCCGGACGCCATCAGGTCCTCCATCTCAAAAGTTGATTGAATTTGGTGCTGGCGAAGTCAAAGGCGTCGGGAGGTTGATTATTTGGGGAGCTTCCACGGTTGGGGGGGGGGGGGTCGGGGGTCTTGCATGATCAATGACGGAGGTGTTGGGCTGGGGGGGGGGGGGGCACCTCCTCAAATCCATCCATGCCCAGGGGGAGTTCGGTGAGGCATCCCCTGGAGCGGCCTGCTGGATTGGAGTTGCTCGGGGAGTTGCCCACGTATCATTTCCTGTTGACGACACAGCTGCCTCCATCCTCTGAGCTTTTTGCGCGCAGCATTCTTTGCGGGAGGCCTCTGTTCAGGGATAGGAGAGTGATGCCGCTGGGTAATAACTGCCGCGCTATATCTTGCTCAGGCTGCCGCCCCCTGGATGTGGAGCCGAAGCTCTCAAGTTTCCCTGTGAGAAGGGACTCTCCGCAGGGCCTATGGCTGTGCTTTGCTGCTCCCCTTGCTAAGCCTTCTTCTGCTACATTCGGGGTTCTCCTGCAGGTTCCCCTGTCTTCTCCCCCTGGCACAGTACCTGGCTGACCTGCTTCTCCACCCCCACCATTTGCGTGATCAGATGCTTTCGATCTTTGTTTGTAGGGACCTCCAGGTGTTCCGCCGCCGGCCGCAGTTCCAGTCTCTATCCGAGCAGCGCAGCTGACAGTCACTGCCAATGCTCTCTACATTTCCAGGCTTCCTCCCTCCTCTCCCCTGTGTGCTCTCATGTGTGACCGGGGATCTCGAGGGGGGGGGATGGGCCCACCTGCCTGCTCTCCTGCTCCGTCCCGTCCGCCATCTTGGATGTCTTCTCCCTGACTTCTACAGTCTCCTGCAGGCTGTGGGAGGCACAGCAGCTCTCCTCCTCTCGCTCTGCCCAGATGACACTTGCTTCCAATCCCAGGGGATGGCAGGCCCTCCTCTGCGCTCTCAGAGGAGCCTGATGATGACTGTGATGCTCCGGACACCATGTGTCCCCCCACGTGCTGCAGATGGTCGGCTCTCTCCTTCCTCCATCTGTCACCGCAGGTCAGTGCCATCCTCCTCCTCTTCTTCTTCTTTTTGCCAGCCATTTGTAGGGTCAGAATACTGTGCCTGATTGCCTTTTCAGATGATATAATGCCCGAAGGGGTGAGGAGCTCTCACGATCACGTCCTCCTCATTCACTCGCCAGGCCACGCCCCCCAGGTAGGATGACTTTTAACGCGAGCAATCTGTATGTACAGGGTGTGGGAAACATATAAGCTATGCTCTTATTCAGGGTGAAGGTCCACTTTAATCCCACTGCCCTCAAGGTTGAATTTGGGAGATATTCACCTTTTTACATGATAGGGAACAGGAAACGGCTGCATACTGCAGTGCTGCATGCCTCTATTAAAAGAGGGGCAGCTGTTGCATGTGTGTATAGCTGTTTCCCGTCTTCCCACAGGTAGAAGAGAATGTGAGTATCTGTCTAATGAAGAGCTCACCCTCTCCATGGCAATTCAGGTTGCTGCACATAAAAATGTATTTACTTTTTTCTAACTCCTGTCATGGTCAGTTTTAAAAACAAAATGGCGTCACCTGCAAACAGGAAGTGCTGATGGTTTTCCTTTTACTGTGCATTGTCAGTTGAATTCAGGCATGTGGGAATGGAATAGAAAATCGTTGAGGTGGTGTTTTAGCTTTAAGTGGATACAGGAGCAAATGTAAATGCTGACAATGCTTCAGTATCATGCACGCGGATGGGGCAAGGGCGTTTTGGGGAGTTTTCTTTTCCAACTGTTCAAGGCTGTTAGCCTAGCGTAAAGCTAGCCCAAAGCATTTTGGTTTGTCCATCTGCTTAACAAATACTTAGGAGGCTCAAAATCAGGAAGAGCTCTGTATGACAGGGGGCAGGAAGTAGCTGTAGAATGCTGTGCCACACATCTCCTACTGGTTTAGTTGTTGCGATCACCCTAGGTGTGGGGGGGGGGGGGTAGGCTAGCTTAGTTAAACTGGGGACCAGGACCCTGTCTGGCTCAGAAGCCAGAGAGAAGGAAAAGGGGGTAGGAGCATAACCTACTATCTCCCCAATAACTTCCTTGCACCTAGGTCTGAACTCTTGAACACCATCCAGACCGCTCAAGTCTTCTAAAGGTATCCTGATCCCCCTTCTAATCTGCCATCAGCTCCTCCATCCTCATAATGTTGTTTAACCCCTCGAACAATTCTATCAGGGAGGGGGCTTCTGCTCCTTTACAATGCCTAGGAATCACAATTCTTTCTGCTGTTAAGAAGTGTCTTAAAGCAGACCTTCACCCTGAATAAGAGTCTATCTTATATGTTTCCCACACCCTGTACATACAGATTGCTCACATTAAAAATCATCCTACCTGCACCTACTGCATGTTATGAGCCTTTAAAGTGGACCATCACCCTCGGGTGATCGGCCCGGGAATCTCCCTCCCCGCGGGACATCCGAGATCGGAATGTCCCGCGGGGTGAAACCCCCCCAAACCCCGTTACCTTATCCTCCCTCGCGCCCCTCTAGGCGTGCCCGCGCCAGCCGTCTGTGAATGGCCGGCGCGGGCGCGCGCGCGTCAAGAGGGACGCGCGGGAGGCGGCGGTGGAGGAGCCGCTTGTCCGCGGCTGTCAAATCCCTTGTCTGTCGGCGCTGGGAGCGGGGAGAGGTGAGTTTTTAGGGTGATCGGGGGGGTTTCACACAGCGGGGCACCCCGATCGGGGGTGCCCCACTGAAGTGGTCCAAGACCCAGGATAGTCAAAATCCTGGGTGTTGGTCCACTTTAACCATCCAAGATGACGGCTCATGGGGCTTCAGGCAGCCTGCAAACAGGAAGTGTCTTCTGACTGTGTCGCTCTGCATTCTGGGACCGTTGTCCTTTTCCTAACCCCAGCTCTGCTCTGTCTGCAAAGCACAGCTATAACACTGCCCCCTGTACTTTATCCCACTCTCCTCTCCTCAGTATGTGTGATGCTTCTGAGTCAAGATGGCGGCGCCCGTATCCTAGAGTCTTGAACAGAGTTGCAGCCCGGTGGGGTAAAGAATAATAAGTAAGTGACTAAAAACGTAAAATATATTAATTTTAGATACTGGAGAATAGTTTTTTAAGGATTTGGGCTTTTCATGAAATCATGCTGAAGGTCTGGTTTAAGGTTTCTTTTGGATTGGTCCACTTTAAAAGAAAAAAAAAGGATTCCAGGGCCGCTTGATTCCCCCCCCCCCTCCCTGGGGCATCCAAAATCGGGATACCCCGCTGTGTGAAACTTCCAGGTCGCCCAAAAACTCATCTTCTTCCCTGGTCCAATGACGCATAGACACGCAGCAGCTGCATCCCCCCTTTAGTAGGACTTCTCTTTAACTTGTTAAACTGAATTTGTACTCAAGATATACACGTTTATGCACCATCCTGATTTATTTTACTTATTTATTCCTTAACAGCTTCCAGGAGAAAGAAGACTCTTGATGACATACAGCGACCCTACAGAATGTGTATTTTTGTAAATAACATGTAATGTGCCAGCTATGAATGATTTTATTACAAAGTAAATTACGTTTCAGAATTATGGATTTATTTTTCATACATGTGCCTGGTTTGTATAAATGCACTTTTGGGGTTAGACTACCCTATTTCTAATAGGAGGCCAACTGATGGCATTTAGTGGTCATCCTGAGCCCTTTAATGACAGGCTGCAACTTGCCCATCTAGTTTCCCCTTGTTGCAGTAACTGCAGAGACAGACAGTGGCTTTGTCCTCTTTACAACCTTTCCTACTATATTAGAGCATTCAATTAGCTTCCTAAAATGGATGATGTCCTAGCTAGCCACTTTGGGACTTGGCAAAAGATATTTATTTTAAGCAGAACAAAACCCAACAATTTGACTTTCCCAGGTTTTGTTCCAGTCCCCTGGGGCATCCCAAATTGGGATGTGTGAAATCCCCACATAACGCTGCATTTCACTTGCCTCTTCCTGGTCCATGAAAGTCATCTGCCGTGATTATGTCATTCAGCAAATGCGGAGCGCACGTTGCGTTTCAGGCAGCTCGCATGTTCCCGCCACTGCCCAGCTCCCTATTCACAACAATCACAGCTATTTGCCAAATGAAATGGTCACGGCAGATGGCTTTCTTTGAATCCGAGCCTGTGCAGGCGCCGTTGAAGCAGAGAAAGCTGCCCCAGGGGATTTCACAGCAGGGCATCCCAATTCGAGAGTGTCCCAGGGGAAGGCCAGGCTGGGTGGGATTTGTTCCGATTTCAAGAGGCTTATATTAAAAGAAAAACTTCCTCAAAGATAAAACGTGTCAAACCCAGGGCACGCTAAATGTCAGTTTTACTTGAAGTGGAATTTCCTGTGTAGACATGTTTATAAAGTGCATGCTTTATGCAGTAGATGGCGCTGTTTGAGTACAATTTCCACCAACAAGATCCCTTGGTCTGCACATAACACAAGGCTTTTTTGCGGCATTAGCTACCTCTTGTGGCATCCATTGTAATTGCAATACTATGTACAGTGGTGATAAGTATCAGATACAATGCCAATATTGCAAGTTTTCCCCACTACAAAGAATGGGGAGGTCTGTTATTTTTATCGTAGGTACACTTTAACCGTGAGAGAGAGAATCTCTAAAAAATATTCCAGAAAATAATTAATTTGTACTTTATTGCATGAAAAAAATATTTGGTACTGAATCCTTGCTTGCAATTAGAGAGGTCAGGCGTTTCCTGTAGTTTTTGCACACACTGCAGCAGGGGTTATGTCCTATACAGATCTCCAGATCTTTCAGGTTTGTGGGCTTTCACTGGGCAACATTGATTTTCAGATCCTTCTGAAGATGTTTTATCAGGTTCGGGCCTGGAGACTGGCTAGGCCACTCCATGACCTTGAAATGCTTTTTACAGAGCTGTTCCTTAGTTGCCCTAGCTGTGGCTGTAGGTCATTGCCCTGTTCCCTATGCATGGAACCCCCCCCAAAGTATGTTGTTTCCACCCCCATGCTTCACAGTTGGGATTGTTCCTGGGGTTGTACTCATCCTGTGTCTTCCTCCAAACACTGTGAGTGGAGTTAATACCAAAAAGTTAAATTTTAGTCTCCTCTGACCACGCAACCTTCTCCCATGCCTCCTTTGGATCATCCACATGGTCATTGGTGAACTTTAAATGGGCCTGGACATGTGCTGGCATGAGCGGGATTTTAATCCATGATGGTGTAGTGTGTTCCTTACTGTAATTTTTGAGATTGTGGTCTCGGCTCTCTTCAAGTCATTGACCAGGTCCTCCTGTGTAGTTGTGGGCTGATTCCTGGACTTTTTTTTTTTTCCTCCTTACCCCACGAGGTGAGATCTTGCATGGTGACCCAGACCAAGGCATATTACCAGTCATTTTGTGTTTCTTCCATTTTCTTATAATTGCACCAACAGTTGTCGCCTCCTCACCAAGCTGCTTGCCTATTGTCCTGTAGCCCATCACAGGCCCAGTCCAGGTCTTTAGTCCTAGTTGTGTCTTGGCCCTTGTGGGGAGATTGGAGTGTGATTGAGGTTTCATACAGTTAACCAGTTCAGAGTAGAAAGGCTTTATAAAGAAGAACGAACAAGTCTGCTAGAGTCAGAATTCTTGCTGGGTGGTATGTGATCAAATACTTATTTCATGCAATAAAATGCAATGTAATAGTAATAATCCTACAATGTTATTGTATGGATTTTTCAGGGATTCTGTCTCACAGCTAAAGTGTACTTATAAAAAAGATAAAAATTACAAATCTTTGTAGGTAGGAAAACTGGCAAGTGTATCAAATTTTCCACACCGTATAATACTATCCAGCAATAGATTGCTGCATATTTTGTCTAGCCTGAACAAAATTTCCATCTGTTTCCAGACAGCTTGGCACACATGCTCCCCCTTCCTAGATCTAAAATGGCATAGCAACTGCCAACAGCTGGTTACATTTCTTGTCTTCAATCCCTAGTGCTTGCAGGTAAGAGCAAGCTTGCAAGAGTATAAGAGGGTTGTAAGTAGGGCAGCAGGTGGTGTTAGGTTTTGGGTTGTGCTGAAGGGGGCTTGCTAAACCAACACCCAGCAGCTATCTGCTGCAATAGTTCGATTCCGGCAGCGTTCATCTTTCTTTTAGGTTCACTGAACCCTCTACTCCCTAGGCATACAGATTTGGGATGCTCTGCCCATAAATGAGCCCTAGGAGTACAGTAAACTGTATATAACAGTAGGCCTAGAGAAGATTAAGGTTCAGAAATTGCTCCAGATCTGCCTGCCCAGACAGCCTTTCCAAGGCACCACTTGCAGGTGGTTTGGTCAGTGGAATGGCTAGTAGTAGATAATAGGCCCGGGCTTGGCATGCATAAAGCTGTTGGCAATGGCGAAAATGTAAAAGATTCCTTATTGGGCGGATTACAAACAATTCACATCTCAGAACTAAAAAAACTTCACAGCAGCCTCCTGAGCAGGAAGGAGACTAGCCTAGCAGAATGGGACCCACAACTGAGCTTACTCTTCAATTTGTCATGGTTTGGATCCACAGTGTGGCTTAGATCAGGGATCTGCTGCCCGCTGAGACCTAAGTTTTTTTTTTTTTTGAACTTTGCTCAGGGAATGTAAGCTTTTTATAAAGTGTGTGTTTCAGACAGGTGTGATCTTACCCCAAAGTTTGTGCCAGCATTGTTCTTGCTGTTCCTAAAAATCTTTTAGAGGTTTACTCCATAGTCAGGACCATGTTTTAGCGGACGCCAATTGCAAAGGCTCCCCTGCCTCTGCTAACCAAGCCTTTTTAATCATCATCGCCTCTTTTAGGTGGGTATTTAAGCATCCCAATCTGGTTGTACATAAAGACGAGGAGGTTATATATTACCCCCACTCTGATTTTGTTTTGCTTTTTATTTATCATTAAAGTGGACCAACACCCAGGATTTTCACTATCCTGGGTTTTGGTCCACTTCGGTGGGGCACCCCGATCGGGGGTGCCCCGCTGTGTGAAACCCCCCAGAACGCCCGGAAACACTCACCTCACCACGCTCCTACGCGGGCGCTCGTCCAATCAGAGCGCTCAGAGCCACTGTGGTATGCACGTACAAGCGGCGTCCAACCACAGCAGCTCTGAGCGCTGGAGGCCGCGTCTCGCACTTCCCTCTAACAGAGAGCGCGCCCGCGCCGGCCATTCACAAACCTGCGCCCTGCTAGAGGGAAGCGCGAGCCGCGCATGCGCCGTTGGAACGGGGTTAAGGTAAGGTTTCTGGGCTTCGTGGGAGGTTTCACCCCGTGGGACATCCCGATTTCGGATGCCCCGCGGGGAGGGATCTGATCCCCCCTGGGTGTTGGTCCACTTTAAGGGCATTGTTATAGTTGTTCTGTGTTATCGCATTCTCTGGGTGCAATAGAACCTATTTTACCTAGTTTTTTTTTTTCTCTTCGTTTTCCAAGATGGAGTCTGTCTTTGTGATCCCAGAGAGACCAATTTCATAACTAGAAAGTAGATAAATCAGTTGGCAATCAAGGTTTAACCTGCATAATAATCTGGGTTATAGCACATTCCACAAGGGCAGTTGGGTTCTCTTTACTGGAGGCTGCTAGCCAAGTTTCCAGGTCTAGTCATGGAGCAGAACTCTAGGCTATTTGGCAGCTATTGCTGTATCCCTCAGGCAAGAATTTGCAAAGTCTTTTTTTTTTTGGGGGGGGGGGGGGGGGGGGGCTCTGTAAAATCTGGTATGTTTTAAAATTCATAATGAGTCTACTCTGCCTATCCTCTTTCGTTTGGCTCCATTAAGTTTCAGGTTGTCATTTTGCTTCTTAGTGTCCCCCAAAGAGATTAAAAAACATCCTACTTAATAACCTTGGAAATAATTTCTGTGTATATCAGTGAGGGGGTTAGGACAATATAGCAGTATAACAATATAACAATATATCAATAGGATATAACAATATATCCTACATTGCTTGTAGGAAGTTAATCCAGCAGAACAACCATAGGTGTCATAGAGATTAGAGGCATGGCACTGGCATGTAGGCTGAGTACTTATGTTTTTTTAACAAAATAAAGCTACACCAGGGTGTGCAATGTGACAGAAATGTGACTAACTTTCAACATTCTGGCTACTTACCATCTGTATCTAGACGGAGGACTTCTCCAGATCATTACACGAATGTGAGATATCACATCAATGTCTTTTATTATTGATCAAGGACCAAATTCTAGACTAATTGGTGCACAGTGCAATTTTGGTAATGCGGGTGGCCATTAAAGCAGACCTAAATGTGAACTGGGCAAATTTTAATTGGGGGTTTTCCTTTTTTCCTATCATGGTGTAAAAAAATGCTCATTTGGTGCCAATGGGAGACACTCAGGATATGTGGCTGTAAAGCCTGGACCAGGTGTGGTGTTATGTATTTGCAAACTGGGCTTGGCCGGTGAAAGTGGACCTTTAGGTTAATTTTCTGAACTTCATAAAGATTGAATACATTAGTATGCTCCCTTTCCTCTACTATTATAATAGCCTCTATGCTCTAAACTTCTGTATCTCCAATTCTGACAATGGCCTTCTTACTAGCATGTGTTTAGGAATTTAGCAGCACTTTCCTGTTACTGCAGCAAGTGGTGGTGGGGAGACAAAACTTTACGGCAATTTTGTCAAAGGTAGAACACCACAGGGCATGGGAATTGATTTGCAAATGCCCCCTCCACTTTGACCTAGTTGCCCTACTTAGAAAAATACTATATTTATTGGTTTTATTAGTTGTCTGCACTACTTTGCCGATATACAGTACCACATTCTGTTAAAGGAAAACAAATGATTCCTGAAGACTTTACGCATTATTACTTTGTGTGCCATTCATGGTAAAGGAACTTGAACCTAGAGCATATGCATTGGTCTTACAGCAACCATTACTGCAGTGGAAACCTAAAGATTGTCCACTTGGCAGTGGAGGGTGAAGACATTTTAAAGCAGAACGATACCCTAGCTGGCCCTGGCCTTACCTTGAGGCTGAGATGTCCTGCTGTGTAACTCCCCCATCCCTTGTGGTCGCTGCAAAACTCACCTTTTCCAGCGGCTCCTTCGGCAATGTAAACAATTGTGGCCACATCCTTAACATCTCTGGGCTGAGGTACACATCCAGCTGGGGACAGGAGGGCCTGGGATGCGGTGTGCCATGTTTAGCATCTAAACAGAGCTGCATTGCTGATCATTAAACCGGAACTACACCCATTTTTGAAAAATAGGTGTTATTTAGAGTGCAGAGGAGCATCCCAATTGCGGATGTTAGCGCCTCAGAAAGTGAGATCTCTACTACTCTGTACCTCTGAGAAATCCAGCGCTCTAAATTGTCTGGCATGGACCCTGAGTTCCGGCAGCCATGACTGCACCAGCCAAAGCGAGACCGAGCAATAAGGTAAGAGACCTCACGTCCTGTACTGGTAATGCACTTGGGGACATCCGTAATTGGGATGCTCCCCTGTGCTCGTAATAACATCCATTTTTCAAAAAATGGGTGGTGTTCCGGTTTAATATGCAAGGCATACGGCTTTGATTGGATGAGAGCCCAGGAGCACACGAGTGCCTGAACAGAAAGCCGGGGACGCGGTCAGCCAGCTGCAAAGAGTCGTGGCAATTTTGAGATCGGCCAATCTGTGATCTCAAAACTGCTATTGGGTGTGGCATTGACGGTGGAAAAACACAGTTTTATTTGAAAACTGGGCCACCGCCGAGCCAGCAGCATCGCCTGAGGAACTGGGGGGGGGGGGGGGGGGCAAATGATCCATTAAAATTAAAAATGGCATTTTGTATATGGGTGTCAGTAATGACAGTGGTTATCAATCAAGGGGTGCCAATGGATCAGTGCAGTTCGGTCCAGGCAAGGGGGAAGGAGGCATCACCTGCGCAGCTCAGCCTCTGTCAGATTACTTTTGGAGGCTAAGTGTGTTTCATTGGATGGCAGATGACAACAGGAATTTTATCAAGCAAAACAGCAGTAAAAACTCAAAATAAAATTCTTGTACTTTCACAGATGATGGTGATTGTGGCCAAGACACAGCTAGAGGAGACTGAAAGTGCACATCTCCCATTGACTTTAACTAGAGCTAGGCCAATATTGAATATTTCAAAATATTAAATATTTTAATGTGGTCCCATAGCCATTTTCTACTGATCAGTGGCCAATTGTGTTGTTAAATAAGACTATTGGTGAAAAAAGAGAGATGGATTTTAATGACCAAATATATATATAATAAACAGGATTTAATCTAAATACATTTTATATTTATTTCATCAATTATACTCCATATTTTAATCCAAGAATAGCCACATCTGTCCAATATATTTGTTCTGTGAGATGGTTGTTTTAGTCCCAGCAAGCACCCATGGGGTGCTTTAAAGTCTCATTTATATGAACTTTCCATCTCTAAAAAATACACATTTAAAATGAATTTACAAGTCAATTGTCTCACTGCAAACACTCAATGCGTCGATTGGTCCAAAAACTTCTATTAAGTCCCCTCTCAAGCTGCTTCCAGGCTGAGCTGCAACCTCTAAGGACTCCTGCGATGGGGGAGTCAGTGTATGGTATATTGCCTTTGACTGCCACAGTGGTTCTTGCTTCCCTTTAAAGCTGTGAGCAGAGGATGCAGCTTGTTCTGGACTGGAGCAAAGCACCAAAGATGATCCATCGATTGATATTTTACAGATAGAGCTAGCGGTACTCTGCTCTCCCCTCCATACTTCTGGCGAAGCAGAAGAAGCTGGAGTTTCATGCCGTGCAGCGCTGGGAGCAGCCTGTAAAATAGGCAGACCTGTTTCTATTTCCATACAGGATGAAGTTCGGTAAAGCCCTCTGTCTGCTGGCTTCTCTTTAAAGACACAATCTTCTAGTTGTGTGGCACTTTTGACAGTAAGTGACAAGCTGCTACATAGTGCTGTACCATGAAAGAGACTTTTGGGTATCAGAGCATCACTGAAAAGGGCCTCATCAATGCTGCGTCGTAGATTTATTGGTGATGGAGGATGAAAATCAACAGTAGAATCACTGTCAACCTGGACACTTATTAGTGAAGGGGTTTTTGAACCTTGCAGGCTTAAACCTTGAATTTCAAGACTTTTGTTGCTGTGGTAGATTAAGCTCAGGTCTTCTCCATTACTTAAGCGTTTCTCTACCACGGTGTAAAGTGGGAAAAATTCGGACTCGCTTCTAACGATGGTGTCACAAATTAGCAGTTTTTCATGTTGTGAAGATGCCCATTTGGAGTTTTGTAGCATTGGCGCCTTCATTGCCACATGCCCAGGGGAAAGGCGAAATAGCTGTGTCCAACAGTTTGTCCGTCCTATTTCATTGGCACAAAAAATTGGGTAAGCACCTATAAGAGCAAGAGGTAGACAGATACCCACTTCACAGAGGCTTGAGCTTAACTGGAATGTCCACCAGGGCCAAGGACCAAAAACAATAGATCCACCATAGCCCATGGCATAAAGCATTGCGTACAACTGAAGACCAGCATTCAATATACCAAAAAAAGCAGAAAAAAGGGCAATGTATGTTGCTCGACTCCAGTCCTTTAAATTGGCAAAGGGACATCCACTAGAGTATTCAGCAGGGGGTGCAGAGCTCTTGAGATCATATATTTGGCTGTTTTGGGTATTTGCAATGCAACAAAAGATGAAAAATGAAAAGGAAAGGAGGACAGTTAGGCCTACATAGACTCCTCGAGATACTAGAAGAAGAAATGGGTATTGATGAAAAATGTCTACAGCTACCACTGCTCCTCCAGCAGTGATAAAGTGGAGAAAAGCTGCTGAAGCAAAAATGCAGACTCGTGGAAGAATTGGTGATGAGGAGTTCTGAAGACGACATCTTGAACATAGTAATAAGAAAACAATGCTGAAGCTTGTGGTCATACAGGGAAAAGCCAAGTCATGTAGGAGCAGGGCAGTGAAAATGGGAAGACGATCCTGGTGGCCATAAGCATCATAAAACAAGGCAAAAGCACGACTGCCCCCAAAACATATTAACAACAGATGCAACACTGCAAAGTAAAACCCACCCGATGGACATCTAAAAACAAGACAAAAAATGGAGAGTAGAGCAAGCAGGGCAACTGTCCCATAGAGGCCGACTGATCCATATACTAGAGCCTCCCAAGCAATGCCCCAGTCAGCCACAGATGAATTCCAGTCAGCATGCAAGGTAATAAAAATTGGAGGTGAGGAGAGAAGTGAGTATCCATGCAGAGTAGGGTCTGCTTCATGGGGAGTTGGGCTTTGTGTCACAGCAGCTTCACATTTCTCAGAACCAGGATAACAGCCCCACGTAGAAGTATCTTCCACAGTTGTCGAACCGGGTAAAATGACATTTAAATCTGCAAAACAGAAAACACATTAGAAAACCAGTAATAGCCTCTGAATAACAACTAGTCAACTACTCCTATGTACATACATGAATAAAATAATTCTAGACTTCCACCCTCCCAGGAAACACCAGTGGCTGCCCCATATCAGGGTCGCTTCGGGGTATCTCATATCGGGCTATCCCCCATTTAAAGTGGGCTGAAAGTCTAACTATAAAAGTTAAAAATAAACATGGCTAATTAATAAGCATGCAAACCGCTACATGCTTCCTAATAATCTAGACACCAGGTCACCGGCTCCTGGACCTCTCGCTCCCGCACTGCCATCTTGCAACAACCCAGGAGTAGGTATCCTAAATTACTCCTGGGTGCGGCCTTTCACCTCACGTCAGGGCACCGGGCTCTCTCAGAGATCAGCTGGCTTTTCTACTAGAATGCGTCGGCAGTGATGGCAGCGAGAGAGAGCAACAGCAAGGGACTGCTGGCCAGAGTTCGACAGCTTCATATTGGTTCATGTAGCACAATTTACCGCACTACATGAACCATTAAGCAGCAGGCAAAAGCAGGAGCACAGCTGACAGTAGTGCATCCGGACCTGGGCCTGGAAGGTAAGTCCTCTGGGCTTTTTTTTTTGTTGCTTTAGGTTAAGCAAATAAACTGTAGCTGCTTGTCCTAAAGCAATAATTGATCCATACCCTTGGGGCTCGCCAATTTAGGCAAGACTAAAAGAAAGCCTACAGTCAGGCAAGATAACTCACTGATCTGCACTTACATGTCTCACATGACTGCTGGTGGCCAATGGAGTCAGCCAAGCGCGTCTGCGAACATCATTGCTTGCCAGCAGAGAGATGCATGCACCATCCAACATTTGCTGTCAATGTTGAAATGTAAAAATGTTATGTTCACATTGTCTGGTACTACATGCAGATGCAGTGGTACCTCGAGTAGCTCCTCTATGGCCCCTTTCACACCTCTATGATGTGGGAAGGGGGGGGGAGGAAAATGCGTCCACAAAAAGTCCTGCTTGATGCATCCAGGACGCAACAGCAGGCAGAGTCCAGAGTCCAAATGATTTATATTGTCCACAACACAAACACATGTAAAAACACAGATTTATAGATAAAGAAAATATGATGTGGGGTCCCCCCTCCCCAAGGCTACCAGACCAGGCATAGGGACTGGGATCCCCATGGCTCGGAGGCCTCCGGCCATGCCAGGACACCAGACCGTATGACCTTCAATCCAGGGGTGAACATTGGGCCTGCATGGATATGCACCGGGCTCTTCTGTACCCCCCTGACCTACTGCGGTACAGGTTATGTAGTGAGGGTAACGGCAAGTGCCCCACTGAGGTAACTTGCCACCACCCTACCCTTAGAACTTGTATAGGGAGCCCCTAGAAATGGAGGGAAAGAGAGGGAACCTAAAAATAAGAGAGAGGAAACGGACTAAGATATGAGTGGACAAGGAAAAGACAGAGAGAGTGAATAAAGCAAGAAAAAATGTGAAAAAAACAGAAGGGGGAGCACGGAGGTGAGAAACAGGAGCTGAAGGAAATCAGATGCAGGAGATGGAGAGAATGCGGAAATTAGTGAAGGATGGAAGTCATGGTAAAATGAGAATAAGCTGGAGGGAATATGGACAAGAGCTGAAAAATGCTGGGGACAGAGAGGGGCTAATAGACTCTATGTGCAAAAGAAAGACAGGGAAAGACTAAGGAAATTTGGAAACAAGAGACCTACTACCACCTGCTTTACATATTTGTGTCTTAATGTTGTCCTCATGGCGCTCCCTTATAAAGAGGTTGAGATGGGGTCCAGTGAGAGCCCACATCTGGCACACCCCAGCAGCCCCAAAGATCACTCCTGGGTTTCAGACTTAGGTTCACATTAAACCAGACCTTCAGCATTAATTAAAGAAAAGCCCAAACCCTTAAAGTGGACCAACACCCAGGATTTTGACTATCCTGGGTTTTGGTCCACTTAGGTGGGGCACCCCGATCGGGGGTGCCCCGCTGTCTGAAACCCCCCAGAAAGCCCCAAAAAACTCACCTCTCCCCGCTCCCACGTGACCGCGCCAGCCAATCACAGCGCTCAGAGCCGCTGTGGTATGCGCGTCCAAGGCCGCCTGGACGCGCATACCAGCTCAGCTGGCTCTGAGCGCTGGAGGCCGCGTCTCGCGCTTCCCTCTAACAGGGAGCGCGCCTGCACCGGCCATTCACAAACGGCCGGCGCGGGTGCGCGCCGATGGAACGGGGCTGAGGTAAGGTTTGTGGGCCTCCTGGGGGGTTCCTCCCCGCGGGACATCCCGATTTTGGATGCCCCGCGGGGAGGGATCTGATCGGTCCGGGAATCTTATAGATTTCCGGGCCGATCCCCCCTGGGTGTTGGTCCACTTTAAAAACTATTCCCCCAGCATCTAAAATTAATATATTTTACGTTTTTTGTCACTTATTATTCTTTCACCTACTGGGCTGCAACTCTGTTCAGGACTTTAGGATATGGGCGCCGCCATCTTGACTCAGAAGCATCCCACATACTGAGAGGGGAGAGCGGGATAAAGTACAGGGGGTGGGGTTATAGCTGTGCTTTGCTCAGACAGAGCAGGGTTGGGGTCAGGGAAAGGACAACAATCCCAGAATGCAGAGCGACACAGTCAGAAGACACTTCCTGTTTGCTCCATGGGTTGCCATCTTGAATGTTTAAAGGCTCATAACTTGCAGTAGATGCAGGTAGGATGATTTTTAATGTGAGCAATCTGTATGTACAGGGTGTGGGAAACATAAGATAAGGCTCTTATTCAGGGTGAAGATCCGCTTTAAGGCAAGGTTACAGTAGTTGTCATTGAACTAGCAGTGACGAGGGATTAATGGCCCTTGTCAATCTTTCTTGGGATCATCCATCTACATCGAGCAGGAATTGCAGTAAAACACAAAACGATGTTACTGGCTTGTAGGCGATTACTAATATTTGTTCTCTCTTAAGGCTACTTCCAGAAATCCGAAACTCTCCATTAGCTATTGCGTCTGCTGCTGCTGGAATAGTTCTGACTCAAGAGTGGGATTGTTTGGCTCAAGAGATAAATCCACATTTTTCCTGAGCAAACATTCTGACTAATGAAGACTTAAGGGAAAGCCTTTCGTTTTCAAGTATTTTGTACCAAACGTTAAGAAATCCCCGAGGGTCTTTCCTGACACCCCCCCCCCCCCCCACTTCTGCCACGTTTTATATTAAAACTGCTGTGTTTATGTTCTAGGATACTGCTGAAGTGTCTACATTTCCCACATGAAAACTCTGCACTTTTCACTAATCGCTTTAATAAGTCCAAAGAAATTGGTGTAAAGACAGAAATCCAAACAGGGGAGTTTTTTTTGACAGACATTGTTGCTCCTCCCTCTTTATATCAGTTTTGTGCCTACTTAAACCGGACCTTCAGCGTGATTTAATGAAAAGCCCAAACTCTTAAAAAATGGTTCCCCAGCATCTAAAATTAATATATTTTATGTTTTTAGTCACTAACTTATTATTCTTCCCCCCACTGGGCTGCAACTCTGTTCAGGAATTTAGGATATGGGCGCCGCCATCTTGACTCAGAAGCATCACACTTGCTGAGGAGAGGAGAGTGGGATAAGGTACCGGGGTGGCGGGTTATAGCTGTGCTTTGCTCAGACAGAGCAGAGCTGGGGTCAGGTAAAAGTCAGCAGTACCAGAATGCAGAGCAGCACAGTCAGGAGGCACTTCCTGTTTGCAGGCTGCCTGATAAGATGGCGGCTTCCATAAGCCGCCATCTTGGATGTTTAAGGGCTCATAACATGCAGCAGATGCAGGTAGGATGATTTTTAATGTGGACAATCTGTATGTACAGGGTGTGGGAAACATATAAGATAGACTCTTATTCAGAGTGAAGGACCGCTTTAACATCACTTAGAGTATAGAAGCACCATATCTCTGCTGTTTCAGTCATTAGTTGTCTAGCTGCATATATATGTATAAGGCACAGAGCATAAGGGGAAAACAATGTTCTTTCAATCAATAAGTCTTCAGTCGCAGAGGGATATCCCGCGGTGCATGCACAGCAAACAGGATTTCTTAACACGCGTGCCCACCACCTCTTAGAAATAGGCTTACCAGATGTCTGTGATTAAAATGCCTTAAATACATTTCCACTGGTATAGATCGACCACGTAATTTGTATCCTCCGTTCATGTATTAACAATCACTCATGCATATCCCGATTGTGTCCCATGCGTGAATTTAAAAAAGAGAGAGCACAGAAATCTAGTGCAACTCCGTTGAAAAGTTATACAACTATTTATTAAATGAAAATGCACTCACAAATTTCCAGATGGTAAGATCGCATGTAGAATCTAAAACTCTGAAGAGTCCCCTCTTTCTTGTTCCACCACGGCCGTAGGGGGATTAAACAAGTTTCATATAAGGGATGACCCAGTTTAAAAATCCATAGTTTGGAGGGCGCCGTCTCTCGCCCAACGCGTTTCGTTGCTATGTCACAACTTTATCAAAGCTGCATCCAATTGAGTTAAAATACAAAAAGGAGCCCTGTAAAGGCCTCATCTAATGTTTGCACCAGGGCCCCATCACATTTAGTTACATCACAATGTATAGTATAAAAGTCAGACAGGCTCGGACTGGTTCACAGGGTTACCAGGAAGTTCTTGGTGGGCCCCTAGTCTCAGGGGCCCCTTTGAAGGTTTTCATCACCAAGACCTGGACTATGTATAGCTTATTTGTTGCATCCCAAGTGCACACACAGAAAATACGCCAATAATACTTGCATCTACGTGTGGGGTGGGCCCCCAGAGTCAGCTCAGGCATCCCAATCCGATACTGAGGCCAGGTGTTACCAGATGAGAATTTGTCATAGCAGCATAAAGATTATTTTTACCCTTAAACCGGAACAACAGCCTGGCACAGTTGGAAAAGAAAGGCAGCGGTCATTTTGGAGTTTCCCCTCCCAGCATCTCAGCCATGCTGCTGTCTGGATTCAACTGACATAACTGACAATGCACAGTAACAGAAACTAGCAGCACACGTGTTTGCAGGCAGCCTGCACATCCATTAACCACCATTTTGTTATTAAACATTATCACAGCAGGATTTAAAAAAGGTAAAGTAATTCTTATGTTCAGCAATCTATATTACCCCAGGGAGAGATGCATATGAGTACTGTTGTGTTGATCTGGATTAAGTCATTTTTGACTGTTGGTCCGCTTTAAGCCGCATTGATATAGACACTGCTTTGACCAGTCTCCAAGAAAACTAACATGTACAATAGATCAGCAAGACAGGCAACAGGACTAATTCAATTCTCTTGTTTGTGAGAATTAGAAAATTGTGTTATCAAACCAGATAGAGTCTAGCTTCCTGGGTTCATACAAGGTCCGTACATTTTATGAGCACTGACTGGAAGGTCTGAACTGTTAGTCTTTTTCTACTAATATATATTTCAAAGCAGACCTAGACCCTAAAAAATCATGTGACCCCACCCCACCATCTCTAAATGCATCTCAATGCAATGCTGTGTTTGTTCAGTAATCACAAATTCTCACAGTGGGGGCGATTCTGAACTGGGTGTAAAAAGATTTCATTTTTCACCGCAAGTAAACATTTCCGTCCACTGCTCACTTTTTGCACCTGATGCTGATCCCAACACCGATTCTCCCAAGGTCTCCAAAAAAGGTATTTTTCGCATAAAATTTGCCATCAGTTAGGCCAAACTGTCCATGGGTTTCATGGATATTGCACCCTGATTGGGATGTCAATCTGCTCAGCTATCCCCAATATTGTCAACGAGACCTTTAAATTGGACAGAAAGTCTAAAAATCAAGCAAGGAAGCTAAAATTACGTTAAAATATTCACCCTCATCTGCATTTCATCGTGGCTGTAAATTCTGTACAGCACAGCATCCCTGATTCCCTTCATGCTTACCCTTTACACTCAGAATATGTGATTGGTTCCCCTGCGGTCACATTCACTGGGGGCATGCAGAGATGCTGTGCTGTGCAAAATGCTGCCTTTACATCCAAGATGAAAAGCCGGAAGAGGAGGCAATGATGTTAACACTATTTCTAGCGTCCTCTTGTGTTTCATAAGACAGAATACTTTATTCGTCAGGTATATCTGTACATACATACTGGGAATTTCCTTTGGCTTGAGGCAATTGGGAACAAGGAGGGGAGGGTTAATCATGCACAGTTGGTAAGCAAGACTATAGTAACACAAGTACGAGGAGTGTGCAACCCTATCAATATACAGTTTACAAAAGTTGTTGCCAATACCAGGAAAACAGTAAAATAATCAACAGGCCAAGCTATTGCACCATGATGTCAGAGTGACTGCCACAATTTAGGAGCCGGATGGCTGAATGAAATAAACTCTTTTGGAGTATAGTGGACCTAGCTAGTGGGACTTTGTATCTGCGCCCAGATGGGTGCAGGTTAAAACGAGATTGACCTGGGTGTATAGGGTCCTTTATGATCTTAATTGCTCTACTCCTAACGTGAAAAATCATGAATGAATGTGAGAAAATCTCTTTCTTTCCTGGGGTTTGGACACGCATTGGACCACATACATCTGTATGTATCAAATCCAGTAGCTGTGCAGATCTAGTGCTGTTATTTTTAGGAAAGGGTTTCTGGACATTTTCTAGTGCATTTCATAATTTGACTACATTGGTCAATTGCAATTCCAACTGCAAACTGTTTTAAGTTAGCTTCCTTACTGCTTCTGGGTGTCTAAGAAGTCTGTGCCATACATGGATACAGTTTTTATGCAGATCTCGTCTAGCACTGCACACACTTTCTTTGCATTTTAGCTGATAAACTTCACCTTTAATTGTCCCTTCTGCTAGAGTGTGTCCCTCCTTTGAAATGATGCAGCTGTCATCTTTAAAAGTAACATATAACACACATATGGGAACATATAACACATGCTTTACTAGGATCTTTCTGGTTTGGGATGGGAAATGGGACAGTGAACTTAACCATCCCCTACACCTTCTCAAGTCATATAGTGACCATTAGCGAAGATAACTCTTTCTGACTTACTTTCATCAAGGTTAGAGAAAATGTTTTTGTTGTTTGTCATATGGCTGGTTGCATCATGAATTCCTTAAAAGCTGTGCCTGTATTTACATTAAACGCAGCTTCAATACATTAATCAGTCTTGATACATTCATGAGCATCAGCTTCCTCCACAGAAGACTTGACCCTTTGCTGAACTTTCTGCTTCTGAAGATGGCACATTATAGATTTCCAAACTCTGCAGTTTTTCTTCAGGTGACCAGGCTTTTTACACACAAAACATTCATAAGTTTCCTTTAGAAAGCTCTTATTTTTAGAGAAACCATGTGCCTGTAATGCTGTCTCTGCTCTGGATTCATTACTTTTGCTTAGAGACTGCCTTTCTCTTGTACTCATCAACAAAATTGCCTTTAACATTGTGCGCTTCTCTGTTCCTCATACTTCTCTGATTTACTGTTGCTCTAGGAAAATCCTCCTCTGGGCTATTCCTGCTCTGGGATATTTTAGCCCTGGGGCTTATAACTGTTGGCAGCAGATTGTACATGACACTCTTCCAGTGTGCAGGAACAATGGCTGTTTATTCAGCAACAATCAGGAACATAAACGTAACCAGTATACAACAGCAACACATCTCACCATGTATAAAAAAAAAGCTCCTTTCTGTTAAAGGTTAAACACACTGTGCATACAGTCACATGCTCTGCATAAGACTTCCTGTTTTCTTCTTTAAATTAACTTTATCAATAGCATAACAAATAGACAGTCACATACAGGATGTAGCTGTATTAAAACTATTCCAACATGGTGTAATCCGCAAATGTAATGATCTTAATAGAGGACTCAGATGAGACACAGTCACTGGTGTATAGTGAGAACAGCAGTAGAGAGAGTACGCAACCCTGTGGTACACCTATGTTGGTGGTCTTAGATCCAGACTATAGAGCACCCACTTTTACTTGCAGAGTTCTGCCAGTAAGAAAGCTCTTGACCCATAAGCAAATATTGTGAGGAATGTTGTCTTGGTCATCTTGGTGAACAGGGTGCTTGGGTTTATAGTATTAAACGCCCAGCTAAAATCTACAAATAATACCCTCACATAAGTGCAAGGGTATTCCAAGCGTTCAAGCAGGTAATGGAAGTCTGGACTGGACTGAATGTCTTAGACTTCTGGTCCGGTTTAATTAAACCCAGCAGCTTCCACTACTCTCAGTGTGATCTGCTGGCATTGCATATACCCAAATAGCAAACCCTATTGGTCACTAGAGGGCCATGTGGCCAGGGTTTGTTTGTGGGAGCACAGAGCACTAAGTAAATAGAGCCTAATGCACATGTGCTCAACCCTCCTCCTCAATGGCCACTAACAGGCCAGGTTTTGCAGATCTCCACACCAGGGCACAGGTGAAGTCACTAGTGCTCAGACAGAGCTCTTGACTGAGCCCACATTACTGTGTGGAAATCTGCAAAACCTGGCCTGTTAGGGTTGAGCACATATGTCATGATATTAGGTATCATGGATGTTTTCCTAAAGTCTTAATATCCCCCTGCATCCCTCACCCACAGGCTGCACCTATGGAATGGTTTCACCATCCTGTTTTCATTCCTTTCCCAGTAATAGATCTGGCAATTTCCCCGCCCACCCAGCAGATTGCTGAGGGTTTGATTGGCAGGACCAGCAATTGCCAGATTACGTCATGACCCAGCATCTGGGATTTAAACATGTGTTGTTCATATCTGGCAGCGCTGGGTCCTCTTATATTATGTATTAAATGCCCGTCTTGGGATATGCGTGAGTGTCAGGACTGTCCCCCATAATGAGGGGTTCTGCATGCTTCTGATGCTTAGCCGTGATGTGAATCATTATTATCAGTGGCTTTCTGCATTCAAAAAAAGCAAACATCCACTGGGGCCAGCCTTGCAGTCATTGAGGGCATACGACATGAACTTATATAGGGAGGCATGGTGGCCAGTTGCGCAAAAATAAAAGGCAGCAAACTGGGCATGCGTGAAACGTTTTGGAGAGGAGGAAATGCATAGTCTCCCAAGATTCAACGTAAAATGGGTTTTACGATAACTTTTGAAAAGCAATTTTTTACTCCCAGGGAGAGGACTATGAGCAGGGAGATTTGGCTAATTTGAATTGCATAATTATTTGCATCACTGGTGGATTTTGTTCTGCATTAAAGTGGGCCTATCACCGGTTGCGTCTGACAGCTGACTAAGCCCCTGAATCAGGATGCCCACCGTGTTAACCCCCTGCAGTGACCCGCAATCATATACCTTTCCATCGTTCCAGTGCTGCGATCGCAGGCCATGACCGCATCCCCAGCATCTTTGCAGCTGTCGCTCCCTATGCCGACGCTGTGTCCCAAACAACGTTTCTTGGCATTCATTAGTATGCACAGCATTAGGCAATGAGTGGACGAGAAAAGGTGAATTGTGTGGGCGACCTGGGGGGTTTCACACAGCAGGGCATCTTAAATCGGGATGCCCCGGGGAAAAGAACCTATCACAAACATAGTAAAAAGAACCTATCACAAGCATAGTAAAAATCTTTTCTGGTGACCTCAAATGGTCTTCTGATGCAGATGTATAAGTAAGGCCTTAAAGTCCTGTAGAAATCAGTAACCTTCATCTAAATAATGAATGGATAAATGTGAACCTTTAGAGACACCAGGGTTCCAGCCCTGTCGTTGGATAAACACAGCCAGAAACGTATTAATGGTTAAGCTGCGAACAGACATGCAATAAAACCCATTGGGAATACGGACAGTAACCAATTTGAAGGATTCCCTGAAGAAGTTAAGCCACATGATGGGCTATGGGTATGATGTTGTGGGAAGTACATGTATAATTTCCAAGGATTCATCTTCATCAAGGTCTCTTTGCTACTTTTGAGGTGGCTAAGTGGTTCAAGTACTTAAAAAATTGTTATTAGCTGGTTTTGATATTTTAAAAAATAGAGTTTGGCAGATAGGTGCTCCACCTGGCTGTGGGGTCGACAGCAGTGTTTGACAGTTTTCGGGGGGTAAAGTCCAGAAAGCTTCATCGGGAGCTTGAAGATGACTTTCACTATCCCATCATTATTCAGAGAAAAAAGTTACGACTCTCAGGATCCTAAAGGTATGTTAAAATGCACCTATACTCAGAGGGGAGTATATGTAGTCACCTTCTATCTCCAGCCCAGTGCCCCAAAACTGCCTGTTTCTTTTTTTTACCTCAGCCTTTGCCCAATATCCATAACACCATAAACTGGATGCAGTCGGCCATATTGCTCCCTGGCCAAGCAGCCCCGCCCCCAGCAATGATGTGTTCAGTCACAATAAACACAGCTCACCAATGGGGAGCACTTCAATCTAACTGCCATTAGGGCTGATTCGGCACCATGAATATTTTTTCCTCACATTTTTTGTGTGGAAAAGTATGTTGATTTTTTTTTTCCTTTGCTATTCAGCATCATATTTAGCTGTGCAAATGTTTTATACATTTGCACAGCTAAAAATATGCTGAATTGCACTTTGGGAGAATTTTTTTAGTTAGTGCAATCAGCATTATTTTTTGCTGTGCAAATTATTCAAAAATGTGCACAGGTAAAATGGTGCTGAATTGCACTTAGGAAAAAATATCATTATAAAGTGTTTTTGTCACAGAAAAAAACTTGAGAAAATAAATCTTGCGGTGGTAAATAGGCAGTTAGTTGTAACGGATCTGATTAGCATATGGCTGCCATTTACCATGATAATACTTCTGTTTCATCAATATTGGCCAAAGGCTTTAGTAAAAAAAGAAACACAGGCTGTTTGGGGGCACTGGGCTGGGGATTGAAGTTGACAACATAAACTTCCTTTCTGGGTATAGGTGCACTTTAAAGAGGAACTTCACAAGCCCTGAAGTGCCACTCCTTGGGGCATCCCTGATTTGGATGCCCTGCTGTTAGGGTTGCCTCCTGGCCTGTATTAATTAATATTATTAAAATTTACTAACCACAGGCTTGGCGGTGACGGTATTTGTTTTTTACTGGTAATTGTAATAACAGGTATACTTTTCCCATACTCAATTACCAGTCAAAAAACAAATACCAGCACTGCCATGCCAGTGGCCAGTCAATTTAAAATAAAAATGCTGTCCAGGTGGCAAACCTACCCGCCGTGTAAATCCCTCCTGAAGCCTTGATACCCTCACCTTCTCCCAGAGCCCTTGGTGCGTCTCTGTGCTGCGGTCACATCCCTGCTCACCTTTAGCCGTGCACACACCAGCGCCGCGCCTTTCTGAATGGGGGGGTACTCCACGACTAGAAGGTGAGCGGGGGATGCGGTTGACGACACTTTTCTCCCTTCAACCCGGCTCAGCTGCTTAACCATCTACTGAGCCAACGGGAGCTGAGTGTAAGTGAGTGCTCCGATTGGTTGAGTGGGCCACGCAGCCAATAAGCGTGCTCGTTCTTGTACGAGTCTGCACCGTGGGAGTGACAGGAAAGTGATTGTATAGGGTGACCTGGGGGGGGATACACACAGCAGGGCATCCCGATTTGGGATGCCGCTGCATATAGAAACAACTCAATTGGAGGACCGGGGTCCGAATGCGGACCTCGGCGCCAGATTTTTGGGCCCCTGACTTGACAGCCCTGCACCCAGTTGCTTCTGTGTTGCCGTGCTCAGTGCTGCCCCCTTTACTTGATCAGCAATGTAGTGCTTAGTCTCCCTGCCAGTGTCATGGCTCCCTGCCACCTAGCATTGCAATATGAAGTACTACAGGGGCAGGAAGTGGTACTGCAAGGTACACACAAACTTTGTTTCTCTGTCTCTTTGCCCCATCCAATCCTGTTCCGCTGCCCTGGCTCAGCTCCATCTATTGCTGTCCCACCATCTCATCCCGCCATCTCTGCCCCATATATCTCCACTCCCCCCAGCTCAGCCCCATCCATTCCTGGGCCCCTAGGTTTACCCATCCATTCTTGTCTCCCTGGGTGGGATTGATGGGGCAAAGCTTTGCCCCATCAATCCCTTCCCTCAGCTCTGCCCCATCCATTCCTGGCCCCTAGGTTTACCCATCCATTCTTGCCCCCCAACTCTGCCCCATCCATTCATGTCCCTTCCCAGCTCTGCACCAGACTTTTTTAGTTTTGTCTGTGAAATATATACCCCCCCCACACACACACACACACACACTCCATGTATTTCTATCCAGCACTTGTGAAAGACCCCTGCCCGGACCTTTGCTTCTCCCCGGATGCCTGTATATGGAACTTTACACGTAGTGGTTGAGTAGAGCATGATGGCCCCTTTTAACCAGTGGAGGATGGGTGCTAGCTGCTTTTTCCAGATCTCTTTGTGCACATTTATGTCCAGTCAGCCACATTTGACAAACATTAACTATAACAGACTATTGGACACAAAACAAACAGGTATCACTGGAGAGTGGAGAATAGCTTTTGACACTCGATAATTGTTTGAGTTGGCTCACTTTCGTTTGATGTCAGAGGCCAGCTTTAGATATAGTCCAAGAAATCCTTCACGTTGGATGATCACTTTACAGTCCTGTAAAGAATTCCTGTTTGCACTAAAGTACCGTGCACGCTAGTAAAATGGTTTACACAAGTACACTGTGAAGAAGAAAGTACTTTCTCCCTGCCCCCGCTACTGATTTAACCCCATTTTGTGCCTCCTCTGTAAAATGGAGCAGTAATGGTTATGCCCGGGTATATCAGTTATCAGGAGAGTCCCTCTGTTTGGGGTTAGCAGTGTTTACAGTGTGAAGAATGGCTGGACTTCCCTTGAACCTGAGAGTGATATTAAAGTTAGTGTATCTTATTCCCTTTTGTGTCTGGAAGGTCATGAAAAGAAGTATATACAGACCCCGCCAGCCTGGCCTCCTGCTGTTCCTCCGCAGTTAGCGGGATGCAAAAGAATAAAACAATCTTGATTTAAACAGACAGCGTGTTATATTCCCAGGCCACCCAGACGGCTGACAGCATCTCATAATACATGACAGTAACAGTTCATCTCAGCGCTTAAGCAGAGTGAGGGCCGATCAGCCAGACACAAAGGGTCACGCTTTTGTCGACCCAGCTTTTGTTTCCATCTTAAAGGCAGCTTTCTAAAATGATAACACATTTCAGGAGGCAGTTAAAGTAAAGCTAAAATAGGACATCACCAGTCTATAGTCAAGATGTACATAAAATAAATAATGTGTAAACAGTCCTTGTTGGACACCCAGGCTGTTTATTTAAAGAATGGCGGATCTGTTGGCACATATGACACGATTGTTTGGTTTTGTAATAGTTGGCTGGAGATATCTTGCCACTGGATGCAGCGACTGACTCCACTTGTCAGCAAGGTTGCCCTTACGTGTGGTTATTTTCTCCATGACATCATTTGTTCTTTAAGTCAACAATGATTTCAGGAGGTTTGATTTCTATTCAAGATTAGTCAAATCATAAATCAGCCAGCAACTTTTAAAAGGAGCGTACAAAGGTTTAACAGGGCCCCATAGCAAAAGTCATAGCTAAGGGCTAAGCTCCTCAGCATTAATCTGGACCAAAATGTAATGGAAACGATTCCAGGGCCAAGGGAAAGCCCTACCCAGGAACATCCAAATTTGAAAAGCCCCACTGTGTGACACCCCAGGGAATGCCTAATCCCACCTCGTTCCTCAGTCTTGGAGTACATGTGCAGGCCTCTAGCGGCATCCACTGCCTGGCTCCATCTGATGTGTGCATCCTCTGCTGGGAACGTCAGGGGCCAGAGTGCCAGTTTGGAGCATTCACCCTAGTTGTTGAGAGGTGGAAGCTTTCATGGGCCCCCCTTCTTGAATGGGCCCGGTAGCAGCTGCCTCCCCTGCTCTATGGTATGTATGCTTCTAGTTTAGAGAGACTTACCTCTTCCTCCCCCGCAGCTGCTCTGGCACTGTATGGCTCTTCATAATGCACCTGATGCAGAGATTGTTTCCCTCGGCATGAGGCTGGGATTTCTGAGCGCCATCATCCATTCAAAAGTGAATGGGAAATGATGCACTGCCACCCACTACATCACGTCACCACCAACTTCAATGTACAGCATTTAAAAATATAAATGTGTGCAGCACTTTATATACAGGGAACAGGTGAGAAGAGACAAGTATATTTTTCTTTTTCAGCCCAACTCAACAGGGATGCTTGGCACTACCTACTGTTTCTGGTAAAATCCACAAATAAAAATGAAGTTTTTTTGGAAGAGCCCAACAGCGAGACACAAGCTGAACACTGCTGTGCTCCACATACGCCTATTGATGGGGGTCTGGCTGCAGGACTTGGCCCATAGAACAGGTTAAATTATAATATATATATATATATATATATATATATATATATACACACACACATTTAAAGTTTTTGTCCAGGCATTAAAAAAAAATGTCTGAACTCGCCTCTTGTACGTCCAGTGTCAACATAGTAGACATGGCTGAGTCACACTGGGCAGCCCATATGTACCGCTTCTGCATTCCACCACTAGCGTTATGAGTTCATATCACCTCGCACATGCTGGCCAAACAGACTGGATTGGCTATGGCAGTCATATGGAGGGCATCAATCGAAGGAGCACTGTAGCAGTGAATGAAGGCTTCCCAATGTGAGAATGTGCAGAAGAGCATCCCATCCCTTGATACCCCCGTGCTGCAAGGACCTCCACACAAACTGCATTAGAGGTTCTTGTTAAAAAGTATTCTTTGCCAAAATACTGGGGTGGAAATTGCAATTTGGTAACATAAAAAGTGATCACTGCTTCATCTAGGACAATCAATTTATACCCCTGCCTGGTTAGGATGGTAAAACAACACAGTAAAAAATATAAATTTAACATTTTCTAGCTCCCCTTAGCCCCTCTGCTTCCACCCCCAGGGCATATGCCTCTCCCCTCCAAAGAGTGAATGGAAAACTTAATTATGAGCAGGATTACCCAGGGTCCACACTCCCACGTCAATAAGGTTCACCAAGCAGGTAATTAGATTGGTCACTGGAAGACACTGGTGATGGCCTAAGAAAGGCAAGTATTTTGCTTGTTTTTGAGCTCCATATTAGTCTTTGCATGGGAACCCTCAGTTATGTTTTGACTGGAGGTCTGCTTTGAGTATCCTATTTGGATGGCCAAGAAGGGATTTAAAGTCCAGGGATCCCCAGAGTCTCAGATCCTGGGCAAAGCCATCTTGGAGTGAATGCACAGAGTGGCAGGTCAGTCACCTAATCCCATGCAGCGGGTCTATGGCTGCCGCCGTTCAGAGTCCCGCCTCCCACTGGAATCAGGGGAGGGGTGGCTGCGGGCTTGGAGCTTTTCCTAAAACGTGATTCTGTTGGTTACACACCAGAGTTCTACTTCCAGTTCATTAAGAAAAGGTGAGTATCTCCTAAATGTTGTGTTTAAGGGTAACAGAAATAGGTGGGTTAGGGGCCTTTCAGATTTGGACCCTTCCTGACACACACTCCTTTTAGGTCTGTTTTAAAAGTTTTTTACTTATCCATCCCAATTTAATGGCACCCATATGGATAGTGTTTTATCTGTATAAATGGTCAGATATCTGAGCAATAAGGAGCACTTCTGAATATCAAAAGCACTTGTCATCACAAAGAGAAATGTTCCAGCAGGGAAAATCCCTCAAACTGGAATGGAAACAGTTAGGTCTAATAAGAAACAGTTCCAGGGATAGTTCCTTATCTTCTGACACGGACATAGTGGCTACAGAAAGCAATGGTAGATCCGGTGCAGCTCTTAGATTTGTACCCTAAAGTACGTTTTCTCAAGACATATTTGGAGTCTTAGCAGTGTGGAAAAGCAATCAATCATTTTACATTTTAAATATAATAGATTTAACTCAACACTGCGGTGTGTTAAAAGCATCATATATGCTGCTATTGCTCAACTGCTGGATAATGTACAATTCGTCAATGTGTTCCATTACTTGGCCCTAGTAGTGGAATCTATTAAATACTTGGCATAGGATGGGAGAGAAGAAGGGTGGGAGCAGAGCAGTGGAACAGAGGGAAAGCAGACACAAAAGAAAAGGAGACACCGCAGAGCAGGAAAACAGAGGATGCTTCGCAGATTTTCTATAAAGAAAGGGAAATGATACAGGTATCCCAGGGCGATTTAGCAGGCTCCTGTTGTGACGACAGCGAATACTCAATGCTGTATAAAACCTTGGATGCCCCTAACCAGATATCCGCATCTTCCCCAGGCCTGACACATGTCACTGAAGTCACAGCTGTGTGCTCCCAATTTCCATATGGATTTTCCACTGCTGTCTGGGACATTCCTCATTTAAAGTTACAGTCTGAATATCAATTCAATATGGGAGAAAGTATATGATAACAATCTGCCTGCGTGCTTTAAGCCCAACTCCAGACACAATTAAATGGCCAGAACCTGTTTAATAATCATTTTTAAAACTGCCATTTAGGCCTGAACTGGTGGGTTAAGTTTGCTCTTACACAGCTCTACCAAAAGGAACCTGGCACAACCTGGCACTAAATTCCATAACAGCAGCTGATTTTCCCAGAGTGGAAATATAAGGTAGGGGAGTAAAGAGATTGAAATCGTATCTAGAGTTTAGGTAAAAACCCTTTTACCAAAAAATGCATGTCGATAGCAGCACCGAGGGACACCCTGACTGCCAATGCCACTCTACAGGCGCATCTTTCTATTACCTACTACTTACTCATGTGGTCTGCAAGTAGCCACAAACCCGGAAAATTCAGACCAGATGATGGCCACTAGTCAAATCCAAGGTATGGAGGAGCAAGGAAAAGGTAAGCGTGGGGGGGGGGGCAACACCAATCATTAATCTGTCAGCTAGGGCATGTTGCTAGCCCCATTTACCACTAATAAGGCAACATGCTGAAGCTGCAATTTCTAATCAGTACCACTGATCCTGGAAGGTACTGTACATTGCTCCAGTCATGGAGTAACCCCCTGTCCTGCCATCATCCGCTTGCACTGAGGCAGGATGGGGGGGGGGGCTTAAAGAGAAAGACCCTTACCCCACCCGCAGTCCAGTGCTGTTGTCCCAGCCCCACAGATCATGGGTGCTGCTATCTTGGCAGAAAACACACGGCATTCAAGAAAATGGGCAGACAAGAGCCTGCATATTGCAAAGGATGAGGCTTTTGCTGGACCGCGGGTAAGGTTTGTATCAGCGCAAGGGGAGGTTGGCCCATGACTTGATCTACACTAGACTAGATCTCCTAGGCAGTACTGCAACTTGCAGTTGGCAGTGAAGTACAGCACTGAATACTTCTTTATGTTACCAATTTTTAGACAAAGGACACATGTAACCATAAAAAATGCTCATACAGCCATTCATGATGAGCAGGGTTGTTTCTAAGGGAGGGGAAGCAGGGTATTTTTCCTTCTGGCAATAAGCGCTATTTTGCCTAGAAAATTCTCTGATCAGCTGCTTCAGTAGCAGCAAGCTCCAGACCAATCACACCTGAGATAAGTCTCAGAGTGGTCACCCTGCATGTCTCCCTATTTTTTAATCAAAGGAGGTCTACTCCTTTAGGACGGAGGGCAGATAAGCACACTTAAAGGCCATTTTCAGGCAAATTAAAAAAAAAAAAGCTATGCTCACCTATACTCAAACTCCATGTCCCTCGCCACCCAGCATCTTACATGTGTCGCTCATCTGGCTTCTATTCCTGTCTCCCTCTAGTGTGGCAACACTGCTGCCATCAGTCACAGTTAGCTACTACACCCCCACCATTCACTGCAATGGAGGGGTGCATATGACAGCTCACTGTGGGGGGGAGGGTCGCCACGTCGGAGCGAGACAGGAAGAGAAGCCCAACAAGAGAGCGGCGCTGCACAAGGTGCCGGGCGGCAAGGGACCTGGATCCAGCCTTCCAGGTGAGCACTGCTGCCACGGACTAGGAGCGATGGTCTCCATGGGAGACAGAGTATATATAGCTTTTTTTTTATTTGCTTGAAAATGTACTTTAAATTGTCAGGCCAGCTGGAAATCCGACATAGAACTTTATTCTTTAAAGCTTTATGACTGGATGATAGGGTACCCATAGCTCAGAAGTTCATTTTCATTTTTTTAGCAATAGCTGTGGAAAAGAAAGTTAAAAAAAGGTTCATAAATGTCAGTATAAAGCGGACAATAAATATAACTTCTCACCACCCTTTTCAAAATGAAATACAGTATATGGTTTGGCAGGCGTTCCATTTTAAGCTTTGGATTTCCATGAGTTTTTACTATGTTACTTTACTATCATCTCTTTTTGTCCAGGAGGACTGCGTCATGTTTAATATAGTTAGTTAATTGCTAGCAACCAACACAATGTATAGCGGCAGCCATTTCACATACGTAATAATGTCTGGCTTTACTTGTAACGCCACAGGATTTGAACATGCATATAGGAAAGTCATCAGGGGTACTGATGCCAGCTCTACAAGTTATCCTCTACTTGGGACATTTTAAGAATATAACGGAACACATCAAGAGTTTCATTGATCAGTCCTTCATAATGAACCTCTGACTGTGATTAGACAATCCAATTCAATGGTTTCATCCAGCTGTCTAGTTTAAGAGGGTGAACCCAGAGTACAGTACATACAGATTGCCCACATTAAAAATGATCCTACCTTCACCTATTGTTTTTTTTTTTTATCCTTTAAACATCCAACATTTAAACAGACAGGAGGTGTCTTCTGACTATGCCGCTCTGCATTCTGCATGGCAGCCCAGCAAACCCTATTGGTTGTCAGCAGTGATTTGAATAAGTTGTGTGGCTGCAAAGGTCTCAGGAATGCAGAAAGGTGAGTTTTATGCACACATTTCCAGCTTTTAGTGGATGGGCTTCCCAAATCAGCATGGACAGGGGGCGGGCAGTTTTGAATTTAGGTTCAATAGAATTTTGATGGACTTTCCTAAAGGATCCAAGAGCAGCCCTGCCAACTGGCTCGAAAATTCCCTGTTTACCTGAAGCCACTTTCTCTCCTCAGAACCAGATGTCTTCTCTTCATGATCCCCACACTTCTGGCTTTTAGCCTTTGTGTGGGTGCGTGAGGAGTACTAGCCCAGACTGATATGTCTATTGTTCTCTGTGGGCACCATGGACTAATTCCATACTGATTCCACATATGGTAGGGCCAAAGCCGGGAGTGCGAGAAGACCAAGGAGCCAGGCCCTGAGGATATATGCAGATTATGCTTATCTGTCTGTGGTCCTGCTCTGGGGTGGAGTGAGAAAGTCCACCAAACTTAACACCCCCCTGTACACTATTTACTGTGACAGAAGCAGGGGGTGGTTCCAGGCACAGTTTAACTTTAAGTCTTTCTGTGAACCAGATATCTTAAAGAAAATTAGAAGGGGCAGTGCCCTGAACACCAAGATTTGCAGATTCAGTTTTGTGTGAAGGCCAAAAGATAGACTAAGTGTGTGGTGAGTGGTCAGAGATTAGTTCAGTTGTAAGAAACAGGGTTAGTAACCTAGAGACTTGACTTCCACTTTAAGCTTTCACTGCACATAAGAACAGAGTCACAAGCCAGTATGTGGAGAGACCCATGTTAGGTTTAATATAGGGGGGCTAAATAGACCAAAAAATCCTCTACTTGGGTAAAGGAAAAGAGGTGCTTTCCTAAAATGGAAAGTATTTGCACAGTACCCAATACAAGGGCAGCCGTAGCTATGCAAATCATCTCTTTATGTCTCTGTGCCATCCAAGGCCCTTAGAAATGCTAAGAGTGCAATGCCAAGGATTAGCATTAAATGTATACAGTCAGACACATCCAACTAGTGGACACGTGTTTCAAGCTTTAGGCTCTCATCAGCACTAGGGCAGATGTTTCTGGCTGTATGGGGAGTGAGACTTGGTGATTACCAAAACAAGCCAGTATGTGGAGAGACCCATGTTAGGCTTAACATAGGGGGGCTAAATAGACCAAAAAACCCTCTACTTAGGTAAAGGAAAAGAGGTGCTTTCCTAAAATGGAAAGTATTTGCACAGTACCCAATACAAGGGCAGCAGGGCTATGCAAATCATCTCTTTATGTCTCTGTGCCATCCAAGGCCCTTAGAAACACTAAGGGTGCAATGCCAAGGATTAGCATTAAATGTATACAGTCATACACATCCAACTAGTGGACACATGTTTGAAGCTTTAGGCTCTCATCAGCACTAGGGCAGATGTTTCTGGTTGTATAGGGGGTGAGACTTGGTCAGTACCAAAACAGAGTCACAAGCCAGTATGTGGAAAGACCCATGTCAGGCTTAATATAGGGGGGTTAAAGAGACCAAAAAACCCTCTGCTTAGGTAAAGGAAAAGAGGTGCTTTCCTAAAACGGAAAGTATTTGCACAGTACCCCCCCCCAGGCGCCCCCCTGACCTGCTGCACCTGGGGCAAGTGACCCCCCTGCTCCCCCCTAGCTACACCCCTGTTGTCATCTGCTGCCTTGACAAAGCTATATTTATACTATTCCATTTATGTTTCAGTGTATGAACAACATTACTAAAAGAAAGTTAGGCTAAAGTATCTTAGCACATTACTGCACATAAGAATGATTGGCAAAACTGCTGGTAGGTGAGGTTGTATTTTCATAGAATAATTTATACAGTTAAATGTCGTCAGCTCAAGCAATTGGGACTTATGTATAGTAAATCCTTATGAAACCACTCCAAAGTGTAGACTGTGTGAACTTTAGGCAGTTCAATGGAAGTCAGGAACTCCCATATCACCATCAAGGTATAAGCAGCACACAACACTTGATCCTATAAAGTCTACTAATTAAGTTCACCTCGCCACCTCCCTCCTCCTCTGTTTATTTAGCCTTTCTAGTAGTAAATGCATCTGTATTTGTTCTCAGGTAATTGAGATTCATTGTTTCACCTCCCCCTCTCAGGAAACTATCCAGACAATTCCTAGTTGGACCCACAGGGCATAATTTCACCTGGGCTTGGAGGAGATTGCCTTGCCTTTCAGTGATTCATTTCCCCCCAAGGATTGTAAAGCCATACAGTCATTTGATTGCAGCTTACATTATACCCATCTGCAGATAAAGTTTTCCATATTAACCTTCACTGCCCCTTCTACTGAGGTCAATAATATGAAGTCCCTAGTGCCCATGTCATTGTCCGTTCCTAATTCAGGAGCACAAATCAATAGGTTATAGGTCCTTTTCACAAGTGTCAAGCTATGGTGGCAGGGACAGACGGACTGCTGCTTCTGTCGCCTAATACCGTAAGCCTTTCTAGAAATGTAATTAACCAAATTATATTAGGTCAGTTAAACATGGCATACTGCTGTAAGAGTTATTTTAAGCTCTATAATAACTCATTTACATAATTATAATTTAATCAACATTACTCTTGTACCATTGCTAAGATACTTTAGCCTAACTTTCTTTTAGCAATGTTGTTCATACACTGGAACATAAATGGAATAGTAAAAATATCGAAGCTTTGTTAAGGCAGCAAATGACAACAGGGGCGTAGCTAGGGGGGAGCAGGGGGGCACTTGCCCTGGGTGCAGCAGGTCAAGGGGTGCCAAAGGGGAGCCATTTTGAATCTTTGCCCCAGGTGCCAGAAAGCCTAGCTACTCCTCTGGATGACAACATAGGTTTCTCAGTGCCTCATAGCAAAACTCATAGTGTGCCCCCTAATAAAAGACACCCCAGCATTAAAGAGGGCCAAAATCCAAAACAGGCCAGCCCTAGATTCGAAAAGACTCTATGGACTGGTAAAAGCCCTACTCAGGGGCATCCTGATGTGTGCAAGTCCTGGGATTGCCCATAATCTTACCTCGTTCCTAGATCTCATAGTGCATGTGTGAGCCTCCCCTACACACCTCCATCTGATGTGTGCAGCCTTCCCAGGCATTTTGTGCACAGCCTGAGTCAGTGGAAAGGGGGGACACCGAACATTTCAATTAATTCAACATTGTATTCCATGAATTAAAATGCTGAGCAATCAATGCTGATTGAAAAAGAGCCTGTGAATGTGGCATGGCAGTTTTCAAATGATCTTGGTGGTTCACACACACATACACATCCAGTGATGGTGCAGTGTGGGCCCTGGGTTGACAGTGGGGCCCAGCAAGGTCCAGTTCTTCCTGAAGCGCTACTGCAGTATGCAACAGTGGTGTGCTGTCTAAGATGTCAGAACCTTGTTTCCCAAAGTGTTCTATACACAGAGCACCAGGGGTAAACAAAGCACTGACATCTTAATCCTTTCCTGCAGAACCTACAGCTCTGGTCCCTGGCGCTTCCAAGCAAACATTGCTTCAACACTGCATACTGGGGTAGTGCCAGTCTGGTGCTTTTGCCACAGATGCTACAAGGTGGAGGATAAGAGCCTGTTCTCCCAAAGGGCCCAATAGCAGCTGCCACTCCTATCTCTATGGTAGGTACACCAAAAGTTCTATAGTGGTGAAGCCAGTAATTCACCCCACTTAGCTACACACCATCGCACCTCCTCCACAGTACTTAATAAGCAAATCAAATAATCATAATGAATTCATAAATAATTAATTTATTAATAATTACCCACAAAAATCACATAACAGACAATTAAAAAACATTATTAATAAATTAATTATTTATGAATTCATTATGATTATTTGATTTGCTTATTAAGTACTGTGGAGGAGGTGCGATGGTGTGTAGCTAAGTGGGGTGAATTACTGGCTTCACCACTATAGAACTTTTGTTGCACCTATATTGGATTAGTCTTCCACCACCGCACGGCCACAGACTTTAAACTTTATTTAATTTAATGTTGTGGTGCGGAATTTATACATATAGCTTAGCCTCTATGGTAGGTACACCTCTGTTAAAGTGGAACATTGCCTTGTTTCACTGGCACTGAAGTCTAAAAAACTCCAGGGCCGGCCAATAGCCTATTCCTGGCACATCCCAAGACCGTGTTAAACCCCTGCTATCGATGTGCATATACTTACATAGCCTGTGATTCCACAATGTATGCGTGGGCTGCATCTCTGCTATACCTCCATCTGAGGTGCATACCCGCACCATAGCATTTGTGATTGGTGCATGGAGAAGAGGCCAGTGGCATGCTCAAACCATTCAGCTTGATTGCTAACATCAGCATAGCTTCTGGATGCTGAATGGAGTAGCGTGCACTGATTGGCTACCTGTCCGCGAATGTGCCATTGCTTCGTGTAAATATGAATCAATGAATCAAACAGAGTGGAACCCCAAATTGAGAAGAACCCACCTTGAGAAGAACAACACCCAAGAGAGTAAATGTCCCAGGTGGTGTTCTTTTTGATTTTGGCATTAAGTCATTTTTCTGAAGAATTTTTCTGTCAGACCAGTGTTAGACTGGGCACCTTGGGCTCACCAGGTTAAATCATTCTTGGGGCCCACCAGAATAATACCTCCTGGACGTAAAACCTACTTTCCACGAAGTAAACAATTGGGAGTGTAGTAATTTTTGTGCCATGGATTTTTTTAGGAAGGTGATTGGCATATTGCATTACATCAGTGGACCTCAGTTCATGCCAAGACATTTGATGGTAACACTTAGGGCCAGCTTGAAGCAGCTAGTATTGGTTAGATGCATATGTTCCATGCCAGGCCATGATTCATTCGCATGTGCCCAATTACTTCCATTCAATTTAATGCTATTAAAAGATGTTCCAGATGAATGAAGAGTGCATGCACAGTTCACTGAAACAACCCACAAATAAAATGTGTATAGTTACAGACATTTTAGAGGAAATTGCATACATTAAGCCGTGCCTGTGGGTTAAATAAATTCACTGTCTGTTTCCAACTCCTTAGCATGTCGCCGTGAAACACAGGCATCCTAGCATTAAATATAACATAGAGGGTAAACACACAGCCACCTGCAGCACAAAAACAGTAACCCTAGAAGACCCTAGTGACACCTGTCCTGCCCAGAGCTTTATCCTAATGAGTGTACACACGACCAGTGTCGGACTGATGCCTGGGACCCACCTCACCTTTTTTGATGCAAGTATTACCAGCTTACATTCAGGACCCATGCACAGAAACAAACTGCATTGTCCCTGTGTGAGCACTTGGGATGTCACAATAAGCTATACATATTTCATGTTTTGGTGATGAAGGCCCTCGAATGGGACCAGGGGCCCGTTCATTTTTTTCCTGGTAACCCTGTGGGCCAGTCCGAGCCTGCCCACGGCCAGCTTTTGGGGCGCACATGGCAAGGGATCCTAGCAGAGCCATGCTTTTTTCTTATTTTGCATTTTTTGTTTTTTAAATTGACCACCAATGTGGGAAATGGGCACCAACTGCTCAGCTCATGCTCTGCCAGAATGTATTAACCCCCCATCTCAACCCATGGAATGACATATTAAGTCATACATATGTATTAACCTCTGTACATCAGCATTTTGTCAGAAAAGACAATTTTGTGCACTACTAGTGGGCATAAACCCTTTATTGCAACTCTATGCTAAGGAGTTTGTGGCCCACAAACTGGGACTAAACGAACTTAATCAACCCCCTCACGTCATCTAGTTTAACTGCACATGCATGATCTTCATAAAATGTATTCTCAAACGTAAAAACTTTAGTACGAATAACAAGTGAAAAATTGATCTTTTTTCCATTTTTCTGTCTCCTTTTTAATCAATATATCTATCTTTGCATTCTAACTCTATAGGGCTGATTCAGCATCGTGACAATTTTTTTCCTCACTTTTTTGGGGAGAAAAAAAATGTTTTTTTGCTTAGTGCAATTGAGCACCATATTTAGCCATGCTGATTTTTAAATAATTTGCGCAAGTACATTTGATGCCGAATTGCAAAATGGAAAAAAAAATCACAAAAATGAGAAAAAAATTCTCACGGTGTGGAATCAGCCTTCATGGGTTTATATTTTTTCATTCATTCTTTCAATTTGCTTTCATTTTTTTATCTTTCTATCGGTCTGCATGTCAATATATCTATTCATCTGTCTGTTCACTTAATTTATATCCATCCATATCTTTTTATTCATGATTTATCTGCCACTCTCCTTATTTCTCACACTATTTCTTTTCATTCTTTCTTTCTGTCTCCCTGTCCGTCTGGCTGAAGCCAGGGATGGGACTGTTTTATGTTATTTTTTTATTTGCTGCATTACTTTGACAATTTGACACAAGTACTGGTGTTTCTAAGTTGGGTTTTAGATAGCCCATCTTTAATGGTGCATTGTCCAGATTCTAAACATGCCAAGGCTTAGAGGAGGCACTGGATGGAAGCACTACTAGTAGTTACCAGTGTGGGCGATAAAACACTAATTTGGTCGGTTTATCGTATCGGTTGCACCCAGCCACGAAAAGGCATGTAACAGTAGGAGAACATTGCTGGATGTGGGTGAAAAGACGCATTCCCGGTAACAGCAGTGCTCTCTCAGTGGCTCATTAAATTACAAGAAGCTTAGATGTGCCAGCTGATGATCGACTACCGCTATGCCGAGCAACGTCAAATAAACAGTTTTTTCAATGGGATATTTAATTTCAAAAGGTCTCTCTGTGGCTGCGCATTGCGACTAAAGTCATTCCACATCAGACACATGAATGTATTAATCGGTACGTAGTAGCTTTCCACCATTTGCCTTATTTATGTGTTGAAGATAAACTGCTGATAATTTGATAGCGGTCAGGAAAGATCTCGGTGATGGAGGTAACAGAGGTAAACAAGTGTCTGCAGAATTCTCAATGAGGCAACAGCTGGAGGCATATAGGATTCTGGGTAATGACAACCTGAGCAGAATACCAATGAGTACCAAGAGTGAGCGCCTATGCTGAACACTCAGTGTTACGGTACGGTAAACACAGCTGTCATCCAAACCTGTGCCGCACAGGCGCGATCTATGGAAGGATCTACAGGTAATCTACAGACCTTAGCAGATTTAGGAATACATTTTAGTCTATCACAGTGCACATTAGAGCATGAAATAGCATTTTCATATTGTCAGCATGATGCGAGGATATGGAGGGATTTTTTTGAAATGGTCATACGAGGTTGCCATACCATAAAAAAAATTATCCAGAAGTGGGCTTTTTGTGAAAATTTGCTTTGCTGCCCTCTTGTATATAGGAGTCAAAGGTAGGAGGCATGTCCATTTTGATTTACAGGAATGTGTTTGTCATTCCTGGGAGGGTGATGCCCCCCCACCCACCAACATATGGTTCAATCCTCTGTATACACCTGCAGTGGGTCTGTATATATGAAGTAGACATTCTGTAGCAGCAGAGGCCTCCCCCACTCATACTTGGCAATGTATATCCTCCCCCACTAAAACACAGCAGTATTAACCACTTCCATTCACACATTGCACACAAAACCATCTGGGTGTAGAGCAAGCAAGTTGTGTAAATACAGCGAGGATTTCCTACTAGGCACGTTGCCCAGGGGGATAGGGGAATCATCAGTCAACTAGCCATGGGCTGACGTGTCCCGAGATAAAAGAAAAAAAACGTAAGCCCATTTTATAAGAATGACTCCATCACTAGAGAGCCCCGAGTGCGCAGTCAATAGTCTAGTCGCAGTCTGCAGTTAATCTAGGCATTTTGCATATTATAAGCATAAAATATATCTTATTTAATGTAACTGATAGATTTCATTTTATATAGATAGTGAATATAGATAGCTTTAGCTAGTAAACATCTTGGTTTCAGTACGCAATAATGGGAAATGGAAATGGTGGTCCTGTAGTTTACATATGTAGCCATACTTCTTAAAGTGGCACTAAATCAAGTCAGCCAATTTTGTAATTCGTTATATGGCTGCCAATCACATGACCAATCAGGTTTGCTGGGCCTGCACATCAAACCTGAATAGTTGCCGGTGCTCATGCTGTCAAACATGTACCTTATTTAATTTAATTTATTTATTAATTTATAAGATGCACCTGCCCATGAGAGATGCACCTAGGATTTGGAGGAGGAAACAAAGAAAAAAATGCATTCTGGACCAAATGTTGTGCTAAACCCCCCCCCCCCCCCCAAGAACCAAATAATAGGCAAGGTGCAGAACACAGAACTTACAGGCAGCGTGGCATCCCCCATAGGCAGTGTGGCATCCCCCCTCCCAATCCCCATGGACAGTGTGGCATTTCCCCCCTCTCATTCCCCTATAAATAGCGTGGCATTCCTCCCTCCCATACCCATAGGTAGTGTGGCATTTCCCCCCTCCCATTCCCCATAGGCAGTGTGGCATTCCCCCCTCTCACTTCCCATAAATAGTGTGGCATTCCTCCCTCCCATTCACATAGGCAGTGTGACATTCCCCCCTCCCATTCCCCATAGGCAGTGTTGCATTTCCCCCCTCCCATTCCTCATAGGCAGTGTTGCATTTCCCCCCTCCCATTCCTCATAGGCAGTGTGGCATTTCCCCCCTCCCATTCCTCATAGGCAGTGTGGCATTCCCCCTCCCATTCCTCATAGGCTGTGTTGCATTTCCCCCCTCCCATTCCCCATAGGCAGTGTGGCATTCCCCCTCCCATTCCCCATAGGCAGTGTGGCATTCCCCCCTCCCATTCCCCATAAGCAGTATGGCATCCCCCCTCCCATTCCCCATGGGCAGTAAGGCATTTTCTCCCTCCCATTCCCCATAAGCAGTGTGACATCCCCCCCCCCCATTCCCCATGGGCAGTGTGGCATTGCCCCCTCCCATTCCATTTAGAATTACCATGCGCTTAGAACCCCACACATCCACTGTTCGGCTGGCTGCTAGTGGTCAATTTCTATGTCGAATTTCAGGGATTTCTAAAGGGCATCAACAAAGGGTCATTCAAATAGGGGTGCTTGGGTGGGGGATGCAATAGCCTCACGGGACACTGCAGGAGCAGACCGGGTGTCAACCTTACAGAGGACCTGCGTCATATATAAAAGCTTTTGCTTTTTTTGTTTCAATTTTTGACTTGTTTGTTGCAATGTGATATACAACTTTATTTGCACATGATCCCTTTTGTAAAGTGGTGCTATATAAATAAATATTATTACTATTATTATTATTATCATTAATTATACTCCTCTTGATCCAACATGGTACTTAAGTCAACAGATTTGACGTAATGCTCTGACATGGCCACTTCTGGGGCAGATGAGCAGGGCGATTGTCCCAGAGTGCCAAGGTCATTGTGTATGCCGGAAAAAGGCTTTATCCCAGCCATTGTGTTTTCCACAGATGGGTCAGGATCTCTGTTAGAGATGCTGGTCATAGGCCAGACCCTTCATCCCCTCCATATCGGGCTCATGGGGAAGAGAAACTGCCTGCTGCTAAGTAAGAGGCACTACATGGCACACACCAGTATGGTAATGGCAACACACAAATAGCTATTTTGCCCAGAAATTGCCCTGGGCTCTAACATAGGAGCCTTGGTTCTACTTCTAGCCCTTCCTGTTTATTAGTCTGATTCAATGCTTGGATTTCAATTCTTATTTGTGTGTACTTATAGACAGTGTATACTGTATCTACCCCACCAATGTAACCAGCCAAAAAGAATTCCTTGTGTACCGCTAATGCAGTTTACTAATAAAGGGATTTGGGATTCATTGACCAATAAGAATGATTTAAGCATGTAGGGGAGGGGTAGTTTAGGTCCTATTTAAAGTTTGCATTGCATAGCCAGTGAGGCTTCAAAGTGGACCAGACTTTCCAGGGGTTTGGTCCTTGCCCCCAGGGCACCCTGATTCAGGGTGCCTCACTGTGTGAACCCCCCAGGTCATCCAGTAAAACCCACCTTTCCCCTGTCCTACGACACATGCACGGGCTCCCGTTCAATCCGCGGCTGGCAAAGGGAGCCGAACGCGCTAGTGTCCCCACTACCCTCTAACAGGGTACATGCCTGCGCCGGCCATTCACAAATGCCTGGCATGGGTGCATGCACCGTTGGAAGGGGGTGAAGGTAAGGACTCGCGGATTTCACGCAGCAGGTATCCTAAACCTAGATGCCCCGTGGGGAGGGAATTAGACGACCCACTTTAATACTGACTTACTGGCCAGATAAAATATTGTACAGATTTTTTTTTTTTACCTAGAAAACATGTAAAAGACTTCTGTCATGTATATGGAAGATTTAGATGTATTGTTTGGTTTGTTGCCATAAAGCAGATGTATCCTCATTTCCTGTCTATGTGGGAAAAAAGGAAATTCATTTAACACTTTGTCTCTCCAGGATTTAAAGGTGTGACACCAAATGTTCGTCAGGTAACGTCACTGCAGACAGGAAGTAAGGAGAAATCTACTCACTGGGATCACAGATATAAAAACCTATCTTTTTAAAACTAAAAGACGTCCTTGACTTTCACTTATGATTATATCCATGCCAAGAGTGTAAGGAAGAAATCGGACATTAGAACTACTATGGCTCAGTACAGGCCAAGATTCCGAATCCTATCATAAAGGACAACGTCTCTAAATCATCCCCAATTATTTTGCACCCAAGGGTGTACATTTTTATTTCCTGATTCTTACCTGTGATGTTTTCCGACATCGCAAAAGTGGATATGGTTTCTTTTGTGTCGTTTCTGTACTGCATTGTTGAATCCTCAACCTTTTTCACAGAATAAGCATTAGATGGAACTAGCGAGGTGCTATCAGTGAAAGGCGTTTCATCTGTATCATTATTTTTGTGCTCTATAAAAGTTTCTTCCTCTGCAGTCTCTTCTTCAGGTGTCAGAAGATCGGTGTCACCTTTTCCTGATATTTCCCAGATAAATGGTTGTACAGGAAAATCAGTTACAGCATCAGAATGTGATACACTGCTTGGATCTATAGAAGATAAACCATCCTCCGTTTTCTCTAAGTGGTCAAGCTGGTTGTCCATGCTAAGTTCGGGCTCACGAATAGGATCAATTGGAGGAATAGAAGCTGTGAATAAGGCCATTGTTGATAATTCTGGCCAAGGAGATGTTGAGGACTGAGAGTTCATCACTAGGGCTGAGGTTGGAGGTTCCTCAGCAAGGTCTGTCAAATATCTGTTTATTAGTTTATAATTGGGAGTGATTGATGGCATAGATTCATTGTCAGTCTGTGTCTTGTTGAATGGCAATACAACATTTTGTAGCTGTTCTGATCCTAAACTGGGCACATAATTATTCAAACTGGATATCACACTCTGTTCAGTTGGGCTTTCATCAAAAAAGGGCGCCTCATTATCCAGGGACCATGATGGCATCGGTGTTGGAGCATCCTCTGTCTCTGGAAAAGTTGGTGAGACATGGCTTGGTGCGATTAATTCATCATATGAACTTGTGTGGATTACAGCTGGTGCAGTTTCCTGGTGGCTCATATGTACACATGCCAAGATACCGATCCATGCTGAAGTCCAGTATGTTACGCCCATGGTGATTCTTTTTGTAATAGCGTCTACCACACAAACTGCATGTCACCGAGTGCTCAGTCTTCTCTGCCAACAAAAACTATAATACAAAAAACACACACACAATTATGGCAAACGCCAACGCATGCCTCAATGTGTTTACATCACAACACTAGTCTAACCCAAACCCCATTCCAAAAACATAAAAACCATTCAAAAAACAAATTAGTTGAGCTCCCGGTTTGCTTCTCTCTATATTGTTTGTAGGCAATCCCCCCCCATTGTGCACCCGTTTGACTGGTTTCATGGCCTAAATAGGGCCATCCCAAAATTAAAAGGCAATTAGACAGTCAGCCTAGATGCCAAAGCAAGAAGGGTTTTACTGAGAACATATTTTTTGTCCTTTTTACTTTTCATGACATGAAAAGCTGCTGAATAATTACCGATTAATCAGGGTGAAGTATAGCCACCTGGTCCTCATAGGTATAAACTGAAGGTGGACTAACTAGTTTTAAAGCTGACCACAAGTAAATCCCTTTTTATGCATTGAATAGTACATTTTTTGAGCTACTAATGTCCTTTTCACGGTTTGTTATCCTGTTTAGGTTAGGTATTACTTCTGTCTTTAATAACCAAACAATAAGTTGAGATCTGCTGGTTAGGGTTAAGTTTGGTATATATCTACCGAGAAATGTTAACTTTCTTTGCCTATCTTTGGTGACCGAACAGGAAAGAAGTCTAGATCAGGATCTCCGAACCAGTGGAATGCAAGCTCTTATCCTATCCTGATCTGTTGCCATCTAAACTTTACCTAAACCTGATTTCCTTCATAAATATATAACTACTCCAAAAGTTGATGAAAGCTATGTGCATTGTTGTGCATTCCATGCACTTTACATGGTTTTGTGCATTTCTGTCATGGTTTAGGTGCCTGAAAACCTATAAGCACCAACCAGGTGGAACTAAAAGATTAAAAAACAGATTTGGACTTTATAAAAAAAAAGGTTAGGAACCAACATGTTTTGTCGATCTCTATATAGCTGACACTAAAGCTCTGTGGCTGTACGTAGATGCCGGTGCTGCATGGAGACCTGCGGGGGGACCAAAGGGGAGTATAAACTTTTATTATGTTAAAGCGTGGACAACTTTAATTCTTCACAATTTTACTGTTGAGTACTGATCTCACATGAGTCTTATGCCACTGTGGCAACTCTAAAGCTCTGTGGCTGCAACAATCACTCCACCTTTAAGCCTCAATGAAGATCTGCAAAACATGTCCTGCTGGTGGCTCGCGTGTTTCAGAACCTATTTCCTTGGAGTACCACGTTCTATTTTGCAATTATATCAAGTACCACCCGCACCACCACTAATACAGTGCTTCAAGTCCCCCCACTTTCATCCCCATTGGCCTTGAGTACCACCATAGGGAAGCTCATGTACTACCGATGGTACTTGTACCACTAGTTGGGAACCCATGATCTAGACCAGGGCTTCCCAACTTTTTTTCACTTTCCATTTTATGATTATATCAAGTATCACATGCATCGTTCATGAGCCATGTCGGTCACCTAAAAACATTAAAACATGCAAAACAGCAATTTAACGTCAATGGATCTCAGAAAAACTGAACAGTTTTTCATTTATGGTGCATATCACGCTTGAGTGACGTATACATGGCAGCAGATAAGGTTGGGGCACAGGTAAATCTATGGACGTTGGCATGTCTACCTGGTAATGGAGGACTGAATTGCTTGTTTTCCCTTATCGCTAAGTATGTAGATGCCGGTGCTGCACGGAGAAGCTGCAGGGGCACTAAAGGGGAGTTTAAACTTTTATTATGTTAAGGCCTGGACAGGAACTTTCATTCTTTACAATTTCACTGTTGAGTAATGAATGATCTCACATGAGACTTCTGCCACTGTGCCTAGGAACCAAAATGCATAAGTTGTCCTTTTAGCAGTTCTTCTTGTTGTACTGTTCATTATAACTTGACACCATAAGCGGTTGATACCTAGACTATTTGCTTAATCTCCTTTGCAGGAATTCAGAAGTTAAAGTAATACCATTTATCGGGCAACTCAAGGCAACTTTTCCAAAGCCTTTAGGTTTCTTCTTTAGACACAATTCAATTCTGAATTTTACTGGCACACATTTATACACAACACAACATAGCAGCTATTCTAGTGACACAATTTGTACAATTTGGGAAATATAGATGTGATGGCCAGGAGGATTATTGATAATCACACTTGAGGCAAGCTACAGGTATTAAACAATGCTTAACTCTAAAGAATATTACTGATATTATCCTACAAAAAAAGCACCAACTGCACCATTTTCCTAAAATGCCTTAGCTTTTTGATAGACAGCCTCTACGGAATACTACTTAAGGACTAAGTAGGGGATGTCTCTGGTTAATGGTGCAGCACATAACTAACTTATGACCTAAATAAAACAAATCTTGTTACAATAACTGCCTGTCCAAGAAATCTCAACAATTTGACCCTAACAATTTCTATCTGACCCCTGGGCTGCATACTAGTTTCTGGGCAGTCACATGAGCCAGAGTGACAGGTGCTTAGCTGCCCTGGAGCCAATAATCAGCTTTCGATGGAGGCTTCCTGGACTAATAAGTGTTGGGAGGACATGTTCCTTTCCCAAAAATAACTTTTAGTTATAAATATATGCTATAAATACCAATTTATTTCTCTTTGTCACATTGAAAATGTTTCATGATGTATACCTACACATTAGCCTAGAATGTAAATGTGAGAATAGGCATCCTTATCTAGCTTGACATACTTGTATTATTGCACCAGAGGGCTACAGGTGCTATCAATGGGCACCCTGAGGGATCAGAGGAGAATTCCACTGCTATCAGGCTTAAGAGTGTGTGACCAGGTCACTGGAATTTCGCTGGAGTGGGATGCGTCTGAACAGCTGTCAGTTATTTGCAATGTGCATACAGTTATACACACCTACCGACATTTCAGCTTCAGATTCTGGTTAGAAATATACATTTTAGAGGGACAGTCCAGGCAATGACAAGAATAAAACAGCAAGGAGCTAACATGTATCCTGTCACATGTGCCTTTCCTCAATTTTCAGCAACCACTCTCCAGATGTGGTTGGTTGTACGGCCGCCCCTGTTCCTTAGCGCTGCCAGCATGTGCAAGCATTGCCAAGTGTGACCACTGTGGCTTGAAGGCCTCGCTCAAGCTGGGAGCGCTGAGGAACAGGGGCAGCCATGTAACCACATTTGAATGTGGCCATGGAGGAATGGAATGGAAAGGAGTACATTTACTTAATTGCCTCTGATTATGAAGACAACCAGTTCCTCAAAGAGAAAATAAAATATGACGCAGGAACTCATCGGTCATAGTCAGAAATCTCTCATAATAATCAGAAACATTGGGGTCGATTCAGAGCCTGGTGAGAAAACTTGCTTCTTTTTTAGAAGAGAAAACTGTAATTCACTTGTTTCTACTGGGTGCAAATTTTCACCTGGCTCTGAATCAGCCCCAAGGTAGACAATAAAAGTTAATGGCAACTCTCTCTCTTAAAAAAGTGAGTTTTCTCACCAGGCTCTTAATCAAGCCCCATTGTAGACACACTTAAAGTGTCAAACTGACAGCTGTTCGGAGTTATAGACACCTTCATTTTTTCTGCTGATGTACTCCTTCCTAAGCCAACGGCGGAGCACAGCAGCACCTATCTCTCTAATTTCTGGTCATGTGGGGAATCCTAATCCACAAAAATGTTTGTACGGCTCAAGGGTGCACATGATCACATGCATGGTTTGGAAGTTTCCTCCACGGTGGCACTGAAAGGGGCAACTGTATCACAAGGCATGTCGTTTTGGATATGCCTCTGCTGTTGAATGCAGACACATTTTTTTTGTAGTAAACATTTTTGAAAATGCACCAATGAGGCCCTAGATGTGTAAAAGATCCCTTTATATTCAAACATAAAATGGAAATCTCTCTTTCTGGACCATTATACAACCTATATGTCAGGTCCTCCTATCCCATTCACCATTCAGATCCACCCTCACTATTTAGAATTTCCTCCATGTAAGCTACTGAATTACTAATTGTCTCAAGTACCACTTAGGTGGTGCATATGTGATGCCAGTAAACCTAAAACCATGTCAAGGAGCAGAAACAGCCAAATAAAGCATATCAGGCTTAAATAAAGTATAATGGTAGCAAATCGAGTTTGCCTCACCGCATAAAACCTGAGTACGATACATGACATCCATTTCTTTTCCCTTTGAGGGAAACAGATTTCTACACTCTGCACTGCATACGCCACTCAAATTTAAGCACTGCTTCCATCCTTTAAAATAAATTTACCAGGCTCGCTTACCTTGTTCGTGTCCTGTTGCCGTGCCTTTACACTTGCAAGAGATGCTCAGAGCCATGCATCTGGCACCACTCAGAAGATAGCTGGCCTCTGGTGCTGGTGTAAATGATACCAGAAAGAGTATATTCGGCAGCAAAAGCTGGCATTGGAGGGGTGGGCCAATAACTGACAGCATATGTCCCCATCTGATCACCACATTAAAATGCACATCATGTTCCAGTAAATGTAACATGTCTTTTTATAATATTTTAGTGATATACTAACTGTTCCCACAAATGAGTCATTCAGTAACAGCTCTGAACATGAAGACAATTGAGTGAAACCTTTGAAATGATAAATAATGAAGCAGGCACACTTGTTATGTGTATGACCTACGCAGTGGGAGTAAGCATGCCTCATGCATGCGTTCATGCTGCCTACCTTTTACATGGGATGCAATACAAAACAAATTGCTGTGTGGGTGGCATTTCTCCATCAATGTTATGATTCACTCTCATTTCTATTCATTTCATTAAAATCACAAGGACAAAAACACCCTCATTTTACAAGAGTGGAGCGGGTGGAGAACACATTAGCAACAAGATTTTAAAATATTGTTTCGCTAAATGCTCCCAATGGCTATAGCTAACATGATGCTCGGTCATCTCTTGCCAGGAGGTTTATGACCTAAGCAGGTAATATTGAGCCTCCAGTTATTAGAGATGCTAATTAGCACAATGTCTTTTCAACCCTGCTGTTAAACATCCTTGTGAGGTGCGGCTTTAGCATTGCCTCACCTATGGAGTCTGTGGATCATTTTTGCCTTGGGTACGAGTAGTATGAGGCCTGTAACTTTAATCTATATGAAGTGATGCCCTGGAAGCTGGTACCCAGATTTGTAGTGGAGAGTTACCAGACACTTTGACAAATCTCCCCTATGGTAAAGCAATGGTTCTGTGCAGCATGCCAGGCAAGGTTAGTGCCATGAGCCACTTGGCTGCCTTGTACTGATCACATTTCTTTGTTTTTATCTTTATTTTTATGCTAAAATGCTTGAATTGTGCACATTGCAGTGTGCTACCAATAATTGCATGGTACCACAAGCACCACCAGTGCCAGCTCCAAACTTGCCTGGGCTCTATGAAGGGGTCCACTGGCATTTGTCATAGCCAATCACTTGTGTGTGAGCCTCTGTCCCTAGGTGGTAGGTCTCCATGCACAGCTAAATGGAATGTCGCAGGTGTTACACGGAAGGGGGGGAAGAGGAGGATATGTGTGCAGAGATAGGTAGCAACTTTCTGCTAATTAGTCTGGGGCGGAGGGCTCAGGGATCCAGGAGAAAGAACAGACAGTATGGGAGGGGTACCAAGCAGCTGCAGTCAGACTGTACAGGGGAACTTCCGGGGTTTTTCTAAAGTGGACCAAAACCCAGGATTTTGACTATCCTGGGTTTTGGTCCTCGCCCCGCTGTGTCAAAAAAAAAAAACAGATCGGCGATGCCACTTTTTATGGTCCTTTAGCGCATGTGACGTCACGTCATCTAAGCTTTCATCTAAGGCCAGCAGCTCTGAGCACGCTGATGGCCACATCCCCCATTTCCCTCTAACAGGGAGCGTGCCCGCATCAGCCATTCACAAATGCCTGGCGTGGGCATACGCCCTGCTAGAGGGTTATAGGGGATGTAGCCGAGGCTTGCGCATGTGCCATTGGACTGGGAAACAAGGTAAGTGTATGGGGGTTTCACGCAGCGGGGCATCCCAATTTTGGATGCCCCGGGGGGAAGGAAATTGATTGGTCTGGGAATCTTATAGATTCCTGGGCTGACCGGCGTGGCTTTTGATCCACTTGAAAGGTCAATGGCAGCATATAGAAACAACGACTGATCCTCTGCACCAGTCACAGTGATTCAACCATGTCCACTCTATTCACTCTAAGAGAGGAGGCATTCCAAACCTTAGCACACACCCTCTTTTGGAGTGAATGGCGTGGGCAGCCACTGAGACTGTGGTAGCCATTGGTGCCTGCCAATAAGCGGAGGACAACACTGGACCCACAAGAGTAGATCTCAGTACCCGGTGAGTTCTGAAGCGCAGCGGGCTACAAAAGGCGAGTAGTCTTTTTTTTTCTGCCTGGAAAGTCCCTTTAATTTTACTAGGTGCGGAAAGGATAATTAATTGGGAACAGGCTCCCCCTTGTTAGAAATATTGACCTATTCCCCACCAGGTGTCTGTGTACACTGCAGCAACCATCACCTCTTGTTGGAGGAGGCTGCAGACATTTTGCTGCAGCCTCTGGTTAGGAGGAAATAGTTTGGGCATAACGGCTGATTAATATAAGTTCACTTTGCAGTTAGATCACCAGATAGTCTCCCTAGGGCCACGGCCACCCCTGGAAGAAATCTTATATTGGTTTACATAATGGTTTACACTCTGTAAGAAGGCAATTGTGGAAAAAAAGTGTGTCACGCTTACTGGGCCTAGAAAAGGTAAGCACAGGTACAACTGCAAACACCAAGTGACATGCATTGGACTATGGATTAGATGCATCATTTGGGTTCTATTCTGTTGTAATCAATTATAGCAAATTATGATTACAATTGTACACCAAAAAGAGGGAAAGCAACTTACACAGACAGGGATGTAACTATAAGGGATGCAGGGGGTGTGAATGCACCAGGGCCCAGAAGATCAGGGGGGCTCAACACTGTTTCTGCTCTGCCTTATTTATCAGATTTGTGCTTGAATCATGTAATGTAAAAAGAAGCACGATTTGTCTCGGCTGTTTCAGTCTTTAGTTGTCTAGTTGTATCTCATTGAGTTAAAATAAGAGGACAAAAGGCACTGCATGAGCCATGACAGGGCCCCGTTTAATGATTGCACCAGGGCCCCATCACATTCAGTTAGGCCACTGCTAACAGACATGCAAGGTTTTCAGACTGGTGTGATGCTACTTCTCTGTTGGTTGAACTAATCTCTTTTTACTAACATGGCGTCATCGCCAACTGAAAACTCAATAGAAAGTCAGCAGGAAAATCTTTGACCCCCGGGGAGATGAAAAGCAGACTGATAAGTCCTTGTCTATAAGTGCTTTGTATTAGAACTCAATTAGCAGAAGAGGGAATGAGGATGTGTGTCATTTACAAATTGCATTCAGCTCCCCCAGTTTCATGATTTTCAGTGAAGCTCTCCCAAGCATCCTACTCCGAGTCCTCACCATACATACCATCCTAAAATACAACACTGCAATAGCTGTAACAGTGCCTCGAAAAACAATGAAGCTAAATCTGTCCCAGACTATTTTATAATGTCTTTGCAATTTATTTATGTCCATGAAGCATGATGTCTAATACGAAGATTCTATTTTTTGCAAATGGGTATTGTTCTGGGCATGGGTGGGATTGCTAATCTCCCCCCCCCCCCCCCCCCAAGCCTGACAAAACTAGGGCCTGTGTTTGTTTGGCAACCACGTGGTACAAACTCCTTTCGCCTGCCAAATGGGATGCCCCCCATGCTTGGACCAACAGACTATTTAACTACAATGGATGTTTAAATAGATGTTTATTTGTAAAGGAAGGGGTCTGAATATGGCTATAACAATAATGGTACATATTATCTGTTTCTATTTTGTAAACATTAAAACAAATTAACATCAAAATAAAATGTCCTAAAAAAAAATTGCTCCCCCTAAATACAGACCCCCATGCTATCTTCACCCTAGCACTTTATGGGAATGCCAGACAATGGGCACATGTACACCCTGCTTTGCCACTGCAGCCAGACACTGTAGTGGCAGCTGCCCAGAGACTATGGTGTCCACTAGTATTCGGTGTCAGAACATACATGGCACCATGCATTCCAGTCCGAAAACCCCATTAACAGTGGTCACATGGATCACAAGTAAAACATAGGGATATGACATTTGGGGTCCTCCTGCAACTCAGATTCTAAATCAGACCTCACCACTTGTAATGATCATGATGAAGTCTGAGCTCTGTGTGTCCAATAAAGTGGACTTTACAGTTAAATCGTAGCTAGGGAGGCAAATTCTAGCTCACCTTTTGGCATGATTGCCCAGTAATTGCTCATATGTTTGGCCAGCATTAAAAGTAAAGACTGTTTGGCATTCTTTTGTGCCAGGCAAGAAGATGGTACATACCACTAGGTGCAGTTTGTGGCACAGTTTGGACTGCTGGGTCGCGTTACTGATGAATAATATTGGCATGGAGATGTTTCAAGGTAAATCAAACCTGGAAGTCCAGTTTCTATGTAACCTCTCCCCCTCTTGTGCTCAGACAGGACAGGGGGGTTACAAATGAATGCCTTACCTCGCCTGGGATCCAGCACAATTCCCCCAGCATCTCAGGTCCTGGGTGCAGCCATCTTGGAGAGAATGCACAGACGGGCAGGTCTGTCACCCAATCTTGTGCTGCAGTGTGACTGTAATGGTCATTCACTCAAGTGCGGCTGTCACTTAAGTCTAAGGCTGCCATTTATACTCCCATACCCTGCCCAAATCAGTGGAGGATTGTGGTGATCAGGTGAGTTGTTTTATTATTTTAAGACCTTAGCTATGGAGAAAGGTGGGGTGGCCGTGGGGTTACAAAAATCTTGGATTTCCTCATTAAAGTTGACCAAAACCCACGGTGAATCTATGCGATTCCCGGACGATCGATTCCCTCCCCCCGGGGCATCCAAAATTGGGATGCCTCGCTGTGTGAAACCACCCAGGTTGCCTATACACTTACCTTGTTTCCCGGTCCGACGGCGCATGTGTGAGCCGCTGATGCATCCCTGCTATCCCTATAGCAGGGCATGTGCTTGTGCCAGGCATTTGTGAATGGCCATTGTGGGCACGGTCCCTGTTTGAGGGTAGCGGGGGATGCGGTCCTAAGGCTTAGATGACGTGACATCAGCGGCTCAGAGCATGCTGATTGGACAAGCGGCCATGCATGCGCCATAGGACTGAGAAGAGGTGAGTTGGATACAGTGATCTGGGGGGATTCATGCAGCAGAGTATCGGGGTGCACTGGGGGACAGGACCAAAACCCAGGATAGTTAAAATCCTGGGTTTTGGTCCACTTTGAAAGCAGGGTACATAAGGGGTACATAGGGGCACTAAGGAAGCTTCACATCCAAGGGCTGTCACAGTCATCGGTGCTCTAATCTCCAGAATGGCAGTGCTTGTATGAATACAGGGAAAATCCAGGCAGGCAAAGATGCACCTGATATCTACTGGTGCAGGAGAATCACAAAGGTTTTCCAACTTCTCTGAGCAATCTTTCTTATTCTGGACAGCAGCAATAACATAAAGATAGGGGCTGGCAGCCTCACCATCTTTTTATGCTGGGCTGTGATATACCATTCTGTTTTTAGTTTTGCTCTAGTGTTCCATAGGTTTAAATCCCAGCATACAAAAATTGAGAAAATGAGGGCATATTAATAACACTAGACCAAGGAAAATGAAAATACACCCTTCCCAGAATGCTCCGATCTGATTAAAATTGAGCAAATTGATTCATTCTGCACCAGCTCTGCCATGCGCCAGCCTTGGAACATCTACCCCACTGTGATTCTGAAGGGCATAGAAATGAATGCCAGAGTCCAAAGCAGCATTATGAAAAATTGGAGCTGCAGGGGGAGACCGAACGCCATGTAAAATGACTTGAGAAGACAGGTATCGCGCATCTATAGTAAATTCTATATAGAAGGGTTACGTCTGCTTCTACTAATTGTACACAATGTTAGCGAGCAATGTTCATGATGCAAGTGTGTCAAGTGTATGTTACTAAGGACACATCGTGTGTCAGCGAGCATCTGCTATGCATTCAGAAGCTGTAAAAACAGAAAAACTCAGCGTGATGTCAACAGTGCTATATATGCATTATACATAATAAATGCCGTGTAAAGACACTCGTTACATTCTCCATTGGTTCTTAGCGGTGCGTTTCTATGGCACTGGGCACAGCATGTACTGGCCTTACAGCAAATATATACGGAGTCTATCTATAGTGGAGTAAGAAAGCAGCGCTCCAAGGCTTGAAGCAATATATATTTCAGCTGTAGTCTATCACTAGCGGAGATGTGTGTATGTGAATCCTTCCAGTGTGCACAGCAAGGTGGGCACGCTCATTTCCGCAAATGTGTATAAAGAAAATAAGAGTGAAGGCTCTGCAGCTTACCCTTCCATGTCCATGCTGATCAGATAGAGGGTTCTGGGAGAAGTGCCCGCTCTCTACACTGGATCTAGCCTCAGTGTTTCCCAGCAATGATTTCCATTGCTAAACCAGACCCATCTCTGTTTCTCCCTCCCCCATAGTACCCCTCCTTCTCCCCCCCCCCCCCACCTCTGTCACTATATCTTCCCTCCAGCCCCCTCCCAGCTAGTGGCTCACTCTCTGCCTATCCCATTGCACACTGTGTATCACTGTCCCTGCGGCGTGTGCACCAGGCAAGTACTACAAGGGGCACTTCGTGCCATGTGTAGTAAGGATGTGTGGTTACACGCTGCACACTGACGCCTAATGGGTAAGTCCACTTTCGATGCAATTTTTGAGTGTATTTATTGTGCCAAAGGGATGACCTCAAGGTGCTAAGCTGATATTTTTTATTTTTTCATATGTTAGAAAATTGGTGTTTTATAGAATCAGTTTTCACTACCTGCAATCTGTTGCTATTGGCAACATACACCAAGTCCACAAATGGTATGCTAAAATCCCCCTCCCAATCTCTCCATTATAGACAGTGTGCAGAATCCCTGATTACAACCAGTGAGCGGCATCCATCATTATAGCCAGTGAGGGGTATCTCTCCACTACAGCTAGTGAGCGGCATCCCTCCATTACACCCAGGAAGCAGCACCCATCATTACAGCCAGTGAGGGGCATCTCTCCACTACAGCTAGTGAGCAGCACCCATCATTACAGCCAGTGAGCGGCACCCATCATTACAGCCAGTGAGGGGTATCTCTCCACTACAGCTAGTGAGCAGCACCCATCATTACAGCCAGTGAGGGGTATCTCTCCACTACAGCTAGTGAGCAGCACCCATCATTACAGCCAGTGAGGGGCATCTCTCCACTACAGCCAGGGAGCAGCACCCATCATTACAGCCAGTGAGGGGCATCTCTCCACTACAGCCAGGGAGCAGCACCCATCATTACAGCCAGTGAGGGGCACCTCTCCAATACAGCCAGGGAGCAGCACCCATCATTACAGCCACTGAGGGACATCTCTCCACTACAGCTAGTGAGGGGCATCCCTCCATTACACCCAGGGAGCAGCACCCATCATTACAGCCACTGAGGGGCATCTCTCCACTACAGCCAGGGAGCAGCACCCATCATTACAGCCAGTGAGGGGCACCTCTCCAATACAGCCAGGGAGCAGCACCCATCATTACAGCCACTGAGGGACATCTCTCCACTACAGCTAGTGAGGGGCATCCCTCCATTACACCCAGGGAGCAGCACCCATCATTACAGCCACTGAGGGGCATCTCTCCACTACAGCCAGGGAGCAGCACCCATCTTTACAGCCAGTGAGGGGCACCTCTCCAATACAGCCAGGGAGCAGCACGCATCATTACAGCCACTGAGGGACATCTCTCCACTACAGCCAGGGAGCAGCACCCATCATTACAGCCAGTGAGGGGCACCTCTCCAATACAGCCAGGGAGCAGCACCCATCATTACAGCCACTGAGGTGCATCTCTCCACTACAGCCAGGGAGCAGCACCCATCATTACAGCCAGTGAGGGGCATCTCTCCACTACAGCCAGGGAGCAGCACCCATCATTACAGCCAGTGAGGGGCATCTCTCCACTACAGCCAGGGAGCAGAACCCATCATTACAGCCAGTGAGGGGTGTCTCTCCACTACAGCTAGTGAGGGGCATCCCTCCATTACACCCAGGGAGCAGCACCCATCATTACAGCCAGTGAGGGGCATCTCTCCACTACAGCCAGGGAGCAGCATCCATCATTACAGCCAGTGAGGGGCATCCCTCCATTACAGCCAGTGAGCGGCACCCATCATTACAGCCAGTGAGGGATATCTCTCCACTACAGCTAGTGAGCGGCATCCCTCCATTACACCCAGCTGAGCGGCACCCATCATTACAGCCAGTGAGGGGTATCTCTCCACTACAGCTAGTGAGGGGTATCCCTCCATTACACCCAGCTGAGCAGCACCCATCATTGCAGCCAGTGAGGGGCATCTCTCCACTACAGCCAGGGAGCAGCACCCATCATTACAGCCACTGAGGTGCATCTCTCCACTACAGCCAGGGAGCAGCACCCATCATTACAGCCAGTGAGGGGCACCTCTCCACTACAGCCAGGGAGCAGCATCCATCATTACAGCCAGTGAGGGGCATCTCTCCACTACAGCCAGGGAGCAGCACCCATCATTACAGCCAGTGAGGGACATCTCTCCACTACAGCCAGGGAGCAGCACCCATCATTACAGCCAGTGAGGGGTATCTCTCCACTACAGCCAGGGAGCAGCACCCATCATTACAGCCAGTGAGGGGTATCTCTCCACTACAGCCAGGGAGCAGCACCCATCATTACAGCCAGTGAGGGACATCTCTCCAATACAGCTAGTGAGCAGCACCCATCATTACAGCCAGTGAGGGGTATCTCTCCACTACAGCCAGGGAGCAGCACCCATCATTACAGCCAGTGAGGGACATCTCTCCACTACAGCCAGGGAGCAGCACCCATCATTACAGCCAGTGAGGGGTATCTCTCCACTACAGCTAGTGAGCAGCACCCATCATTACAGCCAGTGAGGGGTATCTCTCCACTACAGCTAGTGAGCAGCACCCATCATTACAGCCAGTGAGGGACATCTCTCCAATACAGCCAGGGAGCAGCACCCATCATTACAGCCACTGAGGGACATCTCTCCACTACAGCCAGGGAGCAACACCCATCATTACAGACAGTGAGGGGTATCTCTCCACTACAGCTAGTGAGGGGCATCCCTCCATTACACCCAGGGAGCAGCACCCATCATTACAGCCAGTGAGCAGCACCTATCATTACAGCCAGTGAGGGGCATCCCGCCATTACACCCAGCTGAGCGGCACCCATCATTACAGCCAGTGAGGGGTATCTCTCTACTACAGCTAGTGAGGGGTATCCCTCCATTACACCCAGCTGAGCAGCACCCATCATTACAGCCACTGAGGGGCATCTCTCCACTACAGCCAGGGAGCAGCACCCATCATTACAGCCAGTGAGGGGCACCTCTCCACTACAGCCAGGGAGCAGCATCCATCATTACAGCCAGTGAGGGGCATCTCTCCACTACAGCCAGGGAGCAGCACCCATCATTACAGCCAGTGAGCGGCACCCATCATTAAAGCTAGTGAGGGGTATCCCTCCATTACACTCAGCTGAGCAGCACCCATCATTACAGCCAGTGAGGGGCATCTCTCCACTACAGCCAGGGAGCAGCACCCATCATTACAGCCAGTGAGGGGTATCTCTCCACTACAGCTAGTGAGGGGCATCCCTCCATTACACCCAGGGAGCAGCACCCATCATTACAGCCAGTGAGCAGCACCCATCATTACAGCCAGTGAGGGGTATCTCTCCACTACAGCTAGTGAGGGGCATCCCTCCATTACACCCAGGGAGCAGCACCCATCATTACAGCCAGCTGAGCGGCACCCATCATTACAGCCAGTGAGGGGTATCTCTCCACTACAGCTAGTGAGGGGTATCCCTCCATTACACCCAGCTGAGCAGCACCCATCATTACAGCCAGAGAGGGGTATCTCTCCACTACAGCTAGTGAGGGGTATCCCTCCATTACACCCAGCTGAGCAGCACCCATCATTGCAGACAGTGAGGGGCATCTCTCCACTACAGCCAGGGAGCAGCACCCATCATTACAGCCACTGAGGTGCATCTCTCCACTACAGCCAGGGAGCAGCACCCATCATTACAGCCAGTGAGGGGCACCTCTCCACTACAGCCAGGGAGCAGCACCCATCATTACAGCCAGTGAGGGGCATCTCTCCACTACAGCCAGGGAGCAGCACCCATCATTACAGCCAGTGAGGGGTATCTCTCCACTACAGCTAGTGAGGGGCATCCCTCCATTACAGCCAGTGAGGGGCACCTCTCCACTACAGCCAGGGAGCAGCACCCATCATTACAGCCAGTGAGGGGCATCTCTCCACTACAGCCAGGGAGCAGCATCCATCATTACAGCCAGTGAGGGGCATCTCTCCACTACAGCCAGTGAGCGGCACCCATCATTACAGCTAGTGTGGGGTATCCATCCATTACACCCAGCTGAGCAGCACTCATCATTACAGGCAGTGAGGGGCATCTCTCCACTACAGCCAGGGAGCAGCACCCATCATTACAGCCAGTGAGGGGTATCTCTCCACTACAGCTAGTGAGGGGCATCCCTCCATTACACCCAGGGAGCAGCACCCATCATTACAGCCAGTGAGCAGCACCCATCATTACAGCCAGTGAGGGGTATCTCTCCACTACAGCTAGTGAGGGGTATCCCTCCATTACACTCAGCTGAGCAGCACCCATCATTACAGCCAGTGAGGGGCATCTCTCCACTACAGCCAGGGAGCAGCACCCATCATTACAGCCAGTGAGGGGTATCTCTCCACTACAGCTAGTGAGGGGCATCCCTCCATTACAGCCAGTGAGGGGCACCTCTCCACTACAGCCAGGGAGCAGCACCCATCATTACAGCCAGTGAGGGGCACCTCTCCACTACAGCCAGGGAGCAGCATCCATCATTACAGCCAGTGAGGGGCATCTCTCCACTACAGCCAGGGAGCAGCATCCATCATTACAGCCAGTGAGGGGCATCTCTCCACTACAGCCAGTGAGCGGCACCCATCATTACAGCTAGTGAGGGGTATCCATCCATTACACCCAGCTGAGCAGCACTCATCATTACAGGCAGTGAGGGGCATCTCTCCACTACAGCCAGGGAGCAGCACCCATCATTACAGCCAGTGAGGGGTATCTCTCCACTACAGCTAGTGAGGGGCATCCCTCCATTACACCCAGGGAGCAGCACCCATCATTACAGCCAGTGAGCGGCATCTCTCCACTACAGCTAGTGAGGGGCATCCCTCCATTACACCCAGGGAGCAGCACCCATCATTACAGCCAGTGAGCAGCACCTATCATTACAGCCAGTGAGGGGCATCTCTCCACTACAGCCAGGGAGCAGCATCCATCATTACAGCCAGTGAGGGGCATCCCTCCATTACAGCCAGTGAGCGGCACCCATCATTCCAGCCAGTGAGGGATATCTCTCCACTACAGCTAGTGAGCGGCACCCCTCCATTACACCCAGCTGAGCGGCACCCATCATTACAGCCAGTGAGGGGTATCTCTCCACTACAGCTAGTGAGGGGTATCCCTCCATTACACCCAGCTGAGCAGCACCCATCATTGCAGCCAGTGAGGGGCATATCTCCACTACAGCCAGGGAGCAGCACCCATCATTACAGCCAGTGAGGGGCACCTCTCCACTACAGCCAGGGAGCAGCATCCATCATTACAGCCAGTGAGGGGCATCTCTCCACTACAGCCAGGGAGCAGCACCCATCATTACAGCCAGTGAGGGGTATCTCTCCACTACAGCTAGTGAGGGGCATCCCTCCATTACACCCAGGGAGCAGCACCCATCATTACAGCCAGTGAGCAGCACCCATCATTACAGCCAGTGAGGGGTATCTCTCCACTACAGCTAGTGAGGGGTATCCCTCCATTACACCCAGCTGAGCAGCACCCATCATTGCAGCCAGTGAGGGGCATCTCTCCACTACAGCCAGGGAGCAGCACCCATCACTACAGCCACTGAGGTGCATCTCTCCACTACAGCCAGGGAGCAGCACCCATCATTACAGCCAGTGAGGGGCACCTCTCCACTACAGCCAGGGAGCAGCACCCATCATTACAGCCAGTGAGGGGCACCTCTCCACTACAGCCAGGGAGCAGCATCCATCATTACAGCCAGTGAGGGGCATCTCTCCACTACAGCCAGGGAGCAGCACCCATCATTACAGCCAGTGAGCGGCACCCATCATTACAGCTAGTGAGGGGTATCCCTCCATTACACTCAGCTGAGCAGCACCCATCATTACAGCCAGTGAGGGGCATCTCTCCACTACAGCCAGGGAGCAGCACCCATCATTACAGCCAGTGAGGGGTATCTCTCCACTACAGCTAGTGAGGGGCATCCCTCCATTACACCCAGGGAGCAGCACCCATCATTACAGCCAGTGAGCAGCACCCATCATTACAGCCAGTGAGGGGTATCTCTCCACTACAGCTAGTGAGGGGTATCCCTCCATTACACTCAGCTGAGCAGCACCCATCATTACAGCCAGTGAGGGGCATCTCTCCACTACAGCCAGGGAGCAGCACCCATCATTACAGCCAGTGAGGGGTATCTCTCCACTACAGCTAGTGAGGGGCATCCCTCCATTACACCCAGGGAGCAGCACCCATCATTACACCCAGCTGAGCAGCACCCATCATTGCAGCCAGTGAGGGGCATCTCTCCACTACAGCCAGGGAGCAGCACCCATCACTACAGCCACTGAGGTGCATCTCTCCACTACAGCCAGGGAGCAGCACCCATCATTACAGCCAGTGAGGGGCACCTCTCCACTACAGCCAGGGAGCAGCACCCATCATTACAGCCAGTGAGGGGCATCTCTCAACTACAGCCAGGGAGCAGCACCCATCATTACAGCCAGTGAGGGGCATCTCTCCACTACAGCCAGTGAGCGGCACCCATCATTACAGCTAGTGAGGGGTATCCATCCATTACACCCAGCTGAGCAGCACCCATCATTACAGGCAGTGAGGGGCATCTCTCCACTACAGCCAGGGAGCAGCACCCATCATTACAGCCAGTGAGGGGTATCTCTCCACTACAGCTAGTGAGGGGCATCCCTCCATTACACCCAGGGAGCAGCACCCATCATTACAGCCAGTGAGCAGCACCCATCATTACAGCCAGTGAGGGGTATCTCTCCACTACAGCTAGTGAGGGGTATCCCTCCATTACACTCAGCTGAGCAGCACCCATCATTACAGCCAGTGAGGGGCATCTCTCCACTACAGCCAGGGAGCAGCACCCATCATTACAGCCAGTGAGGGGTATCTCTCCACTACAGCTAGTGAGGGGCATCCCTCCATTACACCCAGGGAGCAGCACCCATCATTACAGCCAGTGAGCGGCACCCATCATTACAGCCAGTGAGGGGTATCTCTCCACTACAGCTAGTGAGGGGCATCCCTCCATTACACCCAGGGAGCAGCACCCATCATTACAGCCAGTGAGCAGCACCCATCATTACAGCCAGTGAGGGGCATCTCTCCACTACAGCCAGGGAGCAGCATCCATCATTACAGCCAGTGAGGGGCATCCCTCCATTACAGCCAGTGAGCGGCACCCATCATTACAGCCAGTGAGGGATATCTCTCCACTACAGCTAGTGAGCGGCATCCCTCCATTACACCCAGCTGAGCGGCACCCATCATTACAGCCAGTGAGGGGTATCTCTCCACTACAGCTAGTGAGGGGTATCCCTCCATTACACCCAGCTGAGCAGCACCCATCATTACAGCCAGTGAGGGGCACCTCTCCAATACAGCCAGGGAGCAGCACCCATCATTACAGCCACTGAGGTGCATCTCTCCACTACAGCCAGGGAGCAGCACCCATCATTACAGCCAGTGAGGGGCATCTCTCCACTACAGCCAGGGAGCAGCATCCATCATTACAGCCAGTGAGGGGCATCTCTCCACTACAGCCAGGGAGCAGCACCCATCATTACAGCCAGTGAGGGGCATCTCTCCACTACAGCCAGGGAGCAGCATCCATCATTACAGCCAGTGAGGGGCATCTCTCCACTACAGCCAGGGAGCAGCACCCATCATTACAGCCACTGAGGTGCATCTCTCCACTACAGCCAGGGAGCAGCACCCATCATTACAGCCAGTGAGGGGCATCTCTCCACTACAGCCAGGGAGCAGCATCCATCATTACAGCCAGTGAGGGGCATCTCTCCACTACAGCCAGGGAGCAGCACCCATCATTACAGCCAGTGAGCGGCACCCATCATTACAGCTAGTGAGGGGTATCCCTCCATTACACTCAGCTGAGCAGCACCCATCATTACAGGCAGTGAGGGGCATCTCTCCACTACAGCCAGGGAGCAGCACCCATCATTACAGCCAGTGAGGGGTATCTCTCCACTACAGCTAGTGAGGGGCATCCCTCCATTACACCCAGGGAGCAGCACCCATCATTACAGCCAGTGAGCGGCACCCATCATTACAGCCAGTGAGGGGTATCTCTCCACTACAGCTAGTGAGAGGTATCCCTCCATTACACCCAGCTGAGCAGCACCCATCATTGCAGCCAGTGAGGGGCATCTCTCCACTACAGCCAGGGAGCAGCACCCATCATTACAGCCAGTGAGGGGTATCTCTCCACTACAGCTAGTGAGGGGCATCCCTCCATTACACCCAGGGAGCAGCACCCATCATTACAGCCAGTGAGGGGCATCTCTCCACTACAGCCAGGGAGCAGCACCCATCATTACAGCCAGTGAGGGATATCTCTCCACTACAGCCAGGGAGCAGCATCCATCATCACAGCCAGTGAGGGGCATCCCTCTTTTACAGCCAGTGAGGGGCATCTGTCCATTACAGCCATTGAGGGGCATCCCACCTCCCTCCCCCAGAAAGCTGGGCAGAACACACACACAAAGTGTTCTTACCTTCTTTTTGTATAGTGTACATAAAGATCTACAAGAAGAGAAAAGGGAGTCCTGTACAGAACACTGCTGCTATGGCCGCTGCTGAGGGTAAGGAAGCTCACCCAACCTTACACATGCCCAGCAGCAGCGTTCTATGTGTGCAGAGCTCACTTCTCTACTCTTGGTGTACAGACGTGGTGAACAGTTGCTAATAGCAACACATTGCAGTGTAAACTGTTTCCATAAAACACACACACACTTGCTAACAAAAGAAAAATTAAAAATATTAGATCTGCTCAGACCCTTGAGTACATAATTTTGCCACACAAAAATGCACACCTTCAAAAATTCAAATCATATGTGGACTTACCCTTTTAAAGTGGACCATCTATAAGATTCCCTCCCCCCGGGGCATCTAAAATCGGGATGCCCTGCTGTGTGAACCCCCCAGGTCGCCCCATACATTTACCTTGTTTCCCGATCCAATGGCGCATGTGAGAGCTGCGACCGCATCACCGCTATCCCTGTAGCAGGGAGCGTGCCCACACCAGGCATTTGTGAATGGCCGGCCTGGGCACGCTCCCTGTTAGAGGGAAACTGGGGATGCAGCCGCCAGTGCACTCAGAACCACTGGCCTTAGAGGAAGGCTGAGACAATGTGACATCAGTGGCTCCGAGCACGCCGATTGGATGAGTGCCTGCGCATGTGCCGTAGGACCGGGAAGAGGTGAGCTGATAAAATCCTGGGTTTTGTTTCGTGCACCTTGGGAATCCTAAATTGGGATTTTTTGCTGTGTTGTAGACATGCCAAGTCATGCTGTTTTCCAGGGAGTTACCCGGTTTCAACCCCGGTCACCCTGTGAGCAGCTAATTTCACTATGCAGCAGGTCTAGCTGCCTCCCAGTCCCAGTGCTCCTGGAGAAACATGTCACTTTGGGCACATACTCACAGGCCCTGCTCTAGCTTTACACATGCTCAGGAACTAATGCCGGGGTGGGGGTTGCTACACCACTATTACTCTATTTCTGTTAGCAGACCCTTGATAAACAGATCTGATGGCCAGTGAGCTTGTGTGTTGATTGCTACTGCCCAGTAATGTATAATCTTGTTGGAAGTGACATTCATCCATCCTCCTCCCCCCTGATTTGGGATGCCCATTGTCTAAATTCCCCTCCCAAAGCAGCTAGACTTACCAATCTATGCACGCCGGACACTGGAGGCTGCTGCACATGGTTTCACAACATATCAAGGCACAGTATCCAACAATCAGAGGCATGTGTCACGTTCCTGTGTCCCCTGACAGCCTTTAAATGTGAATTAGTAACTATAGCTGTACGGGCGGGGGGCATCTCAGTTCGGGGATCGGGCCACAGCAGGGTGGACATAGTCCAGACTTCTGCTTTATATGCTAGGAGCATTTTAAGCACAATTTTGAAGGTTTTTTTTGAAGGTTTTGCTAAAACTATTTGTTTCACATAAGCTCAGGAGTAAGCCACGCCCCTAAACCACACCCCTGTCACACCCATCACCCTATAAGCTGGTCTCCAGGGATTGCCTAGTACAACTTTCCTCTTCCCAGTCCAGCGACTAATGTGCGGACTCTCATCCAATCAGAGCCTTTTGCAGTGACTTTAATTCGGCAAACAGCTCTGATAGGCTTCAATGGAGAATGTGATTGGCTCTCTCCCCAAGGGCGTGTGCAGTCTATCTGAATGGCTTGAATTGGAGCGCATGCACAGAGCCCAAAGATGCAGTGGATTTGGATGCTCTTGCTCCCCATTGTAAACAAGCATAACTGTTTGCTGAATGACATAAACATGCCAAATGGCAAGCAGTCCAATAATAGCAGAAATGCGGTGGTGCTCATCTCCTTAGCAGCAGCTGCAGCGCAAAACATCATGAATCCCCTGGTAGCCACCCATGTTCCCCTTCACTCGCTGAAATCAGATGGCTAGTGTCAAGCTGGCAAGTTTTCATTTTATGGCCATATCAAACGTTGCAAAAGAGGGGATTGATGGGGGACATGGTGCAGACTTTAGATCTGCTTTAAGGACGTTAATATTTCAAGGCAGGAACACTACACGCTGGCTAGTTACTATGGAAACAACTTCTCCTTCCGATTTATTATTTTTTTATAATTTAAATATACATTGATACATCCTGCATCTACAATTAGTTATGCAGCACCTTTCAAGTATTTGTGCAGATCTAAACAATTTGGTCTAATTAACAGTTCAATAGGTGCTGTTTATGCTGTACAAAGATGTCAATCCATGAGCTTAGCTAAAGGGTTATTTAAGGGGAGAGTTACCACCATACAGTTTCAGAACATAAACATAAGGAGCGCTACTATATAAAAAATATTTTGAAACATGTTCAAATCTTTGATGGAGTCAGACACGTTTTGGGATGCCCATTTCAAAAGCAAAATAAATACTACCAAATAGCATACCACCCTGTCATTTAAACCAGACCAACAACCTAGCACAGTTGGAAATTAAAGGTAGCAGCCATTTTGGAGCTTCCTCTCTGCATCTCAGCCATGCTGCTGCCTGGATTCAACTGATGTGACTGATAATACACAGTAACAGGAAACCCAGCAGCACTTCCTGTTTGTAGGTGGTCTGCAACTGCCTGAACCGCCATTTTGTTTCTAAAATTTACCACAGCAGGATTTGGAAAAAGGTAAAATAATCTTTACATGCAGCATCTAAATTGTCCTGGGGAGGGATGCGTATAGGCCCGGATTGTTGTCTTGGTCTGGTTTGCCATTTTTGACTGTTGGTCCACTTTAGAATAACATTGAACAGAATTCCATCCTGGTGGCTGCACCCTTCATAAGGTGGTTTTGCACCCCCTTGAATCGATATTATGACCTACACCCACTGACAACCCTCAGAGCTGCCCCCCATATGCACACCTTTGAAACCCCATGAAAAGTTGTATACCTACCCGATTATTGAAATCCCTAAGGTGATAAAAGCTTGTTTCTGATCCCTATGGGTTGGAGTTGAAGAGGCCCTGTGGGTTATTGGTCTGAGTAACTAAGACCAGAAATGACCATGCAATAGATTCCTCATACGACAAATGTTACAAACTGAAAATTCACGAGGACTCGAAGACATGAAGTCCTTAGCAGAAGAAAATCAAAACTCTGTGGCAATCTTAAAGTGGACCACAACCTGTGATTTTCAAAGCATGTGAGATGAGCATGTGCTGGGGGTTCTCCACAAGGTAAGTATATGAGGCAACTAGCGGGTTTCACACAGCGTGGCATCCCAAATCTGATGCCCCCTGGGGTGGATATTTAATCTACTGTTTTACAGATCCTAGGTCTGGATTTGGTCCACTTTAACAAACCCAGTGTCCCTATAAATACCAGTGAAATCAATCAATAGGTGTGAGGTGTTTACAACTATTGTTCATCTTTTCCTCTAGGGTCCAATTTCAGTGATGAGTTTCCCTAGGGCTATGACACTAAATAAATCATTGTATACACTTATTTTTACATGTCACTATTTTTCACAGTGCTTTACAAAGGACCGTTCCACGATGAAGCTCCCAAGGTCACTACCATAACAATTCACAGTCGTGTCAGTTGATTCAGATGCTGATTATCGGCTACTGTGCTTATAATATTAGGAGGGAACAGCAAGGTATAGCTCTACCTTAATAAAATGATTTATTCATTTAACTGAGCATCTAGGATGGGGGGCTGAAGCATAATAGACTCAGTATCATGCTTGCTGGCTTTTAGCTGTCACACAAGCATCTCTACAAAGTGAATCTAAACTGCTTTCTGCCCCCTCCCAGCGTGAATCTTGATTTGGATGCTGTGCAGTCTGAAACCCCATGGTTCTCCTTCCTTGATCCCATGCTTTCCTCCTCACCACACCTGGCTGACCTGTATGTGGCTTAGCATTGCTGAAGCCCTTGGGACTCATCTGGTCTTAGAGTCTCTATTGCAGACATTTTTTTTTTTTTGATGAGCGCGGGTCACTTAAATGATTGAGAACCTGGTCGCGGGCCACAATTCATAAGTTCAAAATGTTTTCATCTGGAATAGCATAAGATTTTCTACAACAATCAAGATACCCACTGTCTCCACAAACTCCAATCATATGTCCTTCCAACACTCCCCTACATTCATATGTAACAATCCCCACATGCTGATTGGCTGACCTCTTTGATTAGACAGGTCCCTTATTTATAGCCCATTCCCTCCATCCAGTCCCACATCTTAACCATGTTCCTAATACTCAACCAATCTAAGCTCCCACCAATGCTAAGCATACAATTATTATAGAATACTGATTTAACCAAATCAATGTCACTGTGTTCCACCAAGCTACCACTATCACCTCTGTTTTCAAGGCTCCCTCTCCTATATCACTCTCTGTGCAACCTTCTGTCCTTACTGTACCCCTATCTAACTACCTTTACACTTTACAGTTCTATTTTACGGTTCTATTTACCTCTCCCACTTTCCACAGCAGGTCAGGGGCCACATCAGATGGCTCCTATGGGCCACAGGTTGAGCACATGTGCTCTAGACTCTAGGTTAAAGTGGACCAAAACCCAGGATTTTGACTATCCTGGGTTTTGGTCCTTTCCCCACGGGCACCCGCTGTGTGAACCCCCCCCCCAGGATGCAGAGACCGGCTCACCTCTTTCCGGTCCCATGGCACGTCTAAGAGCAGCCGCATGCTCCGCTTCCCTCTAACAGGGAGCGTGCCCGCGCCGGCCAAACACAAATGCCTGGTGCGGGCACGCGCCCTGCTAGAGGGAAACAAGGTAAGTGACCTGGGGGTGCCACACTGCGGGGCATCCCGATTTCGGATGTCCCAGGGGGAGATCAATCGGCCTGATCGAGTTGGGTTTTGGTCCACTTTAAGAACGCTAGGTATTGGTTGTTTTTTACCCTAGCACACAGTAGTACAATGCAGTGCAGCACAGCACGCTTTTGTGTGTCACGTTTTACCTGCATTGTGGTTCATAATTATCTATTATTATTATGTATATATAAAGAGCTATTACCTTCCTGACATACAATACATAGACTATTACAAATGAGTTGTTACAGAAGACACATAAAGACTGTTCAGATAGCAAGATATAATAGGAGAGATCCTTGGCCAGCATTTTTCTGCACTGTGCTGCCCTAGTCTTCCTATGGCATGCTCTGGTCTGTACTGGCATTGCATTGCAGTCACAACAAAGCATACTAGCTTTAATTACAGCCCAATTAAATGCATTTTCATGGCTAGATGTGAAAGGTGCCCTATGCTCCCCCTTAGTGACAAGCGGGCTATGCTACATGCTGTGGGCTATGTTTAAATTGACCATTTATTGGGCTCCTCAAAGTGGGACAGTTTAAACCAGTTTGTGGATGATGGGTGTGACAGGGTGTGGTTTAACGCTTAATTATGGGTTACATGCTTAAGGAATATTTGGTCTATAAAAGCTGGTTGGTGATTTAGACATTGGTCAGATGTCCATTCATTCCACTATCACCATTCAGCCAAAGAGTCAGAGTAGTTGTAAACCACCCAGACATCCAGTATTCTGCATTTGGCGGGACAGTCTTCCCCATGTCAGCAAAGTGGGACATTTAGGTGTTCCTAGAGTTTTCAGAGGGGCAGTGGGCCTGAAAGTGGGGCTGTTCCACTGAGTGGGACATCTGGTCAGTTTAGCTATGTTTAGTCCAGCCGCAGCCGGCACCAAATCAGTGCGTCCCCCCACCAGGAATTATTCCTATGGCCAGCCCCCACTGTCTGCAAGGGTAAAAGTCCAACTCATTTTCGATAACGAGGGAGACTAAAGGGGGCATGGACAGAATGATAGATTTGTTGGAAATGGGCTTTAAATCCCCCCGCCAAGCATTAAAATAAAGTTTATACTTTGGGATGGGAGACTAAATCCTTGGCTCCCTGTCCTCAAGGGTATGAATATGCTGGCGCTGAATAGAGAAGCTGAAGGGGAGAACTGGCATACACAGAGCAGTGGGGGCAAAATCTAATCAATATCTCACTTTCATGGGAAAATTAAGCTACAAACTGACAGTTGGGCCAGAAAATGGTGCTGAACATTTATAGCCAGGGTGTACAGAAACTACAAATAGCCCCTACACACAATGAAGAAATTCTAGCCTTGTTTGTAACCTAGAGGTGAAGATGGAATCATATGTATTGCCCTTCTTTTTCTCATGTGTTTAGCTTTTCATTTTTTTTACAACATTCAAAGTCAGCAGATACCTGATCTCCAACGTTTATATAGTAGTTTATACAGTGTCAGATTTGCTGTAGGGTTTGTTGCACAACATAGGTTTTGGGTGTTAGGTTTGCTTCTTAGGAGAACACCTGAAACCAAAGAAACTAAAACAGGAACTAGGGTTTAGGGCCAGGTGAATGAATGTGTAAAGAGAATACCAAGCAAGGCAAAATGAAAGTGGAAACACAATATTTAGGGATATTGATATCCTGGGCACCACGGGCTATGGGTTCTCTGCAGGACGAGTAGTCTTTTCAATTTAGGTGACTGGGCCACAGATGCATCCTGGCCTTAGGCTGGATTCACACCAAAGCGTTACAAATGCAACTGTGGTTTCATAGGAAGTCAAAATGATTGCACAGCGATTTGCAAGTGATTATGATGGTCAGTCGATAGACATCAATAGCAATCTCTGCAGACAAGACTTTCCTGATCGCTGTTAACTTACATAAGCAGTGATTTCTCTCCCATTGCTGGCCAATTGCATTCAGCCAGCAAACGCGGCGTAATGCCTTGGTGTGAGCGAGGTGTATTATAAATGCAAACATACATCTTTAGTGCTTTACTTTTAGGAGTTTGGTTTTCCTTTCTCCTCTTTTACAAATGTTTATAGTGCCCATCATTTATCGAAATACATTTCCCCCTGCTCTAGTCCAAGAGCCCAACTTGGTATCTGCAACTAGAAGGTGGCTTTGCCAATACTAAAATCAGAAACAAAATTTGTCTTTGACTGACATATTACGGTAGATTCATGACCGTGAATAATGTTTTTACTCATGTTTTTTGATTTGCTGAAATAATTGCACAGCTACATAGGAATTATTGTTGAATTATACTTAGGGAGAAAATCGAAAAAAAAATTGTTTACTCCCCAAAAATCCTGAGTAAAAACCTTATTGCCGCCTCTTCTGTGGAGGGATTTGTATACAACTATATCAACTTATTAAAGTGGAGCAAAACCCAGGATATTGACTAACCTGGCCTTTGGTCCTTACCCCAGGGGTGCCCCACTGCGTGACCCCCCAGATCGCCCAAACCCATCTCACCTCTTCCCGGTCCCATGGAGCATCTAAGAGCAGTGGCTCTGAGGGCCGCATCCTCCGCTTCCCTCTAACAGGGAGTGTGCCCGCGCCAGCCATTTGTTCACACATTTGTTCACAAAATGGGGCACCCACAGAGAAAGGACCAGGACCCAGGATAGTCAAAACTATCCTGGGTTTTGGTCCACTGCAGCTAATATGTTTTGAAGGTGTATAATCACTTGTGTCTCCATTGAATCTGGATATACTTTAAAATGGACCTCCACTGAAAAATGAATGAAAGCTTGCTTTAACCACCACTTCCCCGTGCATCACTTTTTGGCATGCATCATCTCTGAAAACCCCCAAATACTTCCTCTTCCATGATCCATTGGTGGCAGCCACTGTTGGAAGCACATTCATAACACTGCTGCTGGCCAATGGCCATCACTAGTTGGGTGTGCATGCAAGGGCATAACTATAGTGGGTGCAAATGTAGCGACCACATTGGGGCCCATGAGGTCAAGAGGCCCCACCATTATTGTTCGTCCATTATATTTAAACCGGACCAACCTGCTGTGGCCAATTTACAAACAAAATGGCGTCTCATGAAGTTGCAGGCCGCCTGCAAAGAGGAAGTGCTGCTGGGTTTCCTGCTGCTGTGCATTGTGGGGTTATGTCAGTTGAATCCAGGCAGCAGCACAGTTGGGATGCTGGGAAAGGATGCTCCAAATTGGCCAAATTAGTGAAGCAGGGTTTCAGCTTTAAGTGGATGCAGAAGCAAATGTAAGTGCTGACAATGATTGAGTATCATGCATGCAGATGGGGCAAATGAGTTTTGGGAGTTTTTTTACCAACTGTACACCACTGTTGGTCCGGTTTATATAATTTAAGCATCATGTACAGACAAAAGGCATCATTTGTTATTTGTCTTTAAAGTAATCTAGTTGTATCTAATTTAGCCAAGAATGGCCATTCTATGAGTGTGACAGGAAAAGGCTATTATATAAGTAATGATATTGCTATTATATAAGCAATGATGGGGCCCCTAGGTGTGGTTCTGCTGCATGGCATTGGCCACCAATGGTTACATGGGCAGTATGTTTCCCTTTCAGCAGACTTCAAGCCAGTGGGCATTCCAATTAAAATGGAAGTCCAAGTAAACACTTTACCCTCCCCTCCCTGTGCTAAGCCCAATTTGAGCAATAACTTAATAAACAACTCAGTAGGGTGCAGAAGATAGAACCTTGAATGACAGATCAGTCACCCAATCCTGTGCAGCAGTGTGGCTGTACTGGTCTATCACTCAAGTCTATGGCTGCCATGCAGAGCTCCGCCAGCATGAGGGAAGGCTTTCTAAGATCAGGCATGTTGTTAACAAAACAAACAGGCACGTACCTTCTCTCCCCTGCAACAGCCTCCAGTCAGTCCAGCTCTCAGAAACCTCCCAGAAACCCCCGAGAACATGGCTCCCAGTGTCCTTGCGTCCCCTCGTGTGAGTCACATTGCCTCTGAACCATCCTTCCATTCATTGCAATGGATGGGGTGTGCCAGGGCAGTGCCAGGCATGCCCGCTCCAGAGCAATAAATGGAGGGGGCTGTTCTTAGGAATTGTGACTGGCAGGGCTACAACTGACAGGGAGCGACCCTTATTCACAGAAACCAGGAGGTTTCTGAGTGGTGGACAGGCCGGGGGCTGCTGCAGGGGAGAGAAGGAAAGTGCCTGTTTGTTTTTTCTATTTGGATTTACAGTCCTCTAAAGGTTAGAATCATATTTTTATCCGAATATTTTCCATACCCAGACATAATACAACCCCAAAACAACAAATACACCCCCTGCACCTGCAAATGAATGGCAAGTGACCTTAATATGGATGACGATACCCACCTCATAGTATACCATCTTTGGAATGCCAGCCAAGATAGCAAAATAGGAGCTAAAATAGAACAGATGAAACATAGGGACATCAAATATGAAGGTACTGCAGGCACAGAACCACCTCAAACCCCTAAATTTTCCTAAGGCACCTTTTACCGCAACAAAAGTACAACAATTGTTAATACAGGATGCAAGATATATAAAGAAATAGGAATCCGACCTAAGAGCAGAAATTGGACAAATAGAAAAAGGAACAGATATTCTGGGCTATTAATAACATAAAATCTCCGGCACTTAAAATCTTCAGCCTAAAATATCTCTTCCGATATTACTATATTTCTGACTATAACAACAGTTTTAAAGATTACGAATGTTGGTGGTGTAAGGTCTTGGGCAATGGTTAAACACTTATGGTGGGAGTGCAGATATGTAAAACCCCTCTAGCAGATCACCAAAAAAAATACAAAAATATTAAACATAAAATATTACTATCAAAGTGGCCCTTCCTCACCAAACTCCCGAACAACACAAAACGACACAATACCTGAAGAAGAGAACAAAAATAACTTTTCTAATTATATAGATAATGAGGAAAAGTATAATAACCAGATAGGCAGAACCTCAACCTCTAGACCTATAAAGGTGCAAAGTCCATATGAACCAACAAATAAAGAATGAAATTACTCTAGATATTAATTACAGAAATATATTACTAGAAGGACTGAAACTAGTTCAGAAAACCACAACATAATAGAAATAAGCATCAATAGCTAAAAGTCGTAAAAAGTTAAGGGGGAAGGGCGATCAAGGGGGATTTAAATGGTGGGGACCTTAAATCCTGGGTTTCGGTCCTTTCCCCCGATTGGAGGTGCCAACTGACCTCTTCCCAGTCCTACGGTGCATGTGCGGCCACTCGTCCAGAGTGCGCTGGCGGCTGTCGGCTGCATCCCCCACTCTCTAAAAAAATAGACCGTTCCCCCCTCGACCACTCACAAATGCCTGGCGCGGGCACGCGTCCTGCTAGAGCAAGGTAAGTGTATGGGGCCACCTGGGGGTGTTTCACACAGCGGGGCATCCCAATTTTGGATGCCCTGGGGGTGAGGGAATTGATCGGCCCAGAAATCTTATAGATTCCTGGCGTGGGTTTTGGTCCACTTTAAAGAGGAAATAGAAAAAAAAAAAGTTGAGTACCCTTTTTTTTTTATTTGGCTGCTCAATCACGTTAATTTATGTCCTGGCCTTTCCCTGTCGTCATCTTTCTTTTACTTTTATCGCTGGCAGTTCCTACTTGTATTTTCCCCTGCTCCTTTCCACATTCCCTACAACTCTCACTCTCATAATCTTCCTCTCTTTTCACCTTTCCTCCTCCATTTTCCACATTCTCCCCTCTTCCTGCTTTCCACATTTTCTTTTCTCGCTCCCTCTTCCTGTGCTTTCATGTACTTTCCCTCAATCTTTTTCTTTCACATTCCCCTTTTATTTCCTCCCCATCTGTCTCATTGAGTGGGAATATGTGCGTGTGTGGGTGGAGGGGCACCATTGTGAAATCTTGCACAGGGTGTCCCTGATCTTAAGTTATAATTATTGTATTTAGGAGAGAGCACTCGGGAGAGTTTCTGGCCACATCATATAATAGCAGAAGTTTGGTTTTACCCATCTTATATCAGCCCCTCCCTGAACTGCCCTCAGCCTTCACTCTGATCCCTGCTTCCTGCTGAATGACAATTCGGTTGTGGTCACACCTCAATGAGCATTTTATTCATAAGTTAGGAGGAGGCTAGTGGCGAGCCCTGGGAAACCAGCGTGCAGAGATGACAGGGTGACATCAGCCTCTTCCCCCGCTCTCTATTCCCCCGCCACTAACCACTCCCGGGGCACACACCCATTCTGCAAAATCATCACAAACCCCTATTCAGCAGCTCTGGGATGAGGTCATATTATTCGCAGTGAAAGAATACGCACACGCACATTCACTTGGGGGAGGAAATTTGGAGACCACTAAAACTTCTGTTAGTTGTGTAATATTTGTTCTCCTCGCTTTACGCCGCCAGTTTATTTCTTTGCACGGTCAGTGTATACTTTTCTCTATTCAACAATGCTTGTGTGGTGGAAATGACTCCACAAAGGATTATAAAAACTACAGCATGCAGAATGTCAACATTTTTAATGATGCGGTGTGACAGCGTGACTAGATGCATTTAACACTTTCTTGCAGAGACATTAAAGTGAACCAAAACCCAGGATTTTAGGCCGCATCACGCTGTGTGAAATCCCCCAGGTCGCCAAAATCAACTCACCTCTTCTCGGTCCTACGGCGCCTGCGTGGCTGCATGTCCAATCAGCGTGCTCGGATCCGCTGATGTCATGTTGTCTAAGGCTTCCCTCTAACAGGGAGCGTGTCTTCTCTGGCCATTCACAAATGCCTGCCACGGGCACACACCCTGCTGGATGGATAGCAGGCATGCGGCCGCGGCTCACGCACGCGCCATTGGGCCGAGAAAGAAGGTATATAAGAAGTATATTAGAAGTATATGGGTGACCTGGGGTGTTTCATACAGCAGGGCATCCCGATTTTGGATGCCTTGGGGAGGGAATCAATAGGCCGGGGAATCTTATAGATTCCTGGGCTGATCACCATGGGTTTTGGTCCACTTTAAAGAAGACCTTAATACTTTCTTGCAACTCTGTGCCAGGGACATTAATCTAACCTAACCAACCCCCACACCATCAGTGAGCCCTGCATTGAAAAGATACCCACCTTTTCTTAGCAGAGGTACCTGACAGGGAACAGGAAACAGCTACGCATGTGCAGCAGCCACACCTGCTCCAATGAAAGGCATCTGTTTACTCGCCCTTGTCAACTTGTTTGTAACCTGTGTGTGTATCTTGGTTTTGGTATAAGGTGGGTTTTGTGGTTTCAGTTGGGTTAATGGTCCTTGTTAGTGTATGCGTCGTGCTCCGGCGCAGAGCTGGGATCAAAGACACACGCAGAGAGCCGCCTTGAAAACAGTGACAGTTTGTCTGTGGAGGCTCTCATAAATCCATGTCATTGTATATATGTAGGAACAAACCAAGGCAACTGGAGTTCCTCTTTTATTTTCTTGAAAATGTTTCTCTAGCCATCCAGCTGCCTTTCTTATTGTGAATTAAGCAAGGCAGTTAGAAGACTAGCGAAAAGTATTCAAGAAAATAGAACAGCACATGTTGCCTTGATTGATTCCTGCAGATATAAGAGGGACAATAGTTAAACATGGCTGCAATCTATTAATTTGGGTAACGGGTATAAGTGGAAGGCAAAAACAAGCATTGGGTTACAAGTACAGATTTGCCCACACAGGTCTCTACTAGCACCATCAAACCCTCCCCCATGCTATTCTCTATAGTAAGATTCTTTAAATATCCCCCAGTACAGATAGCAGTAACTTTACCCGCATGCCTCCTACCCTTTCCATAGCTGTAACCTGAAACATGGTTGATTTCAACTATGTATTATTATTAAAGTTTATTTATAAAGTGCCATTATCTTCCATAGCGCTGTACAATGTGAAATTACAACTTACAACTCATGACAGAAAAGCACAAATACATAGTCATACTGAAATACACTATGAGAGATGGCCCTGCCCTTGTGGGCTTACAAGCTAAAGGATATCACAAGATATAAAAGATAGATCACAAGTAGTATATACTTAGTATGATGGCAAGTGGTCTGAAGTGGCTCAGGCTGTCTTTTATTTAGGCCAAGTGAAATTGGGGAGTGGCGAATTGTATGGGAAGGGCATTCCAGATAAATGGGGCGGCGCGTGTGAAGTCCTGGATGCAGGAGTGGGAGGAGGTGATTAGGGTTAAGGACAGGAGCAGGTCCTGGTCAGAGCGGAGATTGCATCTGGGTTAGTATTTGTTAATAAGCAATGAAATGTAGGCAGGAGCCTTGCTGCAGAGTGCTTTTTATGTTAAGGTTAGTATTTTATTTATTTATTTTAAATGGAATTCTTTCAGATGTTGGCAGCCAGTGGAGAAACTGACAGAGGAGCAGCACTAGAGGAGTGAGAGGAGAGGTGAATGAGTTGAGTGGTGCCAGTCAATTTTTGGTAGACCACAAAGGAGAGTGTTGCAGTAATCTAGTCGGGAGATGATCAGGGCATGCACTAGGAGTTTGGTGGTATCAGGTGAGAGGAAAGGGCGGATGCGGGAGCTATTTTTCCATTGGAGGTGACGGGTATGGCAGAACCTTAACCAAATGGGATCCTTAAATTGTTAAAATGGGAAATTCAATTTTTTTTTCCAACCTACTGAGAACTCCTTGTTCTGTCCTAATGCTTTCCAGTGTGTTGTACATGGTAGCCTTGGCCTGCTTCCACTGTATTATTGTTGAGCACACAACCCCCGAGATGGGAGTGGAGTGAAGTCATCTCGGGCCCTAATGTGTCTGGCGTGGCACTTGTGGGGTGGGGGTGCTGTCAGGTTTAAACAATCTGCAGGAGTACAAACGCAGTCCCAGACAAGTCTCTGAACCAGAACACAGCATTTAACACATCCCTGGTTGTGGTTCTTCTCTCCTGATTTGGGATGCCCCACTTTGTAGCCATCCCACAGTGCATGTGCGGTTCCCCAGATGGCATCCCCGGTCTGCATGCTCATGTATAAAGCTCACCAGCTGGACCTATAAAGAATAATAAGCACACACATGCGCCCACCTACAGGCTGGAATGTGGAAGTGCGGCACACAACTTTAGACACCAGGGATGTGAGAGAGGAATTGCTACTGCAGGACTGAAAAAATAAGCAGTGTAGCCACACACCCCCTCTGGCAGCCCTGATCTGAGATCAGTAGGGAAAGTTCCCGATTTGGAATGGCTCATGTAATAATTAGTATGCACGTTTATGGGTTGTGGCTACCTGTGGATGACAGGGCCCACTTGTCTCCCCCCTCCATCTGCAAGCGACCAAGACGTTTTTTTGGGTGGTGTGCACACACTATGCAGGTTACTGTGCCCAAGTACCCAGCTGATTGGCTGCCGGTGGTCAGTTAAACTGCAGGAGAGCATGAATTTGCATACCTTCCAACTTTTCAGGGTGGGAAAGAGGGACAAGTGTTAAATGAAGCCACGCTCCCTCATTGGGGGACAGATAGGAGATTGTAACAGCTGAAACAATATAAACACTTTGAATAGGCAAATAAATAATTTATTGATGCAGACCTGCATCATGAGGGACAGGGGGACATGGACTCAAAAGAGGGACAGTCCCTCCAAATGAGAGATGGCGGTTAGGTTTGGATTTGGTATATGACCTAGGCCAGTTTGGACTTATTTTTACACAGCGTGGCATCCCAAATTCTATTGTCCTGGGGGAGGGAGTGGAGTTGACCTAGTCTTTTGGCTTTAGGTCCACTTTAAGGTTTTCTTGGGTTCTTGGTTTAAAACTATTAGTATAGGCTCACGTCATACTGCACAGAAGTTTATAATCTTGGTAGAATGCAATCAGTTGCCCACCTATTGGCTTCACTGCAGCATGCAGCCACCCATTGGCATTGCCAGGCATTGGCAGTAGGCTATGGCAGAGGGAATGCTGGGGGGGGGGGGGGTTAGGGAAATGCATATCTTGGCCACAATTTCACTTTAAACAATCTGCTGCTGCATTGGGTTCTGGACATTAGGCAGCATGTGCACATAGCCTTCTCTATTAAAGATTCATCTCCCCTTGGCAGAGCATCTACAAGTGACTTTAAATGGATGTGCAATAGAGGAATGGTTACAGCTAACAACATAAAAACAAAATACCAGATGTGCACAAGCTGATGTTCTTACTGAATATTTCTGTAGCCAGTACAGGGCTACTCCAAATACACAAGATAAAGGTTAGCAGTGTCTGCCCCCTAGTGTTGGTTTTCTGTAAATGCAGTTACACCATAGCAAAAAAATTAACAATTTGACTTGCTGCCATTGACTACCCGCATCTCAGCCCTAGACGGCTTTCTTGGCTAATGGATGCAGCTGAACCAGATATACTTGTTTATGCTTAAAATAACTGGGTACAGACTACTACTCCTTAGTATGTACAAGAACTGTCCTCATAATTATTGGATGCTATAACACTTTATATTGCCGATTGCTGGGGTTTGTAATAATGCAGTCTTACCCAAAACAATGTCAAAAGGCTGAGCAGGGAGATTCAGGCACAGTAAAGTGAGCTTCATTCTTAAAGTGGACCAAAACCCAGCGCAATTGGCCTGGGAATCTAAAGATTCTTGGGCCGATCGATTCCCTCTCCCCAGGGCATCCAAAAATACAATTCTGTGATTACTCACCTGTAGAATTGGTATTATGAGTATACAGTACGTCCTGCTCCAAATCTAATACTTACACTTGGGATATACTCCGCCAGATGGCGCTGGACTGCAGAGACATCGAAAATAGGCTCCTCCCGGCCCCTCAAATACCCAGGGACCTCCCATAAATCCCCAGCATTGAAAAGCAGTTAATGAGAAGCCGGGAGAATTAAACAATCCAAACTATCAACTATAACAATGATAACAATCACCATACAGGGGATCCAAGATAATGCAAATCAAGGGTGGGTTGGAGCAGGACGTACTGTATACTCATAATACCAATTCTACAGGTGAGTAATCACAGAATTGTATTATTCTTAGTATACAGTACATCCTGCTCCAAATCTAATACTTACACTTGGGACATCCAATAGCAGTGTCCATAAAGTAGGGTGGGATCCCCAAGAAAAAGCAGTTAATGAGAAGCCGGGAGAATTAAACAATCCAAACTATCAACTATAACAATGATAACAATCACCATACAGGGGATCCAAGATAATGCAAATCAAGGGTGGGTTGGAGCAGGACGTACTGTATACTCATAATACCAATTCTACAGGTGAGTAATCACAGAATTGTATTATTCTTAGTATACAGTACGTCCTGCTCCAAATCTAATACTTACACTTGGGACATCCAATAGCAGTGTCCATAAAGTAGGGTGGGATCCCCAAGAAAAATCAGCAGCAGACAGTTTAAACCACTGCCGCCTGCAGAACCTTTCGGCTAAAAGCAGCATCAGCTGAGGCCCTAACATCAACCTTGTAAAACTTTGAAAAGGTATGACAGAAGACCAAGGAGCGGCCTTGCAAACTTGTTCAACAGAAGCCTGGTGCTGAAAAGCCCAAGAGGCACCAATAGCACGAGTGGAATGAGCAGTAAGGCGGAAGGGAGGATTCTTCCCCTTAGCAGAGTAGGCCTGAATCACAGCCTGACGAATCCACTTGCTGATAGTAGACTTGGCAGGAGCCAAACCCTTCCTAGGACCAGAAGGGACCACAAAAAGAGCATCAGTTTTCCTGAAAGGTGCAGTAGCCACCAGATAGTACTTCAGACACCTAACCACATCCAAAGAGTGCAAAACCCTCTCCTTAGCATTGCTAGGATTAGGGCACAAAGAAGGAAGAACAATATCCTGATTCAAATGAAAGGCAGACATTACCTTAGGCAGAAAGTCAGGTTTGAAACGAAACACCACCTTGTCCTGGTGTCTCTCATAGTAGGGGGGGCTGAATGGAAAGCGCCGCCAAATCAGACACACGCCTGACAGAAGTGATAGCCACCAGAAATACAACCTTGAGCGTAAGAATGGCCAAGGTAGCATCCTACACAGGTTCAAAGGGAGCACCCTGCAAGGCTGACAGAACCAAGTTCAGATCCCAAACAGGCACCATAGTGACCCCCTGGAAAAAAGTCCTGATAAGAGGGTGCTGAGGAAAGGACTTCTGGAAGAAAATAGCCAGGGCAGAAACCTGACCCTTCAGAGTACTGAGTTGGAGCCCCATCTCCAACCCATGCTGCAGGAACTCCAGAATCCTGGGAATAGAGAACACACGACAGGGAAGAGACTTAGACTCACACCAGTTAATGTAGGCACGCCAAACCCTGTAATAAATGGAAGAGGAAGACTTCTTCCTAGCTTTAATCAAAGTATCCACAACCGAGGAAGACAGCCCCTTCTCCATCAAGATGGTGGTTTCAGCAGCCAAGCCGTCAAAGCCAGAGTTTGTAAATTGGGATGGCGTAGTGAGCCCTGAGTGAGCAGATCTGGCACCAAGGGCAGAGCGTACTGATCTACTGCCAGCTGCACCACGTCTGCGAACCACACTCTTCTTGGCCACCTGGGGGCCACCAGAATAGCTGGCACCCCTTCCAGAGCAATCTTGCGCAGAACCCTGCCCAGCAGGGGGATTGGAGGGAAGACATACAGGAACTGAAAGTCCTGCCATGACACTGCTAGCGCATCTGAGGTCAAGGCCAGAGGATCCTGGGACAGGGAGACAAAAGCTGGGAGCTTGTGATTGTGGCGGGACACAAATAGATCCACATCTGGTTGGCCCCAACGGTGACACAGAGATTGAAACACCCTGCTGCATAGGGACCATTCTCCCTGGCGAGAGGTCCCCCTGCTCAGAGAGTCCGCCAGGCGATTTTCCACCCCCAGGATGTACACAGCTGATATGCAGGGGACATTGGCCTACGCCCAAGTCAGGATCAGAGACGCTTCCTGGAGGGCCCCCTTGCTCCGGGTCCCTCCCTGATGATTGATGTAGGCAACTGCCGTCTGGTTGTCAGAGCGCACCTGAACAGGCAGGCCCCGAAGGTGAGCAGTCAAGTGAGCCGGAACTAACCTGATCGCCCGCAGCTCTAAGACATTGATAGGTGTGTGGGCCTCCTGAGGCCCCACCTCCCCTGGAATCGCAGGAACTTCCAGAACCCCCCCCAACCTGACAGACTGGCATCCGTGGTGACCGTCTCCCAGGAAGGGGCAAGAAAGGATCTGCCCCCTAACAGGTTCCTTGAGTCCATCCCCCACGAGAGGGACCTCCTGACCAGGGGGGAGAGCACATAGACCCTGTCCAGGGACGCTGGGTCCTTGTCCCATACTGACAATAGGTGAAGTTGCAGAGGCCTCAAGTGGAACTGAGCATAAGGGACCGCTTCGAAGCATGCCACCATCAGGCAGGGGACCAGCTGCATCCCCTGCCTGATGGAGGGATGGGGACAAGCTAGGAGGGACTGAACCTGTGCAATCAGACTGTCCACCTTCTGTTGAGGAAGGAAGATCCTTGCCTGAACTGTATCCAGATTCATTCCTAGGAATGGAGTTACCAAGGAAGGGGACAGTGAGGACTTGGGGTGGTTGATCACCCATCCAAATGACTCCAGAGTGGACACCACCAGCTGAGTATCCAACTCTGCCTGATGTAGAGACTGGGAAGTGATGAGAATGCCGTCCAGATAGGGAAGCACGCGGACGCCCTGACATCTGAGCAGAGACATCACGCCGGCCAGCATCTTGGTGAACACCCTGGGAGCTGAAGTGAGGTCAAAGGGCAAAGCCACAAACTGGTAGTGTTGATCCATCAGAGCGAACTTGAGGAACCTTTGATGACCTGGGAACACAGGAATATGAAGATAAGCATCTTTGATGTCCACAGAAGTCATGAAATCCCCTTGGCGCAGGGAACTGATGGCAGAGCGCAGAGTTTCCATGCGAAAGCGCCTGCCCCTGACAAACTTGTTGAGGATCTTCAAGCCCAGGATGGGCCTGACTGAACCATCTTTTTTGGGTACTGTGAATAGGTTGGAATAAAAGCCCTTGCCTTTTTCTCTTAAGGGGACCTGGCAGATGACCCCCAGCTCCAGGAGGCCTTGCACTGCTTGCACTAGCTCCTGAGCTGACACAGGGTCCTGAGGAATCCGGGATCTGATGAATCTTGGAGGGGGACAGGCAGCAAACTCCAACTTGTAACCGGAGGACACTACCTCCTGAATCCACCGGTTTGAGACATGAAGCCTCCAGACGTGAGCGAAGTGCTGCAGCCGTCCCCCCACCCGGATGGGTGAGGGCGCCCCATCATGCCTGAGGGGGCTTGGGAGAAGATTTTGCTTTGGGACCCCAGGTGAAGCCAGGACGTCCAAGTCCTCTGCCCCTACCCCAGAAATCTCCCCGGGCCCCAGGAAAGGAAACCCGCCTCCCTTGTCTAGCACCACAGTAAGGGGAGGAGAAGGAACCCTGACCCCCAAAGGGCCGAGATTGCCGCCTGCGCTGGGGTAACCTGCCTCCCTTAGCAAAAAGGTCCAGGCGGGTCCCCAAACAGGTGCAGTCCTTTAAAGGGAAACCCAGTGAGGGCCTTCTTGGCAGCCTTGTCAGCAGCTCACTGGCGCAGCCAAACCGAGCGGCGTATAGCCACCACGAGGGCAGAAGTTCTGGCACACATTCTGATGGTGTCATCCAGGGCTGAGAGGACAAAATTTACAAAAACATCACAACTGGAGAGTGCATTAAACACCTCACAAGGCAAATCATCAGGGGCACTATCAAGCATATTTCTGATAAGGGTTCTAGTGGCCACAGCAGTAATGGCAGAGGCACAGACCGGGTGCAGCGCCGTCCCCGCACATGCAAAGGTGTGGGAGGGCAGCTGGTCAATGCGCCGGTCCTCAGCATTCCGGAGGGTAGTAGAGTCAGGGGAATGCATGACAGAGGTGTTAGATAGCCCTAGGATCGGGGCATCCACCTCGGGGGGGGGGGGGATGACCAACATTTAACCACCTCAGCAGGAAAGGGATACTTCCTATCCCAACTTTTTGGAACCCCGGGAAGTTTATTGGGGCGCTCCCATTCCTTGAGGACAAGGTTATGGAAATGTGCCTGCTCTGGAAATTCCAAACGTGATTTTGCTGTATGGAAAAGCTCCCCTCTTTGCCTGGGAGCCACAACAGTGAGAGAGATGGACAGAACCTCAAAAATCTGGGTCAATAATCTGTCAGTGTCATCCGGGGCCCAGGGGTCAGAGCCAGAATCGTCATGACCCCTTGGTCTCCCATCAGATGAGCCTGAATCAGAAAAGAGCTCCCCTTCATCAGACGGGGTATAGCCACAAAGATTCCAAAACTCCTCAGTTCCCATAGGGAAAACAGTGACATTAGGCGTCAAGTGCCGCTTCTTAGCAGGGGCCTTACGCGCTAAGGACTTCGCAATAATCTGTTCAACAGTAGCCAGTCTAGAAGACACATCAGGCTGAGAATCCCCACTAGTATGCAACTCAGTAGGAGTGAGGTTTAAGCTTGGGGAGTAAATGAAGTGAAGCAAGGTGCAGCCACTGGCAGGACAGATTGCAATGCAAGCACCTGCTCAGCACAGGGTACACATATCCATATGGTGATTATAGCGGCGCTATACTCTGATAGGGAATAACGCTATATAGCAACCCCGGATGCCCCAATAACCCGCTAGGGAAGTGGGAGTATTATTTTTACAAAGCCTACAAGCTATATACTAATACAGGGCCCGGGAGAAGCCAAAAGGGTTCGCCCCGCCTGAAAGACATAAGCAGACAAGACCTGTAAGCACACAGTAACAAAAGTGAAAGATATAAAGCCGCCCGCGAGGGCACTTACGGACCGCGGTAGGTAGGGGTCCGTCGCGCATGGGCCAACCAAGCAGGATAAAGATGGTATACCTCGAGGGGCGGGCCGGTATCAGCGATGACACGGAGCGCGCCATAGACGGGCCCCACCCCCCCCCGAAGAGTGTGAAGCCAGAACGTGCAAGCAGCCAATGATGGCGCACCAGAGCCTGAGGTAATGCCGCCGCCAAGCGCGGAACCAAGTCAGCGCGCGGTGGCGGCTGCAATTTTAAAAATACAGCAAAGGCAAGTCAGCGCGGCGGCTGACACAAGACTAAACAGAATGGAAAAAGAGTGTAAAACACAGAATGCATAGCATACACATTTATACCCCCCCCTCTTTTCCCCCGAAGGCTACAAGGAGGATGAGGGAGGACAGCGGCCACTTAAACAGGGCCCACCGATAGGCAGGGGCAAGGGGGCACTAGTGCGGGAGGGGCATCCCATAGAGGCTCACCATAAGCCTGAACCGCCTACCCTTTGTTGGGGGATTGCGGTGGAGCAGCGCTCCTAAGCACCAACGGCGGTGCTGCCTACCTTCACCCGACCAGCGCAGCCAAGGCTGGGAAGCATATTACTAGTGGAACGGGTGGGAATAGTCCTACAGGGCCGCAGGCTAATAGCCCCGCTCACCTGCGAGTAGAGAGCCATTTCTCGTCCTTTGCAGCCAGGCTGCAGAGAAATTCTGGGGATTTGTGGGAGGTCCCCGGGTATTTGAGGGTTCGGGAGGAGCCTATTTTCGATGTCTCTGCAGTCCAGCGCCATCTGGCGGAGTATATCCCAGCTCCGCGCTCAGAGCCGGTGGACATAGCCGAAGGCTTAGACGCCGTGACGTCAGCGGCTCAGAGCGCATGCGCCGTAGGACAGGGAAGAGGTGAGCTGCGTTAGGCAATCAGACAGCGGGGCTCCCCCATTCAGGGTGCCCCAGGGGAATGGACCAAAACCCAGGATAGTCAAAACCATGGGTTTTGGTCCACTTTAATAAGTTTGTATCATCCATCAACTTCTGCACGCATGGCCGCGCACAGCCTTAAAGTGGACCAAAACCCACATTTTTAACTATCATCACCTGAATTGCTCCCCCCCATGAAGAGCACCTTTTGCCATTTTAGTGCTCCTGCTTCACTCTAGTGGCCCTTGTTTTAGCTGTAAAGCTCCGCCACCTCCATTCATTACCATTGTTGTGTGTGGCAATGATGTCATTGCCATACCTATGCAATGACTGATCATCTGTCATCTCACACCGAGGGACAGCACAAAAAATAGTGTTCCAGGACAAATATCCATTTCTAGTTCTACACCCTAAGAAGGGAGTATCGGCAGAGGCTTTGGTCAAATGTATTAAGGTTAAGTGGGTTTTGGTCTGTTTTAAAGGGATGCAGGGGTAGCCACGTGTGTGGCTAAGCTCCTATTCAGCTTCTTTAGTCGCACAGCCAAAGACGCTGATTGGAGGAGAGCCACGCCTGCACTGTGGTAAGTATCTTTATTACGCATGCAGCAGGGTGTCACACAGAGGGGGGCATCTCAAATCCCAGGGAACAGACCACAACCTGGAATAGTGAAAATTACGGGTTTTTTCCGATTTAAGCGGAATGCTCCTTAGATTCAGGCTGCAATTCACACCAAAAAACACAACTAAATTTTAAAATGTTTCACCAAGAATTACCATAACCCCGAAGGTTTTATATAGCTGTTGTAGCAACTCCTTTTTAAACCTCCAGCACCTGTTGCCACAAACGGAAGGCACTTACACACATGATGGCCATTCAGTCAACAGAATTGGATCCAACTGGGTCTGTTTCAGAAACATTCAACTGGAAAAGGGAGTCAAATCAAGGTGTTTAACTGCTTCATAAGTCCAGGGGTGTTCTGGGCCTGGATGGCAGGAGTAGATTGTATCATTTATCTTGCTTTCAGCTTTGTAACACTTTCTACCATGTTATCAGAATATTTAAAATGGATCAAAACCCAGAATTTTTGACTATACTGGGTTTTGGTCCTTGCCCCCAGGTCGCCCGAACAAACTCACCTCTTCCCGGGCCTACAACTCATGCACGGCCACTCGTCCAGTCGGTGCGCCTGGATACACTTGAGCCCCTGTCCAGGAGTTCTGAAGGCGAGCGGATCCGTGCACGCTGCCGGCTGCACCCCCCACTTTCCTCTAATAGCGCAGACATGCGCCCTGCTAGTGGGATAGTGGGGATGCGGCCGCTGCTCGCACATGTGCTTTTGGACCGAGAAAGAAGGTGAGTTTATGGGCGACCTGGGGGGTTTCACACAGCGGGGCATCCTGATTTTTGGATGCCCCAGGGGGAGGGAATCAATCGGTTGTGGAATCCTAAAGATTCCTGGACCGATCTCCATGGGTTTTGGTCCACTTTAATGGAAGCCAAAGTTAATCAAGTATGTGGTACTTACTTTACCTCCCAGAGAGCTCATCCAGCACTGAGCCAGAATTTTCCTTGATCTGTTGTCAGTTGTCTTGAGACGCACACTGTGGCAACCAAAAACCTTCAACAGGAAGCCTAAGCTGCTACCATTTGGGTCCCCATTAGAGGAACAAAGTGGCATTGAGTGACAGCTGCAGAGAGGAGACAGCAACATGCGGGATTGGGTTCATGGCAACAAGAGGAGTGGTGGTTGTGTACTACACCTTAGGGCTGATTCAACACTGTGAGAATTTTTTTTTCTTACAAAAAAAATGATAAAAAAAATTATTGAGGTGCTGAATCAACCCTTGTCTCCCTGCTGCACTCTCCCAAAGTAGCAACTGGATGCATCCTGCAGCCCCCCTCCCACACCATTACTCTTCCACCTGCTAAGACTACGCTTCCCCTGGTGATGTTCCTTGTAGCCCCCCCCCTGCTATGTGATCTCTGCTGCATGCTCTCTTGCCCCTGTTGGTACCCTCTGCTTCTCAATATCCTAACCCCCTCACCTGCTAGGTGCTCCCTACAGTCCCTCCAACTTTCAGTGATTCCTGCAGCCTCCCTTCTCCCACTCAATGCTTCAGCTTTTCCATTATAAACCCCCACCTGCTGGGCATACCCTGCAGACCCTCAATATCCTATAGCCCCTCCTCACCCTCCCACATGCAAGCCCCTACTTGTCCTCAGGGAATCGCTGTGGTGCCCCCACCCTTCCCCTTAAAGTGGACCAACACCCAGGATTTTGACTAACCTGGGTTTTGGTCCACTTCGGGGGGGCACCCCGATTGGCCCCGCTGTGTGAAAGCCCCAAAAACTCACCTCACCACGCTCCCACGTGACCGCTCCGTCCAATCCCCGCGGACGGACAAGACAGCGCGTCCGCCACCGCCTCCCGCACGTCACTCTTACAGGGCGCGCGCACGTCTAGAGGGGCGCGCGGGAGGCGGCGGAGGCTGCCACCGCCGCCAATGAGGTAAGGTTTTTTTGCGGTTTTGGGGGGGTTTCACCCCGCGGGATGTCCCGAACTCGGATGTCCCGCGGTGAGGGAGGTGATCGGCCCGGGAATCTATAAGATCACCCCTGGGTGTTGGTCCACTTTAAACCTGGACCTTCATCATGATTTAATGAAAAGCCCAAACCCTTAAAAAACTATTCCCCAGCATCTAAAATGAATAAATTTTAAGTTTTTAGTCACTTATTATTATTATTTCACCTACTGGGCTGCAACTCTGTTCAGGACTCTAGGAAATGGGCGCCGCCATCTTGACTCAGAAGCATCACACATACTGAGGAGAGGAGAGCGGGATAAAGTACAGGGGGCAGGGTTACACCTGTGCTTTGCACAGACAGACCAGAGCTGGGGGTCAGGGAAAGGACAGCAATCCCAGAATGCAGAGCGACACAGTCAGAAGACACTGTCTGTTTGCAGGCTGCCTGATGCTCCATGTGCCACCATCTTGGATGTTTAAAGGCTTATAACATGCAGTAAATGCAGGTAGGATGATTTTTAATGTGAAAAACCTGTATGTACAGGGTGTGGTAAACATAAGATATGCTCTTATTCATGGTGAAGGTCCTCCTTAAGGTGTTATAAGGTATTACTCTATTTACTTCCCAGACCAGAAACTCTCCCAGACATCAGTAAGCAATGGCAGCCTGTTAGTTCCTGAGTCAGGGAGTTCCACATACCCAGTCTGAGGCTGACAGTTTGCTCCTGCCTTGCCCCCTCCATACATGTGACAATGCAAATCAAATGTCACATGATGCCCCCCTGGAGAAAATCAACAAGAAAACCTGCTCCCTCATGCCTGGAAGCAGGGACCAAGGCGGAGTGTGCTGGCAACGCTGACATTGACAGTGCTGAAACCAAGGGGCTGCATCCTGTGGATAGGAAGCTGATTTTCTATGTACCCTTACTGTAAAAGCATACCTAAACCCTCTATTATAATGGTGTACTAATGAGGGTCCTGGTCCATAGGGTCATTAAACTAACTTACCCCTATATGCCATCAGTAAATCCTGCATTAAACCAGACCTTCAGCATCATTTAATGAAAAGCCCAAACCAACCTTTAAAAAATTATTCCCCGGCATTTAAAATATATTTTAGGTTTTAAGTCACTTATTATTCTTTCCCCCACTGGGCTGCAACTATGTTCAGGACTCTAGGATACGGGCCTCACCATCTTGACTCAAAAGCATCACACATACTGAGGAGAGGAGAGCAGGATAAAGTGCAGGGGGCGGGGTTATAGCTGTGCTTTGCAGGGGTCAGGAAATGGACAACAATCCCAGAATGCAGAGCGACATAGTCAGAAGACACTTCCTGATGCTCCATGAGCCACCTTCTTAGATTTTTAAAGGCTCATAACATGCAGTAGATGCAGGTAGGATGATTTTTAATGTGGGTGATCTGTATGTACAGAGGTGGGGGAAACATACAAGATATGCTCTTATTCAGGGTGAAGGTCCGCTTTAATGAGAGAAGGGTAACAGAAAATGTTATGGCGCATCTGAGCTGAACTGGGATGCCCTGGTGTGTAACCCTCTGGATCGCTCCCATCCACTCACTTCTTCACTGAGCCCTTGCCGTATCTCAGTGTCGCATCCCCAGCCTAAATTTAGCTAGGCTCACTCCCATGCCAGGCCTTTCTGATAGCTGCCCACAGCTAGAGGCGGGCCATTCAGATTCACTTGCTGCACTGAAGTCCATGCGCCAAAGGTAATCAAAATAGCTAAGCAGCCCGCCCATGCTCCATGGAAATGAGGAAAAGCGGTGGACCAAAACCCACCGCGATCGGCCAATCGATTCCCTTCCCCCGGGGCATCAAAAATCAGGATGCCCCGCTGTGAAACCCCCCAGGTCACCCTATACACTTACCTTTCCTGGTAAGGGCCGCATTCCCGCTATCCCTCTAGCAGGGCACGTGCCCACGCCAGGCATTTGTGAATGGGCGGTGCAGGCATGCTGCCTGTAAGAGGGAAGCGGGGGATGCAGCCGTCTCGACTTAGACGACGTGACATCAGTGGCTCCAAGCGTGCTAATTGGACGAGCGGCCGTGCATGCGCCATAGGACCGGGAAGAGGTGAGTTGGTTAAGGCGATCTGGCGGGTTTCACACAGCGAGCAAGGACCAAAACCCAGGATAGTAAATATCCTGGGTTTTGGACCACTTTAAAAAGACCTCAGGGCCAGGTTACCGCTTGCCCCTGAGGAATCCCAATTGGAGATACATCCCTATGTGAGTCACCCATATACTTCTTGAGTTTTAAAGCTGACCAAAACCCACATTTTTAACTAGCATCCCCAGAATTGCCCCCCCCCACTCTTTCTGCCAATTTCTAATCCCAGATAATGGCCCTTGTTTTAGTTGTAAAGCTCCGCCTCCTCCATTCCTTGCGATTGCTGTGTGTAGTAATGATGTTATAGTGCCACATAGTATATAATGCAGTCCTATGAGCAATAGATAATCATTGTGGCTTATACCTTTAAGGATGCAGCTAATAGGAGGCACTGGAATGCAATGCTTGAGAGACCGGGTAATGACCGTCTCTATAGGCTGATTCTAGCAAAAAGTCCGCATTCAGAGGAAGTTGCAGGCAGGCTGGCTGTCACTGTACTCGGTCGGCTGACACGTGTCGGAGAAGCGGAGTGCAGTCCGCTTCTCCGACGACAGCTCTCCAGCCACGCTCTGACGAAGGGAAACTGCCCCCGAAACACGTGTTAGCCGACTGAGTACAGTGACAGCCAGCCTGCCTGCAACTTCCTCTGAATGCGGACTTTTTGCTAGAATCAGCCTATAGAGACGGTCATTACCCGGTCTCTCAAGCATTGCATTCCAGTGCCTCCTATTAGCTGCATCCTTAAAGGTATAAGCCACAATGATTATCTATTGCTCATAGGACTGCATTATATACTATGTGGCACTATCCTACGTTAATATGCTAATAGCCTTTGAAGTACTGCAACCACCTGCACATTGTCCTCTTTCTCTTCTAATAGACAGTACTTCAAGTCTGCTTTGTAAATAGTGGATATAGGTCATTATTGTTGTTTCTGTGTAAATAGGTGATGGTATCTGCGTATACTGTTGATTCCTAATAATTTCTCATTAATTAATTACTTGTTCCTGGATATTGCTAATTAAATATCCTTCTTGAAATACAATCTTTGCAACTTCATCTCAGTGTCAAGGTGTGCATTCATATACTTTTGGGTTCTACATTGTTACTGGCAGATCCCTGCCAGTTAATTGTTGTGACTGCACCCAGCCATTTTTCAATACCTACTATATACATTACTATCTCAGGTGTGCTAACCTATGTAATTTATTATTCTAGTAATGATGTTATTGCCATACCTATACAATGACTGATTGTCTGCCTTCTCACACCAAGGATTCAAATTTCTAGTTCTACACCAGACCTGGGCATTGTAAGGCCCCAGGGCCACATACGGCCCTCTGATTGGCTCTGACCGGCCCGCGACCAGCATTCCCTGCAAGGTGCGTGGCCGAACGCTGCTGCCGTCCCCGCCGCTCAGTCCCGCCCACTGTCCGCGCAGTCTTGCCAGAAAACATTGAGCCGGGTTTGAACAGCACTTTTGCCCCTCTGTAGTGAGTGTAATGTAGCGGGGGCGTGTGTGGATTAGAGCCTGCTCTCCTATTGGACAGTTCCCTCCTGCAGGTTTGGCTGTGGGCGGAGTTTCCCTGTACTGTGTGGCATGTGTCAGTCGCTGCGGAGCTGATGCCGGAGATGGAGGTTCTCCAGTCACTTGTCTGTGCCTCACGTCGCAGGCTGCTGACACTTGTAGTCCACCCCAAATGTGTTACATGTCGTACGCAGCGCCTGATGGTGCACTGGCTCTCGTAGTCCATTTCTGGCCAGACCAATGCCTTTGGGAGGGCGGGGGGACCATGCTGCAAGGTGGGAAGGGTTTCACACAGCCTTTTATTCAAGGCCCGCCACTGGTCTCCCTCCCCCCGGGCATCCCAAATCGGGATGCTCCACTTTTTTAAACTCTTTTTACTCAGTAGCAGCACAAAACCCAGAGCAGCCACTGGTCTCCCTCCCCCTGGGTATCGCAGATCAGGATGCCCCACTGTGTGAAACCCTTGTTACTTAGTAGCAACTTGACAAATGGTGAACTCCCCCTTAAAGTGGAAATGAACCCAGAGCGGCCACTGGTCTTCTACCTGGGCATCCCAGATCGGGGCTTTGTTTCGCTTTAAGGGAGGAAGTCTGCCATTTTTCATGTTGCTACTGAGTAAAAAGGCTTTCACACAGTGGGGAATTCCAATCTGGGATTTCCAGGGGGGAAGACCAGTGGCCGCTCTGGGTTTTGTTCTGCTTTATGTGAGGGAATCCGCAATTTTTCACATGAGTAACTGAGTAAAAAGTGTGAGCAGCGCTGTGTTACTTTAATAATAATGTAAAGGAAGGGGGTTATTCCATCCTAACCTGATTTGGTCATGATGTTTTAAAGCAGACCAAAACCCATGTAACCCAGCCCTTTGGAGTGTGAGGGAATCCAGGGCTGGCTTACAGGCATCATGTTTCTGGGGCATCCCAATCTTCTGTGTGAGACCTCACTGGACACACAAAATGTGGTTTATTTAATAAATTACATTATTTTGTAATGCAACCTCACTTTTTCATTGTTTAACTGTAACATATACTCATACCAGCGTGTCACAATGCTATTTACTGCTTTTTCTAAAGAAATACAATTATATTATGCAGAATTGGGTTCAGCCTTTTGGCCTGGCCCTCCACAATAGTTTCTCATGTGGCCCCATGGAAAAAATAATTTGTGGGTTTTGGTCCGCTTTAAACACAATAAAAACAGCTGTGTGTGAGAAGTGGGGATGCCACACACATTGCAGGGCTGGAAATCATTGTACACATTACTGAGGCTGGTGTTTGCACTGAGTCACGTGTCTAGAGAGAACAGGATGCCTGGCAGCGGCCCAGTGACACCCGAGCTGGCAGCGCTCCCTCATTCCACCTGTGTGCGCCGCACCTGCCAATGCTGACAGCATGTCCTGCAATGCAACTGGGTCACACTGACCTCCCTCTGGCCACGCCCACCTTCATTACTTAACCCTTCATGTACTAGCCAACATAGGTCTCCATAAGTAAGCGGAAAGGCTCGCCCCTTTCCATAGAGGGCTAGTCTGCCAATTCAACTATAGAAAGGCCCGGCCAAACGGTGGGAGTTTTCTCCTCAGTGTCTGGGATATGCGAGTCTATAGAAACACTATCAAGTAATAATACGCTAGCAGAAGATAAAAGACACCCAATACAATACAATGTAAATGGAGAGAATGAGGCCATACACTGTGCTCCCTCTGCACTGGTTTTTCGTCTTGCACCACACTCCCTCCTCATACTTGTTTCGGCGGGAGGGAGGGGCGTGATTTGTAGACGTTCCCTTTTTCTTCTTCCTGGCTGCACAGGGTGACTGGCTGGGGAAGAAGCGACATGACTATGGGGACCCTGCTCAGCGCCATCACCCGCACCACCCGCACCTTCCTGCTCAGGGTGAGTACTCGCCCATCACAGCCTGAAGGTAGGTAAAGGGTCACTCGCACCCTCTATTATGTCTTGCCTCCCTACACCAATCACATTGAGGCAAAGTTATTTCCCCCCTGATTGGCTGGAAATAGTTCCTTGTTCTCTTGCTGCTGATTGGCTGGCTGTGGTAGAGTCCGTCAAGGGATGGACAGGGACTTTCAGCAAAAGGAATTGTTACCGAGTGCAAGGCTGCCCTGATATTGTATAGCGCCACCATTTTCCATAGTGATGTACAAGGTAATGCTAACTCCAAACATGTACCAGTGACGAATATGATCTGGATTCTGATATGAAACCGCACATCATGGCTGCCTTGTTTAGCCAGAAAATGGGCAGCAATTATTTCTATTCATACAGGTCGGCAGCTTAAAGTGGACCAACACCCAGGATTTTGACTATCCCTGGTTGTGGTCCACTTCCCCGGGCACCCTGATCGGGGGTGCCCCGCTATGTGAAACCCCCCAGATTTACGGATAAAACTCACCCCACTCCTACAGCACATGCACGGCCGCTCGTCCAATCAGCGCGCTTGGAGCCACTGTGGTATACGCGTCAATGAGATGTCTTACCGCTGCAGCTCCGAGCACGAATGGCCGGCGCGGGCACGTGCCCTGCTAGAGAGAAGCACGAGATGCGGCCCGCGCATGCGCTGTTGGACCAGCAATCAGGTAAGTGCAGCGGGCGTCCTGGAGGGTTTCACACAGCAGGGCATCCCGATCTTGGATGCCCCGCGGGGAGGGATTGGATCAGCCCGGGAACCGATCATGCTGGGTGTTGGTCCACTTTAAAGCGGAACTAAAGACTTTTCATTCTCTCACGTTGTCCTTGGGGGATGGGGATAATAGTTTGAGACGCCCCTCAAGGCAAACAGGACCAAACCCCCCGTAGCCTTTAGACTGTAAGCTCACAAGGGCAGGGCTCTCTCCCCTAATGTATCTTGTACTCAGAATATCCACTGTTAACTCTGTAAAACTGCATTTGAAATAGTATATGTACTGTATGCTTCTACCCTATCTGTAATTACTACTTTGTAAAGCGCTACGGAAGATGATGGCACTATATAAAATAAATAAACAATAATAATAATAGCCTGCTCTAGAGTCTAAAAACAGGGCCGGGTTACAGGTTGGCCCGCTATGTGAAAGCCTTGTGTTTTGCCAGATAGTCACCTTAGAAACTAATTCCATGGCACATGGCTAGCCAGGGCTGGATTATGAGGGGGGCACAAGGGGCGTGAGCCCCGGGGCCTCCACCACTTGCCCTGCAAAGGGGGCCTTCACCAACCTTTGGGTTATGGTCTCTAGTCCATGAGGCTTTTCGGTCTTTGGTCTGACGGGCTGCAGGGCCAGCAACAATCTATTGGCTATCGGCTCTGAAGCTGTGGGTTTGCAGAAGCAAAACTTGCAGCCAAAGCCACCACAGGGCAGGACGGAGAGTCTAGAGCAGCAAAGATGCCATCGGCAACGCTACAGTGATGGGTGGGTGCAGACCTGTCACTGCACATAAGCCACCAAGTACAGCCACTGGCAGCTCAATGCAGGGAACTGTTTTCTGCTGGACCAGCTGGATGACTACACTACCCCTGCCTGGAATGGCAAAGCAGGAGTTCCCGAGCAGCACACACCCACACTAGGGCGGCAGAAGGGACTCGATCTGATGTTCCAGTAAGTGGGCAGGTGCCAGACAATTACCCATCAGTTACTTGGCTGGATTATTATTTTAAAGGAAAAAAATGTATCTGGGGCCTCCACCACACTTAAATCGGCCCTATGCCTGGCATCCCCAGCTCTACCAATTTGTGCTGATGGCGGATGCGCACAGTGGAGGGAAGTGGCCAGAGGATTCAAACTGAATAGGGTGTGCCTGGCTTGTGGCAAAAATGCTTACTTGCCCACCACAGGCTTCATCCTACAGAGTCCTGCAGAGTGAAGCCTTTCCATGCTACGAGCTCTGGTGCCGACCCTGCGAGCTCCTGTCCATCTTGCTGTGCATCTCTGTTAGTCACATGGGACCAAGCTCTCGGATAGATTGGCAGAAGAAGGTTCGTCATGTGAGTATCTATTGCTGATCAGCTCTCAGCAGTGAGCAAGCGTATGCACATGGGGGCCAGTCATGCATATGAGCTGATTGCTGAACAGCAGCACAATGAGGGATTATTGGGCACTGGTATGCTCATCCAGCGCAGCTCTCTAGTGACTACACCAGGTTCCCTAAACAACCACTAGACAAAACCCTGACTGAAAGACTCCAGTGTCGACTGCTGGCCTTTCCATGGGGCATCCCAAATCATTGCAAAGCCGGCTGGCTGCATCCCTAGGCTGAGGGATGGGGTCACTCCTGCTCCCTATTGCTGAGCTCTCTTAGTAAACCGGCACCAGGCATTAATATGCACAGCACAGCTGATTGGAAAATAGCCTGTACATGCACCATAGGACCTGGGAATTTTTTTAAAGGCTAGTGAATAGTGAAAATTGTGGGTTTTGTTCTGCTTTTATTTGTTACATTGTGTATTTGTATGAGTGTATACGCTTGTGAAAGTCTTTGTGGGACAGTTTATGTGTCTTGTGTAGAGCACAGATCAGTGCCTTCAAAATCCCAAACCTGCAGCAGCTCTCGGGGGGGCGCTTTAAAGTGGACCAACACCCACGGGTGATCGGCCCGGGAATCTATAAGATTCCCGGGCCGATCACCCCCCACCCCGCGGGACATCCGAGATCGGGATGTCCCGCGGGGTGAACCCCCCCCCAAACACCCCAACTCACCTACCTTATCTTCGGCGGCGGCCAGCCGCCGCCGCCTCCCTCGCGCCCCTGTAGGCGTGCGCGCCTCCGCGCCGGCCGTCTGCGAATGGCCGGCGCGGGCGCGTCAAAAGTGACGCGAGGGAGGCGGCGGCGGCGGCCGCCGCCGCTTAGACGTTCCAGATCTCCCCTTGTACGTCGGCGCTGGGAGCGGGGAGAGGTGAGTTTTTCGGGGGGTTAGGGGGGGTTTCACACAGCGGGGCACCCCGATCGGGGGTGCCCCACCAAAGTGGACCAAGACCCAGGATAGTCAAAATCCTGGGTGTTGGTCCACTTTAAGCACTGCAATCTGTTGGAATTGGGGCAATATTTTTTTTCATCTAATTATGCAGTGGACAGCTTCTCATTTGTTTGAGAACAAAAGTCAGACTAGATGTCATAGAGAGCAGAGATAGCGCTTGTCACTTTGACCTCAATCGCAGAAGAGATGAGTTGCTGGAGTTTCCTAGGATTAAGACAGACCAGGGACGATAGTAGCTTTTCCCTTTATCACAGAAATTTGGGTTCGGTATAATATGAACAACAGCTTGATAAGACAGGTAAGGGTGAGACAATTCAAGCCTTATGATTTTGATTTGAGAACATGAGACCTGTATAGAAGCATTACTGTATTAGGCAGATGGGTAAACCCCCTAGCCGTGTCTCTCCGGCAGCCATGGACGATCACTCACAATTGGTTGCTGGCTTTTACATGATGCCACTGTAGTTTCTCATAGGTGTTACTTTAATCCTAGTTCTCACTGCTCTGTGTGTATAAAGAGCTCTCCGGCAAAATGTGTGCTTGCTGCTAGACACCAAACATTACAACACTGTAGCCTTAGATAAGCCATTCTGTGGGCTTGAAGAAATATATTATTCATTCAAGAAATAGGTTGTATTGGTTAAAATGTGCACGGGAACCTGTAGAAGCTTTTATAATGTACCCTTCCTTTTGTTATCTGCCTATAATGTGGTCTTTTCCCTGGGGCACCCCGATCAGGGGTATCCTGCTGTGTGAAACCCCACAGATCGCCTATGCCAGCTTACCTCTACCCGGTCCTACGGCGCATGCGCAGCCGCTCGTCCAGTCAGCAGGCTCGGACCCGCTGATGTCACGTTATCTAAGGCCAGCGGCTCAGAGCACACTGGCGGCTGCATCCCCCGCTTCCCTCTAACAGGGAGCGTGCCCGCGCCTGCCATTCACAAATGCACAGCCACACACCCTGCTAGAGGGATAGTGGGGATGCGGCTCACGCATGCACCATTGGACCGGGAAACAAGGTAAGTGTATATGGGGTGACCTGGGGGGTTTCACACAGTGGGGCATCCCGATTTTGGATGCCCCGGGGGAGGGAATCGATCGGCCCAGGAAATCTTATAGATTCCCGGGCTGATCGGCGTGGGTTTTGGTTCACTTTAATGATAATAAAGCTGGATCCTTAGTCCTCTTTTCCAAATCCATATATTTTTTATGATAAACATAAGAGCAAAATACTTACTGTATTACATGGCAAATATGAACATGTAATCATGCACCAAGTATGAAAAAATGTTACAGCACTTTGTATAAAGTAACATAAATGTTACAGTCTTGCAGTTTACTAGAAAATGCATTGATAATATTAGAAAGCCTGCAGTCACATTTTAAAGTTGTGTACACTGCCTTAGTGCACAGTTAAAGCAGTTAACTGGGGAAAAAAAATCAAAACCAGAAGGGGCAAAGGAGAAAAACTAAAGAATAAGAAATATTAGATTCCATTTTGGGGTGACAACTTCTAAAAACTATAGCTTTATAGGAGTTTTAACTAGATTTGTCTAAATTATCGACCAGGCCCATATTTTCTGAAAGTTTATGTTTGTCCAGCAAAAGGAGCCCTAGTTCTAAATGCTTTGTATACTGCTGTACACAGGCTATGCCCACCCATAGGCCAGGAGGCCATAAGTGCAGCTCCCAACTTCATATATTGGGAGAGCAAGCAGCACAGCTGGTGTGAGGTAAGCAGAGAGCCCCCCCTGATCTGAGGTTTGTGTAAAAAGCAGTACGTTTCTAAACCATAAATAGTGTCCAGTCTAATACACAATCCCCTGCAATGCTACATAGTGGCAGTCAAAATCTACTTCATCACATAATCTGGATTGAAAGCAAATGGGCAGGGGTCATGAATTTAAACATGCCTGGGATAAGCACACACCTATCCTAAGATAAAGAGTACATACAGTATACACATAAGGGCAGACTAGATGGACCGTATGGTCTCCTTCTGCCGTCAACCTTCTATGTTTCACTATATAGGGGGTGCAGAGGTGGCGATCGCACTGGGGCCTACAAGGTCAGGTGGGCCTCCTCCACCTAATTTATCAGATTTATACTCTCATTACATCATGTACAGAAAAAAAGCACAGCTTGTCTTGGGTGTATCAATCTTTTGTTTTCTAGTTGTATTCAGTGATGTTAAAATTATTGGAAAAGGTGCACTGTATGAGCCATAATGAGGCCCCATTTAAAGTTTGCACCAGGGCCCCTCACATTTAGCTACACCACTGCAAGTAGGGTTATATATGTTGTGCCTGCTAAACTTAACTTGGTTGTAGTTGATGAATATTATGTTTTTTCTGTAGGGTCGATTTTTCCAGCGTGAAGTCAGTTCAAAGCCTATTGTTATGGTGCCAACTTCTACAACTGTGCCCGAGGGGCAAGCTCGGTCTTTCAATGTGAAGAAATACTCAGATTCTGTTTCCTTGTACACAAATCCCTCTAACACTATAGACAGTCCAGCTTCTCCCCCACTTTTACTGTTTCTTCCCTGGCTGGGCTCAAAGGCTAAATCCTATGAAAAGTATATTCATCTGTACTTCAATTTGGGCTTTGATGTGCTTGTGGCAGAGAGCTCCATGTCCCACTTTCTGTGGCCCAGAAATGGCCTGAAATATGCTGGACAGCTGCTGGATCTTTTAATGGGAGAAAAGGAGCTTTCTTCCCGCAAACTCTACCTCCATGCCATGTCAATTGGAGGCTATACATTTGCACAGATGTTGGTGTGCTCTTCCAAGGAACAGCGGGAGATGTTAGAGAAGCTTCATGGACAAGTGTTTGACAGCCTTGTGGTTGGCAGTATGGAAAAGATGGCAACAGGTAAATCCTTAACATTTTTTTATATTGTTTTCAGCAAACATATGCAATTCCTTTAATAGAGTTTGGAATGGACTGGCCATTACCTTTGCCGGAGGTTGGTTTCAGGCTTTCACTTTCTTAAAACATATCCAGTAGCTATGCCACACAATGTGGTTTTCTACGTTCAAAAACATTATAAAGAAGCTGCTGTGGAGAAAAAGGTAAGTATATAGGACAGTGCAGACGAAACACAAATAGCATAAAACTCACCAGACCTTAAGATTGAGGCCACGCAGTTGATTTAGGAGGTGTGCCAAGGCCTGGCCAGTCAGTGTCACCGATGCGGGGGATTGGCTGTTGATCCAGGAAGTTGCTGAATACTGCTGAATGCGATCTTCTATGCTATAGGCCTAGGGCAGAAGCATTGCGGGAGACAAAGGGTGTGTATGGGCTCGATACAGCTATAGCCTCTTCTCGCCCTGTGCCAAAAGAACCATTTCTTATCCTTTTACTTTTTTTAAGCATTTAAGTGCCAAGCACATGGCTGCACTGCCATCTTTTAAATGTCAGCCACGTGAATTTTACATTCCCGGCGTTTCCCCTGCTTGTGACCCCGAAAAAAACACTCACCTCCGTTTGGAATCTCCCCGAGGTCTTCAGTGGTGCAGAGAACACCCTCTCTCTGCCCCGTGTGGTAATGGCTTCTTATTCTGCCGGTATAAAAGGCCCCTCCTTGTGTCCAGAGTGAGCAGAGAAGCCGTAGTGATCGCTGAATGCTGGGGGCATCTTTTTTTGTGTGTGTGTATGTTTAACCATTTGTGAACACAGGGCAGGAGGGCTGCAGCTGGTAGCCTTCAGGGCTGGGGGTCAGCTGCTCGGACCCCGCACCCTGGCCTACCAGGCCTCTATAGCTGGTGCCTGGGCCTAGGGAGAGGAGACCCCATGCCATTTAGGAAAAAAAAAAAAAAACGGGCATTTTTCACTATAGATCAACCAATCCCAGAGCCTCAAATAATGAATTAAACACACCTTCATCACGAACATGCTCTCTTCTGACTCGATTTGCCATGGCTACTGCCTCATTTAGAACACTGCTCTGATCGGCAGAACGCAAATGGCCACATTCCCTGCATCTTCGGGCTGTGTGCACGCTCCCACCCCAGCAATTCAGATAGGCTGGGGCAGGAGTGCTGCTGGGGATGTAACTGCCGATCTGGGAGTTTCACACAGTGGGGCATCAAGCAAAACCCGGGATAGTTAAAATCCTGTGTTTTGTTCCACTTTAAAAGACATGTAGCATCTTCTTTGCCTAAGCTGACATTCTCCTTTCCCCGGAGCTTTGTTCAGTAGCAAATGTAATGATGGATGAATGTTTACTTTAGCTCAGCAAAAATTGGGACACATGCTCTGCTCAGAGAGGAGAAATTGCTACATATCATTCATTCGAGGACTATAGGATTCTTGTTAGAGCATATTTAAAGCGGAACTTCAGTGAAACCCCCCGCCCTGCCACCCTATTCTGGCGCTGAGGCAGGACGGGGGGATACAAATAAAAAAATACAATTCTGTGATTACTCACCTGTAGAATTGGTATTATGAGTATACAGTACATCCTGCTCCAGAAATAATACTTACTATCGGAATTACTCCGCCAGATGGCGCTCGACTGCAGAGACATCGAAAATAGGCTCCTCCCGGCCCCTCAAATACCCAGGGACCTCCCACAAATCCCCAGCATTGAAAAACAGTTAACGAGAAGCCGGGAGAATCAAAACAACCCAAACTAATAACTATAACAATGATAACAATCACCATACAGGGGATCCAAGATAATGCAAAACCAAGGGTGGGGTGGAGCAGGACCTACTCATAATACCAATTATTCTTAGTATACAGTACGTCCTGCTCCAGATAGAATACTTACACGTGGGACATCCAATAGCAGTGTCCATAAAGTAGGGTGGGATCCCCAAGAAAAATCAGCAGCAGACAGTTTAAACCACTGCCGCCTGCAAAACCTTGCGGCCAAAAGCAGCATCAGCTGAGGCCCTAACATCAACCTTGTAAAAAGGTATGAACAGAAGAACAAGTAGCGGCCTTGCAAACTTGTTCAACAGAAGCCTGGTGCTGAAAAGCCCAAGAGGCACCAATAGCACGAGTGAAATGAGCAGTAAGGCGGAAGGGAGGATTCTTCCCCTTAGCAGAGTAGGCCTGAATCACAGCCTGACAGATCCATTTGCTGATAGTAGACTTGGCAGCAGCCAAACCCTTCCTAGGACCAAATGGGACCACAAAAAGAGCATCAGTTTTTCTGAAAGGTGCAGTAGCCACCAGATAGTACTTCAGACACCTAACCACATCCAAAGAATGCAAAACCCTCTCCTTAGCATTACTAGGATTAGGGCACAATGAAGGAAGAACAATGTCCTGATTCAAATGAAAGGCAGACACTACCTTAGGCAGAAAATCTGGCTTGAAGCGAAACACCACCTTGTCCTGGTGTCTCTCATAGTAGGGGGGCTGAATGGAAAGTGCCGCCAATTCAGACACACGCCTAACAGAGGTGATAGCCACCAGAAAGACAACTTTGAGAGTAAGGATGGCCAGGGTAGCATCCTGCACAGGTTCAAAGGGAGCAACCTGCAAGGCTGACAAAACCAAGTTCAAATCCCAAACAGGCACCATAGGCTTACGTGGAGGGCCCACATGAGTAACCCCCTGGAAAAAAGTCCTGATCAGAGAATGCTGAGCAAAGGACTTCTGGAAGAAAATAGCCAGGGCAGAAACCTGACCTTTGAGAGTACTAATTTGGAGCCCCATCTCCAACCCATGCTGTAGGAACTCCAGAATCCTGGGAATAGAGAAGACACGGCAGGGAAGAGACTCAGACTCACACCAGTCAATGTAGGCACGCCAAACCCTGTAATAAGAAGGCTTCTTCCTAGCCTTTATCATGGTATCAACAACCAAGGTAGACAGCCCCTTCTCCATCAAGATGGAGGTTTCAGCAGCCAGGCCGTCAAAGCCAGAGTTTGTAAATTGGGATGGCGTAGGGAGCCCTGATCTGGCACCATGGGCAGAGTGTACTGATCTACTGCCAGTTGCACCACGTCTGCGAACCACACTCTTCTTGGCCACCTGGGGGCCACCAGAATTGCTGGCACCCCCTCCAGAACAATCTTGCGCATAACCCTGCCCAGTAGGGGGAATGGAGGGAAGGCAAAAATAAACTGAAAGTCCTGCCATAACATTGCTAGAGCATCCGAGGTCAAGGCCAGAGGATCCTGGGACAGGGAGACAAAGGCCGGTAGCTTGTGATTGTGACGGGACGCAAACAGATCCACATCTGGTTGGCCCCAACGGTGACACAGAGATTGGAACACCCTGCTGCATAGGGACCATTCTCCCTGGCGAGAGGTCCCCCTGCTCAGAGAGTCTGCCAGGAGATTTTCCACCCCCGGGATGTACACAGCTGATATGCAGGGGACATTGGTCCCCGCCCAGGACAGGATCAGAGACACTTCCTGGAGGGCCCCCTTGCTCTGGGTCCCTCCCTGATGATTGATGTAGACAACTTCCGTCTGGTTGTCCGAGCGCACCTGAACAGGCAGGCCCTGAAGGTGAGGAGTCAACTGAGCCAGAACTAACCTGATCGCCCGCAGCTCCAAGACGTTGATAGGTGTGTGGGCCTCCTGAGGGCCCCACCTCCCCTGGAACCGCAGGGACTTCCAGAAACCCCTCCAACCTGACAGACTGGCATCCGTGGTGACCGTCTCCCAGGAAGGGGTCAGAAAGGATCTGCCCCCCAACAGGTTCCTTGAGTCCATCCACCACGAGAGGGACCTCCTGACCAGGGGGGAAAGCACACAGACCCTGTCCAGGGACGCTGGATCCTTGTCCCACACTGACAAGAGGTGGAGTTGCAGAGGCCTCAAGTGGAACTGAGCATAAGGGACCGCCTCGAAGCACGCCACCATCAGGCCCACCAGCTGCATTCCCTGCCTGATGGAGGGATGATGACAATATAGCAGGAACTGGACCTGTGCAATCAGACTGTCCACCTTCTGTTGAGGAAGGAAAATCCTTGCCTGAACTGTATCCAGATTCATTCCTAGGAATGGAGTCACCAAGGAGGGGGACAGCGAAGACTTGGGGTGGTTGATCACCCATCCAAATGACTCCAGGGTGGACACCACCAGCTAAGTATCCAATTCTACCTGATGTAGAGATTGGGAGGTGATGAGGATGTCGTCCAGGAAAGGTAGCACGCGGGCGCCCTGATACCTGAGCAGAGACATCACGCCAGCCAGCACCTTGGGAGCTGAGGTGAGACCAAAGGGCAATGCCACAAACTGGTAGTGTTGATCCTCCAGAGCGAACCTGAGGAACCCTTTGATGACCTGGAAATACAGGAATATGAAGGTAAGCATCTTTGATGTCCACAGAAGTCATGAAATACCCTTGGCGCAGGGAACTGATGGCAAAGCGCAGTTTCCATGCGAAACCTCCTGCTCCTGACAAATTTGTTGAGGATCTTCAAGTCCAGCATGGGCCTGAGTGACCCATCTTTTTTGGGTACTGTGAATAGGTTGGAATAGAAGCCCTTGCCTTTTTCTCTTAAAGGGACCTTGCAGATGACCCCCAGCTCCAGGAGGCCTTGCACTGCTTGCACTAGCTCCTGAGCTGACACAGGGTCCTGAGGAATCCGGGATCTGATGAATCTTGGGGGCGGCCAGGCAGCAAACTCTATCTTGTAACCAGAGGACACTACCTCCCGAATCCACCGAACTGAGACATGAAGCCTCCAGACGTGAGCAAAGTGCTGAAGCCGTCCCCCCACCCGGATGAGTGAGGGTGCCCCATCATGCCTGAGGGGGCTTGCGAGATGACTTAGGCTTGGAGCCCCAGGAGGAGCCAGGACGTCCACGTCCTCTGACCCTACCCCAGAAGTCTCCCCGGGCCCCAGTAAAAGAAACCCCCCTCACTTGTCTAGCACCACGGTATGGGGAGGAGAAAGAGCCCTGACCCCGTAAGGGCCGAGACTGCCGCCTGCGCTGGGGTAACCTGCCTCCCTTAGCAAAAAGGTCCAGGCGGTCCCCAAACAGGCGTAGTCCTTTGAAGGACTTCTTGGCAGCGTTGTCAGCAGCCCACTGGCGTAGCCAAACCTAGTGGCGTATAGCCACCACAAGGGCAGATGTTCTGGCACACATTCTAATGGTGTCATCCAAGGCAGAGAGGACAAAATTTACAAAAACATCACAACTGGAGAGTGCATTAAACACCTCACAAGGCAAATCATCAGGGGCACTATCAAGTATACTTCTGAGCAGGGTCCTAATGGCCACAGCGGTAATGGCAGAGGCACAGACCGGGCGCAGTGCCGTCCCCACACATGCAAAGGCATGGGACGCCAGCTGGTCAATGCGCCGGTCCTCAGCATCCCGCAGGGTAGTAGAGTCAGGGGAGTGCATAAGAGGTGTTAGATAACCCTAGGACCGGGGCATCCACTTCGGGAGGGGATGACCAACACTTAACTACATCAGCAGGAAAAGGATATTTCCTATCCCAACTCTTAGGTACACCGGGAAGTCTACTGGGATGTTCCCATTGCTTGAGAACAAGGTTATTGAAATGTGCTTGCTCAGGAAATTCCAAGCGTGACTTAGCGGTATGGAACAGTTCCCCCCTTTGCCTGGGAGCCGCAACAGGGGGAGAAATGGACAGAACCTCAAAAATCTGGGCCAGCAATCTATCAGTATCATCCGAGGCCCAGGGGTCAGAGCCAGACTCGTCATGACCCCTGGGCCTCTTATCAGATGACCGCGAGTTGGAGAATAGCTCCCCTTCGTCCGAAGGGGCATAGCCACAAAGATGCCAAAACTCATCAGTTTCCATAGGGAAAAGAGTGACATTAGGCGTTAAGTGCCGCTTTTTTGCAGGGGCCTTACGCGCCAAGGTATTAGCAATTAACTTCTTAACACTAGCCAGTCTAGAAGACACATCAGGCTGAGAATCCCCACTTGTATGCAACTCAGTAGGAGTGATATTTAAGCTTGGGGGGGTAGGTGAAGTGAAACGGGGTGCAGGCCCAGCCACTGGAAGGCCAGATTGCAGAGCAAGCACCTGCTCGGCGCAAGGTACACAGACCTGCGCATTGTCAGCGCTAATAGGGGACACCCCACAAGCTACACACAGCCGGGCTTGTCCCAAAGGAACCCCGGTCGCATTATCCTGAGATGACTCCATATGGTGATTATAGCAGCACTATAGGCCGATAGGGATTAACGCTATACAGCAACCCGGGATGCCCCAATAACCCGCTAGGGAAGTGGGAGTAATTACACTAGGCCTTGCAAGTTAACCAACTAATAGAGGGCCGGGAGAAGCCAATGGATTTGCCCGTCTGAAAGACACAATCAAATAAGCCGTAAGCAGACAATAATAAAAAGGTGGTATGAAAGCCGCCCGCGAGGGCACTTACGGACCGCGGTAGGTAGAGGTCCGTCACGCAGCAGCCGACCAAGCAGACAAAATGGCGTCGGTTTACCTCGAGGGGTGGGCCGCACAAGCAATGATGCGGAACGCGCCAGACAAGCCCCCCCCCCGAAGAGCGCAAAGCCAACACATGACAAGCAGCCAATGATGGCGCGCCGGCGCCTGAGGCAATGCCGCCGCCAAGCGCGGAACATAGTGAAGAAAAAGCGCGCGGTGGCAATTTTAAGTATAGTAATAGTAAAACAAGTCAGCGCGGCGGCTGACACAAAGAACAATGTAATAAAGCACAAAGCCAATACATGTATATGCATACACACACACACACACCCTTTCCCCCCTGAAGGCTACAAGAAGAGTGAGGGAGGACAGCGGCCACTTGACATAGGGCCCACCGATAGACAGGGGCAAGGGGCAATAGTGCAGGAGGGGCATCCCATAGAGGTTCACCATAAGCCTGAACTGCCTACCCTTTGGTGGGGGATTGCGGTGGAGCAGCGCTCCTAAGCACCTAACAGCGGTGCTGCCTACCATCACCCGACCAGTGCAGCCAATGCTGGGAGGCACATTAATAATGGAACGGGTGGGAATAGTCCTACAGGGCCGCAGGCTAATATCCCCGCTTACCTGCGAGTAGATAGCCATTTCTTGTCCTTCACAGTCCAGACTGCAGAGCAAATCTGGGGATTTGTGGGAGGTCCCTGGCTATTTGAGGGGCCGGGAGGAGCCTATTTTCGATGTCTCTGCAGTCCAGCGCCATCTGGCGGAGTAATACCGATAGTAAGTATTATATCTGGAGCAGGACGTACTGTATACTAAGAATAAACACATACCTTAGCCAGGCGTCCCCGCCGCCCTCCCGGTCTCATGCGGCCGCCGCAGGTAAAGAAGCAAAGCCGCATCCCCTGGCTCCATGCACAATCCCAACGCCTATTCACTTGAATGGGCAGGCGGTAGTGCGCACGGAGCTGAGGCATACAACTCTGTCTTCCACCCAAGATGGCGACGGGCGTCTGGCTAAGTAATTTTTTTTTTTTTTCTTAGCGCCATGATAGGGTGATGGCGGAGGGGGGGGGGTCCGTTTTCACTGAAGTTCTGCTTTAACATGTGTAATACGCATAATGTGACCTCTGCCAGCATGGTAATGTACTCCTGATTGGCTTAGGTATGCATTCACCATTTATTCTATATGTTTTCAGGTGTAGCTCGAATGGTCGCCTCCCCCCTTTTAGAATCACTCATTGTACGAGGAACACTTCTCTACTTCTCACTCCTAAAAGCGCAGACAGCAGATTACTATGAGAAGGGAATTCGCGCCTTCTGGGACAAGCCAATCCACTGTCCATCCCTCTTCTTCTACTGTATGAATGATCCCATGAGCGATTACGTAACAGTGGAAGAGCTTCTGCAGGACTGGGAGAACCAAGGCATTAAAGTGCATGGAAAGAAATGGATGAATTCAGTCCACGCAGGACATTTGAAGAGACACACAGAGGAATATATTGAAACACTTAACAGTTTCATTGGTGGACTTTCCAGCGCTATTCCTAGAAGCAAGTTATAACTACTGTTAACATGGCTTTAAATAAAGGGTGATGAAAATAATACAAGCTGAGAAAATGTGGGGATATTTCTAAAGCCTTTATGCCTCACCTATGCAATGCTCCTGAATTAAATTCACAGTCTTTTTATAACATGTATGCCTCTATCTATGTCTGCACTGTACCAGTTGCCAAACATGCAGCAATTTTTTTTTGTTATATTTTTGTGCTACAAATGTTGCCAACATGTAATCATATATTTATCTTTTGTTTTCTGGATAAATGTTTCTCAACTAGTGTGTAACTCTCAAAGGTTCCATATGAACCGTTTTAGGACTCTTTTATCTGTTCTACCTCCCTATTCTCTTATATTAGATTATCTTATATTATTCCTTATATTAACATGGACGCACATAATTTATGTTAACCATTCTAGTTTTACATACTTTTATTTTCTTATACACATGCTACCTCCTACCTTAGTGTAAAGATGAACTACATAAATCCTTAGATGGTGTTACTGCATGGTTTACATCACTCTCTACATGTATTGTTTGTATAGCAGTGTGCTGGCAAATGTGTAATCAGCTTACTGATTATTTATTAAGGCTTTGCTGCTAAATGCTTTGTCAGGAATTGTACCATTAAGATGGGTCCAAACCTCAATGCTTTCCTCATTGGGCTACGGTGTATGATGTATGCATTGTGCTCTAATATGTTTATTTGTGTGCTACATAGCAGCATGTTATTTTATTTCCAGCAGTGTGCATCATATGACTAAAATAGATTACCACACAGACCAAACTCCATGTCCCCCTTCTATTTTTATCTACTTGAAGCCAAACCTGTTGTTCTTTCCACCTTGATAGAACTGGTGTGCCAATAAATTGTCAGTGTCAGTAATCATTCTTTGTATTACCTGAATGGCGTGAAAGGTAAACCAGATGGCAGGGATAGGCCAGATTATACATAGGTAAAAAGAATGAGGAGCATTACTACCAAGGCCTAGCACTAGAGATGACTACAAAAGCTAGCTTAAAGTGAATCAAAACCCACATTTTTAACTAGCATCCCCTGTATTGCTTCCCTCCACAAAGAGCATCTTTTGGCAATTTTTACTGCTCCTGCTTCACTCTAATCCCAGTTAATGACACTTATTTTAGCTGTAAAGCCGTTTCTCCTTTAGTCATTGTCACTGTAGTGAGTGGCAGTGATGTCATTGCCACACTTATGCAACGATTGATCACCTGCTATCTTACAGAAAGGGACAGTAAAAGAGTTCAGGGCAATTTGAAAAGTGAAAATACCCATTTCACGTTCTACACCTTTAGGCTGGTTTCACACCAGTCTGACTGAGGAGCGCTCGTGCTTTCATGTGATCACCCTGCAATCGCTGTTGTCTTCTTGGAGGGTGTTCAGCGCTAATGCTCTCCACTCACACAATTACTATGGGAGCTTTTCACTGGCAGATGCGGGAGATGACGCTTGCCTGAAAGCATGAGCGCTCCGCATCCACCCTGGTGTGAAACCAGCCTAAGAGAATATCGTCAGGGGCTTTGGCCAAATGTATGTCACAAGTTTAGTGGGTTTTGGTCTGCTCTAAGGTCGGTCGACCAGGTTTCAGAGCTGAAGAGAAGTTGGGTTCAGTCAAAAACTGAAATGGGCACTAAATGGGCACTCCAAAACCGTTCACCCTAGCGAATTGCTATTATAGGAAGGTGGTCTGAGACAAGGATAATACAATTCTGTGAAATACTCACCTGTAGAATTGGTATTATAAGTATACAGTACGTCCTGCTCCAGATAGATTACTTACACTTGGGTTATCCTCCGCCAGATGGCGTTGCACTGCAGAGACATGTAAAACAGGCTCCTCCCGGCCCCTCAAATACCCGGGGACCTCCCACAAATCCTCAGCATTGAAAAGCAGTGAACAAGAAGCCGGGAGAATTTAACCACCCAAAAACTGGTAACTATAATTAACAACAATCACCATACAGGGGATCCAGAATAATGCAAAAACCAGGGTGGGGTGGAGCAGGACGTACTGTATACTTATAATACCAATTCTACAGGTGAGTATTTCACAGAATTGTATTATTCTTAGTATACAGTACGTCCTGCTCCAGATAGATTACTTACACTTGGGACATCCAATAGCAGTGTCCATAAAGTAGGGTGGGATCCCCAATAAAAAAGGTAACAGCAGACAACTGCCGCCTGCAAAACCTTGCGGCCAAAAACAGCATCAGCTGAGGCCTGAACATCAACCTTGTAAAACCTTGAAAAGGTAGGAACAGAAGACCAAGTAGCGGCCTTGCAAACTTGTTCAACAGAAGCCTGGTGCTGGAAGGCCCAAGAGGCACCAATAGCACGAGTAGAATGAGCAATAAGGCGGAAGGGAGGATTCTTCCCCTTAGCAGAATAGGCCTGAATCACAGCCTGATGGATTTTGCTGATAGTAGACTTGGCAGGAGCCAAACCCTTCCTAGGACCAGAAGGGAACACAAAAAGAGCATCAGTTTTCCTGAAGGACGCAGATACTACTAGGTAATACTCCAGACACCTGACCACATCCAAGGAATGCAAAACCCTTTCCTTAGCATTGCTAGGATTAGGGCACAATGAAGGAAGAACAATATCTTGATTCAAATGAAAAGCAGACACCACCTTAGGCAGAAAATCCAGCTTAAAGCGGAACACCACCTTATCCTGGTGTCTCTCAAAGTATGGGGGCTGGATAGACAGAGCCGCCAGCTCAGACACACGCCTGACCGAAGTAATAGCCACCAGAAGACAACCTTGAGGGTAAGTACAGCCAGAGCAGTATCCTGAATAGATTCAAAGGTAGCACCCTGCAAGGCAGGCAAGACCAAGTTCAAATCCCAAACAGGGACCATAGGTTTTCGTGGGGAACGCACATGAGTAACCCCCTGAAAGCAGTCTGAACCAAGGAATGCTGAACAAAAGACTTCTGAAAGAAGACAGACAGGGCAGAAACCTGACCCTTCACAGTACTGAGTTGGAGACCCGACTCCAACCCATGCAGTAAAAAACTCCAGAACCCTGGGAACAGAACACCCAACAGGGAAGAGACCTAGACTCACACCAGTCAATGTAGGTACGCCATACCCTATAATAGATGGAAGAAGAAGTCTTCTTCCTAGCCTTCACCATGGACTCAACCACCGAGGCAGACAAGCCTTTCTCCATCAAGATGGAGGTTTCAGCAGCCAGGCCGTCAAAGCCAGAGTTTGTAATTGGGATGACGTAAGGGGCCCTGAGTGAGCAGATCTGGCACTCCTGGCAGAACGTACTGATCTACTGCCATCTGCACCACGTCTGCGAACCACACTCTTCTTGGCCACCTGGGGGCCACCAGAATCACTGGCACCCCTTCCAGAGCAATCTTGCGCAGGACCCTGCCTAGCAGGGGGAATGGAGGAAAGACATACAGAAACTGAATGTCCTGCCATAACATTGCTAGAGCATCCGTGGTCACGGCCAGAGGATCCTGGGACAGGGAGACAAAGGCCGGGAGCTTGTGATTGTGACGGGACGCAAACAGATCCACATCTGGTTGGCCCCAACGGTGACACAGAGATTGGAACACCCTGTTGCAGAGGGACCCCCCCGGAATGTATACCGCCGATATGCCGGGAACATTGGGCTCCACCCAGGTCAGGGTCAGAGACACTTCCTGGAGGGCCCTCTTGCTACAGGTCCCTCCCTGATGATTGATGTAGGCAACTGCCGTCAGATTGACCGAGCGCCCCTGAACAGGCAGGCCCTGAAGATGAGTAGTCAAGCGAGCCAGAACTAACCTGATCACTCACAGCTTCAAGACATTGATAGGTGTATGGGCCTCCTAAGGGCCCCACCTCCCCTGGAACCGCAGGGACTTCCAGAACCCCCCAACCTGACGGACTGGCATCCGTGGTGACCGTCTCCCAGGAAGGGGCAAGAAAGGATCTGCCCCCCAACAGGTTCCTTGAGTCCATCCACTACAAGAGGGACCTCCTTACCAGGGGGGAAAGCACACAGACCCTGTCCAGGGATGCTGGGTCCTTGTCCCATACAGACAATAGGAGAAGTTGCAGAAGCCCTAAGTGGGACTGAGCATAAGGGACCGCTTCGAAGCACGCCACCATCAGGCCCACCAGCTGCATCCCCTGCCTGGTGGAGGGACGGGGACAGCTAGGAGGGACTGAGCCTGTGCAAGCAGATTGTCCACCTTCTGCTGAGGAAGGAAGATCCTTGCCTGAACTGTATCCAGATTCATTCCTAGGAATGGAGTTACCAAGGAAGGGGACAGTGAGGACTTGGGGTGGTTGATCACCCATCCAAATGACTCCAGAATGGACACCAGCAGCCGAGTATCCAACTTAGCCTGATGTAGAGACTGAGAAGTGATGAGGACGTCCAGGTAGGGCAGCACGCGGACGCCCCTTGGCCTCATCAGAGACATCACCCCCGCCAGAACCTTGGTGTCCTGAAAACACAGGGATGTGAAAGTAAGCATCTTTGATATCCACAGATGGCATGAAGCCCCCGGGGCGCAGGGAGCTGATGGCCGAGTGCAGAGTTTCCATGCGGAAAACGCCTGTACTTGACAATTTGCTGAAGATCTGTAAAACCAGAATGGGCCTGACTGACCCATCCTTTTTGGGAACTGTGAAAAGGTTGGTGTAAAGTCCCTTGCCTCTGTCTGTTAAGGGAAATCTGCAGATGACCTCCAGACCCAGCAGGCCTTGCACGGCCTGCCCCAACACCTGAGCAGAGGCAGGGACCAGGAGTACCCGGGACCTGATAATCTTGGGGGAGGCCGCACAGCAAACTATCTTGAAGCGAGGGTGCCCCATCATGCTTGAAGGGACTTGGGAGAGGATTTGGGCTTACCCCCCCCCCCCCCCCCGGAGGAGCCAGGGTGTTGTCTTCTGCTCCTGGGACAGGAATCTGCGCGAGCCCCCGCAAAGGACACCCCTGGTTCCAGTTTAACACCATGGTAGGGGGTAGAAGGGGGGCCCTGGCCCCGAAGGGGCCGAGACAGCCGTCTGCGCTGGGGTAACTTACCTCTCTTACCAAACAGGTCTAGACAGGCCCCGAACAGGCGTAGCCCCTTAAAAGGAAGCCCAGTAACGGCCTTCTTCGCAGCATTGTCGGCACCCCACTGTCGCAGCCAGCCCAAGCGACGTATAGCCAGTTCTTGCACACATTCTGATGGTGTCATCCAATGCTAATAAGACAAAATTTACAAACACATCACAACTGGAGAGTGCATTAAACACCTCACAAGGGAGATCATCAGGGGCACTATCAAGCATTTTTCTGATGAGGGTTCTAGTGGCCACAGCGGTAATGCCCGAGGCACAGACCGGGCGCAGCGCCGTCCCCGCACATGCAAAGGCGTGGGAGGCCAGCAGGTCAATGTGCCGGTCCTCAGCCCGCAGGGTAGTAGAATCAGGGGGATGCATGACAGGGGTGTTAGATAGCTCTATGATCGGTACATCCACCTCGGGGTGGGGGGGGGATGACCAACATTTAACCACCTCAGGGGGAAAGGCATACTTCCTATCCCAATCCCTTGGAACCCCGGGAAGTTTACTGGGGCACTCCCATTCCTTGAGCACAAGGGTATGGAAATGTGCCTGCTCTAGAAATTCCAAACGTGATGTTGCTGTATGGAAACGCTCCCCTCTTTGCCTGGGAGCCTCACCAGGGAGAGGGATAGACAGAAACTCAAAGATCTGGGTCAATAATCTGTCAGTGTCATCCGGGGCCCAGGGGTCATAGCCAGAATCGTCATGACCCCTTGGTCTCTCATCAGATGAGCCTGAGTCAGAAAAGAGCTCTCCTTCATCAGAAGGGGTATAGCCACACAGATTCATAAACTCCTGAGATCCCATAGGGAAAACAGTAACATAAGGCGTCAAGTGCCGCTTCTTACCAGGGCCCTTACGCGCTAAAGACCTCGCAATAATCTGTTCAGCAGTAGGCAGTCTATAAGACACATCAGGCTGAGAATCCCCACAAGTATGCAACTCAACAGGAGAGAGATTTAAGCTGGGGGGAGTAATGAAACGAGGTGCAGCCACTGGCAGGCCAGATTGCAAAGCCGGCCAGATTGTAAAGCCAGCGCTTGCTCAGCACAGGGTACGCAGACCCATGCCTTGTCAGCGTCAGCATGAGGTTGTCCACACACCATACACAGCCGGTCTTGTCCCAAAGGGACCCCCGTCACATTATCCTGAGATGCCTCCATATGGTGATTATTAGGCACAATATGCCAGTAGGGATTGACGCTATAAAGCAACCCTGGATGCCCGACTATCAATTACACCGGGCCGGGAGAAGCCAATGGATTCACCCGTCTGAAAGACACAATGAGAAGAAAGAGCGTCAGAACTGAACACATTACAATGAGTATAAAGCCGCCCACGAGGGCACTTACGGACCACGGTAAGTAAGAACGTCACAAGCGCGTGCGACCTGACAACATGGCGCCGAGTACCTCAAAGGGCGGGCCAGAGCGAGCCGTGACGCGGGGCGTGCCAGGCCAGGCCCGCCCCCCTGAAGAGCGCAAAGTCCAACCGACAAGCAGCCAATGAGGACGCAGAAGTGTCTGAGGTAACGCCGCCGCCTGGCGCGGAACATCCAAATGAAGGAAAAGGCGCGCGCAGTGGCGGCATTTGCAAGAGTAAAAAGACAAGTCAGCGCGGCGGCTGACACCACATATACTAGTCCAAAAAGACATTACAAAAAGCCATATGCACATAATCACGATACACTTACACCCACACACCCCCCTCCTTTCTTTCCCCCAGGGAGAATGAGGGAGGATGGCGGCCCTTGTACAGGGCCCACCGCTACCGGGGCATGGGACAATAATGCGGGAGGGGCATCCCATAAAGGCTCACCATCAGCCTATACCGCCTACCCTTTGGTGGGGGACTGCGGTGGAGCAGCGTTCCATAAGCACGCATGGTGCCGCCTATCTTCACCCGACCAGCGCAGTCCAGGCTGGGAGGCACATCACAGGGAGGACGGGTGGGAATAGTCCAACAGGGGCGCAGGCTAATAGCCCCGCTCACCTGCGACAGAGTGATAATTTCATGTCTTCGCAGTAAGCACTGCAGAGAAATCTGGGGATTTGTAGGAGGTCCCCGGGTATTTGAGGGGCCGGGAGGAGCCTGTTTTACATGTCTCTGCAGTGCAGCGCCATCTGGCGGAGGATAATCCAAGTGTAAGTAATCTATCTGGAGCAGGACGTACTGTATACTAAGAATATAACACCACCCACCCATGGCACAGTCAGACTCCATTGTTGGCCAGGAAGATGAGTATACCTTATAAATCTGGTTGGGAAACTTTATTTATTTAACCTTATACATGTCTCCATCCTTTTTGTTTTTCATTTTGAAGGCCATAGGTTGACATTCGAACATAATTATATCAGATAGAAATTGCCCGTTTTTATTGACATGCACAAAAGGTTGAAACAGTGTGAACAGTATAAGGATAACCTAAGCATTCCTTGAATTTATCTGGTCTGGAGAATGTAGAGATTTATGGAAGAATAGTGCTGCTTTGAATAAAGGATAAAGCCATAGGTTGTTTGGTAGGCACATTTTATATATTAAGGTCATGAAACACATCTGAAGTTATTTTATCCATGGGGTCACATAGAAGAAATTTAGAAACTTTTGTTGAAAGACAGTTCTGCAGATTTATGTGCATGGACATATCTGTATTGTAGATTTCCTTTGCGCTCTTAATATTGAACTTTTGTTTGACAGAAAATACAAAACACTTAAAGGGTAAGTCCACTTTTGGTGCAGTTTTTGAAAGGGTATATTTTTGTGCCAAAGGGACATGCTCAAGGTGAGCTGAACTAGTATTTATAAATGTTTTCCTGTTTTAGCAAATGTGTGTTTTATGGAAGCAGTTCACTACCTGCAATCTGTTGCTATTGACAATGTACCCCAAGTCTGGACACCAAGATCAGAGAAGAGAGCCCTGAACACACAGAACACTGCTGCTATGGCCACTGCTGAGGTGAGGGAGCTCACTCAACCATACACATGCCCAGCAGCAGTGTTCTGTGCAATCTGTTGCTATTGGCAACATACACCAAGTCTGTACTTGGTGTACATTATCAATAGCAGCAGATTACAGATTGCGTCCATAAAACACACATTTGCTAACATTAGAAAAACGTATTTTAAAATACTAGATCAGCTCAGCACCTTTAAGACATCATTTAGCTGCAAAAAAATGTGAAAGTTGACTACCTTTTGAATACTATTATTAGATATTTGTTATTCAAGTATTATATACAATGTGCTGTATAAGTATATTTTTTATACATTACATTATTTATAGATGCTAACAATGATTATCCAGACACACCCTTTTGCTTGAATCATATTAAAGTGATTCTATACCCAGAAAGGAAGTTTATGCTGTCACCTTCCATCCCCAGCCCAGTGTCCCAAAACGGCCTGCATTTTTTTTTTTACTAAAGCCTTAGGCCAAAATTCATAAAGACACTAACAGAAAGCAGTATGATGTGGGAATGGGCACCTTATGCTAATTAACTGAATGTATCATCACTGGAAAGCATCAGGGGTGGGGCTTCATTAACGGAGCACTATTGCAAAATTGTCTAATATTTAAAATACATATAAACACATCAGCTACTTGTGAAGCAAGTAGCAAAATTACACCCAAGCAAAACAATTGGGGGCTTGTGCTGTTATTTGCACTAATTTCAAACTGAAAAGCATCAGGGGCGGGTCTGCTCAGCCAGGGAGCAATATGACTGACTGAATCCAGTTTGTGTTATGAATATTTGGCAAAGACTGTAGTAAAAAAAGAAACACAGTATGTTTTGGGGCACTGGACTGGGGATAGAAGGTTCTGACATTAACTTCCTTTCTGGGTATAGAATAGGATATAGGATAACTTTAGCCTCGTAATTGTCCTAATGAAAAAAAATACAATTCTGTGATTATTCACCTGTAGAATTGATATTATGAGTGTACATCCCGTCCCGTTCCGAAAGATATCCTTACACATGGGTTATTCATCTTCAGATGTCACGTGACTGCAGAGCAGAAAAAGTGGCCCCTCCAAGCCTATATATACCGAGGCACCTCCCACAGAACCCCAGTATTTAAAAAGCAGTTAACAGAAGCCGGGAGAAATAATCAACAATCACCATAAAGAGGTAACAAGAACAACAAGGGTGGGGTGGAACGGGACGGGATGTAAACTCATAATATCAATTCTACAGGTGAGTAATCAGAGAATTGTATTATTCTTAGTGTACATCCCATCCTGTTCCGAAAAATATCCTTACACATGGGACATCCAATAGCACTGTCCGTAAGGTAGGGTGGGATCCCCAAAAGCAACAGCAAGCAGTCTAAACCACTGCCGCCTGCAGACCTTTGTGGCCAAAAGCAGCATCAGCTGAGGCCTTAACATCAACCTTGTAAAACTTAGAAAAAGTATGAACAGAAGACCAAGTTGCGGCCTTGCAAACCTGTTCAACAGAGGCTTGGTGCTGAAAAGCCCAAGAGGCACCAATAGCACAAGTAGAATGAGCAGTAAGACGGAAAGGAGGTTTCTTTCCCTTAGCAGAATAGGCCTGAATCACGGCCTGACGGATCCACTTGCTGATAGTGGATTTAGCAGGAGCCTGGCCCTTCTTGGGACCAGAAGGAACCACAAAGAAAGCATCAGTCTTCCTGAAGGGTTCAGTAGCCACCAAATAGAATTTCACAGCCCTAACAACATCAAAAGAGTGTAACACCCTTTCCTTGGGGTTACTACGGTTAGGGCACAAAGAAGGCAACACAATGTCCTGATTGAGATGAAAAGCAAACACAACCTTAGGCAGAAAGTCAGTTTTAAAGTGAAACACCACCTTATCCTGGTGTCTTTCAAAATAAGGAGGCTTGATGGAAAGCGCAGCCAATTCAGAAACACGCCTGACTGAGGTAATAGCCACCAAAAAAGCTAGCTTGACAGTGAGAGTGGACAAAGCCGCCTCCTGCAAGGGTTCAAAGGGAGACCCTTGCATGGCAGACAAAACCAGGCTCAAATTCCAAACAGGTAACATGGGCTTGCGCGGAGGACGCAAATGAGTAACGCCTTGAAAGAAGGTCTTGACCAGATGATGCTGAGCAAAAGATCTCTGGAAGAAAACAGCCAAAGCAGAAACATGACCTTTCAGAGTACTAAGCTGAAAACCCATGTCCAAGCCATTTTGTAAGAATTCCAATATCCTGGGAATAGAGAACACCCGACATGGAAGTGACCTAGACTCACACCAGTCCATGTAAGCACGCCAAACCCTGTAGTAAATGGTAGAGGAAGACTTCTTCTTAGCTCTGATCATGGTATTAACTACAGAGGCCGGCAATCCCTTTTCCATCAAGATGGAGGTTTCAGCAGCTAGGCCGTCAAAGCCAGCGTTTGTAAATTGGGGTGACGGAGCCGCCCCTGAGTGAGCAGGTCTGGCACCAGGGGCAGGACGAACTGATCTACTGCCAACTGTATGATATCTGGGAACCAAATTCTTATTGGCCAACACGGGGCCACCAGAATGGCTGGCACTCCCTCCTGGGCTATTTTGCACAACACCTTGCCCAGCAGAGGAAACGGAGGAAAAACATAAAGGAGCTGAGAGCTCTCCCAGGACATTGCCAGAGTATCCACTTGTAAATATACAGGGGTATATGAGTTGGAAGAGAATTGTTAATAATGTTGCTTATATAATATACAAAACAAAGAATTTATGGCACAACAGCAGGAGGAAGGCTTAGGGTGGTATTCAATAGAGTGTGTGAGCATCCTGGGTCTATAAAGTAATACATTCTAAACAAAGCAGCAGTAAGACAGATGAGATAAGGAAGCCAGATTAGGAAAACCTGCAACTAGGGTCGTAAAAGATCAAAGGAATACCAGAAGATGAAAGACCACTTTGAGCATAATTGGGGGGATCCTTAGATGGAGGGGGCCGAAGGAAGGAAGGGGACAGAAGGAAGGAAGGCGAGTCTGTGTGAGCACATGAGAAGGGCCCTGCGATAGCGCTGAGAGAGACGATCCACTGAGGCAGGTAACTGAGCTGCTACTGATGTTGTGCCATAGCTAACACTGGTTAGTGCTATCAGGGGATATTGTTGTGTTGCCTACCATAACCTTTACGTCTAGCATTGTATTGGGGTGTCCATTTAACTTGTGTGGCTCTTTTCTTTTCTGCATGATTAATTGTAAGTTCCTTGTGTGAATTTTCTGTCTCAGTATGGTATTGGTGCTGTAAATCCACCCATTAGGGGTTAATATATCTGTGGTCGCATGTAAAGTAAATTGTATTGTCTTTTGCCATTTTGTTTTCACTACAATATATCTCTTTATTTACTACTTGTCTCAGTGTCCGCTGCATATACCAGATGTCAAAAGAACCTACAGTCTTACAGTCTTATGCGTGTATCCATTGTGTGATCATTGGCCAGATATTGATGATATTTGTATATGTGTTTGCCTATTTTAATATTATTAATATTTTAGTTATTAATAGTTTAATTTGGTTACATAATTGGCACTTGCCATTCAGGAGAAGTTGTATTGTTTACATAATTGTCTTGCGCCAGCCAGGAGATATTATTAATATTAGTTATTAATTATTTAATTGTTTACACACTGCCAGGGCCAGTGGATCCTGTGACAGGGATACAAAGGTTGGAAGCTTGTGATTGTGGCGTGACGCAAAGAGATCCACATCCGGCTGGCCCCAACGGTGACACAGAGAGTGAAACACCCTGTTGCTGAGGGACCACTCTCCCATGTGAGAGGCCCCCCTGCTCAGAGAGTCTGCTTCCAGATTCTCCACTCCCGGAATGTACACCGCTGATATGCAGGGAACATAATCCTCTGCCCAGGACAGAATCAGGGATACTTCCTTGAGAACCCTCTTGCTCCTGGTTCCTCCCTGATAATTGATGTAAGCAACCACTGTCTTGTTGTCTGAGCGGATCTGAACCGCCAGACCCCGAAGGTGCATGGTCAGCTGGTAAAGCACTAACCTCACTGCCCTCAGTTCCAGAATGTTGTTTGGAGCATGGGCCTCCTGAGGACCCCACTGCCCCTGGAATTTCAGGGACCTCCAAAAGCCCCCCCAACCTGTCAGGCTGGCATCTGTGGTGACCACCTCCCAGCAGGGAGTCAGAAAGGATCTGCCCACTAGCAGATTCCTTGAGTCCAGCCACCATGACAGAGACCTCCTGACCAGAGGTGACAGAACAAATACCTGATCCAGGGACCCAGGGTCCCGATCCCATACCGACAAGAGATGAACCTGGAGAGGCCTCATGTGAAACTGAGCGTAAGGGACAGCCTCGAAGCTGGACACCATCAGACCCACCAACCGCATTGCCTGTCTGATGGACGGATGAGAGCAAGACAGAAGGATCTGTGTTTGTGCCTGAAGACCCTCTATCATCAGCTGAGGGAGAAAGACCTTGAACTGAGAGGTATCCAGAGTCATGCCCAGAAAAAGCTGTACTCTGGAAGGAGACAGGGAAGATTTGGGAAGATTGATCACCCAACCAAACATTTCCAGAGTGGATACCACCGCCTGAACGTCCAACTCTGCTTGTTGCAAAGTTTGGGAAACTACAAGAATGTCGTCCAGATAAGGAAGAATGCGAATACCCCGAGATCTCAACAGAGCCATAACTCCTGCCAGCACCTTGGTAAACACCCTGGGAGCCGAGGTAAGACCGAATGGCAGAGCCACAAACTGGTAATGCTGGTCTTCCACTGCGAGCCTGAGAAATTTTTGATGGCCTGCAAAAATGGGCACATGAAGGTAAGCATCTTTGATGTCTATAGAGGCCAGGAAGTCCCCTGGATGAAGGGAATTTATGGCAGAACGCAGAGTCTCCATGTGAAAGTGCCTGAATCTGACAAATTTGTTGAGGAGCTTTAAATACAGGATAGGCCTGACTGATCCATCCTTTTTTGGAACAGTGAAAAGATTGGAATAATAGCCCCTGCCCCTTTCAAACGGAGGGACCGGGCAAATGACCCCCAATTTTGGCTTTTGGACAGCCAAGCACAGACACTGAGCTGACAGAGGGTCCTGAGCCATCCATGAATATGGAATCTTGGGGGCGGCCAGGCTATAAACTCTATCTTGTAACTGGAGGAGACTACCTCCTGAATCCACTGGTCTGAGACAAGACGTCTCCAGATGTGAGCAAAAAACCGAAGCGGTCTGGTGGGCGAGGAGATACCGGATGATCCGGCCCTGTGTTTGCTCCACATGACAGGGAAACCACTTAAAAAGTACCGCTCTTCCTTGATATGTCATCTCCTTAATGCGGCCAAGACCTGTATTCCCCTCCTGTGGAAAAAGGAGGACCCCCCCACCCTAGCAATGTGGGCGTCGAAAGTTAATGAGATAATGAGGTTTGAAGATCTAATGACATCCGGCGAGGGTGGTTTCGAGAAATACTTAGCAACCTGGTACCATTGGATTCAGTATACTGAATCCGAGGAGTATAAGAATATTTTCGTTTGAGTATAGATACCCAGACACGCTCGAGGGTTCCCTCTCCCCGTTCCCTTTTACTCCCTACCCCTCCCCCTTCTTTCATTCCTTCCCCTGGCTTTCTCTTCTCTTTCTTGGCTGTTCTCCATTGTTGTATTTGCTGATTGGTTTTGACGGATTTTCCTGTAAAATGTAAGAGAGTAATTCGAGTCATGTACGCCCCCCAACCTTTTTGGGGTGACCGCAAATTGTGGAGAGGTCGAAGGGTCCCAGCAGAAGACCCCGGTGGCGATAGGAGTAGATAGAAATAAACTATGAGACGGTTTGCAATGTTTATTTTGGTCCATGATGTACCTTTTATACTCTCTTTGTACTGTACCTTTGTGAGCTATGTTATGTATACATAAAAATGGAAATAAATAAAAGAATTAAAAAAAAAAAAAAAAAAAAAAAAAAAAAAAAACCGAAGCGGTCCCCCCACCCAGATGGGTGAGGGCGTCCCTTCATGCCTGCGGAGGTTTGGGAGAGGATTAGCACCCCAGGAAGGACCGGGTCTACCACGTCCTCTGCCTCTGCCCCAGGACTCACCACGGCCTCCCGCGGGTGGAGTTCCCCTTCCTCTTCTGGGGAAATAAAAGGGGGAAAGAGCAACCCTGGACACCCGAAAGGGTCTGAGTGGCTTCTTGTGCTGAGGCAGCTTACCTTCCTTGGCAAACAGATCCAGACGTTCTCCAAAAAGGCGTAGACCTTTAAAAGGGGCCCCCGTAAGAGCCTTCTTAGCAGCAATATCAGCCATCCATTGGCGCAGACAAACAGAGCGCCGTAAGGCAACCAGCAGGGCAGAGGTTCTGGCACACATTCTAATGGCATCCTCTAGGGCAGCAAGGACATAAGAAGTAAATTCCTCACAATACATAAGCCAGTTAAAAACATCTCTGCCCAAAGCCGCAGAACCACCTTCTAAGGCACTCCTGATCAATCTTCTGATAGCCACAGTAGTAATAGCAGATGCACACACCGGACGCAGTGCAGTCCCCGCACAGTCAAAACCACGCGTAGCCAGCTGATCAATGCGCCGGTCTTCCACATCTTTTAAGGCGGTAGTATCAGGTGAGTGCAGCACAGAGGTATGAGACAGTCCCAGAATTGGTGCCTCAACCTCAGGTGGGGTACACCATAATTTAGCGGTATCCATGGAAAAGGGATACCTCTTGTCCCAGCTTTTAGGTACACCTGGAAGCCTACTGGGTTTTTCCCATTCATGTAAAATGAGATTATTAAAATGAGCCTGAGCCGGGAATTCCCAGCGTGGTTTAGCAGCACAAAATTACTCTCCCTGCTGCTGTGGGGGAGCAACAGGGGGAGATATTTCAAGCACCTCAAACAAATGGGCAAGAAGCCTGTCAGTATCAGCTGCATCCCAAGGCCTGGACCCAGATTCCCCTCCGGGGAATAACCAACAATGTCTTCCAGTGCTTCAGAAGTCATGAGGCAAACATAGGAATTATCAATCAAATGCTGTGTCTTGCCAATAGCCTTGCGCGGCTCATAACCACCCATCCGCCTCTCCAGATCGGCCAATCTAGAAGCAAAATCAGGTTGGGTATCCCCAGAAGCATGTGCCACCACCTGAGCCGAATGTGAGAGAGAGGGAGTAGGCAAGGTCACAGGGGAAGAGGCCCTCAGCAGGGGCATCCCAGATAACCACGCAACAGTCTGCTGGGCGAAGGAGAGACAGACCTTTAAGTCGCCAGGTACAGGGGAAACCCTACAATCAGTACAGAACCGGCCTTGTCCCGAAGGAACCCCGGACTCAATGTCTTGAGAAGCCTCCATATGGTGATTATTGTGGCTCGCAAGGCCAAATGGAGGTAAAAATGCCGAAGCAAACCCGGGATGCCCCCAATGCACCGAAAGGGAAGTGGGAGGATTTTAAATATTAAACAATATCCCTTTAATGAATGTAAAGGCTGGGAGAAACCACTGATTCTATAGGCCTAAAAGACAGAAAAAGATCCCGTAAGCACCAGCATAATATAGTAAAAGATAAAAAATACTTACAGACCGCACACGGAACAACCGCCTCACCGCACCGCCGAGACAAGATGGCGCCCGGACATATACCTCGAGGGGCGTGCCGCGGGGGAGTGACGCAAAATGCGTCACCCACCCCGCCCACCACCCTCCGAAGAGCGCGAAAAGATGCTCCCCTGTGAGCAGGACAGCCAATGGCTGCTCCGACGCTTCTGAGGTTAAAGTCGCCGCCTCAAGCCAAGCGGTGTACAGCAGCGCAAAGTAACAAAAAAGAAAACCAGTGCAACCAATCAGACAGGGATCATTTCTAAAGCACTCCGCATAAGCCAGAGCCTAGAATTAAATGTGCCACACAATACAGGATACCTCAGATACAATGAACACCCCCCCCCCCCTTTCCCTGAGAGACACAGAAGAACGAAGGGAGACAGCGGTCTGGGAACCACTATAGAGGGAAGGGAATGACAGGCACAAATGCGGGCAGGGAATTCCATAAGGCTCACCATGGCCTAAACCGTCTACCCTTTGGTGGGGGGAGTTGCGGCGGAGCCTAGCTCCTTGGCACCTAAATATGGTGCTGTCTACCGTCACCCGAACGCTACAGCCGAGGCTGGGAGGCAGTAAAACAAGAACAGAATTGGGTGGGGAATAGCTCAACAGGTCCATAGGGTCAAAGACCCAGCTCACCTGCCTGAAAAGAGAGAGCCACTTTCTCGTCCTGGCAGTCCGCGACTGCAGAGAAAATGTGAGGTTCTGTGGGAGGTGCCTCGGTATATATAGGCCGGGAGGGGCCACTTTTTCTGCTCTGCAGTCACGTGACATCTGAAGATGAATAACCCATGTGTAAGGATATCTTTCGGAACGGGACGGGATGTACACTAAGAATAAACATCCATTACCAAGGGCAGCTGTATATACACAGGGCAGAGTGTGGGGTCCTGACACATAGCATGAGGGGGCAGTAAGGGTCAGCAGTCTTCTCAACCAAACCCAAAAGCTCCTTATATTTAAAAGGCCAAAACAGGTCAGTTAAGGGGGTTAAGCTTTTAGTTGAAAGTCTTGAAGACATCATTAAAAGAGTACTATAGCAAAATTGTCCAATATTTAAAATCCATATAAACACGTCAGCTAATGAGAGGAAGTCACTTACAAATCCGAACTGAATCAAACTCCTGTCAAGCTTGTGGTTTATTCTCTCATGGTAGGAGTAAAACCCAGGGGGGCAGGTTTAGTGTATCAGAACCTGTCACCCCTGATTCCCTCTTCCATCCAATAAAGAAAAAAAACAAGCCTGGCTGGATATTTCTTGATGCTGGGTGTATAAGTGACCCCTCCTCCCGCCATCCAGCTTATTTATATGGATTTTTATCATTGGGCCATTTTTCGTGATAGTGCTCCTTTAAAGAGCTCATAAGTGGTAAGAGCACCCTGGCTCCTCAGAAGAAATACCCAACCCTATGTGGGGTGTTGTAGCTTTGACAGCCTAGGGGTGACAAAAACGGTTCACATGCTCACTCACCCAAGCAAGCTTGACCTCTCGGTGTGAGGCCAGTAAATTATGAATTATTACATCTGGATAATAGCTCGACTTTCTACTCCCACAGTCTGCCCTGATTAGCCTGTCATACTGTAGTGCCCATCAACGTTCTGAAGCTGTGAGCTAACCTGTTGGACATCTACCAATAGACACTATCTCTGCCCAAACTCCCTGTCAAGGTTTAGTCACACAATGCACTGGGTTCATCAACCACCAGAGTGGCACAAAAATCAAGGCAACTGGTGGGGCTTGGGTTTTGCTTGGGTGTAATTTTGCTAGAATTCACAAGTACATTTGCAGCCCTTAAATGTATAAGGCAATTTAAAAGCTCAAATATATGTATATCCCTACACCACGTTGTCTAATAAGTTCATTTGTCAGTAACTCCAAGGAAAAGCTAGATGATGCACTTTTATTTGTATACCTTGTTTGCAGAATATGTACAAATACGAAAATTATACAAGCACTGTGACAACACAGCAGCCTATCAGGGCAAAAGCATATATTTAAATGGATTACTCATCTGTTTAATCGGATCCAGGCAGAAATCATCAGGCCTCATCCAATCTCCAAACAAGATGGCTGCTGTATTCAAGTTCACAAAGCAGGTCTCTCTATCCCAAAGCAAATCTCATCATTGTCCGTCAGTGTCCTTCTCCATTCAAAATATTTCCCTTTCACCTGCCCCGTTTTTCCAGGCTGACCTCTTTGTTTCATTTGAAATAACGCAGGTGATCTCTGATTGGCCCAGACAAACAAACCCAGGTAATACTCTAATTGGCTCAGAGAAAACTCTCTCAGGTGATTTTCTGCTGGCCAATTTAGTTTGCATGCAAATGCACATGTGAAACTAATCTCAGGCAGAAAGCTACCAAGCTCAGTCTTCAAAACAAAGGAAGGTCTCCCACCATGCTGCATATTAATTTAGGAACCAACCATGCTGTCTAAACAAAAGGGGTCATCCTATATACAGTGTCATTTTTGATTGTATAAGATTTTTTAAACAATTTCTTTGGGAACAAAATATATAAAAATATCATAGCAGACAGCAGGTGGGAATGGGAAATAGGCATTTGCCTCTTTGGGGTTTTATTAGCTCTGCTACTTCTGGGTGACTGCAGACAGGGAGAGCAGGAAAGTTGTCTTTTAACCCCTCCCCTCTGTGTTTAGAACAGATGCTCTAGCCACAATGTGAAGTAATTCAGGCTGGTATGTACATTTCCTCCCCTTCCCCCAATGTACAGTGTGTTATTCATTGTGTATTGGAGAAATGTGTTCTAGATTAGACACGAAAAGTGTGGTAGGTAGACACGATCAACCTAGTGGTAGACAGGCCTTTTGCAGTTTCCTCATTGTCCAGACCTTTTATCTTACCACAATTTACGGTTACTGGCTTTGATGTTTGGCTGCTGAAGCAAGCTAGCATGCAAAAGGACTTTCCCCAACTGTCAAACTCATGTCACTTCTTACTCATAAGAACTCCTACTAAATGCTAGAAGTCCTATTTTAGGTGGTGTGAATTTGGGATAACCACCAAGTTGCTCTCAGTTCCTAGGATCTTGGCATTCCTGTATGCTGGATGCTTGATGGGCACACTGAAGGAACAGATTCCAGTCCTGTCTATTCCATTTTAGAAGCACCTAGGTCTCAGCTCCTTGGTTAATACTATGCAGGAGGTGAATCATTCGTTCCCACATCACAGGGCTTCCAAAGGAGCCCTGGCATTTGAATTTTGTGCACTCAGCTCTGCAGGTCCCTCCTTTTGAGCATGACCCAACTGATCCTGTCTAAGAAGGTGGCCGCTTCTGTGAGGTGAGTCTTATGGTTCCTGGCACTGTCTGACCGACCAATTAATATGATTGGTTATCAGGATAGGGTGGTGTTTTGGTTGAGGCCTTGTCGAGGCCTGACATGCCTTGTAAAATTGCAATGAAGGAGTGGGTGTGCTAGCATCACTATGACTGATGGAAAAGCCGGTCACTGGGGTTCAAGCCTGTAGAACATAGGACTCAAGCTCCTGATGAAGTAAGATTTAGAGCAACAGAGTAGGACTGATGGGAGACAAAAGGTAAGTACCGATTTCTTTTTAGCAGCCTGGACAATGTGGTGCCATGGTTTTGTCTGCCTCCTCTCATCCTAGAGAGAATGCTTTACCTCTTCTGGATGTGGCCAGGACAGTTAAACACTAAATGGGAAGGACCAATGACTTCTTGAACTCTGACTCTGATAAATGGGCACTATGAATGGGGCACAGCACAACAAAGTATATATATATATATATTGTAAGGATTGACAATGCTACGATTGATGCTATGCCACTGACTGCTCTGTGTGACCTATGTAATTTCTCAGCTTTCTCCATGTTTATGCTCTGTCTGTGGATTACTCCCACACTCCAGTGTTAGTTGTTAGCTCCCTGCTACCACCCTTCAGAAGCTCCTGTGACTCTGCCCCATGTTGGTTCATTTTGGCTTAGGTCATCCACTACCCCCCTGGCTACCTTCTGTGCATTGTGTACCATCTGTCCTCTTTTTTCCCCTTCCCAAGTCTGCAACCACCACAGGACTGTCCGGGGCCTAGTGTATCCTACACTATCAGGAACTCTGCTGAAGACGTAGGTTGGTTATGGGCTCTCCCTCAAATATCCAAACCCCCATGCCCCTAGTGGTCAGTGGCTTCCCTCTCGGGTGGCGTAGTTGGGGTTGTTTAGTTTTATGTGTATATGTTCTCAGGCTGCTAATCTGCTCCAGCCCTGCCTTCATGTGCACCTGTTTCTACTCCATGCTTGTATCTGCTAATCTTCCAGCCTTGCCTCTGTGTGCACCAGTTTCTAGTCCCTGTCTGTCTTGCCTTATCACGGTATGTGCATCTGTTTATCTGGGTCGTAGCTAAGCTTGGAAGGGCAAGTCATGGTGCAGCTTTATGAGTCTTGAGCATGTCCTACTGTGATCAGAAAGAGCTGTGGGTATAATACGAGCTGCTTGCTGTATTTTTGCTGTTGGGTTTACTGCCCCTTTAGGTTTGTGGCTGTAATGTTTAAAAATGTGGAAAAATGTAATGGGTATGAATACATTTCAAGGCACAGTAAGCACTATCATGGTTGATATGAAGCGAGAGACAGGTAGCAACCTTCCACAGCTTCTTCTGGCCACATCCTTTGAGATGCCCTCATCTATTAAAGGCACCAGGGCCAATAAAGCTTAGCCGATCTTGATAGTGAAAAGAACAATCCTTGTAGATAGCCCAATATACCTTCTAAAATCTGTCATCCTAGCAATAGGTCTATTTAAAATGCAAATGTGAATAAGAAGCAGTTAATAAATAAACAGCTAGACTAATCTGTGCTATATAGTATACAGCACGTCCTGTTCCAGAAGAATCCTTACACATGGGTTATACATCCACAAGATGACGCTGGACTGCAGAGACGAAAGAGAAAAGTGGCTCCTCCCGGCCCCATATATACCAGGGACCTCCCACAAATTCCCCAGTTCTTCTCTGCAGTCTGGGCTTCGTTGACTAGAAGATGGCTCTCTCTACTCGCAGGTGAGTGGGGCTTATTAGCCTGCGGCCCTGTAGGACTATTCCCACCCGTTCCTTTTTACTGCCTCCCAGTTTAGGATGCACTGGTCGGGTGATGGTAGGCAGCACCGCTGTCAGGTGCTAAGGAGCGCTGCTCCAACTGCAATCCCCCACCAAAGGGTAGGCGGTACAGGCCCATGGTGAGCCTTATGGGATGCCCCTCCCGCGTCCGTATGCCCCTAGCCCCACAGTTGGCTCCTTTTAGGCTGGCCTTTGCTTCCCCTTCGCTCTCCCTGGTAGATCTGGGGGGGGGGGGCATGTCTTAAAGCGGACCTTCACTCTGAATAAGAGTCTACCTTATATGTTTCCCACACCCTGTACATACAGATTGGCCACATTAAAAATCATCCTACCTGCATCTACTGCATGTTATGAGCCTTTAAACATCCAAGATGGCGGCTTATGGAAGCCGCCATCTTATCAGGCAGCCTGCAAACAGGAAGTGCCTCCTGACTGTGCTGCTCTGCATTCTGGGACTGCTGACCTTTACCTGACCCCAGCTCTGCTCTGTCTGAGCAAAGCACAGCTATAACCCACAGCCCTGTACCTTATCCCACTCTCCTCTCCTCAGTAAGTGTGATGCTTCTGAGTCAAGATGGCGGCGCCCGTATCCTAAATTCCTGAACAGAGTTGCAGCCCAGTGGGGGAAAGAATAATAAGTTAGTGACTAAAAACGTAAAATATATTAATTTTAGATGCTGGGGAACCGTTTAAGAATTTGGGCTTTTCATTAAATCACGCTGAAGGTCCGGTTTAACTATGTTGGGCTTATGGTATGATCCCTTGTGAGTTGGTTGCACTGGTTTTCTTGTTGCTGCTGCCGCCGCACGCACGCTTATACTCCGCTCCGCGGTCGGCGGCGACATCGCCTCAGGCGCTGCTGCGCCATCATTGGCTGGCCTTGTCATGTGGGCGCGTTTTCGCGCTCTTCGGAGGGGGGGCGGGCCTTGCGGATGAGGCGTTCTGCATCACTGTCTCCGCGGCCCGCCCCTCGAGGTATATGCGGGAGCCATTTTGGTTCTCTTACTGCTTTTAGCTTATGGGATCTTTTTGCTTATGTCTTGCAGGTGGGTCAAACTTTTTGTGGTTTCTCCCGGTCCTATCCCCTCTATTTAGTGTTACTCCTATTGGAGGGCTAGTGAATTCCTTTCCTCCCACTTCCCTAGTGGGCTATTGGGGCATCCCGGGTTGCTATTATTAGCGTCAATCCCTATTGGCCTGTTGTGCCGTGATAATCACCATATGGAGGCTTCTCAGGATAATGTGCTCGGGGTTCCTTCGGGACAAGCCCGGCTGTGTATTGCGTGTGGGGTATCCCCTGTCAGTTTGTGTACCCTGCACCCAGCAGGTACTTGTGCTGCAGTCTGGGTTACCTGCGGCTGGGCCTAGTGCTGCGCCCCCTCTGGCTTCGCCTACCCCCCCCGCGCTTACATCTGACTCCTAGTGAGGTGCATACCAGTGGGGAGTTTCAACCTGATTTGGCTGCCCGGGTGGCCAGCATTGAAAGGCATATTGCTGGGTCTCGTCCGCGTAAGGCTCCTGCTAAGCGGCGGCATTTGGCACCCGGTGTTACTCTCTTTCCTATGGAGGCTGAGGAATTTTTTTACATTACTGGGTATACCCCGCTGGAAGAAGGGAAATTATTTTCTGATTCAGAATCATCTGAGGAACAGCCTAGGGATATGTTGAGTCTGGGTCTAACCCATGGCCTTCAGATGATACTGACAGGCTTTTAGCTCACATTTTTTAAGTACTCTGTATCTCTCCTCCTGCCGTGGCTCCGCAGCAGCAGGGGGAGCTGGTTCATACTGTTAAACCATGCTTGGAGTTTCCTGAACAAACTCATTTTAATAATCTGGTGCTCAAAGAGTGGGAACGGCCTAGCAGGCTTCCCGGGGTACCAAAGAGTTAAGAGGTATCCATTTCCCGCTGAGGTGGTTAAACGTTGGTCATGTCCTCCCGAAGTGGATGTACCGGTTTTGGGGCTGTCCAACACATCCGTCATGCATTCCCCTGACTCTACTACCCTGCGGGATGGGGAGGAAAGGCGCATAGATCAGGTGTCTTGCCATGCTTTTGCCTGTGTGGGGACCGCGCTGTGTCCGGTCTGTGCCTCTGCTATTACAGTTGTTGCTATCAAGAGTCTCTTAGTTGGGGCCCCCGATTATGCGGGTAGTGAAGAGTATATAGCTCTTCTGCGTTATGAGGAGTTTGTTGCATATGTTCTCTCTGCCCTGGATGATACCATTAGGATATGTGGCAAGGCATCTGCCTTGTTGGTGGCTATACGCCGCTCGGTCTGGCTGCACCAGTGGGTAGCTCACAATGCTGCAAACTCTCACTGGGTTTCCCTTTAAGGGGCTGCGCCTCTTTGGTGAACGTCTGGACTTGTTTGCTAAGGGAGGCAAGTTACCTCAGCGTAAAGGCAGCCCCGGCCTTTTCGGGGTTCAAGTACCTTTCTTCCGTGGTTCCAGAGTTGGACGGGGAGCTTCCTTTGCTGGGACGCGCAGAGATTTTTGGGGCAGGGGCAGAGGACGTGGCCGCCCTGGTCCCTCCTGGGGTCCCAAGCCTAAGTCCTCTCCCAAGCCCCCTCAGGCATGATGGGGTGCCCTCACCCATCCGGGTGGGGGGACGGCTTCGGCTCTTTGCTCACGTCTGGAGGCGTCATGTCTCAGACTGGTGGACTCAGGAGGTAGTGTCCTCCGGTTACAAGATAGAGTTTGCAGCCTGGCCGCCCTCAAGATTCATCAGATCCCGGGTAGCTCAAAACCCCTTGTCAGCTCAGGGTCTGTCCTTTGCTGTCCAGAACCTTCTGGAATTGAAAGTCATCTGCCGAGTGCCCTTAAGGGAAAGGGGCAGAGGCTATTATTCCAATCTTTTCACTGTTCCCAAAAAAGACGGGTCCTTCAGACCCATCCTGGATTTAAAGCGCCTCAACAAATTTGTCAGATTCAGACACTTTCGCATGGAGACTCTGCGCTCAGCTGTAAATTCTCTACGTCCAGGGGACTTCATGACCTCTGTAGACATCAAGGATGCTTACCTTCACGTACCAATCTTTCCAGGTCATCAGAGATTCCTCAGGTTTGCCTTGGAGGATCAGCACTACCAATTTGTGGCCTTGCCCTTCGGTCTCACCTCGGCTCCCAGGGTATTCACCAAGGTGCTGGCAGGAGTGATGGCTCTGCTGAGATCTCAGGGCATTCGCTACTTGGACATCTTCCCTACTTGGACGACATTCTCATCACTTCTCAGTCCTTCCAACAGGCAGAGCGGGATACCCAGCGGGTGGTGTCCACACTGCAGTCATTCGGCTGGGTGATCAACTACCCCAAATCTTCCCTGTTTCCTTCTATGGTGAAGTCCTTTCTGGGCATGACTCTGGATACATCTCAGGTCAAGATATTTCTTCCTCAGCAGAAGGTGGAGAGTCTTCAAGCGCAAGCTCAGCTCCTTCTGTCTTGTCCTCATCCGTCCATCAGGCAGGGAATGCAGCTGGTGGGCCTGATGGTGGCCTGCTTCAAGGCGGTTCCATATGCTCAGTTTCACATGAGGCCTCTTCAGCTTCATCTCTTGTCAGTTTGGGATCGGGACCCTGTGTCCCTGGACCAGGTGTTTGTTCTGTCCCCTCTGGCCAGGCGGTCTCTATCGTGGTGGCTGGACTCAAGGAACCTGCTGGGGGCAGATCCTTTCTGGCCCCTTGCTGGGAGACTGTCACCACGGATGCCAGTCTGACTGGTTGGGGGACTTCTGGAAGTCCCTGCAATTCCAGGGTCAGTGGGGCCCTCAGGAGGCCCACACCCCTATCAACATTCTGGAGTTGAGGGCGATCAGGTTGGTTCTCGCCCACTTAACCCCACACCTTCGGGGTCGGGCTGTTCAGGTCCGCTCGGACAACCAGATGGCGGTTGCCTACATCAATCATCAGGGAGGGAACCGGAGCAGAAGGGCCTTCAGGGAAGTGTCTCTGATTCTGTCCTGGGCGGAGGACAATGTTCCCTGCATCTCGGCAGTGTACATTCCGGGGGTGGAGAATCTGGAGGCAGACTCTCAGAGCAGGGGGACCTCTTGCCTGGGAGACTGGTCCCGCAACAACAGGGTGTTTCGCTCTCTGTGTCATAGTTGGGGTCAGCCAGATGTGGATCTGTTTGCGTCCCGTCACAATCACAAGCTTCCAGTCTTTGTCTCTCTGTCCCAGGACCCTCTGGCCTTAGCCATGGATGCCTTGGCAATGTCTTGGAAGAGCTTTCAGCTCCTGTATGTGTTTCCCCTGCTGGGCAGGGTGCTGCCCAAGATAGCTCAGGAAGGGGGTGCCAGAAATACTGGTGGCCCCCTGTTGGCCAAGAAGAGTGTGGTTCGCAGACAACGTGCAGCCGGAAGTAGATCAGTACGCCCTGCCCAGGGTTCCAGATCTGCTCACTCAGGGGCAGCTATGCCACCCCAATTTACAAACGGTGGCTTTGACGGCCTGGCTACTGAAACCTCCATTTTGATGGAAAAGGGGCTGTCTGCCTCAGTTGTTAATACCATGATCAGGGCTAGGAAGAGGTCCTCTTCTTCCATCTACTATAGGGTTTGGCGTACCTACATTGACTGGTGCGAGTCTAAGTCACTTCCCTGTCGTGTGTTTTCTATTCCTAGGATTTTGGAATTTCTGCAACATGGTTTGGATCTGGGTCTTCAACTCAGAACTCTAAAAGGTCATGTTTCTGCCTTGGCCATTTTCTTCCAAATTTCCAGATTTGAACTTGGTCTTATCTGCCTTGCAGAGGTCCCCTTTTGAACCCCTGCAGGAGGCCCCTTTGTCTATCTTACGCTTAAGGTTGTATTTTTGGTGGCTATTACCTCTGTTAGGCGTGTTTCTGAGTTGGGGGCGCTTTCCATCAAGCCCCCTTACTTTGAGAGACACCAGGACAAGGTGGTGTTTCGTTTTAAGCCAGATTTTCTGCCTAAGGTTGTTTCTGCTTTTCATCTCAATCAGGACATTGTTTTGCCTTCTCTGTGTCCTAATCCTAGTAACCATAAGGAAAGGGTTTTACACTCTTTGGATGTGGTTAGGAACCTGAAGTTCTATTTGGTGGCTGACTCTTTTCGTGCTCCCGTCTGGACCTAAAAAGGGTCTGGCTCCAGCTAAGTCTACTATCAGCAAGTGGATTTGTCAGGCTGTGATTCAGGCCTGTTCTGCTAAGGGGAAGAATCCTCCCTTCCGCCTTACTGCTCATTCCACTCCTGCTATTGGTGCCTCTTGGGCTTTTCAGCACTAGGCTTCTGTTGAACAAGTTTGCAAGGCCGCTACTTGGTCTTCTTTTCATACCTTTTCTAAGTTTTACAAGGTTGATGTTCGGGCTTCAGCTGATGCCGCTTTTGGCCGCAAAGTTCTGCAGACGGCAGTGGTTTAAACTGCCCGTTGTTACTTTTTGGGGATCCCACCCTACCTTACGGACACTGCTATTGGATGTCCCATGTGTAAGGATTCTTCTGGAACAGTACATGCCATATACTTAGAATAATACAATTCTGTGATTACTCACCTGTAGAATTGGTATTATACGTATACAGCACGTCCTGTTCCACCCCGCCCTTGTTATCATTATCTTTAGTTACCTCTTTATGGTGATTGTTCAATATTTGATAATGGTTATAGTTCTCCCGGCTTCATTTCAACTGCTTTTCAATACTGGGGAATTTGTGGGAGGTCCCTGGTATATATGGGGCCGGGAGGAGCCACTTTTCTGTCTCTGCAGCCCAGCGCCATCTTGTGGATGTATAACCCATGTGTAAGGATTCTTCTGGAACAGGACGTGCTGTATACGTATAATACCAATTCTACAGGTGAGTAATCACAGAATTGTATTTTTTACCAGGCTTTAGCTTTTCTCCGTGCTATTCAAGAAGAAAAGAATGCAGAGAATCACAGCGAAGAATAAATTATGTGAATCACCAACGTACATTTGCATCAAAAAAGCTTGTCAAAAATGAAATGATTACTTGTAAGTACATCATAAACTTTATCTAGGTAGCACAAGAGTGTAACAGGTCATTGTGACCTCAAGTTAGCTGCCAACAAACTATTCCACTGCAAAATGGGCAGCAGACAAGCTAGAGGTGATAGGTCACGCTTAAACAACAGTATATGGAGAATCAGGAGTATAAAAAACATTGTGCTATGGGTCACACTCCTCAAGTTTACAACTATTACAACCCCTGACCTATTTCTACTACAAAAAAAAGCATCTACTGCAAAAATATTTAGTTAATCAGTATATCCCTGCTAAAAAAAAAAAAAAAAAAAACATACACTACATGCGAGTATGTATCACCACCCCCAGGTTAATGCAAATACATCTAATCACTAAATAAGAGTATATTTCCTCTTAATAATCTTCTATACTATTTAAAGCCACATATAACCCCTATATTTGGGTAAATAAATTAGAATAATTAAATACACAATGTAAGCTGATGACAAATTTAGAAATCTAAATATATATAATACTTACCACATAAGTCATATTCATTTGCATAAAAAAAAACATGTGCAGGAACCTGAGACCTAATAGCATCAAATGGTATGCTTCTTAAAGTGGACCAAAACCCAGGATTTCGACTATACTGGGTTTTGGTCCACTCCCCCTATGTGAAACCCCCGAGATCGCTAGCTTCAACTCACCTAACCCTGCTCCTACGGCACATGCGCGGCCGCTCGTCTAATCAGCGCGCTCTGAGCCACTGAGCTATGCAAGTCTAAGTCTTAGCTCAGCGGCTCCGAGCACGCTGGCGGCCGCATCTCACACTTCCACCTAACAGGGAACAGTGCCCTGCTAGAGAGAAGCGCGAGATGCGGCCCACACATGCGCCGTTGGACCGGGATTCAGGTAAGGTTTGCGGGCGTTCTGGGGGGTTTCACACAGCGGGGCATCCCGATTTTGGATGCCCCGCGAGGAGGGATTGGATCGGCCAGGGAATCTTATAGATTTCCGGCCCAATCCTGCTGGGTGTTGGTCCACTTTAAGGGTATGACCTTAGATCTAAACCCAAGGTGCAACATATTCATCTGTCTAGGGCACAACAAAACGCAGCTTTTAATTTTCAGCCTTAACACACATAACTTGTTGGCATAATAAACAACAAACAGTCTGGTCCAGGGGTTCCTAACCAGTGGCATGGAGATCCTATCAGGTGGTATTCAGCCAGATCTCAGACTGGTCTATACTCCCAACTGATCTGCTGCCATCTAGACTTTACCCAACCCAAATTTGCTCCATAAGTAGAAACTGCTTCAAAAGGTGATGAGAGTTTTGTACATGCAATTTTGTGTATTTCATACACTTTATAGTATTGTTTTGTGTGTGCAGACAGCCCATGCGTTCCATTCAGGTGGTACTTGAGATATTTACAACATGGGAAGTGGTACTTAAAAAAGGTTGCGAATCCCTGGCATAGCCCGTATTCGGGGCACTACCTCACTGCTTGATCCCATTCTGCAAATAAAACAAGCAAATAAACACAAACGTCATTCATGCTTCCTAATGTTGGACTCAAGTCTGGGTGCTGGTCACTGTCTATCATTTTTTTTAGCCACCTCTGCCTCTCCAACTATACGCAGGACACTAGTATATAAGCCACCCAGGTTGCATGACTAGACTCAACTCCCCCCCCCCCCCTGCTGCGGGGTGTGCTCCCCAAGCACTTATGACATGTCAGTGTAAAATTCCTGTCCTGGAGTCCCAAAAGCTGGCCTGGCCCAGTAAACGTGTATTGCTCTGGTTAAATACATGGCCATGCCCTTTCACCTGTCAAACTAAACAAACAGTACATCTCTTGAAATTTTGTGTTGTGCGCTGCTGCACAAAGGTAAGATTAAAAGTTGTTAAGTGGCTGCTGTAGAGCTTATTGTTGGGGAGAGTATACAATATATCTGCTAGGTTACTGACTGTATGTCATCAATACACTTGTTATTCCCTGGTACTGGTCTAAGGTGGAGCAGGTATCAGCTGGCCAGTGTAGGCCACCATATTCATGAGGCTAGGGGGGTCTAGACCTAACCTTCTGCATGAGCCCTTTGCCTTTTGTTGTCTCTTCCTTTATAGAGAAAATATGGTCCATGGCGTAGGAGTCGGGAGCAGGGATAGGCACCCATTTTCTTGATAGCTTTGAAGACTGTTTAAAATATACCTCCAGTTAATAACAAGTTTAGTGAAATAGTTTCAGTTGAGCAACCACAGCCCTAGAATTTATAAGACTCTGAGGCCAGTCAACTCCCTCCCCATGGGGCTAATTAATTTAGGATGCCCCTTGACAATAAAGCACATGGGGTGTGGGGTCTAGGCTGTACTGCAAGGTCTTCGACCCTTCCACCCCATGGCTTGCACTCAAGATTATAGGTCAACCTCAGGTAATTCTGCTCCCAATTTATCTATTACATTGTATGTCCCAAATGGGGCTCTCAGAGATTAGGCACCATGGCGCTTGGTGGTGCAGCTTAAGCATACTTCTGCAGATATGTGTGGACCGAACCCTCTGTTTTTAACCAGATTTTAGGTCTGCAAGCTAAAAGAGTTGAGTGCTGTGACTCCTCTAAGACTTTGATAATGAACCTGCCAGATCACCATAAATCATACTTTTTGGTAACCCCATGATACATGTTTGGGCAGCAGCGGCATCCCCTGCATCCCTCAAATTATCTGAAAGGCTGGCGCGGGCTATGCACAGCTAATTAATGTGCAAGGCATAGAAGGCTTATTGCAGGAGAGCATGCTCATTCGCAGGATTGAAGAGGTAAGAAAACCTGGCAAGCTGGGGGTGTCATACAGCAGGCAAACCAAATCAAGCATTGAACAATATCAGGGATAGTCAAAATTCTGGGTTTTGTTCCTCTTTGAAGCAGACTCTCACATTTCCTCATTAAAGTGGACCAACACCCAGGGGGGATCAGATCCCTCATTAAAGTGGACCAACACCCAGGGGGGATCAGATCCCTCATTAAATGGACCAACACCCAGGGGGGGATCAGATCCCTTCCCGCGGGGCATCCGAAATCGGGATGTCCCGCGGGGCGAAACCCCCCAGGAAGCCCACAATCCTACCTTTTCCACGTTCCAGCGGCGCATGCGCTGCCGCCGCCTCCCGCGCGTCCCTCTAGCAGGGCGCGCTCCCGCGCTGGAGGCGGCAGTGGACGCGCTCTGCTTGTCCGGCGCTGCCTCTCGCATGTCCGGCGGCGGGGATTGGCTGCAGCGGTCCCGTGGGAGCGGGGTGAGGTGAGTTTTCGGGGCTTTCTGGGGGGTTGCACACAGCGGGGCACCCCCGATCCGGGTGCCCCACCGAAGTGGACCAAAACCCAGGATAGACAAAATCCTGGGTGTTGGTCCACTTTAAATAAAAGGTGAAGTCTTTCTTTGCCAGAAAGGCAGCCAGACAGGCTTCTTATCATACCTAGACTGGTATCTGACAGTCAGGCAAGGCTCGGGTCAGCAACAAGAAAACCGATAAGTATCAGGTGAACCTTGCTCAGCACGGCTGGAACAGCATAGACATGGACAATAGTTATCTGTGTGCTAGTTTCTAGAGGCAGCTTTTAAATAAATCATCTCTAATCATCTAACATCCTAAACCTGCTGGCATTTAAAATTGCTAGGCTACAGAGGCGCCAAAGTTGCATTTATGTTGGAGGTTGCCGCCCATAAAGCAGCACTGCCTGGGACTGTGTTCAGCGCCGTATTTAGGATTCGGGCTGCCCTAGGCACCTTTTGGTCATGCACCCTATTGTTAACCCCAGGGAAACCTGATTTGGGTTGCCCCGCTCTATAAAACCCCCAGGATCACCATGAAATCTCATCTCTGGTGATCCCATGGAACATATGCAGGCTCTCCTCCAATCAGCGGCCAGCACTGCATTCAGCATTCGAGAGATACTCACCTTTTCCTAGCAGAGGTCCATCTGATGGGTAACAGGAAACTCACCTCACCTCCCCCTCACACCAGGGGCATCCCTCCATTACAGCCACTGAGGGGCATCCCTCCATTACAGCCAGTGAGAGGCATTCCTCCATTACAGCCAGTGAGAGGCATTCCTCATTACAGCCAGTGAGAGGCATTCCTCATTACAGCCAGTGAGAGGCATTCCTCATTACAGCCAGTGAGAGGCATTCCTCATTACAGCCAGTGAGAGGCATCCCTCCATTACAGCCAGTGAGGGGCATTCCTCATTACAGCCAGTGAGGGGCATTCCTCATTACAGCCAGTGAGGGGCATTCCTCATTACAGCCAGTGAGGGGCATTCCTCATTACAGCCAGTGAGGGGCATTCCTCATTACAGCCAGTGAGGGGCATTCCTCATTACAGCCAGTGAGGGGCATTCCTCATTACAGCCAGTGAGGGGCATTCCTCATTACAGCCAGTGAGAGGCATTCCTCATTACAGCCAGTGAGGGGCATTCCTCATTACAGCCAGTGAGGGGCATTCCTCATTACAGCCAGTGAGGGGCATTCCTCATTACAGCCAGTGAGGGGCATTCCTCATTACAGCCAGTGAGGGGCATTCCTCATTACAGCCAGTGAGGGGCATTCCTCATTACAGCCAGTGAGGGGCATTCCTCATTACAGCCAGTGAGGGGCATTCCTCATTACAGCCAGTGAGAGGCATTCCTCATTACAGCCAGTGAGAGGCATTCCTCATTACAGCCAGTGAGAGGCATTCCTCATTACAGCCAGTGAGGGGCATTCCTCATTACAGCCAGTGAGGGGCATTCCTCATTACAGCCAGTGAGGGGCATTCCTCATTACAGCCAGTGAGGGGCATTCCTCATTACAGCCAGTGAGAGGCATTCCTCATTACAGCCAGTGAGAGGCATTCCTCATTACAGCCAGTGAGAGGCATTCCTCATTACAGCCAGTGAGGGGCATTCCTCATTACAGCCAGTGAGGGGCATTCCTCATTACAGCCAGTGAGGGGCATTCCTCATTACAGCCAGTGAGAGGCATTCCTCATTACAGCCAGTGAGAGGCATTCCTCATTACAGCCAGTGAGAGGCATTCCTCATTACAGCCAGTGAGAGGCATTCCTCATTACAGCCAGTGAGGGGCATTCCTCATTACAGCCAGTGAGAGGCATTCCTCATTACAGCCAGTGAGGGGCATTCCTCATTACAGCCAGTGAGAGGCATTCCTCATTACAGCCAGTGAGAGGCATTCCTCATTACAGCCAGTGAGAGGCATTCCTCATTACAGCCAGTGAGAGGCATTCCTCATTACAGCCAGTGAGAGGCATTCCTCATTACAGCCAGTGAGGGGCATTCCTCATTACAGCCAGTGAGGGGCATTCCTCATTACAGCCAGTGAGGGGCATTCCTCATTACAGCCAGTGAGAGGCATTCCTCATTACAGCCAGTGAGAGGCATTCCTCATTACAGCCAGTGAGAGGCATTCCTCAATACAGCCAGTGAGGGGCATTCCTCATTACAGCCAGTGAGAGGCATTCCTCATTACAGCCAGTGAGAGGCATTCCTCATTACAGCCAGTGAGGGGCATTCCTCATTACAGCCAGTGAGAGGCATTCCTCATTACAGCCAGTGAGAGGCATTCCTCATTACAGCCAGTGAGGGGCATTCCTCATTACAGCCAGTGAGAGGCATTCCTCAATACAGCCAGTGAGGGGCATTCCTCATTACAGCCAGTGAGAGGCATTCCTCATTACAGCCAGTGAGAGGCATTCCTCATTACAGCCAGTGAGAGGCATTCCTCATTACAGCCAGTGAGAGGCATTCCTCATTACAGCCAGTGAGAGGCATTCCTCAATACAGCCAGTGAGGGGCATTCCTCATTACAGCCAGTGAGAGGCATTCCTCAATACAGCCAGTGAGGGGCATTCCTCATTACAGCCAGTGAGAGGCATTCCTCATTACAGCCACTGAGAGGCATTCCTCATTACAGCCACTGAGAGGCATTCCTCATTACAGCCACTGAGAGGCATTCCTCATTACAGCCACTGAGAGGCATCCCTCATTACAGCCAGTGAGAGGCATTCCTCATTACAGCCAGTGAGAGGCATTCCTCATTACAGCCAGTGAGAGGCATTCCTCATTACAGCCAGTGAGAGGCATTCCTCATTACAGCCAGTGAGAGGCATTCCTCATTACAGCCACTGAGGGGCATCCCTCATTACAGCCACTGAGGGGCATCCCTCATTACAGCCACTGAGGGGCATTCCTCATTACAGCCAGTGAGAGGCATTCCTCATTACAGCCAGTGAGAGGCATTCCTCATTACAGCCAGTGAGAGGCATTCCTCATTACAGCCAGTGAGAGGCATTCCTCATTACAGCCAGTGAGAGGCATTCCTCATTACAGCCAGTGAGAGGCATTCCTCATTACAGCCAGTGAGAGGCATTCCTCATTACAGCCAGTGAGAGGCATTCCTCATTACAGCCAGTGAGGGGCATCCCTCAATACAGCCACTGAGGGGCATCCCTCAATACAGCCACTGAGGGGCATCCCTCAATACAGCCACTGAGGGGCATCCCTCATTACAGCCACTGAGGGGCATCCCTCATTACAGCCACTGAGGGGCATCCCTCATTACAGCCACTGAGGGGCATCCCTCATTACAGCCACTGAGGGGCATCCCTCATTACAGCCACTGAGGGGCATCCCTCATTACAGCCACTGAGGGGCATCCCTCATTACAGCCACTGAGGGGCATCCCTCATTACAGCCACTGAGGGGCATCCCTCATTACAACCCATGAGGGGCATCCCTCATTACAACCCATGAGGGGCATCCCTCATTACAACCCATGAGGGGCATCCCTCATTACGGCCAGGGAGGGGCATCCCTCATTACAACCCATGAGGGGCATCCCTCATTACAACCCATGAGGGGCATCCCTCATTACAACCCATGAGGGGCATCCCTCATTACGGCCAGGGAGGGGCATTCCTCCATTACAACCAGTGAGGGGCATCCCTCGTTACAGCCAGTTTGAGGCATCCCTCATTACAGCTAGTTGGAGGCATCCCTCATTACAATCCAACACAAAAAAGAGCTTGACAACAGGGTGTAGGGGCTAGGATTGGGTGCGGGATCAACCCTGTGGTTTCAGATCTCTTTGTCAGATGAGGCCTCGCAGGGAATAGGTGAGTAAATCCTAACCTGGGTACTTGGGGGAGGGGGGTATTCAGGTTGCTCAGAGGAAGTCTGGCCAGTAAATGTCCAGCTAATATCAGCAATACTAGGGTCAAATTTAATAATGAATCCAAATGATTTTTGTTGGTGAGGAAAAGGAGTCAAGATGACATATCCATGAGTGGCAAAAGTAAGTGAACTAAATGTCTGGCAATTGTTGAATAGTCTTGCAAATCAGTTTGGAGGAATAGTAGCTCACTCTTCCGTACAAAGCAGCTTCAACTCTGTTACACTGGTGGGTTATCTCCCATGAATTGTTCACTTCAGGTCCTTACACATTTCTATTGGATTATGGTCAGGTCTTTAACTTGGCCATTTTAAAACTTTATATTTAGACTTTGTGGACTTTTCTAAATTCTGGCGTGGGGAAGTGGCAGGGGGAACTAGGCGATCCGGTTACGTTATTGCCACTCCTGCACCCCCGGTTTGTGAACCCGGGAGTGGTGCTTCCTGGATACAGCTGTATGGCCAATTCCTATTGAAAACAATGGGGGGGGGGGGTATTGTTATTCATAGGAGTCACCGTACAGAGGCACCCATTGTTTTTAATAGGAGTCACTGTACAGAGACGCCTGGAAAAAGGAAGCGTCACTCCTGCCTTTACAAACTAGGACAAGAGACCGATCAGCGTCACAGAAAGTTAGTAAGGCAAGCGGATTGTCTAATGCCTTCTGTTCTGATACTGCCCTGGAGTCTTTGGAAAAGGCCACAAAAATGGCCTTAATTTGGAGAGGAACATCCGACTTTTTTTGATAATCCCTTCCCACTCCTGCACTGCTTTTTGGATGTCAGCATTATCCTAAACACTGACATCCTGCTGAATTCCTGTCCCATTTCCACCCCTCCCCACCTTAGCTGTGATGCCGCATACTCACCCCTGCAACCTATGTAATGACACAGCACATGCACAAGACCTGAGGGGTAGCGCAGTGGAAGCCAAAGTCGGCGAGGGAGCAAAGGGTTGCTGAACGTGATGTATCTGGAGGTAAGTTTTTATAAATCAAATGCTAAACCAGAGGGGCCAGGCAAGCCAGGTTTGGGAGTCCAAGTATATAAATACTTGATTTGGGCATTTAAATAAAAAATCCACTGACCACTAGCCTGATCACCACTATCCTTCTCAGATGATGGCGGGTGGCAGGGCTCACCATGCCATGCCATGGACTTGATTGACAGGGGCATTTGACTGACAGGTAGGTCAGCCAATGCCTCCTGCAGCATACCCACCTTACATTGGGAATTGGGTGACTGGCCTGCCACTCAAGTGCTTATAGCTTCCATACTGAGGGCCTGTCCACAGATATGGTTTTGGTGCCTATGCGAAAAAGAAGGGAGTCCAGAAATCCATTTATTCAGAAATCTATTCTGATTGCATCAGAGCCCATGCATGTGTTGTGGCTGTGTATGTCGATCCTGGGGGCTTCACACACGGTCATCCCTACATCAGGATGCCCATTAGGGAAACCAAAACCCAGGTAAGTGAATTTTCTGGTCTGCTTTTAAAGAGGAATAACAACCTATCCCTCGGACAACATGATTCAGGATGCCATACTGTGCGAAACCCACAGGATTGCCTTGAAAACTAGATATCCCTAGCACATGTGCAGGCTGCATGACTGCTATACTTATAGCTGAAGGCAATGTGCCTGCACCAGGCATTTCAGAATTACTGACATATGTACACAGAGGAACGGTACACTAGATCCATTCGGCTTGATTGCTGTTCTGACAGACAGGCAGCAGTAACTGAATGAAGCAGAGCACAGGAATTGGTTACCCACCCCTGCATGCACCTTAGGATCCCTAGAAAATGAGGCGATCCAAGGGGATACTCACAGTGGGGCATCTCAAACCGGACGTGAGAACTAACCTAATAAATAGGGTTAAGGGGCAATTATTAAAGGCTAACAGCTACCTAGCTAGGGGGAGGGGCAATTCCCCGGGTGCAGCAGGTCAGGGGGGGGCACCAAAGAGAGGCCTGACAACAGGTGGGGACGCCATTTCTTTGCCCCGGGTGCCATAAAACATATTTACTCCTTTGCTCTGCACCCTCTGTAGTAACCCCCGTTTCGTTCTTAGAAGCCTAGAATATGAGGAGGTGCCTATTTCCTGCTGTAAAATAAGCTATGAATGAGAGAGGGACATTTCCTAGCCCACCCTGCATGTCAACAGCGGCATGGCGCCTCTTACTGCACGTGACACGGTCTTCCAGGAAGCAATTGCTGGAACAGGTTCCGGGTTGGGGGAAGATGGCGGCGCCCATGTAACAGCGTGTCTGGAAGTTCCGTGTGGAGAGAGCTATGGCGGGACTCACGCTGTTTGTACGGGGTCTCCCGGCGGAGGCCAGCAGCCAGCGGCTGGAGGAGGTGTTCAGTGAGACTGGGCCGCTCAGGCAGTGCTTCGTGGTGCGGGAGAAGGGTGAGCCCCTGCTTTCCAGTCACACGTCTTATAGGACCCGGAGGTGCCTGGTGCCTAGGCAGTGACCATTAAACCCACACACGTGACTTTCCCTCGCTCCTTTGCATTGTGTTCCATGCCATGTCTTCCTTTTATTCTGCTCTAACAGCAGTGTGACAACAAGGCACCGACACCCATCACTTTTCTGTTAGATGGGGGACCAGAACCTGCCCCCCCCCCAATTTCCTCTTCCTTTTATCCTGGCTGGATATTTCTTGATGCCCAGTGTATACGCAACCCCCTCCTTCTGCCATCCAGCATAGTTATATGTATTTTTATCATTGGATCAATATTTGGTGTTAGTCCTCCTTTAAAGAGTACTGAAATCCAGTTTTTCTGCCCTGCTGGGTTTTGGTCCACATAATGGGGCAGCCCGATTCTGCATGCCCCTGTGTGTGAAACCCCAGGGATCTTTTCCATGCTTCCATAGTGCATGCTCATATAAATGGCTTGCTGGGACACACCCCACTGGCTGCTTTCTCTGGCTTTGCATGTCAAAGGTCTCATGGGGTTTTGGTCCACATTAAAGTGGACCTATGAGCGCCACTGCCAGCCCTTGAGTCTAAAAGATTCCAGGGCTGGTCGATGCCCCCGCAGTCCCACTTCGCAGTTGCATACCTGCAGTTAAGATGTGTTCCTGCCCCCAGACATTCAGGTAAACTTGGGGCACAAGCGCGCCAGTCACTGCAGGGAAAAGAGGTGGGTAGAGGTGATGTGGAAATAAGTGGGCTGAAATGAGGCAGAGAGGATGAGTTGAGATGGGTAAAATTGAGGTAAGCTGAGATGAGTTGTAAAGAAGTGGGTGAGACAGGAATAGGTGAGGTGGGCAGTGGTTAGGTTGGAAAAGATGAGGTGAGGTGTGGTGAGATGGGTAAAGGTAAGATGGAAACAAGTGGGCAGTGGTGAGGGATACAGTGGAGGGAAGGGAGCAGATTGAGACAGGAATAGGTTAGGTGGGCAGTCGCCAGGCTAAAAAAGATGAGGTGAACTTGAGGTATGGTGGGAAGAGGTAAGATGGGTAAAGTTGAGGTGGAAAGAAGTGGACAGGGTGGGACAGGAATAGAAATGGTCAGGTGGGAAAAGATAAGGTGGCCTGAGTTGTGATAGGAAGTGGGCAGGGTTGAGGTGGGCAGAGGTGAGGCAGGAATACGTGAGAAGAATTGGGCAGGGGTAAGGTGGGAAAAGGTGAGGTGGGAAGAAGTAGAGGTTAGGAGAGCAGAGTTAATGCAATAATTTGTGAGGTGGAAAGGAGTGGGCACAGTTGAGCCAGGAATAGACAAGGTGGGAAAAAGTGTGGAGAGCAGGGATGAGGCAGAAATAGGTGGTGTGTGAAGAAGTGGGCAGAGGTGAGCTGGGAATAGACAAGGTGGGTAGAGGCGAGGAGTGCAGGGATGAGGCAGGAATAGGTGAGGTGGGCAGGAGTGATGTAGTAAAATGTTAGATGGGTAGAGGTGAGGTAAGAAGAAGTGGGCGGGTAGAGGTGAGGTAAGCTGAAGTGAGGTGCCTGGGTAGTGCGGGCCACAGGTTGTCCATCCCTGCACTATAGAGACAGCATAATGATTCCAGTGTGTAAAATGGTAAATAAAGCTGTGCATTAGTCTTTCTGCATACTAATCCATAGCTTGGCTTCAATCTTATCTTTGCTCCCATCTTTCTGTTCAGGCTCAGAAAAATGTCGGGGGTTTGGCTATGTCACATTTTCGATGCTGGAGGATGCGCAGCGAGCAATGGATGAAATCAGGGAATATGATGGAAAGAAAATTGAGGTCTTGGTGGCCAAAAAGAAGATCACAGAAAAGAATAAGAAATCAAAAGGCAAAGGTATGTCTGAGATTGTGACCCAAGTTTCTTGTGTGTTTGTGCTTATTGTTCCAATTTGCAAAAATCTGCATATGATATTTTTCAGAAACAGACTCGCCTGCAGCAAAGAAGCCTAAAGACGGGAAAGTGCAGCACAGAAAAGCCAGGCTGATAATCCGAAACTTGAGCTTTAAGGTGTGGTGTCAAAACAATGGAGCTGAATTTTAAGACCATATTACCTGATTAATTTTTGATCCAGTGAGACATTTTTGTATGCTTGAATAGATATGAACACATGCTTTCAGATAAACTGGAACTTTTTCTGTAAGGAAGACCTCAAAGCAGAGCGCTGGTCAAAATGACTTTAGGTCCCATTTAACAATCGCCACAGAGAGAATTTGATTTGCTAGTAGTTAAAAGCAGCAGTAAATTTCTGCCCCGCTTTCCAATCAATGTTCCTGTACTGCATGGGAGCTCCCATCTTGCTTTACATCGGAGAGCCCTGCATAAAAAAAAACTGTGTCAGTCAAAATTTCTCAAATCTCTGTGCAATCATTGCTTTTTTCCACCTGGAAGTGGTAAGCCATTTTCTGTAATGACTCTCCATAGCTCTGCTCATAGTAGAGATCTCCTGTTTATTCAGTGTGTATGTGTGTGTGGCATGAAAGACACAAGACATATCTTTCTCTGATTGGTGTGGGCTGCTGCTGGGACAGCCCCCTTCATGCTCATGTGTAAGCAGGACTGTCAGATGCATAGCAAGATGGCCTGTTCCATGTAGCTGACTGGTGGTCCGCTGTAAAGAACCTTCGGAAGCAAGGATTTGGCATGGAAATAGCCCTGCAATAAAATATTTTTCTTATCGGGGGGAGGTGTGTATGTTTAATTCAGGGCTCACAAATGGTGTGACAGGGTAGTTTAGTGTGCCTGTGAACCAGGACCCTCCCTGACAACTTTGCGGGGGTCTGCTTTACTGGGTGTGACTACTGTCAGCTGTCTGCATATGACCTTCTTAAGGAGAATATTTTATAATGTGTAATTTCAAGGCGTCTATGGCTAAAGTTAAAGTGGCCCTAAACCCATCCTGGAGTCCAGGGCAGACATGCAGGCAAATGCGTGATGGGCACCAGCATCACTCGCCTCCCTACTTTCTGTGTGTGTCCCTGACCGCCGCAACTGAATGGCTGTGGGGGTGTGCACGGCCGAAAGGGAGCCAAGTGATGCCACTTGCAAGTGTGTCTAGGATTTCAGTACACTGCTCTAACTGCAGCGTGTGCTTGATGAGAGGGTGAGTAAGCTCTGCGACCCTGGGGGGTTTCACACAGCAAGGTACCCCAAACTGGGGTGCCCGGGGGGGGGGACCAAAAGCCAGGATAGTGAAAAAGACAAATTTCAGCCAAAACCACGTGTCCCATGCAGTCCTTATTCACAGTCCACTACAGATATTACCTGATAGCTGGATCCACAGCCTGTGCTACACACCCGATTGTGCTTATCTTCCTGTGTCCTCTGACAGGGAGATGCCCCCGCCATCAGGTAGTTTTTTTTTGGCTGAAAATTATTTAAATATTTTTAGTATTTTAATTTTGTGATGTTCCAGTGATAGAAAACATACCTGCAATCCTTTATCATTAACATTCCTGTAGTATCCTCTCAGAGACTCCCTTTATTGCATAGTGTTTGCGTATTTTTTTTCATTTGAAGTACAGGGAAATGTGACACCGAACTATACTGCGTAACCTTGCAGTGTAACCACAGGCACACGTACACAAAATGACCAAGGGAAGGGAAGTGCACGGCGGGTCTCTAAGAGCCACTTTCTGCATATTGTCCCTCTGCTGTATTGTCTATAAAGCTGCTGTATGTTTGGCAGTTTCTAAAAAGCTTTGCCCACTGATTTTTTTTTTTTCTTTTTTTTTACCAGTGTTCTGAAGAAGACCTCAAGAAACATTTTGCTGCTTTTGGCACTGTCCTGGAGGTGAACATCCCAAAAAAGCCAGGTAACTTGTCCCCTGTAAAATGTACACAAAAGCTGCTTAATTCCCTAATATCTAGAGCTAGAAGGTCATAGGCATAAGTTTATACAACTTAAAGCAGGACATAACCCTGAGCAGCCAGCCCTGGAATCTAAGAGATCCCAGGACCAGCCACTGGCCATTTCCCAGGGGCATTCCTATTTAAAACCCCCCAGATCACCCATAGTAACTCGCCTCTTCCTGGTCCAATGGGGCACGCATTCGGCAAAAGGCTCTAATTGTTTTCAATTTAGGATGCCCTGGGGGAACGGAACAAAACCGGGGAAAGTTGAAACCCAGCCGTTCGCCTACAGTTCTTACCTGTCCAACAAGCCCATCGCACATCCAGGTGCGGTGTGGCCAGCAGCGGCATCACTTGCATCTTCTTTTGGCTATGCATGGCCGCACACAGCCGAAGGATTCAAGTGATGCCACCCGCTGCCTATGTGTGTGCCTGGGATTCTATTAATGTGCATCAAAATCCATGGAGATCTGGCCAGGAATCTAAAAGATTCCAGAGCACTCAGAATCGGGATGCCCCGCTGTGTGAAACCTCCCAGTTCGGCCAGAAACTCGCCTTCTTTCCTAGTCCAATTGCGCATGCACAAGCAGCGGCCGCATCCCCGCTATCCCCGTAGCAGGGCCCGTGCCCACGGCAGACATTTATGAATGGCCGGGGCAGGCACGCTCCCTGTTAGAGGGTGGCAGGGGATGCGGCCACCAGCGAGCTCGGGCATTGCCCAGCTCTCCCACTACACCACACAGCAGCTGCTCCAGCTGGAAGGTAACATTGCCCCCGGGGCATGCAACAATATTCAGGATAGTCAAATTTCTGCTTTAATGTGAGCTTAAAGATTTTAGAGAATTCTCTCTAATCCCCCTGCCTGGGCAAATTTGAAAAGTGAAAATTACAAATTCATTTTGTCCTTGCAAATTTCCCTGCTGGAGATCATAAGTGACTGATTTGTCATCCAGTCACTGCACCAGCACCCATGATTCCCATCAGCTTGGAGAAGAATACAGTGCCCCTGTGTATAGGGAATGGATTTAATTTCCACTGTTTTGGTCATGTTCCTAGTTGTTAAAAGGAAACAATGTAGTAAGAGTTATATGTGCCATTGCTAATTTCTTGTGTTTAACCATAATGCTTGGCATATGCCCCCTGCTATGCAGACTAGTTATCTGTCACTGGCTCACAGATTATTGTATGCAGAGAGACAACATACTGCATGTCCTAGACCATGGGTGCTCAACCTTTTGACAAGCAAGGCCCACTTAAATGATTTGGAACCTGGTCTTGGGCCACAAAGAATAGGTTCCACATTTGTTTCATTTTGGAATACCATAATGAAGATTTTCTACAACAATCAGGATATACATGGTCTTCACAAACTCCACTTGTATGTCCTTCTAACACTCCCCTACATTCATATTTAACAATCCCCACGTGCTAGCAATACACATGCCGATTGGCTGACCTTTGAATATATGGGTCCCTTATTTATAGCCCTCCCCATCAGTCCCACATCTTAACCATGTTCCCAATATTATAGAAAAACAATTTCACCAAATTATGCCAAAGATTTCACCCAGGGTGGTGTCATAGAATCACTGTTGCTGTGTCCCTCCAAGCACCCGCTGTCACCTCTATTTGCCAATATGCCCCTCCTATATCACCCATCCTTACTGTACCCCTATTTAACTACCTTTACATGTCAGGTCAGGGGCCCATTCAGATGGCTTTGAGGGCCGCTTATAGACTCTGTTCCTTGACCCCTAACCATATTGTTCTTGTACACATTGGCCTTGATTCACTAAGAGTTGAAAAAGATTCTCATGGTAGTAAAAAAATTAATTCATGGGGAAAAAAGCCTGAGAATGTCACTGTTAGTGAATCGCCAGATAGGAAGACAATGAAAGTCGATGACTCTTTTTACTACAGGTAAAAAGGAGTAAAAAGTTCAATACTTTTCTCAGGAGTAAAAAAGTGCCATTGACTTTCGTTATTTTTCTGTCTGGTGATTCACTAACAGTGAAATTCTCAGGTATTTTTCTCATGAACTGAATTTTTTACTACCATTAAATTTTTTTTCAACTCTTAGTGAATCAAGGCCATTGTACTTGAATCCTTTAAAAGAATGGTTTGCAAGACAGTTACTTGTTACTTTGTAGCTTGCCTGGGGAGTGCTGGTTTTCTTCCTAGGGTTAAAATATTCCAAGATTTGTCACTCTCAAAATCCTTTTTTTTAAAAAAGCTTATTTATGGTTACCCCCACTGATGTCTATTGTATTGTTTTGTTTTTTTAAACTTTATAGAGAAATGTCTATATTGTTCAGTGCTTAATAAATATGTTCTGCTTCAGATGGTAAAATGAGAGGCTTCGCATTTGTGCAGTTTAAGAACATGTTAGAAGCCAGCAAGGCCATAAAAGGCACCAACATGAAAAATATAAAAGGTAAGAAGGTAATGTCCAGCATTTGCTGTAGATGGTGGCATCAATTTGTAACCACACAGCAAAAAGATAACTTATTCATGTTTTACTGTAAGATCTTAGGGGATGAACCCGCCTCTCCCTCTTTTCTATTCATTGATCATGCCTTGCAAAACAATGTCCGATTCCTGAAAATAGATTCTCTTTCAAACCTCCTTCTCTCTCCTGTGCCTTAAGCTTATATGGTACACTTGATGGTAACTGAGCCCTCTATTTAATGAAGCAAACATTTGGGACTTGCTGAAGACATTTGGCTTACCATTATAATAGCCCACTTAATATTTGTTTTAACATTGTACAACTGAAGGAGCTGTATCGCGATAAACACCTCAGCTAATGGGAGATGACAGCCACACATACGTACCGGGATGCCCCACTGTGTAACAGCCCAGGATGCCCATAAAAACTCAACTTTCCCCGCAACAACTGTGCACTTGCGGGCTATCGTCCAGTGAGAGCCGCCTGCTATGACGGTCATTCAGCAGACGGCTATCATTGTTTACAAAGGGAAGCGTGCACTGACGCATCCCCGGCTGTTGTTTGTGTGCCAAGCCAGTCAGATAGGCTGGTACATGAGGGCGCGCATAGCCTGGGATGCGGCAGTGCGCAATCCCCATTCTAATACATGAGGCGTCTGCAGACTAACATAGTCATAGCAAGTGGCTCTCATTGGAAGAGAGCCTGTGCATGCACGCTGGAGCCTGGAGAGGTGAGGGTTTTTTGCTGTCTTACTGGGGGGTTTCACACAGCGGGTTATCCTGCTTCGGGAACGAACACCCAGGAAAGTCAAATTCACAGGTTTTGTTCCGCTTTAAAGAGAAATTTTACTTTGTACTTTTTTTTTTTTAATTAAACCAGAGGTTTAGGATCAAGTACAAGACTAGACTGTCGTATCAAAGAGACTTATGGGCGATTTGGTCTAGTCCTGTATTCCCCTACCTAGGTAGACACCACTGAGCATTCACTTTTATTACTTGTTAGCAATGACGATGAAGATTAACGCATTTGTTTCGTTTTTACTTGGTTTTAATAAGTCTACATAAAATGTGAAATAATAAACAAATCTATTAGAATAAAGTCCTCAATATGGCACTTGCTAGACCCGTTTCCCCACTCCACTAAAGCTCACCTCCCTACACTGTTTTCTCAAAATTAAGCCACTGGATCGTTGTGTACTTTTGTTTTGCTTTCTGTTTTACAAACGTCACACTCCTGACTTGCTGACACAGTTATCCAGGGAGAGATTGAATTTAACTTTTCCAATGTTCCTGTAGTTTCCTTTATAATTTTGTGTATTTTGCAGATCGAACGGTTGCAGTTGATTGGGCTATAGCAAAGGATAAATATTCAGCTACCCAAGGAGGAAGTGGCAATGGTAAGCTTGTGGCAAGAGGAGCACATATTAGCAGCCTTTTTTTTAGTTTACTACTATGATGCATTTCTGGGAAAAGGACGTCTGGAATAGGACCTTCGGTAATAGGACTTTGTGTATAATGAGTTTGGGGTGGGGGTGAAGCAATGAAGTCTTTTTGCGCAAGAGTTACTAGGAACGGCAGTTTTTGGTATTTTTGTGAGAAAACACAAGAAATCACTGTCATTGTCTACCAGGAATACATTTTTACCTGGCTCTGAATCAGCCCCCAAGGTGGACAATGAAAGTGAATGGCATGTTTCTCACCAGGCTCTGAATCAACCTATTAGTGTGTGTTTTTGTGACGGTCTCAAATCAAGTTAGCTTATGTTAACTAGTAATCTTATATATTATTTTGCCTAAATCCCAAAGTTGATTTTGTAAATGAATGTTTGAGACTAGTTTGCTGGTGAGAAGTTGAGCTTTTTCCCCCTAAATGTGTTCTATAAATGCAATACTTCTTTGAATCCAAAAGCCAGAAATAATATTGCATAACATGTTTGGGTAATTTACTTTATTTTTTAAAGTATATATTTTTTAAATGGAACAGAAAAAAGTACCCAGCAATCTGAGACCGAGGACATCGAGGAAGTTAAAGAAGCGGCCTCATCTGATGTTGTTGAAACCTCTCGATTAAAAGTTAAAGACAGTTCAGAAGAGGGAGACTCAGATTTATCAAGTGATGATGAGGACCGTGAGAGAGAAAAAGAATCTGAAGATGAGAAGTCACCTGCAAAGGCAAAAGCTAAAGACCACAAACTGTAAGTAGGAGTAGTTATCCAAAAGGTAGCGTTTTGAGCTCCGGCCTCATTCACCCGGCTCTGTTGTCCATCCAGCAATTATTTGCAATTGGAGGTGGATGTTGTGTGCTTTCCTTGAGTTAATATTTAAGGTTGCTGCAAAATATCTTAGTATCCAGCCATACCTGTTGTGTTTTTTCTGCATTTCTATTTTTTTTCGTTTTTTTTAGTCCTATAAAAAAAATTCAAGGCAAGAAAAACAAAGCCGAAGAAACTGACGAAGAAGAAGAGGAGGAGGAGGAGGAGGAGGATGATGTAGATGAAGAAAGTGATGATGCATCTGCTGATTCTGGTCAGGAGACGGACATGGAAGATGATGATATGTCAGATGATATGTCAGCTGAAGGCAAAAAAAAGGGTATGAGGTTTATGGACTTTAAAGTTTGGTGTAAAACGCTAAAGTACAAAATAAAATCTAACAGTTTTTATTTACAGAGAAAGCAAAAACAAGGAAAAAGTTGTTGCCATCTGATGTCAACGAGGGAAAGACATTATTTATCAGGTCAGCCTCTCTGTATGTAATAAGTAAAACTCTTACCTCCCTATGTACTGTCACATCTGTTGCTAAGCCATTATAGCCACAAGCAGTTTGGCCTCTTTAGATGCTGGAGCCGGACACAAGGCTAGTGATACTAGTGTGTAGTGACATGTTTTAAGCGGTGCTCCAGTCACAAATGACTTTTGTAACGATCACCCCTGGGGGATATTGCTTCTCGTTTTTAAAGTTAGACGATAAATCAAAATCGGCCATGATGCTCTGTATGATGTAGCAAAGGAAATGGCTACACATTGCAATAAATCATGTTTCCTTTGGAGGAGGTGCTGGTGCTGCATGGATGCTCAGTGGTTCCGTCTCCCATCATAGTTATACTTGTTGGTAAATCTAGCGTTTTTGCTAAATTTTGATTTACAATGACCAGTAGTATATTAATTTCTTTTGACATTCTGACACATTTTGACAAGTATTTTAGGCTTTAGTCCTTCTAGAATCCGTGTTAACGCATTTAAAGAAAGTCCCTTTTAAAGCGGATTTTCACTCTCTTGGGTTTTGGACCTGTTTACTGGGGCATCCCAAATAATGTGTGAACCCCCCTGGTCCGCCCAGGGTCTCGCCTAGATCTACACATTCGCATGTATAATAATGCCCGGTAATGAGATCTGAATGCATGTATTTCTGAGCGCCTCCTTCTAGGTAGCTCCATGTGTGCAGCCAGCATCTAAAGAGGAACTATAGTCAGAAATGACCATAGTCCCTATTTAATCTGCTGCTGCAGCTAGACCGCACAACCGGGTCTGTGCATCGGAGCTGGTAAAACTAAAAAATGTCCGCCTGGGAACTTGCCTCTTCTGGGTTCTCTTCTATGGCTGCTGTGGAGCAGCCTATCGGCTTTCGCCACTAGCGCTGAAAGGCTCGGCCACAGCCTAGCTGACTGACCGCTCGGTCACGTTTTGCGTGTCACTACAGGCAGCCTATCACCTCTGTCTGTGACAAGACTATCGATGCTGGCGGTGGTAGCTGATGGGCTGCTCAGCACCAGCCAAAGAAGAGTGCCCGGAAGAGGCGAGTTCCTAGGCAGCCAGGTCTTAATGGTGCGCGATGCACAGCTCCGCTGCTGTATATTAAAGATGAACTATATTTACCACGCTACAACAATTTCTCCATATAAAGGCTACAACTTTAAAAAAGAGAAAAGACCAGAGAAGAATGCTCAACATGCTAAACTTAATTCTAAAATAAGGTCCAAGCTTATAAAAGTCCTCTAAAATGCACAGAGCAGAAAAGATGTTTCAAAAATTAGCTTCAGTTGTTAAATGCAGGTGTTATCCCGTGGTGCATACATCTCAAGACAAAAGTGCCCTCCACCGGTGTTGATAAACTTACCAGATACATCAAGAAATAATGCACCAATCTTTCCAACCTCGGTGGTTGGACGAGCGGCCGTGCATGTGTGGTAGGACCGGGGTGAGGTGAATTAATGTGCGATCTCTGGGGGGTTTCACGTAGCAAGGCACCCCCATTGGGGTGCCCCATGGGAGTGGACCAAAACCCAGGATAATCAAAATCATGGGTTTTGGTCCGCTTTAAGAATCCAAATTTGTATACCCAGCAAAGTCTAGATGCAGTTGCATGCAAATAAAACATAAAGGAAATCTAGTGCAACAACATTTAAAAGGTCAAACTTTTAATAGAAGATAAAAACTCCCACACAAGTGTAAGTTAAAGATCAGCATATAAGAAATAATTGATTCCAGACGTCTCTCTCACCAACTTCCCAGGCCAATAAACCGCCTATGGGCGATATGAGATGGAGATGCCAGTTTAAGGGCTTTCCTAGATGATCCTGTGGATAACCGGTGCCAAACTGCCTAAGGCGGTATCACAAAGGCCTAAACAGGCATCTCCATCTCATATTGCCCTTAGGCCATTCATTGGCTTGGAAAGTGTGTGAGAGACATCTAAAATAACTTATTTCTTATATGCTGATGTTTAGCTTACACTTGTGAGTGAGTTTTTATCTTCTATTCAAGGTTTGACCTTTTAAACTTTATTGCACTCGATTTTCTTTAGGTTTTATTTGCATGCAACTGCCTTTAAAAAAAAATGGCAGCATCTAGTCTTTGCTGGGGATACCAATTTAGATTGTTAAAGTGACGGCACTTATCTCTGGATGTTTTAACTATTGGAATTCCTTCTGTTCTACCGAGGTTGGAAAGATTGTTTGGTGCATTATTTCTTGATATATCTGGTAAGAGTTTGTCGGTAACGGTGGAGGGCACTTTTGTCTCGAGATGCATGCTCTACGGGATAACGCCTGCATTTAACAACTAAAGCAAATTTTTGAAACCTCTTTTTTGCTCTGTGCATTTTAGAGGACCTAAAGACGAATTATGGTCAATTTGACTCTAGTTCCTCTTTAAGGTACGCCTGGTGTGTGTGTGAAACTGATGAAAGGATGCCAGCGGAGCCTGTGTTAGATCACTAGGTTGAGGTGATTGCTGACTGCCTGGAGGGTGTCACACAGCGGGGCAAGCTTTAAGCTGGGTTACATGGGTTTTGACCCGCATATACTTTTTTGCTTTTTAATGTATTTTCACTCTAAGTTGCAACATACAAAGATGCATAGTTTAAAGAAATGTAACTGTAATAATGGAATAGGCAAGGTAATTTTACTGAGAGAGAGTGGGGTGCTAGATGTTTCTAAGGCTGCTAGTGGTCTTTAAAGCTGAACCAATTTTCCTGTGATCACTAAACAAGCCATTTAACTTAAAACATTCCTGGCTCAGGTAGTGTGTAAAAAATAATTTAATTAACAAATACTACATACTTTTATGGTTATTCTGATCCTTAGGAATCTCTCTTTTAACTCCGAGGAGGAGGATCTGGAGGAATTGATGTTGCGATTTGGAAATCTAAAATACGTTCGAATAGTGTTACATCCTGACACAGAGCACTCGAAAGGTATAAACCATTTCCTTTTTACAAATATAAATGGACGTAAGGGGTTAAGTATCTGCTGAAAATTGTTTCTTGGTGATTCCATTGTAAATGAACCATTGACAACATCACAACCTCCAGTAAATAGTTTTTCCTATTGCATGGCACGGCTTGCTTCCAGAAGTCCTTACATATGGGTTATTCTGCAACAAGGTGGCGCAGTGCACTGCAGAAGAGTTGTGGCTCCTCCTGGTACCATATAAAAACGGAATCGCCATAGACTTATCCAGTGTTCTCTCTGCAGTGATTCTGCAAAGAAAGAAGATGGCTCTTAATATTGCGCAGGTGAGCAGGGCAACCGAGCCTACGGCCCTGCATGGCTATTTCCACCCGTTTCCGGACCCTCTGTGCCTCCCAGCCTTGGCTGACAGATCGGGTGAGGGTAGAGGAGCACTAGGGTCAAGTGCTCAAGGAGCGCTGCTCCAAGCCGCAGACCCTGTACCACAAAGGGTAGCCAGCCATAGGCTTTATGGGGAGCCTACTAGGGATGCGGAGTTCCTGTCCTAGCTTCTGAGGGGGTTAGTGTTTTGGGGACTATGTACTTGTACTGGCGTTTTAGGGTCCCCCCCCCCCCCCCCATCCTGGGCTCTCGCCGCTGCCTGCTCGCCTTCCTCTCCCCCTCCCCGTCATGTGTTCGGGGTAGGGGGGGGGCAGGTGGTAGCGGTGAGGGTGTTTAGCTATTTTTTAAACTGTTTTTAACTGTGTTCACCGCTCTGTGGCGGGCGGTGCTATAACTGTGAGGCGTTTTTGTCTACTGTGTGATGACGCTGGCGCAGTCACGTGAGCGCCGTTTTCACGCACTTTGGGGGGGGGTGTATCGCGTCATCCTCCTGCGGCCCGCCCCTCAAGGTTCCTCTGCCGGCGCCATCTTGCTTCTGCTGCGCGTCTGGGGCCCTTCTTCATCCCGGAGCTGCGGCGGTGATCTCTGCCTGTTGTCACTTCCTCCTGTGGTCTGGCGGCTGGTGCCTTTTGCCCTGTTTGGTCCGTGAGTCGCCCTTGGGGCATGTGCTGCGGGATGCTTATGTGTCTTTACTTATGTCTTTCAGACGGGACAACTGTGGGTTGTGGTTTCTTCCGGTCCTACCCCTTTACCCTCCCTCATCTTCCCTTACTGGCTTCTGGGGGCATCCCTTGGGGGGGCATCCCGGGTGGCTTTTATTAGCCCTTACCCTGTGCTGGCCCATTGCACCTGTGTTAATCACCATATGGAGGCTTCTGGGGATAACGTGCTAGGGTATTGTTGCGGTCCAGGCTGGGCTACACGCTTCGCTTCCCAGCTCTGTGCCCCCTTCGGCATCTCCTACCCCCCCCCGTGCCTGCATTTAGCCCCCAGTGAGGGGGATACTAGTGGGGGGTCAAAGTCTGATCTGGCACTGCGTGTGGCCAGCATTGCAAGGCAGCTTGCCAGGCCTATTCCACGTAAGGCCTCTTGCAAGAAGCGGCACCTAGCTCCCATGCCATCCCTCTTTCCTGAGGAGGATGAGGGACCTGATGATTTTGTTGGCCTTTACCCCCTAGAGGAGGGGGAACCCTTCCAGGACTCTGACTCCTCCGGGGACCAGCAGGAGGGTTACGGCAGTGACCCTGGGTCTGCGTCTGGGCAGGACTCCGGGTTCCCTGATGACACTGATAGCCTGTTGGCTCACATTTTTGAAATCTTGCACATTGTCCCCCCTGAGGTGGCTAGGAGGAAGCAGGGTGAGCTCTTTTGTCCTGATAAACAGCGTCTGGAGTTCCCTGAGCAGAGCCATTTCACTAATATGGTGCTCAAGTAGTGGGAACGTCCTAGTAGATTGCCCACGGTGCCCAAAGGGTTGGATAAGAGGTACCCTTTTCCTGCCGACCTGGTCAAGCGATGGTCATGTCCCCCTGAGGTGGACGCTCCCCTTCTAGGGCTGTCCAACACCTCGGTCATGCCTTCCCCTGACACTACTACACTGCGGGACAGCGAGGACCGGCGCATGGATCAGCTGCCTGCCATGCATGTGTGGGGGCTGGGCTGCGTCCGGTCTGCGCTGCTGCCATTACAGCTATTGCCCTTAAGAAACGGCTCAGGCGTCTCCTTGATGGCGCTACGGCTGGTAGCAGGGGGGAGGATTATAGGTCCCTTTTGCTTTGCTCTGATTTTGTTGCTTTTGTCCTTACTGCCATGGATGATGCGGTACAGCTGTGTGGTAGGGCCTCTGCCCTTTTGGTGGCTATGCGCCGCTCTGTTTGGTTGCGTCAGTGGGCGGCTGATGCTGCCGCTAAGAAGGCTCTCACCGGGCTCCCCTTTACGGGGCTGTGGCTCTTTGGTGAGCGTCTGGATGTTAGGGATGGTAGGCTGACTCAGCGTAGGAGGTAGCCTCGGCCTTTTCGGGGGCCCTCCGCTTCCCTCCCCTCCTTTCGTGCTCCCAGAGGAGGTTGTGGCTCCCTCTTCTTGGGTACCCGCAGGGATTCCTGGGGCCGTGGCAGACCACGTGGTCGTCCCGGTCTCTCATGGGGTCCCAAGCCCAAACCTTCTCCCAAGCCCCCTCAAGCATGATGAGGCGCCCTCACCCATCCGGGTGGGGGGATGGCTTTGGCTATGTGCTCACGTCTGGAGGCTACGCGTCTCAAGACTGGTGGATTCAGGAGGTGGTGTCCTCCGGTTACAAGATGGTTTGCAGCCTGGCCGCACCCAAGATTCATCAATTCCCGGATGTCTCAAAACCCTCTGTCGGCTAAGGGTTTGCGCCTTGCGGTTCAACGTCTGTTGGAGTTAGGAGTCATTTGCCTGGTGCCTTCCCAGGAACGGGGTCGAAGGTTCTACTCCAATCTGTTTGCGGTGCCCAAAAAGGACAGGTCCCTGAGGCCTATCCTTGACTTGAAGGGTCTCAACAAGTTTGTCAGGTTCAAGCACTTTTTCATGCAGACTCTACGCTCGGTGGTCAGTACCCTGCGCCCGGGCGACTTCGTGACCTCCGTGGACATCAAGGATGCCTACCTTCACGTGCCAATCTTTCCAGGTCATCAGAGATTTCTCAGGTTCGCTCTAACCAGTTTGTGGCTTTATCGTTCGGTATCACCTCGGCGCCTCGGGTGTTCACCAAGGTGCTAGCGGACGCGATGGCTTTGCTGTGGAATCAGGGCATTTGCATCCTCCCTTACCTGGACGACATTCTGATTGTGGCTCAGACTTTTCATCAGGCCGAGAAGGATACTCTGGTGGTGACCTCCACTCTCGAGTCCTTCGGCTGGGTGATCAACTTTCAAGTCTTCACTGTCTCCGTCTTTGGTGAGGTCCTTTCTGGGCATGACTCTGGATACCTCTCAAGTCAAGGTATTCCTACCTCAGCAGAAAGTGGAGGGCCTTCAGAAGCAGGCACGGACTCTGCTCTTGTGTCCCCATCCTTCCATCCGGCAAGGGATGTAGTTAGTGGGTCTGATGGTGTCCTGCTTCGAGGCGGTCCCCTTTGCTCAGTTTCACATGAGACCTCTTCAGTTGCACCTCTTGTCAGTTTGGGATCGGGACCCTGTGTCCCTGGATCAGGAGTTTGCTCTGTCCCCCCTGGCCAGACAGTCCCTCTCGTGGTGGCTGGACTCAGGGAATCTTCTTGTGGGCAGGACCTTTCTGCCTCCATGCTGGGAGACTGTCACCACAGATGCCAGTCTGACCGGTTGGGGGGCTTTTGGAAGTCTCTGAAGTTCCAGGGTCGGCGGGGCCCCCAGGAGGCCCATGCTCCCATCAATGTCCTGGAATTGAGGGCGATTAGGTTTGTTCTTTCTCAGCTGACCACGCATCTTCAGAGTTGGGCTGTTCAGATCCGCTCGGACAACCAGACGGCGGTTGCCTACATCAATCATCAGGGAGGGACTCGGAGCAAGCGAGCCCTAAAGGAAGTGTCCCTGATACTGTCTTGGGCGGAAGAGAATGTACCTTGCATCTCGGCGGTTTACATTCCGGGGGTGGAGAACCAGGAGGCAGACTCCCTGAGCAGGGGGACGTCTCGGCTGGGGGAATGGTCCCTCAGCAACAAGATTTTTCTCTCCCTGTGTCGCCGCTGGGGTCAGCCGGATGTGGACCTGTTTGCGTCCTGCCACATTCACAAGCTTCCCAGGTTTGTGTCCCTGTCACGGATGCGCTAGCAATGCTTTGGACGGAGTTTCGGCTCCTGTATGTGTTCCCTCCCTTCCCTCTCCTGGGCAGGGTGCTGCGCAAGATGGCCCGGGAAGGGGTACCAGCCATTCTGGAGGCCCCCTGTTGGCCAAGAAGGGTGTGGTTCGCAGACGTCGTGCAGTTGGCAATAGATCAGTATGCCCTGCCCAAGGATCCAGATCTGCTCACTCAGGGACAACTGTGCCATCCCAACTTACAAACGCTGGCTTTAAAGTGGACCAACACCCACGGGTGATCGGCCCAGGAATCTATAAGATTCCCGGGCCGATCACCTCCCTCCCCGCGGGACATCCCACCCCCCCAAACTCCTTACCTTATCTTCAGCGGCGGCCGGCCGTCGCGGCCTCCCTCGCGCCCCTCTAGACGGGCACGCGCGCGCCAAGAGTGACGCGCGGGAGGCGGCGGCGGAGGAGCCGCTTGTCCGTGGCTTGTCCGTCGGCGCGGGGAGAGGTGAGTTTTTCGGAAGTGGACCAAGACCCAGGATAGTCAAAATCCTGGGTGTTGGTCCACTTTAACGGCTTGGCTGCTGAAACCTCCATCTTGATAGATAAGGGTTTTCCGGCTTCTATTGTTACCATGATTAGGGCTAGGAAGAAGTCCTCGTCCTTTATCTACTACAGGGTCTGGCATGCTTACATTGCCTGGTGTCAGTCCAAGTCTCTTCCTTGTCGGGTGTTTTCTATCTCAAGGATTTTGGAATTTTTGCAACATGGTTTGGATACGGGCCTTCAACTTAGTACCCTTAAGGGACAGGTTCAGCTCTGGCAATTTTTTTCCAAAGATCCTTTGCCAATCACCGGCTGGTTAGGACTTTTTTCCAGAGAGTTACTCATGTGCGTCCACCACGTAAGCCTATGCTACCGGTTTGGGACCTGAATCTTTATTTTGAGCGGCATCAGGATAAGGTGGTGTTTAGGCTTATGCCGGATTTCTTGCCTAAGGTTGTGTCTGCTTTTCATCTCAATCAGGACATTGTTTTGCCTTCTTTGTGTCCTAACCCTGCTAATTCCAAGGAGCGGACCCTTTACTCTTTGGATGTTGTCAGGGCTCTGAAGTTTTATTTGGTTGCTACCGAGTCTACAGGAAATCTGACGCTCTTTGTTCTTCCTGCTGGACCTAGGAAAGGTTTTCCTCCGGCTAAATCCATCAGCAGATCCGTCAGGCGGTGGAGCAGGCTATTCTGCCAGGGGGAAGCTTTCTCCTTTTAGGGTTACTGCTCATTCCACTCATGCTATTGGTGCGTCTTGGGCCTTTCAGCACCAAGCTTCTGTTGAACAAGTTTGTAAGGCCGAAACTTGGTCTTCTGTTCATACTTTTTCCAAGTTTTACAGGGTTGATGTTAAGGCCTCAGCTGATGCTGCTTTTGGCCGCAAGGTACTTCAGGCGGCAGTGGTTTGAACTGCCTGTTGTTACTCTTTGGGGATCCCACCCTACCTTATGGACACTGCTGTTGGATGTCCCATACGGAAAGACTTCTGGAAGCAGGCCGTGCCATGCAAAAGGAAAAAGACAATTCTGTGAGTACTCACCTGTAGAATTGCTTTTACTATGCATGGCACAGCCTGCTTCACCCCACCCTTGTTATCGTTCTTCTTGGTTGCCTCTTTATGGTGATTGTTCCAAGTTAGTTGGGGTTTGTTACCTTTTTTTACTTTTATTATCTCCCGGTTTCTTGAATGACTGCTTGTCAACACCGGGAGGAGCCACAACTCTTCTGCAGTACACTGCGCCACCTTGTGGCGGAATAACCCACACGTAAGCATGGGTTGGAAGCAGGCCGTGCCATGCATAATGCCATGCATAGTAAAAGCAATTCTACAGGTGAGTACTCACAGAATTGTCTTTTTATTCCAATGAGTGGTTGTGTGACTTACCTTTACAGTAGCTAGAAGGAAGTGTGATAACAGTAGCCAATTACGCTTATGTGCTCGCTTCAAGGTAAAATGTCCTTTATGCAGAAGCCCTCCAAATCAAGCAGGAGGTATACACACGCCCTTAGCATGTGAGCCTATTTCTGTTGGTGACTAGGCAGAGTTCTAAATGGATTTGTTTTCACCTTTGGCCTGCTTTATGGATTGTGTATCTGTATAGATCATGCTGGTGGCCTTGTTCTCTACCTTCAGGTTTTGTGTGTTAGCAATCAATCAGCAGATACAGATTACCTGTCGTAGACACACATTTTTATTTTATTGGTCTTTCAAGGGATTTTCTAGCTTCTCTCCGTACTGGCTGTGAAGGAGACTTGAAAAAGCAAATATACATGGGGCTGCTGCTTGTTCCTCATAAAAACCTTTGAGGAGACAATGATCCCTCAAAATGCCCAGCAGGTTTAAACAGTTTTAGTGTATTGGTTTGTTGCTATGCATTAAAACGTTGTTTCACTAGTCTGTTTCTAATAGACTGGATGGGACTAGCATTGCTGTGGTCAGTCTGCAGAGGAGGGCTGTAGACAGTAGACAGTGCCTGTACCCCAACCAGAAGTTCCTAATAAACATTAGAAAAGGAATATTGAGGTAACTTATATAACGTTGTTTTTTGGGGGGGTAATGGTATTATGCTTAATATATTTGATTTACCCTTTTACATTTACTGTTTTATAGGTTGTGCCTTTGTCCAGTTTGTGGAAAAAGCAGCAGCAGAGAAATGCTTAGAAGCTGCCAAAGATGAGTCTGAGGTGATGCATGTTTAATAAAGTGGACCAAAACTCAGTATTTTGACTATCCTGGGTTTTGGTCCTTGCCCCTGGGGCACCCTGATCCAGGGTATCCTGCTACGTGAAACCCCCCAGGTTGCCCAATCTAACTCACTTGTCCCCGATTCTACTGTGCATGCTTGGCCTCGGATCCACTCCCACCCACTCATCTAAGAATCGTCTAGGACTCAGCTCCAGCCTAGTCTAGCCAAGCGGACCCCAGCGTGCTGGCTGCCTCATCCACACTACACTCTTATCAGGGAGTGTGCCAGCAATTCACAAATGCCTGGCAAGGGTGCGCACCCTGCTAAAGGTATAGCAGGGAGAGGCCGCTGTTCACGAATATGCTGCTGGATCGTGGGAGAAGGTGAATTTACCGGGTGACCTGGGGGGGTAATCAAGTGGAGGTTTTGGTCCACTTTAAATGGTTATTTGTAATAAGAATAATGAACCTCACATGCACTTAAAACAATCCTACCTAAATATCCAGCAACCACTGACCTTTCTCGTCATCGAGGGTTTTGGCTGGGGTGCTCATGAAGAGCTTCCCTGGTCTGACAATTCAGACAGGAAGTTATGACATACACTTTATTCCTCTGTTTGTAGCATGTTTTACCTAGTTCATCAGTTGGTTTTGCTTTGATGAAGTTCTCATTCAAAGTGCTCCTGTCCATTTGCTCTACTTGCCTAACCACCACAAGCTGAATCATGCTCGGATGCTTAAAATTGTGCCAGTAGTGCAGTGTTGGCATTGCAGTTGACAGCGCACTACTGGCACAGTTGTGAGCTTTCAAGCAGATCTGCGGTGGATTATCATGTGTGCGCTGCCTCCTGCCAAACACTGGTGGGGACTGATTCGGACTACAGGACTTAGAAGCATCAAGCCTGTGGGAGTAATGTCAGTAAATGGGAATTAAAATAAAACAATTCACCTGATCCCTGCAATTCTTACCTGATTCCTTTGGGGGGTGGGGCTGCTTGAGTGACCTTTAGATTTGACTGAATGACCAGTAGTGACACTGCTGCACAAGATTGGGTGACAGACCTGTCACTCTTTTCAAGAGCATTCTCTCCAAGATGGCTATGTCCAGGACCCGAGGCTACTTAGAGACTTTTAGTTTAGGCGTATGTGAGACTGGCTTTGTTGCAATCCAGCAGATTTCATGTAGTATAGCCATTCTTCATAGGTTTGGACAGCGATGGATAATGTAATCCCCTTCTTATCTGATTTTAGAATGGAGGCCTGAAACTTCATGGGCGGAAGCTGCTGGTGACCCTTGCTGTTAGCAGAGAGGAAGCTGGCAAACTACAGCAAAAGAAAAGCAAGAAGACCAAAGGAACAAGAAACCTGTACCTGGCAAGAGAAGGATGTGAGTGGTCTGTGTTTTTGTGACATTCAGGCAGACACAAGCAGTTATATACATTGTTCGTCCTCCCAACCAACCACAACCTTTATATTCTAAGCAAAGACGCACGTCCTGCTCCAGGTATAGTAATAACATGTGGGTAATCCTCCGCCACCGGCGCCGTGCACTGCAGACATGTAGAAAACAAGCTCCTCCCGGCCCTACATATACCGAAGGACCTCCCACAAATCCCCAGATTTCTCTGCAGTGCTGGAACTGCGAAGACATGAAGTATCACGCTCTCGCAGGCGAGCGGGGCTTGACAGCCCGAGGCCCTGCGGGACTATTTCCACCCGTCCTCATTGTGAATGAATGCCTCCCAGCCTGGGCTGCGTAGGTCGGGTGAAGGTAGGCAGCACCTAGTGTGCTTACGGAGCTAAACTCCACCGCAATCCCCCTACATAGGGTAGGCGGTTAAGGCGAATGGTGAGCCTTCAGTTGGATGCCCCCACGCCCCGTGTAACGGTGAACCCCGAATATTGGGTCACCTTCCTCCCTAGATTCCCCCGTTAGTGGGGGGAAAAAGAGGGGGGGGGGGTTGTGTGTATGATGGCCTAGCCTTGCCCTGATTACACTAGAGACTTATAGCCTTTAACGGTTACCGGGTGTCAGAGCGCGCTTCACATTTAAGTTTTTTGTTAACCGCAGCACTTTTATTGTACTTACTATTACTTGGCGCGTACGGCAGCTCTGTTGGGGGACGCTACGGCGTTTTTTATCCCTGTATTCACCCTGTCAGATTCTTCTCTGAGGTGATTTTCCAGCATAACTACTGTTTGTTCTGATTGGCTGCGCGCCTTCGAGCTTCGCGCTCTCCGGGGGGGGGGGGGGGGGGGGGGGCGTGGTTCGGTTTGGCGTGTTCCGCGTCATTGCCCGCTCTGGCCCGCCCTTCGAGGTTCGCTTGGCACCATTTCCTTCTCACATGCGCGTGGTGAAGACGGTCCTCCCCTCGCTGTTCTGTAAGTGCCCTCACGGGCTACCTTTTCCCTAGCTTTGCTTCTTCGCGCTTGGCTCTGACATCCCTGTTCCCCTTGTGTCTTTCAGACCGCAGACTTCGGTGGCTTCTCCCGGCCCGGTGTAGCGCCCGGTCCAGACCATTTTAAGAAATCACTCCCACTTCCCAGCGGGTTATTGGGACATCCAGGGTTGCTTTATAGCGTCAATCCCTACTGGCATATTGAACTTAATAATCACCATATGGAGGCATCCCAGGATATTGTGAACGGGGTTCCCTCGGGACAAGCCCGTCTGTGTGTAGCTTGTGGGGTCTTACCTAGCAGCGGTGACAATGCACGGGTCTGCGTCCCTTGTGCCCAGCAGGCGCTAGCCGGTCTCCCCACCTCTTCCGAGGCTGGGTCCGCTCCTCGCCTTGCTTCCCCTACTCCCCCAAGCTTGAGCCTAACCCCCAATACTAGTGGGGACTCTCATGCTGATTTGGCCACTAGACTGGCTAGTGTGGAAAACTTAATCGCTGGCTCCTTGGCGCGCAAGGCTACTGCCAAGAGGCGTCATTTGAATCCTGAATCTACTATTCTTCCTGTAGAATCTGACGATTTACTGCTTTCCTATGCACATTCCCCATCAGAGGAAGGGGAACTGTTCTCTGACTCAGGGTCCTACGACAACGAGTCCAGGAGTCAGGATGAGTCGGGGTCTGATCATTGGTCCCAGGACGACATTGATAGACTGCTGACCCAGATCTTTGATGTGTTATCCCTCTCTCCCCCTCCCGCGGCTCCACTGCAAAGGGGTGATCTGTTTCATACCGCTAGGGTGAGGTTGGAGTTTCCCGAACAAACTAATTTTAATAGCCTTGTGCTGAAAGAATGGGAACATCCCAGCAAACTCCAGGGGATTCCTAAAGCTGTGGATAAGAAGTATCCATTTCCTGCCGATCTGGTTAAGTGTTGGACATCGCCGCCCGAACTCGATGCCCCTGAGTCTGTCCAATACCTCTATTATGCACTCCCCTGACACTACTACGCTGCGGGATTTAGAGGATCGCCGAGTTGATCAATTGGCATGTCATGCCTTTGCATTTGGGGGAGCGTCGCTCCGCCCGGTTTGCGCCTTAGCCATCACGGTGGTGGCGCTCAGGACTGTGGTTAAGACTGCTCTGGAAGGGGCGGATGACTTGCCCTCTGATGCCGCCAATGCTCTGGCCATCTGTGAGACCTTTGTGAATTATATCCTATCTGCATCAGACGATGCTATTAAGCTGAGTGCTAGATCCTCTGCTCTGGTGGTAGCCATACGCCGTGCGGTCTGGTTACGCCAGTGGGCTGCTGACAATGTCGCCAAGAAGGCCCTCACGGGGCTTCCATTTAAAGGGCTGCGCCTGTTTGGAGAAAGGTTAGATATCTTTGCCAAGGGTGGCAAGTTGCCCCAGCACAAACGTCAGATTCGGCCTTTTCGTGGCCCAAGCTCCCAGTCGACCCCCTACCGTGGGGCCAAGCAGGGTAGAGGGGTGTCCTTCGCTGGGTCTCGTGCAGATTCCTGGAACAAGAACAGAGGACGCTGTCCCGGTTCTTCCTGGGGGCCCAAGCCCAAAGCCCCCCCAAGACACCCCAAGCATGAAGGGGCGCCCTCGCCCGTCAGGGTGGGGGGACGTCTACAGCACTTCGAGCATGTCTGGAGACGCCTCGTTCCAGATCGGTGGATTCAGGAGGTAGTGTCCTCCGGTTACAAGATTTGTAGCGGATTTGCAGAGTTTGCAGTACTGCCCCCTACCAGGTTCGTTGGGTCCCGGATCCCACAGGACCCTGCCTCAGCTCGGGTCTTAATGCTGGCTATGCAGGACCTTCTAGACATAGGGGTCATTTGCATGGTCCCCTTAAGAGACACGGGCGTGGGGTTTTATTCCAACCTTTTCACGGTGCCCAAAAAGGACGGGTCAGTCAGACCCATTCTGGATTTAAAAATCCTAAACAGATTTGTCAGAAACAAGCATTTTCGTATGGAAACTCTGCGCTCGGCCATTGCCTCGCTGCGCCCAGGGGACTTCATGACATCTGTGGACATCAAGGACGCTTACCTGCACGTTCCGGTGTTTCCAGGGCACCAAAGGTTTCTCAGATTTGCGCTGTTGGATCAGCATTATCAGTTCGTGGCCCTGCCATTCGGCCTTACGTCGGCTCCCAGGGTGTTCACCAAGGTCCTGGCAGGGGTGATGTCTCTCAAGACTAAAGGGCATACGCGTGTTGCCCTACCTGGACGATATTCTCATCACCTCTCGGTCTCTGCGGCAAGCAGAGCTGGACACTGTTGGTGGTGTCCACCCGGGAGTCCTTCGGCTGGGTGATCAATTACCCAAAGTCCTCTCTGTCCCCCTCCTCAGTGACCCCGTTTCTGGGGATGATTCTGGAGTCAAGGATATTCCTTCCTCCACAGAAGGTGGAAGCTCTGACAACGCAGGCTAGGTCCCTGCTCTCGAACCCTCATCCCTCCATCCGGCAGGGAATGCAATTGGTGGGCTCGATGGTGGCAAGCTTCGAGGCGGTGCCCTTTGCCCAGTTTCATTTGAGAACCCTGCAGCTTCACCTTCTGTCAGTATGGAACAAGGACCCAGCGTCCCTGGACGAGATCTAGGTGATTCCCCCCTCGGTCAGACAATCCCTTGCGTGGTGGTTGAACCACAGGAACTTGACAAGGGGCAGATCCTTCCTGGCTCCCTCTTGGGAGACGGTCACAACGGATGCCAGTCTTTCGGGCTGGGGGGGATTCTGGAAGTCCCTGCGCTTCCAGGGGAGGTGGGGCCCTCAGGAGGCCTATCTTCCTATCAATGTCCTGGAACTCAGGGCGGTCAGATTGGTGCTGGAACGATTGACCCAGCACCTGAAGGGTCTGGCGGTTCAGGTACGCTCAGACAACAGGACGGCGGTAGCCTACATCAATCATCAGGGAGGAACCCGGAGCAAGGGTGCTCTCCAGGAGGTGTCTCTGATTCTAACATGGGCAGAGACCAATGTACAATGCATCTCGGCTGTCTACATTCCGGGGGCGGAGAATCTACTAGCAGATGCTCTGAGCAGGGGGTCGTCCCGTCAGGGGGAATGGTCCCTCTGCGACAGGGTATTTCACTCCCTGTGTCACTGTTGGGGTGTGCCAGACGTGGATCTCTTTGCGTCACGTCACAATCACAAGCTACCGAGCTTTGTATCCCTGCCTCAGGATCCTCTGGCTTCGGATGCCCTGTCAATGTCTTGGAGGGAGTTTCGGCTCCTGTATGTGTTTCCACCAATTCCCCTTCTGGGCAGAGTGCTGCGCAAGATCGCTCTGGAAGGGGTACCCGCGATTCTGGTGGCCCCAAGGTGGCCAAGAAGAGTGTGGTTCGCAGACGTGGTTCAAATGGCAGTAGATCAGTACGATCTGCCAAGGTTGCCAGATCTTCTAACTTGGGTCTCTACGCCATCCCAATTTACTAACTCTGGCTTTGACGGCTTGGCTATTGAAACCTCCATCTTAATGGAAAAGGGTTTGTCTGCATCTGTTGTGGCTACTATGGTGCAAGCCAGGAAGAAGATTTCGGCTGCTATCTATTATAGAGTATGGCGTGCTTACATTGACTGGTGTGAATCCAGGTCTCTTCCCTGCCGGGAATTCTTAATCTCCAGGGTGCTGGAGTTTTTACAACATGGTCTAGACTTAGGTCTTAAGCTTAGTACCTTGAAGGGCCAGGTTTCGGCCCTGTCTATCTTCTTTCAGAAGACCTTTGCCCAGCACCCTCTTATCAAGACCTTCTTTCAGGGGGTCACTCATGTGCGTCCTCCTCGGAAACCTATGGTTCCTGTTTGGGATCTGAACTTGGTGTTGTCGACCCTGCAGGGGGCTCCTTTTGAGCCTATTCATGAGGCCGCTCTCGCTGTGCTCACGCTCAAGGTTGTCTTCCCGGTAGCTATCACTTCGGTTAGACGTGTGTCTGAGTTGGCTGCTTTGTCTATTCAACCTCCCTACTTTGAGAGGCACCGGGATAAGGTGGTGTTTCGCTTCAAGCCAGACTTCCTGCCTAAGGTTGTGTCTGCATTTCATTTGAATCAAGATATTGTACTTCCTTCCTTGTGCCCTAATCCTAGTAACCCTAAGGAAAGGGTTTTGCATTCCTTGGATGTGTGTCAAGTCTTACCTGGTTACCACTCAGGCCTTTAGGAAGACGGATGCTCTCTTCGTTGTGCCTCATGGGCCTAGGAAGGGTTTGGCTCCCGCCAAGTCTACCATCAGTAAATGGATTCGTCGGCTGTGGTTCAAGCCTATACTACTAAGGGGAAGACTCCTCCCTTTCGTCTTACTGCTCATTCTACTAGAGCTGTTGGGGCTTCTTGGGCTTTTCAGCACCAGGCCTCTGTGGAGCAAGTTGGCAAGGACGCTACTTGGTCTTACGTTCATACCTTTACAAAGTTTTACAAGGTTGATGTTGGGGCCTCAGCTGACGCTGTGTTTGGCCGCAAGGTTTTGCAGGCGGCAGTAGTTTAAACTGCTTGCTGTTGCCTTCTGTTGGGGATCCCACCCTTCTTTACGGACACTGCTATTGGATGTCCCACATGTTATTACTATATCTGGAGCAGGACGTGCTGTATGCTTAGAATAATACAACTCTGTGAAGTACTCACCTGTAGAGCATACAGCACGTCCTGCTCCACCCCATCCTGTTTCACCTTGTTCTGGATCCCCTGTTTGGTGATTATCGTTGGTATTATTGCCAGTTTTGGGTGGTTGTTTTCTCCTGGCCTCTCTTTCTCACTGCTTTTCAATGCTGGGGATTTGTGGGAGGTCCCTCAGTATATGTAGGGCCGGGAGGAGCTTGTTTTCTACATGTCTGCAGTGCATGGTGGCGGAGGATTACCCACATGTTATTACTATATCTGGAGCAGGATGTGCTGTATGCATATAATATCAACTCTACAGGTAAGTACTTCACAGAGTTGTATTTTTTGTAGGTGGACAGTTGTTGAATGTTGTTTTTGATGCCCGTTTTGCTTTAATTAAACCAATTTATTATTCACAGTGATTCGAGCCGGAACAAAAGCCGCAGAAGGATTGACTGCGGAGGACCTGGCCAAAAGAGCCCGGGTAAGCAACAATAGCAGTTTAGCACTGTGAGATACATCTGGCGCTAAAAATATATCCAGGTAATTTATTGAAGAAATGACAATGTAATGTGTTTGCTGTATAGCACCAATAAAATGCAATGGCAGCTCCATAACTCCTTTAGACTGGTTTAGCTGCAGTGTTATTTATAGTTCTGGTGGGCATATGTTGTAGATAAATGTTTTATGTTTTTCATTTTCAGTTTGAAGAAATAAAACGTCAAAAGCTCAGGTCTCAGAACATTTTTGTCTCCAAAACTCGGCTGTGCGTTCACAATATTCCCAAATCCGTGGATGATAAGCAGTTGCGGCAGCTGTTTCTGTCTGCTGCAGGTGGAGGGCGTGCTGTTAAAATTAAAGAGGTGAGAAGTGGCGAGTTCTCCTGTTTTGTTTTTAAGACTCGATTTTCACAGAAAATATTTGTTAGGATGTTTGGTGTTTTTTTTTTTTATATATTTCATTTTGCTAATACTATGCAATTAAAAACAAAATCTTAAATTTAAGCAGTGTTCTCTCATTTCCCGATACTGCCATACAGGGGGCAGTTAATCTTGTGTAATGCACCTCACAGCTTGCTCAGTGCTGATAGCGCTACAGCCTTGAGGCAGCATTTGACTTGGGTAGCAGGAGGGCAGGTAAGTATGGAGCTAGGGGAAAAAAAGGAAAACCTACACTGTTGCATCCTCTGTCAGCCCCATCCACTGGCGACCAGTCTTACAGAGGATTCTGTTTTGTACTCTAGCTCTAAGCCACATAGGTCAAACTCAAGACCCATGGGCCGGATGTTGCCCTTCAAGCATTTTTATGTAGCCCTCTGATAGGCTGCGGTGCCTGGTCTTTCTAAGGGTGCCGACACCGGCAGAACACTTTTCCCTATATCCAGTCCAGTTCGTCCCAAGTGATGACATGTGGGTAGTTCGCCCCTAGGGGGCGCCGACTGCAAGTTTAAAGATGTAGCTCCTCCCGGCCCCCTATAAAGGCAGGTGTCCCTCTATCATTCTTCATTCCCCAGTTGTTCATCTTGCAGTCTTTGCTGCAGAAGATCGTTTGACACTCTCTCTCAGATAATGGCAGCAGAGCGGGGCCACCTAGCTCGTCAGCCGCTGCGGGCCCTATTTCCACGGATCCCTTCTGACCCACTTCTGCCTCCCAGCTTCTGGCTGCTACGGGATTGTGACGGTAGGGTGAACGCCAGGGTCTGAAGGGCGCTCGGCAGAGCACATGCTCTGGGCCGCAGACCCTACACGGAAGGGTAGCCGGCCACAGGCTTATGGTGAGCCTGAGGGGGGGGGAACCACTATATTCTGTTGGATTGTACCCTGCCTGCCCACAAGCTTTATTGGTTTTTGTGTGTTTTTTTACTGGTGTTGGTGTTTTCATTACTCGGCTCCTCACTGGCCCAGCATGGCCATATGTGGAGCACTCTGCCTCTACCTCCCTCAGCTGTGGGGTTGCTGCACCTTGCGGGGCCTCCGCTGTCTGTGACGGGGGGGGGGGGGGAGGAGATTCTCGCCGCTGGTGCAACGCTGTGAGCTAGGACACGGTGGGCCGCGTGCGTCTCCATGGCCATTTCTCTGCCTGAGCAGCGTTGGAAGGGGGCGGGTGTGTCTTCTCACGCGCCGTCGGAGTGGCGGAGCCTGTCGCCGACGCGCGCCTGCGTCATCACGTCCTGTCGGCCCTGCTCTCCCCTCGAGGATCTTCCAGAACTGGCCTGCGCGCGCTGCTGCTGGGGCCTGCTGGACGCTGCAGAGCCTGGCTTTTTCCTGCTGCTGGGGGATCATGCTCGTCATCGGAGGCTGCGCTGTCCCTCTGTTGGTGTTGAGTCCCTCTTTCTTTCTGTCTGTATATTATGACCAAGTGCATATTGATTATTCTGATCTTGGGCATTTCTCCCCCTCTCTGCGTAGGTCGTGAGGTTGAGGGTTGGGGTTCCTCCCGGTCCCCCCTTTTTATTAAGAGGGATCACCTTATAGGTTTGGGCCATTAGTGTCTTGTAACCTTACTGATTTTGACCATTTTTAATCACCATAATGGAGGCATCAGGGGATAGTGAGCTGGGGGCCCCATTTGAGCAGGAAAGGCTCTGCCCCTTGTGCAGTAGGAATCCTCTGGGTGAATTGAGCACTGTTTGTACCAATTGGCACCAGAGGCATTATTTTGGATCATGAATGGACGGGCGTCCCTGCCCCTAGTCCTGCGCTGTCTGCGGCCTCTCCGGAACCTCCGCTGCTGCACTCAGCCCCCAGTGAGGGGGGAGCCAGCATGGGGTCTCATGCTGACTTGGCGCATAGGCTGGCCAATCTCGAGAGACAGTTCTCGCGGACGGCTTCTAAGAAGGACACGAGTAAGAAACAACACCTCGAGACCGTTTACTCAGATGACGACGATCTCTTTGATGGTCTGGGCTCTGTGGAGGAAGATGAGTTGCCAGAGGATTCACGCTCCATGGTATTCTGCTGGCGATGACAGTATGTCTGGTTCTTCCTCGGATGAGGATGCATGGCTTCCTGGATGATATGGAGTGTTTGATACACTACACATTGTCCCTCCCAGAGCGGCTAAGAGGAAGCAGGGTGATTTGTTTAGGCCCGAAAGGCAAAGGCGGGTGTTCGCAGAGCAGGCCCATTTTTCAAACATGATTTTCAGGGAATGGGAAATGCCTAACAAGTTACCGTCGGTTCCTAAGGGCCTGGATAGACCGTATCCCTTCCCTAATGAGCTGGTTCGGCTATGGTCTTGCCCCCCCGTAGTGGATCCTCCCGTGTCGGGGTTGTCCAGCACTACGGTTATGCCGTCGCCTGATACTGCTTCCTTATGTGACCCTGCTGACAAGCGCATGGATCAGCTGGGTCGCCATGCGTTCACCTTTGCTGGTGCCCTCTTTCGCCCTGTGTGCGCCTCAGCGATTTGTCTCCCTAGCCATCAGAAAGAAGGTGAGACATCTTGTTGATAGAGCTAAGGCTCGCAAGCGGGCGGAGGAGTATAAAGAACTCAAAGCCTGCTTGGATTTCATTGGCTTTGTTACTACTGCCATGGACGATGTGGTCCGGCTCGGTGCCAGGTTTTCTGCCATGCTTGTGGCTCTCCGCCGCTCGCTCTGGCTGCGGTAATGGTCGGCTGATGCGGCTGCCAAGAAGTCGCATACGAGTATCCCCTTGTGGGGAACAGGCTGTTTGGGGAGCGCCTGGACCTTTTGGTCAAGGATGGTAGACTCCCTCAGAGATGGAAGCCTGCTCGGTCCTTTCGGAATCCCTCTGCCTATCGTTCCTTTCGAGGAGGAAGAGGCTCTTCATTTCCTGGTGCCCGCAGAGATACCTGGGGCAGAGGTAGGTCCCGCGGCCGGCCCAATCCCTCATGGGGAGCTAAGTCCAAGCCCCCTGCCAAGCCCTCTCAGGCATGAGGGGTCGCCCTCACGCTTCTGCTGCTCGCTCAGATCTGGAGGCGGCGTGTCTCGGACCAGTGAATTCAGGAGGTAGTGTCCTCCGGTTACAAGAAAGAGCTGGCAGCTAGGCCGGCCCACAAAATTCCTCTGTTCCCTGATATCCCGAGACCCACTAAAGGCCGAGGCCTTGAGCGGCTGTGCAACATCTGCTGTGGTTAGGTGTGATTTGCCCTGTACCTCAGCAGGAATAGGGTCAGGGTTTTCACTCCAACCTGTTAACTGTTCCCAAGAAGGATGGAACGTTAAGACCAATCCTGGACCTGAAGGGTCTCAACAGGTTTGTAAGAGTCAGGCATTTCCGCATGGAGACCTTACGGTCGGCGGTGAGACTGCTTCAGCCCGGCGACTTTGACCACGGTGGACATGAGGGATGCTTATCTGCACATTCCGATTTTCCAGGGGAATCAGAAGTTGCTGAGGTTTGCTCTGGAGGATCAGCATTATCAGTTTGTGGCACTTCCATTCGGGATATCCTCAGCCCCTCGTGTCTTCACCAAGCTGGCGGGCATCATGGCTATTTTGAGGAACCAGAGCATTCGTGTGCTGCCCTATCTGGACGACTTACTGATTGCAGCCCAGTCCCTTCAGCAGGCCGAGAGCGATACTCGGACGGTGTTGTCAACCCTGAAGACCTGCGGCTGGGTAATCAATTACCCAAAATCATTTATCACTCCCTCAACGGTGACATCCTTCCTGGGAATGACGATAGACACCGCTCACGTCAAGGTTTTTCTGCCACAGCAGAAGGTTTTGGGTCTCTAGACGCAAGTGCAGGCCTTGCTGTCTTGTCAGCGGCTGCCAATATACATCTGGGGATGAGATTGGTGGGCCTAATGGTGTCATGCTTCGAGGCAGTGCCCTTCGCCCAATTTCACATGAGACCTCTACAATTGAACCTGCTGGCCGGATGGAATCGGATGCAGGAATTTCTGGAACAAGAATTTTCGCTGTCCCCCCTGGCCAGGCAGTCCCTCCTGTGGTGGTTGGACTCCCGGGACCTGCTGGTGGGCAAGTCCTTTCTGACTCCCCATTTGGAGATAGTTACCATGGATGCCAGTCTGACAGGCTGGGGAGGCGTTTGGCAGACTCAGAAGATCCAGGGTCAGTGGGGTCCGCAGGAGAACCGCTTATCCATAAATCTCTTGGAGCTGAGAGGGATCCGGTTGGTGCTGCTTCGCTTGACTTCCAACTTAAGGGGTCGTGCGATCCAGGTACACTCAGACAATCAGACGGCTGTCGCCTACATCAATCACCAGGGCGGGACTCGGAGCAAGAGAGCCCTCAAGGAGGTGACCCAGATTCTGACTTGGGCAGAGGAGAATGTTCCCTGCATCTCGGCGGTCTACATTCCCGGGGTGGAAAACCTGAAGGCAGACTCCCTGAGCAGGAGCGCCTCGGGCCTGGGGGAATGGTCTCTCAACAGCAAGACCTTTCAGGCTCTGTCTCAGTTGGGGTCAACTGGACGTGGACCTGTTTGCGTCCAGACACAATCGCAAGCTTCCAAGGTTTGTCTCCCTCTCGAGATCCTCTGGCCATTGCAACAGACGCTCTGGCGATTCCTTGGACTGAGTTCAAATTTCTGTATGCATTCCCTCTGTTTACACTTCTGAGCAGAGTGCTCCGCAAAATAGCCCAGAAAGGGGTACCAACTATCCTCGTAGCTCCTCGCTGGCTGAGGAGTTGGTTTGCGGGCATAGTTCAGATGTCAGTAGATCGCTACATCATGCCCAGGGCTTCTCACACAGGGGCACCCCAATTTACGGACGCTGGCTTTGACGGCCTGGCTATTGAAACCTCAATCCTGACGGAAAAGGGGCTGTCAGCCACGGTTGTGCATACCATGATACAGGCACGGAAGAGGTCTTCTTCCATGATATACTACAGATTTTGGCACGCTTATATTGCTTGGTGCGAGACCAAGAGTCTCCCTTGCAAAAACTCCAGAATCCTAGAAATAGAAAATGTGTGGCAACACTGCTTCGACTTGGGTCCCTCAAGGGTCAGGTCTTGGCTTTAGCCATCTTTTTCCAGAGATCCATTGCCAACCACAGGTTCATTGTCACCCATGTCCGGCCACCGCGTAAGTCCGTATTACCGGTGTGGGACTTGAATTTAGTAGTTTCTGCTCTTCAGGGTCCTCCCTTCGAACCATTGTGCGATGCTGCATTGTCTATTTTGACTCTCAAAGTGGTCTTTTTGGTAGCGATCACCTTGGTGCGTTGTGTATCAGAGCTGCAGCGCTTTGTATGAAGCCTCCCTATTTTAGCGGCATAGGGATAAGGTGGTTTATCGCTTTAAACCTTTTTTGCCTAAGGTCGTTTTCTCCCTTTCACCTTAATGAGGAGGTTGTGTTACCTTCCTTGTGTCCAGCACCGGCTAATTCCAAAGAACGATTTGGATGTGGTCAGAGCCATAAAGTATTACCTGGCTGCGACTGAATCCTTCAGGAAATCGGATTTGCTCTTTGTCCTAACAGAGGGTTCTAGGAAAGGATTGCCACCAGCCAAGTCCACTCTCAGTAAGTGGATCAGACAGGCGGTGGTGCAAGCTTATTCTGCCAAGGGGAAGGAACCCTCTTTTCGGATCACAGCTCATTCTACCAGAGCTATTGGTGCCTCCTGGGCTTTTCAGCACCAGGCATCGGTTGAACAAGTTTGTAAGGCCGACACTTGGTCTTCTGTTCATACCTTTACAAAGTTTTACAAGGTGGATGTCAGGGCCTCAGCTGATGCGGTCTTTGGCCGAAAGGTGCTTCAGGCGCTAGTGAAATGAACTACATGCTGTTCCGCACTGGGGATCCCGGCCAAATGACTGCTTTTAGATGTCCCACATGTCCTCACTTGGGACGTCCTGAACTGCATATAGGGAAAAATACAATTCTGTGAAACTCACCTGTAGAATTGTTTTTGGATATATCCAGTCCAGATCGTCCCACCCCGCCCTTGTGTTCATTGTTTCCTGTTGCCTGTCATGGTGATTACCATTTTTTATTCGTTGGACTTTGTATTTCATCGATCTTGTTAGAGTACAAGATGAAGCTATGTGAAGTAACATGGTTTCTTTTGCCTCCCAGCCTGTCCTATTTTTTGTCTACTGCTTTTTAACCACTGGAGAATGATAGAGGGACACCTGCCTTTATAGGGGGCCGGGAGGAGCTACATCTTTGATCTTGCAGTTGGCGCCCCCTAGGGGCGAACTACCCACATGTCATCACTTGGGACGACTTGGACTGGATATATCCAAAAACAATTCTACAGGTGAGTTTCACAGAATTGTATTTTTGCACCTGAGTGTGGCACTACCAATGATCCGCCGGTACACTCCGCTCCACTGTGGAGTGCAGTTCTGCCTCTAAATTTACCCCTAGACCGGGTGTCTATAAAACCAGCTGGTGCGTACCTGCATAGTTGCACAGATACACAGAACATTTGCAGACACTAACTCTCACCACATAAGGGGGGCCCACCATAACCACCCAACTTACTGCCACAGCAGAGGGTGCTAAAGCTGCTGCAGGGGTTATTGCTAGCTATTGCCAGGTGGGGTGTGAAAAAAAAGATTAATTTTTCCATTTCATTTCATCAAAATAATTCAGCAGCTGCATCTTTTCCGGGCAAAATAATTCAGTGCATGTATCTAACCTGGGCAAAATACTAAAGTCTCTGCAACCATACATTTATATGTTTGTGTTAGCATTTTTTTCGCTTTATTATTTGCGACCCTTTTGAAGGCAACCAGAATGATAATGTGGCCCACAGTAAAAAAAAAAAAAAAAAAAAAAAAAGTTTGACACCCCTGCTCTAAAGTAAAAATCTCACTCCAGCCAGGCACATTCTTGCATTTAATGTCTAATCCAATTATTACAACCCAGACCCCAACTCCGCTCTGCCTCTGACCCTCTAATGTCCTCACCTTTGGTCACTTGCCCTCAATCCTGCCTCCCAGGATTTATCTAGTGTCTCCACTTTTTTGGAATGCTCTCACCCACTCAATTTGTCACTCTAACCTTCCAAGATGGTAATTCTCCGCAGGGCATATGTCGCAAAACTCCATACAGACCGCTTATGATGTTTTCCTCTGTCCCCACCCCTTAACCTTTAGACTGTAAGCTCCTATGGGCAGGATTCTCTCAATTCAATGCATTCACCTTTAAACTCTGTAGTAAATTGCAATAGTCTATATACTGTTTTACACTGTCTCTAATTACTACTTTGTACACTGCTGTGGAAGATGATGGCGCTATAGAAATAATCTGGTTCTATTGGATAAGGTGTATAAATCTATAATCTCTATCTCTCCGAGATGCTTTAATTAAAGTGGACCAGAACTCTGGATTTCATTATCTGAGCTTTGGTCCATCCCCTTGTGGCACCCCAGTGTTACCCCACTGTGTGAAACCCCACCATTTGCCTGGTGTTCCTACCTTTCCTGGAGCCTGCGGCGCAGCTCTCGTGCAATCGGCTTGCCTGGGTGCGCATATTAATGTGCGGTTGGAAAAGCTGAATGGAATCCTAGCCGCACAGCTCGAAAAGGATGCAAGTGACGCAGCTGCTGGCCATGCATGTGCCGTGGGCTCGAGGAAAGGTAAGAACATTGGGTTAAAAAAATCTGGGTTTTGGTCCACTTTAATTATATTTCTCTGCATCCTAGTCTGACATGGGTAGCTAACCGACTCTCTCATATTATACATTTGCAGAAAAAGGGAGGAACAGAGGCTTTTTGCCTGTTATTGACCTATTGCATTTTTATATACTAATAAAAGATGACTAAATGTATCCCTTGACCATGTGACCTCTACTGCAGTGTGGGTTTACTTCCTGGCTCTGGTGCATTTAGCAGGCCTTCTATGAAGGCATGCTGGAGAAAATGAGTCTTGTGTCACTTTATTTACTTGTTTTTTCAAAGCTGCAAATATTTCATTGTTATTCTCTTTTATCTTTATAGAGTCGTGTGATGCGAGATATGAAGGGCTTGGGTGGAAATCAAAAGGGCCAATCCCTGGGTTATGCATTTGTGGAGTTCAGTGAACATGAACACGCTCTAGCAGCCCTAAGACATGTCAACAATAATCCAGATCTCTTTGGACCAAAAAAGGTATGGGTTGGCATGCGTGGGACATGTGACATTAAAGCGGACCATCACCCTGAATAAGAGTCTATCTTATATGTTTCCCACACCCCGTACATACAGATTGCTCACATTAAAAATCATCCTACCTGCATCTACTGCATGTTATGAGCCTTCAAACATCCAAGATGGCGGCTCACAGAGCATCAGGCAGCCTGGGATTGCTGTCCTTTTCTTGACCCCAGCTCTGCTCTGTCTGTACAAAGCACAGCTATAACCCCACCCCCTGTACTTTATCCCGCTCTCCTCTCCTCAGTAAGTGTGATGCTTCTGAGGCAAGATGGCGGCGCCCATATCCTAGAGTCCTGAACAGAGTTGCAGCCCGGTGGGGGAAAGAATAAGTGACTAAAAACTTAAAATATATTAATTTTAGATGCTGGGGAATAGTTTTTTAGGGGTTTGGGCTTTTCATTAATGCTGAAGGTCCGGTTTAAGTAATCGGCTAAACTTTGATTATTTAATTTACATGTAAAATAATAGTCCACCTCATTGTACATGTGTATTCTAAGTATGTCACACACCCCGCTTCAGGTTACTAAATCATTAAACATGGGTTATACTCACCGCTAGGTGGCACTGTTTGCAGAGAAGTCCAGAAAACAACAAGCCCCTCCCGGTCTATACATACCTGGTACCTCCTAACAATTCCCCAGTGTTCTTCTCTGCAAGGTGGCGACAAGACAGAAGAAAGAAGTCTCCTGCTTGCAGGTAGCCGGGGTAACACCCCGCCCCCCCCCCCCATGGTCTATTTCTGCCCGGTTTCTTTTGTTCCTGATTAATTGGTAGCCTCCCAGCTTAGGCTGGCGGCCGGGCAAAGGTAGATGGCACTTAAAGTGCCTAGGAGATTAGCTTCTCCGCTCGTCCCCATATTTTGGGGCATAGCGGTATTCCGGCCGTGGAATATATATATATATTGGTTTTATATGTTCTATGCAGATTCTTATGTCTCTTCATTGCTATAGTTATCCAGGTGCTTATTGTGTACTTGGTTGACGGTTGTCTTTTGTTTTTCAGATCCCGGGATCCCACGCTGCAGGGCTCTCCCGGTCTTAGATACCTGGCTAGTTGGGGGGGCCATTGTTTTAATTGGGGTTTTTTTGTCTAAATTCCAATTTTTTTGAGATTATCTATTTAGTCAGTACTGAAGGGGCATCCCGGGTCGCTTTAGGCGTAAATCCCTGGTTACTGCATATACCATAATTTCACCATATGGAGGCTACCAAAGATACCGGAAATGGCTCTTCGGGGCAGTCCAGGCTCTGTGGGGGGGGGGTGGGACTCCGCTCCCAGGGGATGATGTCATTATATGTATTCCATGTGCACGGCGGAACATTGAGCGCCAGTCCGGCACCCCGGTGCCCGGTACGTCCTCGGCCGCACCATCTCCCTCCCCTCCTCGCCTGTTCCGGACCCCGTGTGACGTTGTCGTTGGGGGTGATTCGCAGTCCGAGGTTTGCGCCCGATTGGCCAGCCTCGAGAAGATGTTTTCTGCTGTGGTCGCTCAGAAGGCTCTGGCTAAGCGGAAACACCTGTCTCCGCCTCCGCCGGACTCAGATGAGGAGGTTATTGAGGACCTGGATTGGCCGGATCGGCCCCTTGAAGAGGGCAAGCTCGTTGAGGAATTAGAGGATCCCGAGGGCCAGCAGTTGCTGGGTGCTGAGGGTGACCAGTCTGAAGGGCCCGTCCTGGATACGCCTTCCATTCTGGCCCAAATGTTTGAGGTTTTGGATTTGGATCCGCCTGAAGCTGCTCCTCGGCCTAAGGGTCAGCTTTTTGGGGTGTCCAAGCCGCGCTTGGAGTTTCCCAGTCAACAGCATTTTGAGGACGTTGTCCTTAAGCAATGATGCTCCGGTTCTGGGACTATCTAACACGGCGGTTGTTCATATTCCTGACACGACTTCTCTCAAGGACGGCGAGGATCGCCGGATTGATCAGCTGGCCCGTCATGGGTTTGTCTGCGCGGGTTCAGTTCTGAGGCCCGTCTGTGCTTCGGCACTTTTGTTGATGGCGGTTAGGTCTATCGTCAGGGTTTTATGTACGGACCTTAATCCTACTTGTGCTGAGTTTCTGGCTCCTAAGCGTTGTGATTCCTTTTTGTCTTTCATTCTGGCCGCCCAGGATGATGCCATGTTGATGTCTGGCAGGGCTACGGCTCTGTTGGTTGCCATTCGCCGTTCAGTATGGTTGAGGCAGTGGACGGCTGACTTTAATTCCAAGAGATCGCTCACGGCTCTTCCCTTTCTGGGTCTGAGGCTTTTCGGTGAAAAGCTGGATTCTGTTGCTAAGGGAGGTAAGTTGCCTCAGCGCAAGAATTTTCGTCGTTCCTTTCGGGGGGCGGCCCACTTCAATTCCTCCTTTCGGGGAGCCAGAGCTGGCAGGGGTGCGGGCTTCTCGGCTTCCAGGGGTGCTAGCTGGAACAGGGGAAGAGGCTGTGGCCGTCCTTTTCACGTCTGGGGCGCCAAACCCAAGCCAGCTGCCAAGCCCGCTCAGCAATGAGGGGGCGCCCTCACCCTTACGGGTGGGGGGACGGTTGCGACTCTTCTCCCGGGTATGGGACCAGGAGGTCTCGGACAGGTGGATCCGGGAGGTGGTGTCGGCCGGCTACAAGCTGGAGTTCGAGTCCCGCCCTCCTCTAAGGTTTTTCAGGTCCCGTGTCCCTCCAGATCCCTTGGCCGCACAGGGGCTCCTGGCGGCGGTAAGGAATCTTCTAGAGTTGGCAGTCATCTGTCCGGTCCCGCCTTCGGAGGTGGGGCGCGGGTATTATTCCAATCTCTTCATTGTTCCCAAAAAGGATGGGTTGTTCCGTCCCATCCTGGACTTGAAGTTTCTCAATCGGTTTATTCGTCCTCTGAAGTTTCGCATGGAAACCCTTTGGTCTGCGATCGCTTCGCTTCGGCAGGGGGACTTCATGACGTCCATAGACATCAAGGATGCATATCTTCACATTCCGATTTTTCCGGCCCATCAGAGGTTCCTTCGCTTTGTGGTGGAGGACCGGCATTTCCAGTTTGTAGCTCTCCCGTTCGGCCTCTCCTCGGCTCCGAGAGTGTTCACCAAGGTGTTGGCGGGCGTTATGGCCCTGCTCAGAGTTCAGAGGATTCGGATTGTGCCCTACCTGGACGATCTTCTCATCATGGCGCCTTCCTTCAGTCAAGCGGAAGGGGACACCAACACGGTGGTGTCTATGCTGGAGAGGTTCGGCTGGGTGATCAACTACTCCAAGTCCTCTCTGGTTCCGGCCAGGGTGGTGACTTTTCTGGGAATGTCCTTGGACTCTTACCAGCACAGAGTTTTTCTTCCTTAGGCCAAGGTTCTTTTGATTCAGGAGTTGGCTCAGCTTCTTCTTTCCAATCATCGCCCGTCCATCCGTCTAGGGATGAGACTGGTGGGGCTGATGGTAGCTTCATTCGAGGCAGTTCCCTTTGCGCAATTTCACACGCGGACGCTTCATCTGTTTGCTTCTTGGGACCGGCGACCGGGATCGTTGAATCGGTCCTTCTGGATGTCCCCCCGGGTTCGGCAGTCTCTACGGTGGTGGATGGTTTCGGACAATCTCTCGAAGGGCAGGTCATTTCTGACCCCGCTTTGGGAAACTGTCACCACGGACGCCAGTTTGTCAGGATGGGGGGGGTTTTGGAAGGATCTTCGGTTCCAGGGCCGGTGGGGTCCTCAGGAGGCTCACTTACCCATCAATGTTCTGGAGCTGAGAGCCATCAGGTTGGTTCTGTCTCACTTGACGCAGCATTTACAGGGTCTGCCGGTTCAGGTTTGATCGGACAATCGGACAGCGGTTGCTTACATCAATCACCAAGGTGGGACTCGCAGTCTGGGTGCCCACAGAGAGGTGTCTCTGATCCTAGTTTGGGCGGAGACTCATGTTCCTTGCATATCGGCAGTGTACATTCCGGGAGTGGAAAACATGGAGGCGGACTTTCTGAGCCGGTGTTCGTCCCGCCGGGGGGAGTGGTCTCTCCATCCCCAGGTGTTTCGGTCGCTTTGTCTCCGGTGGGGGACGCCAGAGGTGGATCTGTTTGCCTCTCGTCACAATCACAAGCTTCCGACATTCGTGTCGCTATCCCAGGACCCTCTGGCTCTGGCGGCGGATGTCATGGCTCTGAGCTGGAGGGACCTGGGGTTTCTTTATCTGTTTCCTCCGATTCCCATGCTAGGCAGGGTGCTGCGAAAGTTGGTTCTGGAAGGAGTTCCCGACATTCTCGTGGCTCCAAGGTGGCCAAGGCGGGTGTGGTTCGCAGACATCGTTCGTCTGGCGGTGGATCAGTTCGATCTGCCTCTTCGGCCGGATCTTCTCACTCAGGGTCAACTGTGTTACCCCAGTTTACAAACGCTGGCTTTGACGGCTTGGCTGCTGAAACCTCCATCTTAAAGGAGGAGGGTCTTTCGGATTCGGTCATTCGGACTCTTATCAGTGCCAGGAAGAGATCCTCTTCTTCCATCTATTATAGGGCTTGGAGATCTTATATTGATTGGTGTGAGGCTAGATCTTTGCCCTGCCGGGTCTTTTCTATCTCTAGGATTTTGGAATTTCTTCAATCTGGGCTGGACTCTGGTCTGCAGCTTAGTACTTTGAAGGGGCAGGTTTCTGCTTTGTCTATCTTTTTTCAGAGGTCTTTTGCTCTCCATTCTTTGGTCAAGACTTTTTTCCAGTGGGTTTTGCATCTGCGGCCTCCTAGAAAGCCTTTGCTCCCTGTTTGGGATTTGAATTTGGTCCTTTCTGCTCTTCAGGCTCCTCCTTTTGAGCCTTTGCAGGATATTGCTCTATCTATGTTGACTCAGAAGGTTGTCTTTTTGGTGGCCATCACTTCGGTTCGGCGTGTTTCGGAGTTTGCAGCCTTGTCTATTCAGGCTCCTTATTTTGAGAAACATCAGGACAAAGTGGTTTTTCGTTTCAAGCAAGACTTTCTCCCTAAAGTGGTCTCTGCTTTTCATCTGAATCAGGACATTGTTCTTCCCTCCTTGTGTCCTAGGCCTGGGAATGACAAGGAGAGGGCGTTGCATTGTTTGTATGTGGTACGTTGTGTCAAGTACTTTCGTAAGACTGATGCCTTTTTCGTGGTGCCCTGTGGGTCTAGGAAGGGTTTGGCTCCGGCTAAGTCTTCCATTAGCAAATGGATTAGTCAGGCGATTGTTGGAGCCTACTCTGCCAAGGGGAAGGATCCCCCTTTTCGTGTTACTGCTCATTCTACTCGTGCGGTTGGAGCGTCCTAGGCTTTTCAGCACCAGGCTTCTGTTGATCAAGTTTGTAAGGCTGCTACTTGGTCTTCGGTTCACACTTTTTCCAAGTTTTACAAGGTTGATGTGCAGGCCTCAGCGGATGCTGTTTTTGGCCGCAAGGTTCTGCAGGCTGCAGTGGTTTGAGTTTCTGCATTATTGCCTGGTTGGATACCCGCCCTTTTTTGGACACTGCTGTTGGATGTCCCATGTTTAATGATTTAGTAACCTGAAGCGGGGTGTGTGACATACTTAGAATAATACCATTTTGTGATTACTCACCTGTAAAATGGGTATTATAAGTATGTCACACACCCCGCTTCACCCACCCTTTTTGGTATCCTGGTTCTTTATATGGTGAAGCTTTTTAGTTACAATTGAGGGTTACCGTTGTTTTTTTCCTGGTACCTTGTCTTATTGCTGTTTGAATTACTGGGGAATTGTTAGGAGGTACCAGGTATGTATAGACCGGGAGGGGCTTGTTGTTTTCTGGACTTCTCTGCAAACAGTGCCACCTAGCGGTGAGTATAACCCATGTTTAATGATTTAGTAACCTGAAGCGGGGTGTGTGACATACTTATAATACCCATTTTACAGGCGAGTAATCACAAAATGGTATTTTTCTTTATTAAGTTCCTTTTACAGGTTTTTTCTTTTTATATATAATTTTTGTATTCTTAGTCTGAATGGAGATAACGTATAACAAGAATTGTAACTGAGGTTTACTGTGTATAAGACAATAAAACTCTTGAATTTGCCATCTAATACCCTGCCCCAGAATAACGACCAGTGGTCACTAACATTTAGTAAGCCATACGAGTCTTATTGACACAGCTTGCCTATGTTATACATCACAGGGCAACATACCACATGTATTAGGGTTAGCAGCCAAGAAGAAGCCACTGTTATAGAAGATAACGGTAGTTTCTAATTTCACCTTTCAAATGTATCACTTAACTCAGCTACTACCCTGTTTCCCCGAAAATAAGACATCCTCCGAAAATAAGGCCTAGTGCCTGGTTTCGGAGGATATCATTATATAAGTCATCCCCCGAAAATAATTCCTACCCGAAAATAAATCCTCCCCCGAAAATAGGGCCTCACCGTTGGTACAGTTCCGTCCACGAAATGTTGCAGAAGGATCCGGAGCTTCTACCGTAGAGACCGTTGAGGCGGTGGCGCCTCGCAGCTCACTGATTGGCTGCAGCGCTGTGGAGCAACGTGAGACTTCGGCCGGGTATTTGTTGAGGGACGGTGCGCAGGGGGATGTCAGAGAGCCCGCGCGAACCTGAGGAAAAGCTGCCGCCGCCTGCTTCCTGTGACCGCGCCGCTGAGTGTGCCCCAGCGAGACCTGGACCGAGACAATACGGTACCGGTAAGCAGGCCCGGATTAACGTAGGGGCGGACGGAGCTGCCGCTCCAGGCCCCTACGTTAAAACAGGCCCAGCAGTCTGCAAACACGGCCCGCATAGGCCGCCCGGCGGCTGCCGTGCGGGTCCCGTGAGACTCTCACAGGCTATAGCAGGCATACTCAACTGAGCAGCCTGATGCTCTGTGCAGCCTGGTATTGTAACCACTAGGGGGGGTAATGACGGGGCACGTAAGGGGGGAGCTCCAGGGAGGTGGAGGAGACGCACGCTGCCTGTCTTCTGTCAAGACATCCCCCGAAAATAAGGCCAAGTGCCTTTTTCCGGGGAAAAATTAATATAAGACAGTGTCTTATTTTCGGGGAAACAGGGTAGTACAAATGGATTCATTAGGATAAAGAGGGTGTCCTCATAAGCTCTACTTTCAGTCTAAAATCAATGATTTGTTTACTAATGAATTGGAAGCTGAAGGCTTTTGCTTTCATACTCTTCTGTTTTTTCATACTTATTGAAGATAAGGATAGCGTCCACTTTCTCTTTAAAATTGAATTAGGTATATGAGGGGAAATGATGGCAATATCGTCAGGTGAATCATGGGCATATTAATGGGCTTTCATTTAAACTAGGACAATGCCCATTTTGTACAAAGCCGATTTGCTAATGCTCTGCTACCCATTAACCCTGTTAAAACCAATAAATCCTCCCGTTCTCCCCGGCAGAATTGAGCACTGCTATTTGCTGCCAAGGCCACATTGTTTGGGGGAGGCATGTGTCCCGGGTGCAGCAGGTTGGCCAAAGGGGGGGTCTGAGCACAGATGGGTGATGCTATTCCGAATCTTTGCCCTGGGCGCCAGAAGGTGTAGCTACTCCTCTGCATTGGAACAAAAACACAGGGATATATAACCACCCTGATAATAATCAGGTGCAATGTGCCAATAATAGGTTATCCAAAAATGTGCAAATTCAAGCATATATGTGCAATGTGGCCCCAGAAACCACAATAAAGGAAACCCCAGGCGTCAAAGCCCCAACAATTCACAAAACCATCACATTAAATTCATGTTTGTATTTCTTTAAAAATACACTAACAACATATAATTAAAATATCATTTTCCACATAGGGGATTTACCAGCCAAAAGTGTGTGTACAAAGTTCATCATGAGCTATCAAAAAAGTGATATATAAAGTGCAAGTGCTACCCAGCTAGCTAATATTTCAAAGTGTCCGTGCCTTAAAGTGCTAACTGCAAAATACAGAAAGAGAAAACAAACAGTCTAAGTGTGCTCAGTCAGGGCAGTATGAAAGAATATCACCATCATAAAGGCTGGAAACAAGTCCCTGAAATAGTACCATTGATTGACCTAAATGCAACCTTAATTCTATTGCAATTTGTTCATATTAATATGCAGCGTTTCGATCTATCTGGCCACTTCATTAACATGCAACACTAATGGGATTAAATGCTCCTGAATGGAAAATATATGCTTAGCATTGGCATTAACCTCTCTGCTATGTTTGGCAAACCCTGGGCTTATGTGGTATTGTCTCAGCAAACTCTGTATAAATTGTGGTGATTAGTTTTTGCTCAGCTTAATCAAAACTGCTCGTTAAATTATAAATTGCTCCAGACTTTAATTGGTTTACAAAGTCAGAAGTGTTCAAATAAAATATCACCCTTCTACCCAGTGCAAAGCATTATCTGCTTGTCAACCTTGTGAATATTTTCAGTTTCCTTCTGCTCTACCATAGGGGTAATTGAACCTATACCTCTAGCATCATTTTTTTTTCTCTAAACAATTCCCTCAATATATAGACAGCCTTTCATATACGGTTTACTTTATTCCAGAGACCTATTGTGGAATTTTCTCTTGAGGACTTAAATAAAATAAAACTAAAGGAGAGGAGGGCACAGCGCAGTCTGGTAAGGAGAAATGTAGAATGGTTTGCTTTGTATTGTCTAACAATTTTACTTGGCAAATGTACAATTGAGCATTGGTTGGTGATAAACTTTTGTACTTGCAGGAGGTACTTAGGCAAAAACAAGCCAAGGCACAAGCTGCAGGCATCCCCCAGACACAGTCAGCTCAAAGTAATTTGAAAAAGAAGCAGACAAAAGGCGGTAACAAGTCTCAGCTTGTTGCAGGGGCAAAAAAAGAGCTGAAACAGAAGGTAAATGCTGAAAATGGTAAAGGCAAACCTGCGGATGCCGTATCTGATAAGAGACCAATAAATAATGCACAGAAAACAGACTTGTCAAAAAAAGCCATCAAAAGAAAACAAGAACCATCTAATACTGATAACTTGTTACTGGAAGAAAAGCAGGAGGGAAAAAATGAGTCTTTACGACCTGCGATGTGGTCTGGTTTCCAAACCAAGGAAGAACATGAGCAAGAAGAGCTTGCAAATGGAAAGAAACGCAGGAAGGTTTTAAATATGCCGTCCCATTCAGGGCCAAAAATAAGGTATGGCAATTATTTGAGTTGAGTCTTGAGTTGAGTCTTGAGTTGAGTCTTGAGTTGAGTCTTGAGTTGAGTCTTGAGTTGAGTCTTGAGTTGAGTCTTGAGTTGAGTCTTGAGTTGAGTCTTGAGTTGAGTCTTGAGTTGAGTCTTGAGTTGAGTCTTGAGTTGAGTCTTGAGTTGAGTCTTGAGTTGAGTCTTGAGTTGAGTCTTGAGTTGAGTCTTTCTCATGGCCAAACACTAACCCTCCCTTTTAGCCAAAGACAGACTTTAGGTCTACAAGAGTGTGAACCCCATTTGCACTACTTTAGTGACTGCTACCGGCTTAGGAGGTATTATGGTTCCTTACACTGACTCTGCTCTATGTCGCTATTTTTATATATATATATATATATATATATAATATATATACATATATATATATATAATATATAATAAATATATATATATATATATATATATATATATATATATATATATATATATATATATAAAAATATATATATATATATATATATAAAAATATATATATATATATAAATTATAAATATTATCCTATACATTTCAGTGTTTCTACTGGGTCTAATTTGTATGCTCATTGCTTGGCCAGGGTGGCTGCTTTCCTACTAGAGAACTCCTTTGTGCTGATTTTCTGCTGAACTCTTGCATTATAAATCATTGTTTTTTGGCCATATTCCTCAGGGCCCGTGACAAGGGTAAAGTTCAGCAACTTCAAATGAAAAAACCCAAACTAGAAAGGCCGAGCAGGAAACAGCAAAAGATGGCTGCAACTGTGACAAAGGTATGAAAACATGTGTTTGCTTTCTGTAGTTGTCCACTTTGACCTGCGCTAGTGAGATGCCCTACTCTGGCCTGCAGTAGCAAGATCCAACCTGCACTGTTGAGTTCTGCCGCATGCTGTACAAGAAGAAAACGGGCAACTGACGAAGTTCAGAAATACACCCATTCCCTCTCCTCTTGTCATTTAGTTTTTGTAGATGTTTAGGAAAGAAGGGAGAGGGGGGACATGATTGAGACCTTTAAATATGTGAAAGGATTGAATAAGGTTCAGGAGGGAAGTGTTTTTAAGAAGAAGCTTAATGATAGAACAAGGGGGCACAACCTGAAGCTAGTCGGGGGGAAGATCAGGAGCAATGTTAGAAAATATTATTTTACAGAAAGAGTAGTAGATGCTTGGAACAAACTTCCAGCAGAAATTGTTGAAAAATCAACAGTCACTGAATTTAAACATGCCTGGGATAAGCACACATCTATCCTAAGATAAAGAGTACACACAGTATACACATAAGGGCAGACTAGATGGACCGTATGGTCTCCTTCTGCCGTCAACCTTCTATGTTTCTATGTTTTCTATGTTTAATATTAGACCAATTCTAGCATTCTGTTTTTTTTTTTTTGTATTGTGTGAGCAGTTCATGGAGTGGGTGAACGCTAGAAAGTGTTTTTTTTTTTTATATATAGGGGAAGAAGATGGCGCTTTATAAATAAACATTTGATTATTTTAGTGTATATAACTGTGGAGATCTAGCAAAATTGTGTCATCTGTTTAACTCTATTTACATGGTATTTTTTTTTTTTTGCCTTCCACAGATGCCTGCTAAAAAGAAACAGCCACATCGGAGCCAAGCAGAGGCTCGATTCAATCAGCTGGTGGAACAGTATAAACGTAAAATCATGGGGAAGACTAATGCAGCCACCCCTGCAAAAAGAAGCAAGTGGTTTGATGACTGAAAACAGTAGTAGAGCTGCTAATGGACTCCTCTTGCATTTAAATGATTCATCTAGTTCTGATTGAGCAATAACATCTTAGGACTGTCTAACCGGCCAGGTTTTCAGACCCCAGTGACGGCAAGAAGAAAAGCTGTATCAAGACCAACATGAACAGCAGCTGGTAGCCACAAGAACATTTAGGTTAATGTATATAAACGAGAAGTGTTTTATTTCTATTGTTTTAAACTCTTTAAGGCTCTGTTCACACCTGTCCATTGCGTTTTGTAAGTATGACAGAGGTGTGTTGTATCAAAACAAAATGCTGTGCTTGTGATGCATTGGCAATGCGTTTGCTCTGCATTTTTGAAAAGAACAACCAAAGTAAACGGTAAATTCTATGGCAACTATGTTATACGTGCATTTCCAAGGCCGCCTATTGCACGGTTACTATGTTGCACCAAAAAGGGTCTGCAAAACTTTTTTGATATGTTGTGCAACGCAGCACAGATGTGTTGCAATATGCTATCTAGAATTATGTGCTTTGTTTTACCTGCATTGTAACTGTGTTGCAGCAATGCAGAGAGAGCACAGGGGTGTGAACAGGGCCTAACTGACTGCAGTGATCTTATAACATTTAGCAGTTTTTATAAATATCTTAAAGCTGAGCTGTGGTTAAAGCGGACCTTCACTCTGAATATATCTTATATGTTTCCCACACCCTGTACATACAGATTGGCCACATTAAAAATCATCCTACCTGCATCTACTGCATGTTATGAGCCTTTAAACATCCAAGATGGCGGCTTATGGAAGCCGCCATCTTATCAGGCTGCCTGCAAACAGGAAGTGCCTCCTGACTGTGCTGCTCTGCATTCTGGGACTGCTGACCATTACCTGACCCCAGCTCTGCTCTGTCTGAGCAAAGCACAGCTATAACCCGCCCCCCTGTACCTTATCCCACTCTCCTCTCTACAGTAAGTGTGATGCTTCTGATTCAAGATGGCGGCGCCCGTATCCTAAATTCCTGAACAGAGTTGCATCCCAGTGGTGGAAAGAATAATAAGTTAGTGACTAAAAACGTAAAATATATTAATTTTAGATGCTGGGGAACCTTTTTTTTAAGAGTTTGGGCTTTTCATTAAATCACGCTGAAGGTCTGGTTTAAGTGGTGCTGCATCCTGGGTGAGGTATGGTGATTTTTATTTAAGTAACCCCCCTGCCCTGCCTCAGTGCCAAGGGGGAGGGCTGACTTTAGAGTTGGGACATCTGCCTGAACTGTCCCTTTAACCTATGCAGATGTTGTGGATACAGTAGCTGCGCTCCTGAGTTACATGGGAGAAGCAATCTTGCTACACACCTGACATGATCATGAGGCGCGATCTGTGGCAGCAGCAATTCACACCAAACTTGGAGAGATATATGCCTCAAACAGGGGAAGCTTGTCTTATTATTCCTCACACATATACACTGAATAAATAGCTACTGGAGGAATTGTGTAAGGGGGGAAGCTTACATTTGTCTATGATATGTGAATCATGCAGCAGCTGCAGAGCATTCAGACAGTATAATTCATTTATTTAGCATGTATCTAGGTGCTCTCTGCTCTGAGCAGAGCAATGATGAGTCAATACAGCTGATGGCCTTCTACTTCTGGCTAGAAATGAGGGATGATTGCACAGTGATTTAAGGCAATTGTTTGAAAGCGGGACTATCATGTGTAAATCGAGATGGCAGCCCCCAAGAACACATAATCTGTATCCTATTCAACATCTGCATCGGGTTAAGCCCTACCAAATGGCTTACATCACTGATTGCAAGAGGGAAGCCTTTATTTTTGTAAATGTGTGTTTTCAAGTTTGACTGTTTGAAGTTGGAGGCAATTAAGGGGCTGCAAGCGCTACAGAAGACAGAATATATAGAGAAAATGTTTTTATTACTGCGCTTAAAGTGGACCTTCACCCTGAATAAGAGCATATCTTACGTTTCCCACACCCTGTACACACAGATTGCCCACATTAAAAATCATCCTACCTGCATCCACAGCATGTTATGAGACTTCAAACATCCAAGATGGTGGCTCATGGAGTCTCAGGCTGCCTGCAGACAGGAAGTGTCTTCTGACTGTACCGCTCTGCATCCTGGGATTGCTGTCCTTTCCCTGACCCCCAGCTCTGCTCTGTTTGTGCAAAGCACAGCTATAACTTTGCCCCCTCCTCCTCAGTATGTGTGATGCTTCTGAGTCAAGATGGTGGTGCCCATATACTGGAGTTGCAGCTTAGTGGGGGAATAAATAAGTGACTAAAAACTCAAAATATATTAATTTTAGATGCTGGGGATAGTTTTTTTTAGGGTTTGGACTTTTCATTAAATGATGCTGAAGATCCGGTTTAATCAAATGTCCAGGGGGACAGACGGCATAAAGGGTTTAAACTGTGGCCAATTTAAATTTTAGTGTATTGGTTAGTACATGTCTACATTTCAGCTGATGTGTGCAGCATCCCCAGTTTCCTTTTAGACAAAGGATGTCTCCTGCCTCCAGCCTTCTCTGAATGGCTGGGCACGGGAGCGTGTCTTAGCCCAGAGTTGATGCGGATGTGGCTAGCGCATGGTTTACATTGCTGTAGTAACAACTTTTTTTTAAAGTTTTTGTAATTGTGTCAAAATGATGCCCTCAAGGTGCTGAGCTGATCTAGTATTTTTATATTCTTGTGTTACAAAATACGTGTATTTATGAAATCAGCTTTGGCTTCCTCCAATCTGTTGAAGAGGACCAATCCTCTTTGGAAATATTACAAGCCCTCGACCCTGACACAAACTCCCAACAACAGCGGCAGACAGAAACTGACCCCACTACGTCCAGCCCTCCATACCCAATGCTGTTTAGGAATCCCTCTACGTATTTCCCTCCCCTACAAAGCAATGTCAGTATTAAAACATTTGTGAATTTGGTGACATATGATATAGAAGAATTAGAGATAAAGGGACATGGACCAAAGAATTTTACGGCACCCAACAATTAGAATCTAACACTGATGTAATTATAAAACCAGCAGACAAAGGGGAACACTAATAATGACAAAACACCAATATTAAAAAAATGTCTGAGGATATTAAACAATGATTGGTATCCCAAAGTGCCCCTGTCACAAGATCAGTAGGAATACTACACCCTCATTGATCAGGCACCAACAAAATAAGTAATCTATAAAAACCAGCAGAAAATAACCAAACAAATCACACAAACCTTCTATGCGTTACCAAACAAACACAAATCTCCAACAGCCCCCCCCCCAGGAAGACCCATAGTATCTGCAAAAGGCTCACTTACAAGCACAGCCAGCCATATGGGCAAGCTTTTCCCTCTTACAATAAGACCATGCCCCACCTTCTGCAAATACTCAAAGGATTAACACTGTCTATTGTGTGACAATTCTAGTCACACTTGATGTAGAAGCCTTCTACTCAAGTATCCCACATACATTAGGCCTCAAAGCAGTAAAATTATTATTCTAAGTGTGCCATACATTCCACTTCAAATCTTCATGACATGTGGGTAATCTCCAGTAGAGGGCGAACTTCTGCAGAGATGAATATGCAAAAAAGAAAGCCCCTCCCAGTCCATATATACCTGGGACCTCCCACCAATTTACCAGTTCCTTCTCTGCAGGGAAGGCGACAAGACAGAAGATAAAGACTTTTTACTTGCAGGTGTCCCTATTGCTGCCAGGACCCTTTCTAAATTGTCCCTATTTGAGCCTCCCAGCTTAGGCTGCGGGTCCTGGTGAGGGTAGGTAGCACCCTATGGGTGCAGAAGCAGCTTTGCCCCACCGTGAGACCTCATTCTGGTGTAGGCGGTTACCCAGGTTTTGGTGATCCTGGTGTGGGATGCCCCGTCCCTCCATGCCTGTGGCCGGATTCTGGCCGGATTCCCCCCCCCTTCCGGGTCCCTTCCCTCTGGGGGGGGGCTGGCTGGCCGTCATCCTCGCCCCCCCCCCCTTTTTTGGCATATTTGTATATACATTTATATGTGAATGTGTGTTGGTGTTACTACTGTTAGTGTGGGTGTGTGAGTTTGTGTGGTTCACAGTGGAAGTTTTCCCTTGATGAATGGGTGCATTTACGTTGGCCTAGCCTGCTGGTTTTTTTTCCTCTCAGCCTGGGGAGCTTCTCTCAGTGTTTAGAAAGGGGGGTGGGGCCGGGCGCCCGGCGTGGCTGCGGTAGCCCCGCCCCCTCGTCCGGCGCATTTTCTGTGGGGTCTCCCTCTGGCCAGATCCGCGCTGCTGGGAGGGGGGTAGGGCCTGGAGAGTGCGCCTTCGGCGCTGGCCCGCCCCCCTTCTCTTCCTGCTTCTCCTCAGAGACTGGGGCCATCTTGCTGCATTGCTGCTGCCGCCGATTCTGGGGGACGGTAAGGGCCTGGTGGCCACTGCCTTAGCTATTTGGGGGCCCCTTTCTGGCGGGGGGGGCCCCCTTCGGTGCAGGCTTATGTCCTTGAATGATCATGCTTGTTTTGTCAATTATGTATTTTGAGATATATATAATATATATAATGTTTACGCTGTAAAGTAACTGATATGCCTGGTTGTGTGTTGTAGATTGCTTCATAATTGTGCATATTAAGGGGTTCCTCCTGGTCCTGGGGTCCCTAGTGTAAAATTGATCACCTTAAATCCTCCCACTGGGATTTTTAAGGGGCATCCCGGGTTGCTTTTGCTTAAATTCCATAAGGTCTTGCTACTGACCACAAAAATCACCATATGGAGGCTCCACAGGATACTAGGCTCGGGCTCCCTCTGGGACAATCCCGGCCATGTGTGGGGTGTGGGGTATCCCTTACGGGGGAGAATGTGCTGATCTGTATACCATGTGCACAAAAGGCCATGACGCGGCAGTTGGGTACCCAGCCTTCTGGGTCGGCTCCTCCCGCTTCATCGCCTTCCCCTCCCCGCCTTATCCGTACCCCAAGTGACATTGGTGTCAGCGGGGAGTCGCACTCTGATGTTTGTGCTAGGTTGGCCAGCATCGAGAAATTTATTGCTAGCACGGTGGACAAGAAGGCTAGGCTAAAAAGACATTTGTCGTCGGCCCAGCCTTTGGGGGATGTTGACGATGATTCCATTGATTTGTCGGATTATTCCCCGTTAGAGGAGGGGGAATTGTATGAGGAAACAGAGGCTGATTATGTACAGTCTGGGGATGCTGATGTCGGGCAGGCGCTGGGGGATGCCGTAGATACGGCCACTGATTTGTCACATCTATTGGAGGTTTTGGATATTGACCCACCTGAGGCGCCTCCTCTCAAGTAGGGGGAATTTTTTGGGGTCCGCAAGCCCCGTCTGGAATTCCCTACCCAGGGTCACTTTGATGCGCTGATCCTTAGAGAATGAGAGAGGCCCAGTCGGCTTCCTGGTGCTCCTCAGGGATGGGATAAGAAGTATCCTTTCCCGGTGGAGGCGGTTAAGTGCTGGTCTTCTCCTCCAGAGGTCGATGCGCCAGTTTTAGGTTTGACCAACTCTTCTGTGCTGAACACCCCTGACGCCACTTCCCTTAAGGATGGTGAGGATAAGCGCCTTGATCAGATGGCATGTCACGCATTTGCCAGCGTGGGCTCGGCCCTCCGGCCTGTTTGTGCATCTGCCCTAGTGTCGCTTGCTACCAGGTCTCTTATCAGGGACTGGCTGAATGACGCTCAGTTTGATCCTGCTAGCGCTGAGTTCGCTACCCTTAAGAGATGTGAATTGTTCATGGATTTTGTCTTGGCTGCTATGGAAGATTCTATTGTCATGTGTAGTAGGACTTCAGCCTTACTGGTGGCTATGCGCAGATCGGTCTGGACGGCGGACTTTGGGGCCAAGAAGTCGCTTATAGCTCTTCCCTCTTTGGGTACGCGGCTGTTTGGAGATAAATTGGATGCTGTTGCTAAAGGAGGTAAGTTACCTCAGCGGAAGAAACAGCGCCGTCCCTTTCGGGGGGCTGGCTCATTCACTCCTTCCTTTCGAGGGGCCAGAGCGGCTAGGGGTTTGGCCTTCTCGGGTGTCAGGGGCTCGTCCTGGAACAGGGACAGAGGTCGTGCACGTCCCGCGGCTGCCTGGGGTCCCAAGCCTGCCGTTAAACCGGCTCAGCAATGAAGGAGCGCCCTCACCCGCAAGGGTGTGGGGACGGCTGCGGCTCTTCTTTCAGGTCTGGGCCCGGGAGGTCACGGACAATTGGATCTTGGAAGTGGTCTCCTCCGGGTACAAACTGGAGTTCGAGTACTGGCCGCCTCCAAGATTCGTAAGGTCCCGGGTGCCCTCGGACCCTCAGGCTACACAGGGGCTCCTGTTGGCAGTGAAAAACCTTCTGGACATGGGAGTTATATGCCCGGTGCCTCCGTCGGAGAGAGGCAGGGGGTACTACTCCAACATTTTCACGGTTCCCAAAAAGGAGGGTTCGTTGAGACCCATTCTAGATTTCAAGGTCCTCAACAGGTTTATCAGAGCCAAGAAGTTCCGTCTGGAGACTCTGCGCTCGGCCATCAATTCCCTTCGCCAAGGGGATTTTATGACATCCATAGACATCAAGGATGCATATATGCATGTTCCAATCTTTCCAGCGCATCAGAGATTCCTCAGGTTTGTAGTGGAGGATCAACATTTTCAGTTTGTGGCCCTTCCCTTCGGACTGACCTCGGCTCCAAGGGTCTTCACCAAGGTCCTGGCGGGTGTCATGGCCCTGCTCAGAGGTCAGGGCATTCGCATTGTACCTTATCTGGACAATCTTTTGATCTCAGCTTCTTCCCTCCGTCAGGCGGAGCTGGACACCCACCAGGTGGAGAGGTTAGGGTGGGTGATCAACCGCCCCAAGTCCTCTCTCTCCCCATCACGAGTGATTTAATTCCTGGGCATGAATCTGGATACCATTCAGGCCAGAGTGTTTCTACCCCAGACCAAGGTGCAGGGAATTCTGGATCTGATCCGCTTTCTTCTGGCCAGTCCTTGTCCCTCTAACAGACAGGGGATGAAACTGGTGGGCTTGATGGTGTCCTCCTTCGAGGCGGTACCGTTTGCACAGTTTCACATGAGATCTCTTCAACTTCACCTTTTGACGCATTGGCACAGGTGTCCGCAGTCATTGGATCAACCTTTCAGGATGTCTCCCAGGGTTCGTGAGTCTCTTCGGTGGTGGCTGGAGTAGAGCAATCTGTTGAAGGGCACATATTTTCTGGTCCCTTGTTGGGAGACGGTTACCAAGGATGCCAGCCTGTCGGGCTGGGGAGGTTATTGGAAAAGTCATCAGTTCAGCGGGGTGTGGGGTCCTCAGGAGGCTCACACCCCCATCAATGTCTTGGAGCTCAGAGCCATCCGGCTGGTTCTGGCACGGCTGACCTCACATTTACAGGGTCTGCCGGTTCAGGTTCGATCAGTCAACCGAACGGCGGTAGCTTACATGAATCACCAAGGAGGGACTCGCAGCAGGAGTGCCCTCAGGGAAGTGTCTCTGATCCTGCACTGGGCGGAGAGCAATGTTCCTTGCATTTCGGCGGTCTACATTCCGGGAGTGGAGAATACGGAGGCGGATTCCCTGAGCAGGGGATCCTCTCGCCAAGGAGAGTGGTCTCTCGACCCCGAGGTCTTTCTGGATCTTTGCCGCAAGTGGGGGACTCCGGAGGTGGATCTCTTTTGCCTCGAGGCACAATCGCAAACTTCTGGCCTTTGTGTCTCTATCTCAGGATCCTCTATCTCTGGCAGTGGATGCCTTGTCCCTTGCTTGGAAGGATCTGGGTTTTCTGTACCTGTTTCCGCCCGTCTCCATGCTGGGCAAGGTAGTTCGCAAACTAGTTCTAAAAGGGGCACCAGCAATTCTGGTGGCTCCAAGGTGGCCAAGAAGGGTTTGGTACGCAGCCATTGTAAGGCTGGCCGTAGATCAGTACCTGCTTCCTATGTTGCCGGATCTGTTATCTCGGTCTACAACTTTACCCCAATTTACAAACGCTGGCTTTGACGGCTTGGCTGCTGAATCCTTCATTCTGAAGGAGGAAAGCTTGTCTGCGGCCGTTGTTCAGACCTTGATTAGAGCTAGGAAGCGGTCTTCTTCTGGCATTTACTATAGGACTTGGAGGTCCTATATTGATTGGTGTGAGGCTAGGGCCTTGCCTTGTAGGGTGTTTTCTATACCCAGGATTTTGGAGTTTCTTCAGCATAATCTAGATCTTGAGTTCCAGCTTAGTACTTTGAAAGGACAGGTTTCTGCTCTGTCGGTTTTCTTCCGGAGGTCTTTTGCCTTACACCCGCTGGTTAAGACTTTTTTCCAAGGGGTCGTGCATGTGTGGCCCCCGCGGAAGGCTGTGGTTCCTGTTTGGGATTTGAATTTGGTTCTTTCGGCTCTCCAGGGTCCTTCTTTTTGAGCCGCTACAGGATATTGCTCTTTCTGTCTTCATTTAAAAGGTTGCCTTCTTGGTGGCTATTACCTCTGTTCGGCGTGTCTCTGAGTTGGCGGCTCTGTCGATTCAGGCCCCTTACTTTGAAAGACACCAGGTGGTGTCTGCTTTCCATCTCAATCAGGATATTGTTCTCCCTTCCTTGTGTCCTAAGCCTAGCAATGAAAAGGAGAGGGTTTTGCACAATTTGGATGTGGTTCGCTGTGTGAAGTACTATTTGGTGACTACTTCTTCTTTTCGCAAGACGGATGCCTTTTTCGTGGTGCCCTGCTGGCCCAGGAAAGGTTTGGCGCCCGCCAAGTCTACCATTAGCAAATGGATTCGTCAGGCCATTGTTGGGGCCTATTCTGCTGAGGGGAGGACTCCACTTTTAGGGTCACTGCGCACTCTACTCATGCTGTTGGTGCATCCTGGGCTTTTCAGCACCAGGCTTCTGTTGATCAAGTTTGTAAGGCTGCTACTTGGTTTTCCGTTCATACTTTTTCCAAGTTTTACAAGGTTGATGTGTGGGCTTCAGCGGATGCTGTTTTTGGCTGCAAGGTTCTGCAAGCTGCAGTGGTTTAAGTTGGTACATTCTTTACTGTTTCTGGTTCCCACCCTTAACGGACACTGCTATTGGATGTCCCACATGTCAAGAAGATGAAGTGTATGGCACACTTAGAATAATACCGTTTTGTGAGTACTCACCTGTAAAACGGATATTATGAGTGTGCCATACACTCCACTTCAACCCACCCATTTTTCTGGTATTCTGGAGCTTTTATATGGTGATCCATTGGTTTGATTGTTAATGTTATAATTGCTTCTTCCTGGTCCTCTTACTGCTTTTTTACACTGGGAAATTGGTGGGAGGTCCCAGGTATATATGGACTGGGAGGGGCTTTCTTTTTTGCATATTCATCTCTGCAGAAGTTCGCCCTCTACTGGAGATTACCCACATGTCATGAAGATTTGAAGTGGAGTGTATGGCACACTCATAATATCTGTTTTAAAGGTGAGTACTCACAAAACTGTATTTTTGGACCAGTCGCTGTCTCCTCATAAGTCTCCTCCAATTCAACATAACCCCTAATGTCTTTCTTTTTCACCACCAATTATACCATATATACCATATAACACTTTGCCTAGAAAACGTAGTCTCCTGGTATCGATACATAGATGACATACTCATCCTATAGTAAGGCCCAGAAACAGAACTAATTACTTTCCATAACAGACTAAATCATAACTCACTTAACCTGAAATTTACCCTTGACTATCAAACACAGAAGATTACCTTCCCGGACCTCAAGATTGGTAAAGAGGGGAATGTATACACTAACTTTTACAGAAAACCCATGGCCACAAATAATATCCTGAAAGCTGCGAGTTCCCACCCTACAGCACTGAAGCGTAGTATCCCCTACGAGGGAGTATCTAAGCGCTTGGATAAACTGTTCATCCATAACAAATTTCCAGACAGCAGCAAACATGATTAGGGACTGATTACTTCAAAGGGGGTACAAGAAATTTTTTTTTAAAGCAAGCGTATAATTGAGCATTAAATCAAGATAGACAAACTGTTTTTCCCTATAGGTTTTTTTAGGGAAAGAATACAAACAGCAAATTAAAAAACAGAATATATGAACACATAAGAGACATAAAAAAACAAAAATATCAACACACCAGTAGGAAGGCATTTTTTCTCAAACATGCATCTGACCCCAAAGACGTATATATTCTAAGTATACAGTATGTCCTGCTCCAAATCTAATAAACGTGGGATATACTCCCCCAGATGGCGCTGGACTGCAGAGACATCGAAAATAGGCTCATCCCGGCCCCTCAAATACCCAGGGATCTCCCACAAATCCCCAGAATTTCTCTGCAGTCTGGCTGCGAAGGACGAGAAATGGCTCTCTACTCGCAGGTGAGCGGGGCTATTAGCCCGCGGCCCTGTATGACTGTTCCCACCCGTTCCACTAGTAATATGCCTCCCAGCCTTGGCTGCGCTGGTCGGGTGAAGGTAGGCAGCACCGCTGTTAGGTGCTTAGGAGCGCTGCTCCATTGCAATTCCCCACCAAAGGGTAGCGGGGCATTACCTCAGGCGCTGGTGCGCCGTCATTGGCTGCTTGCACGTTCTGGCTTCGCGCTCTTCGGGGGGCGGGGCCTGTCTGGCACGCTCCGCATCATTGCTGATACCGGCCCGCCCCTCGAGGTATACCGACGCCATCTTTAACCTGCTTGGTTGGCCCATGCGCGACGGACCCCTACGTACCGCGGTCCGTAAGTGCCCTCGCGGGCGGCTTTATATCTTTCACTTTTGTTACTGTGTGCTTACAGGTCTTGTCTGCTTATGTCTTTCAGCCCGCCCTGTATTAGTATATAACTTGTAGATCTTGTAAAAATAATACTCCCACTTCCCTTACTGGGTTACTGGGGCATCCGAGGTTGCTATATAGCGTTATTCCCTATCGGCGTATAGCGCCGCTATAATCACCATATGGAGGCATCCCAGGATAATGTGACCAGGGTCCCTTCGGGACAAGACCGGCTGTGTGTAGCGTGTGGGCAGCCTCATGCTGACGCTGACAAGGCGTGGGTCTGTGTACCCTGTGCTGAGCAGGTGCTTGCATTGCAATCTGGCCTGCCAGTGGCTGCACCTCGTTTCACTTCACCTACTCCCCCAAGCTTAAACCTCACTCCTACTGAGTTGCATACTAGTGGGGATTCACAGCCTGATGTGTCTTCTAGACTGGCTACTGTTGAGCAGTTGATTGCTAAGTCCTTAGCGCGTAAGGCCCCTGCTAAGAAGCGGCACTTGATGCCTAATGTCACTGTTTTCCCTATGGGAACTGAGGAGTTTTGGAATCTTTGTGGCTATACCCCGTCTGATGAAGGGGAGCTCTTTTCTGATTCAAGGGGTCATGACCATTCTGGCTCTGACCCCTGGGCCCCGGATGACACTGACAGATTATTGACCCAGATTTTTGAGGTTCTGTCCATCTCTCTCTCTGTTACGGCTCCCAGGCAAAGAGGGGAGCTTTTCCATACGGCAAAATCACGTTTGGAATTTCCCGAGCAGGCACATTTCCATAACCTTGTGCTCAAGAAATGGGAGCGCCCCAGTAAACTTCCCGGGGTTCCTAAAAGTTGGGATAGGAAGTATCCCTTTCCTGCTGAGGTGGTTAAATGTTGGTCATCCCTTCCCCCCCCCCCCCCCCGCGGTGGATGCCCTGATCCTAGGGCTATCTAACACCTCTGTCATGCATTCCCCTGACTCCACTACCCTGCGGGATGCTGAGGACCGGCGCATTGACCAGCTGGCATCCCACGCCTTTGCATGTGCGGGGACGGCGCTGCGCCCGGTCTGTGCCTCTGCCATTACTGCTGTGGCCACTAGAACCCTTATCAGAAATATGCTTGATAGTGCCCCTGACGATTTGCCTTGTGAGGTGTTTAATGCACTCTCCAGTTGTGATGTTTTTGTAAATTTTGTCCTCTCCGCATTGGATGACACCATCAGAATGTGTGCCAGAACTTCTGCCCTCGTGGTGGCTATACGCAGCTCGGTTTGGCTGCACCAGTGGGCTGCTGACAACGCTGCCAAGAAGGCCCTCACTGGGTTTTCCTTTAAAGGACTGCGCCTGTTTGGGGACCGCCTGGACCTTTTTGCTAAGGGAGGTAGGTTACCCCAGCGCAGGAGGCAATCTCGGCCCTTTCGGGGTCAGGGTTCCTTCTCCTTCCCTTACCGTGGTGCCAGACAGGGAAGGGGGGTTTCTTTTCCTGGGGCCCGGGGAGATTTCCGGGGTAGAGGCAGAGGACGTGGATGTCCTGGCTCCTCCTGGGGTCCCAAAGCAAAATCCTCTCCCAAGCCCCCTCAGGCATGATGGGGCGCCCTCACCCATCCGGGTGGGGGGACGGCTGCAGCACTTCGCTCACGTCTGGAGGCTTCATGTCTCAGACCGGTGGATTCAGGAGGTAGTGTCTTCCGGTTACAAATTGGAGTTTGCTGCCGATCCCCCTCCAAGATTCATCAGATCCCGGATTCCTCAGGACCCTGTCAGCTCAGCAGCTAGTGCAAGCAGTGCAAGGCCTCCTGGAGCTGGGGGTAATCTGCCAGGTCCCTTTAAGAGAAAAAGGCAAGGGCTTTTATTCCAACCTATTCACAGTACCCAAAAAAGATGGTTCAGTCAGGCCCATCCTGGACTTGAAGATCCTCAACAAGTTTGTCAGGGGCAGGTGCTTTCGCATGGAAACTCTGCGCTCTGCCATCAGTTCCCTGCGCCAAGGGGATTTCATGACTTCTGTGGACATTAAAGATGCTTATCTTCATATTCCTGTGTTCCCAGGTCATCAAAGTTCCTCAGGTTCGCTCTGATGGATCAACACTACCAGTTTGTGGCCTTGCCCTTTGGCCTCACTTCAGCTCCCAGCGTGTTCACCAAGGCACTGGCTGGCGTGATGTCTCTGCTCAGATATCAGTGTGTCCGCGTGCTTCCCTATCTGGACGACATTCTCATCACTTCCCAGTCTCTACATCAGGCAGAGTTGGATACTCAGCTGGTGGTGTCCACTCTGGAGTCATTTGGATGGGTGATCAACCACCCTAAGTCCTCACTGTCCCCTTCCTTGGTAACTCCATTCCTAGGAATGAATTTGGATACAGTTCAGGCAAGGATCTTCCTTCCTCAACAGAAGGTGGACAGTCTGATTGCACAGGCTCAGTCCCTCCTAGCTTGTCCCCATCCCTCCATCAGGCAGGGGATGCAGCTGGTGGGCCTGATGGTGGCATGCTTCGAAGCGGCCCCTTATGCTCAGTTCTACTTGAGGGCTCTGCAACTTCACCTATTGTCAGTATGGGACAAGGACCCAGCGTCCCTGGACAGGGTCTGTGTGCTCTCCCCCCTGGTCAGGAGGTCCCTCTCGTGGTGGATGGACTCAAGGAACCTGTTGGGGGGCAGATCCTTTCCTGCCCCTTCCTGGGAGACGGTCACCACGGATGCCAGTCCGTCAGGTTGGGGGGTTTCTGGAAGTCTTTGCGGTTCCAGGGGAGGTGGGGCCCTCAGGAGGCCCACACACCTATCAATGTCTTGGAACTGCGGGCAATCAGGCTAGTTCTGGCTCACTTGACTATTCACCTTCGGGGCATGCCTGTTCAGGTGCGCTCGGACAACCAGACGGCAGTGCCTACAACAATCATCAGGGAGGGACCCGGAGCAAGGGGGCCCTCAAGGAAGCGTCTCTGATCCTGACTTGGGCGGAGGCCAATGTCCCCTGCATATCAGCTGTGTACATCCCGGGGGTGGAAAATCGCCTGGCGGACCTCTCGCCAGGGAGAATGGTCCATATGCAGCAGGGTGTTTCAATCTCTGTGTCACTATTGGGGCCAACCAGATGTGGATCTGTTTGCGTCCGGCCACAATCACAAGCTCCCAGCTTCTGTCTCTCTGTCCCAGGATCCTCTGGCCTTGACCTCGGATGCGTTAGCAATGTCATGGCAGGATTTTCAGTTCCTGTATGTCTTCCATCCAATCCCCCTGCTGGGCAGGGTTCTGCTCAAGATTGCACTGGAAGGGGTGCCAGCAATTCTGGTGGCCCCCAGGTGGCCAAGAAGAGTGTGGTTCGCAGACGTGGTGCAGCTGGCAGTAGATCAGTATGCTCTGCCCTTGGTGCCAGATCTTCTCACTCAGGGCTCACTACGCCATCTCAGTTTACAAACTCTGGCTTTGACGGCCTGGCTGCTTAAACCTCCATCTTGATGGAGAAGGGGCTGTGTTCCTCAGTGGTGGATACTTGATTAAAGCTAGGAAGAAGTCTTCCTCTTCCATTTATTACAGGGTTTGTCGTGCCTACATTGACTGGTGTGAGTCTAAGTCTCTTCCCTGTTGTGTGTTCTCTATTCCCAGGATTCTGGAGTTCCTGCAGCATGGGTTGGAGATGGGACTCCAACTCAGTACTCTGAAGGGTCAGGTTTCTGCACTGGCTATTTTCTTCCAGAAGTCCTTTGCTCAGCACCCTCTGATCAGGACTTTTTTCCAGGGGGTCACCCATGTGCGCCCCCCACGTAAGCCTATGGTGCCTGTTTGGGATCTGAACTTGGTTCTGTCAGCATTGCAGGGTGCTCCCTTTGAACCTGTGCAGGAGGCTGCCCTGGCCATTCTTACGCTCAAGGTTGTATTTCTGGTGGCTATCACTTCTGTCAGGCGTGTGTCTGAGTTGGTGGCGCTTTCCATTCAGCCCCCCTACTATGAGAGACACCAGGACAAGGTGGTGTTTCGTTTCAAACCTGACTTTCTGCCTAAGGTAGTGTCTGCCTTTCATTTGAATCAGGCTATTGTTCTTCCTTCTTTGTGCCCTAATCCTAGCAATGCTAAGGAGAGGGTTTTGCTCGCTTTGGATGTGGTTAGGTGGCTGAAGTACTATCTGGTGGCTACTGCATCTTTCAGGAAAACTGATGCTCTTTTTGTGGTCCCTTCTGGTCCTAGGAAGGGTTTGGCTCCTGCCAAGTCTACTATAAGCAAGTAGATTCGTCAGGCTGTGATTCAGGCCTACTCTGCTAAGGGGAAGAGTCCTCCCTTACGGCTCATTCCACTCGTGCTATTGGTGCCTCTTGGGCTTTTCAGCACCAGGCTTCTGTTGAACAAGTTTGCAAGGCTGTTACTTGGTCTTCTGTTCATACCTTTTCAAACTTTTACAAGGTTGATGTTAGGGCCTCAGCTGATGCTGCTTTTGGCCGAAAGGTTCTGCAGGCGGCAGTGGTTTAAACTGTCTGCTGCTGATTTTTCTTGGGGATCCCACCCTACTTTATGGACACTGCTATTGGATGTCCCAAGTGTAATATCAGATTTGGAGCAGGATGTACTGTATACTAAGAATAATACAATTCTGTGATTACTCACCTGTAGAATTAGTATTATGAGTATACAGTACGTCCTGCTCCAACCCACCCTTGGTTTGCATTTTCTTGGATCCCCTGTATGGTGATTGTTATCATTGTTATAGTTTATAGTTTGGATTGTTTAATTCTCCCGGCTTCTCATTAACTGCTTTTCAATGCTGGGGATTTGTGGGAGGTCCCCGGGTATTTGAGGGGCCCCGGGTATTTGAGTATATCCCAAGTGTAAGTATTAGATTTGGAGCAGGACGTACTGTATACTCATAATACCAATTCTACAGGTGAGTAATCACAGAATTGTATTTTTCAGGCACCAGACAGACTCCATGATAACCAAAGAGGAGGGGACATACAAAAATGCACCTTCCAAAGGAAAACAAAATGGATCACAAAGCTAAAAGCGACAAGATTACCTGGCCTTAATGAAACATGTAGTTTCTCCCCTTCCAATAAGTCCAAACCCCACAATGAAAAATTAATAAAGTGAGAAACAACGATCATAGTTACCATTATCAAGCCATGACATATAGTACACTTAAGAACGCTATTTCTAGTCGAGCCCAGGTGCCTTAGGCCAGAGCCGGCCACACCCTCCCAGCAATATAGTATTCCAATCCCAATAGTTCTTAAAACAGTTGAGTAGCTCTGCTCTTCTCTATGAGCAACTCGCTGTCAATAACATCTCTATTCTATTTAAAAAAAAAAAAAGGCACAAAACAAAGTAATCTATTAACTAACAAAATGGCAGCGCCCACTACGGCGATGCTGCACTCCAACACTGTGTTTAACCCACTAACAAAATGGCGCCGCCGGAATGATGACGCCACAATAAGTGAGGTACGAACCGCACCACAACAATGTAACTGGCCGAGAGCCCGACCACCAGCAAGGGGCACCGGGGTATAAAAGCAACATTTAAAGTGGACCAACACCCACGGGTGATCGGCCCGGGAATCTATAAGATTCCCGGGCCGATCACCCCCCACCCCGCGGGACATCCGAGATCGGGATGTCCCGCGGGGTGTAACCCCCCCAAAACCCCCGAAAAACCCTACCTGATCTTCGGCGGCGGCCGGCCGCCGCCGCCTCCCTCGCGCCCCTGCAGGCGTGCGCGCGCCCGCGCCGGCCGTCTGCGAATGGCCGGCGCGGGCGCGCGCGCGTCAAAAGGGACGCGCGGGAGGCGGCGGCGGCGGCAGCCGCTTAGACGTCCTTGTACGTTGGCGCTGGGAGCGCGGAGAGGTGAGTTTTTCGGGGGGTTGGGGGGGGTTTCACACAGCGGGGCACCCCGATCGGGGGTGCCCCATCGAAGTGGACCAAGACCCAGGATAGTCAAAATCCTGGGTGTTGGTCCACTTTAAGTAAAAAAAATTCCTTTGCCAGCACAATGTCAACAACTAGGCCACACCACATAACTTATAGGAAATTCCTCTGCAACAGGTCCACACACGCGTCTGAGACGGGACCCCATACTTGCTACAAACAAGGGACATAACTCTGAACTTGCTTTAGCCTTGCTACAAACTGTGGATACCCCAGCTGCCCTATACAAACCTTGCAGATCACTATTACTGGCCACAACAAACAAGGACTTGAACCCTCACATTTTATGTTGCATCACTATTATCTTTTTACTGTTAACCATATAGGTCTATGGCAAATGTACGTAAGTTTCTACTAAGTGGTTTGATTGGAAATGTATATATTGTATATATAAATTACTGCATACCTTACAACAGTGAGTGAACAAAGGTACTAAGGCACTCAACCCAGGGGCAATTCGATAGCTATGGGGGCGTAAGTGGACCCAGCCCTGTCTCCTATTAACAACTGTACCCCAAGATTTGCAGGCGAGTCCTGTACACTTAGAACACTGCTGCTTGGGTAAGTGTGAGTTCCCTCACCTCAGCAGTGGCCATAGCAGCAGTGTTCTTTGTAAATGACCCACTTGTGTCATCTTGTAGATCTTGGTTTCTAACATAAGAAATACTATAGCAGCTCAGCACTTTGAGGACATCTGTTTGGCACAAAAAATTGACATTTTCAAAGATGCCATTGAACGTGGACTTTCCCCTTTAAAGGGCCTGATGCCTGTATGGAGTTTAACAAAATCAAATATTTTACTGCTTGTAGAACTTGGAACTCCTGATCTGTATTCTTTTTCCAGGTTACTGATTCGCCACGGCTTGCTGGTGCTGCATAGTAAGGTACTGAAAGTGTTGATGGCGCTAACCCCCCCATCCCCCCCCCCCCCCCCCCCCCCATGACTTCCTGCTTAAAGTTTCAGTGGGTTCTGACTGCTGATAACCAGCTATGGTCACCTTTTTATGCTACATATCTTTTCTGGAACACAAACATCAGAATACTTGGTGGCTTTACAGATTGCCACAAGATGGCAGTCTAATCCTGCAGCAGTATGATTATAATGTATTTGATCCACACTGCAGGGTGGGGGAAACCTTTTTCATGGGTGCATTTTATTCAGAAATACAAATGAATGGTACATTATATTTCCTAAATTGTTGGTAATTACACACTTGTGCCATGTCTGTGATTTCTATTTGTGTACATGTGCAGTTCACAGGAACCACGAGGTGTGTAAGAAATAAATGTGGGTTTTTTTTATAGATCTGCTGTTTGTTCCTTATAAGCCATAGCCTGCTTTTGTGTGGATTTCATGGCTTTCCTATGGACTGTATACAGATGTCTAGTTTGACCTCATGATGTTTAAAAAAGGCTCAATTTATGTTAATCTCCATAGTGCAAATGCCATACACCATTACAACAAACAGTGCTCAAATGCATCCCTCCGAAGCCCAATTAACATTGCTGCACATAAAAATTAATTTACTTTTTATTTAAACTCATGTTGTCAATTTTGCAAACAAAATGGCATCTCCTGGAGATTTAGGCTGCCTGAAAACCAGAAGTGCTGCTGGGTTTTCTGTTTCTTTGTATTGTCCATTATGTCAGTTGAATCCAGGCAGCTGCATGGGTGGTATGCTGGAAAAGGAAGCTCCAAAATGGCCGCTACCACTAAAAAATTGTTGGGGTGGTGTTTTAGCTTTGAGTGGATGCAGGAGAAAATGTGAGTGCTGACAATGATTCAGTATCATACATGCAGATGGGGAAAGTAAATTTTGAGTTAAAAAAAAAAAGTAGATATTTATATATCCACAATTGATTTACATTATTATAACCACCAGCTAATCTAGTAACTGCCATAGGGGCCTGATAAGTTGTCACGGGTACCTGGAGCCAGGCTGACTGCAGTGCATCCACAGCTGAATGCAGCTGGAGCCGGGGTCTGCAGATACTGGGTTTATTTCATATAAGGAAATGGGGGGGGGGGGTAATACTTTGACCTCTTGGTCATGTGCCTCCAAAAATGTACATTTTTAGCCTTGTGACCTGTCATTGTGAAAATATTCCACAGATTATAAAACTGTTACCACCAGTTCGTGTTCTTCCAGCAATGTTTGCAGGGTGTTTGATATCTGATATTTCTTTCCTTACACGCCAACATATTTTTGTTTGATGAAGAATAAAACCTGACTCATCTGACATGGTAACCCTTCAGCAGAAATCCAATTGTGATACTGTTGTGACAATGTAAGCATTTCCTGCCAGGCTTCAGAGACCCATATGCAGTAGAAATCCCTTAACTTGCTTTTTACATACACATTATGGAGCCTCCTGGTTAGTTTTGCTTGTAGCATGTTGGTAACCTAATTTCATCACTCACATCTATGGCTTGTGGTGCTTTGCAGTTTCCATACCTCTTTTTTGCAATGGTGCCATTTGCCTATTCAATACTTTCACCACAGAACGCCAACAGTTCATAAGTTCATCATTTTTGCAACTGATAAATTGTCCATTACATCCATCAAAGCAAATTGGTAGATGATGTCCTGCACCTTCATAATGAGTGGAGTGGGTTTCACACTATTCACTGTACGGAGGTCTTGGGATATGAGTATTAGACTGCTAGATCTGGATAGCAGGAACAGCTGCAGGGAGAGAGGAAAGTATTAATATTCTAAGTGTGCCATACACTCCACTTCCTTCTTCATGACATCTGGGTAATCTCCAGTAGAGGGCGAACTTCTGCAGAGATGAATATGCAAAAAAGAAAGCCCCTCCCGGTCCATATAAACCTGGGACCTCCCACCAATTCCCCAGTTTCTTCTCTGCAGAGAAGGCAACAAACAGAAGATTAGGACTTCTTTGCTTACAGGTAAGCCGGGCTCGGCCCGGCCTTCTATTATCCCTATTACTGCCAGGACCCTTCTAAATTACCCTGTATTGAGCCTCCCAGCTTAGGCTGCGGGTCCTGGTGAAGGTAGGAGCACCCTATGGGTGCAGCAGGAGCACTGCTCCACCGTGAGACCTCACTATGGGGTAGGCGGTTTCCAGGTTTCTTGGTGATCCTGGTGTGGGATGCCCCGCCCCGTAAGGCTTATGGCCGGCTCCTGGCTGGATTTCCCTCCTTCCGGGTCCCTTATTCCCCTCCGGGGGGGGGCTGGCCTATATTTAGTTTTGGCCGATATTTCGTTTTACCCAGCCCTTGTCACTGTGTGAGTTTTTCACTTGTGTGTGTGTGTGTGAGTGCTTGATGTTTACTGGCCTAATGGTCTGACTACAGCCTGGGGGAGCTTCTCCCCCTCAGGCTGCGTTCGGGAGCCGAGAGCCCGGCCCCGCCCCCTTATTTGGGGCGATTACAGTGCTCGTGTTCACGTACAGTACTCGTGCTCTGCGCTGGCCTGCCCTCCCCCTGCTCTCCCCAGGTACGAGGCTGCGTGGGGGCCATCTTCCCTGGCAGGCCGCTTTACACTCGGGGTGGTAAGGGCCTGATGGCCATATTTTTAGCTTGTGTGTGTGTGTGGGGGCCCCTATTTAGCGGGGACCCCCACTGGTCTCTAACATGTGGGTGTGTATTTATGCCTTATTTGTTTGGCTGTGTTGTGGTATATATAATATATATATATATACCTATATATATTTCCATTGTGTGGCTGTAAGATCAAATGCTATTGCATTTTTTACACTGCTCTGCTCTTATGTGGCTTATTTTGTGTGTTACAGGTTGCCCTGTATATGTGCATATTAAGGGGTCCCTCCTGGTCCTGGGGTCCCTAGTTATAAAAATTGTCCACCCAAAAATCCTCCCACCGGGACTTTTAAGGGGCATCCCGGGTTGCTCATGCGTAATTCCCTGCGGTCTTGCGACTGACCACAAAAATTCACCATATGGAGGCTCTGCAGGATACCGGGCCCGGGATCCCTTCGGGACAATCTGGGCCATGTGTGGGGTGCGGGGTATCCCTTACGGGGGAGAATGTGCTGATATGTATACCATGCGCACAAATGGCCATAACGCGGCAGTCTGGTACCCAGCCTTCTGGGTCGGCTCCTCCCGCTTCATCGACTTCCCCTCCCCACCTTATCCGTACCCCAAGTGACATTGGTACCAGTGGGGAGTCGCTTTCTCATGTTTGGGCTCGGTTGGCCAGCATAGAGAAAATGATTGCTAGCATGGTGGGCAAGAAGGCCCAGGCTAAAAAGAGACAGTTGTCGTCGGCCCAGCCTTTGTGGGATATTGACGACGAGTCCGCTGATTTGTCCGATTATTCCCCGTTAGAGGAGGGGGAATTGTATCATTATTCAGAAGCTGACTATGGTCAGCCTGGGAATTCCAATGTCGGGCAGGCGCTGGGGGATGCCGTTGATACGGCCACTGTTTTGTCACATTTATTGGAGGTGTTGGATATTGATCCACCTAAGGCGCCCCCTCTTAAGAAGGGGGAATTTTTTGGGGCCCACAAGCCCCGTCTGGAATTCCCTACCCAGGGTCATTTTGATGCGCTGATACTTAGAGAATGGGAGAGGCCCAGCCGGCTTCCTGGTGTGCCTCAGGGATGGGATAAGAAGTATCCTTCTCCGGTGGAGGCGGTCAAGCGCTGGTCTTCTCCCCCCGAGGTCGAGGCGCCTGTTTTAGGTTTGACCAACTCTTCTGTGCTGAACACCCCTGACGCCACCTCTCTTAAGGATGGCGAGGATAAGCGCCTTGATCAGATGGCGTGCCACGCATTTGCCAACGTGGGCTCGGCCCTGCGGCCTGTTAGTGCATCTGCCCTGGTGTCGCTTGCTACCAGGTCTATTATCAGGGACTGGCTGAATGACTCTCAGCTTGATCCAGATGGCGCTGAGTTCGCTATACTTAAGAAGTGCGAATTGTTCATGGATTTTGTCATGGCTGCGATGGAAGACTCCATTGTCGTGTGTAGTAGGACGTCAGCCTTACTGGTGGCCATGCGCAGACTGGTCTGGCTCCGTCAGTGGACAGCGGACGTTGGAGCCAAGAAGTCGCTCACAGCTCTCCCCTTCTTGGGTGCGCGGCTGTTTGGAGATAAATTGGATGCTGTTGTTAAAGGAGGTAAGTTACCTCAGCGGAGGAAACAGCGCCGTCCCTTTCGGGGGGCGGGCTCTTTCACTCCTTCCTTTCGAGGGGCCAGAGCGTCTAGGGGTCTGGCCTTCTCAGGTGTCAGGGGCTCGTCCTGGAACAGAGGCAGAGGTCGGGCACGTCCCGCGGCTGCCTGGGGTTCCAAGCCTGCCGTTAAACCGGCTCAGCAATGAAGGGGCGCCCTCACCCGCAAGGGTGGGGGGACGGCTGCGGCTCTTCTTCCAGGTCTGGGCCCGGGAGGTCACAGACAATTGGATCTTGGAAGTGGTCTCCTCCGGGTACAAACTGGAGTTCAAGTACTGGCCGCCCCCAAGATTCTTAAGGTCTCGGGTGCCCTCGGACCCTCAGGCTGCACAGGGGCTCCTGTTAGCAGTAAAAAACCTTCTGGACATCCATAGACATCAAGGATGCGTATCTGCATGTTCCGATTTTTCAGGCACATCAGAGATTCCTCCGGTTTGCTGTGGGGGATCAACATTATCACCTCGGCACCGAGGGTCTTCACCAAGGTTTTGGCGGGCGTAATGGCTCTGCTCAGATCTCAGGGCATTCGCATTGTGCCTTATCTGGACGATCTGTTGATTTCAGCTTCTTCCCTTCAGCAGGCAGAACTGGACACCCACCAGGTGGTGTCGACCCTGGAGAGGTTCGGGTGGGTGATCAACCGCACCAAGTCTTCTCTCTCCCCGTCTCGAGTGATTTAATTTCTGGGCATGAATATGGATACCAGTCGGGCCAGAGTGTTTCTGCCACAGGCCAAAGTGCAGGGGATTCAGGGCCTGATCCGTCTTCTTCTGGCCAGTCCTTGTCCCTCTATCCGACAGGGGATGAAACTGGTGGGTCTGATGGTGTCCTCCTTCGAGGCGGTCCCGTTTGCACAGTTTCACATGAGATCTCTTCAACTTTTCCTATTGACGTATTGGGACAGGGGCCCACAGTCATTGGATCAACCTTTCAAGATGTCTCCCAGGGTTCGGCAGTCCTTTCGGTGGTGGCTGGACTCGAGCAATCTGGTGAAGGGCAGATCCTTTCTGGTCCCTTGTTGGGAGGCGGTTACCACGGATGCCAACCTGTAGGGCTGGGGAGGTTATTGGAAGAGTCATCAGTTCAGCGGGGTGTGGGGTCCCCAGGAGGCTCACACCCCCATCAATGTATTGGAGCTCAGAGCCATTCGACTGGTTCTGGCTCAGCTGACCACACAGTTACGGGGTCTACCGGTTCAGGTGCGTTCGGACAACCGAACGGCAGTGGCTTACATAAATCACCAAGGAGGGACTCGCAGCAGGAGTGCCCTCAGGGAAGTCTCTCTGATCCTGCACTGGGCGGAGAGCAATGTTCCTTGCCTTCGGCAGTCTACATCCCGGGAGTGGAGAATACGGAGGTGGATTCCCTGAGCAGGGGATCCTCTCGCCACGGAGGTTTTTCTGGATCTTTGCCGCAAGTGGGGGACTCCGGAGGTGGATCTCTTTGCCTCGAGGCACAATCACAAACTTCCGGCCTTTGTGTCTCTTTCTCAGGATCCCCTGGCTTTGGCAGTGGATGCCTTGTCACTGGCTTGGAAGGACCTGGGTTTTCTGTACCTGTTTCCACCTGTCTCCATGCTGGGCAAGGTAGTTCGCAAACTGGTTCTAGAAGGGGCACCAGCGGTTCTGGTGGCTCCAAGGTGGCCAAGAAGGGTTTGGTATGCAGACGTTGTAAGGATGGCTGTAGACCAGTACCGGCTTCCCTTGCTGCCGGACCTACTTTACCCCAATTTACAAACGCTGGCTTTGACAGCTTGGCTGCTGAAACCTTCATCTTGAAAGGAAGGTTTGTCTGAGGCTGTTGTTCAGACCCTGATTAGGGCTAGGAAGCGGTCCTCTTCGGGCATTTACTATAGGACTTGGAGGTCCTATATTGATTGGTGTGAGGCTAGGGCCTTGCCTTGCAGGGTTTTTTCTATACCCAGGATTTTGGAGTTTCTTCAGCATAATCTGGATCTTGGGGTCCAGCTTAGTATTTTGAAAGGACAGGTTTCTGCTCTGTCGGTTTTCTTCCAGAGGTCTTTTGCTTTACACCCGCTGGTTAAGACCTTTTTCCAAGGGGTGGCGCATGTGCGGCCCCCTCGGAAGGTTGTAGTTCCTGTTTGGGATTTGAATTTGGTTGTTTCGGCTCTGCAGGGTCCTCCTTTTGAGCCGCTACAGGATATTGCTCTTTCGGTTCTCAGAAGGTTGCCTTCTTGGTGGCTATTACCTCTGTTCGGCGGGTCTCTGAGTTGGCGGCCCTGTTGATTCAGGCCTCTTACTTTGAGAGACACCAGGATAAGGTGGTTTTTCGTTTTAAGCCGGATTTTCTTCCTAAGGTGGTTTCTGCTTTCCACCTCAATCAGGACATTGTTCTCCCTTCCTTGTGTCCTAAGCCTAACAATGACACGGAGAGGGTTCTGCACAATTTGGATGTTGTTCGCTGTGTGAAGTACTATTTGGTGACTACTTCTTCCTTCCGCAAGACGGATGCCTTTTTCGTGGTGCCCTGCGGGGCCCAGGAAAGGTTTGGCGCCTGCTAAATCTACAATTATCAAATGGATTCGTTAGGCCATTGTTGGGGCCTATTCTGCTAAGGGGAGGACTCCCCCTTTTAGGGTCACTGCGCACTCTACTCGTGCTGTTGGTGCATCCTGGGCTTTTCAGCACCAGGCTTCTGTTGAACAAGTTTGTACGGCTGCTACTTGGTCTTTCGTTCATACCTTTTCCAAGTTTTACAAGGTTGATGTGCGGGCTTCAGTGGATGCTGTTTTTGGCCGCAAGGTTCTGCAAGCTGCAGTGGTTTGAGTTGGTACATTCTTTACTGTTTCTGGTTCCCACCCATGACGGACACTGCTATTGGATGTCCCATATGTCATGAAGAAGGAAGTGGAGTGTATGGCACACTTAGAATAATACCGTTTTGTGAGTACTCACCTTTAAAACGGGTATTATGAGTGTGTCATACACTCCACTTCGGCCCACCCTTAATTTTTTCAGGTATTCTGGGGCTTTTGTATGGTGAACCATTGGTTTTGATTGTTACGGTTATATTTGGTTCTTCCTGGTCCCTTTTCGGCTTTTATACACTGGGGAATTGGTGGGAGGTCCCAGGTATATATGGACCGGGAGGGGCTTTCTTTTTTGCATATTCATCTCTGCAGAAGTTCGCCCTCTACTGGAGATTACCCAGATGTCATGAAGAAGGAAGTGGAGTGTATGGCACACTCATAATACCCGTTTTAAAGGTGAGTACTCACAAAACGGTATTTTTTATATGGCTTGGATCGGGCCTTCAAAGTTTGCACCCTTCCTGGGGATATCTCAGATATCATTTTCAATGTCACAGTAGGCTCGATACAATCTTTTTAAAAGTGGACTAAAACCTATATAAATTAGTTGGATCTCTTTAAGAGATTCCTCTAGCGTTATCCAGATTTGGACTGCCACACAGTGTGAAACCTCTTGGTTTCCCTATATAGTCTCCTCTGTCCCGTCTCTGTAGCAAAGCGATGCTGCCCTCTGGCAACACCCCTGGAACAGGGAATCGTCTTACCCAAACCTCTAGAGCTGGGTGAGACAGGTTTTGGTCCTATTTGTTAAACTGATCTCTAGTGACGCTAGGCCCCACCCCAAGGGGGTCAAAGACAACACTAAGCAATTAAAGTGGTCCAACCACTGTTCTAACAAAGGGGTGTGGGATGCCACTGTGACAGGCAACCTGCTGCTGGAGCAATGACCCCCAATATCCTTACCTTCACCTTGATACTTGTCCAAACTGTTGTCCTCCGATTGGCTGCCGATGTTAACGGGGATGTCTTTCTTGGCCATGACCATCGGCAGACAACATTTTGGTTGAGGTGAAGTTAAGGATATCGAACTGTTGCAGGGGTCATTGCACTGGGGGGCTCCAGCAATCTGCCCCCCCTGAGCCTGGCACAGCGGGGTCCGGCACCCATTTGGGCGTGGGACCTCTTTAATCCTTCGAAACTCCAAATCTAAGAGTTGGACTTGAATATAGATTTTTTTTCCAGCTGCAGCTCTTAACTCTGCTTACCTAACTTAGTACAGGCCTCCAGAAGAATAAGAACACAATATAAACGAGGCATATGCAGAAGCATATTATCGTTACTAATTCATTCCAGCAAACTGCTTTCTGTCGGCTGTTCATTGTGAGAAATCAATATTTTATGTAAAGACTGAGGCGTGAACCCTAGCTAGCTCTGTAGAAATGTTCCGTCAGCGTTTTCAGCCTGCATGTCATAGTCTGTATTAAAAGCGGGAAGATTTACTTTCATCTCTTTTTTCTGACTCCAGCCCACGCAGCACATTATAGTCAGCAGGGGCTCATGTTTAGCGATAGTCTCTTGTGCTTAATATTGCAATTATGTTGTTTTGTGGCAGTCAGCACGTATGTGATGCATAGCCTCTTCAGATATATATCAAATTCTTGATTGTAAAACACTTACTGCAATAAAGTATTTTTTGTGAAGGCCTGTAGAAGGCATGGCAGAAATGATGGTAAAACATGAAGCTTTCTGATCCTCCTCTGCAATATGCAGGCATAAAACCATACCCCACATATGAAGCGGCCTCCTGAGATGCTCCTAAGACAGGCTGAGATGTGCTGTCTGGTTCACTTACACAGGGCCTGCAGGAGCTGTCATGTTTAGACCATACTTGGTCATCTCGTCCCCAGGTGACCTATCTCACAAACTATCGTATGTTGATGTGAAACGGGGGCACCTTGACATCTTTGTGTTTATTCCAATGCCCACATTATCAATAAATAGTTTTATGCTTTTATCAAGCCAAAGATTTTTAGCTAAAGATGCTTTCATGAAGTTACAGATCTGTATTATCTGTGAAGAAGAAGCTTAAAGTAGACCAAAATTCTGGTATTTTCAATCTATTGAGTAAGCCAATTGTAAGCTGCTTACATTGATGGCTTAACATGCAAAAAACGTAATAAAAACATGAAGAAAGGGGGAAACCCCTTTAGCTCTCACCTTTGCCACTTGGGTTAGTTGCACTGAAAAATGATCGGTACAATTTTTGTTAAGAATACTCCCTGGCTGTATATCATGGTTTTATGTATACATACAGAACAAAAAAACATGGCTGCCCAGTGAGGCCTCTTTGATGACATTGGTAATGGGCTTAGAAGTACTTGATACATGTTAATATACCCATAATAAATACTCCCCAAAGAGATTCGATAACGGTGAAGCAGTAACTGCTCCCATCCCTGTTCAGCCGTATGGTAAAACAAAAACCAGACACCTTCTCCCATTGCTTGCCAGCTTCTATTGCCTTGGCTTCTAGTCTGCTAGACTGCTGCGGGCTGTAAGTGAAAATCTCACTACCCAATCAAGTCTAGCCACCCCATCCCTGTGAATGAGTAGGAGATTGTCACTTATAAGTTGCAGCAGTTGTGGCCGCTGAAAAATGCATGGCTTCCGCCAAGCGATGGGGCTCCCTGCTAGGACCAGCTTTTTGGTTTGTCTCCATATCCTGCTGGACCAGGGTGAGATTGGAGGGGCTCAGACTGCTTTGGGACTTTAGGGTAACAACCAAAGTTTTTCAATCACCCAACCAACTGGAACCATAGCATTCTTGCTCTTTATTGAATGATAGGCCCCAGGGTAGATGTTTTGGAAATTATAAGAGCCAACCAGTTTGTTTGTTAAATACACTTCCCTGCCTTCTTTTTTCTAGGGGTTGGCATTAGAAATAATTATTTAAAAATGGACTACTTTGTGATCTTGTATATTAGATTAGTGCTCATTAAATTAGAAGATATTTAAAAGGGGTTGATATCAGGCCCTGCTCTGCTAAGTGTGGTTTGATCTTTTCCCACAAGGTGGGATTCTTACAACTCCAACACAGCTGAAATAGCCATAATAAATTCTTTAGAGCACCCTTAGCAGTGCTTTATGATTTTAGCTTCCCTGTGGTAAGATAAGCCTCAGGTTATAAGGGTTGAAGGGCATACAAGTATGTAAATTAATGTCCTCTTCAGATTTTTACAATACTGTAGCACATATGACCTTAGGGGTTAACACTCAAGCATGTGGGGAGTGAGTTTGGGATGCTGAGCACTGTGGGCCTCTTGGGTGCAATGTGGAATAGGGATAATGACAGGCTTGGGGCTTGCAGGGCAAACATGCAATCCACAGGAGACAAGCCTCTTAAACAAGTAGTTACTCTTCAGTAGTCACAGACACAATCCAAGGTTGTCATCACTCAACAGCATGCAAAATCAGTTCCCATTTAGTAGGAATAAGGCTGCGGCAGGTTCTGTACCTTCTAATGGTAGCTTGGGGTCTTTTCTCCCTCCTCAAGAACCAGGGTGTACCGCTCACTTCTTGTTCCACTATAGCAAGGTAGAATCAGGCTTTGGCTGGATCCTTCTCTACATCTACTGTCTTCTCTCCTCCTGCACATGTCTTGTCTCACTCCGGTTACTACAATAATTAGTTCTGAGCTATGCCATCTCTAACAGGTGTCCTAACTCTTTTATAGTTTTAAACTGTAGGTTAGAGTTACTAAACTGTCAGACCAATGTATCTATTCATCAACCGTCAGAACAAGTGCCAGGATGTTTACAGGCTCTGGACTCCTAAATTACTACGTTAAACCCTATGTTCTTCCTCTGCACTTTCACTGAACCAACTGTGATTTAGCTTCTGTAACAGGGCTAACACCTGTTTTTGCTTTAACGAGTGTTGGTCCCGCTGTCTGTTCATCACAACAAGCTTGGGGGTCATCCAGAATGCTGCTCACAGATAACCTTCCAGACCGCCCGTAATACTCACCTTCATCATGAGCCAGTGCTGGAAAAGGAGTCCCCCGATTGGCTGGTAGGTAGACATTTTTCTTTAATAATTCATAAATCTTTTAGAATTCATAAACAAAAGCACCTTATAAGGTTTTCTAATACTGCAGCGTCCAGGTGCAGTCACTCCATAAGACGTATCAATGTTTTCCCCCACATTTTGTGGCAAAAATTTCAATAACGCCCCCCCCAAAAATTTGTGCCATCTAGGTGCTGCGTTTCCATTACTGACAAGTCACAATGTAAGTTCGCAACAAATAAATGTGTGTAATATTAATTATAAGCATTAAGCACTTCCATCCAGTTCTGCCCATTGTGCTCTATGGGATCTTGACCTACAGCAGCAGGTTTTATCTGACACTGCTTCAACCACACCTTTTCAGCGCTAGTATTAAAGAAGACACTAGCTGGTGGCTGCATCGGCACTGTTTTTTTTTCCTAAGTCAGACTCTGAGGGCTGCTGAGGCCAAAAAAGTCATGCTGATGCTTCCTAAGTAAGGCTCATTGTCCACCATATGTTGCTCTAAAACCCTATTTTCTTATTTTATCTAAACTAATCCTAAACCATCAGTGTCCAACAAATTATATGGCCCTAAAGTGGAGCAAAACCCCACATGGCTAGCCCAGGAATATAAGATTCCAGGGCAGGCCACTTAGCCTGCCTTTGGGGCATCCTATAGTGGTAAACCCCCCTTGGGTCAATTATCCTGACGGCTACATCTCCGGCTTCAGTGTAGCTATGCACTCTCCAGCGGGCAGCCTGAGCTCAGGATGGCGGAGCGCGCACCTACCCACCCAAGCTGGAAGCTAGGGATGTGGCTAGCTGCCTACACCTTGTTGACGGGACATGCTTGAGAACGGCCAATCGGCAATCTTAAATCTGCCATGGGGCATGGCTTTGGTGGTGCTAAAACCTACATTTTAATAAAATGTGGCCACTGCCGAGCTGGGCACATCACCCAAGCAACTTGGGAGGGGGGCATAGGGGACAGCAAATCACCAAAAATTGGGTTTTGATCCAATTTAATGTGTCCCCTATGGCACAGTGCCTAAGTACAGTGGATATAAAAATTCTACAGACCACTATTAAAATGACAGGTTTTTGTCTTCAGAAAATGCTGAACAAGACTCATTTCAGAACATTTTCCTCTGTGATTCAAAATCTGTACGATTACATTGAAACACAAACTGAAATCCTTTAGAGGGAAAATAAAAATAACAAAACTCAATTAATGTGATTGCAAAATTGTGCATCTCCTCTTATAAATGGGAATAGGGTTTGTTCAAAAGTATCCAATCAAAGTCGGTACGCAGTTGCCCTCTCAAGAAAAATAGTTGCTGGCTATCCCTTCCTCAAGCTGCTGCCCTCGGGCCGCACATACAGAACAGGCAGCACAGCCACCATCTTTCCTGTCATAAATAAACTGAATACTGCTCTCATTGATCATAGTCCAGTAACTGTGCCATATATATATATATATATATATATATATATATATATATATATATATATTATCTGCTCCAGTAAGATTCCTAGCTAATCTAATTGAGGACTGAAACCTTGTTAACATACTCTTTCACTGTAATATTAGTTTCTTATGCTTTCTAAGTTCCTTTTATAAGTAATATTATTAGCCTTGTGTGTCGACAAAGGATGTCTCCCTGCCAAATAACATTCCTTGTGTGTACTTTGTATATACTTTGTGGTCTAATGAATACTAGTTCTGAGTATTAGCTGTTCTTGCAGTATTTTCCTGACATTTCCTTAATTGTATTTTACAGAGAAAAAGCCATAGTCATTACATAAATCCTGTTGTTGAAAGAGAAAGACAAGATGTAAATTGGTCCATGAAGACAGCTAGGAGGCTACAGCAGCATTAAAGGAGCTGCAGGAATTTCTGGCAAATACTGGTTGTGTACTGAATGTGGCAGCAGTCTTTTATATTCCTTTGTAATGGTGACTGTACGTTATATTTTACTTTGTATCTAATTATACCTTATACAGCGCTAAGGAAGAAGATGGCACTATATAAATAAATAATAATAATAAAATGTTCGGCTGTGCGACAGGGTGGCAAGATGGAGGCCTCTTACAAAGAAAAACATCAAAGCCCAGCTATGTTTTGCTAATAGCATAATTCAAAAAGTGCGAAGCCAACATTTTGCATCACAAAAATAACATGATAGCCATATTGAAGTATTGTGGAGGAAGAAATATGCTTTGAGGCAGTTTTTTTTGCTTTTGAACTGGAGCTTTAGACATAGTGGAGAGAATAGAAACAGATCCAAATATGTTTGTTTGGAATTTTAAGGGTTAAAACCCCTTAAAAATAAGAAAAAATGACATGGGGTCCTCCATAACCAGCATAACCAGCCCAGGACCAGCTATGCAGGGCTTGTAGGAGCAGGGCACAGAGGGCTATTCTGCCCTCCCCCTGGGCTTTGGGGAGGCAGGTAATTGGGGGTGCCGGGGGTTAATGGCAAGTTACCCGCTAGCCGCAGTTACAACCAAGTACCTCCAAGGGTGGGTGATTCATTATAAATAGTACCAAATTAAAAGAGCACTTTATTGTGAAAAAGGGCCTAATGATAAAAATCCATATAAATATGCTGGATGGCAGGAGGAGGGGTCACTTATACACATGACATCAAGAAATATCCAGTCAGACTTGTTTTTCTTTCTTTTAATGGAAAGACAAAGGATATCCTGGGAGAAAGGCTCTGTCACTCTGATTTTATTCCTGCAAGGAGAGGAAAACCACAGTCTTGGTGGGAGTTTTATTCAGTTTGGGTGTGAAGTGGGAAGTGACTCCTTCTCTCATTAGCCAACTTATTTATGTGGATTTTTAATATTACACAATTCTGCGATAGTGCTCCTTTAAGTAGGCTACAGGCCTCAAAGCACTTTTAAAGCAAGAAGGGATAAGGTTTCACATTTAAAATAATATACCAGACCAGTCAAACACCCCCTGTTGGTGTCCCCCCTGAACACGCCATGTACTCCCTGGGATACACAAACCGCAGGTTAAGAAACAGTGATTTAATGAAATGTCTACAAGTTCTGGATTTAGTTTAAAATGTACAAAGTAAAGTGTAATCTTCTTAAAACAGAATTCCAGTCAAAATAACGCCCCTCCCGCCCTGCCACCCTATCCTGGCGCTGAGGCAGGACTACGAGGGGTTACAAAGAAAAATGCACATTAAGGTGAGAGGGGCGCTAGACTGCAGGCAAGGTAGAGGTCTTTCTTTTTCTTTGTAATAACCCTCTCCTGTCTCAGAGGGTGGCAGCATGGAGGGGGTAATTTTGACTGGAATTCTGCTTTAATCCTACATCATATCAATCAGAATTAACCAGCTGTATTTTCTGATTACACTGGAAAAACACCCATTTTCACAAAATCCTATCGCAGGGGGCATCCTAATGGCTGATGCCTCCCAGTTTAATGGGGTTAATGCGCAGGCAATCTGGATGCCCCCAACGCTAGGAACAACACCCATTTTGTGAATTGGGCATTGTTCCAGTCCTTCTCAAATAAGGGCATGTAGCCTGGAGTGAAGGTTTTTAAGCTCATTTAGGAGACTGTATTTCTGCTTGGCCATAATTTGGGACATGCATAGCAGCTAATGTCATTGTCCTATACATTGTACATCCTGAAATAAATGATCAATGTGTGTGCATGAGCAAGAAAAAGAGTCAAATTAGAAGTTTATAAAGAACAAGGCTCCGCTCCCCCGATGTGGCAGTTAAAACACTTGGCCAGCGGCTGCCTTGGCACATCCTTGTATACAGCAGCTAACAGTCACTTTCAGCAGCAGATTCCTTGAATAACAGGGGGCTTAAGGCTCAGGTGGTACCTTAGTTCAGACACTTTCATCTCCAACCTCAGGCTCACTCCTCCTCTGATCCTAGCCTGGTTGAATGCCGGCCAGCATGCACACGGCTCCTCTCCGCTGCAGCCACACTGGGGACTCCACCGGATCCTTCCAGGACGTGAAGCCGGGCTCTTTGCATCCTGGGGCACTTGGCAGAAGGGTGAAGATTGGGAGACAATATACTTTAGCTTGGAGCAAATCACTCCCAAACCGCTGCCAAAAGAAACAAAATGCCGACCACAAGGATGTTACAGTCCATAGAATTCCTTTTCAGAGGTCTCTACATATATATATACTATATATATTAATAGCCTTACAGTTGGCCTCAATAAAGGAAAAGATGCATTCAGGTGTGACAATGCCTTCTTACAAATTCAAACCCACACTTGTATATTCTCTTTTAGAAAAAACATTTATTGTAAAAGACTTTGAGCTCAACCTCGAATACCGCAATTTAAATGCGATTGTGGCAGTGTGAACAACACCTTAACGATAATTCAGTGTGGGCTGACTAAGTGCAGGAGGCCTCGGGAGCTGGGTCAAGTAGAGACCTGTAAAAGTTGTACATGTCTGCACAACATCGATGCCAGAAACAGAGGTGTCCAAACAAATCTTTTCCCTATATCCAGTCCAGGTCATCCCAGAGTGATGACATGTTGTATTCTGCCCCCAGGGGGCGCTCGACTGCAGGATCAAAAGTTGTTGCTCCTCCCGGCCCCCTATAAAAGGAGGTGTCTCTCTATCACTTCCCAGTTTTCATCTTGCAGTCTGGCTGCTGAAGATCGTTGGATACTTTCTCCTGGATTTTTGCAGCTGAGCGGGGCCTCCTAGCCCGTCGGCCGCTGCGGACCCTATTACCACTGATCCCGTGGACCCACTGGCTGATCGGGACTGTGACGGTAAGGAGAACGCCAGGGTCAGGCGGTTTGGCAGTGCTAGGCTCTGGGCCACAGACCCTGAATAATGGGTAGCCGGGCATAGGCTGATGGTGAGCCTATGGGGGGGGGGGACCACTTATGCTTATCGCTCCCTCGAGTTGTCTCCTGCTCCTCTCTTCCCTCCATCTTGAGGCTGCTACGCTGTGAGGGGGGGGGGCGGACGCTGCTCGGCTTTTTTTTCTGAGGCTGCATTTTCTGTGTCTGGCGGCGGAGGTGCGGCCATGTGCTCGGTCTGCACAGGCTTGTACGGGGGCCCTGCTGTGGGCAGCCCTGTGGCATTGCTGTTGCGAGGGCTGCTCCCTCCATCTTGGGGCGGGCGCTCCTTTCGCACTGCCGGGGGGGCGGGGCTGCACGATGACGCTTTTCGAGTCACTGCTGTGCGGCCCACCCCTCGAGGAACGCGCCGAGCTGCTGGCTCTGCGCCATCTTGCTGCTGCCTCCCCTGCCACGCTGCCTGGGACCCCTCCGGTGTTGCTGCTGACGCGGTCGATGTCGTGAGTCCCTCTTGCTAATTCTATTGCTTTTACTAATTTGCGCATGTGCTGTGGGATACTGATGCCCACTTTTTGCTTGTGTCTTTTAGGTGGGCCCATTGATAGATCGAGGGTTGTGGTTCCTCCCGGTCCCCTGCCCCCCCTCTCCCTTTTAAAGAGGGATCACAAAAGAGGGGCTATATAAAAGGGCTAATTAGGTTTGGGCCGTCAGTGCCTTGTAACCTGCATACCAATTTTTTGTCTAATCACCATAATGGAGGCATCTGGGCATAGTGAGCTGAGGGTGAAGCTCCGCCCCATGTGCAGTGTATGCCCTCTGGGCAGATTCAGCACTGTTTGTACCACTTGCGCCCGGAGCGTCATTTTGGAGCATGATCGGTCGGGCATACCTGCCCCTAGCCCTTCTTTGCCTACGGCCTCTCTAGAACCCCCGCCGCTGCACTCAGCCCCCAGTGAGGGGGAAGCCAGCAGGGGATCCCATGTTGATTTGGCATACAGGCTGGCCAGTCTCGAGAGACAGGTCTTGCGAACAGCTCCTAGGAAGGCCACGAGTAAGAGACGGCACATCGAGCCCATTTACTCGGATAATGATGATGATCTTTTTGACGGTTTGGGCTCTGTGGAGGAAGGTGAGTTGCCAGAGGAATCACGGTCCACTGTGGATTATTCTGCTGGCGAGGACAGTTTGTCTGGTTTCTCCTCAGATGAGGATGCGTGGCTCCCTGATGATACAGAGAAGCTGCTTGCCTCAGTGTTTGAGACTTTACACATTGTCCCTCCTAGAGCAGCTAAGAGGAAGCAGGGGGATTTGTTTAGGCCTGAAAGACAGAGGCGAGTCTTTCCAGAGCAGGCCCATTTTTCTAATATGATTTTCAAGGAATGGGAAAGGCCCAACAAACTACTGTCGGTGCCTAAGAGCCTGGATAGGCGGTATCCCTTCCCTGAGGAGCTGGTCCGGCTATGGTCTCATCCTCCCGAGGTGGATTCCCCTGTGTCGGGGTTGTCCAACACTACTATTATGCCTTCACCTGATACCGCTTCCTTACGTGATCCAGCTGACAAGCGCATGGATCAGCTGGTCTGTCATGCCTTCACCTTTGCTGGTGCCTTGTTTCGGCCTGTGTGTGCCACGGCTATTGTCTCCCTGGCCATCATAAAGAAGGTGAGATGCCTTGTGGATAGCGCTAAGACTCGCAAGCGGGCAGAGGATTTTAAAGACCTCAAGGCTTGTGTGGACTTTATTGCCTTTGTTGTCTCTGCCATGGACGATGGTGTCCGGCTTGGTACCAGGATTTCGGCCCTGCTTGTTGCACTTCGCTGCTCGCTCTGGTTGCAGCAATGGTCGACTGATGCTGCGGCCAAAAAGTCGCTTACTAGCATCCCCTTCGTGGGGCACAGGTTGTTCGGGGAGCATCTGGACCTCCTGGTCAAGGATGGTAGACTCCCTCAGAGACTGAGGCCTGCTCGGCCCTTTTGAGGCTCATCTGCCTATCGTTCCTTTCGAGGAGGAAGAGGCTCTTCATTTTCAGGTGGCCGCAGAGATACCTGGGGTAGGTCCCGCGGCCGACCCAATCCCGGTTGGGGAGCCAAGTCCAAGCCCCCTGCCAAGTCCCCTCAGGCATGAGGAGGCGCCTGTCTGGAGACAGCGCGTCTCGGATCGGTGGATTCAGAGGGTGGTGTCCTCCGGTTACAAAATAGAGCTGGCAGTCAGGTCACCCTCAAGATTTCTTCAGTCTCGGATATCCCAGAACCCATTGAAGGCACAGGGCCAGAGAATGGCCGTGCAACACCTCCTGCGGCTAGGTGTGATTTGTCCTTTACCTCGTCAGGAACAGGGTCAAGGCTTCTACTCTACTCTACTCTGTTCACAGTTCCCAAGAAGGATGGAACGTCACAGGTTTGTCAGAGTCAGACATTTCCGCATGGAAACCTTACGGTCCGCGGTGAGCTCGCTTCGGCCCGGTGACTTCATGACCACGGTGGACATCAGGGATGCTTATCTGCACATCCCGATATTCCAGGGGCATTAGAGGTTCCTGAGGTTTGCTCTGGAGGATCTGCATTACCAGTTTGTGGCACTGCCATTCGGGATATCCTCAGCCCCCGTGTTTTCACCAAGGTGCTGGCGGGCATCATGGCTATTCTGAGGAATCGGGGCATTCGTGTGTTGACCTATTTGGACGATTTACTGATTGCGGCTCAGTCCCTTCGGCAGGCCGAGAGCGACACCTGGACGGAGGATTTCGGCTGGGTAGTCAATTACCCAAAGTCTTCTATCACTCTCTCAATGGTGAGGTCCTTCCTGGGCATGAAGTTAGACACCTCTCAGGTCAAGGTATTCCTGCCACAGCATAAGGTGTTGGGCCTTCAGATGCAGGGGCAGGCCTTGCTGTCTTGTCAGAGGCCATCGATCCCTCTGGGGATGAGACTGGTGGGCCTAATTGTGTCATGCTTCAAGGCCGTGCCTTTCACCCAATTTAACATGAGACCTCTTCAGGTGAACCTGTTGACTGGCTGGGACCAGATGCAGGAGTCGCTGGAACAGGAATTTTCACTGTCCACTGTCCACTGGTCAGGCAGTCCCTCTTGTGGTGGCTGGACTCCAGGAACCTATTGGTGGGCAGGTCCTTTCTGACTCCTCAGTGGGAGATAGTTACCATGGATGCAAATCTGACTGGCTGGGGCGGCGTTTGGCAGACACAGAAGATCCATGGTCAGTGAGGTCAGCAGGAGAACCGCTTACCCATAAATCTCCTGGAGCTGAGAGCAATCCGGTTGGTACTTCTTCGCTTGACTCCACATTTAAGGGGTCGTGCGATCCAGGTTTGCTCGGACAATCAGGCAGCTGTCACCTACATCAATCACCAGGGCGGGACTCAGAGCAAGCGAGCCCTCAAGAAGGTGACCCAGATTCTGACTTGGGCAGAGGAGAATGTTGCCTGCATCTCGGCGGTTTACATCCCCGGGGTAGAGAACCAGGAGGCAGATAGTCTCTCAGCAACAGAACTTTTCACGCTCTGTGTCTCCGCTGGGGTCAGCCGGACGTGGACCTGTTTGTGTCCAGACACAATCACAAGCTCCCAAGGTTCGTCTCCCTGTCAAGAGATCCTCTGGCCTTTTCCCCATATGCTCTGGCAATTCCTTGGATGGAGTTCAGGCTCCTTTCAGGCTGCATTCCCTCCGTTTCCACTCCTGGGCCGAGTGCTGCGCAAGATAGCCCAGGAGGGGGTACCAACCATCCTGGTGGCTTCTCGCTGGCCGAGAAGAAGTTGGTTTGTGGCCATAGTTCAGATGTCAGTCGATCGATACATCATGCACGACGAACCAGGGCTTCTCACTCAGGGGTCGCTGTGGCACCCCAATTTACAGATGCTGGCTTTGACGGCCTGGCTATTGAAACCTCATTCCTGACGGAAAAGGGGCTGTCGGCCACAGTTGTGCATACCATGATTCAGACACGGAAGAAGTCGTCTTCCATGATATACTACAGAGTTTGGCACGCCTACATTGCTTGGTGCAAGTCCAAGAGTCTCCCTTGCCGCACATTCTCTATCTTTAGGATTCTGGAGTTTTTACAACACAGCTTAGACTTGGGTCTCCAGCTGAACATCTTCAAGGGCCAGGTCTCGGCCTTAGCCATCTTTTTCCAGAGATCCATTGCCAATCATAGGTTGATCAAGACCTTTTTCCAGGGTGTCACCCATGTCCATCCATCGCGTAAGTCAGTATTACTGGTTTAGGACTTAAATTTGGTACTTTCTGCTCTATAGGGTCCTCCCTTTCCAAATAAAAAACAGCATCTCGGTGAAACAGCACAACCATACATTTACCAAATCTATTTCTCTTTCAATTGCTTTGAGACGAACATTATGGCTGAAATCTTATTCTTTCAGATTTACCAGTGGAAAAAAAAAATAAAGTCACTTGTTTGTAGTGCTCAAAAAATAAGGTGCAGTGCAGCCAATTATGGACTTAAAGTGTCTAAATTGCCCACCTGGCAATTCCAGATGGAGTCTCTTAAGGAAATGTTAGCTTCCCTGGAACAGGAAGAGTTCTTAGCAATTGTAGACATCGCAGATGCTTATTGCAATTTTCTGTGCTGCTCACCAGAAGTTTATATAAACTATTTGGTCTAGTTTCCTGTATTCTGCAGAAACGACCTCAGCATGATTTTACTTACTTGGATGATCTGATTGTGAAAGGATCATCAGTATTTGGAGCCAACAGTAGTGGAGATATTAACTGTACAGGCTAAAATAAAAACACTTTCTAATCACCCTTTGTCCCTTGCAGATGATTACTTCGATTGCTCCGATCGTCCGGCACATCTGCATTCTCATTGGGACGCCGCCCCGCCATCAGTCACGCTTGCTGCAGTGTGCCAGGTCGAGTTGAGTGGTGACAGTGCTGGAATGGATCTAGCGATAAGTTTCCAATCACCGAAAGTAATTAAAGGTGAATATATATATATATATATATATATATATATATATTGGTAAATTGTACAAAAATGTTATAAATGGTGTGTATTTCTCCCCTGCTAGGCTGTATCAGGCACGATCCGTGCCGGGTTTTCAGGACCCAGGTCACTTTCCCCAATCCTTTTCAGCTTTGTTCCATGATCTTAGGCCATGCACAGGTGATCAAGCTGATTGCAGGGGAAGCCTGAATAAAAACGATTCACACGGCCTGTCTATTGTCTATTGACCAGCCCGTAGGAGTGAGCCCAGGCTGAATTGCACATGTGGTGAAGAAAAAGACTTTATGCAAGCCGAAGGACTTGGCTTTTGCGCCCCCTAACTGTGGACTTGTGGGGATGAGCAGCGGAGAGCTGATACGGATTTGGACTTACATTTGGTGAAGTAACCACTTTTGATTTACTGCGTTTATGCTGCAATCTATGGACTGAGCGATAATCTGCTAAATAAAGTCGTTTTTGCTATTAAAAACTGTTGTCCATGTCACTGCTGATCGCCCAACCGCTCACAATTGGTGGAGGATGCGGGCACAGTGACTGTTGCTAGGGGCAACGGAGTGACAAAACACACTGCATTTTGGATGTTCTGAGTGAAAACGGCGACTAAGATGTCTCAAATGGAGGAGGTGATTAAACAGCTAATCCAGGCTAACCTTCAGCAGCAGCAAGCCATGGCACAACGGCAGGAGACAAACCGCCTGTTGATAAAACAGATTGCTGCACTTAGAGAGACTGTTGTGGCTAAAGTTTCACCACCAGAGAGAAGCCCGGTTGAGACAGGTGGTGTGAGGAGAGCCGTACAGCGGGTCCTACAAAAGTTGTCCCCTGAGGATAATGTTGAGGCCTACCTCACGGTGTTTGAGCGCATGGCTGAGAGAGAGCAGCTGCCAGTAGCCAAGTGGGCAGACGTGATTGCACCGTTTCTGGCAGGTGAGCCCCAAAAAGCTTACTTTGACCTTAGGGAGCAAGATGTACAGGACTATGCTAAACTCAAAATGGAGATCCTTGCTCGCCTGGGAGTCACGCCAGCGGTTCGGGGCCGGAGAGTGCATAACTGGACTTTTGCTATGGATAAGTCTGCTCTGTCGCAGATGTTTGATTTACTTCATCTTGTATAGAAATGGTTGGAGCCGGAGCAGTCCACACCAGCGCAGATCGTCGAGAAGGTCGTGGTGGACCATTTTTTTCGGACCCTGCCGGCGAAACTACATCGGTGGGCTGGACAACGCGACCCGCAGACTGCTGAGCAACTGGTCAACTTGGTTGAATGATTTGTCGCGACCGAGGACCATCTTCAAGATGCCGCTGCAGCACCAGCAACCGTTAAGACCAGCAGACCGGTGGGTAAGCAAGTTCCCCTTGGAGGTGTGTGAAGCGGTGTGAGAGGGCAAAAGACTGACCCTGACCCCCAGAGGCCCCCTAATTCTAGGGAGGACCCCCGGGCAAGGAGGTTTCGGGGTCCCCAGTGTTGTAGGTGCCGAGAGTGGGGACACATAGCCATGGATTGCCCCCTCTCCCCTGAGCCCATGGAATGTGATGCTGCCCGCAGAAGATCCCTGTTAGCAGAACCCGATTGTGCCGCCAGTCAGCGGTCGGGGCCTGAGACACAGATTGTGACTGTAAAGATGAATGGTCGCCCAGAAAAGGCACTATTGGACTCAGGTAGCCGGGTAACTTTGGTCCGGGCCAACCTGGTGCATGGTGGTTGCAAACCAAAGAGAAAGCTTAGTATGCTTTGCGTCCACAGGGATATCGTGGCTTACCCTGTAGCCGTGGGTAAGTTTGAGACCCCCGGGGGAACATTGACCCATGAAGTTGGCATAGTAAAATGCCTGATGCATGATGTTGTAGTGGGGCGTGATTTTCCCTTGTTCTGGCCCTTGTGGGAAAGGCGTAACCCTCCTGCCGACAGCGAAGTACCTCCGGCAGAACCGTTAACCCTCCCCGTCGTTAAGTCCGTTGAACGTGTGGCCCCAAAGAGGGTATATAATAGGCTGACCAGGGTGAGGGCTTTTAATCCTGGGGACCGAGTTCGGGGAAGAGTACCTAGGGGTGAAAGAGAGAAGTTTAAAGTGGAACATAAGTCCGGGAATGTAGATGTTGTGTCCTGAACCCACTGTATGGTCGCTGAAGAGTGTCAGACTGCGGGTCTGAAGAAGAGGGGGGGATATGTGGTAAATTGTACAAAAATGTTATAAATGGTGTGTATTTCTCCCCTGCTAGGCTGTATCAGGCACGATCCATGCCGGGTTTTCAGGACCCAGGTCACTTTCCCCAATCCTTTTCAGCTTTGTTCCATGATCTTAGGCCGTGCACAGGTGTTCAGGCTGATTGCAGGGGAAGCCTGAATAAAAAGGATTCACACGACCTGTCTATTGTCCAGCCTGTAGGAGTGAGCCCAGGCTGAATTGCACATGTGGTGAAGAAAAGGACTTTATGCAAGCCGAAGGACTTGGCTTTTGCGCCCCCCTAACTGTGGACTTGTGGGGATGAGCAGCGGAGGGCTGATACGCCCTGCAAAGTGGATATGGACTTACATTTGTTTGGTGAAGTAACCACTTTTGATTTACTGCGTTTATGCTGCAATCTATGGACTGAGCGATAATCTGCTAAATAAAGCCTTTTTTGCTGTTAAAAACTGTTGTCCATGTCACTGCTGATTGCCCAACCACTCACAATATATATATTTTTATTGACTGTACAATAATAACTGCTAGGCCACAGAATAGCATCTTACAATAGTCATAATTACACTTAACCTGTATAGAAATCTTTAAAGAGGAACAACACCAAAGAAATGTACTTTCTTTGGTTTTGTTCCTCCCAATTTCCACCCGCAATTGTCTGTAAAATTTGGGGGGGGGGGGGAGAAAAGAGGGGATATCACAAGGATGTGATTTCCTCTGCCTTTTTTTTGATGAAGTAAGTCAGCTCCGTTGTGTATTTTCAAGGTTGTAGAACTCCTAACTATATCATATATTGAAAAGGGGGTTTTGTCCCTCACCCCTTCGCTTGTTGGATTGGGCAGGGGTACAAAGATTGAGGTATTTTCAAACTACACCTTGTTTATATAATATACAAATAAAGTAGAAATTAAATAATTCTGATTTCTTATGCATTTCTTTATTGGGTCAGTTTTGTGTTCAGTTTGTAGCAATGAGTCCACTGCAGCCAAGCTACAAACAAGACTCCATTATGGAAGGACACTAAAAAGAGCCCCAAGGTCCAAGACCAGCACTACCTGACCATCATAGAGGTCGGGCGACCGGTGCAAGCACAGCACAGCAACAAATAATATCATAGAATCAAGCAGCTGAGGAGAAGAAAAGGGACAATTGATACCCAGAATAAGGAAATTTAAGAAGAAGCAAAAATTGCTATGTAAAATAACCCCCATGCTTACAATATATACAAATGGTGTACTGATGAAGCACACTGCGAAAGGGTGTAGCAAGAAGTCCATAGTTGTAGCAAGTGGTTTATCACAAACTGAATACTTGCTACAAAACTGACCCAACAAAGAAATGCATAAGAAATAAATGTAAAACTGAACATTCAAGACACAGTTTGTTGAAATCAGAATTATTTAATTTCTACTTTATTTGTATATTATATAAACAAATGTCACATGCATACTATGTATAAAACAGTAAGCAAAGGAAAACACCAAGGTGTAGTTTGAAAATACCCTAATCTTTGTACCCCGCCCAATCCAACCAGCGAAGGGGTGAGGGACAAAACCCCCTTTTCATTGTCTATAAAGTCCTCTATTCCTCGTTAACACGGTGCATGTGCAAGTAGCACTGGTTATATTTAGCTTTCCATCACCAAACTGACCTCTGTACAGCAAAAGGAAATCTGAGTGGAGCAAGCTCTGTGGGCCTCATCCCTGCCCCGGCCACTAGCTGCGGGTGTGCCCACCATTCAGAAAGACCTGTGGCCTCGACTTAGCAAGAGGTAGGCTGGGGAATGCGTCTAAGGCGCTAGCTTGTGGGGGAGTGGAATGGATCAGGTGACCCTGAGGAGTTTTCCAATTTGGAATGCCCCATAAAGAGGTAGACCAACCAATGACCAAAATGTCTTAAGACTCCTAGGGGTATTGTTCACCTTTAAACTGGACCAACAGCCTGGCACAGTTGGAAAAGAAGGGTAGCAGCCATTTTGGAGCTTCCTCTCCCAACTGACATAACTGAATTGTACAGTAACAGGAAGCCCAGCACGACTTTCTGCTTGCAGGTGGCCTGCAAGCCCATGAGCAGCCATCTTGTTTTTAAAATTTATCCCAGTTGGCGTTTGAAAATTATTTTTTATGTGCAGCAATCTAAATTGCCCTGGAGAGGGATTCATGTAAGCACTGTTTGTTGTGTTGGTCTGGTTTAATTCATTTTTGACTGTTGATCCACTTTAAGGGTTATTTTAACCTCATTTGATACTTGCAACTATCTAGGTACTTTGCTGTGCAGATGCAGAAACCTCGTAGTTTGCATTTTTATTTTGCTCCTAAAAAAAACTCCATTTCTAATAAACTGAGGACAAATGATAATATGGAGCTGATGTTATAGCCCGCAGAGTGTTAAAAGTTTCAGCAAAACAAAGCTTTTTAAACCGGCAAGCCATAAATATTTTACAAATGGAATAAAACTAACTTAAGAACAGAATCCTTACCCGAAAAGAAAAATGTTTTCATAATTTGTAGAATGTCATGGTTTTAATGAGCAAAATGTTTTCAAGCTGTGTCTAACCACAATATGTATATTGTGGAACAGTATAAAGAGGAATACTAAAGGTCATCATCTTGCTTCCCAGGCGGTGCGCTGTGTATTAGGTACATGCCAAAATAATGATTTATGTACAACAACCTTTCTAAAGATTGCTTCTTTCTGGGAAAATGGAGGTGCTCTTGCTGTATATGCTCTAAAATAGATTAGTCTACTGTATGTGGCCTAGAAGAAGTTCACAATCAGTGGTATGGGCACCACGGGTAACAAGCAAGATCCCCTTTAGGTGGTACGTGACAAGGCTGCAGACTGACCTGTACCCCGACCTGATCTGCTGCCATCTATAGCTCCATAGGTACAAAACTGATCCAGAACTCTATGGCAATATTTATGTACATGCTGTGCATTTCCTTCACTTTATATTGTTGATTTGTGTATTGTTAACCTGGTTTCCGGTGACTTGCCACCCACAAGTACAACCCATGTGGTTCTTGAAATTATTAGAAAATGAAAAGTGGTACATAATGAAAAATAGTTGGCAACCCCTGCTCAGGAAATTATTTGTGACTAACTGTAATAGAAACACACATAACATATGAGTTTGCCTTTATTTTGCCAAAAAACGTGAAGGACATTTTGGTCAGGTTTTTGGTGTTCTGCCTTGTTTTGGAATGTAAAATAAACATTTGTGTTAGGTGTGTGCCCCTAGACCTGTGATTTACTTATCAGCATGATGTTTTTATGTTTCCTGTGGCTCTGTGTTGCTAAATTGGGAGGGCTTTCCTGGCATTGAGTGAAAACTACAGACTACAAGTCCCAAAATCCTTCCACTGTAACAGGTGAGCTCATCATCAGCATCAGTAATGACTTTCCTTAGCTACTGAAACAGAGAATTGTGATCTCCTCACCTGAATAAGCTGAATTACAGCAGGAGGGGTTAAACCGGACCTTCAGCATCATTTAATGAAAAGCCCAAACCTTTAAAAAAAACTCTTCCCCAGCATCTAATATATATATGTTTTATGTTTTTAGTCACTTACTTTTTATTCTTTCCCCACTGGGCTGCAACTCTGTTCAGGATTCGATTTGCAGGACACTTCCTGTTTGCAGGCAGCCTAAGACTCCATCGGCCATCTTCTGGGATGCTTAAAGGCTCATAACATGCAGTAGATGCAGGTAGGATGATTTTTAATGTGGACAATCTATAAGTACATGGGAGAAACATATAAGATAGTCTTTTATTCAGGTTGAAGGTCCAGATTAATGTGGGCAATCTGTATGTACAGGGTGGGGGAAACATATAAGCTCTAGAGCAGGGGATCCCAACCATTTTTTCATCAAGTACCACTTTGTATTTTCTCACTATCTCAAGTACCACCTGGTATTAGCTACAAGTCACTTTTAATTGTGTTAATCACAGCCAAAACAATAATTTAAAATGTACATCAATAGTTTTCAGCAGTTTTTTTTAATAGAGAAAATCTGGATTAGTTAAAGTGTAGATTGCAGTAGATCAGATTGGGGTACAGGTCAGTTTGCGGCCTTATCAAGTACCACCTGATTAGAGCTCACGTACCACCAGTGGTGCTAGTACCAGTGATTGGGAACCCCTTCTCTATAGCAGTTCTACAAGTGTTTGTAAAGAACCATACATATGGGTGTATTCATTGGTGTATTATTTATACATCACATTTAAAATCACTATGGGTCACAAATTGTGATGACCTCAGGGCATACTCCCTCTTGAAAGCCTGATAATGGGGAACCAAAACTTACCACTCCCTGGCTCCTTTTTTCTGGCTGCTGGAACCCAGCCTCACATGACCACTGGTGGCAAATTATGTTCACTTGGCAGTAATGTGCAAACCTATCCATCTAAATCCATTTAGATTGCTGCACATACAAATTCATTTACCATTTTCTAACTCCAGCTGTGGTGAATTTTAGAAACAAAATGGCAGCTCATGCATTTGCAGGCCACCTGCAAACAGGAAGTTCTGCTGGGCTTCCTGTTACCGTGTATTGTCAGTTATGTCAGTTGGATCCAGACAGCAAGAATGGCTTAGATGCTGGGAGAAGAAGCTCCAAAATGGCTGCTACCTTTCTTTTCCAACTGTTCCAGGCTGTTGGCTGGTTTAGGTGGAGCAAGTACATGGAAATTCTGGAGAGAGATTTGAGGGAATTTTTCACCTTTAGCAAGACAAGACCCTAAGCATAACGTTAAGCTGCACGAAAATGGCTTAAATATGTCTGGCGTGGTCAGTTGTATTTCTCATTCCAAATGTACTGTATTCTGACAGCTTGAGTCAAGTAAACTACAACAAAACTATGCTGAAGTTAATTTACAGACACTTAGTGTATGTAATATATGTCCTATATAGCCTACAAAGATCAAGACTTTACTTCCAGAGTAATCATTGCTAGATTAATGTGATCCTCCCCAACTCTAAGAAGTTGTGTCTGATAAGAGTAATATGCCTTTACTGTGGTTTCTAATTTACGTTCTGGTATCATGATGTCATAGATTTGCAACAAGACACACAGCAGATGCTTTCACACAAGAAGCCAATGTTACTTCCAGGAATATATCAAGTCCTCATTGTTTGATTTGTGACTTCCATTTCACACTATTACAATGTGAGCAAACAGGTGAGTAAAGGTGAACCTTTGACATTTTTTTTCATGAACCTGTATGACCATTGTGACTTAGGCTTAAGTAAGCTGATCTTTGGACCACAGTCATTGTAGATTTAAATTATGACTTTGAATCGGTGTGTGGAATGGCAGGAATTCCTTTTTGATTTAAGCACACTTTTTTGTACCCGTGGTTTGTAAGAATGTTTCACGCTTCTGCTATTTCCTTTCATTGGGGAGAGTCTTGAGTGTGATTATATAGCCGTTTGAAAAAGACCACATGCAAACCTCTTTTCTTTGACTGAATGGTGACTAAGCTTAGACACAACAAGGAAAGAATTCACACTTCATCCCCTGATATGGGTGCTGGGGGTGTGAATAGACCCTGGTCAGTCCAAGTAGCTAACACTGAGAATTTGTGCAACTTATTACCAAATCCCGGAGAAAACATAATTTTTACTTATAATGGATAAAATCATCAGTCCCCACGTGACTTCACTCCACATCACTGTGAATCATGACCCGCAACACAGGTGACACATATCGGGGCCCCAGCCTCTTAGTTCTACTTGCTGCCACCCAAGAGAATGAATCCTATTACCTCCAACACAGGAATTTCCCTTCGCCAACAATCTTAGACAATCAAAAAACTGCTGTGGCTGACTATGGCAGTTTCCAGTATGCTGCCAAAATAGAATAGAATAAAATAGAATAGAATTTCATTGCTTGTTCCCGTAGGAGTGTCAGTGCCCAAGAAAACTCTATTCATGCCTGAGGCTCCTTCCTAGAGTCAAGGCCTCTCCACAATCACTTGTGGGTTGGGGCTTGGAGGTAACCATGCAGTGAAGTCCAGATTTTGGGGTGCCTTCTTAGAAAGCTAGAGTCCTTGATTTCTATATCTTCTTCTACAGCCATGCCTTCCAGTTCTCCCTGTAGCCTCTGAGAATAACAAACTAGGAATGTTACATTTATGCTCTTATTCATCAAGCGATAGCGCCAGGTAGTGTCTGACGAGCGCCAGGTCCCGCCAGCTAACGGCGGCTACCGACTCAAGTACGCCCGGCGTCGGCCACAATGACGCATTTATCAAGCTAAATGAGGCTAGCGCCGGCGAGAGCGACAGCTACCACGGGATTCATCATGTAGCCGACTGCAACGAACAGCGCCGCTGCTAATCCCATCACAGCGACAGGTATGACCTGGCGCTCCCTGGCGTGGTCCAATGCATTTCAATGGAGCAATCTTTAAATAATCATAAATAATTGCTATTAATGTTTTTTTTTTTTTTTTTTTTTAATGTCAAAAATTCTGTGACCACTTCAATGTTAGGTTTTTTTTTTAAGGTAAAAAAAAAAAAAAGATTTTGTGCAGAATTGATATTACAGGTCTGATATTAATGTATTCATATTACAAAATGTTTATAAAAACTTGTATAATTTTACAATCAAAAAATATGGTTGTTTGGGGGTTAAAAACTATTTTAAATCCATCGCCGCCAGCGCTCTGGGGTTTAAACAAGGAATTCACAGTGCTAAAAAATTCGTAGCGTGATTTGTCAATGAATCTGCAGCAAGCCGTTCGCTCTGGCCATTCACTGTCAGGCGCACCCATACAACGCTGAACCTGTGAAACAGCGACCCCTAAGCCCGTATTCAACATTACCGTACACCGACTGAGTCGCTGTCAACAAGCAAACCCCGGCCAAGCACAGCGAATACTAGCTGGCGCTGTGAAAATCACGCTACTGGCGCTCATCTGTCGCTACCTGGCGCTATTAATGAATCGGCCTCTTAGTCTGTATACTTACTCCTCGGCAGTACCAAGCTTACAGCTTAAACAACTCCCCAAAACTCACTTGCATATTCATGATTGTCATCTCTTACATTTCTTTCCCAGCATCCCAGCCATGCTGCTGCATGATTCAACTGACATAAACATAGAAACATAGAAGGTTGACGGCAGAAGGAGACCATACGGTCCATCTAGTCTGCCCTTATGTGTATACTGTATGTACTCTTTATCTTAGGATAGATGTGTGCTTATCCCAGGCATGTTTAAATTCAGCGACTGTCGATTTTTCAACTACCTCTGCTGGAAGTTTGTTCCAAGCATCTACTACTCTTTCTGTAAAATAATATTTTCTAACATTGCTCCTGATCTTCCCCCCGACTAGCTTCAGGTTGTGCTCCCTTGTTCTATCATTAAGTTTCTTCTTAAAAACACTTCCCTCCTGAACCTTATTCAATCCTTTCACATATTTAAAGGTCTCAATCATGTCCCCCCTCTCCCTTCTTTCCTCCAGACTGTACAAATTAAGTTCTTAAGTCTCTCCTGATAAGTTTTAAGTTTAAGTCCTTCCACCATTTTCGTTGCCCGCCTTTGGACACGTTCTATTTGAATAATGTCTTTTTGCAGGTAAGGTCTCCAGAACTGCACACAGTATTCTAGCTGTGGCCTTACCAGGGCTCTATACAGCGGCATCACAACCTCCCTCTTCCTACTGGTGATGCCTCGAGCTATGCAGCCGAGCATCCTGCTTGCTTTTCCCACTGCCTGGCTACACTGTCCACTCATCTTGCAGCTATCAGTAATCAGTACCCCTAAATCTCTCTCCTCCGAGGTCCTGGCTAACACAGTACTGCCCATACGGTACTCAGAGCAGGGTTTCCTTCTACCCAAGTGCATGATTTTACATTTAAAGACATTAAACTCTAGTTTCCACAGTTTTGACCATCTATCCAGTAAAGCTAAATCATTTTCCATGTTGCAGACACCTCCAGGAATATCCACCCTATTACTAACCTTTGTATCATCAGCAAACAGACAAACTTTTCCTACCAAGCCTTCTCCTATTTCACTTACAAATATATTAAAAAGAATGGGGCCCAGGACAGAGCCTTGCGGCACACCACTTGTAACTCGCCTTTGTTCAGATTGCACACCATTTACAACAACGCTCTGATACCGATGCCTCAGCCAACTGGAAATCCACTGAACTATCCAGGGATTGAGTCCTACCTTCAATAACTTATCTATGAGCTCTTTATGTGGTACAGTGTCAAAGGCTTTGCTAAAATCCAGATAGGCAATATCCACAGCACCACCTTCATCTAACACTTTAGTGACATTGTCAAAGAAATCAATAAGATTGGTCTGACATGATCTGCCCTCAGTAAAGCCGTGCTGTTTTGGGTCCAATAGGTCATTCATTTTTAGATGGGAAATTATCTGTTTTTTTAAGAGTGTTTCCATTAATTTGACCACCATAGATGTTAAACTAACTGGCCTGTAATTACTGGCTTCTTCTCTACTCCCCTTTTTATGGATTGGTACGACATTGGCCATTCTCCAATCATCTGGAACCTCACCAGTTGAAAGGGAATGGTTAAGTAAATCAGTCAGAGGGGCTGCAATCACAAACTTAAGTTCCCTTAGAACTCTGGGGTGGATTCCATCTGGACCTATCGCCTTACTTACCTTTAGATGTGCCAGCTCGGATAGGACATCAGCCTCCAGAAACTCCGGAGCTGTGCCCTCCCAGCTGGATGCTGTGCTATGGCCATGCCTGCTACTATCGGAAAATACCGCACAAAAGTAGCTATTCATATAGTCAATATAATTATTTTCCCTATTTCTAATTTTTGAGACTGCAACACAGTAATCCACAGTGCACAGTGGCAGGAAACCCAGCATCACTTCCTTTTTGTAGGCAGCCTGCAGCTCCATGCGATTCCATTTTTGGTTGTAAAATTGACCACAGCAGGAGTTAGAAAATGGTAAATTCATTTATCTTTTTTTAAATGTATATACTTCTTTTTAATAGCTTTTTATTAAAGAAAATAGTGTCATGCAAAGACTCACAGTTGAAATTATTTACAGTGGTTTAAACAGAGACAAATACATTTGTTTTTTGTGCTGTCACATAATTTTACTGTGAACTAAGAATCAGAAAGGCAGACAAGCAACGGTAGGATCAGCAAACCTTTTGCAGGCTGCCTGCAGCTCCCTGGGATGCCATTTTGGTTGTAAAGTTGACCACAGCAGGAGTTAGAAAAAGGTAAATTAATTAATTAATTTTTTTCAAATGTTTATATTTATTTTAAATACCTTTTTTTTAAAGATAATAGTGTCATACAAAGACTCACAGTTGAAATAATTAACAGTTAAACAGTTTAAACAGAGACAAATACATTTGTTTTTTGCAGGCAGCCTGCAGCTCCCTGGGACTCACAGTTGAAATAATTAACAGTGGTTTAAACAGTGACAAATAAATGTGTTTTTTTGTACTGTCACAGAATGTTACTGTGAACTAAGAAGCAGAAAGGCAGACAAGCAGAGGTAGGATCAGCTAACTCTTCAGACACAATAGGCTCGATTCAGAGGCACATTTGTCTGGACTTTCGTAGCTGTCTGTGAACGTTTTTGTGTGTGTTTGTCATTTTCTTTGTTTTTTTCGTTCATTTTTCATTCGTATGAACGTTCGGGCTAATGCGTATATGCACTTTCGATGAACGAAAGCATTTGCGTTAGTTTGGATCATTTTCCAATCAAAATCTGATATTTTGCGTTAGTTCAGATAACTTATGTGATTGCTATGGGCTTGTGTCTCATTCAGAGAGCTGATTGCCGATGGACCACCACCCTATAAACCCATTTCATTTGCAATCCCCTTACGGGACCATTTTGACCACGAATAGCCTAATTATGAACCAGTCTAGTGCCTTTGTGGAGCATGAGGAACTACAGCTAATGGGCATAGAAATTGTCCGGAGGGCCGAGACCAGATTGCACCGGCGGCGACGCATGCACATCAATGGCATGCATAACGCTGAGCTGTTCGAGCTCACCCGGCTTAATCGCGCTTCCCTCCATAAGTTGTATAGTGAGCTGCGGCCATGGTTAGCCCGCACCACAAGGAAGGGGCAAGCAATTTCAGGTATGACCAAGATGCTTGGCTGCCTGCAATTTTTGGCGAACAGCTCGTTCCAGAGGCTGGGTGCCCTCTCCATGGGGATCTCCCAGCCTACGCTGAGCCGCGCGCTATCCAAGTTTTTGGAAGGCATGGCTATCATTAGTCAGAAATATATTTTGTTTCCTGATGACATGATAGTGGCATTTTATAACATCGCCGACATGCCCAACGTCATTTTTTTGGGATATAGTTGTCAGAAATGGTATTTTAAATTTATCTTAATCCCTCCTTGTAAAATCCCTCCTTGTAACTAGTCCCTGTGAAATAGCTTACTCTGTATATCTCTTAATCCCTCCTTGTAAAATCCCTCCTTGTAACTAGTCCCTGTGAAATAGCTTACTCTGTATATCTCTTAATCCCTCCTTGTAAAATCCCTCCTTGTAACTAGTCCCTGTGAAATAGCTGACTCTGTATATCTCTTAATCCCTCCTTGTAAAATCCCTCCTTGTAACTAGTCCCTGTGAAACATTGGACCGTATTTAGCTTATACAATGTTTTTCATGTCGTCCAAAGGAAAACATTTTCATGTGGTCCTTAAATAGGCAGTTAATCTTTACTTGATGCAACATACCTCTCCTTTTTTGGGGTGAAAAATACTTATGTACTTAGTGTTATTTGTATTGGCCAACATGTTTTTGGGAGGGTGTTAGGAGTTAGTGTTTGAGTAGTTTACCTTGCCTTGCTAATTTTGTTTTTTTTTCTTTTATCCCAGGAACCGCAAAATGGGCCACTCACTGAATGTCCAAGCAGTGGTGGCCCCAGACATGCGGTTCCTTAGAGTGCTCGCCGGGTTTCCAGGCTCATCCCATGACGCGTACATCTTGCGTCGATCTGGATTGTACCATCGGTTTGAGTCTGGAGAATTCCCAGGTGGATGGCTCCTTGGTAAGTTGACGCAAATAACGTCATTCACTTTTCAATGTATGCCTATGAATATAGTTTAGGACCCATGTCTGAAACTATGGCTGTTGTCACATTCAATATATTTATTATAAATATGTACATTTGTATTTTAAGGGCACTTGCATACTTCATTTACACAAATAGGACAATATAAATAAAATTTGTTGGCAAATCATGCCACCTAGCAATTGGACACATCCAGGACTTTAAAAGTAATGCACTCCATGGAGTTTAAAAAAAAAAAAAAAATACAGACATAGGGAGCAAGCATTTGCATGTCAATATACTGGGACAGTAATACATAGGGCCACATACACACCCTCTCCTGCTTGCCCACATTTGCAACAGGCACAGGTGTAAAGCAGACATACCTATGCCACATCTACGCCTGTAAGTCAGTGGCCCACCCAAACAAGATGCCCAGTCCAAATCCAAGTCCAGTACAATCTCTGCCAGGGTTCAAGGTATTCGTTTGCCATCCCAGAATGCCCCCCAATCATGCCTACAAACAGGATGAGCCAGAAGCAATGTAATTAGGCCAAAGCCTGAAGCGCAACAGCTTGAGTGGCAGGTTCAGTGAGGCTTGAGCTCAGGCATTGGCTAGTCGGCTATCTCAGCACTCTAATGAGCTATATGGCCGCAAATCCAAAGCATACAAGAAATACAAGCAAAATACCAAAAGGCTATATTGGTAGGGCTCACCAGACAGGTCAATACAGTCGGTATGTAGAGCAAAGATGTACAGCAGATACAGGGCAAATAGGGGTTAAAATGGTTGATGCCCGTAAAACCCTGGTTGTGGGCCTTGAAGGGGGCCTATCACCTGGGCATGTGTGGCATTCATAATCTGCAACTGTTGCAACATGTTTCAATTGGTGTTTCGAATTTCACCCAGCATGGCACTGAAATTAGTACTTAAGGTGGCCATGTGGGTGTTGCTAGTTTGAACTTCCTCAAGCATGGCACTGAAATTATTAGATAAGGTGGCCATGTGGCTGTTGGTCGACCTAAATTCTGTCAGCATGGTGTTTAAGGTATTATTTAAGGTCTCTAATTGTGCATGATGCTGCTCGTTGTTTCTTTGATTTTGTTGGCGAAATAAACGCCTCTCATGGTGCCATGCTGACTCCATGATCGGCACGTGCCTCCCCTGGGAAACTGGGCAACGTAGCTGACTACGCCTCCCAATTCCCCTGGTTGGGGCGCGTGCAGATGATGGTCCTCTAGTTCGAACAACAGCCACAGATGTGCTTGGCAAATCCTCTGCAGCAGACCTACCACTGGGGACTGTAGGCTCAGTCTCTACATGCTGCCCACGATGGGCTGGCAGCATGCAGCCAGCTTCACTCTGCTGCAGAGGATTTGGTGTAGAAACATGTTGGGACAGTTGCAGATTATGTTCCAGGGGGGTCTGTTCTGAAGGTCCCATCAAGGTGCCATCCTCCTCCAGCTCCTGGATTTCCTCCATGAGTGTGTGAGTCTGTTGGGACATGTGAAAAAAAAGGTTCAGTTTGTGCCCTAAATATTTTGGTACTGCAAATTATTAATGTAAATTCACATGCATCAGCAGATTCAGCTTCTCACCCTCTTGGTGTGCTTTTTAGGGGCCGTACCTGTGTGCTTGATGGCCTGGGGCTTCTTCTTTGGTGCTGGCTCCTTTTGTTTGGTGGTTGTTGGTGCCTTTGTGGTTGTGGTCGCCTTGGCCTGCCCACTGCGGGTTTCCCGCACCTTAGCCTTTGGCATTTTTGAGCGAGTGGTGAGGCCTGCAGAAGCCTCCTCACACTTCTATGAATTTTTGCTGCTGCCCTCCTTTGCTGCTTTGGCCTTAGCGCCGGCTTTTTTGGGTGCCATAATGTTGAGACTCTGAAAGAGAATGAGCTGTGGGTCCAGGACCCTTTAAATACTAATGCCTGGGTATGACGCTTACGCGTTCGCGTGCGTACGGCTGTTCGTCCGGCCATGCGGAACCCGCTGGGGCATTACTTATCTGCTGCAGACAAGAAGAAAGATGGCGCCCACAATCTTCACCCGCCAACAAGAAGAGCTGATTATGCTTGTAAGTGTATTTTAATGCCTTTGATTTGCCATCTAAATGCATGCCTAGCACTTAAGGAAGCGCAGGAAGAAACGGTTTGGTTTAGAAGTGCCTAAAACTCAGTGCCAAACAGAAGTTAGGGCCCACATGTGTGAACCAACTCACTAACATCTAGAAGGATATGTTTAGAGGGGTAAGGGTCTACTCCTAACTCTGGAGGCCCTTACTTGGTGGAATGTTTTCTGGGACCGTTTCTCAAAAAAATGTGTTTACCATATGATAAAATCAGTACAACAGAATATACAGAAAACACTTACCCCCCCCCCCCCCAGATCTCCCAGGAGATCAGCAACATCACCATCTTGGAGTCCCTTTTTTAGGGGCTATAGGGGCGGAAGCTCCACAATACACAACACAACAGCCAAAAAGAGGGACACTGACACAAGCAGATCCATAACTCTCCTCGGAGACCAATAGTACCAATGAACATAAACAAAATAAAACGGCACAGAGCTAATATAAACTAATTAAGGTCCTCTTTAAAGTCCTTCAAACATTTCTTCAAATTCCACCATGTGCATCCACAATCCACTCGTGCTCCACCACCACCGATTTGGTACTCTTACCACAAACAAATGGTGTAATCAGCAATTATAATGATCCCCAGAACGATCTCTCCAACGGGATCCACCTCTCAGGGTCCAGTTTCACAGAGGGTTAAACACGCTCAATTATCAGACCAATATCGTTTCCACCTCTCTGTTTCACTTCATTTAAATTGGATCTCCCAATATGTTATGCAATCCCCGACCAAGATTTCCAAAATGAAGTCATGAAGAAGAGAACAAAAGGACCATTGCGCAATATTGCAAAACTTTAAATGCACATTTATTCAGGCCAATAAAACACTCACATGATAAAAGATTAAAACTCGCATGTCAATTAGGGCTCTGGGCCAACTCACGCTGCTAAATTCCAAATGTGTTGCCGCCGGCTCCCAACGCGTTTCGTCGCTCAGCGCGACTTTCACTAGGACCTAGTGAAAGTCGCGCTGAGCGACGAAACGCGTTGGGAGCCGGCGGCAACACATTTGGAATTTAGCAGCGAAAAAGAGAACTGGAGGAAAATAAAGGGATAGAAATAAAGCCAGCAGATAAAGGGGGGAACACTGTAGTCATGACTAAGGAGCAATATGAGAGGATGTGTCACAAGATTCTTGAAAACAAAGAATGGTATGAAAAAACCTCAGTACAGAAAATCAAAAAAGACCAGGATGAATAAAATACGATAATCACTACAGCCTACATACATAAAGTTATTAGCAAACCCACTTGGGAGCTCCTAACAGTTACAGATCCAGTAATGCAAACCTTTTTTGCCCTCCCAAAAATCCACAAATCAAAGAACAACCCACCAGGCCGCCCCATTGTAGCGGGGATAGGCTCACTGACTAGCAGGGCCAATGAATACACCTTTCTAAGACCATTTGTTGAATCACTCTCCTCCTACGTAAAAGACACCCCCCATTTACTGAAAATCCTGCAGGATTTGACAGTCCCCCCAAACTCCAGATTGGTAACCCTTGATGTGGAGGCCCTTTACTCCAGCATCCCGCATGATCTGGGTCTACGAGCAACCAAATTACCTAGACCAACTAGATGTGAATGAATATGACCACAACCAGTTTCTACTGGAGTTGCTCAGATTCATACTGACACATAATACCTTCCTTTTTGGAAACCAACTTTTTCACCAATGACAGGGCACCGCAATGGGCACTATTTGTGCACCATCCTTTGCGAACCTCTACTTGGGCTGGTGGGAAAGGAAGATATGGGAGCAAGAATCAACCAGCAAGTATATGGACCATGTATTTACATGGTTCCGGTACATTGATGACATCTTCATTATCTGGGAGGGCCCCACCCCCACCCCCACCCCCTTACTAGAGGAATTCGTAGAGACACTCAACCAGAACACTCTCAACCTCAGTTTCACACTTGAACATGACCAACATGAAATCAGCTACCTCGATCTCAAAATCAAATTAGACCCTAATGGTATAATCTCTACCAATTTCTATAGGAAACCCACTGCAGCCAACAATATACTTAAGGGCAAAACGCAATTGTACCACACCAGAGGACTACAAAATAGCTGCAAACAGCATTAGACAGAGATTAAAAGAACAGGGGTACTCAAATAAGACCTTGAAGAGAGCATTCAATAGAGCACTGACTTAAGATCGAACATCACTACTTAATTCTGAGACAAAGACGACTAGAAAGAAAAAATTAGAACGCACCCCACTCATCCTGACTTATAATGCACAGCATCAGGAGATCAGAAACATCCTACAGAATCACTGGTATATTCTTAAACGGGACCCAGACGTGGGCCCCTTTGTCACAGACATCTCCAAACTTACATTCAGAAAGGGCAGATCAATCAAAGATCAACTTGTCAACAGTCACTTCACCAGAGAAGGTAGACAAGGGTGCTGTAAGGTCCGGGGGACATACAGGTGCGAGGGATGCTCCACCTGCCAATACATTAAAACCGAACAGACGTTGAACTCCCCACGGGGCAGGTAATTGAACAAAGACATTACGCCAACTGTAACACCACCGATGTGGTGTATATCCTTACGTGTAACTGCCCCAATTTCTATATTGGGAAGACCAACAGAAAATTAAGAACTCGAATCTACGAGCACACAAGGGACATTAAGAACAAAAATCTACTGACTCCAGACTCCAGGAGACACTGGACCCTCCATCACAAGGGATCCATAACGGGTATACATTTTCAAGTGTTAGATAGAATACACGGACACCCAAGGGGAGGTGATATCCGTAAAAAGACCCTACAACAGGAGACAAAATGGATCTCCAAACTAAAAGCGTGTACCCCCCCAGGCCTGAATAACACCTGCAGCTCTGTCCCCTTCCTAAAATAGAATACAACAACATAAGAAGTAACAATTGTAATCAAACACCTCAGAATTAGTCTTAATGAATCCCAGTACCCTTCTATATTGGTAATCACCTTACCTATATTTGATATCACCTCATCCTCGTATATTTCCCCTCAGATCCCTCCAACTATACTTTTTACTCAGTGTAATGTTCGCATTCCCATTTTCTGTTTACTTTAACCTATTCTACTTCATTCCTGATTTCATTCATGTCCAACTCCACTCTAGACAGTAGATCTCTGTCCTCCTACTCAACGAAACCCCCTCCCCAATTCCCGAACCCCCCCCCTTCCCTTTTCCCACAAGGGCCAATTACACCAAACACCACAATAAAAACAAAGACAGGATGACACACATTGAACGAAAATATGTTGATTATAAATATAAGAATACCCAATTACACTGCTGATTGACTTACATTAAAGAGCATTTCCTATTTATTGAACTGCTAATCACCACACTAAACGGGCTACAATAAAATGGCGCAGATCCAGAGACCATATCTTCAATAGACATGGCCTCTCTGCCACTTCCTGTCGGATGGGGCCGCACAGCCCAGAAGTGACGCTTATTGCATCACTCCCACCTCCATTGCCTGGCAACGGATCGCGTCTCTGGGCCAATACACGGCCACACGAGACGCATAGAGGCGGCCCCAGTGTGCCAAAGCCCCACCCCCCGGTCGCCCGCTGACAGGTAAAAAGCGCGCCGCAGCAGCCACATGCAGCGGCATGCTACACAGGTCGGCAGCACACGGGGACATGGCTCCAGGCACCACCCGTTCCAGGCACCAGGGACGGGTTCCGACTATTCAGTAAGGTGAGTAAGCTATTTAAAAAAAAAAAAAAATATATATATATATATATATATATATATATATACGCCATATATAAGGTGAATAATCTAGGCTGCATTATTTATATCCTAGCCACAATCCCACAGTACAAAGTTACCACAGCGCCTTAATAAAGAAGCACCCTATTATTTGGGACCACAGTGCCAACACAAAAGGTAATCCTGATTATAATTATCATTATTAAGTATTATGCCCATCATGCATTACTTACAGAGAGATTTTCTCCCCATATTATAGTCTACAGCAGAATCTTTAGAAAAGCAAGCGCTCCTTTCAAGCCAAGTCTATTCTAAGGTACAGAAAGAACTTTATACAAACATATATCATTATTGCCATTTATGAAACAGACTGTATATAACTATATATCTACTATACATTATATGTTGTTATATAGTGCACTGAGGAAGCTTTACTGCGAAACGTCTGCACATCCTACATGTTACTTCAGAAACCTATTTGCTTGCTGCAAAACTGTAAGACAGAACTTTGCTACAGATTGTTAAAACAGATTCCAACTCACTTTGGAGGAAACAGATAAGAGATTATTATCTGGACTACATAACTGTTTAATCGCACTGTATGAAATATGTGGAAAAAAATGTCTATGTGGAAAAAATGTGTTACTTAGTAAATATGTGAAAAAAATACATCTATGTAAGAAGTGAAAAACTTGGCATTTACTCCTATATATGTTTTGTTCTACTTTTTGCCAAAATAAATACTGATTTTATCATATGGTAAACACATTTTTTGAGAAACGGTCCCAGAAAACACTCCACCAACTAAGGGCCTCCAGAGTTAGGAGTAGACCCTTACCCCTCTAAACATATTATAGTTTCTATGGAGTAGGGACAAATAAATACTGGACGAACTCTGTTTCCCTAGGGAAGGTACCTGGATACAGTCCCTAGGACCCTTCTTCTTAATCTAGAAGGATAGTTTGAGGCTATGTGTCTTGGAATGTCATTTAGTCAAGTGATCGATTTGTGACAGATATTTGTATGCAGTTTGATCTAAATACTATTTTTTTTTGTGTTTTTTAGACGATGCTTCAGCGCAGGTACGACTACCTGCCCAACTCTTTTGAGAAGAGGACCGTCGCCCTGGAAATCGTTTCCAGGATCCAGCACGAGACGGACACCACCTTCATCCACATGCAGATCATGCAGCATTGGTCGGACCTGAAACGGCTCCACATGCCCCGGGTGCGGCGATTTTTCGGACTCCATTTCCCTAGTAAGTACATAGCGATTGCATGCTAGATGTAACTAATACAGAAGGTAGGCATTTATTTTAAAATGCTTTTCTTTTCTAGTGCTGGAAATGGAGTACCGAATACGACACACCCAGAGGCGCACAGGTCGACCAGTGCTGCATGAATCTGCAGCAGGAAGGGAAGGTGGTGGATCTCCAGGGCGACGGTCCTACCCCTCCTCTGTAGCGGCCTCCGACCAGCCCCTGGACCTTTCTACAGAGGAGGGGCATCACGGACAGATCATGCCCAGGAGGCACATGTAGAAGGTGGGTGATGTCACACACACATTGAAATTGTAATTTGCTTACTGTTGACTAAGACATTATAAGTGACCCTATTTGACATGTCTCCCAGCAGTGGCAGGGCCCAGAACCTAGGGTGGTCCCCGACGCACACGTCGGCCACCAACAAAGTAGGTTGTAATGTCATTCTTTTGAGCATGTGGTAATTGACATGATCACCAAGATACCTAAAGCCATAGTAAATTGCATTAGCATAATGACATATGCCCACTTCCTTTGATTAATTACTTAGCATAATGACATATGCCCTCTTCCTTAGATTAATTACTTAGCATAATGACATATGCCCTCTTCCTTAGATTAATTACTTAGCATAATGACATCTGCCCACTTCCTTAGATTAATTACTTAGCATAATGACATATGCCCACTTCCTTAGATTAATTTCTTAGCATAATGCCATATGCCCACTTCCTTAGATTAATTACTTAGCATAATGACATATGGCGTCATGAGTTAGCTTGACAACTAAAAAACATTCCATCCACAGGTGAGAAACATGTATTTGCCAACAAATAATGTTTGTTTCTTTTTTATACAGGGACCACACGTGCCAGAGTGGCAGCAATGAGTGAAAGGTTCTTCAGTTGGTGGCCGACATGCAGGGGCTACGTGACTCGTTGGGGACCACAGAAAAAGACTAATGTTCTGGGTCCTCCCATTGTTTTGTACATAATTTTAACATTTATATTTTAAAGACTTTTACATTTTTTTTAATTTTACATTTAAAAAAAAAAAAAAAAAAAGTTTATACATTTTGATAAAAAGATATTTTAAAAGAAGAGCCATACAAAAATGGCGTTTATGATTAAAAAAAAATGTTTCAGTGTCATTTTATTTTCCAAGTACATTAACACCAAAAGAATGGGTCAAATAATATGTAGAGAGGAAGATTCACATAACCGCAAAGTGGTTTGGGTAAGTTTTAGCAGTCATAAATGGAAGAAGAACCTAACCGCAAAGTAGTTTGGGTAAGTTTTAGGGGTGATAAATGGAAGAAGAACCTAACCGCGAATGGTTTGGGTAAGTTTTAGGGGTGGAAAATGGAAGAAGAACCTAACCGCGAAGTGGTTTGGGTAAGTTTTAGGGGTGGTAAATGAAAGAAGAACCTAACCGCAAAGTGGTTTGGGTAAGTTTTAGGGGTCATAAATGGAAGAAGAACCTAACCGCGAAGTGGTTTGGGTAAGTTTTAGGGGTGAAAAATGGAAGAAGAACCTAACCGCGAAGTGGTTTGGGTAAGTTTTAGGGGTGAAAAATGGAAGAAGAAGGAAAGCGCAAAGTGGTTTGGGTAAGTTTTAGGGGTCATAAATGGAAGATGTAGGAAAGCGCAAAGTGATTTAGCTAAGCATTGTAGCAGAAGTGAGTGACCCAAATATGTAGGCGAGCACTTTAATGAGTTTTGTTTGTAGTGCGCAGGCGTAAGATCGTAAGGATTTTCATCTGGACGATCAGTTATTGAAAAAGGAAATCAGAATCTAACGGGAAACGTAAAGGATTCGTGGGAGGAGACGATGGGAAAAGGGCAAAAACAAAAGCCGACGTTGTAACATGAGAAAATGAAACAGAAAACTAACGCTGGAAAATGACATCCTCTTACTCGTACTCTGCCGTACGAACGGACGAAAACTTTACAGAAGGATAGCAATGCATGCATAGAATCGCTCGCACACTCATACGAGAGCGGGAACATTTTTTAAAAAAACAGATCGACACAAAAACGTAAGTCTTTTTTTGTCTCTCTGAATCAACCCTAATGAATGGTATGTGGTGCAGGAGAGTTCAATTTACGCCACCTCTCTCAGTTTAACTAAAGGACGCCATGCTAAAACAAGCTGCTGGTTGGCTATGGAAAAGGGGCTAGAAATCAGCAACAGCGAGGTTCTGCTACAGCACAGCAGGATAGATCTGCTGCATAGTATGTAATGGAAATGCTTTGCTTTTACAATTAGCCTGGATAAAATCCTTTTAAATCCGGGAAATAAACAGCCTCCATTGCATTAGAAACCCTTTATATGCTGAACTCTATACAGTATATTGCCAATTTATGTTAGATAATGTGTGTTTAAATGGGAGCAGTTTTACTACCTGCATTCTGTTGCTATTGGAATCTGTGCACCAAGTCTTATACCAAGTTCTACAAGAAGATATAAGTGAGCCCTGTACATACAGAACACTGCTGCCATGGCCGCCTCTGGGCTAATGGAGCTTACTTAACCTTACACATGTCCAGTAGCAGCATTCTGTTTGCACAAGACACACATAACTTTTCTTGTAGATCTTGGTGTACAGTTGCCAATAGCAATCGATTACAGGGAGTGAAAACTACTTCCATGAAACACATATTTGCTACTATAAGAAAAAAAGAAATACTAGAGAAGCTCAGCACCTTGAAGACATCATTTTGGGAAACATTAGGGATGACCGAATCGGTTCTAATGAACCTGAATTCGCTCTGAATTTCAGGGAAAATTCGATTGAGCACGAACCCGAATTTTTAGTGGTTCGTGCTGACCGAATTTTCCCTGAAATAAAAAAAATGCCGGCATGGTGGGAGCGGGGAGACCGGCTGCGCTGTCAGCGGGCGCCGGAAGCCGGCTTCCGCTGCCCGCTGACAGCGCAGCCGGCCTCCCCGCTCCCACCATGCCGGTAAGTGTTTGCTGTATGGTGGGAGCGGGGAGGCCGGCTGCGCTGTCAGCGGGCGGCGGAAGCCAGCTTCTGCCGCCCGCTGACAGCGCAGCCGGCCTCCCCGCTCCCACCATGCCGGCATTTTTTTTCCATTTCAGGGCTTGGGGGGAGCGGGGAGGCCGGCTGCGCTGTCAGCGGGCGGCGGAAGCCGGCTTCCGCCGCCCGCTGACAGCGCAGCCGGCCTCCCCGCTCCCACCAGAGATGAGCGATTCGTTAAAGTTCGATTCGGACGAACCCGAATTTCTTTGAGAAATTCGGAGAATCGCCCGAATCTAATTTTTGAGAAGTTCGCTCATCTCTAGCAAACATAAAATATACACTTTCGAAAATGTCATTGAAAGTGGACTTTCCCTTTATATATTTGAATCTTGAGCCTTTGCATAAATACCTTTAGAGATTACTAAATGAAAATATTCTTTATTAGGAGAAGCAATTTTGTGACCCAAAACAATATTACACGGTGGATCAATAAATGATTGACCACTGTGGCCATAAAATAAAAGCTTCTCTAGTCTAGACTACGGTAAATTGACTAAGTAAAGGATGTAATATTGATAGCCGATTTCTGGGAAACACCAGTGAATCCATGGAATTACGACAGTCAGTGTTTTTGTCAACTGTCATAACCAATTACACAGGCTCACAGAGGACAAACGGACTAACTGGATGAGTTTCCTGGCACTGGATATGAATCATCTTTGTCCCCAACCAAATGGCTCTAACCTCTTTATTAGCATTAATGTGATTAGCAGTTATTCATGAATGTTTTAGTACAAGCTGTGGGAACCATTGTCATCATACTGATTTCATTGTGGCTGCATGCAGAAAGTATATAAAATGTGGACATGATTCGACATTTGTATTATTAGAAAAGATAATACCAATCATTAGAAATAATCTGAATATTAGAAATAGTAGCACTAGGTTCTGCATCTTTTTTATTGCACTGTTAAATATGGTGTTAGATTGCCTGGAGGAAAAAAGTTTTCTCTCAAACAATTTAAATAAAGAAATTACTCACGATGTTAAATCAACCCTTATATCATCTCTCTGCATTATCATGGTGCCATGTGCCAGCAGTTTATTGGAATGCAGGATGGAGCCATTTTCTAAGCATTTCCACCTGGCAAAGATGGGAAAGTCAATTGGAAGCAGGTATCAATATAATTGGTTATTGATTATGTTTGCAGCAAATGCTGGACCTACTTTTTTTTTACTAGTTTATTGGTAGTTCAGTGGTGACGTGGGACAATTATGTTATTAAAAAAAAAATTAATAAATAAATAGTGCACTGAGACACCAATGACTGAATATATAGAAAAACATGATGGCCTGCACCAATCATATTGATATACAGGCACCATAGTCTACTATTTGATAAGGTCAAGGGGCACTTTTGTATAGTTTGCCTCAGTCAGTAGAGAGGCTAGCTTCACCAATGACAAGTTCCCCCTGCTAAATATGGAATGGTCACTACTATACCTAAACACTGCTATCTGACAGAGGGATTACTACTTGACATAAGGACCATGAGAGAAAAGGCTTTTCAACAAACAAAACTTAAAACCAAGGAACTGAGTTCAGAAACTCAAGTTTAGTTCATTCAGCAATCTACACAGACCTGTAGATGCTGTAGCAGGTCTACAAAGTTTGCCCCTCCTTTCCATTTCATTCCTTCACGACCACCACCAATTGTGGTTACAGGTAACCCCCCACGTGTTTGCACAAATCCAAAAGATAAAAAGAGAATGGTGGCAGAGTCATTTATACTCACCCAGGCCACCCCTTCCTCAAACTCCTACCCTCTGGATGGAGATACCGGGCTATCTCGTCCAGGACCTCTCGATACAAAAACAGTTTTTTCCCTCTAGCAGTTAAAGCGCTTAATAATCAATTCTAAGAATCCTGCAAGAACTTTCGGTCCCCGGCGTATCACCAGTTAGTAGAATGTCGTATGTAACTAAGGCCCAAGTGTATATGTATGACTAGCAAACGTTTAAGCTCCAATGGTGTGTGTAATATGCATGACTAGCAATTGTTAAGCTCTATGGGTGAACCTCCCTTCCAAAAAGTATTCCTTGTATGTATTCTGTACCTACTTGGCGACCAATAAAATATTCGTATATTCATATTCGTATTATAACTAGCCTGGGACATGCATGTGGGCAGGGCAAATGGAAAGGGAAAACTTAAACCAATCCTTTAACCTGGCTCTAAAATCTGGTTAAAACAGAGGTTTTGGTTGGCACACACCTTCAGATGTAAGTTGAAGCTGCACCTCCATACATGGGGAGGGAGGCTTTAGCTGAATGGGGGTGGCTTTTGTCTCCCCCTCCATGTGCTGCACTGGCCGTACAGGGTAACCTCAGGTAGGCTGCTCCCAACTTATCAGTTGCTGTGTACTGTATGCCCCAAAGGAGGCTCTCAGAGATTAGACTGCTCCAACCCTGTGAAGATATTAATGCATAGTGGTGCTCAAATCATGATATTGGGATTCTTATGTTACCATGATGTTGGACTTATTGATAGGAAACAAAGGAGGGGTGGAGGCCAATTTATAACTCACCTAGGAGGTCCATGTCAGCAGGGCAATTAGGATACACAAGTCTTAAAGGGACCACAGCACTCAAACCTGTTAGCTTGCAGTCGAACCTATAATCTGTCCCAAAATCTGGGTAAAAACAGAGGTTTTGGTCCAAACACATCTGCAGAAGTATGCTGAAGCCGCACCACCAAAAGCCATGGTGCCTCTGTGAGGTGCAGTCCTTACTCTTATCTCTGAGAACCTCCCTTTGGGACATACAATGCAATAGATAAATTGGGAGCAGGCTTACCTGAGGTTGCCCTATAACCTCGAGTGCACCTCACAGAGACACCGTGGTGTTTGGTGGTAGAGCTTTAGCACACGTCTGCAGATGTTTGTGGAGCAAGATCTTGTTTTTAACCAGATTTAGGGACAGATTATAGGTCTGGCTGCAAGCTAACAGGGCTGAGTGCTGTGGCCCTTTTAAGACTTGTTGGACTTATTTATCACATAGAAGGGATCATGATTTTTTTAGGAGGGGTGACATAAATGTGGTATATGAGGCAAAATCCAAAAATGCTGGAGAACTGTGGAATCTAGTTCAATCATTTTGGACTTATGTACGATAAATTCTTAAGCACATTTAATATGGTCTCCCTGAGCTTGCCAGACTTGTGCCATTCCTAACCACTAAATTAGACTACCCAACCCTAAAGCTACAAACACTTTGGTAAAAATCTTGATATCTCTATATCAGAGATTTGGCTTCATGCATAACATAATTCTTGATCACATGCCCTGATAGTGACTAGAAGGTTTGACGTTATGATGGCAGATCAGAATGTCCAGCCAACACCCTAGAGAGATAAGAACTCCTTCCTTACCATAACTGTTACACTCAATTCTCAGCCGGTTCAGAGTATTACGTAACTGTGTTTTAGGATTTCCTCTCTCGTGCAAAAGGCAGATTTGGCAGCAGAAAATATTACACGCACAGAGGATGTTTTATTTCCTTTTTTATTATACTTTCTATTTGCTGAGTCACTGAATGTGAAGCAACTGAACAGCGGCACATATGAGCGAGAATGTGAGTGGTCACTGTTAGTAATAAACAAACACTGTCATGGGGTAAATGTGTTGCACTTTTTGACGCAAGCATTCTAAGACGGCTGCAGGTCCTTTAACCACACAACTAAGTCATAATTAAAGTTATGGGAGACTTTGTCTCATGTAAGTTTAAAAATAAGTAAAGATAACATTTTAACATTTGGGGTTTTCCAGAGCTACGTCCATACTGTTATCCCCCTAGCTTCAGGACCATGAACATGAGTGCCTGTGCTTTGCTGATAACAAACACAGCTACCGTCATGACCAGACTAAAGCATTTATAGCTATTACATGAACAAAGATGTGGTTTGTTAATTAACTGAACACTTGTACCTTGGCTACTTTAATTCTCAATAGAGAATCGCTTTAGTTTGATGCATGTATAAATTGTTGTTCCTACATGCTATCAGCTGGGATTCATACACTTCCCAGATGGCTCAGGCTTCTGTACTGTGAAAACCATTTCATGAAAAAGCCATGTGAAGTGGCCCACTCTGCAAAGCGAACAAGTGAAGTGCTTTAATTTCCTGTTAGCCTAAAAATCACAATGCGGGTCACAAATTGCATATCAAAACTAGTATTAACAAGGCAATTCTGATTTTAAGGTTTTACTTACCATATTTATGCACTATAAGAAGCACCTGACCATAAGAGGCACTTAGGGCTCATTACAGGCAGTGTGGCAGAATATCCCCCCCCCCCAATCCCCCCATTATAGGCAGTGTGGCAGAATAACCCTCCCAAATCCCCCCATTATAGGCAGTGTGGCAGAATAACTCTCCCAAATCCCCCCATTATAGGCAGTGTGACAGAATATACCTCCAAACCCCTCATTATAGGCAGTGTGTCAGAATCCCCCCCCTCCAATCACCTGCAGTGTCTGCACTGAGACAATGCACAATGAAGAAACAGCGGACTGACAGGGTAACTGAAAATTTCCCATTGCTACTGCTGTTTGTCCCCAGCACAGCCCCACCATACGTACTTTCACACTTCAGTCCGGGCAGTGGGCATGGCCTGCAGCCAGCATCCATTGTAAACAAGTGCCAGCCACATGTCATGCCCACCATGCGTGTGCGTATGCCCCTGCATGTGCTTGCGGCTGCTCCCAAAGAAAGGAAGCAGTAGGGGTCAGGAAGCAAACGGCAGTTACCCTGCTATAGTGCCTGCTATAGTGCTCTGAGTCTGGAATAACATCAATAATAAATACAAAGGGTGTCTCTGAACCCTTGCGTCCTCTTATTTAAATGCTAAGTACAAATGGGTACATCCCATGAAGTACATCCAGTAAGAATGGAAAAAAACTTGTCTGGTATATACATGCACCTATGCAGCTGAGATTCAGCCATTCCATGTTGGAAGGGTCAGCTTGCATTGTAGGGTACCTTTATACTTACCTACTATGAGCTATACATTGGTTACAAATGTGAATCCTGGACTAAGGTTGGGTGTTAACCAGAAGAATTATTAGCAATACCTGTGCTTTCGGACAAATGTATTATTACCCTTCGATTATTATCTTTTAGACTTTATCACCTTGGATTGGACTGTTGACTTAATAATACAAGTTTACATATTTACATATGTAAATGACAAATATAGCTCTTTGATTAATTAATTATTATATTTTTTTACTTTTGATGTAAGTAGATGCATTGAGATTACTGTATAACTATACAGTTACTATTAGTTGCTATCAGTAAATAACACAAACTTACTTTACCCAGACCCAACTCTTGTGGAATTCGATGGACATGCTGTATGTCTTTTTTCAGCTGTTGACTATGGGGGTTATTCATGAAGAGATAACGCCAGGTAGTGCTTCGTAGCGTAGCGAACGCCGGGTGCTGTACGGGAAACCACATTTACGAAAGTGAATCTGGTGAGCGACTGTAACAGCGCCATGTAGCATCCGATGTTTTATTACAGAGGGCTCAGTGTGTAGCGCCGGAGCTTTAGCTTCCAGAGCGGCAGGTATTACCTTTCGCTCAGTGTTGCTCTCCCATACATTTCAGTGGGCGTTCATTTGCTTGTGTTTAAACAGTGTGTTTGACATTTTAATGTTTTTTTTTTTTTTTTTGCTCAAATCATTGTGTGACCTCTTCTGGCTGCAAACAAACACTTTTATCATTTTTTTTGACTTTTTATATTTTTATGCAGAATTGTCATTACAGGTTTGGCACTAAAGTGCTAATGACACAGTATTAAAACAATGTCATTCTATGTGAGTTCGCTTTGTTACTGCTGTATATGTGTTCAAAAACAGACTATAATCACAAAGTGTCTGCCGCTCTATGGTACAGCGACCAGATTTAGAGCGCCAGCGCTGTGTGTGTGTCCTTTTTTGATATGGTGTGGAGCGCTGAGAGCCGGTCGCACTGAGCTGGCGCTACCTCTCGCTCACTGCAGAGATTTACTGCTGTTAGAGTGCCCAACACACATCACATTCATCAATGCCGGCCAGGTTATTACAATGACTGAGGCACTCTGTTACAACGACCCATACTCGCTTACAGCGTCTACTAGCGGTTGCTCTAAGCGCTGCTATACAGAAGCTCATCTGCCAATACCTGTCGTTAGTAATGAATCAGCCTCCACGTAAACTGCCTGGCTGTCATGCTGGGGTGTTCAGCAACCACCTCCTGCTAAATTTCCTGGCTGTCATGCTTATCATGCTGGGGTGTTCAGCAACCACCTCCTGCTAAATTTCCTGGCTGTCATGCTTGTCATGCTGGGGTGTTCTGTTCATCAACCACCCTCTGCTAAAGTGCCTGGCTGTCATGCTTGTCATGCTGGGGTGTTCATCAACCACCCTCTGCTAAAGTGCCTGGCTGTCATGCTGGGGTGACTACTATTATTCTTCTGCTAAATTGCTAAGTTTTCCTTACACTTTAAATAGTGGATGGAGTATAGCAACTTTAACTTGATTTGTTTCTAATGAATTTGAATCGAATTTCTAAGGGAAATTTGGCAAATCAGCCTAATAACATTTTAAAAATTTTGCTCATCTCTAGTTAAGTTGTTTCTGTTGAAGGCAGTGGAGAGCAGTGAGAGACAGTGGTGGACAGTGTGGGACAGAACCTAGTGATGGAAAGAGGTAAGTATTTCATTGCAGTAATTAGTTCCTTAATTTCAGACAAGAAGAATAAGTAATTTTCTTATGTTAGATTTAATATGATTAATCTTACTCCTGGTCCTGCAAAGGGTTTATGTCTAAATCAAAGCAGACCAAGAATTTATGCAAAAATTTAATGTCTCCTCTGGTGACTGCTTCTGACCTCATACTCAGGATGGACATGGCCCTAGTTACTGAGGCCCTTATTTAAGAAGGGATAGCATCAGATAGTGGCTGGTTAATGAGAGGTAGCGACAGGTAGCGACTGGTGAACGCCGGACACAGCACGCAATTACACATTTATCAAGCAGAATCTGTTTAGCGACTGGGATAGCGTCATGTAGCATCTGATTCATCATTTTCACAGCCTCAGCGAACAGCGGCAGGTATGACCTCTCGCTACCTGTCGCTCTCCCATACATTTCAATGGACGATCCTTTTCTTCTTTTTTAAACAGGGTTTTTGTTTATTTATTTGTTTCCAAAAAATCACAAATAATTCTGTGACCTCTTCTGGCATTGAAAAAGCAGTTTTTTTTTATATTTCTTCAGAAATGACATTACAGGTCTGCCATTAAAGTGTTCATGTTACAATGTTGCTACAATTCCATATGTTTTTGCTTTGTTACTAGTGGATAGATGCAGAAAAACAGACTTTAAACACACCGCCTCCTGCGCTCTGGGCTTCAAACACGCATTTTTCAGTGCCTGAGTTTTGTGAGGCTGTTTTTTTCCTGAATATGGTGTGAGTCGGTTGCTATGACCAGTCGCTAACGTGCGCTCCCATACAGCGCTGTACTGGTCAAATAGCGACTCCTCACAATGTATTCAACATTACTGAACAGCGACTGAGTCACTATAAACTAGCGACTCACGGCCGAGCACAGTGACTACTAGCGGGCGCTCTGAAAATCCCTGCTACAGACGCTCATCTGTCGCTACCTGGCGTTAGTGATGAATCAGCCTGCCCGTTTGGGACAAGAATGAGGTTCTAGTTTTGCAGAATTAATTAGTAATAGTTTGAGTCAATTATGTCTAAAGTAATACTATTATTATTGTTAATTAAATAACATTACCATATTTCATGTACTTAAAAAGTAATTTTACAGATGAGGGTAGTGCAGGAACTATAAACATTTTAAACAATAAAATTGTATAGGAAGTATGAACTCATTACAATGATTCCAAATTGCCCAGGCAATCTAATGGATAACTGGTATAAAGAAGAGCTATTGTACCCAGTTATGATTTATGTAAAAAAAAAAAAAATAATAATGTTAGAAGTGCCATTTTACCTCTAGGTAGACAATATATGGGAATAGCAGTTTTTACTGAAAAATTCTAGTGTACTTTTTGTATCTGGTTCTAAATCAAAGGGGTGCAGAGCACCAGGTATAATTGTTATTTTTGGGATCAAAACTTTTTTTAGCAACATAGACCCACAGAAATATAAGGAAGTTACTTCCGGGCGGCTGGAACGCAGAGTCCGCTGACGCGCGTCCGGCCGGCGCGCGTCATGCGGACTGTCATCAGTGACGTGCTTCCGGCGGGAGCACGTTCTCTCGCTCGGGGCGGTGTGGCGCAGGGTGGGGGATTGTGGTGGGTAAGTTTAAAAGGACGGGATGTGAGTGGATATGTGTGTGTGCCCTGGTGAAGTGACGCGTGTCGTCACGCAACGCGTTAGCGGGGGGTGTGCATGCTGATTGGCCTATTCTGATATGTAAGCTTTATTATTGTTATTGTCTGTTTTTCTGTTCCCTGGCTGTCCTCTTATCAGATGTATTGGTACTATATATTGTGGTATTTATAAGACATGAGTGTCTGTTTTTCTGTATTAGCACATAGCACTTTAATTAGCACATTGCACAGCTTTTTGTAATTTGTGCACAGTAGAGAATAGTAGTTTAGTTCATTGTTGGCACGGAGCTTCATATTGTGACAGTCAGGGCTTTCAAACAGCCATCATATTTTATTATTATCATTAATTACGGCCCAAAAGCTATTACCATCTTCAGGGGGTGGCGTGTGGTTTGCCTTCACCCCCCCTGTGTTCTGCCCCCCCCCCTGTTTTATCTTCACTGTTGTATATATATGTGTTTTAATTATTTTTTAAAAGTTTGTAATTGTGTATATAGTTGTTTGCCCATTAATAAAGAAGCATTTTATTTATACATATATTTGAGTGGTGCCATGCCTTGGAGAGGATAGATTGGGGAGTGGTGGGACTCCTCAGGTATGTTTAAAGGACACAGTAGATTCTTGGTAAGAAAAAATATTAAAAAAAAAACAAAAAAGCACTGCATCATTTTCAATTTATGGTTTTAAAATTGCAGTTTGCATTTCCAATATATATGGAATGAAAACCTCAAGGTTATGGCGCATTACCAGAAGAAATTAGGAAAAAGAAAATGCACGTTCCTCACATCATCAAATTTCGCAAAGAAACAAATTATAAAAAAAAATCCCCAGAGGATTTTGGATATTCAAAGAAGCCTGAGGTTCATGAAAATGTTTTAAGAGTTTTGCAGAGACACTGAAAAAGATTTTCTACTGGCTATTTGTGGAGCAAAAGCCTTTTCAGTTTGGGGGGGGTCTCCTGGGTAGGAACGGGTGTCTACCGATACATATGTGGTAGCATTGAGAAATGGGGCTTCCACACACAATATGATTTTTTTTTTAAATGTACATTTTTTTTCATTTTATACAAGCTACAAAATGTAAAATATATTATTTTTAAAATGTTTTCCCCACGTATTTCACCCAAAAATATTGAGGAAAGCACTGAAAAAAATACAAAAAGACATTTCATGTTAAAGCCCAACTCTGCTACAACAATATATATAATTTTTAAACTAATAATAATAATAATAATATTTTAATAATACAACTAAACCAAAGTGGTGCACCACATATACTAATACAGCTGTGCTACACTGCAATAGTTAGAATATCAAACACAATAGGCTCATGGGAACTGTCCCCATGAGTCTAAAGACAGGAGCACCAAACAATCATCAATTTAAAGCAATATCATTTATTGATAGAAAAATCCACATAGAACATACACTACATAACACACAATACAAACTAACATGTTAAAAACACTGCTTAGTACCCCAAAACTTCATCCAGTGCTGTGTAATCCAGCATAAAATTCCTGGGATAACTCCAACTATAAGCACGTATACACACCCCTAATACTAAATAATCTATTGTGCCGGCACAAATAACCCCTGTAAGCTGCGCTAATAAGTTTATACAAGTAAAGTGACAGTGCATAAATGATAATACTTAATCAATAATATATATCATGAAGGTAACAAATAAATATCTAATAACCCTCATGATATAAACTACAAAGTGACTATGTGTATATACATACAATAATGAACCTACAGAAAATGGTCATAAACACCTGTGAGTACGCAAATCAGGAATAACAATCAAACCAACCAATGTGTAACACAATTACAGACAAAAGCAAATCTTGGCAACATAAAAATTGAGGGTAAATCACGTGAAATTATGGAGTGGGGTCTAGCAGAGGGGCCACCTACGTTCGCGGCCGCCCGTGCCGCTTCGCTGGGTGAATAAAGTGACTAATACAAAAGCCTGCTATAAATACCTGTGTATTGAATGCGTGGGTGGGTCGGTGGCGAGCGCCATTCAACAGGTGCCTGTGACACGCATCTGCGTGTCAGCGCTCTAACATTACATCCGGGTCACCCTATTCCCCGCCGGAAATGACGATGCTGCGCCTGTCAGGCCAGTCTCGTCATAAGGATTGGGCGGATAGTAGCTCGCAGAGGAGAAGGGGAGGGGAAGGAAAGGGGAGGAGAAGGAAAGGGGAGGGAGGGGGGGAAGGAAGCAATGAGTATGCTCACGCCACACAACAACAACTGATCACATATAAACCCCTCCTCCTTATGTAACAGGACCCGCCACGCATATCTATAATCCAAAGGGACTGTGGGCGTCTATACCGGCGCCACACTCCCGTGCCATTCACCAATACCGCCCACCTTATGGGGCGCTTAGCAGACGCAGGATGTAACACGCTTCTGCAGCCAAATTAAATAAATGACGGCGGGCGGGCGCACAGGGCGCCACATATGACAAGGGCGCAAATACTGTGCTGGGTGAATGGGATGTGTTGTGTCCCTGATTTTGTGCAGGCTTTGGTTAAAAAACATATATAATACATAAAACACTTAATACTGTAAATATACACATAATTTAGAAAAATTCATAAACATCCTATACATTATTTACATAATAAAGCAGCCCAATGGCTGATGACTTGTGGAATCTAGAGCAACCCAGTTGCATAGAATAACTTCCATTCCTGGACAATATTGGCAAAGGCCAAAACTAATCAAAAGAGGAATCTCTCATAAATAATGGCAAACTGGTCAGGCCAGGCAAATGATGAGCCAAAGTGGGCCAGAGCTTAATTGCTTATAAAAAGAGGAAGAAGAAGTTCGGCTAAACACCTAGCATCTGGTTACTCAGATGCCCAGAAAGGGACAATTATGCAAACCTTTTTTGGCCAGGCCCGTAGGGATATAATGAATACACGCCCCATGCTAGTGATGGGCGTGTGGTCCTATATACATATATATATATACACACACACACACACACACACACACACACACACACACACACACATATATATATATATATATATATATATATATATATATATACATACATATATATGTATAACGGCCGGCTTAGTGGGAACGGGTAAGCTCCAGCAGCCACCATGTATAAGGCTACATATAAGGTAAGTAATCTAACGCGGGTCAGTGGTGTATATTGTAAATTATAATTTTACACCTATCTGCAGCTGTAGTTGCCATGTAAGGATTAATAAAAGGATGGCATAATGACACCAACGAAATGTGGAAAGACCCTTGGGCTCTGTATCCGGAGAGGGCATTCCTCAGGTATCCGATGTTCTTCATGCTTCTACACCATGTGTGTGAATCCGTGCCAAACTGAAAAAATATATATATTTTTATATAATGTATAAATAAACATATTGTGCAACGTGTACGTGTCTATCAAAGCATGTACCTATGTACAAAAGTGTATACATAAAAGATGTATACATAAAAACCACAGATATAATAATTAATAACATAAACAGTAAAATGACCCATATATCTAACAAGGTGCAGCCAATGATAACATTGGCTGTGGTGCAAATTATACAGTAACTACAAAACTTATAATCAAAAAACGTGAAAACTGTGGCAACCCACATACAACGCATTGTCCCAACCATACCTGCGGGGCAAATACAGAGAGGAGGTTGACGGTCCCCTTAAAGTAAAGGGTACCACAACCAACTCAAGTGAAATAACCACAACCATAGTGAATTACTAAAATAAAATAAAGGTGGAAGCCACTAAGGAAAACCTTCTAGTTGGAATGACAAGACGCCAATCAGGCTCCGGATCCACCACATACGTTACCGTATTCCAATAAGCTCAGAGAGGAGGGGCATATAGCTAATTTAGCCCAAGAACGGGGAAAAGGCCCAATCCTCGTTCAGGCCCTTGGGGCTCCTGGTGTTAAGCAAAAAGATCCACCTCAACTCTCTTTGTTGGAGCCGTCGTTTCAAATCCCCCCCCCAGGACCCACCGATACTTTTTCTATGCCCGTTACCTTCAATGTTTTGGAGTCACCTCCATGTTTATCCAAAAAGTGTGCTGCCACAGGTGAAATAGTCTTACCCAATTCCTTGTCCCGGCTTGCCAATCGAATATTCGACAAATGGGCCTGGATCCTGGTCTTCAATGCATTTTGTGTCTCCCCCACATAGGCCACCGGGCATCCACATTGCAGCAGGTAAATTACAGACCGCGTCCTACAGTTAATAAAAGAGTTAATTTTAAACTGTCTGCCAGTCTGTAAGTTGGTAAAATGCTTAGTCTTTTCCACATGTACACATATGGAACATTTCGTACAAGGGGCACATCCCGAGATCTGTTGTGTCTGGAGCCAAGTGTCTGGTCGTGCAAAATGACTTTTGCAAAGATGGTTTAATATTTTAATAATACATTTAATAATAATTTAACAGGTAAGTAATCATTTAACAGGTAAGTATTTGTTTTGTTGTTTTTGTGTTTGGCAAGAAGTGCATGGCCGGGAAGCCACTGCTGCCATTTTGGTTGTGGTCAGGTGACCTCTGCTGGCTGGGACCTGCAAGATCTGGCAGGATTTGCTTGCAGGAGGTTTGGTGGCGGGGTCTCTATAAAAAGGGGCAGAGTCAGGAAGCCTGGAAAGCTAGAGCCATGAGAGGAGTGAGGATGGCTGGTGAAGCAGGGCCGACTGGAGAAAGCCTTAGAACGCCCTGGGGCTTGCATTGAAGCCCAGGAGGGCCCCACGACCAGTGGTGCTGTACAGGGAAGGTGAGGTGGATCATTTCCCTTCCCCTGGGAGAAGCTGGCTAGCAGAGAGAAGGCTAGGCAGAGATCCCAGTGCTGCAGAAGGTAGGCCCCAGATTGTCCTGTACTCTAACAGAGGCTGAGGAGATTTCCCCAGTGTGATCCAGCTTGGCTAAGGTGAGCTGGCTGTGTTCCCTGGGAAGGGGGGAGCTGGTTGCTGGGCTGCCTGGAGAGAGGCTTTGCTGTGCTGGAGAGAGATTTTGCAGGGCCCCAGAGAAAGTGACTGTGCAGTGGGTGGCCTGTGTCAAGCTGGCATTGTGAAGAGACTCTGTGCTGCTATAGCCTGGTAGCTATTGTGGGCCCACTGCTGTGAGTCCTAGGGATAGAGAGTTTCCTGTGGGGTGGCCCGTGGCTTGCCGGCCCACCGAAGTTACACTTGTTTAGCCTTGACCTTTGCATAGTTGACCAGGAAATGTGTGACTGAAAATGTTTTATGGATTACTTCTGTAAGGAATTTCAATTAAAGCCTTTTCTTGTTTTTGGAATACTGCAGCATGTGGTGGTGATTTCTACTCAGCCGTGTTGCCTCAGGGGGCGTGGAATATAAACCTGGAGAGTGTGCAGTGGCCGTGTATTTCTTGTCCCCCAATTTGGCGTAGTCGGCAGGATACGACGCAATAAAGCGCAGGAACACCAACCAACCCGGTACCCCAGCGTGTTGGGGGTAGCAATAAAAACGACTAATCTGATGTATGCCGGGATGTTTTCCTTACAAATCCCCAAGTTTAATGGGACTGACCTGTCTTTGGAGGAATGGGCCAAAAGGAGTGTAGCACAAGCCTGCAGCCTGCATGATGTCCTTCAGGTGGAGATAGCGATTAATGCGCTGGAGGGCAATGTGAGTAAAGTTGTGTTACATACGAGCCCTCGGAAAAGGCGCTTTAGATGAAGTACGGATCATCCTAGAGGAAGCATATGCCTGCAGAACGAGGGGGAGTCTATCCCCTAAATATGTTAATGCCCTTCAGGACATTTTGGTCACCATTAAGAAAAAGGAGCCTGCAGCTGAGGCCACCATTTCTCACTTGTATCGGTGGCTGTGTAATCAGTTTGTTTTGGGACTTTGCATTTTGCATGTAATATTCTGCTGGGAAAGATGGAGCAACTGCCAGGAATTTCCTTTCTCCATCTGGCTCTGGTGGCAGATAAGGAGGAGGAAATGTCCAGTTTTGCTGTGATGCAGTGGGTGCAGAGGATGGAATTGAGATTTCCCCCCACCAAGGAGGGCGAGCCATGTAAAGAACACCCACCACGTGATAGTGGACCGTTTCTGTGATAAATTGGAGGACCAGTCCCAATACCCTGATGTGATGAGAAGGGAAGGGCAGCATGCTGGTCTCAGCCTGGTCCAGAGGTGGTTTGTTGGAACTGTCGGTAGAGGGGACATTTTGCCCCAATGGACCTTCTGTTCGCCTGGTGGCTGTTGAACTATCTAACCCTGGAGTGGCGGCCATCTTGGCGGGAGAGCATTAAGATCAGCTGGCGGCTGACTTTTCTTCCAACCTGTTGGTGTAGTCCAGTGGTTGAAGTGAGTTTGGGAGGGAAGAAAGCCCCAGCCCTGGTTGACACTGGTTTGCAAGTGACAACTATGGAAGAACCCTTCTTCCAGCAGCATTTTCTTGGTCACCTCTTAGAGACCGAGGTCCCCTGGCACTCCCTGACTGCCACTAACAACTCACCCCTGGATGTGTCGGTATTGTCTGGTTAGACATTGAGATAGCTGGGCAGTGCCTGTGCTCCAGGGGGGTTGTGGTGGTGCATCAATGACCAGTTTCAGGGGTACTCGTTATTGTGGGGATAAATATGATACCTGATTTGCATGCAGAGTGGGTAGGGAGGTTGGGGAGGTCCTCGAGACCTCTCGTGCCTTGAGCCTTTGAGCCATTGAGCAGGTGGAGGCCCCAGCTGCAGTCATTTCGGCTCCCCAGAAAGAACTCATAGTCCCGGCTCAGCAGGAGGTGGTGGTGCCCTTGGAGATTGGGACCAGCCGACCACTGCACGATGTTAGTTGAACACCGCCCCTATAAGTGTGTGATCCATGTAACCCGAGTTCTGGCCACTGTAGACGCTGTACAGGCCCCGGTGCGGTTGGGACGTGAGAGTGGGTAGTGGGACCGCCCTAGCCGAAGTAGAGGACTTTCAAGGGCAAGTGCCCAGCAGAGTGGCTCAGGGCCATCATAGTGGGTGGAGGGAACCCTGGAACAACTCAATATTGAGGAAGAGCGAATTATTGAACAACAAAAGCAGGAATTTTGGTATCTGATCCAGGAGTACCAGGGGGTCTTCTCCACTCAATGCTCAATACAGGGGATTCCCCTCCTAACCAGGAAAGTTACCGAAATATTCCCCCTCACCTGTACCAAGAGGCCAAAGAGCTCTTTGGAAAAATGTTCGAAGGGGGGGTTCTTCTTCTTCCTGGACCTTGCCAGTGGCAATTGGCAGGTGCCAGTGGTGGAGAAGGACAAGGAGAAAACTGATTTTGTTACCCCTCTGGGCTCACTTTGCCCTTTGGGCTCATGAATGCCCCAGCGACCTTCCGGAGACTTATGAAAAGATATTTGGGGGGGGGGGGGGTGAATTTTAAAATGTGTACTAATTTAACTAGATGATGTTATTGTGTATTCTCAGACTTTTGAACAACATTGCAACACCTGCAGGAAGTGTTTAAGCGATTGGATTGATTCCAGCTAAAGTTAAAACCACCTGCTGAAACAAGAGGTGGAGTAGTCGTCTATCTGAAGGGTGTCCAGCCGCCATGGACTATTGGGGAGTAACCCAGACCGCCACCGAAGTGCAAGCCTTCCTGGGTTTGGTTGGATACTACTGGAGATTCATGTCCCCGTTTTCCCAGGCTGCCCAGCCTCTTCTGTTCCTGTTGTAGGGGACAACACCGAAAAAGGGGAATATGTTGGTTAAGTGGACCATGGCCCAGCAGGCAGCCTTTGAGGAACCAAAGTTCTGGGTAGCCTCAGCCCTCATCCTAGCCCTGGAAGATTTCAGAAAACCTTTTCAGCTGTATACCGATGCCCGCTTAGTAGGGTTAGGAGCGATGCTAATCTATGAACAGGAAGGCAGTGAGCTGGTGTTTGCCTTTACCAGCCCTAGTTTGAGAGGGGCTGAACGGGATCCCACTGTCTATAGTTCCTTTAGGTTGGAACTACCTCCCTTGTTGTGGGTAATCACAGAATGGTTCAAAGAGTACCTAGCTGGGGTCCCTCTTGTGGTGATTACAAACACAAAATCTTCTTACCTACCTCTCCACAGGCAAGCTGGGGGTAGCCTGGCTAGCCCCTTTCAATTTTCAAGTCAAATATAAGCCAGTCACAACCAACAAAGCTGCCGACGCGCTATCCTGGACTCCCTGGAATCAGCCATTGGGGGTTAGGGATGCCGAGTTAGAGGAGAAGTTAGAGTTGCCCAACTGGTAGGATCTCTCTGTTAAAGGGGACCACCAGAAGAAGTCACCACAGGCGTCTCAGGTCATGTAGATCCAACTCCTGGGGCAAGGTGAAGGGTGGAAGGAAACCCAGCAAGATAATACAGTTTAAGCTCTGTTTCAGAAGTTTATGGAGGAACAATACTGCATGGGCAGGGAGGTCAGGAGGGCCTTACCCCCGGAGGTTCAGCGGTTAATGAGACAGTGGGACCGGTTGAGACTCAAAGAGGGGATGGTGAAGAGGAGGGTGGTATGTCATCCTGTCCCAATCTATGGCCCGGCAGCTGGTAGAGCAGGTCCATCAACAAATGGGGCATTGAGGGGCTGATAGATTGATGCACTGGCTGTCCCTTTGTTTTTACTGTAACAATTTGAAATAGGTGGTGAAGCAGGTTTGTGTGGGTTGCCCCGTCTGCCGACAGCTGAGACCACAGCCAAGATGTTCTGGTGGGATTTCATTTTGCCCTATGGGTGGCCCGAAGCTGTACATCAGGGTCCTGCCATTCAGGCAGACCTCTTCAAACAATTGTGCCAATTGTACCAGTTACAGAAGTCTGGGTCTTCCCCATACCATCCCCAGGGGAATGGGGCGTGCAAGAGATTTAACTGCACCCTTATCCAACTGCTGAGGAAAAAGCAGAAGAACTGGTCAGCTCATGTAGCAATAGTGATTAGATGTATTCACACACCAAGTGTAACCCGTATTATGTGTTGTTTGGGCTAGAAGGACAGGGCTCTTTGGAAGTAGCCTTTGGTACAGCGGAGCCGAATGTGCAGAGGACCCCAGGGACCTGGGTAGGTCAGCACAAGAAGTGCTTGGAGTATGCCAACCAAGTGCTGCAGGGGGAGAAGGACACAGGAGGGGTTGGGACACAACCAGTTTGTGCTGAGGTGACCCCTGTTCCTGGGCAAAAAGTGTTGCTGAGAGTGAAAGGAGCCCATAGAAGGAGGCCCTTTAATGGATGCCTGGGTGTAAATTGTCCAGAAGCGGCTAGGGACCAGTAGTCCCGGGGTGCTGCATAGGTCTTTGTTGAAGTGGTTTGGGTGCTGCATAGGTCTTTGTTGAAGTGGTTTGGTAATGAAATTATGGCAGATAGCGAGGTAGGCCCCGCCAGGGACCGGGGATTAAGGATGTGTACTGGTTTCCTTTGGCCATTCCTTTCCCAGAGGCTGCTCCTGCATCTCAGGCCCCAGTGGCCAAAGAGGTGTAGAGCCAAGCTGTTACACCCCCCCATGGCAATTTACTCATGTAGGGAGGGGTCATCCTGCTCCTTGTTATCAAGACTGCTAAAAAAGGGTCCCTGAGGCGTGAGGGGAACAGAGGGAGAATGTCCTGGGGCTGCATTGAAGCCCAGGAGGGCCCCTCGACCGGTGATGCTGGGAAAAGCTGGCTAGCAGAGAGGAGACTAGGCAGCTATCCCAGTGCTGCAGAAGGAAGGCGCCAACATGCCCTGTACTCTAAGAGGCTGAGGAGATTTCCCCACTGCGATTCAGCTTGGCTGAGGTGAGCTGGCTGTGTTTCCTGGAATGGGGGGAGCTGGTTGCTGGGCCGCCTGGAGAGAGGCTTTGCTGGAGAGAGATTCTGCAGGCCTCCAGAGAAAGTGACTGTGCAGTGGGATGGCCTGCGTCTGGCTGGCACCCCAAAGAGACTCTGTGCTGCTGTAGCCTGGTAGCTATTGTGGGTCCGCCACTGTGGGGAGGCCCAGAACTAAGATTCCCCAGGATAGAGAGTTTCCTGGGGTGGCCGACACCAGTTACGCTTGTTTAGTCGTGGCTAAATATGTTTTACGGACAACTTCTGAACTGAATTTCAGATAAAGCCTTTACTTGTTCTTGGAATACTTCAGCAAGTGGTGATGCCTTCTACTCAGCCGTGTTGCCTCAGGGGGGTTGCGGAATATAAACCAGGAGAGTGTGCAACAGCCATGTGTTTCTTGTCCCCCATCTGGGACTGCGGATTACAGCCCAAAATGGTGAAACTTGGCCATGCAACAGAGGTTGACAACACCTCTAGGTAGGCTGGCAGTGAAAGGGTTGAGGGCTACAGTTAACCTGACAAAGGGTTAATGTTCCACCCCGCTTTTGCTTGTAATTATTATATTTCACTATTTTTCTTGAGGCTCTGAAATGTCAGCAGGGTCTCATCTGTGTAAAAACATTACTCTTGACGATTGCTTTTATTTGCACAGCTTTTTAATAAACAAATTTAGCATTTTTAGTCTTACTGTTGATGGTGCTACCGCTATACTGAAGCCAGCCCCAAGAAATCAATACACTGATTGATACTACATAATTTATATTATTATAAACTACTTCTGTGCTGGTGGCACGTTTAGTATGGAGTAATTAAAGTAAATAAGTATTTCAGATTTACAAATAAGCCAGCCAAAGCATGTTTTGGATTCTAAATGAGCTTTCATCCATTTATTTCAAGGATATAGATTCTTATAATAACGTAAAATATATGCATTTTTATAATATATGTATACACAAATTTACATTTACTGACCTTCAATACATCCGCTTGGATACTGTCTTATTTGAATCTCTTTATTCTGCATGGCTGCACTTTGATGCTAAGTTGAGCTCTGCTTATTGCCTGTTGGGTCAGATGCCGGAAACGGATTACTTGCACAAACAATGACAAAGAGACTGGTGCTATGAGGTTACACATGACAAGCATCATTTGGTGAGGATTCGAACCAAGGCCATCAGTGAGCTGACTCCCAGTGTCTATCTGTGGAACAGTAAGCCTTCAGATGTGGACAGAGAAGTTAAATATTTAATCCTTATTTTGGGAAAAAAGTGAAACTGAATTTATTAAAGGTTCTTACGTCACCTCTGGGCACACAGACAAGCCGATGCAGACTTCTCGGAAGCTCTAAGTCCCAAAGGTGTCTGGTGAGAAAGTCACATAAAACACGTCTCAGGGTCACAGGGCTTACTTTGCTAAAGGCAGTTAATAAAATCCTTTATGGAGTTAATAAAATGTATCTTATTATATATGTGTCTCAAAAGAGTCAATCAGTACTTTTGTTTAGAATTAACATAATTTTTAACATAATTTAATTTAACCACAAGGAAGAACCCAAACCGGCACCACCAACCTAGAAAATCACAGACTAACTATTTACATAATAATCATGAATTAATTGTTATTAAAAAAGACTCACAACAAATATCTAAAATAATTATTTACAGCAGGAACAACAAAGCCAAGAGTGCAATTTTACACCCAATAATATAATCCAAAAAATACAAAATATACAAAGTCCAAACTTATATATAATTAGCCCAAAAATGTGTGCAAAACGTGCCAATGCATACCTAAGTGCTTTACATAAATTGCAAATGCTAAGTAAATACAGAAAGAGAAAACTCTCAGATAGATTCAACATAAAAAAATCACCATATAAATTGGCCAATTGGTGTCCCCGCTGATTCCTGGTGGCCCTTTTACCCGTGCATTCCGTGGGGTAAACTCACTTTCTCAAGGTATCCTTTCAAGCATTGGCAACAAGAAGATATAAGCTTGGATTTTGTTGGTTTTTGACAACCCTGACTTTTAAAATGACCCTAAACGATACCCTATCTTTATCTCCTTGCTTAGTGTAATTAAAAATTAAGGCTAAAAACCTTATTATGTTATCTTTGTCAAAAAGTAGGTGATTGCCCATTAAACATCCACAACAAACAACAACATAAAAGTCATAAGCTCCAAAACTACCAGTTGTCCAAGATCAAGTACTTTTGCTTCCCTGACTTAAGGTTTCGGTCTGCGATCAGTCATGCCCCCAGGCTATGCAGGCCTCTTTATTGGCTAGAGAAATGCCACATAGCCAGAGCTAGAAAAGTTGCTTGGTGAGTCTGCAGATATTTGTTTGGTTCTATTCCTTTAACAGTCAATGATATTACACAGTATGCACAAGTCATCCTTTTTGGCAATGTACACCATTTCCAGAAACATCGGTGGATATGACTTGGTTATTATAAGTTATTTGGGGGTGTTACATTTGAGCTGTCTTCACTGAGTAAATGAATGGCCGTGGGCTGCAGCCACCCTGAGATCTACTGGTACTGGAATGCCATGGTGGCATTCTGAAGTGCCTCCTCAATGAATGGGGGGCACACAGTCTGTGAAAAGCATTAGTTCCCACCAGTTAATATTTTTTGAATGTCACAACCACCACAAGTGCTTCTGTCTTTTCCCAGGATGGTAAAGCTTTGAGTTTGCTATGTACCCTGGAGCTCAAGAAACACCTTTTGGGATGAAGTCATATAAAAAGCTGGTGATACATCGTCAGAACGTAGCTCACAATTTCAGACATCTGTTGAGGTCATTGCTGCCTATGAGTTAGCTACCATCCTTGGTGCGTACCCTCATTGCCATTACTCAGGACCGTTTAAAGAGAAGTAATTTTCTCTGCTTCCTGTTTGCTTGCTTAATTTTGTAACAACAGGAAATGGCACAACCCACAATATAATGTGAACACCCCAGGGAAACCATACAACACAATTCAAATGGTCCACTGTGCCTTCAGCAGCCCACACCAAACTGAGAGCAATGAATGCCTCAAAAAAAACACACACACACACACACACACACACACACACACATACGCACACGCATGCACACACACACACACACACACACACACACACACACACACATATACACACACATGCACACACACACACACACACACACACACACGCACGCAGGCACGCACACATATACACACACATGCACGCACGCACACACATACACACACAAACACACACATACACACACTAAATAAACAGCTGTTGGAGAATTTTCTGTGTGAGAGAGGGAAGCTGTTGCAATGTATCTAAGCCTTGGCAGCTGCAGAGAATTGAAACAGTTGTTTAAAATTTGCTATGGGCTTAATTCAACTAGCATAGAAAAAAATAGTTTTGGCTGGAAACTGGATTGCATGCAAAAAATGTTTAATTAATTAAATTAACAAAGCTGACTAATTAAGTTTGTCCAGTCAAATAGGCTTAAAAATGAGTTCGAAACATTCATGTTTCCACGCAAAGTTGGTTTAGGAAGCGGAAATTTCTGGAAAATTGGCTCAACAACCAAGTGTCTCTGGTGCTGAGAAACCTTTACCCAAAATGGTGCATTTGTTTCTACATTTCATGCAGCTTTAGAATGACCAAGTGACCATTTGTGATCCTTTAACTGCCAGTCTACCAATATTTGTATCTATTTTTTACAATTTGTAGTGTTTTTGTAATAAAAAATTAGTAAGCTTCTCAATAAAATCATGTAACAGCACAATTTCTTCCAGTTACAACAGTACCACATATTGCTTGGTAGACACCCTTTCCTGCCCAGGAGACTCCCCCAAACTGAAACAGCGCTTTAGGAGATTTTCAGATCAAATTCAACTATGCTATGTGCACCATTTTTTTAAGAAAAGCAACTCTTTACATTTGAAATACCCCCCACAAACGATATATTCCCTAGAAGTACACACCTCAAGCTTTCTATGCATACCAGGCTTGTTGACGGGTACAGTTTTCTGGAAGTAATCCCTTGATAATTATGTAGTTGCACAGGGTTTCCCTAAAGAAAAGCCACATTTTCCTAAAAAAAAACTACAGTGACAGTGGAAGCGGTGGAGGGCCCTGTTTTGGGTTAAATTTTACATGGATGGCGTTAGAAGGGTTAAAGCATTTGTGCAACTAGTCATTTTGTTATGAATGATTGCATTCATCTATATATTGTTAGAGATGTATGCAATCCTCCTTCTCACAACGGCCGCAACGTTTGAATTTGGCCCCAGCCGAGGCTACAGAAAGATGGCTGCTGGCTCCCATGAGTTAGGACAGCTGGCACTACAAGTGTCAAATTCAAACACCGCTGCCGCTCCGCCACCACCACCGTTGAGAGGAAGAGGATAGCAGGCCTTAATGAATTTCAGCAGTGAACCTACAGCTGCACACTCTGAACCCCTCCACAGCTATCCCCCAAAGTTTGGGTCCCCATTGATTTCATAGGGGATCGGGTTCAGGTTCAGGTCCCCAAACCCGAATATTTATTCAAAGATCGGCTGAACTTGCTGCACTGGAACCTTTTTTTTACTGTTTCAGTTAAAATGAAAACAAATCATGGCCATTTCCTCCAGAGTGCCAGGCTATTTGAGAGGGCTTAACTCCATGCAGATGTTCTGGAATAACAGACTGCAGACTGCAGTTGTTTACTGCAGAACTGCACGGGACCGGCCATCTTGTCACACACGCATGCATGAGCTGGATGCTGAGCGGTTGAGCGTGTGCACAGTGTCAGTCAGACTTGCCTGCTGCTGGATGCACAGAGCTGAAGGGAACAGGGGATGTCATTGGTGCTGTAATGATCATTGTCACTGCACCCAGCAACCTGTCCACACCCTCTGGCTGTGCACACCCACTGGAAGCAATTTAAAGCAGAAAAAAACTCGAGGTGTCTGGCCTTTGAATCTGCTGGCATTTCAGTGGGGCATCCCGAATCAGGATGCCCCGCTCTGCGAAACCCCATGACACCAGTATTTACCCACCTGTCCCCTCGTCCATCAATCCTCCATCTAACCTTTCACTTCTTGCTGTCTCCTCTCCCTGCGGGGAATCAAGTTCAGACTCTGTTCTGTCTCCTCAGCACCAGTTCCCGGTCAGCTCTGCCCCTTCTCTGTGTGTGCTCAGCTCTGACTGGCTGAAAACCAAGGCACAGAGCACTAGTCACAAAATTATTTCTCCACCACCCAAAATGAAATAGAGACAATCAGTGTTTTTATAGCAGGGATCAAACAGCAGCATGCTTCCCATAAGCACTCTGCATCAGCAAACCGGGTCACAATCAGCAGCTGTTCCCCCAAACCAGCTTGATTTTGCTGGTTCCCTAACCTGGTTTAATTTTTAACGGTTCTTGGGAACCGTTGCGAACCAGCTGGATGCCACACTTGGCCTTTTTCTAAATGACGGTAATTTCACATGTATTTACAGTGATAAAGAAATCATAAAAACATAAAGGAATGCATATTTTTTACACCTTCTCAGGGCAGTTATAAATATATTTTTACATTTATAAATTTCAAATTACAATCCCTATTTATGGGAGTAAATTTGTCCTATGTGGACCATTTGGCTTTCTTAAGATTGTTTGAAATGTAGTGAACAATGCATTTTGATTGCAGTGCTATCTGCAGTGCTATCTGTATTTTATATAAGTTTTAGACTTTTGGTCTACTTTAATGATTGTGGGGGAGTTAATAATGCAATTTTCTTTTACTGCTGACGGTTTATTATTTACTTTGCATCATCCTGTCAGACAGACCTGTATATAACTGCACGTACTGTGCAGTCACTTCTAAGTCTCCCATTGGTTGAGACAGCACAAGGAAAGGCACTCTGTACTGTGGCACTTGCAGATGATGGGAGCATGGTTTCAAACCCCACACCAGAGCACCTTCCCTAGCTCAACCTTACCAAGGGGAATTTAAATGTTCAATGTTCAACCATACCAAGGGGAGTTTAAATCTCTAATCTAACATAGCTAAAGTGTGGACCCCAAGAATGATATCCCCTGGTGTGCCCAAGATACTCCAGTCCAACCCTAATCTGTTTAGACCATTGGAAGACTTTTTCATCTTCATTAATCTGGGAGAGGATTCATTGTGTTCTTGTATTGTTCATTCAGGTCCTTTTTGAGTTAGGATAAAATCCCCAGTCGCTTGGTGGCAAATGCTCTAAAATGAGCTCTCATGATTGTTGACTGTAACATGATAGAGGCCTCTGTGAGAACTGGTTCAGATGAGAGAAGATGACGTTAAAAACCCAAGGTGCATGACTGTTCCTATATGTAGGAGATCACCATGATAGAAACAATGGGTCGTGGTTTGACTATAGGAGAGACATGATTTGTGGAAGGCAGGAATACATGTGAATGTTATTAGAAGGAGTCTGTAATACATGTCAGACATCTAGAGCCCAATTCATTAATAGCGGCAGGTAGCGACAGTTGAGCGACTGTAGCAGTATTTTGACAGTGCCCGCTAGTAGTCGCTGTGCTTGGCCGTTGTTCGGTTGTTGATAGCGACTCAGTCGGTGTGCAGTAATGTTGAAAACGGGGTGACGAGTCGCTATTTGACAGGTTCCACGATGTATGGGTGCGCATGATAGCGACTGGTCAGAGTGACCGGCTCCCACCATATTCATCAAGAAATCACGCTCCAAAAATTCTCGCGCTGTGAAATGCATGTTTAAACCCCAGAGCGCTGGCAGCGATGTGTTAAAAGTAGTTTTTTAACCCACAAACAACCATATTTTTGGAAACAAAAAAAAAAAATGTTTAAAGAATTTAGTAATATGAATACAATAATATCAGACCTGTAATATCAATTCTGCACAATTTTTTTTTTTTTTTTTTACCTTAAAAAAATCTAACATGGCAGAAGTGGTCACAGAATTTTTCACATTGAAAAAAAAAAAAAAACATTAATAACAATTAATTATGAATATTTAAAGATTGTTCCATTGAAATGCATTGGAGAGCGCCAGGTAGCGAGAGGTCATACCTGTCGCTGTTCAAGGTCGGACGCTGGCGCTGTGGGCTGAGGCTGGAATAATGATGAATGAGTGGCTATCTGGCGCTATCTTAGTCGCTAAGCATGATCGGCTTGATAAATGTGTGATTGTGGTGGGGAGCCGACGTACTCGTGGCGGTGCCCGTCATTACCGGTCGCTCACCAGTCGCTACCTGTCGCTATTCCTTCATAAATAAGGGCCCTAGTAGACTCTCCTGGCAACTAGATTCATTGACAGTTTACTCTTATGGATTATCTATGGGGCAGTGAAAGTACAACCAAAATAAGTGTCTAATAAGGATATCCATGTTGCATAACTGGGTGCCTAAAGGTTAATGGAAGAAATTTAAGGTGAAGGGGTAATACAATACTCCTATCGGATTTGTAAAGAACCATAGTGGATAGAAGATGATATAAGCTTTAATGAAGGAGCATATGCCTCTAAAAGCATTCTTAGCCAACTCATTACAGATAGCAGATAACTAATAAAAGTAAGTAACTTGGTTTAACTTGCTTGTCCCTATGATAAATTACATGTGTATATCCCATATTTAAGCAATCCAACACCAATGTTGCACAAAAATGAGTGTTGATCACATTGCAGGGTGGCATCCTCGTTGCCAGTGCCCCCCCTGCTCTTCATGTTCATGGTTGTCATATTGTCAGGCCCTAAATTATACTACTGAACAATCAGGGCATTTTGGAAATGTCCTGCTTCTGGAATAGGGGACTCAAATACACAAGAAAATCAACTCATCTACTCCACCAAAGAGGCAAGCCGCCGACCATGTGGGCATGGAATTCCAGTACCTGTTAAAGAGCCTATAACCAATCCTTGTCTTCATCGGAACACGCAATGATGGAGGGTACACTAGGCCCTCTGCAGTCCTGTAGTGATCGCAGACTTGGGAAGGGGAACAGCAAAGCAGACATATGGCAGCAGGTATCAATAGACAGGAGCTAGCAGGGGGCAAACTCAGACCCACTAGGTAGGACAGTACACAAATGCGAGGCTCAGACGTCACCAATGCATTGCTAAGTTCGAGAGACCATCTTTACATCTGATATGTAATTTTAGATGATTTGGAGAGGCTTGGAATCTTGCAGGAGAGAATTTATTCTACATATCCTGAGAAGTTGTTAAGGTCTGAAAGGGAAATACAAGCATTTTTGAATTTTTTCACATAGCTTGTTCTTTGTAGAAGCATTGATCTGCTGGTTCTTTTGAGTAAATAAGCTCTTAAAGAAAAAGCCCCAGCAGTACTTGATTTCTTCGAATTAAAGAATCTTGGTATAGGGATGGAACTATCTTCTTTTTTTATATTGTGTATTGAGCCAGGTCTAAAAATATATCTGATATATGTGACTCTGAAAGGATAGAGGCTGCTTGTCTCTAACCCATTGCATGATTTTTATTTGCTTTATAAAAATGAAACTGAACATTTTAGTCCTTTTTGGCCATCTAGGGATCTCCTTGCGAGGCTCTGTGGGCTCTATTTAGCTAGAGTTAGCTAGAGTCTGTCAATGGGGAAACTTGGGTCTAATTTATGTAAGAGAGCAGTGATTGTGCCCTAGACATCCTCAAACGTCTCCATTAGACCAGGAGACCTGTAATGCAGATATTGGAATCTGTCTGTCTGATCTGTCTTGAAGATTTTAAAGCAATTTGATTGATTTGATGCTCTCCACATTCCCGTCCTCCTATTCCTGTCCTCCTATTCACATGAATGGGTGGGCAGGCGCATGCGCGATGTAGAGAGCACCAGCTCCAAGTGTCCTGCCTGGAGTTCAGGAAGATGGAATTAGGTGATTGGTGCCGCAGCTCCAACTTCGCCGACTGGATTCAAGATGAAGGTGGGTGTCTTTTTATTTTTCTTTTGTTACATGAGCATAATCGCTAATAGGAGGGGGCAGGGCGGGGGTATGTCAATTTTTTACCAATGGGGCTGGAGTGGCCCTTTGATCCCCATGCCCCTCTAAGACTGTTGTGGTCATGTCCACCCTTTTCTCAACTTTGTGTGGCTGTTTAGTGGATCAGTATAATGGGACAATGAGCCTGGAGGTGAAAGCCCCTCCCCACTTCCCAAAAAATAGGAAATAAAATCCTTCACATTCCTAAGACAAAATGGCATCAGAGAGAGAGAAATGCACCCAAAGTAGAGTTATTTCCTTTTATAGAAATAATATATAATTTTCTAACCAATAAAGACTATTGCAACCACACTTGCCAATTTCCATGTGAGCCTCTATTTTTTATATGTTGTATAAATAAATCTGACACATGGGGAGGAGTTAGAAGCGCTTCTCTGGAATGTTGAGATCTACAGTGAACTACAATTCGGTGTGTTGCCTTCTTATTCTGTCTTTTCTTAAATAATTATGAACTGGCCGAGGTGAGAGATCTCTGGGACAGCACACAGCGTCCACATCAGCTGCATAGCACATCAAGCCCTGCAGAATCCCTGCAGGCCGGGGCGGGCTGGCCATAGGGCATACGGGGCAAAATCCCGGTAGGCCGGTGCCAGGGAGGGCCGCAACCCCATGGAAAAGATGCTGGAGGCTGGGGGAGCAGCCGGCCGCCCGGCTGGCCTGCCCAGCCCTGCGGTTCCTGCCGGCACCGCCGCTCTCACACACACACACACAATAACACACATACAGCCTTACCGGCACTTCCGGGCTGTTGCACGCTGGTCGGTGGGCGTGCCCCATATGGCCGGGGTCCAATGAAAACAATGGACGCCGGCCATATAGGGCACGCCCACCGACTGGCGCGCAACAGCCGGGAAGTGCCGGTAAGCATGTATGTGTGTTATTGTGTGTGTGTGTGTGTGTGTGTGTGTGTGTGTGTGAGAGCGGCTGCTGCCTCATCCTCTGCCAGTCCTGCTGCCATCGCCTTCCACTCCAGGTGCCCATGCCGCTGGGGGACAGGAAATGCACCGCATCAAATCACAAGTCACAGTAAAATGGGGGGTGAGGCTGGTTTCACACTAGCGATCTCCTCAGGATGCCGCTCATTGGCTGTACTGAGGGATGCCCCACTGGCTGTACTAAGGGATGCTCCTACTGGCTGTACTGAGGGATGCCCCACTGGCTGTACTAAGGGATGCCCCACTGGCTGTACTGAGGGATGCCCCTACTGGTTGTACTGAGGGATGCCCCACTGGCTTTAAAGAGGGATGCCCCTACTGGCTGTACTGAGGGATGCCCCACTGGCTGTACTGAGGGATGCCCCACTGCCTGTACTGAGGGATGCCCCACTGCCTGTACTGAGGGATGCCCCTCACTGGCTGTTCTGAGGGATGCCCCACTGGCTGTACTGAGGGATACCCCCACTGGCTGTACTGAGGGATGCCCCACTGGCTGTACTGAGGGATGTCCCACTGGCTGTACTGAGGGATGCCCCTACTGGCTGTACCGAGGGATGCCCCTACTGGCTGTACCGAGGGATGCCCCTACTGGCTGTACCGAGGGATGCCCCTACTGGCTGTACCGAGGGATGTCCCTACTGGCTGTACTGAGGGATGCCCCACTGGCTGTACTGAGGGATGCCCCTCACTGGCTGTACTGAGGGATGCCCCACTGGCTGTACTGAGGGATGCCCCCACTGGCTGTACTGAGGGATGCCCCTACTGGCTGTACCGAGGGAAGCCCCACTGGCTGTACTGAGGGATGCCCCTACTGGCTGTACTGAGGGATGCCCCACTGGCTGTACTGAGGGATGCCCCTACTGGCTGTACTGAGGGATGCCCCACTGGCTGTACTGAGGGATGCCCCACTGGCTGTACTAAGGGATGCCCCACTGGCTGTACTGAGGGATGCCCCTACTGGTTGTACTGAGGGATGCCCCACTGGCTTTACAGAGGGATGCCCCTACTGGCTGTACTGAGGGATGCCCCACTGGCTGTACTAAGGGATGCCCCACTGGCTGTACTGAGGGATGCCCCTACTGGTTGTACTGAGGGATGCCCCACTGGCTTTACAGAGGGATGCCCCTACTGGCTGTACTGAGGGATGCCCCACTGGCTGTACTGAGGGATGCCCCACTGCCTGTACTGAGGGATGCCCCACTGCCTGTACTGAGGGATGCCCCTCACTGGCTGTACTGAGGGATGCCCCACTGGCTGTACTGAGGGATACCCCCACTGGCTGTACTGAGGGATGCCCCACTGGCTGTACTGAGGGATGTCCCACTGGCTGTACTGAGGGATGCCCCTACTGGCTGTACCGAGGGATGCCCCTACTGGCTGTACCGAGGGATGCCCCTACTGGCTGTACCGAGGGATGCCCCTACTGGCTGTACCGAGGGATGTCCCTACTGGCTGTACTGAGGGATGCCCCACTGGCTGTACTGAGGGATGCCCCTCACTGGCTGTACTGAGGGATGCCCCACTGGCTGTACTGAGGGATGCCCCTACTGGCTGTACCGAGGGAAGCCCCACTGGCTGTACTGAGGGATGCCCCTACTGGCTGTACTGAGGGATGCCCCACTGGCTGTACTGAGGGATGCCCCTACTGGCTGTACTGAGGGAAGCCCCACTGGCTGTACTGAGGGATGCCCCTACTGGCTGTACTGAGGGATGCCCCTACTGGCTGTACCGAGGGATGTCCCTACTGGCTGTACTGAGGGAAGCCCCACTGGCTGTACTGAGGGATGCCCCTACTGGCTGTACTGAGGGATGCCCCTACTGGATGTACTGAGGGATGCCCCACTGGCTGTACTGAGGGATGCCCCCACTGGCTGTACTGAGGGATGCCCCACTGGCTGTACTGAGGGATGCCCCTACTGGCTGTACTGAGGGATGCCCCTACTGGCTGTACTGAGGGATGCCCCCACTGGCTGTACTGAGGGATGCCCCACTGGTTGTACTGAGGGATGCCCCACTGGCTGTACAGAGGGATGCCCCTACTGGATGTACTGAGGGATGCCCCACTGACTGTACTGAGGGATGCCCCTACTGGCTGTACTGAGGGATGTCCCTACTGGCTGTACTGAGGGATGCCCCACTGGCTGTACTGAGGGATGCCCCCACTGGCTGTACTGAGGGATGCCCCACTGGCTGTACTGAGGGATGCCCCCACTGCCTTTATTGTAATGGGGTGATTCTGCACACTGAATGGGGGAATTTTAGCACACCATTTGGTTCAGAATATTTTCTTTCTTATTTTAGTCCTTTAAACCCTGGGTGCATCTTATGGAACAAAAATAAGGTGTGTATATAGTGACATTAAGAACAGTGCAGCAGGACCGTTTTTTAGCCCCAGTAGTCTGACCCTGCCTGCAGGTTTGATTTTTCATCATGGATTATCTCTTAGTTTTTGTAAGAACTGTCTTTGTACCATAAAGTTTGCAGACTATTGTGGTGTGTGGCAGGGGCTGTTTGCAGAATCTTGCGATTCTTGGAGGTGGACACCTGCAGAGATGAGGCTGCTTCACATGCCTGGGTTTTTCATCGCCGCACATGGTTCAATCACAGTGTCACTGTTTTACAGCATATGACCCCCCCTACATTTTATGTTTCTATATTTTACTGTAGTCAATATCATTATATATTCCTTTTACATGAAACTATATTCTATATTTTTACACTGCCTCACCATGACTACTTCCACTATTTAATTAATGCACACTTCTGTATAATAGAATCGTAATTCGGTTTAAAAAAGTTTATTTCAGCAAAGTTTACCAACAGTTAATGAATATTTGACTGTCATTCACTGTATTTATTATTATTATTATTATTATTATTTATTGGATATTTATTAAACAAACCCAATAACAGTTTATAAGACAACATTTCAAGACTGTTTCTTATTTCACAGGTTAAAATTGCACCAATGGCTTTACTTCTAAAAACTCACCTGGAGGCCACTGCGAATGAAACATATATTAATCTCCCTTTAAACAGGATGAATCAACCACAAAGTCACTGATGACTTCATGGCTGTAAGGCATCAAAAGAAACAGATTAAACCAAAATCTGAAAATGTGAGGCACAACACATAGCCTCAGAGAATCAGACTTGACTCAATTATAAGCCCGTAGAAAAAAAAAGGCTATGCTTGAAGAAAAATCATACTTGTACAGAACATAAGTTATTGTTTAAAATCGACCAGTATTAAAATCCTTTCTTCATCACTGCTCATTATGTACATTGTTGATTTAATGTAATTAAATAATTTAATTATTCATACTAACCAATTTATTAATCTTGGACTTGTACTGTATCTTTCTTTCACCAGTGCTACAACTGAATTGCAGAGCACAATCACACACAATCCACCAGTAACAAAGTGAAAACACATGGCATGACATTGTTTTAACACTGTGACATTAATACTTTAGTGCAAGACCTGTAATGACACTTTTCCATAAAAATATAAAAAGTCAAAAAAGTTTCTTAAAATGTTTGTTTGTAGCCAGGAGCCATCACACAATGATCTGAGCACCAAAAACAAAAAAAAATTGTCAAACACGCTGTTTAAATTCAAGCAAATGAGCGGCCATTGAAATGTATGGGAGAGCGACAGTGAGCGAAAGGTAATACCTGGCACTCTGGAAGCTAGAGCACCGGCGCTATACGCTGAGCCACCTGTAATAATACATGGGGTGCTACATGGCACTGTTAGAGTCACTCACCAGAATCGCTTTAATAAATGTGGTATTGCGTACAGCGCCCAGTGTTCACCAGACGCTGCCTGCTGCTACGAGGCATTACCTGCCACTATCCCTTCATGAATAACCCCCTTAGTAACTTTCAGATACTGACCACACTTATTAGGAGCTGGAAAAATATTGTCTGCACTTTAGAACCAACTGTAACTGATTTTTAAATAGATTTCATTGGTGAAGTATGGTTTTATAATGCTGGTCTATGGCACTGCTTCAAAGCAGACCCACAAACACTAGATAAGCATCTTCCTGTGGCCTAGGCTTCCCTTCCACAATGTAAAAGGTATCTTCTACCTCCCCTATGCACACATCTGGGTCGTTCCTGGATATTCTATAGGCTAAATGTTCCACCACTCGTATGATGTACCAGATACTGTTAACAGCTGCTTCTGTGGAGTCCCTGCTTGCTCCTCTGTTCAGTTATGAAAATCAAATACCTAGCAATTATTTTAGGTTTTTACAGTTCTGTCTCAAGTTTACGTGAACTGTGAGTTCAATGAGGTACATTTTGAATGACCTTTTAAATACGCCATAGACTAATAAAGATATGTTTTATGCTTAATGACAGTAGTGTGTATCCAACCTCTAATTGGTGTTTACTTTGGATACCTGAAAAGGTTAAGGTGACGTCATTCAGTATAGTATTTGGTTACCATCTTGTACAAACAATTCATTGGAGATATTGTGAGTTATTTACCTAACAAAAGCTCTTCAGTTCAACCCCCGTAACCTCACCAGATATAGAGTCTTTACATTTCATGGTTAAATTTTTTCCTTCTGCTTTAAAGTCCCATGTACTCACCTGTAGTGTGAATCTTACTGGTACCAGTGATCTTGTCCCTGTCACCCCAGCAACCCACACCCTTCGTCAGTCATGATGACTGGCCACACCTGCCCTATTCACTACAATAGAGGGCCACATCCCCTCCATTGAAATGAATGGACTGATGCCAGGTAAAAGCGGGGCAGTAAAGCAACCACAGGCTGTGGTGCAGCATAGGGATGGCATGGTCCAGATCATGACAGAGGTAGGTTTCAAAAGATTGGAATATGCCCATTCAGCTGTTTAGAACCAAGAGTATGTATCGTTTATTGTTTTTGCCCGGACAGTTGCTTTAATCCTGATGCAGTTTGTTTGTTCCCAGAACTGATACATTTTGTGTTGACTTAATATTAAATAAATCAATGCTGTAGTTGCACAACCTAAAAACCTATAGGCATGCAGCTGGTCCCCAATTAAACAATACTAACTGCTCGGTAATTGAAACCAACCTCGTGTACCGCTAGCTCTTCAAAGATGACACTTTTGATGACATTTACTGCTAGAAAATCACGTATGCTTCGAGAGTCACACTTAAAACTGCCAACACATATACTTTAAACCCCTCAACTCCCAACTGGGCATGGATTATAACGATACTGTGTGTCTGTTTGTGTGTGTGTGTGTGTGTGTGTGTGTGTGTGTGTGTGTGTGTGTGTGTGTGTGTGTATATATATATCCTCCCTAAATGTTGGTTACAATATTAATATGAATATATTTTCATTTTTTTTGGAGGGGGGGAGATTTACTTCTAGTGTTACAAGGTTTATTGTTCATATTAAAATGTGTTTTGTATATTTTATAAATATGATAAGTAGGGATGAGCAAGTCCGTAGAAGTTCAGAAAGTTTGGCTGTACTTGCCTCTTAAATTCGGTTGGGATCCCCAGACTCAACCCAAACCCCATTGAAGTAGAGACCCGAACTTGGGGGTCCAAAAATGGCTGTAAAATGAGGGAAGTAAGGGCTAGAGGGCTGCAAATTGGGGGGAACACAAGGGTAATTGTCCTCCAGAAAATGGGCTATGGAAATAACAAAAAACAAATGAAATAAATAAAAATTTAAGATAACCCCAGGGCGATTGCCCCACATAGTATGGAGTAGGGAAAGTACTTAAAATAATACATATAAATGAAAAAATAAAAATAAAATATTTTGGGCTTGTATCCAAGACATGGCCGCATGTGGAAACTTGGTGCGAGAGCTTCTGGGTTCCAGCATTTATAGACGGCTTTTCTACCGCTGTCCCATCCTCCCTGCATCCCTCTTACCTGGCAGTCCATAAAAGGGGGAAAACTTAAAAGTGATCCCTGAAGTCCAGCTTTTTCCAGCCTACGGGACAGGGTGCACTCTAGGCCCCTGGCAAGTTGGCCAAGGGTTTTGACTGCAAGGGGTCCCGGAGGCTACTTCGGGGAGGGGTGATCTCACCCCCACTGTGCTGGGCATATTTAAACAATCTGCTGGGCAACCCCCCTCATCACCCATTGAGCTTGACAGGGTACATCATGCATTGGAAGTGCAATCCCATCCTGTCCCGGCCGATAGACATGCCAGGTGCATTTCTACTCTATTAAAGAGAAGATTATGCAGAAGACCTAGAACGCGGGTCCAGCTGACTTTGACAGTGCCCAAATTTGAATGCTACAAATTTGAGTGCTCCAGACGCACTCTACATATGAAACGTTTGTTTAGACCCTTTTGGGAGGTGATTTTTGCGTCAGGTGCCACTTATAAGAGGGGCTTCCCCTTTCATCTGCAGGATGCCTTTTAACCTTTAACTTTGCTCAACCACTCTGACCTGTCGGGCCTTCCTCGACAAGCCACCCATACAGGCTATAGATTGGCTCCAATTCTCTTTATAGGGGCCTTCTGTGCCTGGGCTCATGCAGCAACAAGGCCTACCCAGGAGCTCTCAGAGACCCAGGCATTTCCGGTTGCTTCCCAGGGGTAGACATTCTTGCTACTTGATCCAGGGAAGAGTTGAGGTCCATGACCATCGACCATCCTTAAGTTCCTCTATGCCTTGACGATATGCCTGATACAGTGTGTCTGTTTGCATTACGCTGCTCTTTTCCTTTTAGGTTTGTTTTAAAGCTGCTGACCCCTGGGTGTCCATGGCAGGATTTTTCCCCACTTTGACCTTCTGGGGTTTGTTGCCCGGTGTGCTATGCCGGTGAGGGGGGGGGGGGGGCGTGGCCCCTCTTGTTTGTTCTCGGGGGCCGACAATGCCTCTGGGGAACTGCAATGTTGGCTTGTTAAAATACTCATAAAGTTTGTAATTCTGCTTCTTGTTTTCAATGAAGCATCTGGCCTATGTTCACATGTTTGATCGCTTGGACATCAGCCCCCTGGGGACAAGGGGCAGTGTGTGGGATAACTAGTCCGCCTCGGGGGTGAGACCTCGGGAGAGGATAGGCTAGGCTTTTACCCCCTAGATTCTTATTAATGCACTCCCGCTGGCTCTCCAAACCTGAGGAGCAGCTTGTATCCTTCCTTATGTAATGTTTGGTTGAAGCTTGCTGGTGTTCTCATATTTGTTATTCCCCCTCCTCTGTCCCTGTTAGACAGTTTCAGTCTAGTGTGCCAGCTTACCATAAGCCAACTATACAACAGTTTGGGCTTGTCCACATTTTACACTCCCTGGCTACTTAGCTCTACTCTCCTGCCTTTGCTCGCTACCTAAAATGGGCCTTGAGCCAGAGATGGAGATCTTGGACCCAGGTGTCCAACACTCTATGTTAGTGATTGCTGTGCTATATTCTCTTTATTATCTTTGCTTTCCTTTCTCATCCCTATCCCTGACCCAACCCCATCCTGCCCTTACCTTATCCCACAACAGTCTGTTGGACTTTTCTCCAGGGTAGGCTGCCCATCCTACAGCCACGATGATGGATACCCGTTTTGCCTTGTTAAGTGTGAAAGGGTAAAATATCCCTGAAAAACATTCCATTACCCTTAATGGGTTTCGTAGGCTGGGTGCACAGGTTGCCTTTCTACAGGAGACAAAAGTAGGCACCCATCACTGGGCATTCATAGATTTTTACATGTCTTCCATAGTCTGCCCCCCAATTCCAGGTCTAGCGGTGTCAACATCCAAGTGGCCGGGGTGTTTCATGGGAACTAGTGGATGTTCACCGTGATAAAGATGGGAGAATTCTGTTTTTTGAGGGCAGGATCTACTCTGCCTGTTTGACTACGGTTCTGCCTGGCCCTCTGGATACCTCGATACCTTTGACTCCCCGGCTCTGACCCTATAGGACTGATACCCTGTGTATGAGGCCATCTAGTCTGGACTCTGCTCTCAGTGTGCCTTGGTTCATCTGCCTTCAACCGTAAGTTGGCATCCTTTGTGCTACATAAGACCTTTGGCAAACAGGGGACTTGTCTAAAGGCAGAAGTTGCGGAGTCCTTACAGGACCCTCTACAATGTGTGAGTTATTGCTCTATTTCCTTGCTTAACACAGACCTCAAAGATGCTGGCAAACAGATTAGTTCCCCTCCTATATCATCTTATACACACAGATCAGGTCGGCTTTATGACAACTAGGGAAGCCTGTGACAGCACCACCAAAATGATCAACCTGATACATAGAATTTATGCAGATTCCATTCCAACATTACTCTTATCCACCAACGCTGATAAAGCATTTGATCATGTTATCTGAAACTTCCTTACAGAGACCCTGAGACACATTGCTCTCCCGGACTGAATGCTACACTGGATCCTGTCTCTCTACTCTAGCTCCCTTGCCACTGTCACCCCCTTTTTCAATCAATTAACTTCCAGAAGTCCCTGAATGTTAAAATTCCCCCCAGGAGGCTTGAATGTTTAAAATCCTTCTCTTTCATTCAACTGGGCTGTGGGAGCAATTACATACCTGGGTACTAGAATCCCACATCACACCTCTCCGATTTATTTGTACCATTTGCCACCCTTGCTCTCCTGATTCCAGGAAGATGTTAAGCGTATGTAAACCTTCTCATGGTTTGGGAAGTGCAACATTATAAAAATGATTCTTTAGCCAATATTACTATATCTCCTCCAGGCTTTCCCAATTCATGTCCCACAATGTTAAGAAGCTATGTCATGGCTGCGGGCATATCTGCCATGAGCTCTCGCGGAGTTATGAGTGGCTATTCATGACCCGAAGAACCTGGTACTACCTTTTATGATTAAATGGGAAAGGGACGTGCCCACAACTTTTAATATTAGGCAGAGGAGAAGGATGCTGGCCCTTGCAAATAAAGCCTTGATGACCAATAAATTCCATTATATCCAGGGTTCTGGATATAAGATTCTTACCAGGTGGTACAGGGTGCCTTTGGTGCTGCACAAAATATACCCAGGGGTGTCCTTGAAGTATTGGAGATGCGAGAGGGAGGAGAGAACTTTCTCTCATTTTTTTCTGGTCCTCTCTGGGTCTGCAAAATTTTTAGTGTACAATTAGATCTCTTATGCATAGGCTTATGGACAACATCATCCCAGATGGCCCTGCGTTCTTCCTTTTTCATGACTCTCTTAAAGCATACAAGGGGGGGGGGTCTGCTCATACACTTGGTAAATGCAGCAAGAGCATGTATTCCAGCCACCTGGCGCAGTCCTAACCCCCCCCCCCCCACACACACACACACAACTCTAGCCCTCTGGTTCAATAAAATGAATGACATCTGAAAAGATCTAACAACCTCTCTAAAAGGCTGTTCGGAGGTGATTCGGCAGGTCAGGCTTCCCTGTCTGGAGACCTCTACCTCAGCTGACTACGCTGCAGCTGGTAACACCTAATCCCATCCTATATTCCCCTCTCCTTATCCACTTCTAGGTTCCTTCATACACCTTCTCTCTATTCTCTTCTTATTCCTTCCCTTTACCTTTCATTTTTTACTCTCTTCTCTTTCTCTTCCTCGTATCCGTCCCTTCTGGACTCAGTCTACCTTACTCCTCACAGGCCTTCGCAGTCTGATACTGTTGATCTTACGTTACTGACATTTGTGTGTAGGCTTTGCCTTTTGTTGGTACAACCATTTGGTTTTATTTTAATGATTTACCAATGTGTCCTTTACATTCTGAAGATTCTCAATTCAATAGTATTGCACTCATCTTCTCTTTCCCTTTGTTCTGTATTTTTATTTAAAAAAACTCTTTCATATAAATAAAGAATATACAAAATAATTTTTTAAAAATATTTTAATATTAAAATGAGAATATACAAGTGCACTCTGGTGGAGGCACTATTGGCGGAGTTCCAAAATTACTCATTTGGGGCTCATTGGTGGCACGAGGCCGAGGAGGAAGATACTGGTCATTTGTATGGCCTGCCACCAGTCACTGAAGTTAGGAAAAAGTATGAAAAATCTGCATCACCAGGGACCTGCAAAGCAAACAGAAAATCATTACTATTGGCGGAGTTCCCATCTGACATTGTTCCCTCAGTGGCGGCACGAGGCCGAGGAGGAGGAGGAAGTCGCCAATACAGCAGGGGCACCAGCACCACCTTAGAAGGGAGGGTAGGCATGGCCACGATGTGGGACACATTTCTCAATTCTCTACAACATCCACTACCATCGGCTATGGCTCCTAGTCCCAGGAAACAAACTTTGACTCACATGATGGATGAGTATCTGTTGACATGTCTCCTGGTACTGAATGATGGGTCCCCCACTGTTGAATTTCTTGGTCGGTAAATTGGACACATGGCAAGAGTTTGCCCTCTATGCCTTGGAGGTACTGGCCTGCTCTGCAGCAAGTGTCCTATCAATAAATGCTTTGCAGATTGGCACAGATGAGTTGTATTATATACCCAGTATATTCTATGTGGGTGGGCAGAGGTGACTAGTATCATATGCCCAGTATATGCAATGCCGATGGCCAAAGGTGAGTACCTTTATCAGACATCCAGTAAATAGAATGCAGGTCCCCAGAGATTAGAACTTTTAATAAACACCCAGTATGTAGAATGCAGTTGTACACAGATGAGTACTTTAATTAAACACCTGGTATGTAGAATGTAGTTGGGCACAGGCGAGTACTTTTATGAAACACCCAGAATGTAGAATGCAGCGGCCCGGGGTTAGTAATGTTATCAAATTTCAGTATGTAGAAAGCTGGTGCCTAGAGGTAAGTACTATCAAATATCCAGTATGTAGAATGGAGTTGGGCAGAGGTGAGTACTTTTATCAAACACCCAGTAAATACTGTATAATGCAGGTACCCAGAGATTAGTACTAGTATCAAACACCCAGTATGTAGAATGCAGTTTTGCAAAGGCGAGTACTTTTATCAAACACCCAGCATGTATAATGCAGTTGGGCAAGGTGAAAACCTTTATCAAATACCCAGTATGTAGAATGGAGGTGCACAGAGATTATTTAATTTAACACTAAATATGTAGAAATCAGGTGCCCAGAGATTAGTAATTTTATCATACACCCAGTATGTATAATGCAGTTTGACAGAGGCAAATACTTTTATCAAACACTCTGTATGTGGAATGCAGGTGGGCACAGGTGAGTTGTATTAAATGCCCAGACGTGTGATTAAATGTGCCTCAGAAGCTGTTCGTCTTCGAGGTGAGGACAACAGACAGATATGCTAGTATGTCCCTCTCTAGCTGTCTCTCCAAAAACCGCCGACAGCTCTCCCTGTCTGACTGTCCTCAAAAGGACAGTTTTAGGTGTCCCTCACTCCAGCAGACCCAACACTGCCTACTCTCCCTACCTTACTCTCCCCACCTTACTCTCCCCAAAAGGACAGTTTTGTTGCTTCCTCGCTGTCCCTCACTCCAGCAGCCTCCTCTCCTTAACTATCCATCCTGAGAAGGACATTTTTCTTTCCATTAAAAACAGAGCCCTATCTGTCCCTCTAACAGCAATAGCAACCTCTCCCTATCTATTGCAGAGTGCTTTGAGATCGGCATGACGCAGACCCTGCCTTTTTATTTGGCGGGGTCACATGTCCCTCCTGGCCAATCACAACCATGCCCAGATGTGGTCTCTATTTGTAAAAAGTTGGTAGATTAGCTGCTGAGCAGCCAGTTTCTTAGGTTTGCGGGTTGGTAGAACTCGTGCTTGAGTTTGTAAGCCCGAGCTTGCAAAGTTTGGTACGAATACGAACTTTTCGGGATCACTCCCTACTAATGATAAGGATTGATATTTGTTATGTCATACACAACTGGCCGAAGGGTTAAATATATTATTTTTACCACTTTCCATGGTTTTAATTTGTTAACCTATGTGATTTTATTTTTGTACTTTTCAATAAATTTGTAATTTAAATATGATAATGCACAAGACTGGTCTCCATTAGCGAGCAGTTACTAATCTCAAATAATCTTAGTTAATAAACAGAATGTAGAACCCTTTTTATTGCTCATATATATATCTTTACATATTTTGTAACACTATCATACTGAGCAATGTAGGTGATACTCTCTATCCTGGTCAGTCCCTTTAAATCAACATGACTGATCCTAAAAGAATGTATTATAAGTAAATCATTCATTATATATAAATTTGCAACCTGTTCTGGCAACAACCATGTGTAGTTCACGTATCCAGTAATACATTTCCAAGGCATACGGTTCTATGATAAATAATGATTTATTGCATGTTTCATTTCAATAAAATATCCTAACCCTGGATGTTCAGAAATTTTCTCCATAAGTAATTTGTACTTAGACCAAGCCTTAGGATGTGGTAGCTAATCTGCTACTGACTCATAATGAATGTTTGACAATAAACACTAACAATTAGAAAACTGCAGTCAAGTAATCGCATACTCTTGATTAGTACATTGAGGGTCATTTTAATTATTTGGTTAAATATCCGGTTAGATCCCTGACAAATTTTAAGAAGCTATGTCATGGCTGCGGGCATATCTGCCATGAGCTCTTGCGGATTTATGAGTGGCTCTTTATGACCCGAAGAACCTGGTACTACCTTTTATGATTAAATGCGAAAGGGACATGCCCACAACTTTTAATATTAAGCAGAGGAGAAGGATGCTGGCCCTTGCACATAAAGCCTTGATGACCAATAAATATCAGGATTCTGGATATAAGATTCTTACCAGTTGGTACAGGGTGCCTTCGGTGCTGCACAAAATATACCCAGGGGTGTCCTTGAAGTATTGGAGATGCGAGAGGGAGGAGGGAACTTTCTTTCATTTTTTTCTGGTCCTCTATGGGTCTGCAAAGTTTTTAGTGTACAGTTAGATCTTTTATGCATAGGCTTATGGACAAGATCATCCCAGATGGCCATGCGTTCTTCCTTTTCCATGACTCTCTTAAAGCATACAAGGGGGGGTCTGCTCATACACTTGGTAAAGGCAGCCAGAGCATGTATTCCAGCCACCTGGCGCAGTCCTAACCCCCCCCCCCCCCCCCCCAACTCTAGCCCTCTGGTTCAATAAAATGAATGACATCTGAAAAGATTAGTACATTGGGGGTCATTTTAATTATTTGGTGAAGCAAGTCTAATTTCGGGTGTGCTTTGGGTGTGAACTGAAACCTACATCCGTGTGTATATTTTTTAACTTCAACTCACAAAAATTGTCATTAAAACATTTTGTTCTATTTTTTTCAAAAAATATCACCTGCACTTGCAATAGGGCATTTTACAGGTGACTTTTTTTAAATGTTTGGAAACAATTACCTTGTGCAGTATGCTAAAGAATTTGGCTTTTTTCTGTATAACCTATAGGATGCTGTTGTTTCCACATTTCCCATAAATATCTTCATCTCTCTCAAGTGATTTTTCTGGGAAAAATTAGAACAACAATTAAGAATTCCAGCATTGGATCAAGGATCAAGTGTTGAACCATGGATATTTAAAAATGAGAACAGACATTTTATTTTTAGTAAATAAGCTCACTGATATGTAAGTTTCACTCATGACATGAACGAAATGTGTTCAAATTAAAAAAAATAAAATAATCAAACTGCTCTGAAAATATAACTGGTTTCAGTTGAGCATAGTAAAACAGGCCACCAAACCTATTTAAGTAATAAGCAAAAGAGCGTCTGTGACTTAGAGCCTGATTTATAGAGCAACAGCATCTGTTAAGACCACTCAGCGCCATTGGCGGTGGCACAAATAGCGCGTTATAATCAGCAGTCAGATCCAACTGGTGCTGACACTGGCTGGCCAATACTTAATGCAACAATTAAAGCAAAATAGTTAACATTGGGTGCTGTAAATTCCCGTGACATTCTAGCCAAAATAGCAGTGGCAAAAAAAGAAAGAGATGCCAGCACTCCAAAATTGGTGCTATAGCCACAAAAAAATATGCAAAATGGTGTACTTCACAAATAAGGCCCTTAGTAGTGAAAACAAAGACTTAGGAGGTTATTTAAGAAGGGATAGTGCCACGTAGTGCCTCGTAGCCGCAGGCAGCGTCTGGTGAATGTTGGGCGCTGTACGCAAAACCACATTTAAGAAAGCGAATCTGAGCGACTCTAACAGCGCTATGTAGCGTCACATGTTTTAATCCAGGCGGCTCAGCATATAGCGCCGGTGCTGTAGGTTCCAGAGTACTATGTAGTACCTGTCGCTCTGTAGTGCGCTCTGTAATGGGGTTTCATTAGCTGTGTATAAATGGCGTGTTTGCCAAATTTTTTTTTTTTTCACAAATCATTGTGTGACCTCTCCTGGCTGCAAACAAACACTTATAGAAACTTTTTTGAATTTTTATATTTTCATGCAGAATTGTCATTACAGGTCTGGCACTAAATTGTTAATGTCCCAGTGTTAAAACAATGTCATTCCATGTGTTTTCTCTTTGTTACTGGTGTATATGTGTTCAAAAACAGACGTTGATCACACAGCGTCTGGCGCTATATGCTAGAGCGCCCAGATTTAGAGCACCGACTCTCTGTGTGTCTAATGTTTTGTTAAATATGGTGTGGAGTGTTGGATGCACTGAGCTGGCGCTACCTCTCACCGGCTGCAGCTCTATATTGTTGTTACAGCGCCCAACACACATCATATTCATCAATGCTGGTCAGATTACTGGAGCGACTGAGACTCTCTGTTATAACAGAGCGATACCTGCTTACAGCGTCTACTAGTGGTCGCTCTAAGTGCCGCTATACAGACGATCATTTGGCAATACCTGGCGTTAGTAGTGAATCAGCCTCCACATCTATAAAAAAACTATGGTCAGGACATGCACTTCAATAAGTACCTTCAGAGCTTCTTACCCAGGACTATTTACCTCCATGTGTTTTGCTAAACAGGAAAGAAATCTAGAGTGTTGACAGCTTAACCCCTTGACCTTCGGGGTCATGCGGGGTCACAACCAGTGTGGCTTTTGGTTTATGAGGGAAGGATATTTTTTTCATTGGGAAACAACACCACTCTATAGGCAATTCAGAAAAAATGGCAATTTTTTAGCATAACCCATAGGATGCTTTTATTTCCAAACATAATCAAATCAAAAGTACATGTAATCTTTAGGGAAAAAGGGAGAACAAACATTTTTTGCACTTTTTTCTGTCTAAAAGCTAAAAAGCTCACTGGGATACAGGTTGCAAGCGACACCACAATGCACACCGGAAGTCACACTGGCGTCACCAAATAATAAGCATAATAACAAAACTCTTTTGACAAATCAGCAGAGATTGGAATTCAGCTATTTTGGAGGTAAGAGTAGGTGCGACTTTACATTTGGCATTGATGCATTCTTTAACGCCCAGGTAAGTAAACAAATCAAACAAAAGCGAATATTAATACTTAAATGGCAAGGTTTTTCAAAATAGGCATATGCTTAAAGCAGATTAGAACCCAATGCAATCAGCCACTTGTCTGTCCCTTGGGGATGCCCAAGGGACAGACAAGTGGCTGATTCGCCCCACTGACTGAGGCCCATCCGATCGCTTGATATCACTCAGCTTTCCAGATCTCAGGATTTAGAGGGTTTTTGTAAGAAATTGAGCGTATAAAGTTAAGATAAGAGCTTAATAATTAGAAGTGTATTTGGAGGACCGCAGTAAGGTTCCCAGTTGGGAGCAGCAAGCTCATATAGCTCATATGAAGTCATGAGAAATGATGTAATTTAGAGGAAGAAAAGATAATGCCAATAAGAAAGCAGATATTGGATGACTCCACTGAGAAAAGGAATCTAAATTTAAGACACCATCATAATTATTTACTGATGGGATAAAAGAAATGATGCATACAGTTGGTAGAATGGCATACATTGTTTAACATTAGGTTATTTTACATAGTTCTCAATAAATGCACTTACTTAATTAAAAGAGACCATTTTATTACACGCTGCTCTAAAGTCTGCTAGATATTTATAGGCAACAGTGGATTTACCTGCAGCCATATCTTTCACTGGCTACAGGAAGCAACTCAGACGTACACGGCTCAGTCTACTCTATCCAGGATTGATTTGTATTATCTACGACTGAAAATAGAATGTTTTTTCAATTAATTTTATGGTTAATTTCATTGGAAATTCTGTGATGTGGGGTGGTGGATGCTGGTGAATAGCATGTTAGTTGTTGGGTTTCCAGTAAAGACCTTTTAAAAACAGAGTTTCTTGTAAAAAACCCTCATCATGTTTGGTATGGCTGTCACTTTTCTAGGGCTTGCTACAAATCACCAATAAGCTTCAGCTCAGCGCCATCGGCAATGTAGAATGCTTGGAAGCCATGTAATGGACCATTTTATGACCATGTCTCTAAAGAGAATATTGCTACACTAAAAAACCATATGTGTGTATGTTGCATTAATATTATGTACTTGATGCATTATGTAATTTTCCTCCCTTTACTTTGCATTCAAAACTTGTGTCTCTGTCTCTGTGCATGTGTGCCAGTGTGTATGTCTGTGAGTGTGTGTAGGCAGCAAGTGTAGATTTATTTGCTTCCTGCCCTCTGGTCTTGCATTGCACTCCTTCCTCACACACGCGATTGGGGAGAGGATGCTGCACACCGGCTGTAATGAAGGACGCCGCATACTGCCTTTGATGAGGGATGCCAGTCACTGGCTGCAATGAGGGATGCCGCTCACTCTGGCTGTAATGAGGGATGCCAGTCACTGGCTACAATGAGGGATGCCACTCACTGGCTGTAATGAGGGAAGCTGCACACTGCCTGTAATGGGAGATGCTGTGCACTGCCTGTAATTAAGGATGCTGCTCATTGGCTGAAATGAGGGATGCTGCTCACTGGCTGTATTGAGAGATGATGCTCAATGGCTGTAATGGGGGATGCCGCACACTATCTTTGATAAGGGATATCACTCACTGGCTGTAATGAGGGATACAACCAACTGGCTGTATTGGGGTGATTGGGGGAATGTTGCACATTGCCTGGTATAGCGTGATTGGGGGGAGGGTTTAGCACACCATTTGGTTCAGAATATTATTTTCCTTCTCTAAACCCTGGTTATGTCTTATGTTCAGCATCTTATGATGCAAAAATACAGTAATACCAATTATAAATTATAGAGATAATTTACTAGTATTGATGTTTGAATAAAAATATCCACCTCAAACCCAATCTGGGATTTGAAAAGGGATTTTGCTCCTGTGTGGGTGTGAGAACAGTTCAAGAATGTGGAAACAATATTCCTCATTTAGTATTTAGCCATCAGTGTAAATCTTATAGCCTGGCCTGATATACTGCTTGTCATTCCCTCATATGCCTGCTAATCATGTGATCCCCAGCAACCATTCAGGTTTGGTGTGCAAAGCCTACCAAGCAAATCCATTGTCACAGTGGGTGGAGTGTATTCTCTGTCCTCTGTCTGAGTTGGTGAGTCACTGGGGCATGGAGTCTAGGGAAGGCTTAGTCCTCCGAGGTAGAGTCCTGGTCTCTGGAGATGGGCCAATGGAGAGGCTGTCCCCAGGTTGCAACCACCAGAGTTTAAGGAGGAGGTGTGCCAACAGTAACAGCAGAGACCATGAGCAGTTCTTGCCCAGCGAAGGAGGTAGGCTCTTAGCAGGATCCCAGGATTGCACAACAGCTCAATAGGAACTAGATGCAGAGAAAGGATGCAGGGCAGACAAAGTCACAGGACTGACGTAGCAGTATTTCAGGAGCCTAGGAAACACACATGTTGTTCAGGCACAGGCCTCAAGCCTGTGAGGGATTTTAAACAAAGACAGGAAGTGAGGAGGGCCAGTGTGCAGTTGCTTAGTGCATCCCCTGCCTCCCTTTAGATGTGCAGGCTCTTCAGTAGGATGTGCAAGCTCTTTAGTTTAGTACAAAAAATAGGATGATAAAAGCTATACGCTGGAACTACCAAGAGAAACTCAATCAAAAAAATATATTTTAGCAATCTATATTACAATCAATATCACCTACACTAGGCAGCAAACCCTGTCACCAGCAGTCACAAATTTGGTAGCCCTACATGAAATGAGGAAGTGGTAACAGTTGGTCACTTGACTTTAGTTCCACATTAGATTCTGCTTTATGCTATTATTTCATCCAGAATTTCATGATGCCAACAGTTTCCTACAGGCAGGTAATATTTTACCGGACACTTCTTCCTGCTTAACGAAGACAAAAGATCTGTAATGCTAGATGCATTGGCCTTCCATCAGTAACAGTTGCCAGCTCCTAAGATTTACATGGACATGCTCCTTGACTTGATGATTTATCCCTGAATATGTTTCTGGTTTTCATTTCTGATGAACGATACCATACATTCCTTCTGTTTTACGCATTCTGTTCACTAGATTTGTATCCTCTTTTTTATTTTACTAAATTTCAAACAGTGAAGCAAATTAACTACTTAAAGTGATACTGCAGGCAAAGGTAATTGTTACACTATTGCATTGGGCTACATTTGGCACTGTTCTAATCTGTTTTCCATTGTTAACTTGAAGCAGAAATGGCCAAGATACCGAGGTTAACGGATTCATCCTATTCCCGTAATCAGTTCAGCAGAGTGGGACAGGATTGATGGTCCCTCCCTCCTCCTTCTCCTCCTCCGCCTTTCCTCCAGATTCATCACATTGCTGTCAGAGCAGAGATCAGATTATTATGCAGCATCACAGATCTAAGACCACGGCCACTTTTTTCAGAAGAAAAATCATAAACTGAATGTCAGGTCCCGTGGGACACTCACCTTCCAATAAGTCTGCAACCCCCAATCTCCGCTGCTTTCTTCGCCTATAGACAAGCCCCCATTTGCCGGGACGCAGGACACGCCTCACCGGACACGGTTGCCCCCAGGACTTGTTAGCACAAAGGATGCAGACTTATGCAGGGGAAGGCAAACGAACCAGGAACGAGATTGGGTAGGGTCAAACGGGCAAAGGTCATACACGGTAGATCAATCCAAGGAAGCACGGTACAGGAGGGTTGAGATAGAAGAATAGTCAGGACAAGCCAAAGGTCACACCGGGGGATCAGAGATACGCAGTACAGAGGAGCAGGCAGGAATCGTGGTCAAAAAACAGGCAAGGTCGGTCCAGGCAGCAATCAGGGATGGTCATACACGGCAAGATTCGTAAGGAAAACAGACACCAAATCACACCCAGCAGCACGCTATCACGGGCAAGGATCACGATTGGTGCAACCAGGAAACCTGAGGCTGATTGCCCCATTCAAACTAGTGACCTTGGGCTCATTGGCCCAGAACTAATTACCTCCGGCGGGCGCGCTGTGTATAGCGCCGCCGGAGGGCATACGTATAGGAGACTCGCGCGCGCGTGAGCGCGATGCTGCGTGCCGGGAGTGCGCCGAGATGGCAGAGGCGCGGCCGCTCCAGACGCCGCCGAAGAGGAAGCCGCCCGAGCAGCCGCTCACGACGGAAACAGCCGAGCGGCTGCTCACGGCGGAAATAGCCGAGCGGCGGCCGGGAACAGCGCCGACGACGAGCCGCCGCCTGCCGGAGACGCCGCCCAGCCCGCGCGCCGGTCGACCGAGTACAGCCGGCGTGGGACCGGAGGACAGGTGAGTGCGTGGTGGTTCCGTGACACTACCCCCCCCTTCATGAGGGGCCTCCAGACCCTTACCAGGCTTATCAGGATTCTCACGATGGAATCTATTGACTAAGGTTCTGGCATGGACATCCTTGGCCGGTACCCAACACCTCTCCTCAGGACCAAAACCCTTCCAATCAATTAAATACTGTAATGAATTTTGAATTACACGAGCGTCGAGTATTCTATTAATTTCATATTCAGGTTCATCTCCCACTATGACCGGAAGAGGAGATGACACCTGAATATTTTTGGCAGATTTTAACAAAGAAACATGAAAGGTTGACGGAATCTTCATGGACATAGGTAACTTGACTTTAAAGGTAACATTACTCAGTTTGTTAGTGATGGGAAAAGGACCGATGTACTTAGGGCCTAACTTAGACGAGGGTTGTCTAAGGGCAATATTCCTTGTGGACACCCAGACCCAGTCTCCCACCTGAAATGGTGGTTCTCGCGATGACGGTCTGCAAACACTTTATATTTTCCGGAGGCTTTCTTAAGGTTCGTCTGTATCTCAGACCACACCTTAGTCCTCTCCCGTAGCCATTCCTCCAAGGCCGGCAAGTTGGAGGAAGGACCAGAGAAGGACGACGCCTTAGGATTCCTGCCATAGTTACAGAAAAATGGCGAAAACTTAGTCGACTCGCTAAGCGCATTGTTAAAGGCGAATTCTGCAAATTCGATAAATTCCGCCCACAGCTCTTGACGGTCAGACACGAAACAGCGTAAGTATTGTTCTAAGCTCTGATTCACCCGTTCGGTCTGTCCGTTAGATTGGGGGTGATAAGCAGTAGAAAGAGAAAATTTAATACCTAAGCGATTACAGAAAGCTTTCCAGAAACGGGATACAAACTGAACCCCCCGATCTGAAACAATATTCTGTGGTAAACCATGGAGGCGAAAAACATGCTTAATGAATAATTGTACTAAGTCTGGCGCCGACGGAAGTTTTACTAAAGGGATAAAGTGTGCCATTTTACTGAAGCGGTCCACCACTACCCAGATTACAGTATTCCCCTGCGACGGAGGTAGATCTACAATAAAATCCATGGATATGTGAGACCATGGCTCACTAGGAATTTCTAGAGGAACTAATAATCCCGCTGGTGACCCATGGATAGTTTTACTCCGGGCACATACAGGGCATGCTTCGACAAAGGCGGTTATGTCACGTCTGATGGTGGGCCACCAGACATGGCGTTTGGCGATGGCCAAGGTTTTCCGAATTCCTAAGTGACCGGCGGACTTGGCATCATGAAGAGACGTAAATGAGGTGGAACAAATAAGCATTCAGAGGGTTTACCAAGAGGAGAATCAATCTGGAATGGCGTCAAAGAGCTAGACAAGTCAGGGAGAAGAGCACCCACAATACAACCTAAGGGCAGAATCGGTTCAGCAGGACCAACTTGGTCCTTACAATCCCCAAAGTTTCGAGATAGGGCGTCTGCTTTGGTATTCTTCTTCCCTGGTTTATAGGTAATAATGAAATTGAAACGAGAGAAGAAGAGTGCCCAGCGAGCCTGACGGGAGTTGAGCCTTTTGGCGGACTCTAAATATTCTAGATTTTTGTGATCAGTATATACGGTAATGGGGTGTAGGGAGCCTTCTAGCCAGTGACGCCATTCTTCAAAGGCCAGTTTAATACCCAATAGTTCCCTATTCCCAACATCATAATTACGTTCGGCAGGAGAAAATTTACGGGAGAAGAACGCACAAGGATGCAGTCTCTCCGGATTGCTCGAATACTGGGAGAGAACTGCTCCTACCCCTAGTTCAGAGGCATCAACCTCTAACAGAAATGGGTGATTAGTATCGGGATGTATCAAAACTGGAGCTGAAGTAAAGGTTTCTTTCAGTAGTTGAAAGGCGCTTATTGCTGAGGGAGGCCACTCCTCAACAAAAGCGCCCTTCTGAGTAAGATCAGTTAAGGGACTCACAATAGAAGAGAACCCCCTTATAAATTGTCTGTAAAAATTCGCAAATCCTAAAAACCTCTGAAGCGCCTTAAGGGTTCTAGGTTGCTCCCACTCCATTATCGCGGAAACCTTGGAGGGATCCATAACCAACCCACGCTTGGAGATTAAATATCCCAGAAAAGGAATTTCAGACACCTCAAATACACATTTGGAGATCTTTGCATATAGACGATTCTCCCGTAACCTCTGTAACACCGCTTTTACATGCTGACGATGTTCCAATAGGGAACGGGAGAAAATGAGTATGTCATCTCAATAGACCACTAAAAAGCGACCCAAGAAATCGCGAAATATGTCGTTCACGAAATCTTGGAACACTGCAGGGGCATTACATAGGCCGAAGGGCATCACCAAGTATTCATAGTGCCCATCTTTTACATTAAAGGCTGTCTTCCATTCATCTCCCTGGCGTATGCGAATAAGGTTATATGCCCCTCTGAGGTCATTGATTAAAGGTAGCGGGTATCTATTCTTAACTGTAACTTTGTTTAACCCTCGATAGTCAATACAGGGGCGTAACCCGCCGGCAGGTGAGGTTGAAGGACGAATGAATCCCTTCTTGAGGTTCTCTGAAATATAATCTTTCATGGCCAGCTCCTCTGACCGTGTGAGATTATATATCTTCCCTCTAGGGGGCATTGTCCCTGGGAGTAAATCGATAGGACAGTCGTAGGTCCTATGTGGGGGAAGAATGTCAGCGGATTTTTCAGAGAACACATCTGCCCAATCTGCATAGGCTGGTGGTAACCCATCAAGGATGATCTGTGAGGATCTAAGGGATGTGGAGAAGCAATGATCATGACAGAAAGGGCTCCATTTAACAAGATCCCCAGATTTCCAATCTATAACTGGATTATGGGTCTTTAACCATGGGAACCCTAATACAATAGGGGAAACGGGACTCTCAATAATAAAAAATTCTAACTCTTCGGAATGAGCAGAACCCACAATTAAATTCACCAAGGGGGTCTTGTAGGAGACCAACCCTCCCTCAATGGGCTTATTATTGACCGCCAGGACCCGAAGGGAATTTTCTAATGGAATCAAAGGAATATCAAGGGTGGAGGCGAGTGACCTATCCAGGAAATTGCCAGCCGCTCCACTATCTATGAAAGCGGAGGCAATTGTCTTGGAAGGCCCCCAAGAGACCGTAACAGGTAGGAGTAACCGATTAACAAGAGGGAATGATACCTGACCGCCTAGATGAAGTCCCTCAGCAGGATCTAGGCGCTGCAGTTTCCCGCCACAGGAGCCTTGTTTGGACAGCTTTTGGCAAAGTGGCCAGGATTTCCACAATAGAGACAAAGGCCTTGAGTTCTACGCCAAACCTTCTCTGCCTGGGAAAGACGGGTTACACCAAGTTGCATGGGTTCTTCAGACGTCATAGAGGAAGAGGAGACTGCGCCCCTAGGGCTTGACTCTTGACGTGAGGGTCCCCAAGGTTGATCCTTGCCTTTCTCCTGGCGTCTTTCCCTGAGACGTCTATCCACTCTGATAGCCAGTGGGCATATACTCATCTAGGCTTTTGGGTAGTGGATAATTCACTAGAACATCTTTTATGTTCTCTGAGAGTCCAATTCTAAATTGGCTGCACAAAGCTGGGTCATTCCACTTGGAATCAATAGCCCAACGCCGGAATTCTGTGCTATACTCCTCCGCAGAGCGTTTTGCCTGTCTAAGGTTCCGTAACTTGGAATCTGCCGTTGAAGCCCGATCAGGATCAGCATATAATAGTTCCATGGCAGAAAAGAAGGAGGAAACCGATTGTAGGACTTCGTCAGAAGGTGCCAATCCAAATGCCCAGGTCTGAGGATCACCCTGAAGAAGGGAGATGACTAGGCCAACTCGTTGAGTCTCCGATCCAGTTGAGTGGGGCCGTAGACGGAAATAAAGCTCACAAGAGTTTTTAAAGTTAGAGAACTTCGTCCGTTCCCCGAGGTATTTTTCTGGAAGAGGAATCTTGGGCTCAACTGTTGGTCCAGGATCCAATGGCGCAGGTAGTTGGCGACTCTCCTGAGTTGTCACTCACTGGGCCAGCTGGTTGATGGCGGTAGCCATAGCTTGCACCTGCTGCATTAATTCTTCCATCTAGGATAATTTTTTTCGGCCCGTGATAATGTCAGGTCCCGTGGGACGCTCACCTTCCAATAAGTCTGCAACCCCCAATCTCCGCTGCTTTCTTCGCCTATAGACAAGCCCCCGTTTGCCGGGACGCAGGACACGCCTCACCGGACATGGTTGCCCCCAGGACTTGTTAGCACAAAGGATGCAGACTTATGCAGGGGAAGGCAAACGAACCAGGAACGAGACTGGGTAGGGTCAAACGGGCAAAGGTCATACACGGTAGATCAATCCAAGGAAGCACGGTACAGGAGGGTTGAGATAGAAGAATAGTCAGGACAAGCCAAAGGTCACACCGGGGGATCAGAGATACGCAGTGCAGAGGAGCAGGCAGGAATCGTGGTCAAAAAACAGGCAAGGTCGGTCCAGGCAGCAATCAGGGATGGTCATACACGGCAAGATTCGTAAGGAAAACAGACACCAAATCACACCCAGCAGCACGCTATCACGGGCAAGGATCAACTGCAGTAGGAACATCTTTATAGGAATGATGGAGCAGGGAGAGGGACATGATTGGTGCAACCAGGAAACCTGAGGCTGATTGCCCCATTCAAACTAGTGACCTTGGGCTCATTGGCCCAGAACTAATTACCTCCGGCGGGCGCGCTGTGTATAGCGCCGCCGGAGGGCATAAGTATAGGAGACTCGCACGCGCGAGCGCGATGCTGCGTGCTGGGATGACGAGCCGCCGCCTGCCGGAGGCGCCGCCCAGCCCGCGCGCCGGCCGACCGAGTACAGCCGGCGTGGGACCGGAGGACAGGTGAGTGCGTGGTGGTCCCCGTAACACTGAACCTGTAAGCCCCGATATCTTGGCCATTTCTGCTTAAATTTCAAAATGGAAAACAGTTTAGTGTAGTGCCAAATGTAGCCCCAAGCAATGGTGTATCAATTATCTTTGCCTGCAGTATCACTTTAAGAGCAGCAGAATTATTTAGAAACTTTGGGTTTTATGGGAGATGACATTAGCTATTATAATATAAGCCACTGTTGCCATAATAGGCCTGGATTGTTTTTGTGATTCTCTTTGTGAGGACCAGACTAGTGTTTTGGGGCTGAATGTATCTCTACAAGCTCACCACATCCCCCGTGAAAAGGTATTTTTTCTTCAGACCCAGGCAAAAAGATAGATTAGCATAAAAGGAAACCTATGAAAATATATTTCTTGTCAAGGAATGACATTGGCACCTATTTCAATAAAAAGGCAAATGTGTAGTAATGCTTAGGTGGTATCTTGTACCAGATATGATCCATAGGTTGTGTCCATCCTACCCCCTGGAGTGCTTTAGGGACTGCCACGTATTTTCATATCTGGTGGGAGTGCAGGGTTGCTAGACAATTCTGGGCCAAAGTATTTTATGTCATAAGGAAGGCAACCGGGCTGCAATTGACCCCCTCGCCACAATTGGCCCTGCTCAACCTGAAACCTCAAGGCTGCTTAAGGGCCCAGTCTGAACTCATGAGGCACATATTTAGCCTTGTCTGATGCAATAGCTGTGGACCAGACAGCCAGAGGACATCAGAAGACAAGTTAAGGTAGAGAGATGTCAGTCCAAGGAGAACATGGACAAAGAACAGGAAGCTCTGGTACAGGCCAGGAACAGGTACCTGGGATACAGACAGCAAGCAGGTAGTGGGGACACAGAAAGGGAGCAGGTAGTGGGGACACAGACAGTGAGCAAGGAAACAAACCTGCACCACCAGAGAGGAAAGAAGCTGCATTCTTAAGGCATGGGAGGCTTGATAGCCTACAATGAGCTTGATGCCACCTGCTTTGTTTGGCAAATGCCCTGTTCAGTACTCAGTGGTCTCAGAACTAGGAAATTTGATGTCAGTAAAAGGCAGGATACAAACAACAGCGGGAAGGCAGGATTAGGAAGACTAGGGACCCAGCATGAAATGTAAAAGGCAAAAGGCCCAGTCAGAGGCCTAAGTAGAAACTGGCCAAGGGCCAGGTGCAGGTTAAGGGCAGGAGATGGTGCTGCTAGATGCACCAATCTTTACTTCTATATCTCCCCAATGATATTTAAGATTTAAAGGGGGTTAAATATTCTGATAAGTATGAATTGTTTTCTATTCATGGATATGGAAGGTAAATTGGAATTCTTCATTTACACCATCCAAGTGTCAGTTAAATTGGAATTCTTCATTTGCACCATCCAAGTGTCAAGTAAGTTGTTCAAGGTAAAGAAGGAAATCCAAGGTTAAGATAATACCATTTATTGGCTAACTCAATAAGATTGAAAATGCAAGCTTACTGAGCAATTCAAGCTTTATTCTTCAGGCATGAAGAAGAAAAAGCTTGAATTGCTTCGAAAGCTTGTATTTTCAATCTTTTTGAGTAACAAGAACAAAAAAAATTACATTTTTGAAATTGTACTGCACTGCTAGTGTGTGATCTAGCTACAGAAGGTAATACATTTCTGCATTATGCTCCATTCGAAATTGCAAGAAAGTCCAAACAATGTTAACCAGCCTTGAGGTAGGAAGAGAAGCAGAAATAATGATTCATGCATTGATAAAAAGTGAAAAACACAGAGCACAAAAATATAAATACAAATTCCAACTTGCAATTAATCAACCAAAAAAGTCCAAAACGTAGAAAAAATAAGAAAAAGTTGAAAAAAATTGAAAAAAAGTTAGGTATCCCACGGTGCATGCACTTCACATGTACATGCATTGATAGCATTGCTAGGAGATTATTCAAGGTAGGACCAGTCTGCAGATTTAGAGATGTATGTGACACATAGGGCAGAGATTTTTGCACCTTTGTTAAATATCCCTGGAATATGGTGCTCTCCATTCATTCCTGCCCACCACCACCTAGATTTCCCAAAAGGAAACATACTTCCAGTCGCCTGCAAGGCAACTTCTATGCATTTAATTATGAACCTCTGTTAACTCCTCACTGGTGAGGGCTGAACCACAGCAACACATAGGTGTGAAAAGCCTATATTTCTCTATATTCAAGTAGGCCGATAAAATTATCATTTTTAACTTCTGCCATCAGCTATCAGGGCTAGGAAATCATCTTCCAGTCAAATTAACAAGTGGCACTGGGCAATTAGGGGCGGCCATGGTTTGTGTATGCGTATGGGTATCATAAACCAGTCAAATGTAGAACTGTTGGGTTCAGAAATTTGGGCTGGGAAAGATCCTGTCAGGCCAGGACTGTACCAAGAGAGCCATCTGAACACCAAAACACAGTTGGACTTGCATGAGATGTGCTCAATCTAACAGGCTGATTCATCATTAGCGGCAGGTAGCAACAGATGAGCGTCTGTAGCAGGCATTTTCAGAGCGCCCGCTAGTAGTCGCAGTGCTCGGTCGTGAGTCGCTACTTTATAGCAACTCAGTCGCTGTTCAGTAATGTTGAATACATTTAGAGGAGTCGCTATTTGACCAGTACAGCTCTGTATGGGAGCGCATGTTAGCGACTGGTCAGTGCGACCGACTCACACCATATTCAGCAAAAAAACAGCCTCACAAATCTCTGGCGCTGAAAAATACTTGTTTGTAGCCCATAGTGCAGGAGGCGGTGTAATTAAAGTGTGTTTTCAAGCATCTATCAACTAGTAACAAAGCGAAAACATATGGAATTACATTGTAACAACATTGTAACATGAACACTTTAATGCCAGACCTGTAATGTCATTTCTGAGGAAATATATAAAAAAATGAAAAAATTATGAAAAAACTGCTATTTCAATGCCAGAAGAGGTCAAAGAATTTTTTGTGATTTTTTTGAAAAAAATAAAAAATAAAAAAACCCCGTTTAAAGAGAAGAAAAGGATCGTCCATTGAAATGTATGGGAGAGCGCCAGGTAGCGAGAGGTCATACCTGGCGCTGTGCAAGGCTGAACGCCGGCGCTGTTCACTGAGGCTGTGAAAATGATGATTCAGACGCTACATGGTGCTATCCCAGTCGCTAAACAAATTCTGCTTGATAAATGTGTAATTGTGTGCCGTGTCCGGCGTTCACCAGTCGCTACCTGTCATTAGCCAGCCACTACCTGACGCTATCTCTTCTAAAATAAGGGCCTAAGATGCATGTAAACCGGACCAACACCCTTAGAAGAAACAGTGTTCATCCCTGGGCAATTCAGATTTCTTCACACAGATATTACTTTACCTTTTTCTTACTTCTGCTGTGGTAAATTTTACAACAAAAATGGCATCCCATGGAGCTGAAGGTAGCCTGCAAAGAGGAAGTGCTGCTTGGTGTCCTGCCTGCATCGTGGGTTATGTCAGTTAAGTGCAGGCAGCATGACATTACTTACAGCTATGGAAGGCTCCATTCCTTTACAACTACTACTTATACAATAGTACATTTGCATGGCTGGGATTCTGGGAAAAGGAAGCTCAAAAATCTCCAGGACTAGGGGAAAATCTGTGGGGTAGCATTTCGGCTCTGAGCTGATGCAGGATCAAATGAAAGTGCTGACAATGATTCAGTATCATGCATACAGATTGGGCAAGGGAGTGCCAGGGAGTTTTTTTTCCTACTTGTGCAAGGCTGTTAGTCTAGATTAATATGTGTCTCTTGCCAAATCCTATGTGCAGAAATAATAATATATGATGAAATGGTGTAAAAGCCCTTTTCAGGAAGGTAACTACAGAAATATCAATGCCGTCATACCAGGAACCAGGGGATTGACCCATGTAGAAGGATGAATATAAGAGTACAGAGGATGCCAGATAAGTAGAGACCTTATGTACAGGATAGTGAGTAATGGACTACATGTTTAGCAAACCTTTGGAGAGAGAGTTTGGAGAAGCTTTTCAGCTTAAAATGGGACCTTTACCCTTAATAAGAGCATATGTTATATGTTTCCCCCACCCTGTACATACAGATTGCTCACACTAAAAATCATCCTACCTGCATCTACTGCATGTTATAAGCCTTTAAACATCCAAGATGGCGGCCCATGGAGCATCAGGCAGCCTGCAAACAGGAAGTGCCTTCTCACTGTGTCACTCTGCATTCTGGGATGGCTGTCCTTTCCCTGACCCCAGCTCTGCTCTGTCTGCGCAAAGCACAGCTATAACCCTGCCCCCTGCACTTTATCCTGCTCTCCTCTCCTCAGTATGTATGATGCTTCTGAGTCAAGATGGCAGCGCCCGTATCCTAGAGTCCTGAACAGAGTTGCAGCCCGGTGCGGGAAAGAATAATAAGTAAGTGACTAAAAACTTAAAATAGATTAATTTTAGATGCTATGGAATAGTTTTTGAAGGGTTTGGGCTTTTCATTAAATCACGCTGAAGGTCCGATTTAACACACAAAATACATTACAAAATACATAGTAAAACAAAACAAATGAATACATCTCTCACATAAGGGGCTGCTGCAAATGAAAAAAAAACGTCAACTTCTTTGGAAACTTTCTACACCTCATCTACAGAACTGTTCCATTTCAACGCTCATTAAGATGCATAGATTTTTTCCATTTTATTTATTTTTTTATTTATATATTTTTTAAGTGGGAGGTTTCTAAACACCAGACTGGTGGAAACCTGCTGTAAGGCAGAAAAGGTGATTACCCTGAGGTCTTAGCCTAGGCCCTCACACTCCCACCCTTATACTTTACCCCCTTTTATTTTTTGTTACAGTTTTGGATGTTACGTTATTATTATTATTTTACTTTAATGTGTTTTATTTTATTTATTTTATTGCATTGGAGATATCAGACATTTATAAGAATGCAAGGTAGGGATAGAAGTCCTTTAAATTACTATCATGTTATCATGGTGGGTAGTGTTATATTATTATTCTCTTTTATATCAAGGTACTAAAGTTTCAATTAATACGCCTGTTAAAAAATGAACATGGAAAAAAACTCATAAAACTGTTGCTTTTTTCACAGTGAAAGCAGTGCTTTTTTTTAACTTCATCAAGCTTTACACTCCAGCTCTAAGTTTCCATCTTAAAGTTGTCCCCTCCACCTAAGGTCTAACAAAGCTACAGATGTTGAATTTAGCATTTCTGATTTTGGAGAGTTTTACATTGAAACAACTGGTTTTATTCATATCTTTGATGATATTCTTCATCAGCTGAGCTCAGTATGCAAAGGGCAAATACATTTTCTCAGGAGCAAGGAGTGAATTGATGACATTCATTTTGTCTGAAGTCACTGATGGTCATTTTAATCATACTTGGTTTACATATTTTCTCGTCCTACCTGTCTCAATCGCAATGGAAACAACATATCATTGTGCATGAAGCTGCATTACAACCACGAATGTTCCTCTTAAAGCCTCCATACAGAATATTGTGTTTTTGTGCATTGTGTCCAGCGGATATGGTATCTAATTCTGGTGACTTGGCATTTGAATCTTGGTAAATATCGAGAATTAAATATACTTTATTTTCTTAGACTCCTAATTGGGTCGGTATCACAGTAACACACAGACAGGATAAAAAGCACCATACATTTTGAAAACCTCTATATAGATGTAAATACTGTTGAAGTCCACTTAAACAAGGAATGGCTATTTTTTGGAGGAATTTGCTACAGTTACTCCTTAAGGACTCAAGACAAAGAAAGGATTTAAATGGAACACATTTACCATCGCAAAAAAGTTAGCGGTAAGGCTTCAATACTGAGCCCTATGCTGTTAAATATTTATTATTATTCATTAAATATCAATGGCGTGGTGAATGGAGAATATAAAGTAGTTTAACAATATTTGAAGATAACATTACCACTTGCAGTTATTGAACACAAAGGGATAGCATTACAAAACTGCAACTAGGCAAAATTTAATGCCACTGAGTTTATTAAGCTAGGCCATACCAATAACTTTTTCCTTCAAATATATGGGGACAGAAGGCATAAGAGAGCTGAGAATGCTAATCCGCAATACTTTCAACTTTCGTCACTTGTACAGTAAACTTTTTCTATCTTTTAACTAAGTTGGATGCAGCTAGACAACTAAAGACTGTAACAGTAGTTACAAAAAGTGCTTCTTTCTCTTTTCTCTAATGATTCATTCTCTAAATGATGCCAAGTGAGCACAAATATGATAAAAAAGGAGGAGACGGAAGAATGATGGGGCTCCCCTGACCTTCTGGACCGCAGTGCGGTCGCACCCCCTCAAGTTACGCCCCTTGTGTCACTGTATAAATCACCTGCAAGGCCTCACATCGACTATGTGATACAGTTTTACACATTAAAATTGATATAGACAGCTAAACTCTTAAATACAATGTAGGGTATATAGTTTATGCATATTTGCAACACATTGTACAGTCCCTTTAATTCATATTTTTCCATGATATTAAATATCTAGAGGATTAGCATAAACCTTAATTAGCAGATATTTACTTTAGGATATCACTTGTGTCCTTGCAATGGTATAGATTCAGCTATGGAGCATACTCGTTGGCCAACTGGGAAGCATATAGGCTGGCCCAGGACCAGTAAAATCCTGGGATGACTGCTGAATATGTAAAATGTCTGATTCATATGTTAAAATACATGAACATAAAAGGTACACAATATGAGTAACTTTAAACACAATTAAATTTGGCAAACCACTTACAGAAGTAAGAACAATATATGGCTTCGATTCTGAAAGTGACATCATCCTTGTTTGAACAGCAATAAAATTTCCATGAAGCTCGAACAGTAAACTGTCCTGCGGGGCTAAGGAACGAGTAGAGAAAAGTATGTCTCCAAGTCTGTGAACAAGTATGTGAACAGAGTGACATTGAGAAAAAAAATACAGTGACAGCATTGCTTGTTTGTGGGATGAGTAATATCATTAAGCAATGAGTTCTGCCCTATATAAAGACGGAAAAGATGGGATTTCACCAATACTTCATTCAAACTAAGACTGTAAAGGTAAGACATGGTTTTTTGCTCATTCATTGGATTTACTTAAGTTAGCACATGTCGTAGTAAAGCTAGCATTTTAAATCCTAGTATAGGTTAGGAGTGTGTGTGTGTGTGTGTGTGTGTGTGTGTGTGTGTGTGTGTGTGTATATATATATATATGTATATATATATATTCTTACATAGAAATTTAATTTGACTAAAAACAGTATTTATACTGAAAAATATATATATTTTTTAAATACCAATATGAATTGTTACTTTTTCCCCACAATACCTAATTTAATTATTATGAAACTGTGCCCAGTTTCCACATCCTATTCCTTTTCATTTTTTGTCCGGCGGCATTTTGAGAGTTCTGCAAAATACTTTACATTCCTTTGAGATACTCTCTGCTCACCAGTTAATCTTCAATTATATGATCTCAAGTGTTGCATGTTTTAGGCGTGCTTCCTATTACTCATTATACCGCAATGGTTTATGCATCAATGTCTGTCTCAGAGTCATATAACCTCAGGTGGGCTCACCAATCACTTTTATAACTATTTTAACCAGACAATGGAAAGCAAGAAACAAAACTGCATCACTTACAGTTGTTGTTTTATTTCATCCTGGAATGTTGGACACCTCTTGATTATAAGTTTAAAGTGGAACTCTAATCTACACTGTTTTTGGTAAAGTGGATAAAGAAGAGAACCTCATTATTGCAGGATTATCCCTAACTCTATCTTGATACCTGTCTGGCCTGACCTCAGCTCACACCAGGAGCTTGCAAAGTAATGTCTGCTAGTCTGGCAAGCCTAGGGAAAAATATGCATGAGACCCAAATGCTACATAACCTAAATATCTGGCTAAACAAACTAATTCACCTAAAGGCTTTAGAGCATTGTGCAAGTATCAGTTTGCCTTTTCATTTAAATTTTTGACTGCATGTTTTTACATAATTGTCCTTTTTTTAGTTGTTGCCAATCAATTAAAGATGTTGACTATATATACAATATATATAGATATATATACTGCCCGGTTAGCTTATAATGCTTACCTTATAATCTCCTCTTCTTAATGGAACATACAAAGTCTGTGTTGTTTTCTTTAAAATAGGCCAGGCAAGCTTTACTATGTTTTAGTACTAACTATGAAAAGAATCTCTTTGGTGAGCATTTAAACTAGTGCTTTTGAATGATCCATTTTGACTTTAATGTTTTTTTTTTTAATATTATTAATTTCACTATTAGTCTGCAGTGAAATTTAGTGTAGGATTGAGAGATCTTATGTATAACCTTAAACTGAACTGAAACTTTAAAATATCTAAACCCTTTGCTGCTTGGAGGTTTCCGGGCAGGAGTTACTTTTACAAAATCTGCAATGCTCAAGAGGAGCATGAGTACAAGGAGCCTGTCACTTCCCGGCAAAGGAGAAGGCAAAGATCACGTATTAGTCAGTTCAGGCAGACACGTGTCTGACAGAAAATAGCTGTGTTCATTAGGTCACACTCGGGATTCCTTACTCATGTTTTGTAGCCAGGAGCCACAAACTGGAAAGTCATGCCGAGAAAGCAGCGAATGCCAAGCATACATATCACATAAGAGGAAAACTTTTCAATGAATATAAGCTTAAAAGTAAATTCAAGTTCAAGTATGGTAAATGAAGTCAGTTCCACTAAATAACCGACACAATATGATATATCACTCCTGCACCACCCTAATAATGATACACAATTGGGTGAAGCGTGCCAATAATAACAGTTCCACTAAATACATTTGTAGTAATAAACTGCTTAAACAAACTACAGTAGTAGCTAATAAGACATCCATACATTATGTTGCTAAGAAACAGTATTGTGCTATATTTTAGGTTGTTTCTCATTTTAAATGTTTAAAATCAATGTCTCAATTAATTAATAATGTGAAACAAATGTGAAATATATTCTTTGTAAATGTTATATTTAGTACCAACATAAAGCCAACCTCCAGGCAGACAAAAAATACTATCAACATATGGCATTTTCAGTGATATTTCTCTCACTCTAGTGCCTCCAGGATTGCTTTCTAGATGCTATTGTGGGCACTTGGAGCTCCTTTCTCAGGTTAACTGAGGGCTTTCCAGCTAATACTGAGGCTAGCCAGACCAGGAGGCTACAGCAGTTAGTCATGAAGATTCCAGAGAGAGGTACACATTACTAGGACACTTTTTCCCTGTGATTATGCTGCTTTCCCTAATTCATACTCAGATGGGTAACTGTGTTAACGGAGAGGAGGGATATGGATGGGGATTTCCTTGGGATGTAAGAGTCACATGGAAGAGATTCCACAAAGTATCTACCTCTGTAGTATAAATGTTCCCCTCCCCATCTCTGGAATAAGCCTTGACTGGAAGGAATGAGGACTGGGGGCCTGTGCCCCTCTTCATTTAAGATGGCAGTGTGGTGTCTTCTATATATTACTGGCATAAAAATTAATGTCTGGTACGGGACAGATGGAGCAGATGAGGTAAATATAATGAAATTTTGAATAGCATTGTAGCTGGTAAAATATAGCTCCTATGCTTATGGCATTGGGTTGGAAATTTTATTTTGGGGGGCATTTTTGTCTGATGCCCCTCCCCTCCAATGGAATTTTTTATGGGGATGGACCCTTAAAGAAGAATAGAAAGGCAGACCCCCCAAATGCTTACCAATTTGATGCACCAAGCATAGGGACTGGTAAGCCAGGGCTCAAGGCACCTGACAGCATGTCAAGCTGGTTTATTGCCACCCCCTTGTCCTTTGAACTGGTATAAGTGGCCCTTTCCCCGCTTACCAGTTTACATGGAGTTAAAAGAAATATAAACTTCCCCAAAACTATTTTTTTAATTTAAATTTCACTATACTTAACCCACCCGCTCCATCTGTCCCGTGGTGGATATACCTTTTTTATGCCAGCGGCAGCATCTGTAGCACCTCGGCATTGGCATCTGGTGTCCATCCAAGAGTAAGCTGGGGGAGGAAAACTTTTATAGCCTCTATAGAATCTCCCACTTTTGACTCTTATGTCCCTGGAGGGGAGGGGCATAGAGGGGGGTTTCCTGAGAGTGGTATAACAGCTTTCCAACCCAATGGTCCACCATTAGCCCTGGCGGTAAACCATGGAGAGATGCTGGCAGGGAACTCCAACAGTGGCTCATGAGCATGAGAACAGCCTGTCAGATCAGGAGGGAGCCCCTAATCTAGCAAACCTGCAAAGAGGACGCCACCATCAATCGTGGCCACTTTCTTTATTTAAAAAAGGCATATATATATATATATATATATATTTTTTTTTTTTTTGTGAACTGGTAAGGGATCCATCCAAGGGACCCTTATTCCAGTTCACAGGGGAGCCAGAGCAATTGGAAGCAGTGGGAACCTGGGCAATGCGAAATACCGGGGAATATCCGGCCAGAGGGAAGATTTGACCTGTTAATTTATTTCCCAGTCTGAAGTGGCGATAATTATCCCAATACATTTTTTGCATCTCTTATTTTAGGGTTGAGATTCATGGTTTTATATTTGACAGTAGTCAATAACAGGTTTTTAAGGATTCTGTGGACTTTTCTGAATGGATGAGAGCTTTTTTCAATTCTTAGGGGATAAAAGCAATGATGAGTAGATTACGTGTTCTGAAGTACCTCTGAAGCTGGAATTGTTGGAAGCCAGGGCGACCTAACCCTTTACCCCGATGTCAGTAGATAGAATTATTGGTTTGGGTGGTTGCCAGATTTGGAGGACCCTATCAAATAACGCCATCCCCTGTAAATGCGTAGATTTTGATTTGTGACTATGGCTGATCATTGTATTTAAATCAGACATGGCCCAGCCACCATCTAATCATGGTTTTATATAATACTGTATGCCCCAGCCACCAGGTCTAATCATGATTTTATAAAATACTCTATGTCCTATTACTATTTTTTTAAAAAGAAGTAGCTGTATATTCTAATTGGAAGATTTGGGATCACAAAGAGAAATTGTGCAAGAAAATATTTTTCGGCCCATAATTTTATGATGTAATTTTCTCTATTTTGAAATGTATTCTTTCAGCAGCCAGGGAGGAGATCAACTGAACCATGTGTCTGGGGACTAATACCAATAAATATTTGATTACGATAATACCCATTAGATAATCCAGATTTTTATCTGAAAGATTAAACAAAATCTATGAAGATTTCCCAAACTTTAGTTTAAGGTTAGAATACTTGTTCAATTCTTCTAGAATGGAGATACAGTTCTTGAGATATGTTAGTGGATCTGTGAGGATTAACATTATATCATCAGCATATACCCGGATTTTTATTTGTCTTCTGTTTATGATTATTCCTTCAATAGAGTTTTCTGATTTTCCTAATTAAAAAGTGGTTATTCCAAAGTATGTGTGATGGAGGACAGCTTTGTCGTGTCCCATTTTTTTTTGTATAAAAAGGATGTGAGAGCTATATACTTTATATTTTGGTAATATTTTATTAACAAATTTTATCGGCTGTTGCAGTCTTTTATGCTAATTTTTACAACTTGTGGTACCACTTTGACAGTCTGAAAGTGCAATGGTTTAGCTTAACTTTCACCATGCAGAGTTCAGTCTTGTACCTACGAGCTTTGTAAAAAAAAAATGTGGTAGTGATGTCTTATGGCTCAGTCATGCCTCTCTTGATAGACATGTCACCTTAGATGCAGCAGAGACAGCTGTTAGATGAAAGGTTGGTAGGGTGATGAAACATTAAATAAACAATACTCAAATGCTTTGATGCTTCACATACAATTACATGGCTCAATCATTTCTTTGATATTTTTCCAATACATACTGCCTGTTAGATAGTTTCTGAGGCATCCTAGCAACCTTCCTGTTACAACAGATCCACAGTTACGCTTTTTCTGAAGATTTACATATCTACTGTATTTATTTTATTATTCCTAAATGACTGGGCGCCTTAGGTAAATATAGGTTTGTCAGAGCAGATACAACTATTGACGCATGAAACTTGGCAGAATTTGATGTTTTTTTTGCCAGTGTTCACACTTTACAGACAAATGGAAAGAGAAGTTAGGATAAGCTGGTATCTAGTAAGCAGTTGTTATACAGTGTGATCCTTGTCAAGTTCTGCCTGAATAAATGTACATATAACAGATCTATGTAGTGAACGTAGTTAACTATTCTCAAGCGTCAGAGTACAGTATATAAGGAATAAGGGGGCAACATTTTCTACATCCTTTGATGTAACTTATCCAACAAGAGTTTGGGGTAGTTTGGCTTTCTGCTTAAAGACCACACATTACCTTTACTACAAATGACCTTTGGAAGATTATATGTAGAATCCTTTTTTCATGCCCTAGTGTTTTAAAAACTCCTGCTTTATCTTATAGGTTATTGTGCGGGAACTACATAATGCATTACTTTGTAGTGTCACTGTGTGGCTTTATCTGGATGTGGCTTCCTCAATGCCATGCAATGTCCTTAAAAACAGACCGGGTAAAGGCTGATGCAAAGCTTCTCTCGAGAATACTCATAACCAGAATTCAGGAACATCCAATACAGGTAATATAAAATGAGGCATCCGTTTTTGTAAATAACTTGCTTTTTCAGTTTAGTGAATAACATTATTAGACTGTATATCAGATTTACATGGTGTCTTAAAAAGAAATAGTTTTTATGCTGCTGGATTTGGAACCATACCTGTAAATGATACAGAATGGAGACCTAGATCTCATGGGATCAATCTCAAGTTGTGCTGAAACTGATTTAAGCTTATTATTTCCCCTCATTTCTTGTCTAAAAAATTATAACTTTCCATAAGTACCAGCATTTAAGATGCCTGCCAGTTTAGCAGATGCTTTGGCCAGATTGGCATTGCATGGCAGGGATGAAGGCATTTTTTAAGTTCAATCTATAGAGTTGATCAGTGTAACCCACATTGTGTAGTCTTGACGCACTTTTACCTTATGTCAAAAAAAACTATGAGGCCTGCTAGGGGTCCATGGGAAGTGTAGGTTAGAACAGTGATATTCAGGCCAAAACTACTGAACTGCATACCAATAAAGCATTGATTCTATTTAAAAGGCATGTCTGACTAAATATACAAACTATACATAACTGACAACCAGCAAGGTTAATCCCTATCAGGCAGGCTTGTTAATGAGACACCACTCTTCTGGTTCACTCTTCAATGGCCAGCTTCCATCTGCACTCCTGATTTTGGTCTTAAAACAGGCTCCCTATTTGACTATTCACAATTGATAAGGTTATCAGTGGTGTGCCTTCAAAATCATTGCAGCCATACGTTGTCAGCAGAAGAACAAAACATAATAAGGCAGCAGTGCTGGAAGGGATTGGGTCTGTAGGATCATTTAATAGTTGTGTTACCATATATGTTCTAGTCCAGCTGTTCAAAAATTCAAGGTTGTTTAACATTCGCAGCTATTAATTTAGTATACCATGATGATCAGCTTATTTCTGTAGACTATGGTCTATGGAGTCACTTGTGGCAATTTCATATTGTAATGCAACTGTACACAGAAGAGGAATATATATATATATATATATATTTTTTTTTTTTAATGGTAGTTACTTAAGGACTTACCTTTTCCATGCAGGTCAATTATCCCAACACTCTGAAAAGCAGTGGCTTAGATTTTATTCCAGATGAAGATATATTGGAGAGTCTAGAACAAATGGACGAGACCCTTGAAATATTCCAAAATATTTTGGCCAATATTCCTATGGAAAATGTGGAGCAAATGCTAAGCGACATAGAAAACCTTCGCAGTGTACTACAACTCCTTGGCCGTATTATGGGTTGCATGTCTATCGAACCGAAACAAAGTAACATAATGGTGAACTTAAAGGAACAGCATGAAAATGCCTCCTATACTATGGAAAAGGTAACCCTTGACCGCCTTCAGAAATCATTACACAGCATAATGAAGCACCTAGATTATATCACAGACTGTAAAACAGCAGGTTAAGAAATACGCCAACAATAAGTAGTTTATTTATTCAAAAATACAAGGGATGCTTTGAGCTGGATGGACGTTGGCAACATCTATAATTCCAGGAGGACTACTGCAATCCTAAGAAGCTGGGCTTTTATCAGGGTACTTTAAACACCATTTTGAGCAGTGTCAAGTTTTTGATTTTCGATATGTTTTCTAGCTTTTATATTGTTTTCCCCATATTTCATCTAAATGTATTTTTTTTTTATCTGAAGAGTACTAAGACGGGACTTTCACCTAGCCCAATTGACCATTTTTTCCTATTATTTATTTATTTGAATATAAATCTTACTATATATATATATATATATATATATATATATATATAGAGAGAGAGAGAGAGAGAGAGAGAGAGAGAGAGAGAGAGAGTAAGTAAGATCTTACAGTATGATACAAATAATATAAAAATAGAAGTCTGGAATTTACTATATGCAGAAAGTAAAGCTGATGTGATGTAGATCGCTGTCTACATACTTCTGTACCAGCATATAAATGAAAATCCCTCCTGTGTTTAGGCTGGTGCATGTATTCAAGGATGCACCTACCAATTTCTGTTCAAAAAACTAATGTCACAGTAAAAGACAGTGACATCTACTAATGGCTAGTTCCCTTTCTCTAAATCATTCTTATTAACTAGTTAACTTTGAATTATAATTTTAAAATAATTCTTTGCCTGTACTCATGCATAAAAGCACAGCCACCTCGAAGTTTGGTATGGCTACCCTAGGAAGTAATGTCAGGGACGGTATTTCTACTTGCACATTGGAAAGATTGGTCTAATGAGTTGGCATTGGTAACTAGTGGTTAAATGCCAGTTTGAGGATTCTATAATGGCTGTCCCATATGGGATTTTGGTACAGGGTTGGGGTGAGGGAGCAGGCTATTGGAACTGCAGTATGGCATTAAAACTGTAAGGAAGGCATGCAGTAGCTTAGGATAGTTTCACCAAAAGGTCACCCTGTAAAGAGGATTGGAAGACAGGATTGTTATTAATAACTGGTTGCAAAGAAATCATTATTGAGTCATTAACCCAACTGTACTAAAGATGCTCTCATTAGAGAAAAACTGTTTACATTCCATGGCGCTCTGGGTCTCTAGCAATAGTGCTACCAGCAAACATACTTAGCAATATGAATTGCACTATATCCTATAGAACTTTAACATTATTCAAAGGTTCACTTCAGGAAAAATTAGAATTTGCCTTTTTAGAGCATTATGGTTGTTTTCTATCGATCATTGTATTATCTAAGTTATTTATTATTTTATATTTATATAATATTTCTCTCATTTTTATATGTTGACTTTAACATGAAATATTTATGTCTAAGATATTTTAACATGTTGGTTATTTAATACTTGAATTTTACAATTTCAAATTGTTGAAAGAAGTAGGCATGATATGCCAGTGTATTTAAATGCTTAATGTATCAATGTATTTATTTATCTGGAAACCGTAAGTAAATTAAAATAATTTTACATACAAAATCATGTCTGTCTCTTACCTTATTAAAGATGAACTGTTGTGTTTTTTTTTCTTTCCACTGACATTTAAACAATTTGATGAAGAGGCCCTTTATTTGTTTGGTGGTGCTTTCATTTGTCATTATATCGGCTTATCAACGTAACAAAGTAATAAAAGACATTTTCTTTTATCAAATGAATGAACAGGGGCCACAAGAAAATCCACCCGACAGACTTTTTCAAAGGCACTTTAACACAACCAACATGGTTAAGAATCTGACCAGAGGAAACTTTAGGAGCAAATGAAGAGGCGAAACAGTTGAAATTGGCCTCTACCCTAAATGTAAAAGCTTACTATACCATCATGTTAACTCCTCTGCATGCTTATTGCACCTTGACTTTGGCATCAGCATGAGAAGTGTTTGCTCTGTTAGTTGCTACATTGTGTGGGGTGCAAAAAAAGTGGCCACTGAGAACAGTAAAGGTCCTATGGCATAAAATTGTAGTTCACCAACAGTGGATGAGGATACCATATAGCAATAAGAGATGCTTACCATGATCCTATTGACTGAGAGCCAAGAGCGTGAGAAACCATGGATCCTTATAGAGTAAGGTATTTGGAGTAACAGGAGTTGATTAGCAGGATTACCTCTGAGGACAGATCATGAAGAATTTAGTATGTTATGTGAGAGTTATACCTCAAAAAATTATCTCAGGGGTTAATTCTTGAGAAGAATTGAGTAAAAGCCAAAGACACCTTCTTGTGTTAGTCAACATGAGCTGTGGATGGTCATGTTGGCTGACTAAAGGAGATCTCCACATAGCAGCAGGGCACAAGACCTCTTTTGGGCAGCTATGTGGGCCACATAGGAAAAATAGTTATTGCAGTAGATTTCTGGAGCTCAGAACATGACCACTAGCTAGAACTATCATTGGGAATTGAGTACTGTACGGTAATGCAGTGAAGAAATTGTGTTTCTAAAGAATTTTGAGCTGAAACCAGACCTTCAGCATAATTTAATGGAACTCCCAAACCCTTAAAAAACTATTCCCCAGCATCTAAAAATGTATATATTTTAAGTTTAGTTTTATTTATTTATTTATTTATTTATTATTTATATTTCATCCTGGAGATGCTGAGGATGCGGTCGCAGCTATTTACATCGCCATTGGAGCCAGGAAAAAGGTGGATATTGTGGCGACTCGGGTGGAATTTCACACAGTAGGGCATCCTGTATTTGGATGTGCCAAGGAAAGGCCAGTGGCCGCACTGGAGTATTTTATACTCCAGGGTCAGCCACTCAGGGTTTTATATATTTATTGAATCAGTTGGTGGTGGTCTGATCACAGAAGCAGCAGCTCACACACAGCTGTTACCGCCGGGTACAGCTCCTGCCTGGAAAGAAAGCAGCAGCAGTTTACTGCAGCTGTTGCTAGGAGACCAGTGGGCTATCAACTCACTAAACAAAACCCAGTAGATCCTCCCATTTAGCAAAATGACTGAGCCATTTTCATTTTACAATTTAAAAGTAAGGCAAACATGTTTTTTCTTTTCTACCGCCACATTATTTATACACATGTTAGAAGCTATTGTCAGGCTATTTAATTATTTATCTTTTTAATGCAAATTGTCGCAATAGTGCTCCTTTAACCCTTTAAGTGCCAGCCTTCCTAGAATTTTTGTCACCCTTTGTTGCCAGACCACGTTTCACTATTTTGCGTTACATATGTTCAACCTTGATTTTTGAAGGGATTTCCAGGGATTTTCCAGAAAGATATATTGTTGTTTCAGCAGAGTCTGAGCTTCAACATGCAATATCTTGTTTGGCCTTTTTTAGTGTATTCTCAATACTTTTGGGTGAAAAATGTGCAAAAAAAAAAAACCAAAAACAATTTTTTGCAATTTGTAGTGTTTTTTGCAATAAAAAATGTAAGTTTGTCAATAAAATTTTATTGCGTGCGAAACCCCAATTTCTTCCGCTCACAGCGGTACCACATATGTATAGGTAGACACCCTTTCCTGCCCAGAAGACTCCCCCAAACTGAAACAGCGCTTTAGGAGATTTTCAGATTTCAGATAAAATGCAACTATGCTACGCGCTAAGCGCACCTTGCAGTTTTTCCAGAAAAAAACCCTTTAAATTTGAAATACCCCCCACAAATGATATATTCCTTGGAAGTACACACCTCAAGCTTTCTAGGCGTACCAGACTTGTTGAAATGGGCGCAGTTTTCTGGAAGTAATCCCTCAATCAATTCTTTGGTTGCACAGAGTTTCCCTAAAAAAAGAATAAAAAAGAAGAATCAAAGCCACATTTTCTTAAAAAAAACTATATGCAAACATGAAAAAACAAGTAAAATCTGAAAAAGCAACATCCCCCGAACAGAACGATACCCAACATGCATAGGTTCTGTCAAGGGAAGAGTTGCCAAAGCATGAGCATAACGGTAATTGTACTTGAAATTTTTAGCTCTGCTGACAAAGTGCACACCTTGAAATTTTTCAACTAAAGCAACCCTTTACATTTGGAAAATCCCCCATAAACCATATATTCCCTGAAAGTACACATGTTAAGCTTTCTAAGCGTACTGAGCTTGTTGTAGTGGGCTCATCTTTCTGGAAGTAATCCATTGAAGAATTCTTAGGTTGCACAGGGTTTCCCTAAGAAAAATTATAAAAAAGCAGAATAAAAAACATGTTTTCCTAAAATATCAATATGCAAACAAGAATAAACAAGCTAAATCTAAAAGCACAAGGTCCCCCCGAGCAGAACAATACCCAACATGCATAGGTACTATTAACCCTTTTAATTGCCAGCCTACTTGAAGTTTTGTCACCCTCTGTTGACAGGTCATTTTCCCGGTTTTGCGCCATTTTTAACCCGTGATTTTTGCTGGAATTTCCAGAAAAATTATATACATATTTTTTGCAGCAGAGTTTAGGCTTTAACGTGAAATGTCTTGTTTGTAATTTTTCTACTGTTTTTTGAATATTTTTGCATAAAAAAAAAATAAATAAATAAAATAATATTTTTTAGACAATTGTCTCCTTTATTTTAAATAAAAAATGTGTTTTATTAATGAAAACCATATTGCATGTGATAGCCCCATTTCTCCCGATTACAACGGTTCCACATATGTATCGGTAGCCCCCGCATTCTTGCCCTGGAGACCCCCCAAACTGAAAAGAACACTTTATAACATTTACAAATAAAATACAACTACTATCCACACTATAAACATAAGGGGTTAATTAAAAAAAAAGACATATGGGGCATTTTTTGGGGGGAATTTTAAGGGTTAGGGTTACGCTAACCCTAACCCTTAAAAATCCCCCCAAAAATGACATAGGGTCCCCCCTCCCGGAGGGGGGGGGACCGACCCCATTTTTTTTTAAAATTTTAAGGCTAACCCTAACCCTAACCCTTAAAAATAAAAAAAAAATGACGTAGGGTCCCCCTAACCCGTAATAACCAGCCCGGGACCAGCTATCGGGGCTTGTAGGAACAGAGTGGAGGGGCCAGCTTTTGTGGCCCCCCACCCTGCAACCTACGAGCCCACATAGCCTGTGTGGGCCCAGGCTCTTCTGCCCCCCCTGGGCTTTGGGGAGGCAGGTAATTGGGGGTGCGGGGGTTAATGGCAAGTCACCCCCTAGTTGCAGGTGACTTGCCAGCCCTCAGCCTTGTGAACTGGTACAGGGGTCTCATGGACGCACCACAACTACTACAGAGCAGCCTGACGAAGTGGGTCAACCACGCAACGCGTCGTTTGCTTTGGTCTGGATATCGTTGGACGCTGGCAGGGTGATGTAAAACTTTGTATTTACTACTATTGTTTATAACATATTAGTTCCCGGTTATAAGCTCTGCACATTGCACTTTATTCTTGATAGGTCTGGCATGGAGATTGACATGCTCAGACAATTTTTTCCAGCACTTTTTTTGCAACCCTTTGCACATTTCTTTATTTAATCTAATTGTATTCTTGCCTTTATTGATTGTGGTTCACCATTGTTGTATATTTTAATTGGCACAGTGTATTTACTCACATGGTTATGCATTTACAGCACTTTAATTATATACATATAGATTGTTGTTTTTCTTGGGGTGAGCATTAGGGAACCTTCTATTTAGTAATTACCAATCATGGAGCCAATAGTATAAATAGCCAGCCACCTGGTCCTGATATCCCATGTTTTTAATTATGTGTTTTAATCAGTTGTAGTGTGTTTGTTTTTTACTGTGGTGTCTAATTTATCATTTGAATAAAGTTCATATATTTTTATAGTAGTTGTGGTGCGGCATATTGTATTCCTTGGACCAAGGGGGGCTTAGTCTGACGGCCCCCACCACGTCTTGTTTCCTTGTCCACTAGCTCTTAGTGGTTGGGTCCTTTTGTAGGCTGGCACACACAGATAATATTGCAGGGTAGTGCGGAGTATACGACTTTTAGTTCACAAAGGGTTAACATTAAAAAAACACACTGACACTGACACAATAAAAACTTTTTTTTACTTTACTTACCTCCGATCATCAGCTTCAGCTCCTTTGTCCCTCGATGTGATGACAGATGCGATCATGCTAGCTACAGTAGCAGAGGGGCAGGTGATGATCTGATCCAACCAGGAACCAACCAGGGGTCAGGTGAGTATTTCACTTTTATATTTTTTTTACTGTGGGGTTTAAAGTCAGCTACGTGAGTCTCACATAGCTGGCACTTAAGTGGAGTAGAGGCAGCTACGTGAGACTCACGTAGCTGGCACTAGAAGGGTTAAGGAGCATCAGCGTCACACAGCGCCACTTTTTGGCCTCAGCGGCACTCAGCGTTAGATTTAACAACTGATAAAACGCTAACGCCAATGCAGCCATCGGCTAGTGTCTTATTTGACTATAGTGTATTAGTTTGGGGTGACCTCTACACCCCCTGCCAAAAAGCCCAACAGAGACTCACTATTGCACTCAAACAATCAATTTATAAATCAATTTTATTGTAGCATATTGTTTAAAACCAATTTAAAAACAATTTTACTGAACCATATGCATGGTAAGCCACCAGGGGGCGCACTCCCTCATTAACAATACAATCTCATATACATATAAGTAATTTCAAAGTGATTCTGTGCTAATCTATCAATAAATTCATATATATACAACTATTCTAAAACTTAATATACAATTCACAATTAATATCCTCACCCTAATAAAGTGCCAGTGCTTCCATCACAAATAATCCCTTGTGCAAAATATTTAAACCCATTCACAGAGAGCAAGGGCACACAGACAACACACAACAAACAAGTGCTTACTGTTAGTATGGTGACAGGCAGGCCCCCCTCAGGCGCAGACCAACGCGTTTCGAGCCCCCTATGGGCTCTTGCTCACGGTCAGTATGTGTGTGGGGACAGAGGGCCACAGCCCTCCTTAAATACATACCCTCCCGACCACTCCCACGCCTGGCCCCAGCTGAATGTGGTGATTGCATACTCCGGCCGGAAGTACACAAATCACCACAACAGCACACACTGGTACTGGCCCCATCCCCCACACTGATAGGTGGGAGGTGGATGGTAATGGGCCAGATACAGCCAGGCGGGGAAGCCATCGTTCAGGAACACATTTAACCCCTTCCTCACTTATCTTTATACATTTCCTGCTACTTGCTTAATCCAAAGTCTTGTTTGCTCATAATCTATATTTATACTTAACGGCATCTAATATATACATCACATTTTATAGGTAAATACACTTTACAACTACCAGTCACAGTACAGCTGGATTTCCTCTGCATCTATTTATACAATTTCAATAACAGGAGCAGAGAGGGACAAAGATCCAGAGAAAGTTTTTTGAATCCACAGAATTTTTATCAGTTGGCTTCTTTCTTAATTCTTTCTAATATTAAACATCTGTATATATGTTTGTACATCTCCAAGCACAGGGGGGAGAGAGGGATAAAGTTCCCAGGTGAACCACCCCGGTCAGTCAGAGATATGCAGGCACAATTGCCATCTAATGGCAACTATCCCTCACATTATTGATGTCTATTTATAGATTGTATAAGCCCCCTGACCGCGACAGGGGGAGAGCGGGATAAAAAACCGAAGTGCAAATGCTCAAAAACAACAGAGGCAGATGCTGGCTATTAATGTCTATATTGCACCATATTTGTCCTCTATATACAAGAGTACAACTCTCAAAGAAAAGGGGAAGGGACAAGGGGTGACAGGGGGAAAAGGGAGCCAAGTCTAAAGTAAATACATTCAGATATGCATCCCAGGAGTTAGGCAGCCAATCAGTGTGGCAGAGGGGCTCTGGAGGATGTTATTGACTATTTGTCATTCAAATTCCTCATGCTCCACATAGATTTACTCAGGAGAGGAGGAGGGGTTTGACTACAGGATATAAGGTTCAATCATCAACATTCTTTGTTTTACTACGGGTGAAGCTTTAAGGAAGGCCGGGGGTCCGGTCCTCTATATAAGGTGGCAATGTATCAATAACATCAGCATATATTTACAGTAATTACTCCATGTGATTAATTACATCCAGTCAAAAATAGAGGTCCACAGTGCACTTTGTTCTCCGTGTGTGTAGGTTCTTTTCTGCTTCAATCTCCAATTTGCTCCTTGCCACCAACACATCTTAATGGAGGCCCGGCTTCTTCCTCTTGCCAGTATCATATAATACCCTTGATAATAAACTTCCCCATCATCTCCCGGGCATCCCAACAAGAAGAGTCGCCAGTTGCTACTACACCAATAAAAAAGGAAAGGTGACACATTATATATCTACACACCTAATAAGTGTACATAAGCCGTGAAACACCCCCCCATCCCCACTGCACACTCCCTACCCACCCCCCCAAACCCCCCCACCCACACTCCAATACAATGCTATTACGTGATTCTTAAACAGGGACAATCTATGTCCTAATTTGGACCAATTGAGATCCCCAAAACTATACATAAAACTAAAAATAGTGATCAAAACAATGTAAAATATATTACTTTCATCCCACTTAGTGACTAACTAGACAATATGTGATATCATACTAATATGTGTCACCCTAAATATGGTGTGAAGGCTACATCTTCGTTTAGGCCCCATGGGGCTTGGGTATCTAAATCATAGATCCATCGTAGTTCTTTTTGCTGAAGCCGCTTCTTCAGATCACCTCCTCTCAACCCCAGAGTCACCCTCTCCAATCCCACCACCTGTAGTTGGTCAACATTACTCTCATGTTTCTCAAGGAAATGTCTTGCCACTGGAGATAGAATTCTGCCCAAGTCCCTATTTCTTTCGGCCAATCGAATAGAGGATAGATGTGCCTGTAGGCGCGCCTTCAATGCATTCTTTGTCTCGCCAACATAGCTCAGAGGGCAACCACAGGTTAAGAGATATATCACTCCCACCGAGCGGCAGTTCAAAAATTGCCTGATCACAAATCTCTTGCCAGTGCGCCTATTCCTGACCTCACTTGTAGCACTCATGTGTCGGCAAACAGAGCAACCCCCACATGGATGGCTGCCTGTGCCCATAGTTCTGGACCCCAACCAAGTATTAGGCCTGGTGTAGTGGCTCCTACAGACCTTGTCACGCAATGTCGGTGCACGCTGTGCCACCATCAAAGGACCCCGTCTGGTCCATCTGGCCAGGGATGGGTCACTCCTTAATATACCCCAATGTTTATTGAGTAAAGATCTAAGTTGGTTCCAATTAGTATTATACTTGGAGATAAATCTTACCTCTTCCATGGTTCTTTTTTTCTCCCTTGGGACTAGTAAGGCTTCCCGTGGCGTGTCACCTGCTCTTACCACGGCCTTCTTAATCGTTCTCTCGGGGTAACCCCTGTGTTGGAATCTCTTCTTGAGCCCCCTGGATTGGACTTCAAATTCCTGCGTAGTAGAGCAATTCCGCTTGAGCCGCAAGAATTGCCCAACCGGGATGGCTTCCCTGGTCTTTTTCTGGTGAAAACTTGTATAATGTAATAGGCTGTTGGTCGCCGTCTCCTTCCTAAACAATGTAGTCTGGAGGGAGCCATCATTGGTAAGGTTGATCGTAAGGTCCAAGAAATCCACCTGTGCAGCCGAAATATGGGAGGTGAGGAAAATGTTAAACGTGTTCTCATTCAAAACATTGAGGAGCTCCACGCATAGTTCTTCTGGTCCCTGCCAGATGAGCAGCACATCATCAATGAATCTGTACCAGCCCAGAATGTGGGGCTGGTACAGATTCATGTTGGCCCCAAAAACAACCTCCCTCTCCCACCAGCCAAGGAAGAGGTTGGCTATAGACGGGGCACAGCGTGCCCCCATTGCCACGCCACAGACCTGTCGATAGAAAACTCCATCGAACAGGAAGTAATTATGTGTCAAAATGAAGGTCAGCATCTGTAGTACAAAATCCTGTTTCTCTTGTTCACTATCTGTTCCCATTCTCAGAAAATATTTGCATGTCATATGGGCCATTTTGTGGGATATATTTGTATATAACGCTTCCACATCAAGTGTGACAAGTAAAGCGCCCCTAGGTAATGTTAGTAAATTCAACCGATTAAGGAGGTCCATAGAATCCCTTATATAGGAGCTAAGTGTAAGCACATGGGGCTGAAGATTCTTATCCACAAATGTACAGGCTCTCTCCGTTAGGCCCCCAATTCCTGCTACTATGGGTCTTCCGGGGGGACATTTAGCATTCTTATGTACTTTAGGTAGTATATAAAATGTGGGCGCTACTGGGTGTTGCACTTTCAAATACTCATACAGATCCTGACCTATAATGCTATTTTCCCATGCATCCTTCAAAAGGGAGTCGAGTTCTAATTTGTATTCACTTAGTGGATTGTGGGCCAGTTTTTCATAGCTTGCAATGCATTGCAGTTGACGTAGGACCTCGGCTTTATAGTACTCTGATGACATAATTACTACGTTTCCGCCTTTATCGGCCTCTTTGATGACTATATCACTGCGCTGTTGCAAGCTATGAAGCGCCTCCCGTTCCTCCCTAGTTAGGTTGTCATGTTTACGTGGGACCCCCATTTTCTGAATGTCTTGACTCACCAATTTGAAGAATGTATGGACCGCTGGGCAGATGGACCAAGATGGAGTATATTTGGAGGGCTTACGTAGTGCCCTGTCCGGGTCTAAGGTAACTTCTTGCTCATATAGCAAAGCCGTCAAGTCATCAAGGGCCAGCCCCTCACGCCAAGATAGATTGGAGTCAAGCTCCATGGGTGCTTCAAATTGCTTTTTGAGTAATAACTTCCTACAAAAGAGGAATAGGTCCTTAATAGTCCCAAATTTATCTATGGTATTATATGGGGAGAAGCTGAGACCCCTCCCCAATACCGACCTTTCGGCTACCGAGAGCGGTTTGCCTGAAATATTGAGTACAGTTAATTCATCATTCTGTTCCCCCATCCGTGATTCAGTCAGGGTTGGCGATTGTTCTAGGGGCTCTGTTCTGGTCTGGACCTTTTGTAAGGTCCCTGATTTAGCCTGCGGTGGCTCCTCCACACGGGGTCTCTTGTTTGTTCTGTGTCGCCCCTTGCCCCCTCTCCTCCTCCTGGGCCCCTTGCACCAGCCTGCCCCAAAAAAACGGCGCATGTTGCCACTGTCTGAGGTTCTACTTGAGACGGAGGCACTGCGGCTAGATCCTCTACTGATATAACCCTGTCTACCCCTCTCATTACCAGTGTGTTTCCATTTATACATTCTCTGGTTCTGTTTATCAGCTCTATCTCTCTGGAGTTTGTCCTGTTTTTGGGCCATTACTAACCTTTCTACCCTCTCCAATTCCTCATTTATTTGATTCTCATGCCTGTCAATATCTGTCTGTTGGACCTCCCTTGGTATTTTGTCATACAGCATTTTAAGCTTATCTTTAATCTGTTCTAGAGTTACTTTATCCATCTCAATGAGCTCATCAATTAGCCCCATAGAGCATCTGTGTAGATGGGCCTCCCACCTAGGCCTGTGTTCCTCTGGTATCTCCCATGTGGGGAAAATTTGTACTCTCAAACCTCTCGGTATCAGCTGTTGTTCTTTATAGATGCCCAAACTATGAACATTCCACCATAGCTTTGTAAATCGTATCTGTTCCTGTTTGATCTGTCTAAACAGTTCTTTCAACCCCGGTGTGGAATCTCTTTGTCCCATATCACCATCATTCTTAAGTAGTTGTAGTTTATCTAACCATATTCTTTCTCTGTTTTCAAAATTTCTTGCCATTCTGTATTAAATACCATGCCAGCCCACTGACAACAGGCTGCAATTACCAAGATTATTTGACTATAGCGCGAAAATGATGCAGCGCTGGGTGCTCTGGTTAGAGCAGAGCCAAATGAAACCTGGTGCTGTTGCTCAAGATCCTATAGGGCACAATGGGCAGAACTGGATTGAAGTGTTTAATGCTTATAATAATTATATTAAACACATTTATTTGTTCAGAACTTGCATTGGGACTTGTCAATAATGGAAATGCAGGACCAAGATGGGCCAAAATGTTTTTTTGTTGTTGTGGGGTAATAAAATTGATTTAAATGGCAACTAGAACGCAGCCTAAACGCACTGTAAAGTTCCCCAGCAGTGATTTCTTGTAACTGTAATGACGAACCAGCACCCAAAAGAATATGGTGCCAAAGATTTTAAGGAGAAAAAATGCATAAATACGCTGGGGGCTCCGGAAAAGCAGCAGTACAAAGTGTTGTCCAACAGATGCTGCCATAGGCCGGCCAATATCTCAGGGCAACAAATGCTAAATAATTAGTGTTCGGTGCAACGTCTGCTAGCATCAGTGTAGTACACAGCACCAGATTACATGGAAGTGCCGGCACTCAACACCCAGGGAAGATGGCGCTATAGCCAGACAGACACACATCATAAATTAGGCCTTCAATGTGATGGCTGTAATAGAAGGCAAGCTGATCTATCCAAGGTAATATTTAGTCAGTCACTGAACTAGAACAGGTGTGAAAATAGCAACTTAGACTTACAGGCTGATTCATTACTAGCGACAGCTATCGGCAGATGAGCGTCTGTACAGAGGCGCTAAGAGTGGCCGCTAGTATACGCTGTGAGCGGCTATCCAGCGCTGTAACAGAGCATCTCATTCGCTGTAGTAACCTGGCCGGCATTGATAAATGAGATGTATGTTGGGCGTTCTAACACCAGGACAGCGCTGCAGGAAGCAAAAGGTAGTGCCAGCTCATTGCGACCCACTCACACCATATTCAACAAAAAAAAAACAGACTCACAAAGGCGTAGGCGCTCTGGATCTGGGCACTATAGCATAGAGCGGCAGACGTTGTGTGATTAAAGACAAAATTAAATGTTTTTGAACACATATCCACCAGTAACAAAGCGAAAACACATGGAATGACATTGTTGTAACATTGTGACAGTAATACTTTAATGCCAGACCTGTAATGACAACTCTGCATATAAATATAAAAAATAAAAAAATGAAATGTCAAAAATGACTTTTTCTAGGCCAGGAGAGGTGACACAATTATTTAAGAGAAAAAAAATTAAAAACAAAAGACCCTGTTTAAACAGAAGAAAAGGAACGTCCATTGAAACGTATGGGAGAGTGACAGGTAGTGACAGTACTATGGAAGCTAGAGCGCCGGCGCAATACGCTGAGCTGCCTGTAATGATGAATCGTACGCTACATGGCGACGTTAGAGTCGCTCACCAGAATCGCCTTCAGAAATGTGGTATTGCGAACAGCGCCCAGCGTTCACCAGACGCTGCCTGCCGCTACGAGGCACTACCTTCTGCTATCCCTTGATGAATAAGGTCAGAGATAAAAGCAAATACTGAAGCTGCATTAGCATAACTAAGATGGCACTTTAAATAGCTGCCTCAGCAGGAGGCTCTTGGTATAAGATGACCTTTCTTTCCTTTTCCAACCATTCTATTTCTTATAATCTTTAATTTCTAATGTGACAACCTGGAGCTAGGAGGCTCTGAAGCGGAGTGATGGAGGATTCCTGGGAAGAACTTGGGAGCAACATTTTGCTTTCTAATTTTCCCCAGAGGTGGACAGTGAATCAGCGGTGTGGCAGATATTCCCCTTGGATGACTGGGTGTTTTTCATGTCTCCTCTCCCTGTGTCTCCTCTCCCCAGCACCTTTCCCTGTAGAGCAAGAGACTAGAGTGCAAACTGTGACCTCCCCTACTAGCAGCTCACCAAGTATTACAGATATCATGGAGGATGATTCCTTGCAGCTTTGTACATGTATGACACATGATGTATATCAAGGTACCACTGTGAACAAGCAGCTCCTGCCCTACTGCTGAGATTATCTCAAGGCATAGTATGTATTGCACATTGCACTATAGAAAAAGGTGGGGTTATATTGTGAGTACTCATCCTTTGCCCAATGCAGCTGATCAGTCGAAGACTGGTGATCAGCAAATCACTTAATCGCTATCTCCCCACGCTTCTCCCAAGACTCAAACTCCATTGACTGGCACTTCCTTGTCTGGCTCACGTACTCCCCATCAGTCACAGGGGCGTGGCCACCTCCTCTCCATTTACTACAATGGAGGAGATGTGACAGGCCTTGGCACACTCCGTCTATTGCAATAAATGTAGTGGATGTTATAATGCTCCTGTGACTGATGGTGGACACAGGATCGGGGTGGTGCGGGATGCAGTCTCAGATCCAGCAATCCGGTGAGTTGCTGAACACAGGACTTGGACTGAACAGCTTTTTTTTTTTACTGGGTGGCCAATCACTTTAAAGCAGATCACCAGTCAAAAAAATAAAGTTTAGTTAATTGCTTCCCACCCTATGATCAGTGGCATAAGCTGTTTGAAAAGGCTTAACCCCATGCAGATTTTGTGGAATTGCATAAAGATTAATCACTCTTGAATTACATTGGGACGGCCATTTGCCACACACCTGATAGTCTGACTTAAAGAGAAATGTTAAAACCTCCCCCAAACCTCATCTGCTGCCCCCCTCTGGTTTTACCTTTAGGCACCATTTACTCACTTCACAGGGGGAACCATCTTCTGGGTCCCTCGGATTCCAGGCGATATTCCGACGGGCAGCGCCATCTTACATCCCATCAGGCACTGCGCGCGGTCGCCAATCTTGCGTCTGCATAGTGCTCATGAATGGGATGCAATGGAGCCACATTAAATCCCACGAGACTTCGCTAAATGATGCAGGACTTTGAAGAGTGCGGCTAAAGCCATGCTGTCACTTACAGCTGGCGGGGGGCAGAGGATTGGGCCCTGAACCTGCCGGATGTCACGGCAGTAGGCATCAGCGACATCCAAGGTAAGTAGGGACCGATAGGGGGGAAGTTTTGTTTTAGGTCCAATGTTCATCTTTAAATATGATAATTAGGTGGGTGCCATGCCATCAGCAATTCACACCAAATTCAGAGAGATATATGTCTCAGTACCAAAGAGAAACTTGCCATTTTTCAGCTAATGTAGCAAAGGAAATCTGAGGTAAGCTGTTACAATGTATCTCTATGTTTTTTCCAGAAGCAGGTCTCTAATGTGTATGGCAAGATGGCCGCTGCCATGCATGTTTAAGAGTGCAGAATCTGCCTGCTATTCCAAACATCTGCATGGTGTTAATCCCTCTCAAAAACCTTATGCCACTGAATGCCAGAGAGGGGCTTTAGAGGAGCAATTTACTAAGCTTTGACTGGGGGTCTGCTTTAATGGCCTTACTGCTCACTGATTTCTGATTAGCAGTGTTCTTCTTGCTTCTTCTTGTTTGATCTCCATACACCATTGTTGATTAATGTATGTATTTTTTCATTGTAATGGTACAGTTGAGCCAATGGAAAAATAAGGCCACTAAGAGCTCCCCTGAAGCCTGTCCTATGTGCCTCTTCTCCATGACCTGCAGACTTCTCTACATGCTGCAGCAGTACTCCAACATTTGCCCCTCCTTCCTTTACATTTCCCCATGACCACAACCCAACTGTGGTTGCAAAGACTCTTCTGCCCAGCATGAGCAAGCCCAGCATGAGCAAGCCCAGCACATAAAAATATTGTGGCTTGCTGTGCTCACTCACACTGGAAGATCTGAGTGCTTGAGCAACAGCATTTGAACATAGAGGCCTGCTGCAGAATCTACAGCATGCTGCGGGGAATGGATGAGGGGCACATAGGACAGGCTTCATTTGAGCTCATTGCCGCCTTATTTTTGCCGTTGCCTGGACTGTAGCTTGAAAATGAATATGTATTGATCATTTTCCTACTGATTAGCTAGTAAGCTATTGTATGCTGCCAAATGTATGTAGGCCTGAAGCATTTATTGGCAACAATATGCAAATATATAGTGAGAGTTTTTTTTGAATGTAAAATGGGGATTTTAGGGTGTAACATGGGTGTACCTTGGTATCTGACAGTCAAGGCTCGACATGCTGGTTTCTAGCGTCTAATAAGCCTGTTACATAGAGGTTTCGCATGAATCACAGGTTTCCTGTTTAGCTCAGGGCTATGGCAAGTGACAGGCATTAAAGGAGGGATCCTGTGAATCAGTTTAGCGGAGACTCACAATAAATTTGCTTTGTCATATCTGTTCTCCTAAAAAAAAAAAAAGGAGTCAGAAATAATGAGCAAATCCTAAAACCCGTAATGCAGTAAGGCATCTTTTGTGATGATACAAACACAAGATGATGTATAAAATATTAAAATGTTCAAAACTGAGGCACCAAGAGGGACTAGAGGGAGTGTTCTTTAGTATGAAATAATAAATACTGTATAAGTAAGAGTGTTTGTACGCTGACTGAATGCAAATCATAAGCTGCCATTACTTGTGATTACAGCAGCATCTTGTGGATGGTCCAGAACACTGCAGGAGTTATGGCTTCATCCTGACACCTGACAGGGCTATGATGGGGGGGCATGCTCCTTGCCATGCTGTCACCTTGTGGCAAAATGAATGGCTTGCATTGTCATCACTTGCTTTATTGGCTTACTAAAGTATTGTCTCCCCACCCACTAGATAAACAACACAGATATTCTCCTGTTCATAGTTAGAAATATCATTTTTCACATTTATTATAGGAGCCATAGGAGGATTGTCCATAGGAAGAACTGGGAAAATCCCTAATGGGTCGCACTGCTTTAGAGCCAGGTGGGCTGGTTGTAGCCCCTAGCACAGAATTCACCTCACCCAGAGGAAATTCCTCCTTCAGTTCATGTACTGCTTCTTCTGACAGCCCCACCCGCTCCTTCCCCAAAACCTCCACCCCCTGCCCAGGCAAACTGTACCATAGCCCATGTTCTGTTTCTGCAATGCTATAGCCTCAGCATTGTGTCTGACGGATGGAGCATACGTAAGCACCTGGTAAGGCAGGTAGCTGCTGGGGCCTCCACCATCCGGGGAGGCCCACTGACAGGGCTGGCTTTTGGGGTGGGAGGACTGGGAGGGCACCGCCACAGCTGCTTGAATGGTGGGGTTCCACACAATGGGGCATCATCGATTTAAATTCCAGGGGAGGAAGTGCTGGGCTTTGTTCTGCTTTTAAGTTGCCCTTCACAGCAGATTTCCTATGATTGGAGCATCCCATTCTGTGATGCCCTACTGTGTGAAACCCCCTGGGATCGCTGGCATAGCCGCTATGCAAGAAATTCCACCCCTGGGTTTTTGTCCACTTTACAGGGGCATCTCAATATGGGATGTCCCTGTTTGTGAAAGAACACCCCTCGTGAGCCTACAGTGCATTCACCAGTTTGAGGAAAGCAATGAATAAGATGGGGGGGGGGGGGGGGGGGGGGTCACAGACAGGGGCATCCAAAATCAGGAGAATCTTTTCCTTTGGAAGTTAACCCCTTAACTGACACATAGAAATTGTAGAAATGGTCCCAAAAATGTTGGATGGATGGTCAGGTAGGTAGGTAGGTAGCTAGGTGGGAAGAAGATAGGTAGGTGGGCAGACAGATGGCTAGTTGTCTGGGTGGATAGGTAGCTGGGTGGCAGGCATGTAGGTGGGTAGATAAAACAATAGGTTGCTAGTAGAGATAAGCAAATCGATTCTGACGAACCCAAATTCGTTACGAATTTCAGGAAAAATTCGATTCGTTACGATTCCGAATATCGCCGAAATTCGATCGCTCAAATCGCTTCCTTAAAACTCCATTTACTGCTATGCAGCCTATCTAAAATAGTGGATACACATGTCAGGACATGTCCCATGGGCCAAGGAATCCTGGGTAGGCGTCACATGCTACTTATCAGCAGACAGGCTTACCGATGATGTCACAGCCCCATATAAACGGCGGCTATTTTGCGGAAGATCATTCTGACACTGTATCAGGCAGGGAGACAGTGAGGGACAGAGAGACAGATAGAGAGATAGACAGACAGACAGACAGACAGACAGACAGACAGACAGATAGAGAGATACAGTGAGGGAGAGATAGATAGGTAGATAGATAGATAGATAGATAGATAGATAGATAGATAGATAGATAGATAGATAGATACAGTAAGGGAGAGATAAATAGATAGATACAGCGATGGAGAGACAGATAGATAGATAGAACAAAGAACAGAAGAAGTAAGGGACAGATAGAGAAGTAGAGAGGCTGTGACAGTGACAGAGAAAGACAGGGAAAGTATAAAGTGTTTGCATTAGCTTTCAAGCCAATTTAGTGTTAATAACACACCTGCCTATTTAGCTTTTCCTTTTCCTGGTGTCATTCTTTAAAAAGCATGCTAGCATTAATATTTCAAGAGTACCTGTCTACTAACTGGTTGCATTTTGTAATGAAAGTCACTTTATTAGCAAACTTTGCCTTTTGGCATCCCAAATACTAGCATAAATATTTCAAGACTACTTGTTTACTAACTGGCTGCATTTTGCAATAAAAGTAACTTTTCCACTATAAAAGCAGCCAACCTGTGTATTTGAAGAGGGGGCATCCCAAATACTAGCATAAATATTTCAAGACTACCAGTCTACTAACTGGTTGCATTTTGTAAACAAAGTCACTTTTCCACTATAAAAGCAGCAAATGTGTCTATTTGAAGAGGGGGCATCCCAAACACTAGCATAAATATTTCAAGAGTGCCTGTCTACTAACTGGTTGCATTTTGTAATGAAAGCCACTTTTCCACTATAAAAGCAGCCAACCTGTGTATTTCCAGAGGGGGCATCCCAAACACTAGCATAAATATTTCAAGAGTACCTGTCTACTAACTGGTTGCATTTTGTGATGAAAGTCACTTTATCAGCAAACTTTGCCTTTCGCCGGGGGAAGCATCCCAAATACTAGCATAAATATTTCAAGACTACCTGTCTACTAACTGGTTGAATTTTGTAATGAAAGTCACTTTGCCACTATAAAAGCAGCCAACCTGTGTATTTGAAGAGGGGGCATCCCAAATACTAGCATAAATATTTCAAGAGTACCTGTCTACTAACTAGAAAGTCACTTTTCCACTATAAAAGCAGCCAACCTGTGTATTTGAAGAGGGGGCATCGCAAACACCAGCAAAAATATTTCAACACTACCTGTCTACTAACTGCTTGCATTTTGTAATGAAAGTCACTTTTCCACTGTAAAAGCAGCCAACCTGTGTATTTTAAGAGGGGACATCCCAAATACTAGCATAAATATTTCAAGACTACCTGTCTACTAACTGGTTGCATTTTCTAAACAACGTCACTTTTCCACTATAAAAGCAGCCAACCTGTATATTTTAGGAGGGGGCATCCCAAACACTAGCATAAATATTTCAAGAGTACCTGTCTACTAACTGGTTGCATTTTGTAATGAAAGTCACTTTTCCACTATAAAAGCAGCCAACCTGAGTATTTGAAGAGGGGGCATCCCAAATACTAGCATAAATATTTAAAGAGTACCTGTCTACTAACTAGAAAGTCACTTTTCCACTATAAAAGCAGCCAACCTGTGTATTTGAAGAGGGGGCATCCCAAACACTAGCAAAAATATTTCAACACGACCTGTCTAATAACTGGTTGCATTTTGTAATGAAAGTCACTTTTCCACTATAAAAGCAGCCAACCTGTGTATTTGAAGAGGGGGCATCCCAAATACTAGCATATATATTTCAAGAGTACCTGTCTACTAACTAGAAAGTCACTTTTCCACTATAAAAGCAGACAACCTGTGTATTTGAAGAGGGGGCATCCCAAACACTAGCAAAAATATTTCAACACTACCTGTCTACTAACTGGTTGCATTTTGGAATGAAAGTCACTTTTCCACTGTAAAAGCAGCCAACCTGTGTATTTCAAGAGGGGGCATCCCAAATACTAGCATAAATATTTCAAGACTACCTGTCTAATAACTGGTTGCATTTTGTAATGAAAGTCACTTTTCCACTATAAAAGCAGCCAACCTGTGTATTTGAAGAGGGGGCATCCCAAATACTAGCATAAATATTTCAAGAGTACCTGTCTACTAACTAGAAAATCACTTTTCCACTATAAAAGCAGCCAACCTGTGTATTTGAAGAGGGGGAATCCCAAACACTAGCAAAAATATTTCAACAATACCTGTCTACTAACTGGTTGCATTTTGTAATGAAAGTCACTTTTCCACTGTAAAAGCAGCCAACCTGTGTATTTGAAGAGGGGGCATCCCAAATACTAGCATAAATATTTCAAGAGTACCTGTCTACTAACTGGTTGCATTTTGTAATGAAAGTCACCTTTCCACTGTAAAAGCAGCCAAGCTGTGTATTTGAAGAGGGGGCATCCCAAATACTAGCATAAATATTTCAAGACTACCTGTCTACTAACTGGTTGCATTTTGTAAACAAAGTCACTTTTCACTATAAAAGCAGCCAACCTGTATATTTGAAGACGGGGCATCCCAAACATTAGCATAAATATTTCAAGACTACCTGTCTACTAACTGGTTGTATTTTGGAATGAAAGTCACTTTTCCACTATAAAAGCAGCCAACCTGTGTATTTGAAGAGGGGGCATCCCAAATACTAGCATAAACATTTCAAGATTACCTGTCTACTAACTGGTTGCATTTTGTAAACAAAGTCACTTTTCCACTATAAAAGCAGCCAATCTGTGTATTTGAAGAGGGGGCATCCCAAATTCTAGCATAAATATTTCAAGAGTACCTGTCTACTAATTAGAAAGTCACTTTTCTACTATAAAAGCAGCCAACCTGTGTATTTGAAGAGGGGGCATCCCAAACACTAGCATAAATATTTCAAGACTACCTGTCTACTAACTGGTTGCATTTTGTAAACAACGTCACTTTTCCACTTTAACCCTTTGGTTGCCAAGCCCGTAACACCTACGTGCTGGCTTGGCTGGGCGTTAAGTGCCAAGCACGTAGGTGCTACGGGCTTGACATTCACTCACCTCCTGATGATCGCTGCTTGCAATCTGCCCGGATACCGCCTTGACGTTGTAGCAGGGTCATGGGGGGGTCACCTGGAGGTGACCCTGAGCTCACCCCGGCAACAGGATCGTCGCTGGAGCCAATCAGAGGAGGGCGCACGGCTGCTGTCATCAGCCGGCGCCTCCTCTATTTAACTTCTGGCGGTCTTCTCTTCTTCTCTGTTCCTTGTCGGCTTGGAGGTAAGTGGCTGTGTGTGCGTGTGTCTGGGGGTGTGAGGGAGTGTGTGGAAGTGTGGGATCGGGGTTTTTTTTTGGGGGGGGGGGGGGCCCGCCGCCCGATCGCCGCCCGATCGCCGCCCGATCGCCGCCCGATCGCCGCCCGATCGCCGCCGATCGCCACCCGCCGCCCGCCGATCGCCACCCGCCGCCGATCGCCGCCGATCGCCACCCGCCGATCGGCGGGTGGCGGGCGGCGATCGGGCGGCGGGTGGCGATCGGCGGGTGGCGATCGGCGGGCGGCGATCGGCGGCGATCGGGCGGCGGGCCCCCCCCCCCCTGTGTGTGCGTGTGTCTGGGGGTGTGAGGGAGTGTGTGAGGGAGTGTGTGAGGGAGTTTGTGTGGGGGAGTGTGTGGAAGTGTGGGATCGGGGTTTTTTTTTTGGGGGGGGGGGGCCCGCCGCCCGATCGCCGCCGATCGCCGATCGCCACCCGCCGATCGCCACCCGCCGGCGGGTGGCGATCGGCGGGCGGCGGGTGGCGATCGGCGGCGATCGGGCGGCGGGCCCCCCCCCCCCTGTGTGTGCGTGTGTCTGGGGGTGTGAGGGAGTGTGTGAGGGAGTGTGTGAGGGAGTGTGTGAGGGAGTTTGTGTGGGGGAGTGTGTGGAAGTGTGGGATCGGGGTTTTTTTGGGGGGGGGGGGGGCCCGCCGCCCGCCGATCGCCACCCGCCGCCGATCGCCGCCGATCGCCACCCGCCGATCGGCGGGTGGCGGGCGGCGGGTGGCGATCGGCGGGCGGCGGGTGGCGATCGGCGGCGATCGGGCGGCGGGCCCCCCCCCCATGCTCTTCTGCCGCTCCAGCTACAGCTGCTGCCCACCTGACGCCCACCTACCTGCTAGCCGCCGCCCGCCGATCGCCACCCGCCGATCGCCACCCGCCGCCGATCGCCACCCGCCGATCGCCACCCGCCGCCGATCGCCACCCGCCGATCGGCGGGTGGCGATCGGCGGGCGGCGGGTGGCGATCGGCGGCGATCGGGCGGCGGGCCCCCCCCCCATGCTCTTCTGCCGCTCCAGCTACAGCTGCTGCCCACCTGACGCCCACCTACCTGCTAGCCGCCGATCGCCACCCGCCGATCGCCACCCGCCGCCGATCGCCACCCGCCGATCGCCACCCGCCGCCGATCGCCACCCGCCGATCGGCGGGTGGCGATCGGCGGGCGGCGGGTGGCGATCGGCGGCGATCGGGCGGCGGGCCCCCCCCATGCTCTTCTGCCGCTCCAGCTACAGCTGCTGCCCACCTGACGCCCACCTACCTGCTAGCCGCCGCCCGCCGATCGCCACCCGCCGATCGCCACCCGCCGCCGATCGCCACCCGCCGCCGATCGCCACCCGCCGATCGCCACCCGCCGCCGATCGCCACCCGCCGATCGCCACCCGCCGCCGATCGCCACCCGCCGATCGCCACCCGCCGATCGGCGGGTGGCGGGCGGCGATCGGGCGGCGGGTGGCGGGCGGCGATCGGGCGGCGGGTGGCGATCGGCGGGCGGCGGGTGGCGATCGGCGGCGATCGGGCGGCGGGCCCCCCCCATGCTCTTCTGCCGCTCCAGCTACAGCTGCTGCCCACCTGACGCCCACCTACCTGCTAGCCGCCGCCCGCCGATCGCCACCCGCCGCCGATCGCCACCCGCCGCCGATCGCCACCCGCCGATCGCCACCCGCCGCCGATCGCCACCCGCCGCCGATCGCCACCCGCCGCCGATCGCCACCCGCCGCCGATCGCCACCCGCCGCCGATCGCCACCCGCCGCCGATCGCCACCCGCCGCCGATCGCCACCCGCCGATCGGCGGGTGGCGATCGGCGGGCGGCGGGTGGCGATCGGCGGCGATCGGGCGGCGGGCCCCCCCCCATGCTCTTCTGCCGCTCCAGCTACAGCTGCTGCCCACCTGACGCCCACCTACCTGCTAGCCGCCACCCGCCGATCGCCACCCGCCGCCGATCGCCACCCGCCACCCACCCACCAACATATCTGCATGCCCACCTGCTCACCCACCTGCCTGGCCACCTGCCCGGCAGCCATCATATCTGCCCATCCATCTGCCTGCCTGCATGGCCACTTACCTACCTGCCTGCATGCCCACCTACCCACCCGCATGCCCACCTACCCACCCTCCGACATGCTCACCTACTCATCCAGCCACTTACTCTTCCATCCATCCACCTACATGCCTGACTCGCTGTACAATCTGGCCACAGCACTGCCCACCACTGGCGATCGGCGGGCGGCGATTGGCGGGTGGTACTGTGTGGGACCGGCTGATGGTGGAGAAGAACTGGGGGTCCCGGGGCTTCCTGATGCCGGTCACAGCCGCCAACGAGACGGTAAGAGAAAGGGGTGGGGTGCACCCCACACCCCAATATCCTAATGGAGGCAGGGTCAGGGGGAGGTCACTGTGTGCTGTGTGGGGGATCAGGTAGTTATTATCAGGCATTTAGTTCACCCACACTCCCTAATCTTAACTTTTTCCTTTTTTCCTTAGGTGTTTTGGATTTTGGTGAATTGTTGGCCCCTTCCTTCTTTGGAGACGTTGGCCCCTTCTCTGCTTAGCTGGGATCCCGTGACCTGCTGCTCCTGACTCCACCACTTCTCATCGGGTTGTAACTTTTATTTCTATTTTTGTCTGTTTTTTTGCTTTGTTTTATTGTATTGTATTTTTTGTCTGTTTTTTTGCTTTGTTTTATTGTATTGTATTTTTTTGTAATTTGTCTTTAGTTGTAGCCTTTAGTTGTAGCCTTTAGTTGTAGCCTTTAGTTGTAGCCTTTAGTTGTAGCCTTTAGTTGTAGCCTTTAGTTGTAGCCTTTAGTTGTAGCCTTTAGTTAAATTTTTTTTAGATTTTTTCTTGCATTGGGGTATGGCTGGTAAGCGGTACACTGCACAGGAAGCTGCGGCTTACCTGATGGCGTCTGACTCGGAAGATTTTAGTGAGTCAGGGTCCGAGTACTTCCCATCAGATAGCGAGTCAGACAGTGTATACTCTACTGAGGACACACAGCCGCGCAGTGCTACCAGTAGTAGCCACCTTAGAAGGGATAGTACCGCACAAAGTGAGGCCACGCTTCAGGCGAGTGTAGTGCAGGGTGAGGCATCGAGTGCTGCAGCTGGTGAAGGAGCGTCTGCGTGGAGGCCTCCTAATAATTTTTCCCCCGAAATTCCCCCTTTTGATTCGGTCCCCGGGGTCAATGTAGACACCACAAATTTTGGTGTCATTGACTTTTTCAAATTGTTCCTCACAGAAGCCATCCTACTGGATATGGTCTTCTTTACCAATCTCTATGCCGAGCAGGTCTTAGCGCAAAACCCCCTGCAGAGGCACGCCCGAGCTCAGGCATGGCATCCCACAAATTTGAGTGAGATAAAGAAATTTTGGGGGCTCACTCTAGCAATGGGTATCCTAAAAAAATTTAGTATTTGGTCCTACTGGGATACCCAAACCATATTGGCAACTCCATTATTTCCGGCCGTAATGTCCAGAAACCGCTACCAAATTTTACTGCGGTTTCTGCATTTTAACGACAATTCCACTGCTATTCCCCGTGGTGAGCCCGGTCACGACAGGCTGCATAAATTACGGCCCCTGCTCAACAGCCTGTCAGATCGCTTCGCAGTAGTGTACACCCCCGGCCAAAAATTATCAATTGACGAGTCACTACTGCTTTTCAAAGGGCGCATTGTTTTTCGGCAATATATCCCTAGCAAGCGTGCCCGCTACGGGATTAAATTTTACCAATTATGCGATAGTGTGACCGGCTACATCAAATATTTTCGAATCTATGAGGGAAAGGACACCTATCTGGACCCCCCTGGTTGTCCCCCTGATTTGTCAATAAGTGGAAAGATCGTTTGGGACCTCATGACTCCATTGTTGGGTAAAGGTTACCACTTATATGTGGACAACTTCTATACCAGCATCCCCTTATTTCGCGCCCTTTATTGGTTGGATACCCCGGCCTGCGGCACCATCAACCGTAAACGCAAAGGGTTGCCCAGGCCACTACTTGAAAAAAAATTAAAAAGGGGGGAGTCTTATGCTCTAAGAAGCGATGAGGTCCTGGCCATGAAATACATGGGCAAAAAACATGTATTCCTTCTGACAACACTCCACGATGAGTCAGTTGTGAATGTAAGGCAACGTGGTCCCCGAGCCCCTTCCCAAAAGCCACGTTGCATAACCGATTATAATAAATTCATGGGTGGCGTTGATAAAACGGACCAAATATTAACTTATTACAACGCCACCCGAAAAACTCGAGCCTGGTACACTAAAGTTGCCATTCATTTGGTCCAAATGGCAACTTACAACAGCTTTGTTGCCTTCAAGGCAGCAGTGCCAGGCTCCAATTTATCGTACATAAAATACCAGCAGCAGTTACTCCCTGCTTTGTTGTTTGGGGATACTGCGGAAGAACCAGATCTGCCTACCAATGACAACCAGGCCAGATTAGTAGGGAAGCACTTTATAAAGTTGCTTCCTGAAAGTGGTAAAAAGCGGTATCCCCAGAGAGCTTGTAGGGTTTGTAGGAAGCGTGGCATTAGAAGAGATGTGCGGTATTATTGCCCGACCTGTCCCAGCCAACCCGGGTTATGCCTCGAAGATTGTTTTGAGGTATACCATACTCAACTAAATTATTGAGCAATGCATTTTTTTTTTTGGTAGGTAGGCCCCTTTTAGGAATTAGGTATCTTGTGTTCCCATTATATTATTTTCTTTTTGTTTGTTTTTGCTGTTCCGATGGGAAATGGTGGAGCAGGAGCAGCTGGTTACTTATGGCATGTGATGATAAAATGTGACCAATTTCAGGTTCTTGATTCCTGATATTGGTCATTGATCACTGCACTGATCTTATAATGGGATTCCTCAGCTATATCCTATAATATGATGTTACGGCTGCAGTAAAGAGTATACAATCAATATAGTCTGAAGAAATGACCCGCTGCAAACAAGCCCAGTAGGCTTCGAAAGCTTGAGGTATGTACTTTCCAAAAATATATAGTTTGTGGGGGGTATTGCTAATGTAAAGGGTTGTAAATTTTGAGAACTGCAAGGTGCGCACTTTGTGTGCGCCGCTGATTTTTTCAAGTAAAATTACCCTCAAACGCATGCTTGACTTTGGGGTGTTTGGCAACTCTACACTTCAACGTACCTATGCATGTGGGGTATTATTTTGTTCAGCAGATGTTGTGCTTTCAGATTTACTGCGTCACTTCTTGCTTGCTTATTGTTTTTATAGGAAAATATGGTTTTGAATCTGCTTTTTGCTTTTTTTTTTAGCGAAATCCTTTGGAACCAGAGATTCTGCCAATCAATAGAGTCAGAAGAAAGTCAGCGACGTCAACAAGCCCAGTAGGCTTAGAAACCTTGAGGTATGTACTTTCCAAAAATATATAGTTTGTGGGGGGTATTTCAAATGTAAAGGGTTGTAAATTTGGAGAAACTGCAAGGTGCGCACTTTGTGTGCGCCGCTGATTTTTGCAAGTAAAATTACCCTCAAACGCATGCTTGACTTTGGGGTGTTTGGCAACTCTACCCTTCAAAGTACCTATGCATGTGGGGTATTGTTTTTTTCAGCAGACCTTGTGCTTTCAGATTTACAGCGTTGGTTCTTGCTTGCTTATTGTTTTTATAGGAAAAAATGTTTTGCAATCTGCTTTTTGCTTATTTTTTTAGGGTAAACCTTTGAAAGATGAGATTCTGCCAATCAAGAGAGTCCCAAGAAATGATGCCCTGCAAACAAGCCCAGTAGGCTTCGAAAGCTTGAGGTATGTACTTTCCAAAAATATATAGTTTGTGGGGGGTATTGCTAATGTAAAGGGTTGTAAATTTGGAGAAACTGCAAGGTGCGCACTTTGTGTGCGCCGCTGATTTTTGCAAGTAAAATTACCCTCAAACGCATGCTTGACTTTGGGGTGTTTGGCAACTCTACCCTTCAAAGTACCTATGCATGTGGGGTATTGTTTTTTTCAGCAGACCTTGTGCTTTCAGATTTACAGCGTTGGTTCTTGCTTGCTTATTGTTTTTATAGGAAAAAATGTTTTGCAATCTGCTTTTTGCTTATTTTTTTAGGGTAAACCTTTGAAAGATGAGATTCTGCCAATCAAGAGAGTCCCAAGAAATGATGCCCTGCAAACAAGCCCAGTAGGCTTCGAAAGCTTGAGGTATGTACTTTCCAAAAATATATAGTTTGTGGGGGGTATTTCAAATGTAAAGGGTTGTAAATTTGGAGAAACTGCAAGGTGCGCACTTTGTGTGCGGCGCTGATTTTTTCAAGTACAATTACCCTCAAACGCATGCTGGACTTTGTGGTGTTTGGCAACTCTACCCTTCAAAGTACCTATGCATGTGGGGTATTGTTTTGTTCAGCAGCCGTTGTGCTTTCAGATTTACTGCGTTACTTCTTGCTTGCTTATTGTTTTTATAGGAAAAAATGTTTTTCAATCTGCTTTTTGCTTATTTTTTTAGCGAAATCCTTTGGAACCAGAGATTCTGCCAATCAATATATTCTGAAGGAAGTCCCAGACGTCAACAAGCCCAGTAGCCTTAGAAACCTTGAGGTATGTACTTTCCAAAAATATATAGTTTGTGGGGGGTATTTCAAATGTAAAGGGTTGTAAATTTTGAGAACTGCAAGGTGCGCACTTTGTGTGCGCCGCTGATTTTTTCAAGTAAAATTACCCTCAAACGCATGCTTGACTTTGGGGTGTTTGGCAACTCTACACTTCAACGTACCTATGCATGTGGGGTATTATTTTGTTCAGCAGATGTTGTGCTTTCAGATTTACTGCGTCACTTCTTGCTTGCTTATTGTTTTTATAGGAAAATATGGTTTTGAATCTGCTTTTTGCTTTTTTTTTTAGCGAAATCCTTTGGAACCAGAGATTCTGCCAATCAATAGAGTCAGAAGAAAGTCAGCGACGTCAACAAGCCCAGTAGGCTTAGAAACCTTGAGGTATGTACTTTCCAAAAATATATAGTTTGTGGGGGGTATTTCAAATGTAAAGGGTTGTAAATTTGGAGAAACTGCAAGGTGCGCACTTTGTGTGCGCCGCTGATTTTTGCAAGTAAAATTACCCTCAAACGCATGCTTGACTTTGGGGTGTTTGGCAACTCTACCCTTCAAAGTACCTATGCATGTGGGGTATTGTTTTTTTCAGCAGACCTTGTGCTTTCAGATTTACAGCGTTGGTTCTTGCTTGCTTATTGTTTTTATAGGAAAAAATGTTTTGCAATCTGCTTTTTGCTTATTTTTTTAGGGTAAACCTTTGAAAGATGAGATTCTGCCAATCAAGAGAGTCCCAAGAAATGATGCCCTGCAAACAAGCCCAGTAGGCTTCGAAAGCTTGAGGTATGTACTTTCCAAAAATATATAGTTTGTGGGGGGTATTGCTAATGTAAAGGGTTGTAAATTTGGAGAAACTGCAAGGTGCGCACTTTGTGTGCGGCGCTGATTTTTTCAAGTAAAATTACCCTCAAACGCATGCTGGACTTTGGGGTGTTTGGCAACTCTGCACTTCAAAGTACCTATGCATGTGGGGTATTATTTTGTTCAGCAGATGTTGTGCTTTCAGATTTACTGCGTTACTTCTTGCTTGCTTATTGTTTTTATAGGAAAATATGGTTTTGAATCTGCTTTTTGCTTTTTTTTTTAGGGAAATCCTTTGGAACCAGAGATTCTGCCAATCAATAGAGTTCAAACCAATGGACCCACGCCAACAAGCCTAGTATGCTTAGAAACCTTGAGGTGTGCACTTTCCAAAAATATATAGTTTGTGGGGGGTATTTCAAATGTAAAGGGTTGTATTTTTTGAAAAACTGCGAGGAGCGCAAAGTATTTGTATTTTATCTGAAAATCTCCTCTAGCGCTCTTTGCAGTTTCTGGGGTCTCCTGGGCAGGAAAGGGTGTCTACTAATACATGTGTGGTACTGTTGTAACCGGGAGAAATGGGGCTTTTACCCTCAATATGTTTTTATTGTAAAACCTTTATTTTCGATTAAAAAAAACCACTGCAAAATGTAAAAACGTGTGTATTTTTTATTTTCTTTCACATATTTTGCCCAAAATAATTATGATAAAACTACAAAATTGATAAACAAGAGATATGATGTTAAAGCCCAGATTCTGCTGAAAAAAACAATATGTAATTTTTATGGGAAGTCCCAGAAAATCCCTTCAAAAATTACAGTTGAACATGGGGAGCGCAAAATAGTGAAAAATGCTCTGGCAACAGGGAGTGGGAAATGCTGCAGGTAGGCTGGCACTTAAAGGGTTAAAAGCAGCCAACCTGTATATTTCAAGAGGGGCATCCCAAACACTAGCATAAATATTTCAAGACTACCTGTCTACTAACTGGTTGCATTTTGTAATGAAAGACACTTTTCCTTTATAAAAGCAGACAACCTGTGTATTTGAAGAGGAGGCATCCCAAACACTAGCATAAATATTTCAAGACTACCTGTCTACTAACTGGTTGCATTTTATAAACAAAGTCACTTTTCCACAATAAAAGCAGCCAACCTGTGTTTGTGAAGAGGGGCATCCCAAATGCTAGCATAAATATTTCAAGACTACCTGTCTACTAACTGGTTGTATTTTGTAAACAAAGTCACTTTTCCACTATAAAAGCAGCCAACCCGTGTATTTGAAGAGGGGGCATCCCAAATACAAGCATAAACATTTCAAGAGTACCTGTCTACTAACTAGTTACATTTTTTAATGAAGGTCACTTTTCCACTATAAAAGCAGCCAACATTTGTATATGAAGAGGGGTCATCCCAAACACTAGCATCAATATTTCAAGAGTACCTCTCTCCTAACTGGTTGCATTTTGTAATGAAAGTCCCTTTCCACTATAAAAGCAGCCAACCTGTGTATTTGAAGAGGGGGCATCCCAAATACTAGCATAAATATTTAAAGAGTACCTGTCTACTAATTAGAAAGTCACTTTTCTACTATAAAAGCAGCCAACCTGTGTATTTGAAGAGGGGGCATCCCAAACACTAGCAAAAATATTTCAAGACTACCTGTCTACTAACTGGTTGCATTTTGTAATGAAAGTCACTTTTCCACTGTAAAAGCAGCCAACCTGTGTATTTTAGGAGGGGGCATCCCAAATACTAGCATACATATTTCAAGACTTCCTGTCTACTAACTGGTTGCATTTTGTAAACAACGTCACTTTTCCACTTTAAAAGCAGCCAACCTGTATATTTCAAGAGGGGGCATCCCAAACACTAGCATAAATATTTCAAGACTACCTGTCTACTAACTGGTTGCATTTTGTAATGAAAGACACTTTTCCTCTATAAAAGCAGACAACCTGTGTATTTGAAGAGGAGGCATCCCAAACACTAGCATAAATATTTCAAGACTACCTGTCTACTAACTGGTTGCATTTTATAAACAAAGTCACTTTTCCACTATAAAAGCAGCCAACCTGTTTTTGTGAAGAGGGGCATCCCAAATGCTAGCATAAATATTTCAAGACTACCTGTCTACTAACTGGTTGTATTTTGTAAACAAAGTCACTTTTCCACTATAAAAGCAGCCAACCTGTGTATTTGAAGAGGGGGCATCCCAAATACAAGCATAAACATTTCAAGAGTACCTGTCTACTAACTAGTTACATTTTTTAATGAAAGTCACTTTTCCACTACAAAAGCAGCCAACATTTGTATATGAAGAGGGGTCATCCCAAACACTAGCATCAATATTTCAAGAGTACCTCTCTACTAACTGGTTGCATTTTGTAATGAAAGTCCCTTTCCACTATAAAAGCAGCCAACCTGCAGCATAAAAATTTCAAGAGTACCTGTCTACTAACTAGTTACATTTTTTAATGAAAGTCACTTTTCCACTATAAAAGCAGCCAACATTTTTATATGAAGAGGGGTCATCCCAAACACTAGCATCAATATTTCAAGAGTACCTCTCTACTAACTGGTTGCATTTTGTAATGAAAGTCCCTTTCCACTATAAAAGCAGCCAACCTGTGTATTTGAAGAGGGGGCATCCCAAATACTAGCATAAATATTTCAAGACTACCTGTCTACTAACTGGTTGCATTTTGTAAACAAAGTCACTTGTCCACTATAAAAGTAGCCAACCTGTGAATTTGAAGAGGGGGCATCCCAAATACTAGCATAAATATTCAAGACTACCTGTCTACTAACTGGTTGCATTTTGCAAACAAAGTCACTTTTCCACTATAAAAGCAGCCAACCTGTGTATTTGAAGATGGGGCATCCCAAATACTAGCATACATATTTAAAGAGTGCCTGTCTACTAACTGGTTGCATTTTGTAACGAAAGTCACTTAACAGCAAACTTTGCCTTTCTATGGGGGGCATCCCAAATACTAGTATAAATATTTCAAGACTACCTGTCTACTAACTGGTTGCATTTTGTAAACAACGTCATTTTTCCACTATAAAAGCAGCCAACCTGTGTATTTGAAGAGGGGCATCCCAAATACTAGCATACAATTTTCAAGATTATCTGTCTACTAACTGGTTGCATTTTGTAATGAAAGTAACTTTTCCACTATAAAAGTAGCCAACCTGTGTATTTAAAGAGGGGGCATCCCAAACACTAGCAAAAATATTTCAACACTACCTGTCTACTAACTGGTTGCATTTTGGAATGAAAGTCACTTTTCCACTGTAAAAGCAGCCAACCTGTGTATTTCAAGAGGGGGCATCCCAAATACTAGCATAAATATTTCAAGACTACCTGTCTAATAACTGGTTGCATTTTGTAATGAAAGTCACTTTTCCACTATAAAAGCAGCCAACCTGTGTATTTGAAGAGGGGGCATCCCAAATACTAGCATAAATATTTCAAGAGTACCTGTCTACTAACTAGAAAGTCACTTTTCCACTATAAAAGCAGACAACCTGTGTATTTGAAGAGGGGGAATCCCAAACACTAGCAAAAATATTTCAACAATACCTGTCTACTAACTGGTTGCATTTTGTAATGAAAGTCACTTTTCCACTGTAAAAGCAGCCAACCTGTGTATTTCAAGAGGGGGCATCCCAAATACTAGCATAAATATTTCAAGAGTACCTGTCTACTAACTGGTTGCATTTTGTAATGAAAGTCACCTTTCCACTGTAAAAGCAGCCAAGCTGTGTATTTGAAGGGGGGGCATCCCAAATACTAGCATAAATATTTCAAGACTACCTGTCTACTAACTGGTTGCATTTTGTAAACAAAGTCACTTGTCCACTATAAAAGCAGCCAACCTGTGAATTTGAAGAGGGGGCATCCCAAATACTAGCATAAATATTCAAGACTACCTGTCTACTAACTGGTTGCATTTTGCAAACAAAGTCACTTTTCCACTATAAAAGCAGCCAACCTGTGTATTTGAAGATGGGGCATCCCAAATACTAGCATACATATTTAAAGAGTGCCTGTCTACTAACTGGTTGCATTTTGTAACGAAAGTAACTTTTCCACTATAAAAGTAGCCAACCTGTGTATTTGAAGAGGGGATCCCAAATACTAGCATAAATATTTCAAGACTACCTGTCTACTAATTGGTTTCATTTTGTAAACAAAGTCACTTTTCCACTATAAAAGCAACCGACCTGTGTATTTGAAGAGGGGGCATCCCAAATACTAGCATAAATATTTCAAGAGTACCTGTCTACTAACTGGTTGCATTTTGTAAACAACGTCACTTTTCCACTATAAAAGCAGCCAACCTGTATATTTGAAAAGGGGGCATCCCAAACATTAGCATACATATTTCAAGACTACCTGTCTACTAACTGGTTGCATTTTGTAAACAATGTCACTTTTCCACTATAAAAGCAGCCAACCTGTGTATTTGAAGAGGGGGCATCCCAGATATTAGCATAAATGTTTCAAGACTACCTGTCTACTAACTGGTTGCATTTTGTAAACAAAGTCACTTTTCCACTATAAAAGCAGCCAACCTGTATATTTGAAAAGGGGGCATCCCAAACATTAGCATACATATTTCAAGACTACCTGTCTACTAACTGGTTGCATTTTGTAAACAATGTCACTTTTCCACTATAAAAGCAGCCAACCTGTGTATTTGAAGAGGGGGCATCCCAGATATTAGCATAAATGTTTCAAGATTACCTGTCTACTAACTGGTTGCATTTTGTAATGAAAGTCACTTTTCCACTATAAAAGCAGCCAACCTGTTTATTTGAAAAGGGGGCATCCCAAACATTAGCATACATATTTCAAGACTACCTGTCTACTAACTGGTTGCATTTTGTAAACAAAGTCACTTTTCCACTATAAAAGTAGCTGACCTGTGTATTTGAAGAGGGGGCATCCCAAACACTAGCATCAATATTTCAAGAGTACCTGTCTACTAACTGGTTGCATTTTGTAATGAAAGTCACTTTTCCACTATAAAAGCAGCCAACCTGTGTATCTGAAGAGGGGGCATCCCAAATACTAGCATAAATATTTCCAGACTACCTGTCTACTAATTGGTTGCATTTTGTAATGAAAGTCACTTTTCCACTATAAAAGCAGCCAACCTGTATATTTGAAGAGGGGGCATCCCAAACATTAGCATACATATTTCAAGACTACCTGTCTACTAACTGGTTGCATTTTGTAAACAAAGTCACTTTTCCACTATAAAAGCAGCTGACCTGTGTATTTGAAGAGGGGGCATCCCAAACACTAGCATCAATATTTCAAGAGTACCTGTCTACTAACTGGTTGCATTTTGTAATGAAAGTCACTTTTCCAATATAAAAGCAGCCAACCAGTGTATTTGAAGAGGGGGCATCCCAAATACTAGCATAAATATTTCAAGACTACCTGTCTACTAACTGGTTGCATTTTGTAATGAAAGTCACTTTTCCACTATAAAAGCAGCCAACCTGTGTATTTGAAGAGGGGGCATCCCAAATACTAGCATAAATATTTCAAGAGTACCTGTTTACTAACTAGAAAGTCACTTTTCCACTATAAAAGCAGCCAACCTGTGTATTTGAAGAGGGGGCATCCCAAACACTAGCATAAATATTTCAAGACTACCTGTCTACTAACTGATTTCATTTTGTAATGAAAGTCACTTTTCCACTGTAAAAGCAGCCAACCTGTGTATTTTAAGAGGGGGCATCCCAAATACTAGCATAAATATTTCAAGACTACCTGACTACTAACTGGTTGCATTTTGTAATGAAAGACACTTTTCCTCTATAAAAGCAGACAACCTGTGTATTTGAAGAGGAGGCATCCCAAACACTAGCATAAATATTTCAAGACTACCTGTCTACTAACTGGTTTCATTTTGTAAACAACGTCACTTTTCCACTATAAAAGCAGCTAACGTGTGTATTTGAAGAGGGGGCATCCCAAATACTAGCATAAATATTTCAAGACTACCTGTCTACTAACTGGTTGCATTTTGTAAACAACGTCACTTTTCCACTATAAAAGCAGCCAACCTGTGTATTTGAAGAGGGGGCATCCCAGATATTAGCATAAATGTTTCAAGATTACCTGTCTACTAACTGGTTGCATTTTGTAAACAAAGTCACTTTTCCACTATAAAAGTAGCTGACCTGTGTATTTGAAGAGGGGGCATCCTAAACACTAGCATCAATATTTCAAGAGTACCTGTCTACTAACTGGTTGCATTTTGTAATGAAAGTCACTTTTCCACTATAAAAGCAGCCAACCTGTGTGTTTGAAGAGGGGGCATCCCAAATACTAGCATAAATATTTCCAGACTACCTGTCTACTAATTGGTTGCATTTTGTAATGAAAGTCACTTTTCCACTATAAAAGCAGCCAACCTGTATATTTGAAGAGGGGGCATCCCAAACATTAGCATACATATTTCAAGACTACCTGTCTACTAACTGGTTGCATTTTGTAAACACAGTCACTTTTCCACTATAAAAGCAGCTGACCTGTGTATTTGAAGAGGGGGCATCCCAAACACTAGCATCAATATTTCAAGAGTACCTGTCTACTAACTGGTTGCATTTTGTAATGAAAGTCACTTTTCCAATATAAAAGCAGCCAACCAGTGTATTTGAAGAGGGGGCATCCCAAATACTAGCATAAATATTTCAAGAGTACCTGTTTACTAACTAGAAAGTCACTTTTCCACTATAAAAGCAGCCAACCTGTGTATTTGAAGAGGGGGCATCCCAAACACTAGCATAAATATTTCAAGACTACCTGTCTACTAACTGATTTCATTTTGTAATGAAAGTCACTTTTCCACTGTAAAAGCAGCCAACCTGTGTATTTTAAGAGGGGGCATCCCAAATACTAGCATAAATATTTCAAGACTACCTGACTACTAACTGGTTGCATTTTGTAATGAAAGACACTTTTCCTCTATAAAAGCAGACAACCTGTGTATTTGAAGAGGAGGCATCCCAAACACTAGCATAAATATTTCAAGACTACCTGTCTACTAACTGGTTTCATTTTGTAAACAACGTCACTTTTCCACTATAAAAGCAGCCAACTTGTGTATTTGAAGAGGGGGCATCCCAAATACTAGCATAAATATTTCAAGACTACCTGTCTACTAACTGGTTGCATTTTGTAAACAAAGTCACTTTTTCACTATAAAAGCAGCCAACCTGTGTATGTGAAGAGGGGCATCCCAAATGCTAGCATAAATATTTCAAGACTACCTGTCTACTAACTGGTTGCATTTTGTAAACAAAGTCACTTTTCCACTATAAAAGCAGCCAACCTGTGCATTTGAAGAGGGGGCATCCAAAACACTAGCATCAATATTTCAAGACTACCTGTCTACTAACTGGTTGCATTTTGTAATGAAAGTCACGTTTCCACTATAAAGCAGCCAACCTGTTTATGTGAAGAGGGGTCATCCCAACTACTAGCATAAATATTTCAAGACTACCTGTCTACTAACTGGTTGCATTTTGTAAACAAAGTCACTTTTCCACTAAAAAAGCAGCCGACCTGTGTATTTGAAGAGGGGGCATCCCAAAAACTAGCATCAATATTTCAAGACTACCTGTCTACTAACTGGTTGCATTTTGTAAACAACGTCAATTTTCCACTATAAAAGGAGCCAACCTGTGTATTTGAAGAGGGGGCATCCCAAATACTAGCATAAATATTTCAAGACTACCTGTCTACTAACTGGCTGCATTTTGTAAACAAAGCCACTTTTCCACTATAAAAGCAGCCGACCTGTGTATTTGAAGAGGGGGCATCCCAAACACTAGCATAAATATTTCAAGACTACCTGTCTACTAACTGGTTGCATTTTGTAACGAAAGTCACTTTATCAGCAAACTTTGCCTTTCGCCGGGGGGGGGGGGGGGGGGGCATCCCAAATACTAGTATAAATATTTCAAGACTACCAGTCTACTAACTGGTTGCATTTTGTAAACAACGTCACTTTTCCACTATAAAAGCAGCCAACCTGTGTATTTGAAGAGGGGGCATCCCAGATATTAGCATAAATGTTTCAAGATTACCTGTCTACTGACTGGTTGCATTTTGTAATGAAAGTCACTTTTCCACTATAAAAGCAACCAACCTGTGTATTTGAAGAGGGGGCATCCCAAATACTAGCATAAATATTTCAAGACTACCTGTCTACTAACTGGTTGCATTTTGTAAACAAAGTCACTTTTCCACTATAAAAGCAGCCAACCTGTATATTTGAAAAGGGGGCATCCCAAACATTAGCATACATATTTCAAGACTACCTGTCTACTAACTGGTTGCATTTTGTAAACAACGTCACTTTTCCACTATAAAAGCAGCCAACCTGTGTATTTGAAGAGGGGGCATCCCAGATATTAGCATAAATGTTTCAAGATTACCTGTCTACTAACTGGTTGCATTTTGTAATGAAAGTCACTTTTCCACTATAAAAGCAACCAACCTGTGTATTTGAAGAGGGGGCATCCCAAATACTAGCATAAATATTTCAAGACTACCTGTCTACTAACTGGTTGCATTTTGTAAACCAAGTCACTTTTCCACTATAAAAGCAGCCAACCTGTATATTTGAAAAGGGGGCATCCCAAACATTAGCATACATATTTCAAGACTACCTGTCTACTAACTGGTTGCATTTTGTAAACAAAGTCACTTTTCCACTATAAAAGTAGCTGACCTGTGAATTTGAAGAGGGGGCATCCCAAACACTAGCATCAATATTTCAAGAGTACCTGTCTACTAACTGGTTGCATTTTGTAATGAAAGTCACTTTTCCACTATAAAAGCAGCCAACCTGTGTATCTGAAGAGGGGGCATCCCAAATACTAGCATAAATATTTCCAGACTACCTGTCTACTAATTGGTTGCATTTTGTAATGAAAGTCACTTTTCCACTATAAAAGCAGCCAACCTGTATATTTGAAGAGGGGGCATCCCAAACATTAGCATACATATTTCAAGACTACCTGTCTACTAACTGGTTGCATTTTGTAAACAAAGTCACTTTTCCACTATAAAAGCAGCTGACCTGTGTATTTGAAGAGGGGGCATCCCAAACACTAGCATCAATATTTCAAGAGTACCTGTCTACTAACTGGTTGCATTTTGTAATGAAAGTCACTTTTCCAATATAAAAGCAGCCAACCAGTGTATTTGAAGAGGGGGCATCCCAAATACTAGCATAAATATTTCAAGACTACCTGTCTACTATCTGGTTGCATTTTGTAATGAAAGTCACTTTTCCACTATAAAAGCAGCCAACCTGTGTATTTGAAGAGGGGGCATCCCAAATACTAGCATAAATATTTCAAGAGTACCTGTTTACTAACTAGAAAGTCACTTTTCCACTATAAAAGCAGCCAACCTGTGTATTTGAAGAGGGGGCATCCCAAACACTAGCATAAATATTTCAAGACTACCTGTCTACTAACTGATTTCATTTTGTAATGAAAGTCACTTTTCCACTGTAAAAGCAGCCAACCTGTGTATTTTAAGAGGGGGCATCCCAAATACTAGCATAAATATTTCAAGACTACCTGACTACTAACTGGTTGCATTTTGTAATGAAAGACACTTTTCCTCTATGAAAGCAGACAACCTGTGTATTTGAAGAGAAGGCATCCCAAACACTAGCATAAATATTTCAAGACTACCTGTCCACTAACTGGTTTCATTTTGTAAACAACGTCACTTTTCCACTATAAAAGCAGCCAACGTGTGTATTTGAAGAGGGGGCATCCCAAATACTAGCATAAATATTTCAAGACTACCTGTCTACTAACTGGTTGCATTTTGTAATGAAAGTCACTTTTCCAATATAAAAGCAGCCAACCTGTGTATTTGAAGAGGGGGCATCCCAGATATTAGCATAAATGTTTCAAGATTACCTGTCTACTAACTGGTTGCATTTTGTAAACAAAGTCACTTTTCCACTATAAAAGTAGCTGACCTGTGTATTTGAAGAGGGGGCCTCCTAAACACTAGCATCAATATTTCAAGAGTACCTGTCTACTAACTGGTTGCATTTTGTAATGAAAGTCACTTTTCCACTATAAAAGCAGCCAACCTGTGTATTTGAAGAGGGGGCATCCCAAATACTAGCATAAATATTTCCAGACTACCTGTCTACTAATTGGTTGCATTTTGTAATGAAAGTCACTTTTCCACTATAAAAGCAGCCAACCTGTGTATTTGAAGAGGGGGCATCCCAAATACTAGCATAAATATTTCCAGACTACCTGTCTACTAATTGGTTGCATTTTGTAATGAAAGTCACTTTTCCACTATAAATGCAGCCAACCTGTATATTTGAAGAGGGGGCATCCCAAACATTAGCATACATATTTCAAGACTACCTGTCTACTAACTGGTTGCATTTTGTAAACAAAGTCACTTTTCCACTATAAAAGCAGCTGACCTGTGTATTTGAAGAGGGGGCATCCCAAACACTAGCATCAATATTTCAAGAGTACCTGTCTACTAACTGGTTGCATTTTGTAATGAAAGTCACTTTTCCAATATAAAAGCAGCCAACCAGTGTATTTGAAGAGGGGGCATCCCAAATACTAGCATAAATATTTCAAGAGTACCTGTTTACTAACTAGAAAGTCACTTTTCCACTATAAAAGCAGCCAACCTGTGTATTTGAAGAGGGGGCATCCCAAACACTAGCATAAATATTTCAAGACTACCTGTCTACTAACTGATTTCATTTTGTAATGAAAGTCACTTTTCCACTGTAAAAGCAGCCAACCTGTGTATTTTAAGAGGGGGCATCCCAAATACTAGCATAAATATTTCAAGACTACCTGACTACTAACTGGTTGCATTTTGTAATGAAAGACACTTTTCCTCTATAAAAGCAGACAACCTGTGTATTTGAAGAGGAGGCATCCCAAACACTAGCATAAATATTTCAAGACTACCTGTCTACTAACTGGTTTCATTTTGTAAACAACGTCACTTTTCCACTATAAAAGCAGCCAACTTGTGTATTTGAAGAGGGGGCATCCCAAATACTAGCATAAATATTTCAAGACTACCTGTCTACTAACTGGTTGCATTTTGTAAACAAAGTCACTTTTTCACTATAAAAGCAGCCAACCTGTGTATGTGAAGAGGGGCATCCCAAATGCTAGCATAAATATTTCAAGACTACCTGTCTACTAACTGGTTGCATTTTGTAAACAAAGTCACTTTTCCACTATAAAAGCAGCCAACCTGTGCATTTGAAGAGGGGGCATCCAAAACACTAGCATCAATATTTCAAGACTACCTGTCTACTAACTGGTTGCATTTTGTAATGAAAGTCACGTTTCCACTATAAAGCAGCCAACCTGTTTATGTGAAGAGGGGTCATCCCAACTACTAGCATAAATATTTCAAGACTACCTGTCTACTAACTGGTTGCATTTTGTAAACAAAGTCACTTTTCCACTAAAAAAGCAGCCGACCTGTGTATTTGAAGAGGGGGCATCCCAAAAACTAGCATCAATATTTCAAGACTACCTGTCTACTAACTGGTTGCATTTTGTAAACAACGTCAATTTTCCACTATAAAAGGAGCCAACCTGTGTATTTGAAGAGGGGGCATCCCAAATACTAGCATAAATATTTCAAGACTACCTGTCTACTAACTGGCTGCATTTTGTAAACAAAGCCACTTTTCCACTATAAAAGCAGCCGACCTGTGTATTTGAAGAGGGGGCATCCCAAACACTAGCATAAATATTTCAAGACTACCTGTCTACTAACTGGTTGCATTTTGTAACGAAAGTCACTTTATCAGCAAACTTTGCCTTTCGCCGGGGGGGGGGGGGGGCATCCCAAATACTAGTATAAATATTTCAAGACTACCAGTCTACTAACTGGTTGCATTTTGTAAACAACGTCACTTTTCCACTATAAAAGCAGCCAACCTGTGTATTTGAAGAGGGGGCATCCCAGACATTAGCATAAATGTTTCAAGATTACCTGTCTACTGACTGGTTGCATTTTGTAATGAAAGTCACTTTTCCACTATAAAAGCAACCAACCTGTGTATTTGAAGAGGGGGCATCCCAAATACTAGCATAAATATTTCAAGACTACCTGTCTACTAACTGGTTGCATTTTGTAAACAAAGTCACTTTTCCACTATAAAAGCAGCCAACCTGTATATTTGAAAAGGGGGCATCCCAAACATTAGCATACATATTTCAAGACTACCTGTCTACTAACTGGTTGCATTTTGTAAACAACGTCACTTTTCCACTATAAAAGCAGCCAACCTGTGTATTTGAAGAGGGGGCATCCCAGATATTAGCATAAATGTTTCAAGATTACCTGTCTACTAACTGGTTGCATTTTGTAATGAAAGTCACTTTTCCACTATAAAAGCAACCAACCTGTGTATTTGAAGAGGGGGCTTCCCAAATACTAGCATAAATATTTCAAGACTACCTGTCTACTAACTGGTTGCATTTTGTAAACCAAGTCACTTTTCCACTATAAAAGCAGCCAACCTGTATATTTGAAAAGGGGGCATCCCAAACATTAGCATACATATTTCATTACTACCTGTCTACTAACTGGTTGCATTTTGTAAACAAAGTCACTTTTCCACTATAAAAGTAGCTGACCTGTGAATTTGAAGAGGGGGCATCCCAAACACTAGCATCAATATTTCAAGAGTACCTGTCTACTAACTGGTTGCATTTTGTAATGAAAGTCACTTTTCCACTATAAAAGCAGCCAACCTGTGTATCTGAAGAGGGGGCATCCCAAATACTAGCATAAATATTTCCAGACTACCTGTCTACTAATTGGTTGCATTTTGTAATGAAAGTCACTTTTCCACTATAAAAGCAGCCAACCTGTATATTTGAAGAGGGGGCATCCCAAACATTAGCATACATATTTCAAGACTACCTGTCTACTAACTGGTTGCATTTTGTAAACAAAGTCACTTTTCCACTATAAAAGCAGCTGACCTGTGTATTTGAAGAGGGGGCATCCCAAACACTAGCATCAATATTTCAAGAGTACCTGTCTACTAACTGGTTGCATTTTGTAATGAAAGTCACTTTTCCAATATAAAAGCAGCCAACCAGTGTATTTGAAGAGGGGGCATCCCAAATACTAGCATAAATATTTCAAGACTACCTGTCTACTATCTGGTTGCATTTTGTAATGAAAGTCACTTTTCCACTATAAAAGCAGCCAACCTGTGTATTTGAAGAGGGGGCATCCCAAATACTAGCATAAATATTTCAAGAGTACCTGTTTACTAACTAGAAAGTCACTTTTCCACTATAAAAGCAGCCAGCCTGTGTATTTGAAGAGGGGGCATCCCAAACACTAGCATAAATATTTCAAGACTACCTGTCTACTAACTGATTTCATTTTGTAATGAAAGTCACTTTTCCACTGTAAAAGCAGCCAACCTGTGTATTTTAAGAGGGGGCATCCCAAATACTAGCATAAATATTTCAAGACTACCTGACTACTAACTGGTTGCATTTTGTAATGAAAGACACTTTTCCTCTATGAAAGCAGACAACCTGTGTATTTGAAGAGAAGGCATCCCAAACACTAGCATAAATATTTCAAGACTACCTGTCCACTAACTGGTTTCATTTTGTAAACAACGTCACTTTTCCACTATAAAAGCAGCCAACGTGTGTATTTGAAGAGGGGGCATCCCAAATACTAGCATAAATATTTCAAGACTACCTGTCTACTAACTGGTTGCATTTTGTAAACAAAGTCACTTTTTCACTATAAAAGCAGCCAACCTGTGTATGTGAAGAGGGGCATCCCAAATGCTAGCATAAATATTTCAAGACTACCTGTCTACTAACTGGTTGCATTTTGTAAACAAAGTCACTTTTCCACTATAAAAGCAGCCAACCTGTGCATTTGAAGAGGGGGCATCCAAAACACTAGCATCAATATTTCAAGACTACCTGTCTACTAACTGGTTGCATTTTGTAATGAAAGTCACGTTTCCACTATAAAGCAGCCAACCTGTTTATGTGAAGAGGGGTCATCCCAACTACTAGCATAAATATTTCAAGACTACCTGTCTACTAACTGGTTGCATTTTGTAAACAAAGTCACTTTTCCACTAAAAAAGCAGCCGACCTGTGTATTTGAAGAGGGGGCATCCCAAAAACTAGCATCAATATTTCAAGACTACCTGTCTACTAACTGGTTGCATTTTGTAAACAACGTCAATTTTCCACTATAAAAGGAGCCAACCTGTGTATTTGAAGAGGGGGCATCCCAAATACTAGCATAAATATTTCAAGACTACCTGTCTACTAACTGGCTGCATTTTGTAAACAAAGCCACTTTTCCACTATAAAAGCAGCCGACCTGTGTATTTGAAGAGGGGGCATCCCAAACACTAGCATAAATATTTCAAGACTACCTGTCTACTAACTGGTTGCATTTTGTAACGAAAGTCACTTTATCAGCAAACTTTGCCTTTCGCCGGGGGGGGGGGGGGGGGCATCCCAAATACTAGTATAAATATTTCAAGACTACCAGTCTACTAACTGGTTGCATTTTGTAAACAACGTCACTTTTCCACTATAAAAGCAGCCAACCTGTGTATTTGAAGAGGGGGCATCCCAGACATTAGCATAAATGTTTCAAGATTACCTGTCTACTGACTGGTTGCATTTTGTAATGAAAGTCACTTTTCCACTATAAAAGCAACCAACCTGTGTATTTGAAGAGGGGGCATCCCAAATACTAGCATAAATATTTCAAGACTACCTGTCTACTAACTGGTTGCATTTTGTAAACAAAGTCACTTTTCCACTATAAAAGCAGCCAACCTGTATATTTGAAAAGGGGGCATCCCAAACATTAGCATACATATTTCAAGACTACCTGTCTACTAACTGGTTGCATTTTGTAAACAACGTCACTTTTCCACTATAAAAGCAGCCAACCTGTGTATTTGAAGAGGGGGCATCCCAGATATTAGCATAAATGTTTCAAGATTACCTGTCTACTAACTGGTTGCATTTTGTAATGAAAGTCACTTTTCCACTATAAAAGCAACCAACCTGTGTATTTGAAGAGGGGGCATCCCAAATACTAGCATAAATATTTCAAGACTACCTGTCTACTAACTGGTTGCATTTTGTAAACCAAGTCACTTTTCCACTATAAAAGCAGCCAACCTGTATATTTGAAAAGGGGGCATCCCAAACATTAGCATACATATTTCATTACTACCTGTCTACTAACTGGTTGCATTTTGTAAACAAAGTCACTTTTCCACTATAAAAGTAGCTGACCTGTGAATTTGAAGAGGGGGCATCCCAAACACTAGCATCAATATTTCAAGAGTACCTGTCTACTAACTGGTTGCATTTTGTAATGAAAGTCACTTTTCCACTATAAAAGCAGCCAACCTGTGTATCTGAAGAGGGGGCATCCCAAATACTAGCATAAATATTTCCAGACTACCTGTCTACTAATTGGTTGCATTTTGTAATGAAAGTCACTTTTCCACTATAAAAGCAGCCAACCTGTATATTTGAAGAGGGGGCATCCCAAACATTAGCATACATATTTCAAGACTACCTGTCTACTAACTGGTTGCATTTTGTAAACAAAGTCACTTTTCCACTATAAAAGCAGCTGACCTGTGTATTTGAAGAGGGGGCATCCCAAACACTAGCATCAATATTTCAAGAGTACCTGTCTACTAACTGGTTGCATTTTGTAATGAAAGTCACTTTTCCAATATAAAAGCAGCCAACCAGTGTATTTGAAGAGGGGGCATCCCAAATACTAGCATAAATATTTCAAGACTACCTGTCTACTATCTGGTTGCATTTTGTAATGAAAGTCACTTTTCCACTATAAAAGCAGCCAACCTGTGTATTTGAAGAGGGGGCATCCCAAATACTAGCATAAATATTTCAAGAGTACCTGTTTACTAACTAGAAAGTCACTTTTCCACTATAAAAGCAGCCAGCCTGTGTATTTGAAGAGGGGGCATCCCAAACACTAGCATAAATATTTCAAGACTACCTGTCTACTAACTGATTTCATTTTGTAATGAAAGTCACTTTTCCACTGTAAAAGCAGCCAACCTGTGTATTTTAAGAGGGGGCATCCCAAATACTAGCATAAATATTTCAAGACTACCTGACTACTAACTGGTTGCATTTTGTAATGAAAGACACTTTTCCTCTATGAAAGCAGACAACCTGTGTATTTGAAGAGAAGGCATCCCAAACACTAGCATAAATATTTCAAGACTACCTGTCCACTAACTGGTTTCATTTTGTAAACAACGTCACTTTTCCACTATAAAAGCAGCCAACGTGTGTATTTGAAGAGGGGGCATCCCAAATACTAGCATAAATATTTCAAGACTACCTGTCTACTAACTGGTTGCATTTTGTAAACAACGTCACTTTTCCACTGTAAAAGCAGCCAACCTGTGTATTTGAAGAGGGGGCATCCCAGATATTAGCATAAATGTTTCAAGATTACCTGTCTACTAACTGGTTGCATTTTGTAAACAAAGTCACTTTTCCACTATAAAAGTAGCTGACCTGTGTATTTGAAGAGGGGGCCTCCTAAACACTAGCATCAATATTTCAAGAGTACCTGTCTACTAACTGGTTGCATTTTGTAATGAAAGTCACTTTTCCACTATAAAAGCAGCCAACCTGTGTATTTGAAGAGGGGGCATCCCAAATACTAGCATAAATATTTCCAGACTACCTGTCTACTAATTGGTTGCATTTTGTAATGAAAGTCACTTTTCCACTATAAAAGCAGCCAACCTGTGTATTTGAAGAGGGGGCATCCCAAATACTAGCATAAATATTTCCAGACTACCTGTCTACTAATTGGTTGCATTTTGTAATGAAAGTCACTTTTCCACTATAAATGCAGCCAACCTGTATATTTGAAGAGGGGGCATCCCAAACATTAGCATACATATTTCAAGACTACCTGTCTACTAACTGGTTGCATTTTGTAAACAAAGTCACTTTTCCACTATAAAAGCAGCTGACCTGTGTATTTGAAGAGGGGGCATCCCAAACACTAGCATCAATATTTCAAGAGTACCTGTCTACTAACTGGTTGCATTTTGTAATGAAAGTCACTTTTCCAATATAAAAGCAGCCAACCAGTGTATTTGAAGAGGGGGCATCTCAAATACTAGCATAAATATTTCAAGACTACCTGTCTACTAACTGGTTGCATTTTGTAATGAAAGTCACTTTTCCACTATAAAAGCAGCCAACCTGTGTATTTGAAGAGGGGGCATCCCAAATACTAGCATAAATATTTCAAGACTACCTGTCTACTAACTGATTTCATTTTGTAATGAAAGTCACTTTTCCACTGTAAAAGCAGCCAACCTGTGTATTTTAAGAGGGGGCATCCCAAATACTAGCATAAATATTTCAAGACTACCTGACTACTAACTGGTTGCATTTTGTAATGAAAGACACTTTTCCTCTATGAAAGCAGACAACCTGTGTATTTGAAGAGAAGGCATCCCAAACACTAGCATAAATATTTCAAGACTACCTGTCCACTAACTGGTTTCATTTTGTAAACAACGTCACTTTTCCACTATAAAAGCAGCCAACGTGTGTATTTGAAGAGGGGGCATCCCAAATACTAGCATAAATATTTCAAGACTACCTGTCTACTAACTGGTTGCATTTTGTAAACAACGTCACTTTTCCACTGTAAAAGCAGCCAACCTGTGTATTTGAAGAGGGGGCATCCCAGATATTAGCATAAATGTTTCAAGATTACCTGTCTACTAACTGGTTGCATTTTGTAAACAAAGTCACTTTTCCACTATAAAAGTAGCTGACCTGTGTATTTGAAGAGGGGGCCTCCTAAACACTAGCATCAATATTTCAAGAGTACCTGTCTACTAACTGGTTGCATTTTGTAATGAAAGTCACTTTTCCACTATAAAAGCAGCCAACCTGTGTATTTGAAGAGGGGGCATCCCAAATACTAGCATAAATATTTCCAGACTACCTGTCTACTAATTGGTTGCATTTTGTAATGAAAGTCACTTTTCCACTATAAAAGCAGCCAACCTGTGTATTTGAAGAGGGGGCATCCCAAATACTAGCATAAATATTTCCAGACTACCTGTCTACTAATTGGTTGCATTTTGTAATGAAAGTCACTTTTCCACTATAAATGCAGCCAACCTGTATATTTGAAGAGGGGGCATCCCAAACATTAGCATACATATTTCAAGACTACCTGTCTACTAACTGGTTGCATTTTGTAAACAAAGTCACTTTTCCACTATAAAAGCAGCTGACCTGTGTATTTGAAGAGGGGGCATCCCAAACACTAGCATCAATATTTCAAGAGTACCTGTCTACTAACTGGTTGCATTTTGTAATGAAAGTCACTTTTCCAATATAAAAGCAGCCAACCAGTGTATTTGAAGAGGGGGCATCTCAAATACTAGCATAAATATTTCAAGACTACCTGTCTACTAACTGGTTGCATTTTGTAATGAAAGTCACTTTTCCACTATAAAAGCAGCCAACCTGTGTATTTGAAGAGGGGGCATCCCAAATACTAGCATAAATATTTCAAGAGTACCTGTTTACTAACTAGAAAGTCACTTTTCCACTATAAAAGCAGCCAACCTGTGTATTTGAAGAGGGGGCATCCCAAACACTAGCATAAATATTTCAAGACTACCTGTCTACTAACTGATTTCATTTTGTAATGAAAGTCACTTTTCCACTGTAAAAGCAGCCAACCTGTGTATTTTAAGAGGGGGCATCCCAAATACTAGCATAAATATTTCAAGACTACCTGACTACTAACTGGTTGCATTTTGTAATGAAAGACACTTTTCCTCTATAAAAGCAGACAACCTGTGTATTTGAAGAGGAGGCATCCCAAACACTAGCATAAATATTTCAAGACTACCTGTCTACTAACTGGTTTCATTTTGTAAACAACGTCACTTTTCCACTATAAAAGCAGCCAACTTGTGTATTTGAAGAGGGGGCATCCCAAATACTAGCATAAATATTTCAAGACTACCTGTCTACTAACTGGTTGCATTTTGTAAACAAAGTCACTTTTTCACTATAAAAGCAGCCAACCTGTGTATGTGAAGAGGTGCATCCCAAATGCTAGCATAAATATTTCAAGACTACCTGTCTACTAACTGGTTGCATTTTGTAAACAAAGTCACTTTTCCACTATAAAAGCAGCCAACCTGTGCATTTGAAGAGGGGGCATCCAAAACACTAGCATCAATATTTCAAGACTACCTGTCTACTAACTGGTTGCATTTTGTAATGAAAGTCACGTTTCCACTATAAAGCAGCCAACCTGTTTATGTGAAGAGGGGTCATCCCAAATACTAGCATAAATATTTCAAGACTACCTGTGTACTTACTGGTTGCATTTTGTAAACAAAGTCACTTTTCCACTAAAAAAGCAGCCGACCTGTGTATTTGAAGAGGGGGCATCCCAAAAACTAGCATCAGTATTTCAAGACTACCTGTCTACTAACTGGTTGCATTTTGTAAACAACGTCAATTTTCCACTATAAAAGGAGCCAACCTGTGTATTTGAAGAGGGGGCATCCCAAATACTAGCATAAATATTTCAAGACTACCTGTCTACTAACTGGCTGCATTTTGTAAACAAAGCCACTTTTCCACTATAAAAGCAGCCGACCTGTGTATTTGAAGAGGGGGCATCCCAAACACTAGCATAAATATTTCAAGACTACCTGTCTACTAACTGGTTGCATTTTGTAAATAAAGTCACCTTTCCACTATAAAAGCAGCCAACCTGAGTATTTGAAGAGGAGGCATCCCAAACACTAGCATAAATATTTCAAGACTAACTGTCTACTAACTGGTTGCATTTTGTAATGAAAGTCACTTTATCAGCAAACTTTGCCTTTCACCTTGGGGCATCCCAAATACTAGCATAAATATTTCAAGACCACCTGTCTTCTAACTGGTTGCATTTTGTAAACAAAGTCACTTTTCCACTATAAAGTCAACCAACCTGTGTATTTGAAGAGGGGGCATCCCAAATACTAGCATAAATATTTCAAGACTACCTGTCTACTAACTGGTTTCATTTTGTAAACAAAGTCACGTTTCCACTATAAAAGCCGCCAACCTGTGTATTTGAAGAGGGGGCATCCCAAATACTAGCATAAACATTTCAAGACTACCTGTCTACTAACTGGTTGCATTTTGTAAACAACGTCACTTTTCCACTATAAAAGCAGCCAACGTGTGTATTTGAAGAGGGGGCATCCCAAATACTAGCATAAATATTTCAAGACTACCTGTCTACTAACTGGTTGCATTTTGTAAACAAAGTCACTTTTTCACTATAAAAGCAGCCAACCTGTGTATGTGAAGAGGGGCATCCCAAATGCTAGCATAAATATTTCAAGACTACCTGTCTACTTACTGGTTGCATTTTGTAAACAAAGTCACTTTTCCACTATAAAAGCAGCCAACCTGTGCATTTGAAGAGGGGGCATCCAAAACACTAGCATCAATATTTCAAGACTACCTGTCTACTAACTGGTTGCATTTTGTAAACAAAGTCACTTTTCCTCTATAAAAGCAGACAACCTGTGTATTTGAAGAGGAGGCATCCCAAACACTAGCATAAATATTTCAAGACTACCTGTCTACTAACTGGTTGCATTTTGTAAACAAAGTCACTTTTCCACTAAAAAAGCAGCCGACCTGTGTATTTGAAGAGGGGGCATCCCAAAAACTAGCATCAATATTTCAAGACTACCTGTCTACTAACTGGTTGCATTTTGTAAACAACGTCAATTTTCCACTATAAAAGGAGCCAACCTGTGTATTTGAAGAGGGGGCATCCCAAATACTAGCATAAATATTTCAAGACTACCTGTCTACTAACTGGTTGCATTTTGTAAACAAAGTCACTTTTTCACTATAAAAGCAGCCAACCTGTGTATGTGAAGAGGGGCATCCCAAATACTAGCATAAATATTTCAAGACTACCTGTCTACTAACTGGTTGCATTTTGTAAACAAAGTCACTTTTCCTCTATAAAAGCAGACAACCTGTGTATTTGAAGAGGAGGCATCCCAAACACTAGCATAAATATTTCAAGACTACCTGTCTACTAACTGGTTGCATTTTGTAAACAAAGTCACTTTTCCACTAAAAAAGCAGCCGACCTGTGTATTTGAAGAGGGGGCATCCCAAAAACTAGCATCAATATTTCAAGACTACCTGTCTACTAACTGGTTGCATTTTGTAATGAAAGTCACTTTATCAGCAAACTTTGCCTTTCACCTTGGGGCATCCCAAATACTAGCATAAATATTTCAAGACCACCTGTCTTCTAACTGGTTGCATTTTGTAAACAAAGTCATTTTTCCACTATAAAATCAACCAACCTGTGTATTTGAAGAGGGGGCATCCCAAATACTAGCATAAATATTTCAAGACTACCTGTCTACTAACTGGTTTCATTTTGTAAACAAAGTCACGTTTCCACTATAAAAGCCGCCAACCTGTGTATTTGAAGAGGGGGCATCCCAAATACTAGCATAAACATTTCAAGACTACCTGTCTACTAACTGGTTGCATTTTGTAAACAAAGTCACTTTTCCACTAAAAAAGCAGCCGACCTGTGCATTTGAAGAGGGGGCATCCAAAACACTAGTATCAATATTTCAAGACTACCTGTCTACTAACTGGTTGCATTTTGTAAACAACGTCACTTTTCCACTATAAAAGCAGCCAACGTGTGTATTTGAAGAGGGGGCATCCCAAATACTAGCATAAATATTTCAAGACTACCTGTCTACTAACTGGTTGCATTTTGTAAACAAAGTCACTTTTCCTCTATAAAAGCAGACAACCTGTGTATTTGAAGAGGAGGCATCCCAAACACTAGCATAAATATTTCAAGACTACCTGTCTACTAACTGGTTGCATTTTGTAAACAAAGTCACTTTTCCACTAAAAAAGCAGCCGACCTGTGTATTTGAAGAGGGGGCATCCCAAAAACTAGCATCAATATTTCAAGACTACCTGTCTACTAACTGGTTGCATTTTGTAAACAACGTCAATTTTCCACTATAAAAGGAGCCAACCTGTGTATTTGAAGAGGGGGCATCCCAAATACTAGCATAAATATTTCAAGACTACCTGTCTACTAACTGGCTGCATTTTGTAAACAAAGCCACTTTTCCACTATAAAAGCAGCCGACCTGTGTATTTGAAGAGGGGGCATCCCAAACACTAGCATAAATATTTCAAGACTACCTGTCTACTAACTGGTTGCATTTTGTAAATAAAGTCACCTTTCCACTATAAAAGCAGCCAACCTGAGTATTTGAAGAGGAGGCATCCCAAACACTAGCATAAATATTTCAAGACTAACTGTCTACTAACTGGTTGCATTTTGTAATGAAAGTCACTTTATCAGCAAACTTTGCCTTTCACCTTGGGGCATCCCAAATACTAGCATAAATATTTCAAGACCACCTGTCTTCTAACTGGTTGCATTTTGTAAACAAAGTCACTTTTCCACTATAAAGTCAACCAACCTGTGTATTTGAAGAGGGGGCATCCCAAATACTAGCATAAATATTTCAAGACTACCTGTCTACTAACTGGTTTCATTTTGTAAACAAAGTCACGTTTCCACTATAAAAGCCGCCAACCTGTGTATTTGAAGAGGGGGCATCCCAAATACTAGCATAAACATTTCAAGACTACCTGTCTACTAACTGGTTGCATTTTGTAAACAAAGTCACTTTTCCACTAAAAAAGCAGCCGACCTGTGCATTTGAAGAGGGGGCATCCAAAACACTAGCATCAATATTTCAAGACTACCTGTCTACTAACTGGTTGCATTTTGTAAACAACGTCACTTTTCCACTATAAAAGCAGCCAACGTGTGTATTTGAAGAGGGGGCATCCCAAATACTAGCATAAATATTTCAAGACTACCTGTCTACTAACTGGTTGCATTTTGTAAACAAAGTCACTTTTTCACTATAAAAGCAGCCAACCTGTGTATGTGAAGAGGGGCATCCCAAATGCTAGCATAAATATTTCAAGACTACCTGTCTACTAACTGGTTGCATTTTGTAAACAAAGTCACTTTTCCACTATAAAAGCAGCCAACCTGTGCATTTGAAGAGGGGGCATCCAAAACACTAGCATCAATATTTCAAGACTACCTGTCTACTAACTGGTTGCATTTTGTAATGAAAGTCACATTTCCACTATAAAGCAGCCAACCTGTTTATGTGAAGAGGGGTCATCCCAAATACTAGCATAAATATTTCAAGACTACCTGTCTACTAACTGGTTGCATTTTGTAAACAAAGTCACTTTTCCACTAAAAAAGCAACCGACCTGTGTATTTGAAGAGGGGGCATCCCAAAAACTAGCATCAATATTTCAAGACTACCTGTCTACTAACTGGTTGCATTTTGTAAACAACGTCAATTTTCCACTATAAAAGGAGCCAACCTGTGTATTTGAAGAGGGGGCATCCCAAATACTAGCATAAATATTTCAAGACTACCTGTCTACTAACTGGCTGCATTTTGTAAACAAAGCCACTTTTCCACTATAAAAGCAGCCGACCTGTGTATTTGAAGAGGGGGCATCCCAAACACTAGCATAAATATTTCAAGACTACCTGTCTACTAACTGGTTGCATTTTGTAAATAAAGTCACCTTTCCACTATAAAAGCAGCCAACCTGAGTATTTGAAGAGGAGGCATCCCAAACACTAGCATAAATATTTCAAGACTAACTGTCTACTAACTGGTTGCATTTTGTAATGAAAGTCACTTTATCAGCAAACTTTGCCTTTCACCTTGGGGCATCCCAAATACTAGCATAAATATTTCAAGACCACCTGTCTTCTAACTGGTTGCATTTTGTAAACAAAGTCACTTTTCCACTATAAAATCAACCAACCTGTGTATTTGAAGAGGGGGCATCCCAAATACTAGCATAAATATTTTAAGACTACCTGTCTACTAACTGGTTTCATTTTGTAAACAAAGTCACGTTTCCACTATAAAAGCCGCCAACCTGTGTATTTGAAGAGGGGGCATCCCAAATACTAGCATAAACATTTCAAGACTACCTGTCTACTAACTGGTTGCATTTTGTAAACAAAGTCACTTTTCCACTAAAAAAGCAGCCGATCTGTGCATTTGAAGAGGGGGCATCCAAAACACTAGTATCAATATTTCAAGACTACCTGTCTACTAACTGGTTGCATTTTGCAAACAACGTCACTTTTCCACTATAAAAGCAGCCAACGTGTGTATTTGAAGAGGGGGCATCCCAAATACTAGCATAAATATTTCAAGACTACCTGTCTACTAACTGGTTGCATTTTGTAAACAAAGTCACTTTTTCACTATAAAAGCAGCCAACCTGTGTATGTGAAGAGGGGCATCCCAAATGCTAGAATAAATATTTCAAGACTACCTGTCTACTAACTGGTTGCATTTTGTAAACAAAGTCACTTTTCCACTATAAAAGCAGCCAACCTGTGCATTTGAAGAGGGGGCATCCAAAACACTAGCATCAATATTTCAAGACTACCTGTCTACTAACTGGTTGCATTTTGTAATGAAAGTCACGTTTCCACTATAAAGCAGCCAACCTGTTTATGTGAAGAGGGGTCATCCCAAATACTAGCATAAATATTTTAAGACTACCTGTCTACTAATTGGTTGCATTTTGTAAACAAAGTCACTTTTCCACTAAAAAAGCAGCCGACCTGTGTATTTGAAGAGGGGGCATCCCAAAAACTAGCATCAATATTTCAAGACTACCTGTCTACTAACTGGTTGTATTTTGTAAACAACGTCAATTTTCCACTATAAAAGGAGCCAACCTGTGTATTTGAAGAGGGGGCATCCCAAATACTAGCATAAATATTTCAAGACTACCTGTCTACTAACTGGCTGCATTTTGTAAACAAAGCCACTTTTCCACTATAAAAGCAGCCGACCTGTGTATTTGAAGAGGGGGCATCCCAAACACTAGCATAAATATTTCAAGACTGTCTACTAACTGGTTGTATTTTGTAATGAAAGTCACTTTATCAGCAAACTTTGCCTTTCACCTTGGGGCATCCCAAATACTAGCATAAATATTTCAAGACCACCTGTCTTCTAACTGGTTGCATTTTGTAAACAAAGTCACTTTTCCACTATAAAATCAACCAACATGTGTATTTGAAGAGGGGGCATCCCAAATACTAGCATAAATATTTCAAGACTACCTGTATACTAACTGGTTTCATTTTGTAAACAAAGTCACGTTTCCACTATAAAAGCCGCCAACCTGTGTATTTGAAGAGGGGGCATCCCAAATACTAGCATAAACATTTCAAGACTACCTGTCTACTAACTGGTTGCATTTTGTAAACAAAGTCACTTTTCCACTAAAAAAGCAGCCGACCTGTGCATTTGAAGAGGGGGCATCCAAAACACTAGCATCAATATTTCAAGACTACCTGTCTACTAACTGGTTGCATTTTGTAAACAACGTCACTTTTCCACTATAAAAGGAGCCAACCTGTGTATTTGAAGAGGGGGCATCCCAAATACTAGCATAAATATTTCAAGACTACCTGTCTACTAACTGGTTGCATTTTGTAAACAAAGCCACTTTTCCACTATAAAAGCAGCCGACCTGTGTATCTGAAGAGGGGGCATCCCAAACACTAGCATAAATATTTCAAGACCACCTGTCTACTAACTGGTTGCATTTTGTAAATAAAGTCACCTTTCCACTATAAAAGCAGCCAACCTGAGTATTTGAAGAGGGGGCATCCCAAACACTAGCATAAATATTTCAAGACTAACTGTCTACTAACTGGTTGCATTTTGTAATGAAAATCACTTTATCAGCAAACTTTGCCTTTCACCTTGGGGCATCCCAAATACTAGCATAAATATTTCAAGACCACCTGTCTTCTAACTGGTTGCATTTTGTAAACAAAGTCACTTTTCCACTATAAAAGCAACCAACCTGTGTATTTGAAGAGGGGGCATCCCAAATACTAGCATAAATATTTCAAGACTACCTGTCTACTAATTGGTTGCATTTTGTAATGAAAGTCACCTTTCCACTATAAAAGCAGCCAATCTGTGTATTTGAAGAGGGGTATCCCAAATACTAGCATAAATATTTCAAGACTACCTGTCTACTAACTGGTTGCATTTTGTAAACAAAGTCACTTTTCCACTATAAAAGCAGCCAACCTGTATATTTGAAGAAGGGGCATCCCAAACATTAGCATAAATATTTCAAGACTACCTGTCTACTAACTGGTTGCATTTTGTAATGAAAGTCACTTTTCCACTATAAAAGCAGCCAACCTGTGTATTTGAAGAGGGGGCATCCCAAATACTAGCATAAATATTTCCAGACTACCTGTCTACTAATTGGTTGCATTTTGTAATGAAAGTCACTTTTCCACTATAAAAGCAGCCAACCTGTATATTTGAAGAGGGGGCATCCCAAACATTAGCATACATATTTCAAGACTACCTGTCTACTAACTGGTTGCATTTTGTAAACAAAGTCACTTTTCCACTATAAAAGCAGCTGACCTGTTTATTTGAAGAGGGGGCATCCCAAACACTAGCATCAATCTTTCAAGAGTACCTGTCTACTAACTGGTTGCATTTTGTAATGAAAGTCACTTTTCCAATATAAAAGCAGCCAACCAGTGTATTTGAAGAGGGGGCATCCCAAATACTAGCATAAATATTTCAAGACTACCTGTCTACTAACTGGTTTCATTTTGTAATGAAAGTCACTTTTCCACTATAAAAGCAGCCAACCTGTGTATTTGAAGAGGGGACATCCCAAATACTAGCATAAATATTTCAAGAGTACCTGTTTACTAACTAGAAAGTCACTTTTCCACTATTAAAGCAGCCAACCTGTGTATTTGAAGAGGGGGCATCCCAAACACTAGCATAAATATTTCAAGACTACCTGTCTACTAACTGATTTCATTTTGTAATGAAAGTCACTTTTCCACTGTAAAAGCAGACAACCTGTGTATTTTAAGAGGGGGCATCCCAAATACTAGCATAAATATTTCAAGACTACCTGACTACTAACTGGTTGCATTTTGTAATGAAAGACACTTTTCCTCTATAAAAGCAGACAACCTGTGTATTTGAAGAGGAGGCATCCCAAACACTAGCATAAATATTTCAAGACTACCTGTCTACTAACTGGTTTCATTTTGTAACAAAGTCACTTTTCCACTATAAAAGCAGCCAACGTGTGTATTTGAAGAGGGGAATCCCAAATACTAGCATAAATATTTCCAGACTACCTGTCTACTAATTGGTTGCATTTTGTAATGAAAGTCACTTTTCCACTATAAAAGCAGCCAACCTGTATATTTGAAGAGGGGGCATCCCAAACACTAGCATAAACATTTCAAGACTACCTGTCTACTAACTGGTTGCATTTTGTAAACAAAGTCACTTTTCCACTATAAAAGCAGCTGACCTGTGTATTTGAAGAGGGGGCATCCCAAATACTAGCATAAATATTTCAAGACTACCTGTCTACTAACTGGTTGCATTTTGTAATGAAAGTCACTTTTCCACTATAAAAGCAGCCAACCTGTGTATTTGAAGAGGGGGCATCCCAAATACTAGCATAAATATTTCAAGAGTACCTGTTTACTAACTAGAAAGTCACTTTTCCACTATAAAAGCAGCCAACCTGTGTATTTGAAGAGGGGGCATCCCAAACACTAGCATAAATATTTCAAGACTACCTGTCTACTAACTGGTTTCATTTTGTAACAAAGTCACTCTTCCACTATAAAAGCAGCCAACGTGTGTATTTGAAGAGGGGGCATCCCAAATACTAGCATAAATATTTCAAGACTACCTGTCTACTAACTGGTTGCATTTTGTAAACAAAGTCACTTTTTCACTATAAAAGCAGCCAACCTGTGTATGTGAAGAGGGGCATCCCAAATGCTAGCATAAATATTTCAAGACTACCTGTCTACTAACTGGTTGCATTTTGTAAACAAAGTCACGTTTCCACTATAAAAGCAGCCAACCTGTGCATTTGAAGAGGGGGCATCCAAAACACTAGCATAAATATTTCAAGACTACCTGTCTTCTAACTGGTTGCATTTTGTAATGAAAGTCACTTTTCCACTATAAAGCAGCCAACCTGTTTATTTGAAGAGGGGGCATCCCAAATACTAGCATAAATATTTCAAGACTACCTGTCTACTAACTGGTTGCATTTTGTAAACAAAGTCACCTTTCCACTATAAAAGCAGCCAATCTGTGTATTTGAAGAGGGGTATCCCAAATACTAGCATAAATATTTCAAGACTACCTGTCTACTAACTGGTTGCATTTTGTAAACAAAGTCACTTTTCCATTATAAAAGGAGCCAACCTGTGTATTTGAAGAGGGGGCATCCCAAATACTAGCATAAATATTTCAAGACTACCTGTCTACTAACTGGTTGCATTTTGTAAATAAAGTCACCTTTCCACTATAAAAGCAGCCAACCTGTGTATTTGAAGAGGGGGCATCCCAAACACTAGCATAAATATTTCAAGACTAACTGTCTACTAACTGGTTGCATTTTGTAATGAAAGTCACTTTTCCACTATAAAAGCAGCCAACCGGTGTATTTGAAGAGGGGGCATCCCAAATACTAGCATAATTATTTTTAGAGTACCTGTCTACTAACTGGTTGCATTTTGTAATGAAAGTCACTTTATCAGCAAACTTTGCCTTTCACCTTGGGGCATCCCAAATACTAGCATAAATATTTCAAGACTACCTGTCTACTAACTGGTTGAATTTTGTAATGAAAGTCACTTTTCCACTTTAAAAGCAGCCAACCTGTGTACTTGAAGAGGGGGCATTCCAAATACTAGCATAAATATTTCAAGACCACCTGTCTTCTAACTGGTTGCATTTTGTAAACAAAGTCACTTTTCCACTATAAAAGCAACCAACCTGTGTATTTGAAGAGGGGGCATCCCAAATACTAGCATAAATATTTCAAGACTACCTGTCTACTAATTGGTTGCATTTTGTAATGAAAGTCACCTTTCCACTATAAAAGCAGCCAATCTGTGTATTTGAAGAGGGGTATCCCAAATACTAGCATAAATATTTCAAGACTACCTGTCTACTAACTGGTTGCATTTTGTAAACAAAGTCACTTTTCCACTATTAAAGCAGCCAACCTGTGTATTTGAAGAAGAGGGGGCATCCCAAACACTAACATAAATATTTCAAGACTACCTTTCTACTAACTGGTTGCATTTTATAATGAAAGTCACTTTTCCACTATAAAAGCAGCCAACCTGTGTATTTGAAGAGGGGACATCCCAAACACTAGCATAAATATTTCAAGACTACCTGTCTGCTAACTGGTTGCATTTTGTAACGAAAGTCACGTTGTCAAATTGCCAGCAGCCATTGCCTTTAACCATTGCCTTTAATGATAGCATGTGTCTTTTAAGAGTACACACATTATAGTTGACAGCAGCAGCATTAGGAGCCCATATATTGCCTGAAAGACACACATATGAGCTGGCAGCAGCAGCATAGGGAGCCCATATATTGCCTGAAAGACACACCCTGGAGTTGGCAGCAGTACAAGGAGCTACCATGCATCAGCTACTACCATGGATCAGCCATTGGTGGCTGGAAATCCTGGCTGATCCATGCCTGATTCATCTTCACAAAGGTGAGTCTCTCCACATTTTTCGTGGACAGACAAGATCTCCTTGGCATAACTATGGCCCCCGCCACACTAAACACCCGCTCAGATGGCACACTCATAGTCCAAAAACAAAACGAAAAAAACGTGGAATTCATAAATGTGGGCACTCCAGCAGGTATGTGAAAATATGCTAAATATTTTATTAGTAACAACAAGATTCAAAAAATACAAAAGACAAGACAAGTTAAAAAACAAGGTCTCCTGATGATATACTATTAATTATTTGTAGGGTGTAACCGTCAGCGTAAACAGAATAAACTGCTGAGCTGAACCGATGAAGGGTTACATTAATCATACAGTAAGTGAAAAAATCATGCCAAATATGGGCGGTAATTACTAATTACCATATACACTCAAATCAAATTTTGCAGATACATGTGCTTAAATGAACAATATGCCGTGCTAAAGAAGTAAAAAAAAATGGATATATCCTCAAGTGGTGCAACACCCTCTAAACAATAATAATGATCCCTAAACAAATGTGAAACCACCCTCCCGCATTGTGAACAGGGGAAATGGCCACAGGTATATCTAAGTGCTGTAAATACAGCGTGCTACTAAATGTAACAAAGTAATGCGTGTCTGCCTACATCCACAGGCAGTTATACATGAAAATGATTAGTGTTTAAAAAACATTATGACCAACGCCTATGCCTGTGAAGATAGCTAAGATGTTGCAAAGTGCCATGTAACAAAACAATAAACACCAAATCAATCATGAACTCAACATAAAATGAGGTAAATACCGTCCATAGGAATAGATGACAGGAGACCAGAGCAGCCCCGCGCGCTCCGCCGTTAGCACACGGCTTCTGATTGCAGATGGCACACTCCTCGCCGGGCAGGACAGTTTTCCCAGGGCAAACTCTGCCAGTTGCGGCTACAAGACAAGTTTGGCTGCCCAGAAGTCCAGCGGGTCCTCAAGGTGCGTTGGCATGGTCATGTCAAGGTATGACACTACCTGCTGGTTCAGGGCCTGCTCAAGGTCTTTCTGCTGCTCATGATTAGCCTCACTATGCGGGTGAGGAAAGCTACTCATTACCGACTGAAGACCCCCCGAGTCAGACCTGCGAGAGTATGGACCATGGCGCAGACAGGCATCGGCCAACTGACTACGTAGAATGTCTCTGTAGTAGGTCAATTTGTCCTCCCTCTCAGTGGGTGTAAAAAATGCCCCCATTTTGTACCGGTAGCAAGGGTCCAATAAGGTGCAGAGCCAGAAGTCATCCCGCTGACAAATGGAGACAATTCTGTGGTCACTACGCAAGCACGTGAGCATGCATCGTGTCATTTGTGCAAGTGACTCAGAGGGACTACCTGTCTCCATCTCCACTGCATACTGCCACGGTGTGTCTGGGTCCTCTGTCTCGCCTTCACAACCCTCTAGTTCCTCTGGCTGCTCCTGCTCCTCCTCTCCTGTCAGATGACTAGATAAAATGGCCATTTTGTCAAACCTAAACTGTGCTTCACTGTGCCCCACCCCTGAAATGTAGGCGCCATGTCTCCAGTGCCCTGACCAGCCATGGTTTCCAACATGTGTTGTAGTACATGAAGCAGTGGAATCACATTGTTTATCCCGTAGTCCTGGCGACTGACTAAAAATTGGATTCGTCAAAGGGCCTGAGCAAACGACAGGTGTGACGTATGAGCTGCCACTGGGTTACATTGAAGTTACACAGGGGAGTCCCCCTATCCACTTGGATCATCAAGAATCAGTGATGGCTTTTCTCTGTTCTTATAGTCGATCCAACAAATGGAGAGTGAAATTCCAACGGGTGGAAACATCAAAAATCAGACTATGTTGGCGGATACTATAATGACGCTGTAGCTCAAGAAGGGTGTGCTTGGCGGTATAGGAGTGGCTGAAGTGCATGCAAAGTTTCCTTCCCGTTGTTAGGATGTCTTTCAGATGGGGGGGAGACTTGACAACTAGGTTGAACACGTGTGCCATACAGGGCGCATGGCTCAGGCTTCCTTGTCGCAGCGCAGACAAGATGTTCTTCCCATTGTCAGTCACCATGGTTCCCATTTGCAGTTTTCGTGGAGTAAGCCATGATTTCATTTATTGCTTTATGATTTTTAGCAGTTCCTCCCATGTGTGGCTCAAGGCAAACCATGTGAAGAACAGCATGAAACCACTGTGTCCTGCACACATGGTAAGCTGGAAGGGCACTGAAAAAAAAAAATTAAAATGCCGAAAAAAAAATATTTAGAAAAAACAAAATACAAAAAAATTACAAAATATTAAAAAAGACAATGAAAAAAATATTAAAAAAAACAATATACAAAAAAAATAAAAACATGTAAAAAAATATACATTTTTAAAAACTGCAAAATATAAAAAAAATAAATAAAAATACAAAATTAACCAAAAAAAAATTTGATAAATTTTATATGTTATTGTTATTATGTTATATGTTATTGTTATTATGTTATTTGTTATTATATGTTATTATTATAAATGTGTTCAAATAAGATAAATGTTAACAATTAATATGTAATTGACACTTAGGCACTTTTTCCTGTGACACCATTGCTAAGTGCAAGTGCACTGTCACAGGAACAAAGGCCTAGGAGTGTGGAGGCCACAGCGGAGGGACCTGTCCAAGTTGCTGTTGTGGTTGTGCAGGTACCACAATCACCCAGTGGGCCTTAAAGGATATGTATTGTCCCTGACCGTAGTTACAGCTCCAGACATAGGCACTGCCGTGCACTTTGGTACACACTGACAGGCTAAAGGACTGGCCCACCTTCTGTTCAACAAAATTGTACAGGGCTGGTACTGCCTTCTTCGCAAAGAAATGACAGCGTGGGACTCTCCACCTCGGCTCGGCACAAGCCATTAGTTCTCTGAAACGTCCACCACCTCAAAAGGGAGGGACTGCAGCACCAGCAACTTATACAGGAGCACATTTAGCTGCTGTGCGTTGGATGAGTGGGCACATACTGTTGTCTCTTGGACTTGGCTTGGCCAATGGATTGCTGGCGGAATGACTGACTCGGATTAAGAGGAGGAGGAGCATCTGGAGCAATGGGTATGGCACACAGAAGGTGGTGGAGCATTGGCTGGCTGGAGCAGGGAGCGGCGTTCCACTATGTAATGCAGCAGGCTGGACCGCCACTTTGGAGCCAACTCCCCCAGGCCGCTTTATGGTGACGCTGTAAATGTTGACGCAGGGCCGTGGGGCCAACATTGGGACCCTGGCCACGCTTCGCTGTCTGCCTACACATCTTTCATATAGCCATGTTAACCTCCTGCGGATGCTTGATGACAAACTGCCACATCGCCGAGTAGCTGATTTTCCTACCAGCAGTCCGCACAAATTCACTGCTGCTGCCGCTGCCAACACGGTAGCCTGCCACGCTTTCCTGGGAAGGTAGCCTGCCACGCAGCAAGTGGTCTACCCCGAGCACATTTGCCTCCATACTTTTCCCTTCTGCCACCATGCTGACTGCTAAATCTGTCACTCTACATCACTCCAAGCCTTTAAAAGTGCCCTCAAAACTCATTGATGTCCTCCTCAGGTTCCTCAACAGTGTCTGCTTAAGAAGCCAAAACGCTTGCAACGCTTGCAACACCACCTCCCATGCCACTCTTCTCATCACTACTTGCCCGCCTAGTGGAAGAAGCGGCGAGTGTCTCCTCCACTTCTTGGCTAGGCAGTAGCTGCTGATTTTTCAGATTATCAGATCGTCCTCACTGAATAGTGGAGCTGAACCCAAAGCATAAGATATAACTGACAGTTGACTGGGGGTGTCAGATGTCCCTTGTGATGAAGTGGAGGATTGTGTTAACCAATGAACGGCAGATGGGTTGCTGGTCGAGACACGACCGCTAGCTGATACCGGGAGATCAGGCCTCTCACTGAGACTCCTGCTGCCACTTACCCCTAGTCTGCTGCGACCTCTGCTTGATGGATTTAGGCCTTTGTAACTTCTCTGTGCCCATCCTGGCACTTCTCTGCCTGACATACTTAGTGCGTCTATGAGGGGAGTACAAAACGCTACACTATACTTAAAACAGGATTTGTCGATAACAGCAGCAGGTGTGTAACTATCTATGGCCTTTCACTAAGTAGTAACTAGGCCCTGAATACTTTAACAGGAACAAAGTGATGAAACTCTTAGATGTGCATATGTGATGCTCTGATGAGGGCAATTCAATGTGCTCCAGTACGCTTGAAAAATGTTTTTTTGAGAGACTGGCCTGCATGAAAATCAATCGGGCATGGATCAGCCAAGATTTCCACCCACCAATGCCTGATGCATCAGAGTAGATTGATCATGGTGCCAGACTAACACTAAAGAAACATGGATAGTGCAAAACAGATTTAAAGCGCTGCTATCCAATTACAGACATTGTTCCGCATCAGACCACAAGTAATAATTGAGGAAATGCTTTACGTTAATCTTAATTTTTATTAATATTCTTAGGATAAGATATATATGCCCAAAATCTGTATATGTTATCTTCATGCTGCTGCCAACTCCAGGGTGTGTCTTTCAGGCAATATATGGGCTCCTAATGCTGCTGCCAACTTCAGGGTGTGTTTTTTCAGGCAATATATGGCCTCCTAATGCTGCTGCCAACTCCAATGTGGTTTTCAGGCAATATATGGGCTCCCTATGCTGCTGCCAAATTCAGGGTCTATTTTTCTGGCAATATATGGGCTCCCTATGCTGCTGCCAACTCCAGGGTGTGTTTTTCAGGCAATATATGGGCTCCTAATGTTGCTGCCAACTACACTGTGTGTCTTTCAGGCAATATATGGGCTCCTAATGCTGCTGCCAACTTCAATGTGTTTTTCAGGCAATATATGAGCTCCTAATACTGCTGCCAACTCCAATGTGTTTTTCAGGCAATATATGGGCTCCTAATACTGCTGCCAACTCCAATGTGTTTTTCAGGCAATATATGGGCTCCCTATGCTGTTGCCAAATTCAGGGTGTGTTTTTCTGGCAATATATGGGCTCCCTATGCTGCTGCAAACTCCAGGGTGTGTCCTTCAGGCAATATATGGGCTCCTTATGCTGCTGCCAACTCCAGGGTGTGTTTTTCAGGCAATATATGAGCTCCTAATACTGCTGCCAACTCCAATGTGTTTTTCAGGCAATATATGGGCTCCTAATATTGCTGCCAACTCCAATGTGTTTTTCAGGCAATATATGGGCTCCCTATGCGGCTGCCAAATTCAGGGTGTGTTTTTCTGGCAATATATGGGCTCCCTATGCTGCTACCAACTCCAGGGTGTGTTTTTCAGGCAATATATGGGCATCTTATGCTGCTGCCAACTCCAGTGTCTCTTTCAGACCATATATGGGCTCCCTATGCTGCTGCCAAGTCCAGAGTGTTTCTTTCAGGCAATATATGGGCTCCTAATACTGCTGCCAACTCCTGGGTGTATTTTTCAGGCGATATATGGCCTCCTAATGCTGCTGCCAACTCCAATGTGGTTTTCAGTCAATATATGGGCTCTTAATGCTGCTGCCAACTCCAATGTGTTTTTCAGGCAATATATGGGCTCCCTATGCTGCTGCCAAATTCAGGCTGTGTTTTCCAGGCAATATATGGGCTCCCTATGCTGCTGCCAAGTCCAGAGTGTGTCTTTCAGGCAATATATGGCCTCATCATGCTGATGCCACCTCAAGGCTCTGTAATTGTGCCGCTCTGCGACAGCGAATCTAATAGCGACGCCTCTGATCTGCATGTCATACTTCTTTACAATATTATCTCACTAACCCAGCATGCATCCTATGCATGTTGCAGCCAAGCAAAATGTTCTGCAACCCTATGGAGGCTCTTGGAAGCACAGAAATAGCCGCTTTTAATAGCGATTCGTCACGAATAAATTCGGACCAAAACAAATCCAATTTTTCCGGAAATTCAAAAGTTCGCTCATCTCTAGTTGCTAGGTGGTCAGGCAGGTAGGTAGGCAGACATGTGGGTGGTAGGTAGGTAGGTGGGCATGCATGTGGGTAGGTAGGAGGGCAGGCAGTTGGGTGGGTAGGTGGGTGTGCAAGCAGGGTGTGCAGGCAGGTGGGTGGATGGATGGACATTGTGATAGGTGGATGGGTACGTAGATAGGCATAAAGGCAGGCAGCCAGGTAAGTGGGTAGATGAGCAGACAGGCAGGTGGGTATGTGGTCATGCAGGCAGGTGGGTGGGTAGGTAGGTGGACATGCAGGCAGGTGGCAAGCTGGGCTTGATGGCAGGTGGGTGGGTAAGTAGCCGGGGATGCATGGCTGGCAGGCAGGTAGGTTGGAGAGTGGCCATGCAGATAGGCAGGAGAGGAGGCTTACCGGTATCTCACCGAGGCACGCGGTGGAGGACATATTGGCAGGGCGGAAGCATTTCGGGGGCGGTAGAGGACATCTCGGACAGCAGAGGAGGACATTGCGGGGGTGGTGAAGGAGTACCTTGCGGTGCCAGCAACGGAAGACATTGCGGCCAGTGGTGGATGACATTGTGGGTGGCATCGGTGGGTGGCTATCAGCTATCCTAGATGACGGCTGCCATCTTGGTGGACGGGGTAAGGTGTGGCAGGGCAGGGTGGGACGGGCGGTGATGGCATCTTGGGGGGTGGGAACAGCCCCAGAAAATGGAGATGGCCGTACCAGCATGTTGTCTTCTTCCCTGCCCGGATCCATGCTATCTGTGATTCCTCAGCGTTGACTGGCCACAGAGAAGTTGCTCGTATATAGCACAGGGCAGACCCTAAACACACTGTCTCTGCTGACCTGCTGGATACAGAGTTATCACTCAGGGGGTTAAAATGAGAACTGCGTTCTGTGAAGTATTGTGAAGTTGTGTTGTGATACGCTACTATTAGCTTGTGTGAAGCGTGGATCTGTCATATGTGCTATGAGCTGTGCTGTGATGAAAGCTCAATTAACACTGGTTAAGAGAGAGCTGAGTTGTGCGCCTGTTTATCAGCAGACCATGACATATATCTGTTGGTTTACAAGAACCCTGACCTTTATCTGTGGATTGCAATTGCTGTGACCAGGCCCGGTCTTTTGGTTACAAATTACAACCCTGAGTATTAATAGAGTGCCTTATGACACCTGCCCAGGTACTCCCCTAAAAGTACCCTTACACCATAATTTTAAAAGTGGCCATATCCACTCCTGTCCATGTTCTGCCCCTTCAAAGCTAAAGCAAAGCCTCAGTATTATATCTGGAGGGCATACTCACACCTGCCATAGTATCTGCCCCTACAATACTAAAGCTTCAGTACCATAATTTTAGAAGGGGCCATATCCACTCCTGTCCATGTTGTGTCCTTACAATGCTAAAACCCCAGCATCATGTCTGAGGAAGTGGGGCATACTCTCCCCTGCCACAGTAAGTAGGCTCTGCTTCCAAGCGAACTTGCCAAGTGGTTCGTGAATTTACTAAGCTGACTATACATTGCAGTGTGTGTGTGTGTGTGTGTGTGTGTGTGTGTGTGTGTGTGTGTGTGTGTGTGTGTGGTGTGCGTGTATTTTTGCTAAAAACTGTTTAATTTAGACTGTTGGTCCACTTTGAGAGGGGCCATATCCACTTCTGCTCTTACAATGTTAAAGCCTCAGCATCATGTCTGGAGGGTTACATTTTCACCCCCGCCACAGTATCTGCTTCTACAAAACTAAAGCTTCAGTAAAATAGTTTGTACTGTGGCCATATCTACCCAATCCATGTTCTGCCCCTACAATGCTAAAGCCTCAGCATTACATCTACGAGGAGGGTGCATACTCACCCCTGCTTCAGTATCTGCCCCTACAATACTAAAGCTTCAGTACCATCATTTTAAGAGCAGCCTTATCTACCCCTGTCCATATATATCCCTGCCACACTATTTGCTCCTATAATAATGAAGCTTCAGAACCATATTTTTAAAAGGGGCTGAATCCATTGCTGTCCATATTCTGCCCCTGATATGCTAAAGCCTCAGGTGTGGAGCACACTCAATCGGGTTGATTCAGCAAAGTATATTGAGAGAAAACGCCTTTTCTTCCCTTGGTGCAATTTCACACCATATTTAGCATTGAATATATCTAAAAAAAAAATTGCATAGCTATATATGTAGCAGAATTGCACCACAGGAAAAATAGCGTTTCATGAGTAAAATAAATCTCATGGTGCTAAATCAACCCTATTGATGGGAAGCACACAGGGGGATGTCATAAATGTCATGGGCTTACCAGACCTAAAGACAGTTTCTTTAGCCTAGCCTAAATTACCTAATATATCTTCATTGGTGCAGTCCCTGCGTAAGCTCATTTTAGCAATCCAGGATGCAGTTCAGGAAAAGCTGAAAAATCTCCAACAAGAAAATCATTCCAGCTTTTCACAAATTCAGCTGTACTTGTACAATTGAACACAATTTGCACAAAAAAAATGTTTTATTTTTTGAATCACACAATGATAAAGTATACAAAATATACCTTTGCCCTTCTGCAGCCCTAGTTTGGGAAGCCAGGAGCTATGCTTCCTGGTTCCAGCTGGTGGGTGGGCGTGGCTTGTGTGTGGCCAACTCCCATTGAAAACAATGTACATCTCTGTACACCTGGTGCTTCTGTGTATGGAGTCCCCTATCAATATTAATGGGAGCTGGCCACACCTACCTGTCAGCCAGAACCAGAAAGGGCAGTTTCCATCTTCAAAAACCGGTGCTGCAGGAGGACGAGCGACAGCGCTGGAGCAGTGGTAAAACAGGGGCCCTCCCTCCTACCTCCCCATGGCACTGCCTAACCCTAACATCTTGGGACACAAGAGACAACTGCACACCCATGCAGCACCTGCACCTACTCCAGTAGAAGATGTTTTATTGCAGTGTGCAGATATTTCCTGTTTCACATCATGCCTGACTTTAGCTTCCCATAGGTTCTCCCAAATCAGGACCACCTACAAAAAATTCAAATAAGGGGTTTAAAGTAATGTTTTACTGGAGATCTGGGGATCTAACTGCTGGCTGCAGCATCTCAGCTGACTGATGTACCTTTCCATCCAATCATTTTGCCTTCTGTCTTGGATACCCTATTGCCAACCACTGCTATCTGACCATATCTACGTATCAAGCCATGTTACTGACCACCATCCCTCTATCCATGTCCACATGCCAAACCTTGTTGCCCACCACTGCTATGCCCACACAGTGACCTTGCCTGAGTGTCTTGCTCTCTTATGACCACTGCTTATGTCTGACAACACATTTAATTTTGTCTCAGCCTGCTTAGTCACCTAGACTGGTACTGCTGGGATTTCAAATCAGCTGTGACTGCTTCCTCTTGGTCCATCAATTTCTTCGGCACTACCTGCTTCTCATGGGTTGCAGCACATCAAGCCTGCTTTATCCTGAATTATCTTCTGCATCAGTTGATATTCATGTGTTATTTGTGGCACCGGGCTGCCATTTCTACAATCAGAAAGGTCTGATTTTAGAGCCTCAATCAAGTTATGTGACTTATTATTGTCTTTGTTATAGCGTGACATGAACTATGTATGAATTGGCTTAGTGGTATTGGTGGTGTGTATGTATTTGTCCCTATATATGCATGACTGTCTATCCTAAATGTGTTTGTGCAGTGCTTGGCAAACCTTTTTGTTTTAATTTCCAACAGTATCCATCTCCCAAAACTGATTCTAATCAAGAAAGTGTGAGCTGTTATTGCTGAACTTGACTAAACAAATTAACTTGAACATGCTGATGGTCCACTTCTAGATTTATGGCACTCTAATTCTTGTCATCTGTGACATCATGTTGTAGGCAGCAGACCAAAAACTGGAGCATTTATTTCTCTGGAGATAAGGTAAAAGAAACTCTATTGTGAAACTGTGTAACATTAAAATCCATATATAACAAGAGGCTACCTATACACCCTGCATGAAGAAAAAGACAGACAAACATTTTAATCCTTTATTGGAAGGAAGAAGAATTGGGTTTTTGAACACACCATTGCACTTTTACAGAGAGATACTTGCTACCTAGCATATCTATGTTGAATGTTATTATTAATCAAATTCTTGTGATAGAGTTGCTTTAGGGTAACCCCACTGACCTGGTTTAGGAACTAGCTAAATAATACTTTCTTTTTGCTTCCTAATTATGCCAATACAAGATCCTAATGTACCTATATTGAATGACCAGGGGACCTGGCTAGTCCCTTTGACACAATACCAGGCAAAATGTTAAAAAATTACAATTAATTAGAATTACGTTTAAAATCATCAAAATTCATTTAAATTAACTTTTGTATAGAGGCAAGCAGTGTGTAAAAAGATATGGTTACGCTGTAGTTCCTTGTAATCATGGGCTGTAATTCATGACATCTTTCGCTTCCATCAAGGAAGCTTTTTCAAATACCTTCTTGACCTCACTGGTGGTTTACAAGCCAAAGAGATGACATCACCCAACAGGAGAACACAGATTATAAAATACCCATTCTTTAGTTACAGACTCTTTGGATTATCGCCCTTTGTGGCCCAGCAAATAGGCTCGTGATGGAGAGGGCCGCCGCCAGTGCCAGTCCACCATCCCATACTTTTTACAACCTGCTTGCCTCTCTATAAAGGATGAAATAGAGGGACTAGCCCTGATCCCTAGCCACCCATATATGTTCATATTTGTACTTGCTCACATACCAGCCTACTAGAGATATTTTATATGGTTTGCATAGGCACAAGTTACGGACAAGCCAAGTATATTCCTTGCCAATACTTTTTCTCAAGATCCCAATGTAAATATAAATGTTGGGTGAGTGACATTCTTTTCTTGTGCTCCATTGGATATTTTCACTCATGCACCAGCTTACATAGAAAGCTTTTAAATGAATAACAATATGTCTGCATTATTGTAAGATTTAGGATGAGTTCGGTTTCACTAGTGGAAGAAACTGCAACCAAAAGCAAGTGATTCACTTTTCATCACCGTTCAGCTTTTGTTACTGGAACACTTTACTGAAAATAAAAAAAGGCTGTTCTGCCAACCAAACTATCCACATTGCTTCTTAGGTGGCAAACAAATAGACCCGAGAATGGGTCCTTTAATGTATGTGTGTATATGAAGAAATCATAGCTTGTTTTATTTTGAAGACTGAAAACGTACAAGTAAGCTTTGCAAATATAAATGTATTTTATTGTTTGCATTGGATGATGAGTCCTACAGAAGGTTGATACCTGAGGCAAGCAGTGCCAAATTCACTTAAATGGTGATTGGTTGTACCGTGACTTTCATGAGAAATGGTTGCTCTGTATTTCTTTGTTTGTGTATGGGAAAAAAGCTATGCATCTTAACCACTGCTCATTATCTATCACTAGGGCCAGATTAAAGGATAAGCAAACCAGGGCTCCTGACCTGAAGCCTCCGCCACTTGGGGTCCTGCACCACTTGTTAACAAAGAGCAGTGATTGGTCTACAGTTACTTATGGGAGGTCCCCTCCAGATTGGCCGTGGGGCCACCCCAACATTTAATTCAGTCCTGGCTACCACCAGGGCAAGAAACAGAATGGAAGCCTTCCAACTCACAATTTTTTATAGGGGCTATATAGGCAGAGGTGGTGAGCATCAGTAGAAATTCATCAGGGGTCATGTAAGTGGCATCTTATGTTCAAGCATAGATGTTGCTGGAATCTGGAAACTGAAGAGTGCAGAGTATCGGTCATTGTAGTTTTTGTTGGAAGTTGTCCATAATTCTTTCTTTCCCCTTACCATCATCTTCACTAGGTGCTTTAACTAGGTACCTACACTCTTTTCCCTATTCATAACCCTTCTCTATTTCCCAATATCTACTAAATTATTTTCTGCCTATTTTTTTCATTTTTACCTGCTCCAGGGACATATGGCATACGGTGGCACCAAGAGCACCTTATTGTTCAAATACTTAGAGGCCGATTCATTAATAGCGCCAGGTAGCGACAGATGAGCGACAGTAGCGGTATTTTCACAGCGCCCGCTAGTATTCGCTGTGCTTGGATGTTGTTCGGTTGTTGACAGCGACTCAGTCGGTGTGCGGTAATGTTGAATACGGGGTTAGGAGTCGCTGTTTGACAGGTTCCGCGCTGTATGGGAGCGCATGACAGCGAATGGCCATAGCGAACGGCTCCCAGCATATTCATTAACAAATCACGCTCCAAAAATTCTCGCGCTGTGAAATGCTTGTTTAAACCCCAGAGCGCTGGCGGCGATGGGTTAAAAGTAGTTTTTTAACCCCCAAACAACCATATTTTTGGAAAAAAGGTTTTCAAAACATTTTTTTTTTTTTACCTTAAAAAAAATATCTAACATTGCAGAAGTGGTCACAGAATTTTTGACATTTAAAAAAAAAACAAAAAAAAACATTAATAGCAATTAATTAAGAATATTTAAAGATTGCTCCATTGAAATGCATTGGAGAGCGCCAGGTAGCGAGAGGTCCTACCTGTCGCTGTTCAAGGTCACTCGCTGGCGCTGTGGGGTGAGGCCGGAATAATGATGAATTATTCGCTATCTGGCGCTCTGTCAGTCGCTAAGCAGGATCGGCTTGATAAATGTGTGATTGCGGAGGGGAGCCGGCGTTCTCGTGGCGGTGACCGTCATTACCGTTCGCTGACCATTCGCTACCTGGCGCTATCCCTTGTTAAATAAGGGCCTTAATTGTAGAATGATGAGAAAACACCATAAAAGCAAGTACCATGATACCCTTGTCAGACTTGAAAAATAACATGGCAGCAGGTATAGACACTCACCCTAAGCAGAATGAACATATTATGTTCTAATAGGATCAATGCACTGGTGAGTTTGCGCACACTATTTGGAGCATTAAGTCTCGTCCGGGTTCCAGTCTGAATCCCCGTCATCAAAATGGGACGCACTTTCGTTTTAGCATCAATTTGTGCACTGGTGTTCACCATTGTGCTACTTTGCACCTGAAATTTTTCCACTAGTGCCCTTTTTGTGAACCAAACTGTGTCTGGTGCCTAATTCATGATATGTTTAGAGGACAGCAAAGCGTGTGGAAATATGGTGATTTGAAGAGTGAATTTCCTCCAGCAAATAGGTGGAGGAAACTGCTGATTCCAATGAGTAACAGGCTCATTTCATTCCAAAAACACATGCAGGCAGCATTTTAATGTTCCACAAACAGGTTCTCCATTGGCAAGTCTTCACATGATCTTGGTTTATGGTTGTTAATGCCAATATTAATAATAAGTATAGACGAGGAAGTACATCACTGGCATCCTTCACAGCTTTATTGTACAGAAGACTAGACTCCCCCGCAAATTCTTTTTGGGATAAGGGCTTCCTGGCTACTTTGAATAAGAACAGCAAGCCCAGACCGCAAAAAGCTTTGAGAGGGACAAAGATGCTGAAGATACTTCCTGAATTTGTTCTGTGTTCCTGTAAAGACATTTTTTTTAAATAAGTATATAGAGAAATACAAATATATTCAGAATATATTCAGATATATTTCACAACACGGAAAAGAAGACCCTTCTCACCCCCCCCCCCCAAATAATATGGTATCCCAATTAATAACGATGAACACGCTAAAGCTAATATTCAGAACATGTGAATAAAGGGTCAAAAAGATGCAAATGATGACAATGTTAATTCTCAAAGTGTTTAGATGAATACTTTGTTGTGACAAGTGAACCAAAATCTGGAGCTGCTGCATTTGAGGATACTGGCCCTTTAACAGCAATAGCTAAGGCATGTGTCTGTTCCTTTAGCTAGTTGGAACCTTCAACACATTCCAGTGATGATACAGTGCTTGGAATGGGGGGAACCAGAGCCTATTTAAGTCAGGAACTAGGTAGAAACAGTTGTACTATGAAAGAGAGAGAAGGAGCCAAGGCGCTGGAAACACATATTGAGCTATATCTAGGCCAGACAGCTGCTCTAAGTACCTGAGGAAAGAAAAATACTGTGCTGAGATAGTCCATCACTTGAAGGCAAAAACAGACATGATGTGCTCCACATATGTACTAGAAACCAAATATAGGAAGTGTACTGGTGTTGCACGGCTAAAACAGTGACCATGGAAGTTGGCTCTTCAATAAAATGAGTGAACTTTCTCTGGTCTCTGTGCATCTGTACTCTTACAAAAAAGTGTGTCAGAGACAGTCAGCACCCTCAATCCCACACTTGCACCCACAAGACACCTGTGAGATCAATAAGCTACCCCTCCCCATATGCTTTGCTGTATGTTTATGTGTGTATGTGTGCAACATATTGCTAGTCATCCAACTGGCTTTCCTAATACAGAATTCTGGAATGTTGCTCCAATCAGTATAATGTCTTATAAGTTGCATTTGCATCATTAGGTGGTGTTAAATTACCAAGAGACAGGTGTTAAATAGCATTGTACGTGATAGATAATAGATAACCAACAAAATACTAATTTGTATTTTGTTTTTTTATTTGTTATTTTTTGTTGTTGTCTTATTTGGGACATGGGAACATAGAGATTTAACTTGAAAAGAGCTTCCCCTTCTTTTTTCCGTCTCTGGGCTGTGCCTTGGAGCCGGGGTGTGCAATAATGTTCTGCCATTACTTATCTGCTTGTAATCAGTGCTACATGTCACTTTATCTCCTTGCCTTCAGCCTGACCATAAGAATGATGGGGCGCAGTCGTATCTGTGAGCTCTGAATGACAGCATGTTCGGGCCATTCAGGATACTAGAATTGCCTCTCGCCTTATGTGTTAGATAACAAAGTCATTCTTCACACTTGTCTGCCAGTCTCTCGAAGATGCCCTCGCCATTCGCCATAAACAGCATATATCTTTTAACACATTTTGTGACAATCTATCAAATGACAAGGAGAAGAGATCCCATCTCCTGAAAGTCAAATCGTGCCATTTGGCTTTTAAGCTGGAAATGGTGAAGGCAAAATATCAGTTTTCATTAAAGCAAAAGACAGCAATTATAACCAAGGGCCTGGCAGTAAAATGCTAATTATCCTCGTTTATTGCAGGCACTGCAGAAATGTGCAATATACAATCTTATTTTGTTTGGTCAACTTCCCATGGCCAAAAAAACAATGATAATCAGGGGACAGGCCATTAGAGTGAGAGATGGTTTTATACAATGAGGGGCCCCAGTTTCTGAAATATTGTATTAAAAACACATTTCCGTACATATATGTTTAAATGAATTGACCAGGCATAGCCAAGTGTTAGCCAGTATAGCACTACACTTGCCAATGTCCTAAACAGTTTTCCGTTTTAAAATTGACAAAGAAATGGCAGCGATATTGAGGTTTGAAGTTTTACCTTATGATTTATTTTCTCAAGAATGTGGGTGTAGCCTGGGTGCTGTGATACAAGCACAAGACCACCCTTATGCAAATTATCAGCACATTCATTATGTAAGCGCTATTGCAGCTCCCCAGCCACTGCACCTCATAAAAAGAACTGATTCCAAGTGTCAGAGGAATATATTCATTTACTGAGCTTCTAAAACCATCCCTCAAACTGATGAGCACGAGATTCCTACAGTCATATCACCATATACTCCTCCCACCTCCCCTTATTCCTTTTAACCCCCCTCCCCCTACTACCACACTCAATACTCGCCTATCTTTTCCCAGTTTTTTATTTCTAGGTTCAGTCCAGATGGATCTTGTGCTGCATCATATATACCTTAAACCGGACCTTCAGCATCATTTAATGAAAAGCCCAAACCCATAAAAAAATGATTCTCCAGCATCTAAAATTAATCTATTTCAAGTTTTAAGACAGACAGAGCAGAGCCGGGGTCAGGTAAAGGACAGCAATCCCACAATGGAGAGCGGCACAGTCAGAAGACACTTCCTGGCTGCAGGCAGCCTGAGACTCCACGTGCCACCAGCTTGGATCTTTAAAAAGCTCGGAAAATGCAGTAGTTGCAGGTAGAATCAGGGTCGGCGTCAGCACCCGGCAAGCCCGGTCAGCTGCCGAGGGCCCCACCCCCCAGGGGGGCCCAGTGACAACTGGCAGAATGTGGTTAAAGAACTGCACACACTTCCTTTCTCTGTCTCTGCTCCATCCATCCCTGTCTCCTCAGCTCTGCCCCATTGGTTGTATTTCACCTCATCAATTCCTATCCTCTGAGCCCTGACCTATCCATTCCTATCCCTTGAGCCCTGACCCATCTTTCCCTATCCACTCAGCCCTGACCCATCCATCCCTATCCCCTTAGCCCTGACCCATCTATCCTTGTTCTCTTAGCTCTGCCCCATTTATCCATGCCCTCCCAGTTCTGCCCATCCACCTCTGTCCCCTCTGCCCTGCCCCATCCACCCATGCCTCCCTAGCTTAGCCCCATTCATCCATGTACCCTCAACTCTGCTCCATCCATCCATGCCCTTACAGTTCTGCCCCATTCACCCATGTCCCTTCTGCTCTGCCCCACAAACCTGTACCCTCAGTTCTGTCCCATCCACCTCTCTACCCTCAGTTCTGCCCCATCCCCTCAGCTCTACACCTCCATCCCTGTCCTCTCAGCTTTGCCCATCTACCCTTCTTCCTTCCAGCGCTGCCAGTCTATCCATCTTTCTTCCAGCTCTGCCCATCTATCCCCCCACCACACCAGCTCTAACCAGTGATTCTTGTCCTTTTCATTTTCCCCATCCTTCCCTCTTTCTCCCAGCTATCTCTCTATCCATCCATTCCTGCCCTTCCTGTTTTGTCCATCCCTCTTCCTCAATACTCTTCCCGTTCATGTGGGCCCAACTAAAAAACAGCTCCAGTAGGGGGTTAGAGGATAAGCAGCCCTTCTTAGTATTGCCCATGGAATTTATAGACCCCTGACTCGCGACTCTCCACCACAAAGGGGCCCACTGAGACCATGCCGCCCGAGGGCCCACATAAACCTGGAGCCGGCTCTGGGAAGGATGGTTTTGAATGTATGTACAGGGTGGGGGAAACATACAAGATGAGCTCTTATTCAGGGTGAAGGTCCAGTTTAAACAATTATTTTTTACTTTCAAATGTTGTGTCATCTGCATCACAATTGAGGTTTCACCCTAATCATTACCCAGACCCTAAATGTCCTTTCCTGTTATTTTGTACAGTTTGTATCCTCTGTGTTTCTCTCTTTTTTTCTTACTTGAAAATGCTACCAGACAGCACAACAATCACAGAGACTAGGTACCCCATGACTCAGAGGCCAAGCGGCCAGCCTCCGGCTAGGACCAGCTTCTATATCCTCCAGCATGGGTCTGATGCTCCCCCAGGGGTGATCACCAGGCCCATGTCAATGACCACAGGGCTTTTCCTTACCCCCCTCTTCATTGAGGGTACAGGTAATGAATGGGGTAGAGTAATGGCAAGTCACTTGCTGCTCCTGTACACACTGAACTAGTATAGAAGTCCCCTTGGGGAGCATCATAAACCCATTCTGAATGGCATATGGGCTGGTGCCTGGTGAGCCGGCTGGTAGCTTCAAGCACATAACCAGGGCTATGGGCTATTTTCAAATATCCCTGGTTATGCTGATGCCATAAAGCCTGGCGGTCATCCTCAACAATATGCTGTGGTAGGCGGGGAGGGGGGGTTCTTCCCTCTCCTAACACAACATGTATAAACAGATACTGGGTCAGGGAGAAAGGGGGATCTGATTGGTGGTCTGGTTGCTGGGAAGGCACCAGAAACCAAATGGGATTACTCCTTCCTGGCGTAGCGCAGATAAAGAAGAGCTGATGCGGCTGAAGTTAGCATGTGCTTTCATTGCATGGCTGGACATGCTAAATACCCTATGCTCCTCCATGTGCCCAGTCCCTACCATCCTCACTCTAATGTGTGTCCACCATGTGCTCATGATCACGGATGTCCATAAAGGAGATGTCTGCAGGTCTGAGTGTACAGAATGCAGGTCTGAGTGAAAAATGTTTTGATAAAACACACATTTTCTAACATAAGAACTTTAAAAAAAATACTGATTTAGCTTAGCACCTTGAGCACCTCAGTTATGGCACACAAAAAACAAACAATTTTAAAAATTCCATTGAAACAAAACAAAACAAAATGGCAGTTCATGGATGTGTAGGCCACCTGCAAACAGGGGGTGCTGCTGGGCTTCCTGTTACTGTGCATTGTCAGTTATGTCAGTTGAATCCAGGCAGCAGCATGGCTGAGATGCTGGGAGAGGAAGCTCCAAAATGGCCTCTACCCAACATGAGGCATAGACCATACCCACCTTAGTCACACCACTATGTGCTACTGCTGTTTATCAACAGACCTGTTCCTGTAGAGCACATTTTGCTATGATCTATTAGTCCAGATGATTTTTGAAAAACTTTGATAAATTGACCATAAAATTAAAGCTACCCAACAACCATTTTTATTTTAAAGTTTGTGTTGGCTTGTATGAGGGATATCCAGAGTCCCCACGTGCATATCCTTTGCCGTGGAGATAAGCGAAACTGGAGCTTTTGGGGGTTGGGTATATATGAGTGGGGGCTTCAGCAATCTGTCACATTGCAGTCCAACACCCATTATCTGAAAGGGGGTGTTATAAGACTGTACACAAAGCTTCTAATGCATAGTTAATATTCTACATTTATTTTTTTAGATGAGATGTCACCCTTATTCATTTAGTCCTGACTATTTCTGATTCCAATGCTGGCCTAGCTGATTTCTCCAATTGTTATCTGAAGCCTTCCTGGTGACAGATTCACTAAGAACATACAACCTTGCAGAATTGTGGTTGCAGTACAGAGAAATCATTTTATCTTTTGACTACTGCAGAAAGATGATTGTAATTTTTAAACATTGGAGAGACATGGTTTTATCATTAATGATGATTACATTTTGTGGACAGTACAAAGTGAAGTTTGCAGTAAATGGGAGTGAAGTGCAGATAAGTGCAGCTTGTGGGCAGTAAAGAGAAGTTATTACAACTTTTCAACAGTATGCCGTGAATAATACAGCTTGTAGACAGTGCACTCTGAAGCTTGGATCTGAATGATCATTTCAACTTGTAGACAGAGCACTGTAAGCAATATACTGTAGCTTTATTGCTTAATACAGCATACGGACTACATCCTGCAGACAGGGTGCAATCCACAAAGTGCAGACTGATAATTAAAGATTGTGGGAAACATTCAGGACAACCGATTGAAGATAGTACATCAGCCTCAGGGCAGTCATCAATATGTATGGTGATGATTTATGCAGCCTGCAGCAGTGCCTGCCTTTGGGTAATAGCTGCAGCTTGTGTTGAGTGCAGTATGATGATTGTACCTTGTGGGGGGTAAGAGTGAGGATCACAGCTTGGTCAGTGCAGTGTGATGATTGCAGCATGTGAGTGGTGCAGTGTTATGATTACAGCTTGTGGTTGGTGAAGTGTGATGATTACAGCTTGTGAGTGGTGCAGTGTGATGATTGCAGCTTGTGAGTGGTGCAGTGTGATGATTACAGCTTGTAGTCAGTGCAGTGTGATGATTGCAGCTTGTGGGTGGAGCAGTGTGATGATTACAGCTTGTAGTCAGTGCAGTGTGATGATTGCAGCATGTGGGTGGTGCAGTGTGATGATTACAGCTTGTAGTCAGTGCAGTGTGATGATTGCAGCTTGTGGGTGGTGCAGTGTGATGATTATAACTTGTGAGTGGTGCAGTGTGATGATTGCAGCTTGTGGGTGGTGCAGTGGGATGATTGCAGCTTGTGGAAACAGCAGTATGATGATTGCAGCTTGTGGGTGGTGCAGTGTGATGATTGAAGCTTTTGGGTGGTGCAGTATGATGAATGCAGCTTGTGGTTGGTGCAGTGTTATGATTGCAGCTTGTGGTTGGTGCAGTGTGATGATTGCAGCTTGTGGTTGGTGCAGTGTGATGATTGCAGCTTGTGGGCAGAGCAGTGTGATGATTACAGCTTGTGGGTGGTGCAGTGTGATGATTGCAGCTTGTGGGCAGTGCAGTGTGATGATTGCAGCTTGTGGTTGGTGCAGTGTGAAGATTACAGCTTGTGGGCAGAGCAGTGTGATGATTACAGCTTGTGGGTGGTGAAATGTGATGATTGCAGCTTGTGGGTGGTGCAGTGTGATGATTACAGCTTGTGGGTGGTGAAGTGTGATGATTGCAGCTTGTGGGTGGTGCAGTGTGATGATTACAGCTTGTGGGCGGTGCAGTGTGATGATTACAGCTTGTGGGCGGTGCAGTGTGATGATTACAGCTTGTGGGTGGTGCAGTGTGATGATTGTAGCTTGTGGTTGGTGCAGTGTTATGATTGCAGCTTGTGGGTGGTGCAGTGTGATGATTACAGCTTGTGGTTGGTGCAGTGTGATGATTGCAGCTTGTGGGCGGTGCAGTGTGATGATTGAAGCTTGTGGGTGGTGCAGTGTGATGATTGCAGCTTGGGGGAAGTGCAGTGTGATGATTGCAGCTTGTGGGTGGTGCAGTGTGATGATTGCAGCTTGTGGTTGGTGCAGTGTGATGATTGCAGCTTGTGGGTGGTGCAGTGTGATGATTACAGCTTGTGGTTGGTGCAGTGTGATGATTGCAGCTTGTGGGTGGTGCAGTGTGATAATTGCAGCTTGGGGGCAGTGCAGTGTGATGATTGCAGCTTAGGGGAAGTGCAGTGTGATGATTGCAGCTTGTGGTTGGTGCAGTGTGATGATTGCAGCTTGTGGTTGGTGCAGTGTGATGATTACAGCTTGTGGGCAGAGCAGTGTGATGATTACAGCTTGTGGGTGGTGAAGTGTGATGATTGCAGCTTGTGGGTGGTGCAGTGTGATGATTACAGCTTGTGGGTGGTGCAGTGTAATGATTGCAGCTTGTGGTTGGTGCAGTGTGTTGATTGTAGCTTGTGGTTGGTGCAGTGTGATGATTACAGCTTGTGGGCGGTGCAGTGTGATGATTACAGCTTGTGGGTGGTGCAGTGTGATGATTGCAGCTTGTGGGTAGTGCAGTGTGATGATTGCAGCTTGTGGTTGGTGCAGTGTGATGATTGCAGCTTGTGGGTGGTGCAGTGTGATGATTGCAGCTTGGGGGCAGTGCAATGTGATGATTGCAGCTTAGGGGAAGTGCAGTGTGATGATTGCAGCTTGTGGGTGGTGCAGTATGATGATTGCAGCTTGTGGTTGGTGCAGTGTGATGATTGCAGCTTGTGGGTGGTGTAGTGTGATGATTACAGCTTGTGGTTGGTGCAGTGGGATGATTGCAGCTTGTGAGTGGTGCAGTGTGATGATTGCAGCTTGGGGGCAGTGCAGTGTGATGATTGCAGCTTAGGGGAAGTGCAGTGTGATGATTGCAGCTTGTGGGTGGTGCAGTGTGTTGATTGCAGCTTGTGGGCGGTGCAGTGTGATGATTGCAGCTTGTGGGTGGTGCAGTGTGATGATTGCAGTTGTAGTCGGTGCAGTGTGATGTTTGCAGCTTGTGGGCAGTGCAGTGTGATGATCCCAGCTTGTGGTTGGTGCAGTGTGATGATTGCAGCATGTGGGCAGTGCAGTGTGATGATTGCAGCTGGTGGGCAGTGCAGTGTTATGATTGCAGCTAGTTGGCAGTGCAGTGTGATGATCCCAGCTTGTGGGTGGTGCAGTGTGATGATTGTGGCATGTGGGAACAGCAGTGTGATGATTGCAGCTTGTGGGCAGTGTAGTGTGATGATTGCAGCTTGTGGGTGGTGCAGTATGATGATTGCAGCTTGTGGGTGGTGCAGTGTGATGGTTGCAGCTTGTGGGTGGTGCAGTGTGATGATTGCAGCTTGTGGGTGGTGCAGTGTGATGATTGCAGCTTGTGGGTGGTGCAGTGTAATGATTGCAGCTTGTGGTTGGTACAGTGTGATGAATGCAGCTTGTGGTTGGTGCAGTGTGATGATTGCAGCTTGTGGGCGGTGCAGTGTGATGATTGCAGCTTGTTGGCAGTGCAGTGTGATGATTGCAGCTTGTGGGTGGTGCAGTGTGATGATTGCAGCTTGTGGGTGGTGCAGTGTGATGATTGCAGCTTGTGGGTGGTGCAGTGGGATGATTGCAGCTTGTGGGTGGTGCAGTGTAATGATTGCAGCTTGTGGTTGGTACAGTGTGATGAATGCAGCTTGTGGTTGGTGCAGTGTGATGATTGCAGCTTGTGGGCAGTGCAGTGTGATGATTGCAGCTTGTGGGCAGTGCAGTGTGATGATTGCAGCATGTGGGCAGTGCAGTGTGATGAATGCAGCATGTGGGCAGTGCAGTGTGATGATTGCAGCTTGTTGGCAGTGCAGTGTGATGATTGCAGCTTGTGGGTGGTGCAGTGTGATGATTGCAGCTTGTGGGCAGTGCAGTGTGATGAATGCAGCATGTGGGCAGTGCAGTGTGATGATTGCAGCTTGTGGGCAGTGCAGTGCGATGATTGCAGCATGTGGGCAATGCAGTGTGATGATTTCAGCTTGTGGTTGGTGCAGTGTGATGATTGCAGCTTGTGGGCGGTGCAGTGTGATGATTGCAGCTTGTTGGCAGTGCAGTGTGATGATTGCAGCTTGTGGGTGGTGCAGTGTGATGATTACAGCTTGTGGGCAGTGCAGTGTGATGATTGCAGCTTGTGGGCAGTGCAGTGTGATGATTGCAGCATGTGGGCAGTGCAGTGTGATGAATGCAGCATGTGGGCAGTGCAGTGTGATGATTGCAGCTTGTTGGCAGTGCAGTGTGATGATTGCAGCTTGTGGGTGGTGCAGTGTGATGATTGCAGCTTGTGGGCAGTGCAGTGTGATGAATGCAGCATGTGGGCAGTGCAGTGTGATGATTGCAGCTTGTGGGCAGTGCAGTGCGATGATTGCAGCATGTGGGCAATGCAGTGTGATGATTTCAGCTTGTGGTTGGTGCAGTGTGATGATTGCAGCTTGTGGGCGGTGCAGTGTGATGATTGCAGCTTGTTGGCAGTGCAGTGTGATGATTGCAGCTTGTGGGTGGTGCAGTGTGATGATTGCAGCTTGTTGGCAGTGCAGTGTGATGATTGCAGCTTGTGGGTGGTGCAGTGTGATGATTGCAGCTTGTGGGCAGTGCAGTGTGATGATTGCAGCTTGTGAGCAGTGCAGTGTGATGATTGCAGCATGTAGGCAGTGCAGTGTGATGATTGCAGCTTGTTGGCAGTGCAGTGTGATGATTGCAGCTTGTGGGTGGTGCAGTGTGATGATTGCGGCATGTGGGAACAGCAGTGTGATGATTTCAGTTTGTGGGCAGTGCAGTGCGATGATTGCAGCTTGTGGGCAGTGCAGTGTGATAATTTCAGCTTGTGGGTGGTGCAGTGTGATGATAGCAGCTTGTGGTTGGTGCAGTGTGATGATTTCAGCTTATGGTTAGTGCAGTGTGATGATTGCAGCATGTGGGCAGTGCAGTGTGATGATTGCAGATTGTGATCGCTGCAGTGTGATGATTGCAGCTTGTGATCGGTGCAGTGCGATGATTGCAGCTTGTGGTCAGTGCAGTGTGATGATTGCAGCTTGTGATCGGTGCAGTGTGATGATTGCAGCTTGTGGTCGGTGCAGTGTGAGGATTGCAGCTTGTGATTGGTGCAGTATGATGATTGCAGCTTGTGGGTGGTGCAGTGTGATGATTGCAACTTGTGGGCACCGCAGTGTGATGATTGCAGCTTGTGGTTGGTGCAGTGTGATGATTGCAACTTGTGGGCACCGCAGTGTGATGATTGCAGCTTGTGGTTGGTGCAGTGTGATGATTGCAGCTTGTGGTTGGTGCAGTGTGATGATTACAGCTTGTGGTTGGTGCAGTGTGATGATTGCAGCTTGTGGTTGGTGCAGTGTGATGATTGCAGCTTGTGATCGCTGCAGTGTGATGATTACAGCTTGTGGTTGGTGCAGTGTGATGATTGCAGCTTGTGGTTGGTGCAGTGTGATGATTGCAGCTTGTGGTTGGTGCAGTGTGTTGATTGCAGCTTGTGATCAGTGCAGTGTGATGATTGCAACTTGTGGGCAGTGCAGTGTGATGATTGCAGCTTGTGATCGGTGCGGTGTGATGATTGCAGCTTGTGGGCAGTGCAGTGTAATGATTGCAGCTTGTGGGCAGTGCAGTGTTATGATTGCAGCTTGTGGGTGGTGCAGTGTAATGATTGCAGCTTGTGGATAGTGCAAAGTGATGATTGTGGCTTGTGGGCGGTGCAGGGTGATGATTGTAACTTGTGGGCACCGCAGTGTGATGATTGCAGCTTGTGGTCGGTGCAGTATGATGATTGCAGCTTGTGGACGGTGCAGTGTGATGATTGCAGCTTGTGGACGGTGCAGTGTGGTGATTGCAGCTTGTAGTCACTGCAGTGTGATGATTGCAGCTTGTGGGTGGTGCAGTGTGATGATTATAGCTTGTGGGCAGTGTAGTGTGATGATTGCAGATTGTGGTTGGTGCAGTGTGATGATCCCAGCTTGTGAGTGGTGCAGTGTGATGATTGAAGCTTGTGGGTGGCGCAGTGTGATGATTGCAGCTGGTGAGCAGAGCAGTGTAATGATTGCAGCTTGTGATCAGTGCAGTGTGATGATTTCAGCTTGTGGGCAGAGCAGTGTAATGATTACAGCTTGTGATTGGTGCAGTGTGATGACTGGAGCTTGTGGGCAGTGCAGTGTGATGATTGCAGCTTGTGATTGGTGCGGTGTGATGATTGCAGCTTGTGATTGGTGCAGTGTGATGATTGGAGCTTGTGGGCAGTGCAGTGTGATGATTGCAATGTGGGTGGTGCAGTGTGGTGATTGCAGTTTGTGGGCAGAGCAGTGTTATGATTGCAGCTTGTGGGTGGTGCAGTGTGATGATTGCAGTTTGTGGGTGGTGCAGTGTGATGATTGCAGCTTTGGGTAAGTGCAGTGTGATGATTGCAGCTTGTGGGCAGTGCAGTGTGATGATTGCAGCGTGTGGGTGGTGCAGTGTGATGATTGCAGCTTGTGGGTGGTGCAGTGTGATGATTGCAGCTTGTGGTTGGTGCAGTATGATCCCAGCTTGTGAGTGGTGCAGTTTTATGATTGCAGCTTGTGGGCAGAGCAGTGTAATGATTACAGTTTGTGATCGGTGCAGTGTGATTATTGGAGCTTGTGGGTGGTGCAGTGTGATGATTGCAGCTTGTGGTCGGTGCAGTGTGATGATTTCAGCTTGTGGGCAGAGCAGTGTAATGATTACAGCTTGTGATTGGTGCAGTGTGATGATTGGAGCTTGTGGGCAGTGCAGTGTAATGATTACAGCTTGTGATTGGTGCAGTGTGATGATTGGAGCTTGTGGGCAGTGCAGTGTGATGATTGCAATGTGGGTGGTGCAGTGTGATGATTGCAGTTTGTGGGCAGAGCAGTGTTATGATTGCAGCTTGTGGGTGGTGCAGTGTGATGATTGCAGTTTGTGGGTGGTGCAGTGTGATGATTGCAGCTTTGGGTAAGTGCAGTGTGATGATTGGAGCTTGTGGGCAGTGCAGTGTGATGATTGCAATGTGGGTGGTGCAGTGTGATGATTGCAGTTTGTGGGCAGAGCAGTGTTATGATTGCAGCTTGTGGGTGGTGCAGTGTGATGATTGCAGCTTGTGGGTGGTGCAGTGTGATGATTGCAGCTTTGGGTAAGTGCAGTGTGATGATTGCAGCTTGTGGGCAGTGCAGTGTGATGATTGCAGCTTGTGGGCGGTGCAGTGTGATGATTGCAGCTTGTGGGTGGTGCAGTGTGATGATTGCAGCTTGTGGGTGGTGCAGTGTGATATTTGCAGCTTGTGGTTGGTGCAGTATGATGATCCCAGCTTGTGAGTGGTGCAGTTTTATGATTGCAGCGTGTGGGCGGTGCAGTGTGATGATTGCAGCTTGTGGATAGTGCAGAGTGATGATTGTGGCTTGTGGGCGGTGCAGGGTGATGATTGTAGCGTGTGGGTGGTGCAGCGTGATGATTGCAGCTTGTGGATAGTGCAGAGTGATGATTGTGGCTTGTGGGTGGTGCAGGGTGATGATTGTAGCGTGTGGGTGGTGCAGTGTGATGATTGCAGTTTGTGGGTGGTGCAGTGTGATGATTGCAGCTTTGGGTAAGTGCAGTGTGATGATTGGAGCTTGTGGGCAGTGCAGTGTGATGATTGCAATGTGGGTGGTGCAGTGTGATGATTGCAGTTTGTGGGCAGAGCAGTGTTATGATTGCAGCTTGTGGGTGGTGCAGTGTTATGATTGCAGTTTGTGGGCAGAGCAGTGTGATGATTGCAGCTTTGGGTAAGTGCAGTGTGATGATTGGAGCTTGTGGGCAGTGCAGTGTGATGATTGCAATGTGGGTGGTGCAGTGTGATGATTGCAGTTTGTGGGCAGAGCAGTGTTATGATTGCAGCTTGTGGTCGGTGCAGTGTGATGATTGCAGCTTTGGGTAAGTGCAGTGTGATGATTGCAGCTTGTGGGCAGTGCAGTGTGATGATTGCAGCTTGTGGGTGGTGCAGTGTGATGATTGCAGCTTGTGGGTGGTGCAGTGTGATATTTGCAGCTTGTGGTTGGTGCAGTATGATGATCCCAGCTTGTGAGTGGTGCAGTTTTATGATTGCAGCGTGTGGGTGGTGCAGTATGATGATTGCAGTGTGTGGGCGGTGCAGTGTGATGATTGCAGCTTGTGGATAGTGCAGAGTGATGATTGTGGCTTGTGGGTGGTGCAATGTGATGATTGTAGCGTGTGGGTGGTGCAGCGTGATGATTGCAACTTGTGGGCACCACAGTGTGATGATTGCAGCTCGTGGTTGGTGCAGTGTGATGATTGCAGCTTGTGGTTGGCGCAGTGTGATGATTACAGCTTGTGGGTGGTGCAGTGTGATGATTGCAGCTTGTGGTTGGTGCAGTGTGATGATTGCAGCTTGTGGTTGGTGCAGTGTGATGATTGCAGCTTGTGATGGCTGCAGTGTGATGATTGCAGCTTGTGGGCAGTGCAGTGTGTTGATTGCAGCTTGTGATCGGTGCAGTGTGATGATTGCAACTTGTGGGCAGTGCAGTGTGATGATTGCAGCTTGTGATCGGTCCGGTGTGATGATTGCAGCTTGTGGGCAGTGCAGTGTAATGATTGCAGCTTGTGGGCAGTGCAGTGTTATGATTGCAGCTTGTGGGTGGTGCAGTGTAATGATTGCAGCTTGTGGTTGGTGCAGTGTGATGATTGCAGCTTGTGGGCGGTGCAGTGTAATGATTGCAGCTTGTGATCGGTGCAGTGTGATGATTGCAGCTTGTGGGTGGTGCAGTGTGATGATTGCAGCTTGTGGGCAGAGCAGTGTAATGATTGCAGCTTGTGATCAGTGCAGTGTGATGATTACAGCTTGTGATCGGTGCAGTGTAATGATTGCAGCTTGTGATCGGTGCAGTGTGATGATTGCAGCTTGTGGGCAGAGCAGTGTAATGATTGCAGCTTGTGGTTGGTGCAGTGTGATGATTGCAGCTTGTGGGCGGTGCAGTGTGATGATTGCAGCTTGTGGGCAGAGTAGTGTAATGATTGCAGCTTGTGAGTGGTGCAGTGTGATGATTACAGCTTGTGATCAGTGCAGTGTGATGATTACAGCTTGTGATTGGTGCAGTGTAATGATTGCAGCTTGTGCGTGGTGCAGTGTGATGATTACAGCTTGTGGGCAGTGCAGTTTGTTGTTTGCTGCTTGTGGATGGTGCAGTGTGATGATTGCAGCTTGTGGGTGGTGCAGTGTGATGATTGCAGCTTGTGGGCGGTGCAGTGTGATGATTGCAGCTTGTGGTTGGTGCAGTGTGATGATTGCAGCTTGTGGTTGGTGCAGTTTGATGATTGCAGCTTGTAGTCACTGCAGTGTGATGATTGCAGCTTGTGGGTGGTGCAGTGTGATGATTACAGCTTGTGGGTGGTGCAGTGTAATGATTGCAGCTTGTGGGTGGTGCAGTGTGATGATTACAGCTTGTGGGTGGTGCAGTGTGATGATTACAGCTTGTGGGTGGTGCAGTGTGATGATTACAGCTTGTGGGTGGTGCAGTTTGATGATTGCAGCTTGTGGGTGGTGCAGTGTGATGAAGAACAGCTTGTGGTTGGTGCAGTGTCATGATTTCAGCTTGTGGGTGGTGCAGTGTGATGACTGCAGCTTGTGGGTGGTGCAGTGTGATGGTTTCAGCTTGTGGGTGGTGCAGTGTGATGATTGCAGCTTGTGGGTGGTGCATTGTGATGACTGCAGCTTGTGGGTGGTGCAGTGTGATGAAGAACAGCTTGTGGTTGGTGCAGTGTGATGATTACAGCTTGTGGGTGGTGCAGTGTGATGATTGAAGCTTGTGGGTGGTGCAGTGTGATGATTGAAGCTTGTGGGTGGTGCAGTGTGATGATTGCAGCTTGTGGGTGGTGCAGTGTGATGATTGCAGCTTGTGGGTGGTGCATTGTGATGATTGCAGCTTGTGGGTGGTGCAGTGTGATGAAGAACAGCTTGTGGTTGGTGCAGTGTGATGATTACAGCTTGTGGGTGGTGCAGTGTGATGATTGAAGCTTGTGGGTGGTGCAGTGTGATGATTGAAGCTTGTGGGTGGTGCAGTGTGATGATTACAGCTTGTGATCGGTGCAGTGTAATGATTGCAGCTTGTGAGTGGTGCAGTGTGATGATTACAGCTTGTGATCAGGGCAGTGTGATGATTACAGCTTGTGATCGGTGCAGTGTAATGATTACAGCTTGTGGGTGGTGCAGTGTGATGATTGCAGCTTGTGATCGGTACAGTGTGATGATTGCAGCTTGAGGGCAGTGCAGTTTGATGTTTGCTGCTTGTGGATAGTGCAGTGTGATGATTGCAGCTTGTGGGTGGTGCAGTGTGATGATTGCAGCTTGTGGGTGGTGCAGTGTGATGATTGCAGCTTGTGGGCAGTGCAGTGTGATGACTGCTGCTTGTGGGCAGTGCAGTGTGATGATTGCAGCTTGTGGTTGGTGCAGTGTCATGATTACAGCTTGTGGGCGGTGCTGTGGGATGATTGCAGCTTGTGGGCGGTGCAGTGTGATGATTGCAGCTTGTGGTTGGTGCAGTGTGATGATTACAGCTTGTGGGTGGTGCAGTGTGATGATTGAAGCTTGTGGGTGGTGCAGTGTGATGATTGCAGCTTGTGGGTGGTGCATTGTGATGATTGCAGCTTGTGGGTGGTGCAGTGTGATGATTGCAGCTTGTGGGTGGTGCAGTGTAATGATTGCAGCTTGTGGGTGGTGCAGTGTGATGATTGCAGCTTGTGGGTTGTACTATGATGATTACAGCTTGTGGTTGGTGCAATGTGATGATTACAGCTTGTGGGTGGTGCAGTGTGATGATTGCAGCTTGTGGGTGGTGCAGTGTGATGATTGCAGCTTGTGGGTGGTGCAGTGTGATGATTGCAGCTTGTGGGTGGTGCAGTGTGATGAGAACCGCGTGTGGGCGGTGCAGTGTGATGATTGCAGCTTGTGGGTGGTGCAGTGTGATGAGAACAGCGTGTGGGCGGTGCAGTGTGATGATTGCAGCTTGTGGGCAGTGCAGTTTGATGATTACAGCTTGTAGTTGGTGCAGTGTGATGATTGCAGCCTGTGGGTGGTGCAGTGTGATGATTGCAGCTTGTGGGTGGTGCAGTGTGATGAGAACAGCGTGTGGGCGGTGCAGTGTGATGATTGCAGCTTGTGGGTGGTGCAGTGTGATGATTGCAGCTTGTCGGTGGTGCAGTGTGATGAGAACCGCGTGTGGTCGGTGCAGTGTGATGATTACAGCTTGTGGGCGGTGCAGTGTGATGAGAACAGCGTGTGGTCGGTGCAGTGTGAAGATTGCAGCTTGTGGGTGGTGCAGTGTGATGATTACAGCTTGTGGGTGGTGCAGTGTGATGAGAACAGCGTGTGGGCGGTGCAGTGTGATGATTGCAGCTTGTGGGTGGTGCAGTGTGATGATTGCAGCTTGTCGGTGGTGCAGTGTGATGAGAACCGCGTGTGGTCGGTGCAGTGTGATGATTACAGCTTGTGGGCGGTGCAGTGTGATGAGAACAGCGTGTGGTCGGTGCAGTGTGAAGATTGCAGCTTGTGGGTGGTGCAGTGTGATGATTACAGCTTGTGGGTGGTGCAGTGTGATGATTGCAGCTTGTGGTTGGTGCAGTGTGATGATTACAGCTTGTGTGCGGTGCAGTGTGATGATTGCAGCTTGTGGTTGGTGCAGTGTGATGATTACAGCTTGTGGGCGGTGCAGTGTGATGATTGAAGCTTGTGGGTGGTGCAGTGTTATGATTGCAGCTTGTGGGTGGTGCAGTGTGTTGATTGCAGCTTGTGGGTGGTGCAGTGTGATGATTACAGCTTGTGGGTGGTGCAGTGTGATGATTGCAGCTTGTGGGCTGTACTATGATGATTACAGCTTGTGGTTGGTGCAGTGTGATGATTGCAGCTTGTGGGCGGTGCAGTGTGATGATTGCAGCTTGTGGGCGGTGCAGTGTGATGATTGCAGCTTGTGGGCGGTGCAGTGTGATGATTGCAGCTTGTGGGCGGTGCAGTGTGATGATTGCAGCTTGTGGGCGGTGCAGTGTGATGATTGCAGCTTGTGGGTGGTGCATTGTGATGATTGCAGCTTGTGGGTGGTGCAGTGTGATGATTACAGCTTGTGGGTGGTGCAGTGTGATGATTGCAGCTTGTGGGTGGTGCAGTGTGATGATTGCAGCTTGTGGGCTGTACTATGATGATTACAGCTTGTGGCTGGTGCAATGTGATGAAGAACAGTTTGTGGGTGGTGCAGTATGATGATTGCAGCTTGTGGTTGGTGCAGTGTGATGATTACAGCTTGTGGGTGGTGCATTGTGATGATTACAGCTTGTGGTTGGTGCAGTGTGATGATTGCAGCTTGTGATCGGTGCAGTGTGATGATTGCAACTTGTGGGCAGTGCAGTGTGATGATTGCAGCTTGTGATCGGTCCGGTGTGATGATTGCAGCTTGTGGGCAGTGCAGTGTAATGATTGCAGCTTGTGGGCAGTGCAGTGTTATGATTGCAGCTTGTGGGTGGTGCAGTGTAATGATTGCAGCTTGTGGTTGGTGCAGTGTGATGATTGCAGCTTGTGGGCGGTGCAGTGTAATGATTGCAGCTTGTGATCGGTGCAGTGTGATGATTGCAGCTTGTGGGTGGTGCAGTGTGATGATTGCAGCTTGTGGGCAGAGCAGTGTAATGATTGCAGCTTGTGATCAGTGCAGTGTGATGATTACAGCTTGTGATCGGTGCAGTGTAATGATTGCAGCTTGTGATCGGTGCAGTGTGATGATTGCAGCTTGTGGGCAGAGCAGTGTAATGATTGCAGCTTGTGGTTGGTGCAGTGTGATGATTGCAGCTTGTGGGCGGTGCAGTGTGATGATTGCAGCTTGTGGGCAGAGTAGTGTAATGATTGCAGCTTGTGAGTGGTGCAGTGTGATGATTACAGCTTGTGATCAGTGCAGTGTGATGATTACAGCTTGTGATTGGTGCAGTGTAATGATTGCAGCTTGTGCGTGGTGCAGTGTGATGATTACAGCTTGTGGGCAGTGCAGTTTGTTGTTTGCTGCTTGTGGATGGTGCAGTGTGATGATTGCAGCTTGTGGGTGGTGCAGTGTGATGATTGCAGCTTGTGGGCGGTGCAGTGTGATGATTGCAGCTTGTGGTTGGTGCAGTGTGATGATTGCAGCTTGTGGTTGGTGCAGTTTGATGATTGCAGCTTGTAGTCACTGCAGTGTGATGATTGCAGCTTGTGGGTGGTGCAGTGTGATGATTACAGCTTGTGGGTGGTGCAGTGTAATGATTGCAGCTTGTGGGTGGTGCAGTGTGATGATTACAGCTTGTGGGTGGTGCAGTGTGATGATTACAGCTTGTGGGTGGTGCAGTGTGATGATTACAGCTTGTGGGTGGTGCAGTTTGATGATTGCAGCTTGTGGGTGGTGCAGTGTGATGAAGAACAGCTTGTGGTTGGTGCAGTGTCATGATTTCAGCTTGTGGGTGGTGCAGTGTGATGACTGCAGCTTGTGGGTGGTGCAGTGTGATGGTTTCAGCTTGTGGGTGGTGCAGTGTGATGATTGCAGCTTGTGGGTGGTGCATTGTGATGACTGCAGCTTGTGGGTGGTGCAGTGTGATGAAGAACAGCTTGTGGTTGGTGCAGTGTGATGATTACAGCTTGTGGGTGGTGCAGTGTGATGATTGAAGCTTGTGGGTGGTGCAGTGTGATGATTGAAGCTTGTGGGTGGTGCAGTGTGATGATTGCAGCTTGTGGGTGGTGCAGTGTGATGATTGCAGCTTGTGGGTGGTGCATTGTGATGATTGCAGCTTGTGGGTGGTGCAGTGTGATGAAGAACAGCTTGTGGTTGGTGCAGTGTGATGATTACAGCTTGTGGGTGGTGCAGTGTGATGATTGAAGCTTGTGGGTGGTGCAGTGTGATGATTGAAGCTTGTGGGTGGTGCAGTGTGATGATTACAGCTTGTGATCGGTGCAGTGTAATGATTGCAGCTTGTGAGTGGTGCAGTGTGATGATTACAGCTTGTGATCAGGGCAGTGTGATGATTACAGCTTGTGATCGGTGCAGTGTAATGATTACAGCTTGTGGGTGGTGCAGTGTGATGATTGCAGCTTGTGATCGGTACAGTGTGATGATTGCAGCTTGAGGGCAGTGCAGTTTGATGTTTGCTGCTTGTGGATAGTGCAGTGTGATGATTGCAGCTTGTGGGTGGTGCAGTGTGATGATTGCAGCTTGTGGGTGGTGCAGTGTGATGATTGCAGCTTGTGGGCAGTGCAGTGTGATGACTGCTGCTTGTGGGCAGTGCAGTGTGATGATTGCAGCTTGTGGTTGGTGCAGTGTCATGATTACAGCTTGTGGGCGGTGCTGTGGGATGATTGCAGCTTGTGGGCGGTGCAGTGTGATGATTGCAGCTTGTGGTTGGTGCAGTGTGATGATTACAGCTTGTGGGTGGTGCAGTGTGATGATTGAAGCTTGTGGGTGGTGCAGTGTGATGATTGCAGCTTGTGGGTGGTGCATTGTGATGATTGCAGCTTGTGGGTGGTGCAGTGTGATGATTGCAGCTTGTGGGTGGTGCAGTGTAATGATTGCAGCTTGTGGGTGGTGCAGTGTGATGATTGCAGCTTGTGGGTTGTACTATGATGATTACAGCTTGTGGTTGGTGCAATGTGATGATTACAGCTTGTGGGTGGTGCAGTGTGATGATTGCAGCTTGTGGGTGGTGCAGTGTGATGATTGCAGCTTGTGGGTGGTGCAGTGTGATGATTGCAGCTTGTGGGTGGTGCAGTGTGATGAGAACCGCGTGTGGGCGGTGCAGTGTGATGATTGCAGCTTGTGGGTGGTGCAGTGTGATGAGAACAGCGTGTGGGCGGTGCAGTGTGATGATTGCAGCTTGTGGGCAGTGCAGTTTGATGATTACAGCTTGTAGTTGGTGCAGTGTGATGATTGCAGCCTGTGGGTGGTGCAGTGTGATGATTGCAGCTTGTGGGTGGTGCAGTGTGATGAGAACAGCGTGTGGGCGGTGCAGTGTGATGATTGCAGCTTGTGGGTGGTGCAGTGTGATGATTGCAGCTTGTCGGTGGTGCAGTGTGATGAGAACCGCGTGTGGTCGGTGCAGTGTGATGATTACAGCTTGTGGGCGGTGCAGTGTGATGAGAACAGCGTGTGGTCGGTGCAGTGTGAAGATTGCAGCTTGTGGGTGGTGCAGTGTGATGATTACAGCTTGTGGGTGGTGCAGTGTGATGAGAACAGCGTGTGGGCGGTGCAGTGTGATGATTGCAGCTTGTGGGTGGTGCAGTGTGATGATTGCAGCTTGTCGGTGGTGCAGTGTGATGAGAACCGCGTGTGGTCGGTGCAGTGTGATGATTACAGCTTGTGGGCGGTGCAGTGTGATGAGAACAGCGTGTGGTCGGTGCAGTGTGAAGATTGCAGCTTGTGGGTGGTGCAGTGTGATGATTACAGCTTGTGGGTGGTGCAGTGTGATGATTGCAGCTTGTGGTTGGTGCAGTGTGATGATTACAGCTTGTGTGCGGTGCAGTGTGATGATTGCAGCTTGTGGTTGGTGCAGTGTGATGATTACAGCTTGTGGGCGGTGCAGTGTGATGATTGAAGCTTGTGGGTGGTGCAGTGTGATGATTGCAGCTTGTGGGTGGTGCAGTGTGTTGATTGCAGCTTGTGGGTGGTGCAGTGTGATGATTACAGCTTGTGGGTGGTGCAGTGTGATGATTGCAGCTTGTGGGCTGTACTATGATGATTACAGCTTGTGGTTGGTGCAGTGTGATGATTGCAGCTTGTGGGCGGTGCAGTGTGATGATTGCAGCTTGTGGGCGGTGCAGTGTGATGATTGCAGCTTGTGGGCGGTGCAGTGTGATGATTGCAGCTTGTGGGCGGTGCAGTGTGATGATTGCAGCTTGTGGGCGGTGCAGTGTGATGATTGCAGCTTGTGGGTGGTGCATTGTGATGATTGCAGCTTGTGGGTGGTGCAGTGTGATGATTACAGCTTGTGGGTGGTGCAGTGTGATGATTGCAGCTTGTGGGTGGTGCAGTGTGATGATTGCAGCTTGTGGGCTGTACTATGATGATTACAGCTTGTGGCTGGTGCAATGTGATGAAGAACAGTTTGTGGGTGGTGCAGTATGATGATTGCAGCTTGTGGTTGGTGCAGTGTGATGATTACAGCTTGTGGGTGGTGCATTGTGATGATTACAGCTTGTGGTTGGTGCAGTGTGATGATTGCAGCTTGTGGTTGGTGCAGTGTGATGATTGCAGCTTGTGGTTGGTGCAGTGTGATGATTGCAGCTTGTGGTTGGTGCAGTGTGATGATTGCAGCTTGTGGGTGGTGCAGTATGATGATTACAGCTTGTGGGTGGTGCAGTGTGAAGATTACAGCTTGTTGGTGGTGCAGTGTGATGATTACAGCTTGTGGGTGGTGCAGTGTGATGATTACAGCTTGTGGGTGGTGCAGTGTGATGATTACAGCTTGTGGGTGGTGCAGTGTGATGATTACAGCTTGTGGGTGGTGCAGTGTGATGATTACAGCCTGTGGTTGGTGCAGTGTGATGATTGCAGCTTGTGGGTGGTGCAGTGTGATGATTACAGCTTGTGGGTGGTGCAGTGTGATGATTACAGCTCGTGGGCAGAGCAGTGTGATGATTGCAGCTTGTTGGCAGAGCAGTGTGATGATTGCAGCTTGTGGGTGGTGCAGTGTGATTATTGCAGCTTGTGGGTGGTGCAGTGTGATGATTACAGCCTGTGGTTGGTGCAGTGTGATGATTGCAGCTTGTGGGTGGTGCAGTGTGATGATTGCAACTTGGGGTGGTGCAGTGTGATGATTGCAGGTTGTGGGCGATACTATGATGATTGCAGCTTGTGGTTGGTGCAGTGTGATGATTGCAGCTTGTGGTTGGTGCAGTGTGATGATTGCAGCTTGTGGGTGGTGCAGTATGATGATTACAGCTTGTGGGTGGTGCAGTGTGATGATTACAGCTTGTGGGTGGTCTAGTCTGATGATTACAGCTTGTGGGTGGTGCAGTGTGATGATTACAGCTCGTGGGCAGAGCAGTGTGATGATTGCAGCTTGTGGGTGGTGCAGTGTGATGATTGCAGCTTGTGGGTGGTGCAGTGTGATGATTACAGCCTGTGGTTGGTGCAGTGTGATGATTGCAACTTGGGGTGGTGCAGTGTGATGATTGCAGGTTGTGGGCGATACTATGATGAATGCAGCTTGTGGTTGGTGCATTGTGATGACTGCAGCTTGTGGGTGGTGCAGTGTGATAATTTCAGCTTGTGGGTGGTGCAGTGTGATGATTGCAGCTTGTGGGTGGTGCAGTGCGATGATTACAAATTTTGGGCAGTGAACGATAATGATTGGTGCTTGTGGGCAGAGCAGTGTGATGATTGCTGCTTGTGGGCGGTCATATTTCAGCGTTTTACTCATATGAAATGTACGATAGCTTCTACAAGTTCTTTGGACATGATTATACTGTAAAGTTACAACCATCTGTTGGAGAAATAGGCTTACACTAAACATCCATGCATGGTTATCTAAGTATCATGCTATTGGTTCTCAAAACTTTTTTGATTATTTGGGTAGTTTACTGCCTTCTCTAATGGTGCCATTTGCCTGGACTGACTGCCTGCTGACAAGTCTCCTTATTTGTCTCCTCTTTTTTATTTTGGAAAAAAGCTGAAATCATCTGTAGGAAATTACCTCTGCACAGGTTTAATCACTTTAATCTGGGAGCAAGGCTTCTTAGGTTCACCTTATATTCCATATATGAGTCCCAGTCTCTGCTAGCGATGGGACTTCATGAAATCTATGATTCCAAATTAATCGATTCAATAAGCAAATGTCCTTGTCAGCAGAAATTACATTCCCGGATCTCGGACTAACATGCTAAAGGAAAGTCAACATGGGTTGTCACTTCAGAACTGGAGTACTTTAAGCTTTTCAGCACAACATAGGTTCAACATAGGGGTTTACAACCTTTTTTTTTTATCAAAGACCACATTCCTTTTTCAAAATATCTCAAACACCACCTGACTGGTAAATATGGGTTGTTGTTGTCACCTAAATGGTGTTAAAAAAATAAGACAATCATATAAAGTGCTTGAAATAGTTTTCATCACCCTTAACCCTTTAAGTGCCAGCCTACCTAGATTTTTTGTTACACTCTGTTGCCAGACAACTTTTCACTTTTTTGCGCTACACATGTTCAACCTTGATTTTTGAAGGGATTTCCAGGGATTTTCCAGGAAAGTTATATATTGTTTTTTTCAGCGCTTCAACATGAAATGTCTTGTTTGCCCTTTTTTTAGTGTATTCTCAATACTTTTGGGTTAAATATGTGCAAAAACATTTTAAAAATCTATTTTTTACAAAAATGTAAATTTGTTAATAAAATCTATTTCTCCCGGTTACAACGGTACCACATATGTATTGGTATACACCCTTTCCTGCCCAGGAGACTCCCCCAAACTGAACCCCCCCCCCCCCCAAACAGATAGGATACAACTATGCAATATGATTGCATAGTTGTAAGGGGTTAATTAAAAAATGACATAGGGTCCCTCCTCCCGGGGGGGAGATTTTAAGGGTTAAAAACCCTTAAAATCCCAAAATAAAATGATGTAGGGTCCCCCTTACCCAGCTGTACCTTACCTTATTGTATTATTACAGACTTGCTTTCTTAGCTTAACATCTTTTGTTGGTGACTAAAAAACTCTGCTGATGAAGTGGATGATTTAGCTACATGGGATATGGATTTCTGTACACTAATATACAGAATAAGATACAGCTTTCTACTGTACAATATTTTCATCCAGTGAGAGGATATTAAAATATTTTTTTATACTACTTACTGTCCATCCTCCCAATTTTCTTGTCCTTAATGGTCAATTCTACAGAAAACATAGATATTTTTATATATTTTTGGGGTTTAAAGGGTTACAATATGCTGCAGGTTATGCCCAGTTCAGTCACTAAGAAGAAATCAAATCTCTATACACTTCTCCTGACTGAAAACTGGGTTAGTAATAGTCCAACACACTTATATATTTCCTAACCGTATGGCTGGGAGTAGACTGTCAGTTCCTCAATAAACTAAACCCTCAGAACCGAATTGATTCCTGTGGTGGAGTAAAAACACATTACAGTTAACATGTCCTCAGGAGGTTTCTGTGCATGTACGATCAGTTAGGCTTCTCTTACAAATAATAGGCCGGTCTATAAACTGGGGAAAAGTGCAGACAGTACTTTTATAGAAACAATTCCTGAAGTAAGTTTCTGAATCATGCGCAGAACCTGTGCATTGCGCATGAAATGCAGCTCTTTTTATGCGGAAATGGCCAATCTCTGTGCGCATTGTGTAGGCTATGGCAGTCAATGGCCCCCATGGACCACATGTTTCTCCCCGTCTTTACTGTTTAGTAGTGGCAAATTTGTCTCTCCTGCTACTGTGTTTGAGGTGAATCTCTATTCTCATATCTGTAGGGTATTCCCAGTGGTGCATGTGTTTTCCTTGTTTTTTTGTCTAGTGGGCGATATCTTGATTCTTCTTTTTACTCACATTTTTGGTGAGAAATTCTATTTTGTTCCTCTGTGCAATTCCTCACCATATTTAGCTAAATATGGTGCAGGATAGTGTTTACTCACAAAAAACATGAGTAAAAAAATTATGGTGCTGAATCGAGTATATAAAATTTGTAAACTTTTACAAATATTTCAACATTTTATTTTTCATAAAAAAAAGAAAAATAACTGGCAACACTTTCATTCATAAGAAACATGCAGGCTATTGCTGGAATATGCTTTATGATTCAAATAAGCATGCCAGTTAGCAGAGTTGTCAGTTTACACCTGCTTTTTGCTGGAGGAAAATGGCGCATGAAACACATTTGTGCACACTTTTCAGTTCTCAATACACTCCCTGAATTAAACGCAAATATACTTTTGGGGTAAATCCTACTCCATGTGCAAATTTACTCGTAAAAACAGGCGCACAAAAAATTTGATGAATTGAGAGTAAGGGTAAAAACGTGAGTAAACCATTTTTGCTCATGAAAAGTTTGCACAAATGACTTCTAATCTCATATAATGGCGCCTGTTTTAACTGTAAAGCTCCGCCTCCCACATTCTTTGCCACTTCTCTGTGTGGCAATGATGTCATTGCCACACCTATGCAGTGACTGATCCCCTGTGATATTACAGAGAGGGATAGCAAGAAAAACAATGTTCCAGGACTATTCGAAAAGCGAAAATTTCTGCTTCTACACCCTAAAAAGGAAATATTGACAGGGCCTTTGGCCAAATGTATTTCACAAGTTAAGTGGGTTTTAGTTCGCTTTAAAAACACATGTAGGCTGAAGTGTTAATTTTAAATCACCTCTAAAATGACACAAAATATCATAGCAATATTTGAAGCTTATTGCTCATATATCTCATAACTCGTGACCAAGTGTTTAAGTCTGTGACAAATTTTAGTTTGATATCATGTCAGCTTTCAAATAATTAAAAATATCTAAAAAATGTCTGAAACCTCAACGTTGTAACACATTTTTCAGGTTGACCTGCTGTCATAAAGCTTGCTTCAAAGCCTCACCATGATAGTTTGTTTTTTGTGTAAGTGAACTCGGAAACCATGAAGTTGCAAACCCTTGTATTATTCATAGCAGCGATCCGAGATTTTCTCGGCGTGCGCTATTGTGTGCACTTATAGTTTAGCCGAGCAAATATTATTTTGGTCTGTGAACTAGACTCAGAAGTCGAGTTTGTACCTGTTTCCAGCCATATGTTGCTGTGGAGCCCTTGAATCTCGGCACTCCATGGCCATCTCGCTGGCATGCCAGCATACCTATACGGCTTGTTGGTTTTCTTTTCCCTCACTACATCCCACCTTGGGAGCATCCCATGTTTTTGTGTATCCCTGCAATGTGACTTACCTTCTCCCTGTTGTTTCCCTGAAGGGCATCCCATGTAGTGTGCATGCCGCACTGTCACTCACCTTTTTCTTCCCATTTCTCCTGGTTCTTTGAGGGGCGTTCCCTGTCATCTGCCTGACTGTAGTGTGACTTACCTTCTTCCTGTTGGTTCCTTGGGGGCATCCCATGTGGTGTACATGACCATCACTCACCTTCTTCTTTCCTGTTTTTCCTGGTTCCTTGAGGGGCATCCCATTTCATCTGCATCCCTGTAGTGTGACCTATCTTCTCCCTGCTGGTTTTTTGAGGGGCATCCCATGTCATCTGCATCCCCACACTGTCCCTCACCTTCTTCTTCCTTGTTCTTACCTGCTTTCCTCTACTGTTTTTCACCAGCTTCCCCCACCAAACAGCTGAGCCTCCTTCTCTTCAGCTGGTTCTGGTGCTGGTGGAGGTGGTAGTGAGCTGAAGAGGAGTATGAGAACATTGGCATGGTTGTGGCAGATGCCTTACATGCACACCCTGGCTTTGTTGCATCACAGTTTGGACAACTCTTCTCCTGGAGGCTTGATTCTCTGCCAAAACTCAGAAGCTAGAAGAGACGCACAATTCAGTCACACAAGCATGAGTGGGCAACTTATCTATGGAGCATCCACGTACCTGGAAAGTTTTGGCAGAAAAAAAGCCTCACCAGGGGCCTCTGCCCTCTTTTGAGGTCCAACCAGTGCAGCATAATCTGGGTGCGTGTAGGACATCGGTCCCTGGCAATTCAGATGTTGTGTCCCAGCACTGACGCACCCCAGCGGATAGCGAAGGTCCGCCGTGCAGACGCACATGATATTGTAGCCTATAGGTAGCAAACGCCTGTGCTCACCTGCTAAATAAGTCTCAATTGTTGGCCAACTAACCACCCACTTGTTTATAAAAGCTGATAACAAATGCTGATAACATCCAACACTGCAAATGCAAGGCTAACAATGGAAACACAGAAAGACAACAATAATACACATGCTTACCCAGAAGCCAACCACCACTCAGATTGCCACTCTCAAAGCGAGTATACAGGCTGGAGAAGTGCACGATGAATGCATGGTGGCCAGCCAAGAGATGAAGAAGCATAAATCTGGACCATGGATGCATTGTACATTCAACGAATGACCCATCTTGCAGTTTCTAGAAGAAAAGGTCAACAGACACATGTTAACAAACTAGCAACATTACAGTAGCAGGCAAAGACCAAGCAGATACATGGGCAACTTGGACACAGGGATCAGAGGGATCTAGTAGCAACAAGGAAGCAACAAGGATTAGCTAGTTTAGGGGAGCAGAGCAAAGGCTAAACAGAGGAGACTTGGCAAAAAGGAGGACCAGTGAGCACCTAAACATGCTGATACATATACTTCGCCACGTGTGTGCAGTTGATGGTGCCCTTCATATTTGCGATGTGGAAAAAAACCCAACTTCACTGTGTTCCAGGCTGCCATGCTGTCAGGAAGAGATGTGTAGGACAACTATGCCATTGAGAAATTTAGTCAGGGTGGGGCTCGGGGAAGGCTGGGACATGCCAACAGACAGTGCCCAAAACATTGGAAGGAGCCATTCACTCAAAATTGAAGGCAGCCAACCAATTGTGGTGAGGGCAAACCATGGCCGCAGCTCTGAGTAAAGAGTTATTGATTTGGGTTAATTTGAACACCTGTTGATCGGACATCTGATTGTCGTCCAGGCGACGGCGGGTATGCCTAAACTTCGCAAGGTACAAGGTGAGCAGCCACTGGCACTGCATATGCTCATAATCTTCAGGGAACTCGTCAAGGGGCTCCATTATCACGGCCTAGGCCAACAAGCTCACGTTCCCTCATGAAAAAAGAGGGCGTAATTGTGCACAGGCAGAAAGGTTTTTATAGGCCCGAAAATGGTCAAATCAGGGCTCCGAATATCGCGCAAGCGCAGCCTAAACCCGTGAGCGTACGCATGCGAGAATTCAAAAACTCAGTCTGACCCATACTAATACAGCAAATACTCGGATTTGCATATGCAAACCAAAAAGTACAGGAAAAAGCAAACTCGGGCCAAAAAACATGGCACTGAATAGCACAAAAAGGCCCATGCGGAAATGCATACAAGAGAGGCTATGAGTCATGTTCCATTTTACCAATGGTTCTGCAAAATGAACAAAAAGGATATACAACAGTTTTGATATGTTATTTACTTTGCTACTTTAACATTTCAGCATGTGTACATCTGTTTTAAGTTTTTTGTATACCCTAATGTGAAATATATTCCAATGTTAGAACGTCTAACGTTTAAAGGGACATTCCAGGCAGTGGCTTTAAGGCAGCAGGTCTGTCCAAATGGCTTCACTCCTGCAGAGCGCTGCAGATGTTTTAGCAGGTCTCCAAATGTTACCTCTTCTTTCCTTTACATTTTTCCAAGACTATGCGCAAATGGGGTTGCACAGGCATCTCTGTCTTTCAGCACTCCTGTGAGCAAGTCCAGCAAGCCACAGTGGTTACCTTGGTCAGGCTCCCTCATGCTGGAAATGCTGAAGGACAGGGGTGGCCACGCAACCACATTTGGAGCGTGGTTATGGAAAAATGGAATGAAAAGGAGGGGCAAAGGTTGCTACAGTTTCTACAGCTACAAGAAATAGAGAAGAGAAATGTGGGACAGGCTTCCTGTGAGCTCCTTGCTGCCTAATTATTGGCATTGCCTGGCATAGCCTGGACTACATTTTTTGTGCTCTAAGTTAATCTTTAAACCAGATCAACAGCCTGGCACATTTGGAAAAAAACTCCCCAAAATTCACTTGCCCCATGTACATACAAGATACTGAATCAGCACTTACATTTGCTTCTGCGGCTGCTCAAAGCTGAAACAAAGCCTCACTGATTTTCTCCTGATAGCGGCCATTTTGGAGCTTCCTTTCCCAGCATCCCAGCCATGATGCTGCCTGAATTGAACTGACAAAATCCCACAATGCACATCGGCAGGAAACTTCCTGTTTGCAGGCGGCCTACAGCTCCATGAGATGCAATTTTGTTTTTAAAATTGACCACAGCAGGAATTACAATAAGGTAAAAGGTTTATTTTGCATGTGCAGCAACCTGAATTTTCCTGGGGAGGGATGCATATGAGCACTGTTTCTTCTAAGGGTGTTGGTCCGGTTTAAATAATCATTGAGCTAGCTATCTTCTGTTAGGAAAGCAGCGTTGAATGACTAATAGGCATCAGCGCAGGTTTTGCTATAATTGTAATTGCCAGAAGCATATCATGCATGTTAACTGGTCAAGGACACAGATCTGGAGTAAATTAGCCAATGTGTTGCTAAAATTCTGTGAACCTTACCCCATATGGTAGCAAATTAAACAACGCGGTGGAAAATCTCTGCAAGTGCCATCTGGCATTGTGATGCTAGATATGGAATTTTTATTTGGGAATTTGTCAGCCAACCAAAGAAAACATCGACCATTATTTATCCCAGCTTATTTTGTAAGACATTCTTTTTTATTATAAAAAACAACTGTTTTAGCCAAGATGCAACAGAGGAACTACAGCAAGGACATTTCAACTGGGAGTGGGAACATTTTGCATAGTTATTAGTTATTTAGCATAGTGCCTTATTTATGATGGGTGCCATGTAGCACCTTTTTGTGGCCAGTTCCGGAACATTGGCATTTTGGTCTTATCTGGTGCTGTGCTGTGTCCTACATTGGTGCTAGCAGTCGCTGTGCAGAACACTAATTTGCTTTGATTGTTGCACTAGGTATTGGCCGGCCTGTCAGCGCCTGTTGGACCCGCTGGCGCAGCACCAGTGAGCGCCACTTTGTACTGCCATTATTCCAGCGCTCAACATCATATATATGATTTATTTCTTCCTTGACATCTTTGGTGCTGTATTTTTCTGGCACTGGTCAACGTTTCATCATTACAGTTACAAGATATTACTTCTGGGGACAAAGGGGGCAAACTTTACAGTGCATTTAGGCTGTGTTTGCATTGTTTTCCAAATTACAAAAGCAAAAGAATTCATTAAAATCAATTTTTATAACCTCCCCAAAAATTCAGTTTGTGACATCTAGGTCCTGCTTTTCATTTATTGACAAGTCCCAATGCAAATTCTGTACCAATAAATATGTTTAATATTAATTCTAAGCATTAAAGTGGACCAAAACCCAGGAGTTTGACTATACCAGGTTTTGGTCCTTGCCCCTGGGGCACCCCGATGCGGGATGCCTTTCTACATAAACCCCTCAGGTCACTCACTCTAACTCACTTTTCCCCGTTCCTATGGCTCATGTGCAGCCTCCCATTCAGAAAGCATGCTTGACTGTTCTGAATCTAGTCAAGCGCAGCCAAGCTCGTGTCAGCTCAGTCGGCGGCAACATCCCTGCTACCCTCTAACAGGGAGCGTCACTAAGGTGAGTATAAGAGGTGACCTTGGGGATTTCACACAGCGGGGCATCCCGATTCTGGATGCCCTGGGGGAAGGAATCTAGTGGCCCCCCGGAATCTGATAGATTTCCGGGGTGATTTCCGTGTGTTTTGGACCACTTTAAACACTTCAATCCAGTTCTGCTCATTGTGCTTTACGGGATCTTGACCTACATCGCCAGGTTTTATCTACCATAGCACTCTGCAAAACATTTCGCAGAGTTTTAGGCCCTTATTTAACAAGGGATAGCGCCAGGTAGCGACTGGTGAGCGAACGGAAATAACGGTCATCGCCACGAGAACGCCGGCTCCCCACCACAATCACACATTTATCAAGCCGATCCTGCTTAGCGACTGAGCTAGCGCCAGATAGCGACTCATTCATCATTATTCCAGCCTCACCCCACAGCGCCAGCGAGCGACCTTGAACAGCGCCAGGTATGACCTCTCGCCACCTGGCGCTCTCCAATGCATTTCAATGGAACAATCTTTAAATATTCATAATTAATTGTTAATATATATATTTTTTTTTAATGTGAACATTTCTGTTACCACTTCTGCCATGTTAGATATTTTTTTTAAGGTAAGAAAAAAATAATAAAAAAAAATTGTGCAGAATTGCTATTACAGGTCTGATATTAATGTATTCATATTCCAAAATGTTTTTATAAACTTGTTTTTTTTGGTTTCCCAAAATATGGTTGTTTGGGGGTTAAAAAACTACTTTTAACCCATCGCCGCCAGCGCTCTGGGGTTTAAACATGCATTTCACAGCGCAAGAATTTTTGGAGCGTGATTTGTTAATGAATGTGGTGGGAGCCGGTCGCTATGGCCATTCGCTATCATGCGCTCCCATACAGCGCGGAACCTGTCAAATAGCGACTCATCACCTTGTATTCAACATTACTGCACACCGACTGAGTCGCTATCAACAACCGAACAACGGCCAAGCACAGCGACTACTAGCGGGCGCTGTGAAAATACCGCTACAGTCGCTCAACTGTTGCTACCTGGCGCTATTAATAAATCAGCCTCCCCGCTTCAACCATAGCGCCCGGCACTACAAACATTTTCGGTGCCAGTGTTAAATAAGATGCTAGCTGGTAGCCGCATTGGTGCTGCCATTTTTTTATTTCTTATAGTGGAACGTCACTGACAACTGACTCATCCACCCTGCCACCCTACCCTGGCGCTGAGGCAGGATGGAGGGGTTACAAAAAAAAACCCTTTCCTTAGGCAAGCTCCTACGCTGCTTTTGCCGCGCTCCAGATCCTGGGCGCCGATCCTGGGTGGGGGGGCAGTTTTCAGTGACGTTCTGCTTTAAATCACATACTGAGTGCCACTGAGGTAAAAAAAGTGACGCTGTGTTGCACTGACACTTCTTAAATAAGACTCTCCATCCCAATGTTTGTGTTGTTTGCTTTAGGGTTGAAGAAGAGAATAACCTCTTAAAGCTAAACATGGACAGCTTACATTATAAGTGTTTGAGCATTTGTGATTGTGATTGATAGTGATTGCCACACTTAAGGGCAACATTAAGCATACCCAACCAGTTTCTAAAAGTGGACCAAAAATGAATTAAATCAGACCAACGCAACAACAGTGCTCATATACATCCCTCTCCAGGGCAATTTAGATTGCTGCACATAAAAAAATCATTGACCTTTTTCTAACACCTACTGGGATAAATTTTAAAAACAAGTTGGCTCATGGGCTTGCAGGCCCAGTCGCGCTGGGCTTCCTGTTACTGTGCATTTCAGTTATGTTAGTTGGGAGAGGAAGCTCCAAAATGGCCGCTACCTTTCTTTTCCAACTCTGCCAGGTTGTTTAAGATCTCTTTACAAGCTAGGGACATACAATATCATCAGTGCTCCTGCTGTTCCAGGTGGGACATCTGCCAGATTAAAGTACACCAAAACTGACAAAAAGCCCTCTCCAAAAATTCCATTTCCAAACACTTTCTGCATTCTCCATTCAAATTGATGTGCCTTGATGAAACATTTCATCTGTAAGTCATGGTGTATTGACATTTTTTGCTCCCTGACACATGTCACCTCACCTAGGCCTGCCTGGCCTGCCAATTTCTCCCAACTGCCTTTGGTAGTTGTCAAGCATGCGTCTTTCTTGCTTTAGCTGTGTGAGGAATGCACACACACGTCCCCTCTCTCAGATATTGGGGCCTGGACAAGGTGCAGCGCTCCTTACCCCAGCTTATGTGCCTCCCTCATTCACAGACATGCTGCTGTGGTAAGGCTGAGCATGAAGAATAAAGAATAATGCCTTAACCTTTGTGAAACCACAAAAATAATGCGATACCTGTGGTGATCTAATTCAACATTTCCCAGAATGCTATTAGCTGGCAAAATTGCAGAATCTGGCCCTATGGAAAATAAGCCCTGGATTGAAGAATGTTCATATACAGCAATGCTATAGGGCAACTAAGGGGTCATTTAAGAAATGCTAACGCCATGTAGTGCCATGTAGCATCAAGTGAACGCCACGTGCAATATGCAAAAAACAATATATATGTAAGTCAATCTGGTGAGTGTCTCTAATAGCGTCATGTAGCGCCACACGTATTACTAGTGGTGGCTCAGTGTAAAGCGCCGGTGCTGTATGTTGGTGCTGGTGTTTTATTTGGTTGTGTATAAATAGCGTTTTCCTAAAGAAATGTTCAAAAATGTTGGTTCAAATGATTGTGTGGCCTATCCTGCCCAGCAACCAGACACTTTTATTGTGTTTAATTATTTTTCTTTATGTAGAATTGTATGTGCAGGTCTGGCATTGCAGTGTCATTGTCACAGTGTTTAAACAATGTCATTCTATATGTTTTTGCTCTGGTGTTGGTGTATATGCATTGAGAAACAGACTTTTTACACATAGCATCTGTCGCTAGAGCGCCTAGTTTTAGAGAGTCGATGCTGGTTGTGTGTAGTTTTTTTCTTAAATATGGGCTTCAGCGCCAAGTGCCGAGTGCACTTAACTGGTGCTACCTATCGTTCGCTGGAGCGTTGTCCTGTTGTTAGATGTAGCATAGTCTTGGGCGCTTTGACTTTGGGACACCACCTAGTGTTCTCGATTGGCTCTGCAGTGAATTAGGGAGCTCACTTCTACTGCGCCTCCAGACATCACATTTATCAATGCTGGACAGGATACTACAGAGTTACTTGTCCAGCCGCTACGCTAGGTTATAGTGCCACACACCTGCTTGCAGTGGACGCTCTAAGCGCCGCTACATAGACACTGAAATGGCAATATGTGGCACTAGTCTTAAATTAGCCTCCTCATATCTGGATCTAATGCAGAATATGGAATAGGTTACTAATAAACTGATACAGTCACTATTGACCTGTGGTACAACTTAACCTAAGCCCTGTAATGGACAGTGGTCAAGGCCCTTTAGGCTCAGTTCACACCTACAGTCTATTCCCTGCCTTGCTATGCACGCATAACACAAGGGAATCACTGCTCATTATTATCAATGAACCAGTTCATGTTGGTGATGAGAAAACATTGTCTGTATTTTGAACACAATTCAATGGTAGAGCAGGTCAATAGAATGTAAGTGTAAAGCTGGCATAACACAGTGTACTGCACTTTACCTGTGGCGTTAGAAACACATCCTGATACTAGGCACCTCTCTGCCATAGCTAAAAGCCACCACAAAACACCTGCACTTAGCACAATGGAAGCACAACAGAAAGGTGTGAACATAGCCTTAAAGAGGAGCAAAAACTGGGACTGCGTTGCTCCTCATCACTAGTTTGGGATGCCCCTCTATGTGAAACCCAAGGAACACTGGGTCTGTTTAGCTCTCTAATGATCCTGCAGCATATTTGCAAACTCTCCTCCAGTCAGTGTTCAATGCCATGAATAGTAATGTATGACAGAGAGTACTGCATAAAAAACTCTTTACATTTTTGGAATGATGTGGCAGAATTTAACATCTATTCTTGCCATGATTTTGCCTGCTAGAAATTCTACTTGCAAACTGCTTATTATAATCTCCTCATTGTCCTGCATTTTAAAGACTAGAGAAGACCCGCATAGTGTACACAGGGATGTACAGACTTTGGGTGCCATGGGCAGTAGGACTGGTAGTATATGCGGCGGGTAGATATGGCTGGTGGAGAGGGCTGTTATATAATACACCTTGGCCAGCCAATGATGTTTACGCCATTCTGCTTGTGCCTCCCTTCTGTATTGAGCCTAAAGACAGGGTAACATAAGACATAGAACATCTGAATGGGAACAACTGTGACATGCCAGAGGGATCTGCTTGATTAGAGAAAGCATCAGTGTGATGGTGATGAGCTGCTAAAGCAACATGTCAAAACACAAACAGGCATCATTCAAATTAACTGTGTACACAGTTTGTACATGATACATCTTATTAAGTGAATCTTTCTCAATTAATTCCTTCTTTTTTGTCAGTGACCCTCCTCCTTTTTTGCTTTTTGACTGCTGTTTTCTCAATTACTTATGAACCTCTCCTGTCTTCCCTGTCTGCCAGTCCTTCTACTGAACCCCCCTGTGTTGACCAATACCTCCAGGCATAAATGGCCTTAACTGGCTCTTTATTGGAAGAATGTGCACCATCTATTGTCTAGCACAGGAGTTCCCAACTAGAGGTACAGGTACCAGTGGTGGTACGCAAGAGCCTATCGGGTGGTATGCAGCGAGGCTTCAGACTGACCTGTACCTCATGCTGATCTGCTGTCATCTAAATTTCTACCCAAGCCTGATTTGCTCCATCGGTACAACATTGCTTCAAAAAAGTGATATTGTTTAAAAAGTTTTGGGTGACTGACAACTCATACAATGGAAAGTGGTTTTTAATAAAAAAAAAGCCAGGTCAAGCAAGTAAAAAGTCATGGGGTGTCATACCGCACACTGACCACTAGATGGTTTGTTTGTTATTTTAGAGCAAGCAGCAAACAGAAGGTCACGCTTGACTAGCTTTTATTTAATATTAGAGGATTATTATTAGAGGATTTCTGATGCATGACGTTAGAGCCTAGAGGCCGTTTGGCAAAAAAGCTGCTGGACCGTGAGATCAAATTCTACTAAAGATAACTGTTAGTGTGATATAGCTTCTCTCTTAGAAGTGGTGGTGGTGTAACCCAAGTAAATGTTATTGGGGGGAGGTGGGTCCATTAAAAAAGTTGCATGTATCCTTTTTTTTTGCTCTAAATGATTTGCTCCAAGAGAAACCGGATTATGACTTTAGTAAATGAGTAAATTTTCTGCAGTGTTAGAAAGTTAGAGATCTATCTTACTTGATACTGATTGTGATCTCCTGCCAAAGCAGCCTGGTCAAAAAATTGCCTTGTCATAAAAATCTGTCTTCCTTTGCTTCCTAATGTCACACAGAGAGATAAATACACAATCAAAGCAATACATTCAAGTCACTGAGACCTACTAAGGATTACTCCAGTCCTAAAGTCACTCACAACATAGTTATGCTTATAAAGGGATATCGAAAATAATCGGAAATGATTAAATACATTACAAACATTATATTAACACCAAACATGTCTGTTTCAGAAGCAAACTTAGCCATAAAAGAATAAGCACAGGTACACTTTATGGAAGACCTAAGAACTAATTGCTGTAAAACAATTGGAATATATGATCTAGGCGAGCGAATGCCTTTAAAATGATTGTAATTAAGGAAACAGATCGCAAAGCTTGGTAGCTTATGCTGAAGACAATGCAGATTAGCATTTTCCATAAATATTTGCCCATTGGGGTAATGCGTGTGTCATTGTTCATCACAAGCAGAAGATAAATATCTAAAAGCAACACCCGGGTCTGTAGATGCAGGTAAACAGTGGAAACCCCAGCTGTTCATTCAGTACGATGTTGTCTAGCAAAGCAGCAGACCTTCGAAGAAGTGAATGGAAGTAAGGCAATGCTTTCCCAGGATTTTATTTAAGGTTATGGTCAAAATAGATCCACCCCATAATCATCAAATATTATCCATCCCTCTTTAGTTTGAAGCAATTAGAACTATTAATGAGCATCAGGCAAAGATTCCTAACAAGGGCTACAGCACCTTTCTCCATTCTCTCTCTGTTCACTTAATAAGCCCATATTTGATAGAGCTATGGCGTAATTGCATAACCCATAGGACTATATGTGCTACAATAAAAAGTAAACAGAAAATTACATTCAATTTTATGTCAGCATAGGAACACTCTAGCTGCAGCAATTTGATGTTTATCAGCCACCTGAGTCAGCACACTGAGTAAATGTTTTTCCATTATGGCTGGTAGCAGATCCTTAGGATGTTATGGGAGCTGCTGTAAACATCTCGCACAACAGCATTAGATTTATCAAAACCTGCTATCTCTTTGGAAAACACTATTGAATGCAGTCACAGGTGGGTAATGCTTACTTTTATGAAATAAAACTGTTCCATCATTCTTAAACCAGTATGGCAACTGGTGAGCAACTGGAGTAGAGAAGCCAACAGGTCTGTGATAACCTTTTTCAATGGGATCCTGAGCATTGGCACGGTTTTATTATTTGCATCTGACTATTCAAATTAGCACTCTATATACAGATCAAAGTGCTTCATAAATATAATAGATGGCTAGGCAGTTATTAGCCAGCTTCTTGATGACTGCTCAACATATGTGTCAAGTTAAAATATCACAATCACAGAAACCTGTGATACAGTTAGCTGTTGCTGTCCATGGTATAAAAAGATGTCAACTATAAACGACACCGATAAAAGACATGTAATGAAGAAGTAAAATCTACTTACCTCTTAAAATAGTCAAGTCTGTAAGGGAGATGTAGATTTGGAAATCGTCTTCTTTCTGTTTTCGTTCTTATTATCAGGATTCACGTAAAGCTATATGATGACTAATCTGGAAATAACTATGAGAGGCTCTATGGATAAAGCTAGATGTGGCTGCAAGACATTGCATAGCAAAGCTGCCTGCTTCTACTAGGTATAGAGGCTGTGATTCCCTCCCTGTACCTTCCTTTCTGCTAATATTCTGCAGCCAGATGCATGCAACTGACTTCCACCAGTCTGGAGCTGACCTGCAGTGACGTCATTGCATCATTAAGTTTCCCCCTAGGAACACTAGGCTTCTATATATAGCAGCACATTAATTCTGCCAGTGAAGGATCTATCTGAAGCTCAGCATTAAACTCTGATTTTAACGCCCCCTTCTTCCACTTCCCTGCCAGGAACTGCTTTATCTTCACTGTGCAGTCTATTCTCAGAACAAAGCTATTATATATATAAGTATATATATACACACACAGATATAATGTGCTTCTGGATGTTTTTTATGTAACCTTCTCGTACATCGTGCTTTACCTTCTTTACTACAACACTGTACAGGAGCAGCGCCATAGCTCTATAAATAGAAAATGCTTTACAGTCAGCAGCAGAAAAAAAAAGAAGATGATGCTGAAGCATATACTGGGAATCTCCCCAACAACATCTTCTTTATAGTTCTAAATTAAGAACAAGGTGCTAGATGATTGTGTATATATATATATATATATATATATATATATATATATATATATATACATATACATATATATCTGTTCTGTCTACACTACTCACAAATCCTTTTACAACAAAACATCTGTCATCATGTGCAAGATGCCATTGTTAACTAGCAAGACATTTTACTGTCAAATGTGTGGCCCTATTTTCAGCAATAAAAAAATAGCAGGTTTATAGAAATAAACAGTTATAAAAATAAACAATTCATAAGCTTGGACAAAATGCAGCTGATGATAGCTGTTAGTCTTTTGTAGGAGGCCTCTGGATTTTGGATTTGGATATAAATGCAAGAGGTTGTCAGATGTGAAAGATGATGCAGGAATATGTAATGTAGGGGAGGGGTTGATTGTTGTCACTTGGGAGTTTCCATTACATTGGATAAGTCACCGTAAGTCTGTGAATGGCAGTATGGTGTTGCAGAATGGAAGGTGGTGTGATTCTACCTTACAGGGGTTGTGATGGGTAGGGATGAGCGAATCGATCCGGACGAACCCGGATTCGATCCGAATTTCATGAAAAATTCGATTCGGATCGAATCCGAATTTCCCCGCGATTTGATCGCTCGAAGTTTTCCTTTAACATCCATTCATTTACATTACAGGCATTCTAAGATGGCGGACGGGACATGTCCAGACATCAACCCCGCGCCAGTGCAAGCTGGGACAGTCACATGCAGCCTATCAGCAGCCAGCAAGCCCGGTGACGTCACAGCGCTATTTAAGTCGGCGGACATCTTGCTTTTCCTCATTTCTCTATTTCATTCGTGAGAGACAGGACGCTGCTGTAGGCAGGGAGAGACAGTTAGACAGACAGGGACAGACAGGGACAGGCTGGAGACAGGCAGCAGACAGACAGAAAGTCATTGAAAAGCAGGGAAAGTTAGGAAAAATCGGAGGCAGTCACAGGGAGATTTTTTTTTTTTCATCCAGCCTGAGTGTTACTGGCTGGCTGACTGGCTTTGTTAGCGTTTTCAGGCTGCTTATACACTAACTGTGCATATATACTGAACTGATCTCAAGTCTGCTGTGAGGCATCCCATTCTGTGACTACACCAGCCTCTATTTAATACCATAATAACCATTTGCACTTATTCTAATAGAAATTAGGCCTGATAAAGACACTTTTGCTGTGCATAGCCTTACTGCTGCCAGGTGGTCTCTGGTTTTTGGGGCATCCCATTCTGTGACTACACCAGCCTCTATTTAATACCATAATAACCATTTGCACTTATTCTAATAGAAATTAGGCCTGATAAAGACACTTTTGCTGTGCATAGCCTTACTGCTGCCAGGTGGTCTCTGGTTTTTGGGGCATCCCATTCTGTGACTACACCAGCCTCTATTTAATACCATAATAACCACTTGCACTTATTCTAATAGAAATTAGGCCTGATAAAGACACTTTTGCTGTGCATAGCCTTACTGCTGCCAGGTGGTCTCTGGTTTTTGGGGCATCCCATTCTGTGACTACACCAGCCTCTATTTAATACCATAATAACCATTTGCACTTTTTTTAATAGAAATTAGGCCTGATAAAGACACTTTTGCTGTGCATAGCCTTACTGCTGCCAGGTGGTCTCTGTTTTTTGGGGCATCCCATTCTGTGACTACACCAGCCTCTATTTAATACCATAATAACCATTTGCACTTATTCTAATAGAAATTAGGTCTGATAAAGACACTTTTGCTGTGCATAGCCTTACTGCTGCCAGGTGGTCTCTGGTTTTTGGGGCATCCCATTCTGTGACTACACCAGCCTCTATTTAATACCATAATAACCATTTGCACTTATTCCAATAGAAATTTGGCCTGATAAAGACACTTTTGCTGTGCATAGCCTTACTGCTGCCAGGTGGTCTCTGGTTTTTGGGGCATCCCATTCTGTGACTACACCAGCCTCTATTTAATACCATAATAACCACTTGCACTTATTCTAATAGAAATTAGGCCTGATAAAGACATTTTTGCTGTGCATAGCCTTACTGCTGCCAGGTGCTCTCTGGTTTTTGGGGCATCCCATTCTGTGACTACACCAGCCTCTATTTAATACCATAATAACCATTTGCACTTATTCTAATAGAAATTAGGTCTGATAAAGACACTTTTGCTGTGCATAGCCTTACTGCTGCCAGGTGGTCTCTGGTTTTTGGGGCATCCCATTCTGTGACTACACCAGCCTCTATTTAATACCATAATAACCATTTGCACTTATTCCAATAGAAATTTGGCCTGATAAAGACACTTTTGCTGTGCATAGCCTTACTGCTGCCAGGTGGTCTCTGGTGTTTGGGGCATCCCATTCTGTGACTACACCAGCCTCTATTTAATACCATAATAACCACTTGCACTTATTCTAATAGAAATTAGGCCTGATAAAGACAATTTTGCTGTGCATAGCCTTACTGTTGCCAGGTGCTCTCTGGTTTTTGGGGCATCCCATTCTGTGACTACACCAGCCTCTATTTAATACCGTAATAACCATTTGCACTTATTCTAATAGAAATTAGGCCTGATAAAGACACTTTTGCTGTGCATAGCCTTACTGCTGCCAGGTGCTCTCTGGTTTTTGGGGCATCCCATTCTAATAGAAATTAGGCCTGATAAAGACACTTTTGCTGTGCATAGCCTTACTGCTGCCAGGTGCTCTCTGGTTTTTGGGGCATCCCATTCTGTGACTACACCAGCCTCTATTTAATACCATAATAACCATTTGCACTTATTCTAATAGAAATTAGGCCTGATAAAGACACTTTTGCTGTGCATAGCCTTACTGCTGCCAGGTGGTCTCTGGTTTTTGGGGCATCCCATTCTGTGACTACACCAGCCTCTATTTAATACCATAATAACCATTTGCACTTATTCTAATAGAAATTAGGCCTGATAAAGACACTTTTGCTGTGCATAGCCTTACTGCTGCCAGGTGGTCTCTGGTTTTTGGGGCATCCCATTCTGTGACTACACCAGCCTCTATTTAATACCATAATAACCATTTGCACTTATTCCAATAGAAATTAGGCCTGATAAAGACACTTTTGCTGTGCATAGCCTTACTGCTGCCAGGTGGTCTCTGGTTTTTGGGGCATCCCATTCTGTGACTACACCAGCCTCTATTTAATACCATAATAACCACTTGCACTTATTCTAATAGAAATTAGGCCTGATAAAGACACTTTTGCTGTGCATAGCCTTACTGCTGCCAGGTGGTCTCTGGTTTTTGGGGCATCCCATTCTGTGACTACACCAGCCTCTATTTAATACCATAATAACCACTTGCACTTATTCTAATAGAAATTAGGCCTGATAAAGACACTTTTGCTGTGCATAGCCTTACTGCTGCCAGGTGGTCTCTTGTGTTTGGGGCATCCCATTCTGTGACTACACCAGCCTCTATTTAATACCATAATAACCACTTGCACTTATTCTAATAGAAATTAGGCCTGATAAAGACACTTTTGCTGTGCATAGCCTTACTGCTGCCAGGTGGTCTCTGGTTTTTGGGGCATCCCATTCTGTGACTACACCAGCCTCTATTTAATACCATAATAACCACTTGCACTTATTCTAATAGAAATTAGGCCTGATAAAGACACTTTTGCTGTGCATAGCCTTACTGCTGCCAGGTGGTCTCTGGTTTTTGGGGCATCCCATTCTGTGACTACACCAGCCTCTATTTAATACCATAATAACCACTTGCACTTATTCTAATAGAAATTAGGCCTGATAAAGACACTTTTGCTGTGCATAGCCTTACTGCTGCCAGGTGGTCTCTGGTTTTTGGGGCATCCCATTCTGTGACTACACCAGCCTTTATTAAATACCATAATAACCATTTGCACTTATTCTAATAGAAATTAGGCCTGATAAAGACACTTTTGCTGTGCATAGCCTTACTGCTGCCAGGTGGTCTCTGGTTTTTGGGGCATCCCATTCTGTGACTACACCAGCCTCTATTTAATACCATAACCATTTGCACTTATTCTAATAAAAATTAGGCCTGATAAAGACACTTTTGCTGTGCATAGTCTTACTGCTGCCAGGTGCACTGCTGGCTGTTGGGGCATCCCATTCTGTAACATAGCATACCCCTCTTTATTTACACTAAGCAGCTCTCTTATTTACACTAGGCAGGCCTGTTGGAGGCTGAGTGTTACTGCTCACTTTTGGTGTGCATTATATTCTGTTTCATATAGACCCACCGCTGGCTGGGGGTTCTTAAAATATCACCTACTACCACGCCAGTTAGACTATGTCGGGCAGACAAGTGCCTGGAAGTGAAAAGAGGAGTGGCAGAGGCCAAGATTCCGCAGGCAGAGCTCGCAGCAGACTGGGGGCCAGTAGCAGCAGGAGTCACGCTGAGAGACCTAATCTGCCAGTATCTGCTAGCGGTCGGTTCTCCACCAGTAACGCATCTGCCGTGGTAGATTGGTTGACGCGCTCATCAACAACATCATCACAACTTACGTCTGAGACCCCCAGTCTAGGGTCGGTAGGTTCCTCTGACACAACCCTGAGTTGGCATGCCCCGAGAGCAGTCCCTGTCCTCCCATTGCCTCTGTCCTACGCCGTTCCCTCCCCCAGCGACGTATCCTATGCTTTGGGTTCAGCTCCACTCTTTAGTGAGGAGGACGATCAGATAGAGGACAGTCAGCAGCTACTGCCCAGCCAAGAAATGGAGGTGGCTTCTTTAGCTAGGCAGACAAATAGTGATGTGGACAGTGTCTTGGGTGCTGCGAGCGTTCCAGCTCCTGCGCCAGACACTGTTGACGAATCCACGAACATCAGTGACGTACAGCCACAACTCGGTGATAATGATGATGACGATGAAGCCGATCGCACTTGGGAGCCGGGTGATGAAGGGGCTTCATCGTCATCATCAGGAGAAGAGGGGCGCAGGTTGCCCCGGAGTCAGCAGCTGAGGCAGCAAGGTGGTAGCAGTCAGCATGGGGGCACAATTCCAGGGGGTGGGAAAAGTAGCTACTCGGCAGTGTGGCAGTTTTTCCTGAAGCATCCGCAGGAGGGTAACATGGCCACATGCAAGATATGTAGGCAAAAGGTGAAGCGTGGCCAGGGTCCAAATGTTGGCACCACGGCCCTGCGTCAACATATGATGCGTCACCATAAAGTGACCTGGGAGAACCGAGGCTCCCAAGGGGTGGTCCAGTCTGCTTCCTCACCAAGTGGCACGCCGCTCCCAATTTCTGCCAGCCAAGGCTCCAGCACCTCAGCCGAAGGCAGCTGTGCGTCATACCCATCCTCTGTCGCTCCTGCTCCTCCTCCTCCAAGTCATGCATCCCGCCAGCAATCCATCAGCAAAGCCATGTCCAAGAGACAGCAGTATGCGCCCACTCATCCTACGGCGCAGAAGCTGAATGTGCTCCTGTCCAAGTTGCTGGTGCTGCAGTCGCTCCCTTTTCAGGTGGTGGAATCTGCACCTTTCAGAGAACTGATGGCTTGTGCCGAGCCGAGGTGGAGAGTCCCAAGCCGTCATTTCTTTGCCAAGAAGGCAGTACCAGTGCTGCACACTTTTGTTGAACAGAAGGTGGGCCAGTCCTTGAGCCTGTCGGTGTGTAGCAAAGTGCATGGCAGCGCCGACATCTGGAGCTGTAACTACGGTCAGGGACAGTACATGTCGTTTACGGCCCACTGGGTGAATGTGGTCCCTTTGCAGCAGCAACTTGGACAGGTCACGCCACTTCGGCCTCCGCGCTCCCTGCCCGTTGGGCCTGTGACACCGTGCGACTCGGCCTCCTCATCCTCCGCCATCTCCTCACCCTCCACTGTAGGCTCAAGTCTCAGTGCCCCTCCAGTCTACCATGTGTGCAGGGCACGGAGGTGTCACGCAGTGCTTCACATGGTTTGTCTTGGCGAACGGAGTCACACAGGGGAGGAACTGCTTAAATGTATTCATCAGGAAATCCAAACATGGCTTACTCCAAGAAAACTTAAAATGGGAATCATGGTTACCGACAATGGGAAGAACATTTTGTCTGCGCTGCGCCAAGGAAGCCTGACCCATGCCCCCTGCATGGCTCACAAATCTGGTTGTCAAGCGGTTTCTGAAGTGTTCCCCCCATCTGCAAGACATCCTAACAACTTCAAGGAAACTTTGCATGCACTTCAGCCACTCATACACCGCCAAACACACCCTTCTTGAGCTACAGCGTCAGAATGGTATCCCCCAACATAGTCTGATTTGCGATGTTTCCACCCGTTGGAATTCCACCCTTCACATGTTGGACCGATTATATAAACAGAGAAAAGCCATCACGGATTTCCTGATGATCCAAGCAGATAGGGGGACTCCCCTGTGTAACTTCAATGTCAACCAGTGGCAGCTCATACGTGACACCTGCCGTTTGCTCAGGCCCTTTGAGGAAGCCACTTTATTTGTCAGTCGGCAGGATTACGGGATGAACGACGTGATTCCACTGCTTCATGTACTACAGCACATGTTGGAAACCATGGTTGGTCAGGGCACTGGAGACATGGCGTTTACATCTTACGGCCACATGAACCCCGTTGGAGCTGAACTGGAGGAGGAGGAGGAAGAGGAGGAGGAGTTGCCCAGCGAAACACAGTTTAGGCTTGGCGAAATGGCTGGTTTATCTAGTCAGCGGACAGGAGAGGAGGAGCAGGAGCAGCCAGAGGAGCTAGAGGTTTTTGAGGAAGGCGAGACAGAGGACCCGGGCACACCGTGGCAGTATGCAGTGGAGATGGAGACAGGTAGTCCATCCGAGTCACTTGCGCAAATGGCAGGAAGCATGCTCACGTGCTTGCGTAGTGACCCCAGAATTGTTTCCATCTGTCGGCGGGATGACTTCTGGCTGTCCACCTTATTGGACCCTCGCTTCCGGCACAAAATGGGGGCATTTTTTAAACCCACCGAGAGGGAGGACAAACTGAACTACTACAAAGACATTCTACGTAGGCAGTTGGCCGATGCCTATCTGCGCCATGGTCCATACTCTCGCAGGTCTGACTCGAGGGGACCTCTGCGCTCACCTTCCACTGCCATGGCCGCTGGGGGGGTTGGCAGGAGCAGCAGCAGCAGCTCCATCAGCAGCAGCCTCAGTCTTCAGTCGCTAATGAGTAGCTTTCTACACCCGCATAGTGAGGCTACTCATGAGCAGCAGGAAGACCTGGAGCAGGACCTGAACCAGCAGGTCATGTCATACTTGACATGACCATGCCAACACACCTTGAGGATCCGCTGGACTTCTGGGCAGCCAAACTTGATTTGTGGCCGCAATTAGCAGAGTTTGCCCTGGAAAAGCTGTCCTGCCCGGCAAGTAGCGTGCCATCTGAGCGGGTATTTAGTGCGGCGGGGGCCATAGTTACGGCGAGGAGAACTCGTCTGTCAACTAAAAATGTGGAGAGACTCACCTTTGTCAAAATGAATGAGGGATGGATCAGCCAGGATTTCCACCCACCAATGCCTGATGCATGCGACTAGATTCAGCATGGTGCCACGTTTTACACTTTCCAAATGGTGCAAAACATATTTATGTCTTTAGGCCAATTTTTGGGCTCCTGCTGATGCCAACTCCAGGGTGTGAATCATCCAATTTTTGGGCTCCTGAAGCCAACCCCAGGGTCTCTTTAAAGTAATATTTGGGCTCCTGCTGCTGCTGCTGCCAACTCCGGGGTGTGATTCATCCAATTTTTGGGCTCCTGAAGCCAACCCCAGTGTCTCTTTAAAGTAATGTTTGGGCTCCTGCTGCTCCTGCTGCTGCCAACTCCAGGGTGTGAATCATCCAATTTTTGGGCTCCTGAAGCCAACCCCAGTGTCTCTTTAAAGTAATATTTGGGCTCCTGCTGCTGCCAACTCCAGGGTGTGATTCATCCAATCTTTGGGCTCCTGAAGCCAACCCCAGGGTCTCTTTAAAGTAATATTTTGGCTCCTGCTGCTGCTGCTGCCAACTCCAGGGTTTGAATCATCCTATTTTTGTGCTCCTGAAGCCAACCCCAGGGTCTCTTTAAAGTAATGTTTGGGCTGCTGCTGCTGCTGCTGCTGCCAACTCCGGGGTGTGAATCATCCAATTTTTGGGCTCCTGAAGCCAACCCCAGTGTCTCTTTAAAGTAATGTTTGGGCTGCTGCTGCTGCAAACTCCAGGGTGTGATTCATCCAATCTTTGGGCTCCTGCTGCCAACCCCAGTGTCTCTTTAAAGTAATGTTTGGGCTCCTGCTGCTGCTGCCAACTCCAGGGTGTGATTCATCCAATTTTTGGGCTCCTGAAGCCAACCCCAGGGTCTCTTTAAAGTAATATTTGGGCTCCTGCTGCTGCCAACTCCAGGGTGTGATTCATCCAATTTTTGGGCTCCTGAAGCCAACCCCAGGGTCTCTTTAAAGTAATATTTGGGCTCCTGCTGCTGCTGCTGTCAACTCCTGCCAACTCCAGGGTGTGATTCATCCAATTTTTGGGCTCCTGAAGCCAAGCCCAGGGTCTCTTTAAAGTAATGTTTGGGCTCCTGTTGCTGCTGCTGCTGCTGCCAACTCCTGCCAACTCCAGGGTGTGATTCATCCAATGTTTGGGCTCCTGAAGCCAACCCCAGTGTCTCTTTAAAGTAATGTTTGGGTTCCTGCTGCTGCTGCTGCCAACTCCAGGGTGTGATTCATCCAATTTTTGGGCTCCTGAAGCCAACCCCAGGGTCTCTTTAAAGTAATATTTGGGCTCCTGCTGCTGCTGCTGCCAACTCCAGGGTGTGATTCATCCAATTTTTGGGCTCCTGAAGCCAACCCCAGTGTCTCTTTAAAGTAATGTTTGGGCTCCTGTTGCTGCTGCTGCTGCCAACTCCTGCCAACTCCAGGGTGTGATTCATCCAATTTGTGGGCTCCTGAAGCCAACCCCAGGGTCTCTTTAAAGTAATATTTGGGCTCTTGCTGCTGCCAACTCCAGGGTGTGATTCATCCAATTTTTGGGCTACTGAAGCCAACCCCAGTGTCTCTTTAAAGTAATGTTTGGGCTCCTGCTGCCAACTCCAGGGTGTGATTCATCCAATTTTTGGGCTCCTGAAGCCAACCCCAGGGTTTCTTTAAAGTAATATTTGGGCTCCTGCTGCTGCTACTGCTGCCAACTCCAGGGTGTGAATCATCCAATTTTTGGGCTCCTGAAGCCAACCCCAGTGTCTCTTTAAAGTAATGTTTGGGCTCCTGCTGCTGCTGCTGCCAACTCCAGGGTGTGATTCATCCAATCTTTGGGCTCCTGCTGCCAACCCCAGTGTCTCTTTAAAGTAATGTTTGGGCTCCTGCTGCTGCTGCCAACTCCAGGGTGTGATTCATCCAATTTTTGGGCTACTGAAGCCAACCCCAGTGTCTCTTTAAAGTAATGCTTGGGCTCCTGCTGTTGCTGCCAACTCCAGGGTGTGATTCATCTAATTTTTGGGCTCCTGAAGCCAACCCCAGTGTCTCTTTAAAGTAATATTTGGGCTCCTGCTGCTGCTGCCAACTCCAGGGTGTGATTCATCCAATTTTTTGGCTCCTGAAGCCAACCCCAGGGTCTCTTTAAAGTAATATTTGGGCTCCTGCTGCTGCTGCTGCCAACTCCAGGGTGTGATTCATCCAATTTTTGGGCTCCTGAAGCCAACCCCAGGGTCTCTTTAAAGTAATGTTTGGGCTCCTGCTGCTGCTGCCAACTCCAGGGTGTGATTCATCCAATTTTTGGGCTCCTGAAGCCAACCCCAGGGTCTCTTTAAAGTAATATTTGGGCTCCTGCTGCTGCTGCTGCCAACTCCAGGGTGTGAATCATCCAATTTTTGGGCTCCTGAAGCCAACCCCAGTGTCTCTTTAAAGTAATGTTTGGGCTCCTGTTGCTGCTGCTGCTGCTGCCAACTCCTGCCAACTCCAGGGTGTGAATCATCCAATTTTTGGGCTCCTGAAGCCAACCCCAGTGTCTCTTTAAAGTAATGTTTGGGCTCCTGCTGCTGCCAACTCCAGGGTGTGAATCATCCAATTTTTGGGCTCCTGAAGCCAACCCCAGTGTCTCTTTAAAGTAATGTTTGGGCTCCTGCTGCTGCTGCTTGCAACTCCAGTGTGTGATTCATCCAATTTTTGGGCTCCTGCTGCTGCCAACTCCAGTGTCTCTTTAAAGCAATGTTTGGGCTCCTGCCCCTCATAGTGATGCCACTTCAACTCTCTGCAATTGTGCCGCTCTGCGATTCTATTAGCAATGCCTCTGATCTGCATGTGATATTTATTCAAAGTATTATTTAACTAACCCAGCACGCATCCTATGCGTGTTACAGCAAGGCAGAATGGTTTACTTCCCTATTGAGGCTCTAGGAGGCTCAGAAATAGCTGTTTTTAATAGGTATTCGTCGCGAATAAATTCGGGTCGAAAAGATTTTTGTCGGAAAATTCGGCGAATCAGTCGAATCGAATTTTTCAAAAGTTCGCTCACCTATAGTGATGGGTAATTATGTTGTAGATGGCACATCAGGATGCAGATGCCTTTGTATGGCCAACAAACCGCCCTCAGTCTTGCTCCCAGGAATCAGCCCCCACAAACTCCAATCTGGGTGACTATTTAGGTCGACTGGTCAAGCCTTTCTCCTCAGCTGAAATCCATCTCTCTAGGTCCCCATCTCTAGTGATGGGTAATTATGTTGTAGATGGCACATCAGGATGCAGATGCCTTTGTATGGCCAACAAACCGCCCTCAGTCTTGCTCCCAGGAATCAGCCCCCACAAACTCCAATCTGGGTGACTATTTAGGTCGACTGGTCAAGCCTTTCTCCTCAGCTGAAATCCATCTCTCTAGGTCCCCACAAGCGCACGTTGGGTCTTCATTCTGCCTCTTTAGGCCCTTGCATAGACAGTTTTAATGTGGACCAAAACCGGCCCTGGAGTCCTATGAGACTCCAGAGCCAGCTAATTCCTTCTCCTTGGGGCACCCCGAACTGGGATGGCCCGCTGTGTTAAACCTCCCAGTCGTCCAGAATTCTTACCTGTCTGTAGAGCTCACACCATCGCTGGCATCACTCACATTCTCTTCTGTGCACGTCCGCCACAACTGAATGGCTGTGCCTGGCCGCACACAGCCAAAGGATGAGAGTGATGTTGCACACTGCCGATAAGTGTGGCTGGGATTTCATTCAGTTTCTCCAACTGCACATTAATATGCATGCCCCAAGAAGCTGATTGGATGAGGGGCCACGCATGCCCCATTGTACTGAAGAGAAGTGAGTTTACTGGATGAACAGCGGGGTTTCACATAGCGGGGCATTCCAAACCAGGGTGCCACAGGGGGATGGACTGGGATAGTGAAAATCCTGGGTTTTAGTCCACTTTCCTCTCTGACATTAAACTGGAACAACACCTATTTAAGAAAAAAAATGTATGTAGTCATGTGGGTGAGATCTCAGATAGGCCCTGTCTCTCTGTATAAAAGGCCACTTTATAAATCATTCCCTGAGGGGGAGCCAGGATGAAAAGTGGGGACGTTGTAGGGAGTCAGCGTTTGATATATTTGTATGGTGTGTTTTTTTTTACAATTTGGGGGAACTGATAAGTGGCCCATCGGTATGGCCCTAGGGGTTCTTGCAGGGGTGCCCATAGCACCAATAGAATAGCCTCAAACCCATACCTAAGGGCATAAGGGCTGGTAAACCTGTAGAGCCAGGGGCTGGCTGGTTGGCCTCTGAGTATATTTATGAATATAGTAAAATGAATATAGTAAAAAAAAAAGGAAAAAAGTTGGCTGTCATTTTCATTGATAAAAACCATTCTGGCAATTGCAGCAGGGTTCTTATCAGTAAAATCATCAACTGTCATGCGAGTTGCAAAATGGCAAATGAAAAACAAATGTTCTCATGGCTTTGGCACATGAGGCTCGATTCAGAGAGACAAAAAAAGACTTTCGTTTTTGTGCCGATTTCATATTATTTTAAAATTTTCCCGCTCTCGTATGAGTGTGCGAGCGATTCTATGCATGCATTGCAAACCTTCTGTAAAGTTTCATTTTCCAGCGTGACTTTTATGTTTCATTTTCTCAGGTTACAACGTCAGATTTAGATTTTGTCCTTTTTCCATCGTCTCCTTACACGAATCCTTTACGTTTCCCGATTCTGTTTCCCTTTTTCAATAAATAATCATCCGGACGAAAATCCTTACGATCTTGCGCCTGTGCACTACAAACTTAACTCATTAAAGTGCTCGTCTACATATTTGACACCCTCACTTCTACTACAATGTTTAGCTAAACCACTTAGCGCTATCCTCCATCTTCCCTTTTGGACCCTTAAAGCTCACCCCAACCACTTAGCCCTATCCTCCATCTTCTCTTTTGGACCCTTAAAGCTCACCCTAACCACTTAGCACTATCCTCTATCTTCCCTTTTGGACCCTTAAAGCTCAACCCAACCACTTAGCACTATCCTCCATCTTACCTTTTGGACCCTTAAACCTCACCGCAACCACTTAGCCCTATCCTCCATCTTCCCTTTTGGACCCAAAAACGTACCCAAACCACTTTGCGGTTAGGTTCTGCTTCCATTTTAGGCCACTAAAACTTACCCAAACCACTTCGTGGTTAGGTTCTTCTTCCATTTTAGGCCCCTAAAACTTACCCAAACCACTTCGCGGTTAGGTTCTTCTTCCATTTTAGGCCCCTAATACTTACCCAAACCACTTCGCGGTTAGGTTCTTCTTCCATTTTAGGCCCCTAAAACTTACCCAAACCACTTCGCAGACATCTGAATCTTGATAGAAAAATATGTCTTTGACCCTTTGTTTGGTGTAAATGTATGTGTTTAAATAAATGACAATGAAACTTTGTTTGCTTTTGGTTTATTTATCTGTAAATTTTTTTACTTAAAACATTTTTTTAAAACGTGGACTATGTACATTTTTTTTTTAAATATAAAAGGGGTAAAAATCAGCAACTTTTTATAAACTAAACAGGGCCAGGACCCAGGACTCTAATCTTCTTCTTCTTCTTCTGTTGTCCCCAGCGAGGCAACCACCACCTTCATATCGGCCACCAACTCAAGGACCCTCCTATTCAGTTCAAAAACTGCTTGGCGTGTGGTTCCTGTAACAAATTGAGAATAAAACATTACTTGGAGACCAATACATGTTTGTCACCTGTGGATTGAATGTTTTTTAGTTAGCTAATTAAATAAAGGCCACATATGTCATTCTGCCAAGTCATTAAGCTAACTAAGTAAGTGGCCAGAGGCGATTATGCAAAGTCAATAAGCTAATTAAGTGGGCAGAGGTGATTATGCAAAGTCTTTAAGCTAAGGAAGTGGCCAGAGGTCATTTTTCGAATGCCATTGACTATGGCTTGATGTATCTGTGTGTTCATGTCAATTACCACATACTGCAAATAATGGCATTACTACTTACTTGGTTGGTGACCGAGAGAGGGCTCGTTGGGGACAACCCGACGTCCTGGGCCCTGCCTCTGCTGTGAAGTTCCTGGAGAAACATGGCAATTACAGTTAGTTTTTATGTCTTATTCAACAGTCATAAAATGTCTATTTAAATGTCTGGGTCACATCAATCACCTTCTCCATGTTCTTCAGGTGGCCGATCTGCCGCTTCCTCCACAACTTCACCTGCTCCCGAAGCATCTAAAGACAGATGAAGGGAATCAGCTTGGTAGTAAATAGAATGTATATGTGTGTGCGTATACATGAAGAGTCACATACCAGAGGCTCCCGCATGCGTGGCAGGGTACGACTGCCTGCCCAAGCCGTGCCGCCCCTCATCTGTGGAAACGTCCAGGGGCTGGTCGGAGGACCCATGTACTTACTAGGGAAATGGATGCCGAAAAACCTCCGCACCCGGGGCATGTGCAGCCGCTTCAGGTTCAACCAATGCTGCATGATATGAGTGTGGGTGAAGGTGGTGTCGGTCTGTTGCTGTATTTTCCCGATGATCTCCAGGGTGACGGTGCGTTTCTCAAAAGAGTTGGGATTGGTAGTCATACCTGCGCTCCAGCATGGTCTACAAAACATAAAGCAAACATAGCATTTAGTTCCAACTGGCTACCAATATCTGTCAAAAAAAGATCCTTTGACTAAATGACATTAACACACACATTTCTAGGCTAATCAAATCCTTGAAGCTGCCCAAACTGGTGTTTGGCACGTGTGTGCCGTGACTTTGGTTGTACATGGAGTTGTAGCCACTTTTAAATAAAGCCCTTACTTCCTGCGCTTCCTTAAGGGGTAGACATGCATTTAGCTGGCAAATCAAACTGATAAAAAGACACTTACAAGCATGATGATCTCTTCTTGTTGGCGGGTAAAGATTGTGGGCGCCATCTTTGTTCTTCTCCGCAGCAGATAAGTAATGCCCCAGCGGTTTCCGGGTTCCGCACGGCCGAACGAACGCCCGTATGCACGCGTACGCGAGCGCGTAGGCGTCACAGGCCGCCAATCTTATTTAAAGGTCTCCCTGGACACACAGCTCATTCTCTTTCTGAGTCCGTGCAAAATGGCACCAAAGAAGCAAACAGCGGCAAGCGGGAAAAAGGCACCCAAGCGGCAGGAGGCTTCAGAAGGCCCAACAACTCGTTCACAAATGCCCAAAACCAAACTGCGGCAAACACGCAATGCTCCGCCCAAGTCACCCACCACTACTCCCCCCCCCCAAAAAAGGAGGCACAAGCCAAGCGCAAGACACAGGCCACCAAGCCTACCACAAGGGAGGTGATAAAAACTGGTAAAAGGGTTTTGAAGCCCCAGCCCCCCCGGGCCCACATCCCCCCCCCCACGTGGCCCCAAGGCACCGAGCAAAAAGACTGAATTTAGGACCCATAACAGCCACATGGCTAACTTGACAACCAAATTCAGGGCCAGCATGGCTGAATTGCAAACTAACCAAAGAAACATTTTGGAACAGTTGCAGATTCTGAATGCCACACAGGCCCAGGTTACGGCCCACCACCAAGGGCCACAACCTGGGTTCTATGGGCATCCCCCATATTAAGGTGTTTTTGGCCTGAATCTGTTCTACATCTTTGCTCTACATCCCCACTGTATTGACTTGTCTGGTGAGCCCTACCAATATAGCATTTTGGTATGGCTTTGCTTGTATGCTTTTGATTTGCACCCATATAGCTCATTAGAGTGCTGAGGTAGCCCACTAGCCAATGCCAGAGGTCAAGCCTCACTGAACCGGCCATTCAAGCTGTTGCGCTGCAGCATTGGCCCTAATTACATTGGTTGTGGCTCCTCCTGTTTGTAGGCATGATTGTGTGACATTCTGGACTGGCAAACTACTACCTTGGCCCCTGGCTGCGATTTTACTGGCTTTGGATGGGGACTGGGTGTTCTTGTTTGGGTGGGCCACTGAGTAACAGGTGTAGACGTGGCATAGGTATGTCTGCTTGCAACCTGTGCCTGTGGCAAATGTGGTCAAGCAGGAAAGGGTGTGTTTGTGTCACTATTTTTAAAATGTCTCTGAATTATCCACTTGACAATGCTTGGCACATATATGTTAGTATGTTCTTTTTAAGGTTAACTTTGTCCTGGAGTGCCTTACTTTGTAAATCCAGGCTGGGTGCAATTGCTATGTGGCATGTTTTGGCATAAATTTCATGTCCATGTATTCCCCATAACTATGGGACTGTCCATCAACTCCAATTTTTATGTTAAAAAAATTAAAAACAAACAAAAAAAAATACACGTGACTAAGTTGCCGTCTTTTGGTTTTTGTATAATAAATATGACTTAAAGTAGCTCCAAAAAGAAAAAAAAAAAAAAGGAGAAAACAATTAAGCCAAATGTGTTGCTATTAGCCACGGACGGCTTGGCCAGACGCACTGTGCTGGCCAACATAGGCGTCCTCTGGCTCATCGGCAGGTGGAGAGGGTGGCAAATCCACATACTGGGGGACCCGCTGCAAGATAGCAAAATTATGCAGCGCAGCACAGCCCATGATGATATCTATAACCTTTTTTGGGTCATACTGAAGGGATCCCCCGGTATGGTCCAAACATCGAAATCGGGTCTTCAATAGGCCAAAGGCCCTCTCCACCACTGCCCTGGTTTTGCATAGTGCCCGATTAGCGAACCCCTGGCCCGCATTCTGCAGGCAAAGAACGGGCATCAGGAGCAAGGGCAGGAGTGGATATCCAGAATCCCCTGAAAGTATTTAAAAATACTAACATAAAATACACATTCTAAGCTACAATATTGTTTAACATGTCATCAAGGGCTAAAAACAGCCATAGGTTAAGACATGAGTCATCAACTATATTCATTGCCATACAGTGAAAATGGATTGATGGAGCAAACTTACCCAGGAGCCATCCACCAGATAATTCTCCAGACTCAAACTGACTAAATTAGCCGGAGCTCTGCAATATATAAGGATCATGGGATGACCCTGGATGCCCTGCAAGAACACTGAGGAATCGCATAGCTGCACCAAACACTGCTTGTATGTTGTGTGAGTGGCACATCTTGCGGTTCCTGCAACCAAATATAAAATAATTTCACAAAGCAAAGGTAACCAACTAAAACAATAACTCCTACAACAAATTAAGATTCAAGTTCAACAATCCAAATATAATTCACAAAGGACATAAGTCTAAAAAAATATAACAATTATATGGATGTGTGGGAAAATAAAGGTTTACATGCTAAGGACTAATTAACGTCAGCATTAAAATGCTTCTATAATGCATACATGAAATGTATTGATTTAGGTATGCATTGCTATACAATTTATGCCCTCGCCCATGCTGATACATGCAATGCCTTGGTGCTAAAGGCGCGCAGACTCCTCCACATAGCCGCAAAACATGTTCAACAATAGCAATCCGAACCCTCAAAGGTCCCGTAAGTGGATCGGAAATGGAACGGATTTATAGGGTGGTGGTCCGTCGGAAATCAGCTCTCTGAATCAGACGCAAGCCCATCCCAACAACGTAAGTTATCTGAACGAACGAAAAATATCAGATTTTGTTTGGAAAATGATCCGAACTAACGGAAATGTTCTGATTTGCTTTCGTTCATCGAAAGCGCATATACGCATTTTCCCGAACGTTTGTACGAATGAAAATTGAACGAAAAAAAGCAAAAAAATGACAAACACCCACCCAAACTTTCACAGACAGCTACGGAAGTGCAGACGAATGTGTCTCTGAATCGAGCCTATGGTTCACGTACATGCGTTATTGTGATGCAAAACTCCTTGAATCATGGGCCCATGATTAATGATTGCATGGGCCTCATGCTGTATCGACCCTATTGTGACAAAAAGCTGATTCTATCATCTGTACCACAACCCAACAGAGTACAATTCATATGTACCACAGTACGTTAAAAACCCTGTAAAAGGTAATGCACTGCTGCTTTAATGTATAAATGTTTTATTTAGCACAACATAAAAAATACATAGACCAGGGGTGTTCAGCCTTTTAAAGAATGCGCCCCACTTAAGTTATCTGAAATGGTTTAGATATTTTAATATTTATTTTTAATTTTGAATATGATAAATAAGATTTTAATGTATGTAGATGCCTACATTTTAATCACAAAAAACAGCCACCAATTTGCCCCCTCACATGCCCCACACACAGCTATCTCAAGTCTAGTCCTATTATGATAAAAGCAAATCAGTTTTAAGCATCTTCCTGTACAACGAACATGCAATAGCTTAGAGCCCTCTGTAAAAGCCCTGCCAGCGTTGTCCTGAGGACACAACGATCCTCCTCCGTGTGAGTGGAGACCACTAGCGATGAACACCCTCCACAGGCTGCACTCAGCTATTGCGAGGTGCTCTGCAATAACACTAGTCTGAGACCACCCTTAAAGAGGAACATAGGAGGCCCATCCGAGTTCAACTCCTTGGGGCAGTTCAAATTAGGATGCCGCGCTGTGTAACCCCCCCCGAATCGGCATTTTAATTCCCCTTCTCCTTGAGCCCTCGCTGCATCTGTGTGCTCTGGCTGCATCCCTGCTCAGCACCGAGTCTGCACCATGGGAACGGAAGGAAGGTGAATGAAACTAGGGGGACCTGGGGGGTGCACAAAGTGGAGCATCAAGATGCCGCTGCACAGAGGTACAACACATGGAAAAGTGAAATTCCTGTGTGTTGTTCCTCTTTAAGAGGGTTACTGTGTGTTGTTCCTCTTTAAGAGGGTTACTGTGCAGCTTGCAGTGATGGCACTCAGTGTAGGAGGCAACTTCTCTGCAAAGCTATTGTAGTCCAACTGAATGCTCCCTACTGAACTACTGACTGTAAAGCGTTTTTTTTTTTTTTTTAATTAACCGGACAAACTCAGCTCTGTTGACAGTCTCATAGACTCCACTATACAAAGAGGGCTGTCCTAAGGGTTGATTCAGCACTGTATATTTTACTTAATTTTTTTAATAAAAAAAAATTTAAGAAAAAGCATTTTTCTCTCAAAAAAGTGAGTAAAAATACGGTGCTGAATCAAGCATCTAGAGTTGAGCTGTCACATGTCATACTATGGGTGCTGACACCGAGAAAGCAGCGCGAAAAGGGTCTTGACAACCAGTCTGGTAACTATAATAAAATCCATTACACTGACACCTTTATCACAGCTTGAGACGCTAGCATCACCAAACAAATCCCAGCAGAGCCGCAGCCTGTGGGGTTTGGAACAGATGCCTAAGATGGCTCCTGGAACAGCTGCTTTCCTTTACCCACCATTCCCTTTCACTTTCTTCATTAATTATCTAACATTTCTCCAGTTATTTACTTCTTACCTTGACAACTTTACTTATAACCTCATTAATTCCAAATTCTGTTTCCAGCAGACAGTGACACACTGCAAGCAATGTAATGAGCTGGACGTACAGTAAGTATGATGGAGGCAATTGGGATTTTTCCAGGCACATAGTGTTTGGTCGCATAGTGTGGCCGGCGCCTGACTTGCCAGTGTTTTTCTATGGATTTACATGGGGTGGCTAGTATCTCAGTATGTGGCCACTGAACCCCCAAGGTCTGGTCCCCCAGACTGCAATGCAGTCAGGCAAAGTCACCTGCTGGTGGCCTCTAAGAAGTGCAAGCAAGGCCAGATGGTAAAATAGCTCCATCTGCAGATCACTAACCAATATTGCTAGCTCCACCCATGATTATTCCTGGCAGACACCTGTCAGAAGGTGGAGATGCACCCCAACAACCCACTGGCAACTCTGCAGATCAGGAAGAGCTTTGTATTGTAGTAGTAGTGGACTATGCCATCCAGGGCCCAAAAGCAGTGGTCTGTCACCCATCTAGGCTGACAAGGTGGGCATCACTTTATAGGAGGTTTGCCCCAGGGAATGCTCACCAACCAGGGGACCCAGTTCATGTTGTTGGAGATACAACAGCCTCAGCTTAGTATATTGCTGGAGTGACTGCAGTTTAAAGTTATGACAGTAGATCGCACTGTTTCTGCATTTTACTTTTTTCTTTTTCCTGTCTGTGTAATCCAGCATGGTAAGGTTGACCCTCTCTGAATACATACATGTTACAGTAAAAAATAGTTTGTGTTCCTCCACAATGTCTGTCTAAGTTGACTAAGCTTCACCTGGCACATGTCACAGTTGATGGAGGAGTCCCTCTGTAAGCAGATACAGGTGCAACATCTGGTTATATCGTATAAACGCAGATGCACGGCTCTGTGAACGGCTAAATGGAATCCTGAAGCAGATGCTTAAGATATTAGTCTACTCCAATGGGCATGATTGATCTCTCCTACCTTCTTACCAGGAGGTTCCATAGGACTCAACTGGGTTCTCCCCCTTCAAGCTCCTTTCTGGGAAACATGTGCAGGGGTCCCTGGCTCTGGTAAAAGTGGGAAGGTTTGCCATCAGCTCTTGGCAGTTGTCCAGCCACAACCAAGGAAATGTATCTTTCCATCTCGTGGACACTAAGCTCAGCTCAGCCCCCGGCAGGGAGCCAGCAATTCACCCTTCCAGCCTTGTTTACTACCTCACAATCCTACTCTATTCATTGCAATGGATGGGGCGTTCCAAAGTGGGTTCAGCATACCCCCTCTATTGAAATAAACAGAGTAGGAGTGTTAGAGAATGAATGGGCAGGTGAATAGGTGAATGGGTGAATGGGCATTCTAGTGAATGGCCAGGAAGGAACGTGCACATTGTGGGGGACACCCCTTTGTGTCTTTCTGTGTGGCAGTCACATGGACTCGGTGGAACGGCGCTGGACCGCGTATGAGATACCTTTTTTCTTTGTAACCCTCTTGTCCTGCCAGGGGAGGGGGGGCAGGGCAGCGGGGTGGGGGTAACTCCATAACTGAATTTTCAGTTAGTCCTGATTTAAGTGTAAATCCTTCCACCATTTTTGTTGCCTGCTTTTGGACCTGTTCCATTTCAATAATGACTTTTGTAGGTGAGGTCTCGTGAATCGTGAGTCAGGCGCTCCCACGCTCTTCCCTGGGTCCGGTGATGGACAGTGGCTTCAATGGCAGAATCTCAGAGAAATGACATGGCCCAGGGCTTCACTCCGCCATCTGCTGTTACTTGGCAAGGTTAATGTCACTCTGGCCTTTGTACCAGCTAACTGAAGGGCAGGAACTATCCCATTGTGAAACATTAATCTATTTCCAAGTCCTGTTGCCAACTCGGCCTTGTGTGACCAAAGCCCTGTTGCCGAGCTCACAGGATCCACATTTTCTTTGTACAAGTGTTTTTGTTTTGTTGGTAGGAAATCCCCCAACTGCACCGAATACCCTTGAAGTTAGCACACTAGGAGCAGGACACACTAGAAGCAGGGCAGGGCAGTGTATATTTGGCAAGCTCTGGCCACTGGTGAAGCCCTGTCAACCAGAAGTCAAAAGGCTTCTTGACCATGAGGCTGCTGGGATCCAAGCTGCATTTCACGTTTTCCTGGACCATAATGTACAAGTGCTCTCTTTGAGTGCAAGTGCAACTGCCTTAGACTTGAAAAACTGAAAACTGAATGTTCTGCCAAAAGAGTTAGCCTGCTTCTTTTCTGGTTTGATTTCAGCTTGCTCCTGGCCTAGGTCTTGCAGACCCCGTTGGACTTTGTTTGGATTCCTGGTTTCAACTCTACCTTTCCTCTGGATCATAGTTTGTACGGCTCTGTTTTGTGTATGACCCCTGGTATGTTTACTACTGCACCTCCACCTGATCCCCAGGGCACAGATATGCAGAGATCTCCTGGGTCCCCACTGACTTAGATAATGCCCTGGAACTTACTGCTGAGGAAACAAGGAAACAGCCCCTGTGTTTCCCGAGATTCTGAGCTGCAGGAGCATCTTGGGTACTCAGCAGTAAGATCATGGGCATCATCTATGGCAGTGAGGACCCAGGAGATCTCTGCATATCTGTGCTCCATCTCCAGGTATGGGACATAATGAGCACTGGTAGGAATACTGCAAATGCTTTTGGCCAGATTACCCAGCAGAGGCCTGGAATAAACACCAAAAAGGTCATCTTTAAGGATGAGTCATCTCCCTTAAATCTACTTCTGTGCCATGAACCAACTTCCTTTGCCAGGTTTTCTGGGGACAGATGGCAATTCCGTGCTTTCTGTAATAGCTGGCACCTCTTTTTTTATCTTCAGCCCAGGACCTAAACTAGTGACATTCTAAAGGTCTGGGTCTGGGTCGTTATATTCTTTCTTCAAGAAAGTTCTCACGAATAGACTCATCAGCTCTTGGAGAAGAACAATCCAGTTTCCAGGGTCTCTGGAGGCCTAAACTGGATGGGTCTGGCAGATGGCTCTTTAAAGTCAGATGGGTCTGGTGGACTCCGAGGTCCGAGCTGTCAAGGATTGATACCCCCAAATCTCTGGAGGACCTTATCCAATTGTTCACCAAGATCGATCACAGATTGCGTGAATGGCATCAAGAGGGGTCTTGCCAGCTTTTCTGCTTCATCTCCAGAGATGGCTGACACCAGGTGCCCTCCGTTCAGGACACTCTTCCAAAGAATGAACCTGAAAACTAAATGTTCTGCCATGTTCTGCTTCTTTATCTGTACCTGGTACACCTTTATTGCCTTTGCCTGTACCTCCCTGTCTATGCAGCTGTCGACACGCTTACTTGATGGTACTGCCATCATGGGTTCTGGGGCGTGCTTTATCAACTTTGTATTAAACTGAAGATTAAGCAGTTGAGAGATCTCAAGATTAGCTGCACCATCAGCACTGACCACGTCCCATCACTTAGCTTACCCATTTACAACACATGTGGGTCCCTGGATTCAGAACGCAGCTGTCAAGTAGCCCAACTTCAGCTGCTCCGGGGGCCAACTCCGGCCACTGACTACTTCCTATGCCTTGCCTCAATAACCACAGCTTGAGGTATGCGACTAATTGACTGCATTAACACTGGTGGGTTTACTACAAAGACGAGGCTCTGGGTGCAGTTGGATGCTAGTAGGAAGAAGTGGCTGTAGTGAAGCAAAGCCACGCTGAGTTACAGAGAGAATAAGATTCAGGTACAGAGAGTCCATGCATAGAGGGGTCCAGGGGGGTCCTGGCGAGGATGTGACAGAGAAGGTACCCCTTAGACGGTAACCAAAGGGACCAACAGGCTGCTAGGAGGAAGCTGCTGTACCTGACACTCCAGTTAGGTGTGGCTGCCCCTGTCTGAGGCCCCTGCTCTGCAGTGACTGTTGTGTGAAGGAGAAGCTCTTGTGTTGGGGAATGGTCCAGGCTTGGATGCTATAGAGTAGATGTTCCCCTCGCTGGCAGCCCGATGGCAATACCACGTCCCACTCTCAGATACCCCATAGACGGACTCCACTACGAGGGGTTGATCAGCTCAAAATGGGGTGGTGGCCGATGAAGTTCCTCTGGCAAATGGCCTACATTTAATTGGAAGATGCAATAATGTCGGGCCTCTATGATGAAACATTCTAATAGGTAAGAGTACCTGTTCTATTTCTGACCGACACAAGTCTGTTTAACCATTTCACTGAAACGTGCCGATAAGCAAGAGTACCTGTGTTCTATGCTTGATGGACACAAGCCTATTTAACCCTTTCCCCGAAACATACTTTTAACGCAGTACTGCCTGTGTTTGCTTTTATACAAGCTATGCACGTTTATTTGGACTGTGAACTGTGACCTTGGTCGTGATGTGGATTAAAGCATTAAACCTTTATTTTCATCACCCTCCCTGCAAAAATAAAACTGATGCTCTCAATAGCTCCTGCGTGCCGTTGAGTTTCTGCTGCGATATCAATGACATATTAGGAAAAGAGGGCCAAGTGGAGGCAATTTTTTTTTGGTTTTAGACAGTGTACATGAAGGTATTGATTACCTGTCGTGTTTCTGATTGGTTATTCCAAAATGGTTAACTTTTAACAATTGATATTGACAGCTTTTGAAAAACTCTCCTTCGTTCTTCAGACACAGCAATGCAAACAAGTATTTTACTTCAAATGCTGTCTGTGACTTCTTGCTGGTTTGAGTTTACTGAAGATTAAAAATTGCTAGCTTTTCTTAAAGAAGAACTACATTTAAGTTACCTCTTTCTTCATTTGTATGGCAGGAAATGGCAGTTGATAATGTGACCAACGGAGAACCTAGACCTGATTGGTCACTGGCAGTCATGTGACTGGTAGTTATACAATGAATAAGGACATGATAGTATCTGTGATCCTGTTACAGTGGTTTAACCTCCCCCTAGATGCACTAAAGTTTTAAACACTTACATTACAGGTGTAGCAACTGCCAGATGTATTGGCCATTGTCAGTGAAAGGTATAGAGTACATAGCTATATATTATGATGTTCTTGAAATGTAAAGGAAAGATGGCAAATCAATTTTTTCTTTAACGGGTGTTGGTCCGGCAAACAGCTAATCAAAACAAGCTCGGGGCGGGGGGCATCCAGAATGCTGGAGTCCCCCCAGCACATAAACCTCCAGAGCGCCCGTAATCCTGCGATTGGACGCCGGACACACGTGGGCCAAGGTCGTGTCCTCAGCACCGGTCATCAGAACAACCAGCCCAGTGACTGCCCACCGGCCAATCGCGAGACTATGGCGCCTGGCGTTGGCTCGTAGTGAAGGTGAGTATTACAGACTCGGATGCCGCCCCCCCCCAAGTTTTTTTTTTATTAACTGTCTGTGGAACCAACACCCGTTAAAAAAAACCGGGGTAAGACCCAGATAGAATTAGAACAAAATTAACCATTGGGTATTATTAGATTTACTACAGTTGGTTAGTGCTTTTTACTTGGTGGAAGGTAGAGCTGGCAGTGCTTCTCCTTACTAAAAATCCAAAGGGATGGTCGCATTTGATTGATAGATCAGTATCTGCTGTGGTAGGTTTAATAAAAAAATTAGAAACCAACATATTCATATACCACCAGAATGATATAAGAAATGTATGGGATCCCAATCTGTGCTGTGTTGTTTCCTGAAATATGCACAAACCATAATAACCATTTTTGTAAAGAAAGTGTGGGTTACTATTGCTAGCAAACTACCAAAGAAGCAAAGTCTTCTGACAAAAGTGAAAAGAGAGACTGTGGCTAGTGGTCCTAAATAGGGAAGAGCGAATCGATCTGGACGAACCCGGATTCGTTCCGAATTTCATGAAAAATTCGATTCTGAACGAATCCGAATTTCCCTGCGATTCGATCGATCGAAGTTTTCCTTTAAACTCCATTTATTTCAATTACAGGCATTCTAAAATGGTGGATGAACATGTCCAGACATATCCCCTGGGGCAAGGTATCATGGGTAAGTCACATGCAGCCTATCAGCAGCCAGGAAGCCCGGTGACGTCACCGTGCTATATAAAGCAGCGGCCATCTTGCTTGTGCGCATTTCAGCCTTGCATTGCGGCCAGAGCACAGCTAGTTAGAGACAGGGACAGAGAGTTAGAGATAGGTAGGGAGAGTCAGAGAGGCAGACAGAGAGGTAGACAGAGCCAGGGAAAGATAGGGAAAAACCGGAACCATCCAGCCAGGGACAGCTTAAATTTTTTTTTTTTCATTAGCCAGATCAGTTTTCAATTCGATTTCAGTTCTTTGTGCTGTAAATCTGCCTTGCCACTGTGCATGCCATCTATGCAGTGGCTTATTTAACCCTATCTGTTACACACAAGCATTTATCATAATATAACTGGATTAGTTTAAATATTTTATGGTCTGCCTTTAACCAAAAAAAACCAGCCCACCTGGGTATCCCAAACCTGCACTTAGCAGCCTATCTGTTATACTAAATATGCTTGTTGATCCTTCCTCAGCTTAATCAAAGTATTGCATTTTGAATTGGTTTTTGGTCTGCCTTTAACAAAAAAAACACCAGGCCGCAGGGCATCCCAAACCTGCACTTAGCAGCCTATCTGTTATACTAAATACGCTTGTTGATCCTTCCTCAGCTTAATCAAAGTATTGCATTTTGAATTGGTTTTTGGTCTGCCTTTAACAAAAAAAACACCAGGCCGCAGGGCATCCCAAACCTGCACTTAGCAGCCTATCTGTTATACTAAATACGCTTGTTGATCCTTCCTCAGCTTAATCAAAGTATTGCATTTTGAATTGTTTTTTGGTCTGCCTTTAAAAAAAAAAAAAAACACCAGGCGGCAGGGCATCCCAAACCTGCACTTAGCAGCCTATCTGTTATACTTATTATGCTTGTTGATCCTTCCTCAGCTTAATCAAAGTATTGCATTTTGAATTGGTTTTTGGTCTGCTTTTAACAAAAAAAACACCAGGCCGCAGGGCATCCCAAACCTGCATTAGGCAGCCTATCTGTTATACTAAATACGCTTGTTGATCCTTCCTCAGCTTAATCAAAGTATTGCATTTTGAATTGTTTTTTGGTCTGCCTTCAACAAAAAAAACACCAGGCTGCAGGGCATCCCAAACCTGCACTTAGCAGCCTATCTGTTATACTAAATACGCTTGTTGATCCTTCCTCAGCTTAATCAAAGTATTGCATTTTGAATTGTTTTTTGGTCTGCCTTCAACAAAAAAAACACCAGGCTGCAGGGCATCCCAAACCTGCACTTAGCAGCCTATCTGTTATACTAAATACGCTTGTTGATCCTTCCTCAGCTAAATCAAAGTATTGCATTTTGAATTGGTTTTTAGTCTGCCTTTAACAAAAAAACACCAGGCCGCAGGGCATCCCAAACCTGCATTAGGCAGCCTATCTGTTATACTAAATACGCTTGTTGATCCTTCCTCAGCTTAATCAAAGTATTGCATTTTGAATTGGTTTTTGGTCTGCCTTTAAAAAAAAAAAAAACACCAGGCCGCAGGGCATCCCAAACCTGCACTTAGCAGCCTATCTGTTATACTTATTATGCTTGTTGATCCTTCCTCAGCTTAATCAAAGTATTGCATTTTGAATTGCTTTTTGGTCTGCCTTTAACAAAAAAAACACCAGGCCGCAGGGCATCCCAAACCTGCATTAGGCAGCCTATCTGTTATACTAAATACGCTTGTTGATCCTTCCTCAGCTTAATCAAAGGCAGACCTTTAACAAAAAAACACCAGGCCGCAGGGCATCCCAAACCTGCATTAGGCAGCCTATCTGTTATACTAAATACGCTTGTTGATCCTTCCTCAGCTTAATCAAAGTATTGCATTTTGAATTGGTTTTTGGTCTGCTTTTAACAAAAAAAACACCAGGCCGCAGGGCATCCCAAACCTGCATTAGGCAGCCTATCTGTTATACTAAATACGCTTGTTGATCCTTCCTCAGCTTAATCAAAGTATTGCATTTTGAATTGGTTTTTGGTCTGCTTTTAACAAAAAAAACACCAGGCCGCAGGGCATCCCAAACCTGCATTAGGCAGCCTATCTGTTATACTAAATACGCTTGTTGATCCTTCCTCAGCTTAATCAAAGTATTGCATTTTGAATTGTTTTTTGGTCTGCCTTCAACAAAAAAAACACCAGGCTGCAGGGCATCCCAAACCTGCACTTAGCAGCCTATCTGTTATACTAAATACGCTTGTTGATCCTTCCTCAGCTTAATCAAAGTATTGCATTTTGAATTGTTTTTTGGTCTGCCTTCAACAAAAAAAACACCAGGCTGCAGGGCATCCCAAACCTGCACTTAGCAGCCTATCTGTTATACTAAATACGCTTGTTGATCCTTCCTCAGCTAAATCAAAGTATTGCATTTTGAATTGGTTTTTAGTCTGCCTTTAACAAAAAAACACCAGGCCGCAGGGCATCCCAAACCTGCATTAGGCAGCCTATCTGTTATACTAAATACGCTTGTTGATCCTTCCTCAGCTTAATCAAAGTATTGCATTTTGAATTGGTTTTTGGTCTGCCTTTAAAAAAAAAAAAACACCAGGCCGCAGGGCATCCCAAACCTGCACTTAGCAGCCTATCTGTTATACTTATTATGCTTGTTGATCCTTCCTCAGCTTAATCAAAGTATTGCATTTTGAATTGCTTTTTGGTCTGCCTTTAACAAAAAAAACACCAGGCCGCAGGGCATCCCAAACCTGCATTAGGCAGCCTATCTGTTATACTAAATACGCTTGTTGATCCTTCCTCAGCTTAATCAAAGTATTGCATTTTGAATTGGTTTTTTGTCTGCCTTTAACAAAAAAACACCAGGCCTCAGGGCATTCCAAACCTGCATTAGGCAGCCTATCTGTTATACTAAATACGCTTGTTGATCCTTCCTCAGCTTAATCAAAGTATTGCATTTTGAATTGGTTTTTGGTCTGCCTTTAACAAAAAAAACACCAGGCTGCAGGGCATCCCAAACCTGCATTAGGCAGCCTATCTGTTATACTAAATACGCTTGTTGATCCTTCCTCAGCTTAATCAAAGTATTGCATTTTGAATTGGTTTTTGGTCTGCCTTTAACAAAAAAACACCAGGCCGCAGGGCATCCCAAACCTGCATTAGGCAGCCTATCTGTTATACTAAATACGCTTGTTGATCCTTCCTCAGCTTAATCAAAGTATTGCATTTTGAATTGGTTTTTGGTCTGCTTTTAACAAAAAAAACACCAGGCCGCAGGGCATACCAAACCTGCATTAGGCAGCCTATCTGTTATACTAAATACGCTTGTTGATCCTTCCTCAGCTTAATCAAAGTATTGCATTTTGAATTGGTTTTTGGTCTGCCTTTAACAAAAAAAACACCAGGCTGCAGGGCATCCCAAACCTGCACTTAGCAGCCTATCTGTTATACTAAATACGCTTGTTGATCCTTCCTCAGCTAAATCAAAGTATTGCATTTTGAATTGGTTTTTGGTCTGCCTTTAACAAAAAAAACACCAGGCCGCAGGGCATCCCAAACCTGCATTAGGCAGCCTATCTGTTATACTAAATACGCTTGTTGATCCTTCCTCAGCTTAATCAAAGTATTGCATTTTGAATTGGTTTTTGGTCTGCCTTTAACAAAAAAAACACCAGGCCGCAGGGCATCCCAAACCTGCATTAGGCAGCCTATCTGTTATACTAAATACGCTTGTTGATCCTTCCTCAGCTTAATCAAAGTATTGCATTTTGAATTGGTTTTTGGTCTGCTTTTAACAAAAAAAACACCAGGCCGCAGGGCATACCAAACCTGCATTAGGCAGCCTATCTGTTATACTAAATACGCTTGTTGATCCTTCCTCAGCTAAATCAAAGTATTGCATTTTGAATTGGTTTTTGGTCTGCCTTTAACAAAAAAACACCAGGCCGCAGGGCATCCCAAACCTGCACTTAGCAGCCTATCTGTTATACTAAATACGCTTCTTGATCCTTCCTCAGCTTAATCAAAGTATTGCATTTTGAATTGGTTTTTGGTCTGCCTTTAACAAAAAAAAACACCAGGCCGCAGGGCATCCCAAACCTGCATTAGGCAGCCTATCTGTTATACTAAATACGCTTGTTGATCCTTCCTCAGCTTAATCAAAGTATTGCGTTTTGAAATGGTTTTTGTCCTGCCTTTAACAAAAAAAAACACCAGGCCGCAGGGCATCCCAAACCTGCACTTAGCAGCCTATCTGTTATACTAAATACGCTTGTTGATCCTTCCTCAGCTAAATCAAAGTATTGCATTTTGAATTGGTTTTTGGTCTGCCTTTAACAAAAAAAAACACCAGGCCGCAGGGCATCCCAAACCTGCATTAGGCAGCCTATCTGTTATACTAAATACGCTTGTTGATCCTTCCTCAGCTTAATCAACATATTGCATTTTGAATTGGTTTTTGGTCTGCCTTTAACAAAAAAAACACCAGGCCACAGGGCATCCCAATCCTGCACTTAGCAGCCTATCTGTTATACTTATTATGCTTGTTGATCCTTCCTCAGCTTAATCAAAGTATTGCATTTTGAATTGCTTTTTGGTCAGCCTTTAACAAAAAAAACACCAGGCCGCAGGGCATCCCAAACCTGCATTAGGCAACCTATCTGTTATACTAAATACGCTTGTTGATCCTTCCTCAGCTTAATCAAAGTATTGCATTTTGAATTGTTTTTTTGTCTGCCTTTAACAAAAAAACACCAGGCCTCAGGGCATTCTAAACCTGCATTAGGCAGCCTATCTGTTATACTAAGTACGCTTGTTGATCCTTCCTCAGCTTAATCAAAGCATTGCATTTTGAATTGGTTTTTGGTCTGCCTTTAACAAAAAAAACACCAGGCCGCAGGGCATCCCAAACCTGCATTAGGCAGCCTATCTGTTATACTAAATATGCTTGTTGATCCTTCCTCAGCTTAATCAAAGTATTGCATTTTGAAATGGTTTTTGTCCTGCCTTTAACAAAAAAAAAACACCAGGCCGCAGGGCATCCCAAACCTGCACTTAGCAGCCTATCTGTTATACTAAATACGCTTGTTGATCCTTCCTCAGCTAAATCAAAGTATTGCATTTTGAATTGGTTTTTGGTCTGCCTTTAACAAAAAAAAACACCAGGCCGCAGGGCATCCCAAACCTGCATTAGGCAGCCTATCTGTTATACTAAATACGCTTGTTGATCCTTCCTCAGCTTAATCAAAGTATTGCATTTTGAATTGGTTTTTGGTCTGCCTTTACCAAAAAAAACACCAGGCCGCAGGGCATCCCAAACCTGCACTTAGCAGCCTATCTGTTATACCTATTATGCTTGTTGATCCTTCCTCAGCTTAATCAAAGTATTGCATTTTGAATTGGTTTTTGGTCTGCCTTTAACAAAAAAACACCAGGCCGCAGGGCATCCCAAACCTGCATTAGGCAGCCTATCTGTTATACTAAATACGCTTGTTCATCCTTCCTAAGCTTAATCAAAGTATTGCATTTTGAATTGGTTTTTGGTCTGCCTTTAGCAAAAAAAACACCAGGCCACAGGGCATCCCAAACTTGCACTTAGCAGCCTATCTGTTATACTAAATACGCTTGTTCATCCTTCCTCAGCTTAATCAAAGCATTTCATTTTGAATTGGTTTTTGGTCTGCCTTTAACAAAAAAAACACCAGGCCGCAGGGCATCCCAAACCTGCACTTAGCAGACTATCTGTTATACTAAATACGCTTGTTGATCCTTCCTCAGCTTAATCAAAGTATTGCATTTTGAATTGTTTTTTGTCCTGCTGCCAAAACACTAGGCCGCAGGGCATTCCAAACCTGCACTTAGCAGCCTATCTGTTATACTAAATACACTTGTTCAGCCTTCCTCAGCTTAATCAAAGTATTGTATTTTGAATTAGTTTTTGGTCTGCCTTTAACAAAAAAAACACCAGCCCACCTGGGTATCCCAAACCTGCATTGGGCAGCCTATCTGTTATACTAAATACGCTTGTTCATCCTTCTTCAGCTGACTCAACGTATTGCATTTTGAATTGTTTTTTGTCCTGCTTTTATAAAAAAACACCAGGCCGCAGGGCATCCCAAACCACCACGTTGCACCCTATCTGTTATCCTAAATAAGCGTCTACAGCCTCAGCTTTATTAAAGGAGCAGTATCGCAAAATTTGCATTAAAAAAGATAAATAATTAAATAGCCACACATTAGCTTCTAACATGTGTATAAATAATCTGGATAACCACAGATCCCCCATTTTTCTGGCGCGCTCACGCAGATAGTCATTTAGACAGGTTGGGCGGCAAGGAAGGTTACTGCTCAGGCTCCCCATTTGCGTGCAAACAGAGCTGATTGGGTGAGAGCCCGCTCATGCACTGTGGGATAGGGAAAGTTTTCACAGGCGAACTTGGGGATTTCACATATCAGGGCATCCCAAATCGGGATGCCCCTAGGGGCACAAAACAAAACTCCAGATAGTGAAAATCCTGGGTTGGGCTTTGCTCAAAACACACAAAGCTGAACGAAAGATCATATGGAAAAATGTGTTGAAAAAAGAGAGAGAAAATGGTAAACTGAAAGATTCTGCAGCAGAGCCAACATGAAGGGGAAACTGTCAAAATCAGCTAAATGACTTCTAGAGCTTTTCTCTCTGTTTTAGATATATATGTTCTGGCCAGGCAATGTTGCAATGTTGTCATCTTATGCTGGATGGCTGCCAGCACTGAACAGCTGATACTTTGATACATTGTTTCACCCCTCTCCTCAGCATGGAACAGGCCAGAGTGTCGGGCTCCGACACTCAGAAGACATAAACATGAGCTATTAGTCTCCAGCTGCTCAACACAGACATCATTTTTTTCTAAATTTGTAATTCTTACTCCAACACTTACCTACATTCAAAGTACAATTTAAATATAAGTCACCAAGAAAAATGTGCGATACTGCTCCTTTAAGCTATTGCATTTTGAATTGGTTTTGTGCGTCCTGTAACAAAAACAAGACCGCAGGGCATCCCAAACCACCACGTTGCACCCTATCTGTCATACTAAATAAGCTTGTTCTTCCTCAGCTTTATTAAGCTATTGCAGTTTGAATTGGTTTTTGTCCTGCTATCAATACACCAGGCCGCAGGGTATCCCAAACCACCACGTTGTACCCTATCTGTAATACTAAATAAGCATCTACAGCCTCAGCTTTATTAAGCTATTGCATTTTGAATTGTTTTTTGTCCTGCAGTCAAAACACCAGCCCACATGGGCATCCCAAACCAGCACGTCACCCTACCTTTTATACTAAATTAGCTTGTTCATCCTCAGTTTTATTAAGCTATTGCATTTTGAATTGGTTTTTGTCCTGCTGTCAAAACACTAGCCCACATGGGCATCCCAAACCAGCACATGTCACCCTATCTGTTATACTAAATAAGCTTCCACAGGCTCTTGTTTTTATTTATTTATTTTTTTTAATATAGAGCAGTGATAGATTATATAGTGAGGTAAATTCGCCATTTTGCACCATTATATAGAGAAGCCCACTGTGTAAATCTGAGGAGCAATAGTTTATACAGTATTGTGAGGTAAATTCGCTGTTTTGCACTATTATATATATCAACCTAAATCTCCGTGTAAATCTGAGGAGCAATAGTTTATATTGTGATGTAAAATTGACATTTTATAGAGCAGGCCCTGTCTGAAAATCTCATTTTGCAATCTATGTTATATTGTGAGCTAAATTCGCCATGTTGCACCACTCTTTAGAGTGGCCCTCCTGCGTAAATCAGAGCAGCAATAGTTTATATTGGACAATACATTTGCCCTGTTTTGCACCATTATATGGAGCAGCCCCTGAATAATTCTGGGGGGCAATAGTTTATATTATGAGGTAAATTCATGGTTTTGAACCATTACATAGAGCAGTCCCTATATAAACCTGAGAAATAGGTTATAATGTGTGAGTTAAATCGGCTCTTGGTTTTGTAGCATTCTATAGAGCAGCTCCTGTGTAAATCTGAGGGGCAATAGCTTATACTGTGAGGTAAATATGCCATTTTGCAGCATAATATAGAGCAGTCCCTGTATAAATCTGAGGGGCAATAGCTTATACTGTGAGGTAAATTTGCCATTTTGCAGCATAATATAGAGCAGCCTCTGTGTAAATCTGAGGGGCAATAGCTTATATTGTGAGGTACATTTGCCATTTTGCAGCATAATATAGAGCAGCCCCTGTGTAAATCTGAGGGGCAATAGCTTATACTGTGAGGTAAATTTGCCATTTTGCAGCATAATATAGAGCAGCCCCTGTGTAAATCTGAGGGGCAATAGCTTATACTGTAAGGTAAATTTGCCATTTTGCAGCATAATATAGAGCAGCCCAGTTGCCATCTAAATCAACTACTGGCCGGGCAGGACAGCTTTTCCAGGGCAAACTCTGCTAGTTGCGGCCACAAGTCAAGTTTGGCTTACCAGAAGTCCAGCGGATCCTCAAGGTGTGTTGGCATGGTCATGTCAAGGTATGACATGACCTGCTGGTTCAGGTCCTGCTCCAGGTCTTCCTGCTGCTCATGAGTAGACTCACTATGCGGGTGTAGAAAGCTACTCATTAGCGAGTGAAGACTGAGGCTGCTGCTGATGGAGCTGCTGCTCCTGCCACCCCCCCCCCAGCAGCCATGGCAGTGGAAGGTGAGTGCAGAGGTTCCCTGGAGTCAGACCTGCGAGAGTATGGACCATGGCGCAGATAGACATCGCCCAACTGACTACGTAGGATGTCTCTGTAGTAGGTCAGTTTGTCCTCCCTCTCAGTGGGTGTAAAAAATGCCCCCATTTTGTGCCGGAAGCGAGGGTCCAATAAGGTGGAGAGCCAGAAGTCATCCCGCTGACAAATGGAGACAATTCTGTGGTCACTACGCAAGCACGTGAGCATGCATCGTGCCATTTGTGCAAGTGACTCGGAGGGACTACCTGTCTCCATCTCCACTGCAAACTGCCACGGTGTGTCTGGGTCCTCTGTCTCGCCTCTCCTGTCAGATGATTAGATAAAAGTTAAACCTAAACTGTGCTTCGCTGTGCCCCACCCCCTCCTCCACTTCAGCCCCCACAGGCTTCATGTGGCTGTGAAATGTATGCGCCATGTCTCTAGTGCCCTGACCAGCCATGGTTTCCAACATGTGTTGTAGTACATGAAGCAGTGGAATCTCATCGTTCATCTCATAGTCCTGGCGACTGACTTATAAAGTAGCTTCTTCAAACGGCCTGAGCAAACGGCAGGTGTCTTGTATGAGCTGCCACTGCTTTACATTGAAGTTACACAGGGGAGTCCCCCTATCCGTTTGGATCATCAAGAAATCCGTGATGGCTTTTCTCTGTTTCTATAGTCGATCCTGCATATGGAGGGTGGAATTCCAACGGGTGGAAACATTGCAAATCAGACTATGTTGGGGGGATACCGTTCTGACGCTGAAGCTCAAGAAGGGTGTGCTTGGCGGTGTAGGAGTGCCTGAAGTGCATGCAAAGTTTCCTTCCCGTTGTTAGGATGTCTTTCAGATGGGAGGAAGACTTCAGAAAACGCTTGACAACTAGATTGAACGCGTGTGCCATGGCAGGACGCATGGCTCAGGCTTCCTTGTCGCAGCGCAGACAAGATGTTCTTCCCAGTGTCAGTCACCATGGGTCCCATTTGCAGTTTTCGTGGAGTAAGCCATGATTTCATGAATTGAGTTCTCATTTTTGGCAGTTCCTCCCATGTGTGACTCTTTTGCTCAAGGCAAACCATGTGAAGAACAGCATGAAACCGCCGTGTCCTGCACACATGGTAGGCTGGAAGGGCACTGGGAAAAAAAAACAAAAATTAAAAAAAAGAGAAAAAAAATATAAATATAAATATAATATAATATTTAGAAAAAAAAGTTAAAAAAAAATTAAAAAATGAAAAAAAATTTGTACAAAAATTCACAAAATAGGCAATGGAAAAAAAATATATATAAAAAAAAATATATATATATATATATATATATATATATATATATATTTTTTTTTTTTTTTTATTTCTAAAAAATACAAAATATTTAAAAAAAAATACAAAATATAAAAAAAAAAACAATACAAAATTAACCCAAAAAAAGTTGATACATTTTATATGTTACTGTTATTATGTTATATGTTATTGTTGCTATGTTATATGTTATTATTATAAATATGTTCAAATAAGATAAATGTTAACTATTGATATGTAATTGACAATTTGCCACTTTTCTCTGTGACACAATTGCTAAATGCAAGATCGCTGTCACAGGCACAGAGGCCTAGGAGCGTGGAGGCCATAGCGGAGGGACCTGTCCAAGTTGCTTTTGTGGTTGTGCAGGAAACACAATCACCCAGTGGTCCTAAAAGGATATTTATTGTCCCTGACCATAGTTACAGCTCCAGACGTAGGCACTGCTGTGCACTTTGGTACACATTGACAGGCTAAGGGACTGCCCCACCTTCTGTTCAACAAAATTGTACAGGGCTGGTACTGCCTTCTTCGCAAAGAAATGAAAGCATGGGACTCTCCACCTCGGCTCGGCACAAGCCATCAGTTCTCTGAAAGGTCCACCAACTCAAATGGGAGGGACTGCAGCACCAGCAACTTATACAGGAGCACATTTAGCTTCTGCATGTTGGATGAGTGGGCACATACTGTTGTCTCTTGGACATGGCTTGGCAATGGATTGCTGGCGGAATGACTGACTCGGATTAAGAGGAGGAGGAGCATCTGGAGCAACAGAGGATGGGTATGACACACAGGAGGTGGTGGTGCCTTGGCTGGCTGGAACAGAGAGCCGTGTGCCACTGGGTAATGCAGCAGGCTGGACCACCACTTTGGAGCCAACTCTCCCAGGCCGCTTTATGGTGACGCTGCAAATTTTGACGCAGGGCTGTGGGTCCAACATTGGGACCCTGGCCACACTTCACCTTCTGCCTACACATCTTTCATATAGCCATGTTAACCTCCTGCGGATGCTTGATGAAAAACTGCAAAATGGGCTTGTAGCTGATTTCTCCTACCAACGGTCCGCACTTATTCACTGATGTTGCTGCCGCTGCCGCCGCCAACTCCAGGGACCCTCTTCCACTACCTCCTGGGAAGATAGCCTGCCGCGCGAGTGGTCAACCCCGAGCACATTTGCCTCCATACCTTCCCCTTCTGCCACCATGCTGGCCGCTAAATATGTCACTCTCCATCACTCCAAGCCTTTTAAAGTGCCCTCAAAACTCACTGATGTCCTCCTCAGGTTCCTCAACAGTGTCTGCTTAAGGAGCCAAAACGCTTACAACACCTCCTCCCACGACACTCTCCTTATCACTACTTGCCCGCCTAGTGGAAGAAGCGGCAAGTGTCTCCTCCACTTCTTGGCTGGGCAGTAGCTGCTGATTTTTCTGATTATCAGATCGTCCTCACTGAATAGTGGAGCTGAACCCAAAGCACAACAGACAGTTGACTGCGTATGTCAGATGTCACTTGTGATGCAGTGGATGATTGTGTTAACCAATGATGACGGCAGATGGGTTGCTGTTCAAGACACGACCGCTAGCTGATCCCGGGAGATCAGGCCTCTCACTGAGACTCCTGCTGCCACTCACCCCTATTCTGCAGAGACCTCTGCTTGATGAAATGAGGCCTTATATGTTACTATGTTACTAATATGTTACTAATCTGTCACACTCCATGTTTTTTTTTCAGAGACTGGCCTGCGTGGAAATTTCGGGCATGGATCAGCCAAGATTTCCACCCACCAATGCCTGATGCATTAGAGTAGATTGATGATGGGGCCAGACCAACACTAAAGAAACATGGATCGTGCAAAACAGATTTAAGGCGCTGCTCTCCAGTTACAGACATTCATCCGCATCAGACCACAAGTAATTATTGAGAAAATGCTTTACGTTACTCTTACTTTTTATTAATATTCTTCGGATAAGATATATGTGCCGAAAATCTGTATATGTTCTCTTCATGCTGCTGTCAACTCCAGGTTGTGTCTTTCTGGCAATTTTGGGCTCCTGCTGCTGCTGCTAGCAACTCCAGGGTGTGATTCATCCAATTTTTGGCCTCCTGCAGCCAACTCCAGTGTCTCTTTCATGCAATGTTTGGGCTCCTGCTGCTGCTGCTTGCAACTCCAGGGTGTGATTCATCCAATTTTTGGCCTCCTGCAGCCAAATCCAGTGTCTCTTTAAATCAATGTTTGTGCTCCTGCTGCTGCTGCTTGCAACTCCAGGGTGTGATTCATCCAATTTTTGGGTTCCTGCAGCCAACTCCAGTGTCTCTTTCAAGCAATGTTTGGGCTCCTGCTGCTGCTTGCAATTTCAGGGTGTGATTCATCCAAATTTTGGCCTCCTGCAGCCAACTCCAGTGTCTCTTTCAAGCAATGTTTGGGCTGCTGCTGCTGCTTGCAACTCCAGGGTGTGATTCATCCAATTTTGGCCTCCTGCAGCCAACTCCAGTGTGTCTTTAGTCCAATTTTTGGGCTCCTGCTGCCAACTCCAGTGTCTCTTTCAAGCAATGTTTGGCCTCCTGCTCCTGCTGCTGCTGCTTGGAACTCCAGGGTGTGATTCATCCAATGTTTGGGCTTCTGAAGCCAACTCTCTTTCAAGCTATGTTTGGGCTCCTGCTGCTGCTGCTGCCAACTCCAGGGTGTGATTCATCCAATTTTTAGGCTCCTGCAGCCAACTCCAGTGTCTCTTTCAAGCAATGTTTGGGCTCCTGCTGTTGCTTGCAACTCCAGGGTATGATTCATCCAATTTTTGGGCTCCTGCAGCCTACTCCAGTGTGTCTTTCAAGCTATGTTTGGGCTCCTGCTGCTGCTTGCAACTCTAGGGTGTGATTCATCCAATTTTTGGGCTCCTGCAACCAAATCCAGTGTCTATTTAAAGCAATGTTTGGGCTCCTGCTGCTTGCAACTCCAGGGTGTGATTCATTCAATTTTTGGGCTCCTGCAGCCAACTCCAGTGTCTCTTTAAAGCAATGTTTGGGCTCCTGCAGCTGCTGCTGCTTGCAACTCCAGGGCTTATTTTTTGGGCTCCTGCTGCTCCAGTGTGTCCTTTAAGCTATGTTTGGGCTGCTGCTGCTACTTGCAACTCCAGGGTGTAATTCAGCCAATTTTTGGGCTCCTGCTGATGCCAACTTCAGGGTGTGCCTTTCAGCCAAATGATGGCCTCCTGCTGCTAACTGCAGTGTGTCTTTAGGCCAATTTTTGGGTTCCTGCTGCCAACTCCAATGTCTCTTTCAAGCTATGTTTGGGCTCCTGCTGCTGCTGCTTGCAACTTCAGGGTGTGCCTTTCATTAAATTTTTGGGCTCCTGCACCCAACTCCAGTGTATCTTTCAAGCTATGTTTGTGCTCCTGCTGCTTGCAACTCCAGTGTGTGATTCATCCAATTTTTGGGCTCCTGCAGCCAACTCCAGTGTCTCTTTCAAGCTATGTTTGGGCTCCTGCTGCTGCTTGCAACTCCAGGGTGTCATTCGGCCAATTTTTGGGTTCCTGCTGCTCCTGCTGCCAACTCCAGGATGTCTTTCAGCCAATTTTTGGCCTCCTGCTGCTGCTTGCAACTCCAGGGTGTGTTTCAGCTAATTTTTGGACTCCTGCTGCTGCCAGCTCCAGGGTGTGTTTTTCAGGCACTATAGGGGCCCCTCATAATTGTGCCACTTTAACCTTCTGCAATTGTGCCGCTCTGCGATTCTATTAGCGATGCCTCTGATCTGCATGTGATAATTATTTACAGTATTATTTCACTAACCCAGCACGCATCCTATGCGTGTTACAGCAAGGCAGAATGGTTTACAACCCTATTGAGGCTCTAGGAGGCTCAGAAATAGCCGTTTTTAATAGCGATTCGCCGCGAATAAATTCGGGTCAAACCGATTTTTGTCAGAAATTTTTCAAAAGTTCGCTCATCTCTAGTCCTAAAGGTTCAAAAAGACATTTCTGAAGCAAAGGCAATACCAAGTTGAAATCCCAGGGCTAAGTTAATAGAGTTCCCTTCACTACGAAAAAAGATTTTCGGTACTTCTGGTGCACTAAGGCCTTTTTGCAAGCTCACAACAGTGTTCAAATAACTGACAGAGAAATTCCACTCTCTTCTTAGATGTCCAAGCACTGATTATTATTTATATTATTATCTGAATGCTTTCAAACTGATCTGCAGTGGAAAGCTGAATGGACAAGAGTTATCATCAATGTACTTCCTAGGACCTGGTGCCCATTTTGTAGCCCACAACAACAGGACTAAAGTTTATGACCACCTTAAGCCAGACAAGTATTGCCTGTTTCATTAATGCCTTACATTTTGCTATGTGTTGAGGCCTACTTTGTTGTAGCAAAGTCTGTAACATCTTTATTGTATTTCTATTAAATGTCAAAATAGCTAATTTAAAGGCATTATTCTTGAATTTACTGTGATCTTGAACATAAACTAGACAGATACTTTGGCACATTATTTTGCAGAAATCTGCATTATTTGTGCCAAAGCAAAACATTGGGGGCTTGTGTGGCCGATATTGCAATTTCCATTGATACTGCATTATTGTGGGTGACTGGAATACCTTTGCAAAACAAAAATGTGTTTTAAGGTAGGCTGGGGTTAAGCAGACATTAAATATGGAAATAGAGGATTGTAGTGTCCCAGGCTGGGTTTTGAAAAATGGGTGTTGTTCCGAGTGCAGGGGGGTATACCAGCTACCCCCTGCGCATTAACGGTGCCGAACGGGAGAAATCTTACCTTTCTCCTCTATCACCTGGAGAAATCCAGTGCTCTGATTGGCTGGCACAGTCACATGGGTGCTGGCCAGCCACCTTTCCGGCAGCCACATGACCGATCCGGCCAATACCTTAGATCATGATGCCCAAACTGAAATCCAAAACTTTAAGGGCCAACCTGATGGCTCTGGTGTCAGGGGGGAGATGAAAAAAACCAAGATGATGGATGCCCACAGAGAGGGCTATGAGTGCCACCTCTGGCACAGGTGCCATAGGTTTGCCTCCACTGCCTTAGATGATTGGACTGTTAAGACATTTTCATACCATAGGAGTGTGATTTTTCTACCTCCGAGAACAACAGCTGATTGGATGATGCAGTGGAACTTGAAAATGGAATTACAATGGAGGAACACTAAAAGACTTTCTGACTTTGCCTAGCTATACTTCAAGTTAAATCAGACCTCCAGTCAAAAATCAATGTTTAACCTTTTAAATGCCAAGCACGTAGTTTCTACGTGGTTGCTTCTCCTACCGTTAAGTGCCAAGCACGTAGAAACTACGTGCCTGGCATTTCCCCCAAACAGTTAAAAGATAGAAAAAAAAAACACTTACCTCTGGTATCCCTGTGAAGCTTGGGGTCCCCTCTTCCTGGGGGGGGCATCCGATCGCCCCCCCGTCGTCCACCGTCTTCAGGGGGGGGCCCGAAACCAGCCGCCCCCCCCCCCCCCCGTTTCCAGCGCTGACTCGCCGTTGTAAAAAAAAAATAAAATAAAACTGTCATTTACTCACCTCCGCGCCCGAGCCTTCTGTCCGGGTCTCCTCTTCACCAGGGAGGGGTCCGATCCCCCCCCTGGGCTGCGCAGTCTTCAGGTGAGGACCCTCTTCCGGGTCCTCACCTCTTGTAATGGCGGCGATGGCCGCCGCCGCTTAGCTCCGCCCATTGTGGGAGGAGCGGGATGACGTCATCCCGCTCCTCCTATACCCCCTCCGAGCTCCGGCATCTGTCAGATGCCGGTGGTGATCGGAGCAGGGCGGATGTCAGGTGAGGAGGCTCCGATCGGAGCCCCCTCACCTGTCACCCGCCCTGCGCCGATCACCACCGGCATCTGTCAGTGAGATGATCGGCGCGGGACAGCGGCGAGGGACGCCGGATCGGAGGTGAGTACAGTGTAAAAAAAAAAAAAAAATAAAGATTTTTTTTCTCTGTGTCAGTGTGATTTTTTACTTTTAACCCCTTGTGAACTGGTAAGGGGTCCATGACCCCTATACCAGTTCACAAGGCTGGGGGGATGGCAAGCCACCTGCGCTAGCAGGTGGCTTGCCATTAACCCCTGGCACCCCCATTACCTGCCTCCCCAAAGGCCAGGGGGGGGCAGAAGAGCCCGGGCCCACATAAGCTATGTGGGCTCGTAGGCTGCAGGGTGGGGGGGCCACAAAAGCTGGCCCCCCCACTCTGTGCCTACAAGCCCCCATAGCTGGTCCCGGGCTGGTTACTGTGGGTAAGGGGGACCCCACGTCAATTTTTTTTTGATTTTTAAGGGTTTTTAACCCTTACAAATAAAAAAAAAATGGGGTCCGCCCCCCCTGGGAGGGGGGACCCTATGTCATTTTTTTTGTGATTAACCCTTTGTGTTCTGTCATCCAGCAGCTATAAAAGGCTTCTAGCAAGTGAGCAGAAGCCAGTGATCGCCGAGGGACAGAGTGCTCCAGGATGGATGGGAGGTGATTACAGTGTAAAAAAAAATAAAAAAAATAAAATATTTTTTTCTCTGTGTGTGTCTGTGTGATTATTTACTTTTAACCCCTTGTGAACTGGTAAGGGGTCCATGACCCCTATACCAGTCCACAAGGCTGGGGGGATGGCAAGTCACCTGCGCTAGCGGGTGACTTGCCATTAACCCCCGGCACCCCCATTACCTGCCTCCCCAAAGGCCAGGGGGGGCAGAAGAGCCCGGGCCCACGGGCTATGCGGGCTTGTAGCCTGCAGGGCCAGGGGCCACAAAAGCTGGCCCCTGCGCCCTGTTCCTACAAGCCCTGCATAGCTGGTCCCGGGCAGGTTACTTTGGGTAAGGGGGACCCCACGTCAATTAACCCTTAAAAATAAAAAAAAAATGGGGTCCCCCTCCCCTGGGAGGGGGGACCCTATGTCATTTTTTTTCTCGATTTAACCCTTTGTAGTGTGGATGGTAGTTGTATTTTTTTTGTGAATGTTATAAAATACTTGTTTCAGTTAGGGGGGTCTCCTGGGCAGGAACGGGGGGCTACCGATAAATATGTGGTACCGTTCTAATCGGTAGAAATGGGGCTTTCACATGCAATATGCTTTTCCTTAATAAAATACATTTTTTATTTAAAATAAAGGAGTCAATTTTCTAAAAAAATTTTTTATTTATTTATTTATTTTACTTAATAATATTGTAAAAAAAAAAAAATAAAATTTACAAACAAGATATTTCATGTTAAAGCCTAAACTCTGCTGCAAAAAAAAATATATATAATTTTCGTGAAAGTTCCAGCAAAATGGCGCAAAACATGGCGCAAAACATGGCGCAAAATGGGGAAAAATGGCCTGTCAACAGAGTGTGACAAAATCTCAAGTAGGCTGGCAATTAAAAGGGTTAATAGTACCTCTGCATGTTGGGTATTGTTCTGTTCGGGGGACCTTGCGCTTTCAGACTTAGCTTGTTTTTTCTTGTTTGCATATTTATATTTTAGGAAAAGGTGTTTTTTATTCAGCTTTTTTTTTAATTTTTTAGGGAAACCCTGCGCAAACAAAGAATTCTTTGAGGTAATAATTCCTTTGTCTGCAGAGCTGAAATTTTCAAGTAAAATTACCGTTACGCACATGCTTTACTTTGGGGTATTTGGCAACTCTTCCCTTGACAGTAGCAATGCATGTTGGGTGTTGTTCTGTTTGGGGGATATTGCGTTTTCAGATTAAACTTGTTCTTCTTGTTTGTATATAGTTTTTTTAGGAAAATGTGGCTTTGATTCTGCTTTTTTATCCTTTTTTTAGGGAAACTCTTTGCAACCAAAGAATCCATTGAGGGATTACTTCCAGAAAACTATGGCCACATCAACAAGCCTGGTACACCTAGAAAGCTTGAGGTGTGTACTTCCAGAGAATATATAGTTTGTTGGGGGTAATTCAAATGTAAAGGGTTGTTTTTCTGGAAAAACTGCAAGGTGCGCATATTTATAGCATAGTTGTATTTTTTCTGAAAATCCCCTAAAGCGCTGTTTCAGTTTGGGGGAGTCTCCTGGGCAGGAAAGGGTGTCTACCTATACATATGTGGTACCGCTGTAACCGAGAGAAATTGGGATTTCACACGCAATAAGATTTTATTGACAAACTTACATTTTTTATTACAAAAAAAAACTACAAATTGTAAAAAATATATATATATATTTTTTTGCACATATTTCACCCAAAAATATTGAGAATACACCTAAAAAATGACAAACAAGACATTTCATGTTAAAGCCCAGACTCTGCTGAAAAAAACAATATATAATTTTCCTGGGAAATCCCTTCAAAAATCACATTTGAACATGGGGAGCGCAAAATAGTGCAAAATGGTCTGGCAACAGAGTGTGACAAAAACTCCAGGTAGGCTGGCACTTAAAGGGTTAATAGTTCCCCCATTTCGCAATCAGTGATGTAAACTATTTGAGAGGACTGTTGTAGAATAGCAGGCAGATTCTATGCTACTGCATTGAAGTTGTCATTTTACCACACTTTCATCAGCCCTGCTTCTGAAAAAAAGTAGCCCTACAGTCAACATTACACTAAAGCTCTTAAAACATTGTATCCAAATTGTAAACAACTGTTATAATGCTCTGCAGCAGCAGAGGCCATTGACTTCCATTGATACATGTTACATTCCTCCCCTCCAGCAGCTGTTGAGTGTGGTAACAGACAGACATGCTGATCCCTTTTCTGAGATAAATCTCTCTCAGTTTGGTGTAGGCAACTTATAGATAAATGCACAGCTCCAGACAGCCTGACTTGTGTGGAGAAAACAATATCACACAGAAACACTGCAGCCATGCTGATCATTACATAAATGCAAGTCAAAAAGAAAAAAATGAAATACCAATTATATGTTTGCTAATACTATTCTGTGTCATTCAGGCAAGATGGCGGCACCCATGATCTGGATCACAGGAGGAGCAACCGTGGCCCGAGGGTCAGATAAGAGCTTTTTTTCTTTGTATCCCTGTCCTGCCTCAGCTCCAAAGTATGGTGGAAGGGGGGTTCAATTTTACACTGAATTTCCGCTTCAACCCTTTATTGGCCAGCCTACCTAGAGATTTTGTCACCCTCTCTTGCCAGACTATTTTCCATTATTTTGCACTATACATGTTCAACCATGATTTTTGAAGGAATGTACATGGATTTCCCAGCAAAATTATATATTTTTTTCAGCAGAGTCTAGGATTTAACATGAAATGTCTTGTTTGTCATTTTTTTGTGTATTCTCAATATTTTTGGATGAAATATGTGCAAAAAAAAAAATATATATATATTTTTTACAATTTGTAATGTTTTTTTTTTTTGTAATACAAAATGTAGGTTTCCCAATAAAATCAAATTGCTATGTGCACCTTGCAGTTTTTCAAGAAAAACAACATTTTATATTTGAAATACCCCTCAACTCTATATTCTCTGTAAGTAAGCACCTCAAGCTTTCTAGGTGTACCAGGCTTGTTGACGTGAGCACAGTTTTCTCGAAGTATCTATGAATTCTTTGGTTGCACAGGGTTTCCCTAAAAATGTATTAGAAGCAGAATAAAAAACACATTTTCCTAAAATATCGATATGCAAACAAGAAAAAAAACAGCTAAATCTGAAAGTTTAAGGACCCCCAAACGGAACAATACCCAACATGCATAGGTACTTTTAACCCTTTCAACTGCCAACCTATTTGAGATTTTTGTTTATTGACAGGTAATTTTTTACCATGTTTAACTATGATTTTTGCAGGAATTCCCAGGAAAACTATATATTTTATTTTTTTGGAGTTTAGGCTTTAAATAATTAAATGTCTTATTTGTAATTTTTCCAATGTTTTTTAAATAATTGAGTAAAAAAATATTTTTTTTTTCATAAAATAATCTTTTGTTTATTTTAAATAAAACATTAAATGTATTAAAAAAACACATTAATATTGCACGTGAAAGCCCCATTTCTCTAGATTACAATGGTACCACATTTGTATCGTAAGCCCCCCGTTCCTGCCTAGGAGACCTCCCAAATTGAAAAGAGAACTTTATATCATCTACAAATAAAATACAACTATTATCCACATTATAAATGGTTAGACTAAAAAAAAATTGGCGTGAGGTCCCCCTTCTTGGGTTAAAAACCCTTAAACATCTTTTAAAAAAGATAACTTGTTCTCTCCTTTCCAGCATAGCCATCCCGGACACTATCTATTGGGGGCTTGTAGATGAAGGCGCAAAGAGTTAAATGTAAAAAAAGACACACAGAATAATATATATATATATATATATATATATATTTTTAATATTTACCTCCCATCAATCCAGAGCAGCGTGTCCCATGCTGATCACTCTGACTTCTTCTCTCCTAACTGCTGGGTGACAGGGCCCATTTCCGACAGTGAACGGGGGGGGGGGGGGGAATCAGAGACTTTTCATGTAAGGAGAAGACCCACACCCCTGGCGTCACATGGTTGGTGTTTAACAGTTGGAGAGGCAACCACATGAAATTTACGGGCTTGGTGTTTAACCCTTTCGCTGCCAACCTACCTGCAGCTTTTGTCGCCCTCTGTTGCCAGACCATGTTTCACTCTTTTGCGCTCCCCATGTTCAACTGTGATTTTTGAAAGGATTTCCAGGGATTTCCCAGGAAAATGATATATTGTTTTTTTCAAGAGAGTCTGGGCTTCAACATGAAATCTCTTGTTTGTCATTTTTTCAGGTGTATTCTCTATACTTTTTGGTGAAATATGTGCAAAAAAAATAAAAAAAATCTATTTTTTTGCAATTTGTAGTGTTTTTTTTGTAATAAAAAATATAAGTTTGTTAATAAAATTTTATTGCGTGCGAAACCCTAATTTCTCCCAGTCACAGCGATACCACATATGTATAGGTAGACACCCTTTCCTGCCCAGGAGACTCCCCCAAACTGAAACAGAGCTTTAGGAGATTTTCAGATAAAATGCGCTATGCGCACCTTGCAGTTTTTCCAGAAAAATAACCATTTACATTTAAAATACCCCCCACAAACTATATATTCTTTGGAAGTAAACACCTCAAGCTTTCTAGGCGTACCAAGCTTGTTTATGTGGGCTTAGTTTTCTGGAAGTAATCCCTCAATGTATTCGTTGGTTGCACAAAGTTTCCCTAAAAAAGAATAAAAAGGAAGAATCAAGCCACATTTTCCTAAAAAAAGCTATATGCAAACAAGAAAAAACAAGTAAAATCTCAAAAAGCAACATGCCCCGAACAGAACGATACCCAACATGCATAGGTACTGTCAAGGGTAGAGTTGGCAAACGCCCCAAAGTAAAGCATGCGCATAACAGTAATTTTACTTGAAAATTTCAGCTCTGCAGACAAAATGCGCACCTTGCAATTTTTCAACCAAAACAACCCTTTACATTTGGAATATCCCCTATAAACCCCTATATATTCCCTGAAAGTACACATGTTAAGCTTTCTAAGAGTACCCAGCTTGTTGTAGTAGGCTCACCTTTCTGGAAGTAATCCCTCAAAGAATTCTTAGGCTGCACAGAGTTTCCCTAAAAAAATTAATAAAAAAACTTAATAAATAACATGTTTTCCCAAAATATAAATATGCAAACAAGAAAAAACAAGCTAAATCTGAAAGAGCAAGGTCCCCCGAGCAGAACAATACCCAACATGCATAGGTACTATTAACCCTTTTAATTGCCAACCTACTTGAAGTTTTGTCACCCTCTGTTGACAGGTCATTTTTCCCCATTCTGTGCCATGTTTAACCGTGATTTTTGCCGGAATTCTCAGGAAAATTATAGATATATATTTTGCAGCAGAGTTTAGGCTTGAACATGAAATGTCTTGTTTGTAATTTTTCTACTGTTTTTTTTTTTTTTTATATTTTTGTGTAAAAACAAATAAATAAATATTTTATAGACAATTGTCTCCTTTATTGTAAATAAAACATTTACTTTATTAGAGAAAAACATATTGCGTGTGAAAGCCCAATTTCTCCCGATTACAACCGTACCACATATGTATCGGTAGCCCCCCCATTCTTGCCTAGGAGACCCCCCAAACTCAAAATAGCACTTTATAACATTTACACATAAAATACTACTACTATCCACACTATAAACATAAGGGGTTAATTAAAAAAAAATGACATAAGGGGGGGGGGGCATTTTTTGGGGAATTTTAAGGGTTAAAAACCCTTAAAAATCCCCAAAAAATTGAAACAGGGTCCCCCTTACCCAGCATTACCAGCCCGGGACCAGCTATGGGGGCTTGTAGGAACACAGTGGAGGGGCCAGCTTTTGTGGCCCCCCACCCTGCAGCCTACAAGCCCACATAGCCTATGTGGGCCCGGGCTCTTCTGCCCCCCCTGGGTTTGGGGGGGCAGGTAATTGGGGGTGCTGGGGGTTAATGGCAAGTCACCTGCTAGCGGCAGGTGACTTGCCAGACCCCAACCTTGTGAACTGGTATAAGGGTCTCATGGACCCCAGTTCACAAGGGGTTAAGTGTAAAAAAAAAGACACTGACACATAAGAAAAAATATTTTATTTTATTTTTTTTTTACTTTTTAATACTTACCTCCCATCCATCCCTGTGTCCCACGCTGATCAATCTGGCTTCCTGCTCTCCTGCTGCAGCTGGAAGCCTTTTATAGCTGCTAGGCAACAGAACACAAGGGGTTAATTAAAAAAAAAATGACATAGGGTCCCCCCTCCCGGGGGGGGGGGGGGGGGGGCATTTTTTGGGGGAATTTTAAGGGTTAAAAACCCTTAAAAATCCCCCCCAAAAATGAAATGGGGTCCCACTTACGCAGCATTACCAGCCCGGGACCAGCTATGGGGGGGCCAGCTTTTGTGCCCCCCCCACCCTGCAGCCTACGAGCCCGCATAGCCTGTTTGGGCCCGGGCTCTTCTGACCCCCCCTGGGCTTTGGGGAGGCAGGTAATGGGGGTGCCGGGGGTTAATGGCAAGTCACCCGCTGCGGCAAGCGTGTGACTTGCCATCCCCCAGCCATGTGAACTGGTATAAGGGGTCTCATGGACCCCTTACCAGTTCACAAGGGGTTAAATGTTAAATAAAAAAGACAGACACATAAGAAAAAAAATGATCTTTTTTTTTTTTTTTTTTTTTTTTTTTTTACTTTACTCACCTCCGATCTTGTGTCTCCCGGCGATCTGCGATGACAGCCTGCTCATGTGTTTGAAGGAGAGACCCTGGGGAGGGGGGGGTGATCTCAGCCCTCTCCTCCTCCCCATCTGCCCTCCTCCAGGCACACGAGCAGACTGATTGTCTGTCTCACGGTGCCGGCATTAAGAGGGCTGCTGGTGACATCACAATGATGTCACCCGCCCCGCCCCCAGGGCTAGCAGACCCGTTCCAGGAAGTGGGGGGGGAGGGCAATTTCTGCCCTCTCCTCGCGACGGAAGAGGCTGGGGGGGTGATCCCCCACGGGGGATCGGATGGCACCAAATTAAAGGGGAGACCCGGCCGGATCCAACGAGGGGTCAGGTGAGTATTTTTTATTTTTATTTTTTTTACCAGCAGGGGGGAAAGTCAAGCATGTAACACCTACGGGCTTGGCACTTAAGGCCCAGCCAAGCCAGCACGTAGGTGTTACGTGCTTGGCACTTAAAGGGTTAAAGGGTTAAGCCAGATTATATGCTTGTCTGAAAAGGTAGGTTCTGAGGCCACTCTTAAAGGCTTGGCGCTTCGGAGAGTGATGGATTGAGTGGGAGAGTGCATTCCAGATAAGTGGAGAGGCCCAGGAGAAATCTTGAGGGCAGGAATGCGAGGAGGTGACCAAGGAGGAGGACAGGTAGAATGTCCGAGTGGAGGTTGTACCTGGGTTGGTATTGCTGCATAAAAGATGAGATGTAGGCGGGGTCTTGTTGGAGAGGTTGGAGAGAGCTTTATAGGTTAGTGTTAATGTTTGTGGTAGATGTTTGGACTGAACTCTCTGAGAGACAGTGGAGGGATGGGCAGATGGGAATGGCACTGGAGAAGTGAGAGCAGAGGTGGATGAGGCGAGCAGCATATTTCAGAATAGATTGGAGGGGTGCCAGTCTGTTAGCCGGTAATATAGATATCAGTAGCTGTGTAAAGTAGTGTAAGGTTGCTAGATAATGTTCTAAATGCTATTTTCACAGAACTTATCATAACCCATAAAATATTAAGACATGATTCTCACTCTTCAAGTTAAAACAGTTAGCTAATTAGTTTGAGTATATTATGCTGAAAGAACTCAATGGCATTTTCTAAATGAAAAATGACCATAAGACTTGGATATCTTTTTTAAAGTGGACCAACACCCAGGATTTTCACTATCCTGGGTTTTGGTCCACTTCCGCGGGGCACCCCGATCGGGGGTGCCCCGCTGCGTGAAACCCCCCAGATCGCCCTAAAAAACTTACCTCACTCCGCTCCTATACGAGCGCTCATCCAATCGGACCGCTCCGAGCCGATGTGGTATGTACAGACAAGCGACAGACAACCACAGCGGCTCTGAGCGCGCTGGAGGGCGCATCTCGCGCTCCCCTCTAACAGGGAGCGCGCCCGCGCTGGCCATTCACATATGGCTGGCGCGGGTGCGCGCCCTGCTAGAGAAAAGCGCGAGATGTGGCCGCGGCTCAGCCATGCCCCGTTGGAACGGGGATAAGGTAAGGCTTATTACTTCAACAAGTAAACCTGCTCTGCTGAATAAACTCCATATATAGATGTTTTTTCCAAGACAAGCTTAATAATCAAATGTCTTTTTGCCCATTCATTTTTTTGTCTTGTGCGTATTAAAATAAAAACGTTCCTATAGCCCTATAGAGGATATTGTTTCCCTAACATATCTAGCTTATATTTATGTGCAATATTTAATTTCACCTCTACATTTTTTTTTAAATATTTTACATTGTGCGACTCTCTTCCTAATTTGGACCACACTGTAGTAAAGAGCTATCTGAGTGCTTCTAAAGGCAAAGGTAAATGTTACACCATTGGGCTACATTTGGCACTGTCCTAAACTGTTTTCTGTTTCTAAATGGAAGAAGACATGGCTGAGATAACGGGGTTTACAGGTTCACTACATTCTCTTATGAAAAAAGTGGGTGTGGCCCTTGGCTCTGTGATGCTGCATAATAATTAGCTCTCTGCACTGACAGCAATGTGATGATTCTGGAGGAGAAGGAGGTGGAGGAAGGCCGGGAGGAGGGAGGGACTAGCAATCCAAAAAAAGTATGGCAAATTATAGGGCAGCAATTTGCTTACCAGAAAGCCTGTATCATTTGCCTCTTCTCCATTATGTACAGTGGGATGTAGATCAGTACCTTGGTGTTCCCAGCATGAACGAACCTGGCAAGCCGTAGTGGTCTAACTTACCAGGGCATCCAAGCATACACCAGTGCTGAATAGTTTTTGCATTCCTCCCATCTGCTTTGAGGTTGGCTTGCTGTTATTATTTTGCTTTCTCCTCGACATTTGATAAAGAGTGCTTGTATTTTGTTTGTCTTGTCTTTTTATTCCAAGCATCTCACTTTGCACTAAGATTTAGCTTCTGATTCCTCTGACCTGGGATAGTCTCCTGACACTTTTGGCTGTAAGAAGCCCATATGTGGATTTAATAGAAGGGTTAAAAACATCAGGTTCAGAGGTTTAATTAGGCAAGTAGGTACAGGGTCCACACAAGGAAAGATTTTCGTCAAGGAGATACACAGCGAATTGCACAGAGCTGGAAAAACTTCTTCACAAATTATTCAGCCAACATAGCCAGCAGAGTGCCCACAACAGGTTTCATACGTTTTACATTTCAGGATGAAGGTGCGGCGGGCCCTGTCAGGGCTCCTCCAGCAATACGGAGTAGTGACAGCATTGGTCCAAGCAAAAATTGGAGGGAACTGAGATTATCTTAATGTGTCTTTGATGTTATGGGTGGGGTGTGGAAGTCCCTTGATAACCTATCCTTGTTAATGGTTTCAAAACATCAGGCGATGCACATTTTCTATGGATAGGTGGATGTCTTTGTTGGTGAGAATCCGGCAGTACTGAGTACCTTTCGAACATCACACTAGCTGCAGGGCAGACTAGTAACTATAATGTATATTTTGCAAGCTCTTGACACTGGAGAAGCCTTGTTACCCAGTAGTCCAGTCCCTGTATCATGAGGCTGCTGGGATCCAATCTGCAGTTCACATACCATACATACATACATACCATAATGTACAAAAGCTCTCTTTGAGTGTACGTGCTACACTCTAGGCTGTTTCGCAATTATTGCCTGATGCCGTAGAGAAATGTCTTCTCAAAGATGTTTGCAAGTATATTCACTCACTCAATCATGTTACCCTCATGTCTTTTGGTTCTGTTGTTTGGTCTTGGATCAAGGAGGGTGGTTATCTAGTAATGTTTTTTTTCTTTGATGCAGATTATGCAGGGGTCCTTTTGAAAGCACAGAAATATAAAGGCACTCATGCATTGCAATATGCCCACCTTAATGTCCTTGGGTTCCTCGTGCTGTGGGATGACTACAGTGACCTCTGGCTGGCTCTGCCATCTGCAGACAATGGCTAGGGTTTGTGAGAGATGGATTGAAGACAAAGTAGCCTCAGCCACACCTTCTGAGTTACCAAAAGTCTTCTTCCTCCTCCATGTCCTCCTCCTCAGCTGCTGCCTCTTCCAGCATGGTAACCTGGCATTATGTTACAAGATCTGCTCAGCCGCCTCCTCCTGCATGGTCACCTGGCATTAAGTTGCAAGACCTGCTCAGCCGCCTCCTCCTGCATGGTAACCTGTTCTTACGTTGCAAGACCATTTCCTGTTCTTGCCCCTGAATGCTCTTCCGGTTGTATTGGAGTTTTTTGCTAGCAGGCACAAGGGGCAAAGTAGCACACACATCTGTCATTATTCCCCAGGTGGTGTACAGCTGTGATCGCCAGAATGAAAGTGGCCTTCTAAAACTAGTACTGCACTGAGTCTCTTTTTTTGTTGACAGGATTTTTTGTTGTAGGATTCCAATATGTAGGCAGATCACAAAGGAGGCAGTTCACAGGCAGGAGGTTTTGCCAGTGACTCTACGCTAAATTATAGAAATAGGGGGGAGAACACTGGCCTTCGAGCCCGCATCGACTCAGACTGTGTGCCTGCGTGTCCCTAGGGATACCAGTTTGAGTCTGCATGGGACCATTTTCCCCCATGCAACTGTATGGTTTTGGGTCCAGGTGAGTTACCACAACTGTCCACGAAGATGTAGAAGGGCTGGCAAAGTAGGAGGAGATGCAGGTGGACAAATAGGTGGCCAAGCAGGAGCCAGTGTCTACTTAACCTATTAGATTTACCCAATGGGGAAACGTAATGCTCCTTACTTTGCTTTTGGGACCAAATATCTGGGCTGCCAGTAAGGGAATCCTGCATAGCCTGGTGGACTGGCTGCAGCACATGTTGGTGCAGGGCAGGGACAGTCATTCTGAAGCAATGATGGGTGTGCATTTGTACAGAGGGAGCACACTGGCCATTCAAGTGCAGAATGATTGTTCATCTAATATCCTGTGACACTACAATTGGATGGTTAGGTAGGTAGCATGCTTCAATGGGAGGAAGCATATGGTGGAGCATGTAGGAAATCAGATGGAGCAGCAGTGGAGGAAGTAGGGGGAGGCAACTGATGTAACCTTTGGATCAGGTGGTCTCTGCAAAAAAACTTCATATGCATGATGTCTTTCTAGATTAGCTAGCAATGGCCCTGGGCTGACTGCCCTTCCTGCACTGTGGGATCATGTCTGCATGATTACTATTACTATTACTGAAAGCTTCAGGAAGTGAATGATTTCTGCCCCAAGAGGGTGCTGCGCTTACCTCCAACTCACCTCTGATCTTTGGACCCATCTCCTATGGGACCTATCTAAGATTGACCACCTCATCATTTTGCACCTCTTCTTTCCCACCAATGGATTGAAAGAGACCAGAGGTAATATGAGTTGCTGCATGTTTTCTGCCTTTCTGCTACTTAGCTGTTTCCCCAGGCCTATTGAGTGCATAATTAAATCTACCCTTGTATCCTGATCTTGACTGCCCCGTTCCTCCTCCTCGGAAAAAGTTGAGCATCGGTAAATAGGATTTGAGTGCCATCCTCATGCTCTTACTGTCTTTGATCCCCTGCTGCCTCAAGATCCAATGAATGTTGAAGTAGTTCCTTTGACAGATCCATATCCATTATTTCTAAAACTCGTTGAGAAATGGCCCTGGGTGGGGCAGTGGGACCATGTTGTCTCTCTGATAGCTGGCTGGTTGGTGCTTTAGAGGAAGTGGGGGTGACAGTGGTCGCAGACTACCCAGGCTGACACAACCAATCCACTAGTGCTTTTTATCTTGCTGTTGTAAAGAACAAGAAGCTCCTATGTTTTCAGGTTAGATTGAAAGCTCTCTTCCAGCAGCCTCATCTCTTTCTAGGGATTGCTAGCTAAGTCAGACAATTGCTGGGTGTTAGAAAGTAATATCTAGTTCTTCTGGTACTAGCAAGTACAGCAGATGATGCGGCAGCTGCTGATTTTCTGCAGAGTATACAGGGGATGCAGAGCTGTAGTCTGGGAAAGGTCACAGATATCCTGCCAAAATACATGAGGCAACCGGGTCTCCCTGAACCAGATAACATTTCCCAATATGGGTCGAAACTACCTTAGGACGTTGATCCGGAGCCCATCACTATCTATGACTTGAAGGCAAGGGTCTAAAGAAAGGATGACCCGGCCCATCGGTAAACTTAATAATCTTGATGAAGGAATCACAGGAGGTTAAAGAGGAGCTTTGGTAAGATTCCAGGGCTGTCTGAGTCCCACTCCGCTGTGTTCACCTATTCCACTAACCTGTTCCCGGAGCCCTCGTCATGTCTCGGCATCGCAGCCGCATTCATACTCCCCTCTAGTTGAAGTGCGTACCCGTGCATGGGCACAATGACAGCTAGATTTGAGTGGGGATGCTCCACTCAGCTTTATTCAGCACATTAGCTGCTGAGCTGCTAGCAGAGCCAACTGGAGCTGTGCAAAACTGTGAAAAACGTGAGTGCACTGAATCTCTGAGTGGACCACTCAGCCAATCAGCATGCTCAGTTTTGCCCATGCCTGTGCTGGTGAAGTGCCAATAAGGGGAGTTTCCAGGGCAAACTCTGGGTATACACACAGTTGAGCATCCCAAATCTGGATACCCCCCAGGGGGGAACAGTATCAGGGAGAGTGAAATTCCAGTGTATTGTTCCTCTTTACGTAATTTGAGAAGCCGGGGCGTACATAACATTGATTAGGCCCCATAGCAGGGCCACCATCACAGGCCCCCATCAAACTCCCTCCCCCACGTGGAGCAGACACTCACTGCCTGGGACCTGGACAAACACAGCAGCATACATTTGACTCCATCATGGGCTTCCATCAGAATCCCCCCTCCATGGGGTAGACACACTGGTTCATGGGAAAGCTCGGTAGCACACGTCTGCTGGTTATTTGGGGGAAGATGTGCACGGGGTTGGGCCTGGGCTGGACAGGACAATAAGCTGATGGAGCAGGGAGGCAGCTTGCCTGGAGCCTGGGTAGGTAAATATGAAGCTCTGCTGCTGTCAGCTCCAGGAGACATAGTTTCTATAGAGGTGGTGGAGGCAGCTTGTGCCAGGCCCCCTTCTGCCATGGGCCGGAGTGTAACTACCTTTTTTCCCTTTTTGGTTTGTTTGCCCCTGGTGAGAGGACACCACCCAGCTATGTTGGGGTTCTTGGTCAAGAACATGATGAATTCTAATCTGACATCAGTGTGTATTTGTTTTGATCTCTATAGGAATACAAAAGTGAGTCCCAGTGAGATAACATGGCTTCCTTAGATTGGATATTATTAAGTGTTTAAATTATAATTGATATGAATTTTGAAGATCTTTGAAGATCAAGAACTGATGAGTATTTCAATGTTGGTATATTAATGCACTGCTTTAAACAGTTGAGGACAGCGATTCCCAGCCTGTAGTTGGGGATCAAATCAATCAATCTCTCAATCAAATCAAGCCAGACTTTGATTTCAGATCTTCTGATTATTTGCGCAGCATGGGGTTCATAGTTTGCTGTATATAAAGAACAGTATTGAGAGGTGAGTTTCATTCCCAAGTTAGACAGGCTATCAGATTTCCAGCTAATATCAAATGGTTGCTTCAGACTATTTACATTTGATTTTAAGAGAGTAAAATGTAAAGCCTCCAACTTAGAACTATTTAGCTTCAGACCTGAAACGTTTTCAAAAGTCTTAAGCAATTTGAAGAGATTGGGTAGTGTAGTGCGGGGGGAGGAGACAAAAATGAGCACATCATCTGCAAATAAAGCACACTTCTGTTCACGTCCCCCAAACTCCACCCCCCGTATGTCCCCACTATATCTAATGGCCCTAGCCAATGGCTCCATTAAAAGTACAGATAATGAGCATCCTTGACGTGTTCCCCTACATATGGTGATAACTTCTGATCAAACCATTTTATTCTGATAACCTCCTTAGGATCTCTGTATAGATTTTTTAAGATATTTTGAAATGATGACCCAAACCCTTGGCTCCCCAAAAAGTAAAACTTGTACTCCCATGTCAAAGCATCAAATGCTTTGTGTAAACCTAGGGTGAAAAGCATACTGCATCTATCCTTTCCTCTATCCCAATTTGATTGGACTGCAGATATTACATCTACCACCCTCCTAGTCTGGTCCAAAGCTTGTCTGCCAGAAGTGAATCCCACCTGATCTTGACGGATATATTCTGCTAAAAATGAGTTAAGTCTTGTAGCTAGAATTTTTGTTAGGAGCTTCAAATCTAAATGAATTAAAGAAATTGGTCTGTAGTTATTGCACTCCCCTAGAACCTTATATGGCTTAGGAAAAACACTAATATGCACACTCAATAAGTCAATAAGTCCCCTAAGGCAACCACATCAGTTCTAAGACTATTAAAGCAGAGAGTGAGATGGGGTACTGGGATGTGGAAAAACTTTGCATAATAACATCCTGCTAGCTCATCAGGGCCAGGGGCCTTTGAAGCCTTCATCTGTTTAATCGCTAGCCGCAGGTGACTTGCCAGCCCCCAGCCTTGTGAACTTATATAGGGATCTCATGTATCCCTTACCAGTTCACAAGGGGTTAACAGTAAAAATAAACACACACACACACACACACATTAGAAAAAAAAATTACATTTATTAGTTTTTTTATCTTTACTCACCTCCGTGAGTCAAGCACGTAACAGCTACGTGCTTGGCACTTAACGCCTGGACAAGCTAGCATATAGTTGTTACGTGCTTGGCAACAAAACGTTTAAAACTTGAGCCGGCCATCACTCACTCACAAATCACTCCCTTAAAATTCTGAATAGATGGTATACTAGTTTCTTGAGTAGGGAGCTCAAATCTCACTACACAATGCAAATAAAAATAGTAAGTTGAAGCATAAAAGAGTAAAGAGAAAGAAAAAAAATAAGAGAAAATAGAAGAAAGCAAATAAAATACAAAACACTCCACTACTGCAACTACTCTACTGCAAAATAAATACTATATAAAAAAATATAAGAAATAACTGTTATTAAGTAAGTATATCCATATTCGTTGGATATAATGAAACATTGTAAAATGTTTAAAATTGCGTCCACTACCTAGGGTGTCTTGTGAATCTCAGGCCCTCCCTACAGTTCCACCCTAGGCGCATGTCCTCCCCACAGGCAAGTCAAATAAAACTTTTATACTAACCTCTTTAAGACGTCAACTTTTTTTTCTTTCCTTTTTTCCCCCCTTTTCTTTCCTTCTATATTGCAACGATAAATAGAACCCCCCACGACCCGACACTGTTTTTTTTAATTTATAGTGTGGATAGTAGTTTTAGTTTACTTGTAAATGTTATAAATGTTATGTTTTAAATTTAACTCTTTATAGTGTGAATAGTAGTTTTAGTTTAATTAATGTATAAAGTACAGAGCAAATAAAAAGGTGTAATGACACCTAAAGTGAAAAATTATATAACCTGAAACAAGAAAAAATAAATTCAAAAATATACAATTAACTTAGTGTATTTCACATTTATATAACCGTGAATCAAAAATGTATAAGTGTCCCAAAGCACATGCACCAATCCTAAAGTTCTAAAAATTGATGAAAGCAAAGTCCAGAGATGCACTCCAATGGATATCCCACGTTTTATGCACCAATCGATAGTGATTAATCTCCACACCGTGATCACCCTTCACACTTGTGCGCTTACCAGAAATATAATCAAACAGATCCTTAGTACTCAATTCTTTAGACAGCGAACTTGATGGTAATTCCAAAATTCATAAAATCAACATATTTCCATAAATTCAATCCGTGATGCTCGGTGATTATATGTAAAAAGAACAAAGAAAATAGTGCAACCCCGTCTGATATGTTCACATATTTAATGATAAAAATTGCACTTACAAAAATCCAGAAGCGTATACACATAGAATAGGCTCAAAGAGTTGTTCTCATTCCCCTGCTCCACTATGGCCAGTAGTAGATATGGGTAGGATAGAAAATTGAACTCAGATTCAGATGGATACACTTCCCCTTTAAAAGAAGAGAATACGCCGCTGCCCTGCCTAACGCGTTTCACTGTTCAAACAGCTTTATCAAAGGCTAATGGCAGGGAGCGGGAAAGCGGCTTTAAATATCTTGACTAATTCCAACATTAATAACCCATAAAGACACACATGGAATAAAAGAAGAGGACGATCCTACCTTCATCTACGGCGCATTCAAACCGCCACGTGTTTGCAAGGCGTCTGCAGAACGCCACAGTGACCAGCTCTCAGCAGGCGCCGGAAGATAAAATGCGGAAGCAAGTCCCAACTACAACAGAACGGCTTCATCTTAGCTCGCCCTTCTGAACCCGCCCACGTTATACAGCGGGATGTTAGCAACAGATGACGTCATCCCCGCTGCCGCCGGAAAACACCGACAGACGTCGGCTCTCCCCGGACACGGGGAATCCCTCTCACTGTCAGCTCACATGACCAACGTCGGCTCTTTCCGGACTCGGGGAACTCCTCTCACTGTCAGCTCTCATGACAGCAAGCGTCCTCCTTGGTGCTGCGCCAGGGCCCGGAGACACGCTGTGATTTGCCAGCTGATAATAAAGCTTAGGCAAGTCAGCGCCAAAGTATCTTTAAAGCGGACCAGATGCAGAACTACCTAGATAACAATGTGCTGATTAAAGGAGGTGCCTTAAAACCAGCTATATACTAATTAAAAAAAAGGGGGATGCTAACCATAAAGGGCCGGAGAATGAGAACCACCCTTTCACATCCACTAAATGGGAGAGAGCCCAAGCTAGCATCATAACATTTATCCAAACCAGTAGTTTTAGTTTACTTGTAAATGTTATAAATGTTTCAGTTTGGGGGCTCTCCTGGGCAGGAACGAGGGGGCTACTGATACATATGTGGAATTGATGTAATCGGGAGAAATGGGGCTTTCACATGCAATATGGCTTTCTTAAATAAAATACATTTCTTATTTAAAATAAACAAGACAAATTAAGAAAAAAAACATAATATTTATTTATTTTTTAAACCATAAAAAAATGACTTGTCAACAGAGGGTGACAACATCTCAAGTTGGCTGGCAGTAAAAAGGGTGCCTACAGATATTGGATATTAGGGTTGATTCAGAGCCCCTTTCTCACCTTTTTTTTGCATGAATACTTCCATTCTCGTTCATTTTTTCCCCTCGTCTGATTCAGCAAAGCCTATTTTCTGCGAGAACTTTAGTGTGAAATGTTTTCATTTTTGCATGATTTTTCGTTTGGTAGCAAGACCTCCATAAAAATGATGAGAAAGGGGCTTTGAATCAACCCTATTGTTCTGCTCAGGGGATGTTGCACTTTCAGATTTAGCTTGTTTTTTCTTGTTTGCATATTGATATTCTAGAAAAATGTGTTTTTTTATTTTGCTTTTTATACATTTTTAAGGGAAACCCTGTGCAACAAAGAATTCTTCGAGGGATTACTTCCAGAAAGATGAGCCCACTACAACAAGCTGCGTAGGCCTTGAAAGCTTAATGTGTGTACTTTCAGGGAATATATGGTTTGTGGGGTATTCCAAATGTAAAGTGACGGAGCAGCAATGATGTGCCCCCTAGACATTCTGGGACCCAGTGCAGTAGCAATTCCTGTGCCCCCTCAAGTATTGCCCCTGGTTTCTCTCTTATCTGGGGATGGAGGTTTTCAGGCTTGTCTCAAATTTCAGTTCCAGATTGTTTTGGTGGAAAAAGGGCAAGGTGCAAACTTTGTCTGCAGAGCTGAAATTTTCACGTAATATTACTTTTCCACGCATGCTTTACTTTGGGGTCTTTGGTAACCCTACCCTTGACAGTACCTGTGTAGCTGTGTATTGTTCTGTTTGGGGGACCTATCTTTCTCAGATTTAATATGTTTTTTCTTGTTTGCCAATTTATTTTTGGAAAATTAGGCTTTGGTTCTGCTTTTTTATTCTTTTTTAGGGAAACCATGTGCAACCAAAGAATTCATTGAGGGATTACTATAAAACTGTGCAGACATCAACAAGTTTGGTGCGCCTAGAAAGCTTGAGGTGAGTACTTCCGGAAAATATATATTTTGTGGGGGGTATTTCAAATGTAAAGAGTTGTTTTTCTTGAAAAACTGCAAGGTGTGCATATCAGTTGTATTTTAGCTGAAAATCTCCATGCTGTTTCAGTTTGGAGGAGTCTCCTGGGCAGGAAAGGGGGTCTACCAATACATATGCAGTACCTTTGTAACCGGACGAAATGGAGCTTTTACACGCAATACGATTTTATTGAAAAATGTACATTTTTTATTACAAAAAAAAACTACAAATTGTAAAACAATGATTTTTTTAATCAATCAATACACTAAACAAGGCAAAACAAGACATTTCACGTTAAAGCCCAGACCCCTTCAAAATTCACAGTTAAACATGTATAGTGCAAACTATTGAAAACTGGTCTGGCAAGAGAGGTGACAAAATCTCCAGGTAGGATGGCAGTTAAAGGGTTAAAGCTGCAATAAGTGAGTAAGCAGTAAGTGGTAGCACAGAATTCTATCCTGACATCTTCAATGCTTTTCAATTGCTTCTGTGCCATTATCTGGGCTAAACACTTTATTGGTGTCAAGTTAAAGAATACTACATCTGTTCCTCTCAGTAGCATACCTAAACAGGATGGGGCCCTTTCACAGCTCATCATATTTTCTGTCTTTTAACTCACTTTCATACAGCTAGACAACTAAGACTGAAACATCAGGTACAAATTCTCCTTTCTATAAATCATGCCAAGTGAGCAAAAATCTTATAAATTAAGTGGAGGAGCAGCAATGATGTGCCCCCTAGACCTTCTGGACCCCAGTGCAGTAGCATTTCTGTGTCCCCTCAAGTTTGTCTCAATTTAGTTCAGTTTATGTTCTTGTTTAGAGGGCCTGGTATCCAAGCTGCCTTTGTGGTTGGCAGGGGCTCATTGATAGCTTGAATGAGCACCTAGCAAAAGTGGTGTACCAAAGGATGCAGGGGAAGGGTTGGTGGGTGGTGTCTGGAGGGCAGCTGATAAAAGAAAACAGACAGACAAATATAACTCTTAGAAGTATATTCAGTTCTATGGAATCATTTCAAAGAGGGACGTGGAATCTAGTGGAAACTCTGACTGGAGGGGATCTGGCAAATCAAAGGCCACTACAAAATCCAGTGACAACAAGCTTCAACATTTTGCATGATCAGCTTCTCGCAGTACGAGCACAGCATAATAAAAAATAAACATGTTTGCACTTTGTGAAGAGATGATTTCTATCTGCAGAATTGACAGGCAAGATCTACCTGGCTCAGGCAGAGCCCCAGTGAACTATTAAGGAATAATGAATTAATATTAGATATCTTTGGTACACCATACATAGTTTTTGTATGAAATTGAGTAGATGAAAGGATAAATTATCGCGATGCTACACCATGGAGGAGAAAGCATGATGGTCTAGGACTCTTTTGCTGGATCTGAAGTTGTTAACTTGCCCAAAGTGACTGGTACACTGAATAAAAAGTTCTACCACAGAATTTCGATGTGTTATGCATACCCTCTAGTTGGTCAGGGGTTTATATTAAAATAAGACAACAATCCAAATCATACTTCTAGTTTATGTCAGAACTACCTATGAACACAAGAAGAAGCGTGTAGGCTTCAAAGGATGGCAAGACTTGCACAGTTTCCAGACTTAAGGCTGTCCCACACTTCCCTATGCGCCCCTCCACATAGACCCTGCAATGCTTTACTCAAGCTGCGATTAGTCAGTGAAATGTAGACCACCAATGTGACTGCCACTGGAGAATTGGGGGGGGGTCACATTTCTCCAACTGATCAAGGTTCAGGTAAAGGTTGTGGGGGTTGTGGGGGTCTATGTGCGGGGTAGCTCCAGCAATCTGAATTCTCCCCCTGAGAGGAAACATATTTTTTTAATTTTCTTCTAACAGCTAATAGTAACTGTTAATGTTATTTTCTTTCGGAAAAGCATCTCATTATTTTTTAAGCTTTCAGCTGTTGATGCTGTAACAAGCTTCTTTGAATGTTGAAACAAAGGTAATATGTTATGTTTATAAATTGTAATTTGGTTACATCTATGCATTCAAGTTTTAGTACATTTGAGACATTAAACTGTAATATAAACTAGAAAAAATGAAGTTTCTTTATATATATATATATATGGCAGAAAAAGTGGCTGGGGATTGCTGTATTCCCCAAGATTCTGGTCATTTGTGTCCTGGCCAAAAGCGTATGCCTCATCGAGGGTTAACTAAATGAGGGGGTAAAAATCCTCTTTAGTTCACAGGTGTTGCAACTCGGCCCACTTACAGGGCTGTTAGGTGTGCAGTGTGTTCTTTCATGGAGTGAGCTGCCATGACAGAGGCCATTCAGTGAAAACCTTTCTAAGGATGGTCTGAGGCCTGCTGGTCTGCAGGTGGACCTAAAGCGGACTTTGTGAGGTAACTGTTATGTAGCATTTGTAACAGGTGGCTTGTGGTATGCCACCTGTATAGTCAGGGGTTCCTGATGATTAGTTAGTGCCCAGTTGTGCAAGGTCTGTTTTGCCTGAGTGTAAAAGGTTGTATTTGTTATTTTGTGCCCTGTTTGAAACTTAAACCGGACCTTCACCATGATTTATTGAAAAGCCCAAACCCTTATAAAACTATTCCCCAGCATCTAAAATTAATATAATGTTATTATTAATATATAAGTTTTTAGTCACTTAATATTCTTTCCCCCACTGGGCTGCAACTCTGTTCAGGACTTTACGATATGGGCGCCGCCATCTTGACTCAGAAGCATCGCACTTACTGAGGAGAGGAGAGTGGGATAAAGTGCAGGGGGCGGGGTTATAGCTGTGCTTTGCTCAGACAGAACAGAGCTGGGATCAGGAAAAGGTCAGCAATCCCAGAATGCAGCGCAGCACAGTCAGAGGGCACTTCCTTTTGCAGGCTGCCTGTTGTTCCATGAGCCGCCATCTTGGATGTTTAAAGGCTCATAACATGCAGTAGATACAGGTAAGATGATTTTTAATGTGAACAATCTGTATGTACAGGGTGTGGGAAACATATAAGATAGGCTCTTATTCAGGGTGAAGGACCGCTTTAACCTCTGTTTCACCGTCTCAGACTGCTGAAAACTGCTCGCTACCTACCGATGCAGAGCTAATTGCCCACATATGGTGTTTCGGGTGGTGGCAGTCTTAAATGTTTAAAGAACATGTTGAAAAAAGCTGAAGCTGTGTGAAAGGCCCAAACATTCACCAAACAGGAGGAAGTCTGGGCTTACAAAGAAGCCAAGCTGTGCTTCAGTAAAGGCTTTGATCAAAAAAGGATGATGCCCATATGTGTTAAACGGAATTATGCTAGATGCCTGTTTTTCTTTTCTCCTTTTCCATATTACACAGGAAATTTGCCTCAGTGTGCTGTTAATACCTATTGCCACCCCTGTTTGGCTCATAGCTACATTCGCCTTCCTGTAATGCTCCTTTTCACATATAGATTAGCTTGATAAGTCTAGAACATCTTTGACATCCGGTAAGAGCATATGAAACTGGTGGAGGGCACATCGGAGTTGTTTGGAGTGCATGCGCTTTGGGATCACCATTTAAACATCGATCTTCTGATTAGCTTTTGAACCTTTATGTTGCTTTGTGCTATATATAGGACTTTGGACACCTGGCTGGGTCGGAATAAGTGGGTCAGCACGTTTGAGAATTGGTTTAAAGAACTTTTCATTAAAAATATCCATTTGTAAAGACTATTTTAAGCGCAGTGTGACACACTTTTTAAAATGTGTGAATAAGCCCCAGTCCAGAAAGAGGAGTTTGCCCAAGGACTGTATGAGTCTGCAGGAGCATGGCTTAAGGAGACAGAGCTCCCAAAGTGTGCATGGCTGTGCAACAAAGGACCAGCGCCCAGATAGAGGAAACCTACCCAAAAATAGTGACCAGGAGTTTTTTGCACAACTCATGGACATGTGGTTTGTTGATCCTGCTCGAACTGGGTTGGAAATAACCCAACTAATGTTTGCAGCTGCTGAACTTGGAATTCTGCAACACAAGGTTGGAGACCCTTTTGCCAAGTATAATGTTCATGCTTGTGGCAACCTACATGCTGTGGCTGCCCCCTACATCCCAAAAGCAACAGGTTAAAACCCTTGGAGTGGGCTCGCAGGGTGGAGCAAAGCTACTGAATCCAGAGGGACATGTCTGGTGCGTATGGGAAAGTCAAGCTGCGCAATGTGAAGCCGGTTGTCAGGCAGCGTTGAAAAAGAAACAGGATTGTTCCAGTTCTGACCATGCTGCAGGACACAAAATGCCCCCATGTTATTGGAAAAAATGGTGTTGCCTTTCTGCCCAAGTGATGAACTGAACACTGCAGGCAGCACTGACTGAGACTCAATGGCAGCAAACTGAAAAGGGTAGAATTACATGTAATGATAACGTGCCTTTCTCAAAATGTAATGAAATGTAAATGAAAATACAGGTTGTGATGAGAAAGCTTTAGAGATGCGTTTTTTGTTTCATGCTGATAATGCTGAAATTGTAGTAAGCAAACCCAGATGACCAATGACAACTCAGACTCACTTGCTGCAGGTGAATCACTGCCAGAGATGGATATTGCTGAATATTAACAAAACTAACAGATGCTTTTAGAAAATTCTATGTGCCCTGAGAATGCTTAGGGATGCATGCCCCTGTTACACAAGTTATAGCAAGGGCCAAAACGCAGTTGTTGGTAATGTGACTGTTACGTGTCCCTTGGTTAAATGTTCAGGAGACACCAATGTTAGAATTAACCCAGAGTGTGCCTGCTAGTATAGTGGCTGAAACATGTCTGGACATGTAGAAGACTGTCCATCTGAAACAGACCTGTCCCCTATAGATGGTGGCCTGGAAAGTGGGGCAGGTACTCAGAATATAGCCCCCTCCGTCCCCCACTATGGATCAATTAGGTGACCCACAGCATACTAGGGTAGCCCTTGCCCTGCAACCTTTGGATGGTCTGGTCCAGGGGGCTTTTCAGTCTTTGGTCTGAGGGGCCGCGGGGTCAGCAACAAAGCTATTGGAGGTAGTGGGGGATCCCCGCGCATGGGCAAAACTTTTTTTGTTATTGCAAACCAGCAGTTAAAGCGATCACAGGGCAGGACGTAGAGCAGCAAAGCCACCGTCCCATGAGTGGCTGCAGAGCTGTCATTCGGTGGTCGCTCACTGCACAAAGCCACCAAGCACAACCTCTGGCAGCTCAATGCAGGGAACTAGTTTCTGCTGGACCAGTTGGGTGACTATACCACCCCCTACCCAGAATGTCAAAGCAGGAGTTCCCAAGCAGCACGCACACGCACACGCACAAGGGTGGCACAAGGGACTCGATCTGACGTTTCAGTAAGTAGGCAGGTACCAGACAACCACCAATTAGTTACTTGGCTGGACTATTATTTTGAAGGTAAAAAAATACTGTATCTGGGGCCTCCACCCGATTTTGTGCCCAGGAGCCTCCACCACACTTTATCTGGCGCTGCGCAACAGTAATAAAGAAGTGTAATGTTGTTAAAGATAACCTAAATGCTGGTTCTGGGGCCCCACTATGGTCAGACTGTCCTGAACCAGAAGGTGTTATATGTAACATATATGATCATTTGATGTGTATAAAAACAGTTGTCTCAGAAACAATCCATGTGACGATGGGCTGTGAATGTGCATCCGTTGATGGATTACAAAAGAGCAGATACATCCTTTAAAAGAACAGGAACATGCTGATTTGGTGGGAATTGATAACCCTGAGGCTACAACTGGCTTCATAAAGTACTGACAGCCAGGGGTGTGAGGAAAATGTACAAAGGGTTCCCAGCCTGGCTGTTTAAGCCTTCACACCACAAAGGCTCAATCTCAAATCATGTCTGTTGGTGTAAATTAATGCCTGTTGGTGTAAAATGAAATGAGGAACTGACCGTGAGCAGGGTAGAGGCACAGAAGGTAGGAGTACCTCTAATGCAAAGTGCTCAAATAGTTAAAGGTATTTCTTTTGACTCAGATGTTGTAAGGACAACAGAAGTTTGGGAGATGGCTAAGAAAATGAAAGGGGTCTCCAGGGTCCATAGAGAGGTAGGTTTTTCCCCACAAGTTAAAGATTTTTCCCTGAGTCACCGACCTAACAAAGGTCAGAGAGATGTGCATGGATTCTGCCCCAACTGGTTTTGGGATGTCATGCTGCCAAGAGGCAGAAACTAAGCGTTCTCCCAAATTTCTGTGGCCCAGGATCTCAGGAGGATTTGGGTATGCTCGTTTTTTCTTTAATGGGTGTTGGAGCCCGCCTCACAGATAACCTCCCAGAACGCCCATAATACCTTCATTACGAGCCACTGCCAGGAAAGTCCCGCAATTGGCCACCGGATAGTCATGTGGGCCATAGTCGTGTCCTCTGAGCCGGCCACCTGCACGACCTGCCCAGGTGACTGCCTGGCAGCCAATCGTGGGACTCCTTTCCCAGTGCTGGCTCGTAATGAAGGTGAGCATTACAGGTGTTCTGGGAGGTTATCTGTGAGGGGGGTGCCAGCATTCTGGATGTCCCCCCAAACTTAATGTGATGAGCAGACAGTGGGGGAGCAACAACCATGACTAAATGTGTCCACCCATATAGGTTTGAACAAAGGGAGAGGATATGCAAGACAGTGGCTGGAGATTGCTCTATTTCCCCAAGATTCTGCTCATTTGTGTGCTGACCAAAAGCATATGCCTCACCTGGGGTTAACGTAATGAGGGGTAAAATTCTCTTTAGCTCACAGGTGCAGCAGCTCAGCCCACTTACAGGGCTATAAAGTGTGCAGTGTGTTAATTTATGGAGTGAGCTGCCATGACAGAGGACATGTGATGAGAGCCTGTCTGAGAATGGTCTGCAGGTGGACCTAAAGCAGACTTTGTGAGGTAATTGTTATGTTGCATTTGTACCTGGTGGCTGGTAGTATGCCACTTGTATCAGGGGATCATGATGGTGAGTGGTTTGTTTTATTCCTGAGTGTAAAGGGCTGTATTAGATATTTAGTGCAACAAAAGTAAAAACAGACAAACCCTGTTTAAAATGTAACCTATATGTCACTGTCTGTGACTGCTAAAAACTGCTCACTATCGCTACAGAAAATATCTCTCTTTCTCTCTATATCTCAATATCTCTCTTTGATTTCAGATCATAAAGGAAACGGCAATTTATAAATGATATTAACTCCTAATTATGGCTAGATGAATTAATTAGTTGTCTTTCTCCTCAGATTTTCAGAGCAAAATATGTATTACAAAGTCATTGTTTTCTTATGGGTTGAAATTTGCTTTTCTTCAAAGGAAATACTTGCAGCAATTCAGTTACAGCATAGCAGCCAGCGCCACCTTGTGTTTAGTTCTGCTTATCACTTAGATGCTGCAGAATCTAGAAGTGATTTTCCCTGCTGCTTAAGATGTCGCAGAGTGAGGATTACAGGCAATGCAGGGATGCTTAAATATACAGGCATGTAAACATTTTCCTTTTTTTTAAAACATCTTTTTATTGTGGTTTCACAATTCGTACGTAAAAAGAAAATGTGACTCCTAATTATCACTATAACAGTTCAACTCTGACATTGGTAGATCAAATTGGCCTCTTATCATGACAACATAGATTATTAGCAAGAGAAGGATGACAAAAGTTGCACATTTCCACCATCGCTTCCCCAGCCGTCAAATGACCAACGAGTTGTTGGTGAGATAGGTGACTGATCTCTGACTTCTCTATTATTACAAACAGCTAAGAGGTGCTCAGCAGCAACCCTCCCCCATCACTCCAGGATTCTCATGATGTACCAGGTGGTATCTTTAAATAAGTTTTGAACCCTGTTTTAAACTTTTGGAGACAAGATATTAATAAAACTCTTCCAGGTGTCAAATAATCTTTCCACCTTTGATTCTTTTTGGTACGGTGTTTCTATCCAGTCGAATGGGAAGAATAGTTGCAGTTTTTTCCAGAAGATCTTAAATGGTGGGTCGGGGTTACCCATGGTTGTTTTCAAAGTTATTGCTGAGATAATTAACAGCAATATTCTAGTGCCCTTGGCAACTCTCAGCCCATCAATTACATACTATCCAAAAAGTGCTCACTCTTCTGTGACCGGTGCATAGTTTACAAGGTTTTGACTGCTTTACTCTGGATTACTCTTCTCCAAAAATTGAAGTGAGCTAAGAACCCCTGTCAGATATGATATCATCACGGAGGCCTTGAAAACGAAAGATGTTCTAGATGAAGACTTTCATGAAATGGTCCATGGCAACCAGAATGGTATTCTTCCTTTTAGACACCCGTAGTTCGACGATAAAATCCATGGTGGTGTTAGACCATTGAACAGTTTGGGATGGGAAGGGGTTGCAGCAGACCAGCTAAACGGCACAAGTACCACAATTGTTCATATAAACTTTGCAATCCGGGTTAATGGGCCACCAGAACGATAGTTTGATGAAATCCCTTGTTATACGTATTCTGAAATGTCCAGCCACCGGGTGATCATAGGACAGAGCAAACATTTGGGATCGTAATGGTTCTGGGACAAAGATCCTATCCTTAAATAGACAAAGTCCATCCTTAAAAGCACATTTGATGACAAGGGCAGGGTTAATGTGGTCAAAATATTCTTTGATTTCTGAAAATAATTGGGGCTGCATAACCAAAAAGTGATTGCCTTGAAGAATTGTAGCAGGCTCACTGGAATATTCCTCCTCGAGATACGAGTGAATGCAGGACAGGGCATTCGCCTTACTGTTCTTAGAGTCAGGCTGATATGTGATGTGGAATGAGAAATGTGAGAAGAGTGCCCACTGAGCCTGCCTGGGGCTAGTCTTTTTTGCAGAGTGAAAATACTCCTGATTTTAACCGACCATAAAAATCTGGATCAGGTCTTGGGTGCCTTCAAGCAAATAACGCCATTCTTCTAAAGCAAATTTTATTGCTAACAATTCCCTGTCTCCCATGCCAGAAGGTGGCCACTGGGTGTAGGGTATTATTTCCACCAGTTATTTGTGACAAGATGGCACCCACTGCTGAATCAGAAGCATCTAGTTCCAAGATAAAGGGGAGTTGAGATTCAGGTTGTTTTAGGAGCAGAAGGTCTTTTAGTCTGACAAATGGGTGTGTGTGATCTTGCAGGACAGGCATACCAGATTGTGCATGCGCCAGCTGGGGTCCTGGATCCTGCACATGCTAATGAGCATGTGCATCAGGCACTTCCTGGTGCTGGCCACTTTAAAAGGAGGTCTATGGAACTGGGAAGATGCCTGCAGATGACTTTTGACTCTGACTTGTGGCTTGTGGCTTTGGATTACGACCCCCTCTGGCACTGACCCCCTAGCTTTGAACACCAATCTCTCTCTGGCTTTCGATCCCCTGCTTAGATGGCTACCTGTTTTGGTTCTCTGAACTCACCAAATATTTAGAGCGTCAGTAGCGAGTACGAAAGGCAGTTTTCCCGCCTCTCTAATACGCACCAGGTTGTATGTTGCCTTCAAGTCTGGTAAAAATTGTGGCAGCATGAAGACCCTGACAAAGCTCTGGTATTTAAGGAAGTGGGTACCTGTTCGTATTTTATTCAGTTTTCTATATTCTATGCAGGGATGAGAGGACCCATTTTTTTTTTCTTTTAACAAAAAAGATACATGCACCAGCTGGTGAAGAGGACAGATGGATGAATCCCTTTTGCAGATTCTCCTCAATATATACTTTCAATACCTTCAAGTCAGGTTCCGACAGTTGAAAGAGACGACCAAATGGGATAATGGCACCAGGTAGAACGATGTGGTGGTAAAGTGTCTGCCACATCTTGGCTGATGAGAAGGGGGCAGACCACCTGGAAGGGCAGGGGTTAGAAGTATTCCTACCTGGGCATTTAGCAGGGCAATTGGCCACAAAGTTCAGAATGACCTTGGATTCACCCAGGCATTGCATGATGGCTTCAAAGTCTACCTGTGTCTGGGCCAGGTCCACTTTCTCTGGCCTGCAGATACTGTCAAGTACCTTACTGGGGACCAGGCTGATGTAAATACAGACAGCTGCCAGCAATACCGCCTGCAGCCTCCCCAGAGAGTGGAGATTGGGGTAACTCTGCAGAGGGGAGTGCCAAAGTGTCAAGTGTGAGGATGATGCAGCATCAGGAACACCAGGCAGGAACTGAGGAAGATCTGGAAGGCTATAGGGAATTGAAGCTAAGGAGAGCCAGTGGGGAGTAACTGGTAGAGTGCTACACCACACACTGGTTTCAGTGTGGGGAGTCTGCTGACAGGTCTGGTTTTCGTCTTAGCCTTCCAGAAGAAGGGTCAGACTGCACTGCAGCAAGTTGGGATCCCACTACTGTTGTCAATGGTCAAGGAGCCCAAATATGGGAAAAGTCCATTCTGGGTTTAGGGAAATCTGATGCAAGGAAGCCAGAGTCCAGTGCCAGTGCTGAAGTTCTGAGAGCCAAAACGGGTAGTCATCCAAGCCGGCGGTTGAAAACCCGAGAGAGAGGTCGGTGTCCAAAGACAGGGGTTCAGAGCCAGAGTGGGGTCACAATCCAAGTGCCAGAGTGTCAGAGTAGGAGCGGATCGTAATCCAGAGGCAGAAGCCAGAGCCAAAAGGCAAAACAGGAAGTCACACAGGAATAGAGGCAAGCGTCACTCCAAGGTGTCACAGGCACCCCTTTTAAAGGGTTTTTGAGGGCCAGAAAGTGCCTTTTAATGTAAGAAACTATAAATTAAAAAGATCCCCGCTGTCACTTACCCAGAATTAGTCAATACTGGTTAAGTGTCATTCAATAACAAGGAAAAGTGATAAAAAAAAGAATAAGAATTCAGACAAAATTCTATCTAACCAAAAATGCCATAGAAATGACCAAAAATATTTTTAAAAAAAAGGAAATATACCTGAAGGCGGTTTCAGTGTTAAATGGGATGCATTTAAAAGCCACATTTAGTAAAACGCCTAAAAGTGAAAAATTACAATAAGATGAAAGTCAAGCTATATTTATTTTGATCTAACGAAAAAAAAGTCCATCATCCAGCGTTTCATGCCACGCATCGGCACTGACTTCTGGCTGAAGTCTGTGTTCAGGTGCGGGGACCCGAACTTGCAAGATTCGTTACGAACCCACACTTTGCGGTTCGGGTTCGCCCACCACTACTAGTAGTCTTCTTGTATTGAATTAAACATTGTCGAAGGTCTATTATTCTTGACTTATGATCAAGTTCTAGTAATGTTCAGACATTTACTTGACATCCAAGTTTGTGACTTAACTTTTGAATATAGATAGATTCTGAATGCAACCCTGACTTAGGACACCCAGTCTGCTAAACAGTAAATGAAAAGCAAAGGCTCCTATTGCTTATATGCTAGTTGAAAGAGCTACGCAGTACAGTAAGCAACTGTATGTTTTCTGTTTATTCTGCTTTTTTGGTTCTTTCCCCGGGGACACCCCAATCAGGGGAGCCCGGCTGCGTAAACCCCCCAGATGGCTGAAGCCAACTCACCTCTTACCAGCCGCTCGTCCAATCAGCGCACTCGTAGCCGCTGATGTCGCGTCATCTAAGCCTTCGTCTAAGGCCAGCGGCTCTGAGATCGCTGACAGCCGCATCCCCCGCTACCCTCTAACAGGGAGCAGAACCGGCCATTCACAAATGCCTGGCGCGGGCATGCCCCCTGCTAGAGGGATAGCGGGGATGTGGTTGCGGCTTACGCATGCGCAGTTGGATCGGGAAACAAGGTAAGTGTATGGGGCAACTTGGGGGGGGTTCACACAGCTGGGCATCCCAATTTTGGATGCCCTGGGGGAGGGAATCGATCAGCCCAGGAATCTTATAGATTCCTGGGCTGATCTTGGTGGGTTGTGGTCCACTTTAATAGCATGCAATAAAGAATTCTGTCATGCAATTGAATAGACTGTATTGAAGATGACAATGGCTTTGTATGCAAATCCTGTTGCGTTATGTACATATATGTCAAGCATAATCTAGAAGAAACAACATAGAAGCTCAATAATAATCTCACACACACAGTACTGCCAAGTGCCCTGTTCCTGGTTGCAGCTCCCACTACTACATATACCCCAATCTGTAGCCCCCAAATAACTAATAACTGTAAAGCCTAAGGCTCCTTTCACACTGCTGTGTACTCCCCCATAGGCTGCCCTGAAGGACCTGGTGATGGAAGAGCTCTGGCCTCAGGAGGTACTGCAGGAGGACAAAGGACCTGGTGACAAAGACCCATAGTCGGTAAGGTGGCTGCAGCAGGCATCACCAAGCCTTGAGGCCAGTGTCAGCACCGATGGACTGGAGGTTGCAGTGACTAGCGTATGTGGTGCGTATATGGTCCTTTCTATGGGATGCATTGCTATCACATGGAAGTTTTTGCAAAATGCAGCTGTGAGGAATAGGTCAAATATTATATTGCACCTTATCGCTGATGTTGGCATTCCCCTTTAAGAAACCCCACATATCAAGAGCTAGAGATTCCCTTTATTATAATTGCACAAGTCCGTACCTCCCTTCAGGAAGGAATAATTAGCCTGTATATGTGAACAGCTCAGCTCACAGATCGCCTGCTGGTCGTGTCACACCTTGGGCTGCGAAGCTGCCGGGCGGTCTGGAAGCTCAGTTGACCTCCTGCTGTGAGTTTGTCATAAGCAGAATTTAAACAACAGATTCCCGGCACCGATAGAATTTGGATCATATCGAGGCATCCATGTATCCTAGCGCCAAACCAGTTACAGAATCCGATTCCAGGACTTATCGCGAATGTGGCGCCCAACCCGATAGTTTGGTACCACTTGCAAGGCCATGTGACCCCCCTGCTCCAAGTTATAGCTCCTAAAAGGGTTCTGGGGCAAAAAGCCCACTCCAAAACGGTGGGAGGTGGCATCCCCGCCCACAGAAGGGAGGGGAGGTGGAGAGCCTGGCAGCATAAATAGGATGGTCAAAAACCAGGCTGGCGTCACTCAACTGGAGGGGGTTATGCAGCCAGCATACCGTGGGGTGTCCATCATCATCATCCTAAGCTCTTGACACACCCCCTTGTGGGAGCTCCCTATCACTGCGCCCTGAAACTGCATACTAAAGGTAACTGCTTATTGTTTTTCTGTGTGATGCACTCAATCCTGTAACCATCTCAAGAATAGCATATTTTGTTTATCACCTGTAACATTTCATATTACTTCATAGTTAAATGCTTGTTAACTCTGCCTAGTGTGCTCATAGCAATTAAAACATATATTTAATTTGAGCGGTCTGCTTTGCCTTAAACCAAGAATCGGTGTGTCCGAAGGCTGTGAGCCTGGTATCCCTGATAGGAGAGGGATCGGACAAAGGGTTTTTGGGAACGCGATCGGTGTGCACGGAGGTCCCTGGTTGTAGTCTGACCTCGTGACGCCCTGTTCCCTGACAGCAGCGCAGACATGTTAAAAGGCCCATTAAAGGAGCACTATCGTGAAAAAATGGCCCAATGATAAAAATCCATATAAATATGCCGGATGGCGGGAGGCAAGGTCACTTATGCTCTCAACATCAAGAAATTTTCAGCCAGGCAAGTTTCTTTTATTTTAATAGATGGAAAAGGCATCCAGTGTGACAGGCTCTGTCACCCCTCATAGACTAAACTTGTAACCCCTGGATATTGTTCCTACCATGTGAGAATATACCACAAGCTTGGTGGGAGTTTTATTCTGTTCAGGATTATAACTGACCTCTCTTCTCAATAGCAGACATGTTTATATGGATTTTTAACATTACTAAATTTCGCGATAGTGCTTCTTTAACTGCATTAGGCATGAGTCTTTCCGCTTGTGTCACAATGAAATATTTAATTTGGTAGATATCCATTACATTTTTCAAGCTCTCTACCTAAGCACACAATACCATGATTGGGTTATGAGGTGGAGAAATTCTTAGAGGAGGCACAGAAGTTTTTTTTAGTTTAGTAAGAGCCATTTTTCATCACTTAAAAAAAAGTCTTATTTAAAAAGTCTCTAAGTGAGAGCAAGCTTGCCACATAAGGCAGCAAGCATTCCCACATGAATGAAGAGCTCCCCACCCTTTAGTGAATTACCCCCTAGGTACCAGATCTTAAAGACTCTTAGGGAGTAGTGCCTAGAACCTGAATTATAGCCCTGCAAATACGTTTCATATGAACAGTTGGAAATACTCTAAAGAATTATTCTCAAAAGAATAGTATATTGTTTAATCTTGTGTTGAATGTGAATATACTCAAAGGGATTTATGTTCTGAAAACAGTTCTTATCTGGTATACAACAAACAAGAAACATACGTTTCCCCACCAGCTGTTCCTCCAGACAAATGAACACACTGATCAGACTGTGAATTTCCCTGTATTGCCACTTATGTCGAGGGGAAAATATATGTGCAGTAGTCCCACATGGGAAAATGAATGTAATGCTGAGTGAACAGTCGACAGGAACAAGGGTTCACTTCTAAAAGGCACACATAAACATTGCCAAATAACCCATTTTTAGTGTGGAATTGGGAATATAAGACTTAGCATTTTTTATCATTTAAAGCACAGTAGCTAACATCTGTTTTTAAACCAAATAATCCTAAATTTAGCCGAGCTGCAATTTTAATATATCGAAACTGCAGCTTATTCCGTGCAGTTTTGAGGACCAAGTTTGTGAAGGTGGAATTGAATTTTGCGCACTGCTAAGCTGAGAACCCTTAGGAGTTTCTTACCAGTCAATAAACACCCCCTCTACTTCTGCAGAGAAAACCGATGAAATTTCCTATTCAGCCTTGGCCATAGTTGTAATTAACTTTGTTTTTTTAAAAGTAAGTATGAATACCAAGCATTTTTAAAAGTTTCCATTATTGTGTGCTGAACTTATCTGTCTTTTTTTTCTATTTGTTTACCTTAGCAAGGTACATGAACAGGTGTATTTCGTGTACCTGGTAGAGACTTCCTGACTCTGGCTTACTAATCGTCTGATTGGCTCAAATTCCTGAGCTCACAGGTTTAAAGTGTAACAAAACCAAGGATTTTGACTATCCAGGATTTGTTAAAATTGGGATGCCCTGTGTGTGAACCCACCCAGAACTCACCTCTTCCTGGTCCTATAGTGCATGTGTGGGCTGTTGTCCAATCAGAGTCATTTGTTGTGCATATTCAGTGTTCGGCAAACAGCTCTTGTTAATGGCAATTGGAGCAAGAGTGGCCACATCCCTGCAGCACACATTTCTGTCCCTAACTTATCTGAATGGATGGACGCAGGAGTGCATGTACAGCCCAAAGATGCAGGGGATGTAATCACTGGTGTTTACATTGGCAAGGAATCCAGAAGGAAGGTGAGTATTGTGGTGCCTTGAGGGGTTTCACACAGTAAGGCATTCCAAACTGGGAATCTTCCCCAGAGGAATCTTTTTGATTCCAGGGCTGTGCCATGAGGGTTTTGTTCTGCTTTAACCCCTCCTGCTCTAATTTAGCCTCTTCTGATGGGGGATGACAATCTTGTGTTTCACTGCTAGTAAAAAAGTTACTTGCAGTGCTCTCACCTCGGGAGGTCATTACTGCTACTTAATTTAGACAAAGCTGCTGATTAGCTTGCCCGTTACAGTGGAAGGATTCTGGGATTTGTGGTCAGAAACTATACTAAGTGCTTTACTAAAGGACAGGAAAGCAGCTCCCACTTCAGCAACACATAGGCATGCGGAAGAGTAAACCACAGGTCTGGGGGCACAATTCTAACACTTATATTTATTTTACATACCATAAGAGCACCAAAACCCTATTACAAATTGAGTATTTCTTTAAATTCTTGATTGAAATGTGAAAGTATTGTATTTAAGTGAATTTAAACATGTCACGGATAAGCATACATCTGCCCTAAGATCAAGAAGCAAATACACCTGAGGGTAGACTAGATGGGCCTTGTGGTCTCCTCCTGTCGTCAACCTTCTATGTAATGTAAAGACACCATTCCATCCAGTGTGTCAGTGATGCCATCAAGTCATTGTCATTAGACAAGCATTGTTTTTCGTTATTTTGTGCAGTGTTCTGTGATACCTGCTATTTTTCTATGACTAAATGCTAGCAAACCAGTGCAATTACAGAAACCTTGGGGGGTGGCATGCATGAAACTTTCTTTATTAACGCCAAAAAGCAAACATCAGTAAGCTATGGAGGCTAAGGGGAATCCACTCCACGTGTCGACACTTTAAAATCTGGGGGTGGTTTAGGAAGTAAGTACAATACAATGTCAAACAATATCACTACCATGCTTCAGAAACCTTCTAAAGTTTCTTCCAGGGTTTTACTGTGAAATAACCAAAGAATTCTACCTACAAAGTGGGGCGACAAAGAGGCTAAGCTTAGGGAGTGTTTGCTAGAGCGCTTCACTCATCTTAACCACATGCGCTATCAGTCTCACCTCCCTTTCTACATGCACTGGCACTCCCTGATCCACCTCTCATCTTTGCACACTCTTTATTACATCTGTTTTATTTATATTGCCAGAGCATTCTTTCTCTCTATTCATGCCTGCCTCTTATCTGGCAGTAGATGCCTGACTGATTACTTATTGGCCAAAAAATACCAATTTATCAATGCATTGTATTATGAATCAGCATAAATGGCAATTCAAATCTTGCCAGAACATTATTTCCATTTATCTTGGCTTATTTACTTTAGTTACCAGTTTGGCCCTTTGTTCAGTTTCTGTTACACTCACGGACCACAGCCCATACATTTGCTGTGCATAGTTAAGTGCAAGTTGTGTGGCCCCTAGTTACACTCCTTTTATCCATCACTTTTCTTTTACTGAAACATGTGTGACTTAACTTTCTTCTGCTGATAACATTTTCTATATATATGATGTCTACTCTGACTTCAATACCTGATATGATGACAATGTTTTACAATATGTGATGGAGCTGCAAGATATGATGATGGTCCTGGGATTAACAAAGTTTGCAAGATCCCTTACCCCCAAAGAGGAAACCACCCTAGAGCTAGAATTTCATTCACTTAAGTTCAACTCTCAGGTCTACGGCTTCCATTCAGAATCCTGCCCACTGCCAGAATCAGGTTAGGATAGCAGTGATCTGGTAGGAGTTTTGTTTTATTGCCCAAATTGGTCTTGGTACAGCTGGAGGGCAGGGTGGCTGCAGGGTTACACAAAGCTTTGAGTTCCTCTTAAATAGCTTGCGGGAACCCAGCTGTGTGGCTGAATTATTACTTTACATTGTAAATGTCTATTCCATGCACAAGACAATCAAAAAAGAATATACCTTAATTTGATCAGTGCACTACCATCTGGATACCTACAGTAGGTGTGAGGGAGTTCTCCGCATTTCAAAAATATTGGAAAGCCTTTCAAATGTAAAAAAAAAAACACAAAACAACCTAGAAGCATAAAATGAAACACTGAAACCCTCCTAAAAGTCTACATATGGCAATTGTGCAAAGAACAAAAATAACTAAAAACATGGTAAAAAACAAGCTCATAAAAACTTTACCTATTTGTGTGAGTGTGTGTGCAGTCCACCTTTTGTATGATGTCAAGTAAGGTTAATTACTGTCACCGCTAATGTTTGAAATGTACATACTTGAAAACGTAATAAAGAAACAATGAATCAAATCAATCATTTGTTTGATCATTGCTTCCAGATCTTCATGGCCCTGTAGCGAAATACTGTAATTTGAGTCTTCTAATTAATGATTAGAAAACCGAAAAGAATAAGTAAGGGAACAAGACAAGGATGTCCCAAAATCTGGTATTTTAACTGTGTCAAACTCTGGGGGAATACCGATATGCTTACCTTGCTGGCAATCCCACTGGCTCTCTTCCAATTACCTTCTATTATCTTTCTATGCAGTGCATATTGATGAGCCGCATAGAAAGCTGAATGGATGGGTAGTGGCAGGTGTGGCCACACATGTGCTGTGAGATCACTGGAAAAGTGAGCTTCACAGTGAACGAGAGAATTTCACACATTGGGGCATCCCAAATTAGGATTGCCCACAACACAGGAGGTCACCAGCCCTAGAAACTTATTGACTATAGGCTGGTGGTTGCTCCTCTTCAAAAAGGTGATAGTGTTAAGAAAATGCACTTTGAGGATAAAGAGAATAAATTAAAGCTTTATGCAGACCACCTAATGTTGGCATTAATTATTAGAACATTATTCAGGTTGCACTTTAACCATGAAGGTAACATGTACATCTTTAAACCCTCATACACCAGATCCAAGCTAACATAAAAACAAAAAATGTTTTCATGTGGAAATACATTTAGATAGAGCGTCTATGTTTTAATATCTTGTCCAGAATAGATAATGATTTTCTTTTCTTTTAGATTATATCCCATACAGCCTAATTTATATATCTGATTCATAATAGACCCATTTTCTTCAACATCTTTTTCAAGATTATCCAGTGACTTAATAATAGGTTAATAAGAGGTTTTGAGAGTAAAAAGACCTCACCCTGACCCTTTTGTGAACCGGGGGTTTATGATCTTTGAACTTATTATATCAGAAATCTTTTTCAGCACCATTTTTTTGGAACCATAATCAATCCAAAGAGCCAATGTAAAGCTCTGAGTGCTTCAAACTGATTCTTGCTATGCCATGAAAAATAGACTGCCTTTTGATAAGTCTGTCTTATTAAACAGCATTTCAAAACCAGGAGTTAAAGGGATCTAAGTTCACTGGCTTGAAAAACAAAATTAACTTCAGGCCTGGCTGACCCTTATTACTCAACATAGCTGGCAGGCGGCAAACTGATATTTTGTTATTGTATTAGACCTGAAGTGACTTAGTCCCTATTTTGAGATTTTTTGGAAAAGGTAAGACCCCGGGTGGATCAACAGTTTTAGACAATTAAGATAGCAGTTTTCTTTCTTTTTAGCATTTACTGACACATGAGTAGTTCACACCAAACTTTGCGAGTTCAGGTTCCCAATCCTGAAAACGGACTTCAGTCTGTGTTCAAGTTCTTAATCTGGCCCGAACACTGAAAAGCTGACTGATGCCCATCAACCCACTTCACCTAAAGGATGCAGCAGCCGAAGCTGCTGGAAAAACTTACCTGAGCCCTGATCCTCTTCATCAGCGGCAGCGGAGCGCCAGTGGCATTTTAACTTGACCCCAGGAGGGGCTACAAAAGTTTGCTGCCGGCTCCCATGAGTGAGGACACTACTAGTACCAGCACTGTATCTGAGGTGAGTTAGGCAGCAGACTTACTACTGCACACTGTGCCCCCTGCCACAGACACTCCCCAAAGTGCGGGTCTCCATTGATTTCAATGGGGTTCGGGTTCGGGTTTCCGAACCTGAACATTTAATCAAAGTTCGGCCAAACCTACTGGGCCTAAACCTTGGGGGGTTAGCCATCCCCACACATGAGATATTGATGTATATGTAGCACATACAAATCTCATTAATCATTAACATATCAAGGGAGTTGCTCAAGTCCCCCTTTCCCTTGTCACCTCCATGCATAAATTTTTCTGATAAGTCTAATGTTTAGGAGCTTTCATCACATTTGTAGCCTGTCTTCAGACCTATTTCATTTCATATTAATAGAATTTTTGTAAACGAGCTCCACAACAATGAACACTATATTGTATATGTGGTTTATTAGAGCTCTTTACAGAAACATGACAATCTCACAATACCATTTAGTTCCTTAGGGTGGGGTTATGTCTCAACCAAGGCAGAAATCTAGATGAGGCTCTGGATGCTGAGTAATAGCTGCCCTTCGTAGATCTGTGGCCAAAGTAGGAACAGGCAACCAACCCAGAAGGAACATACACTGTAATTATATCTCTAATCTAACAGTTATCCTTTGCACCAACATACCCATGGACAGAGTCTATAAGCAGAGCCAATCGTCACCAATGTCCTTGAAAATAAAAAAAAAAGCTTTTATAACAGACCTACCTAAGTTATACACCTGAGAAATAGAGAGACCTCATCAGTAGACAAGCTAAAGCTCAGGGACAGACGGCCTGTACTGGAGCAGTATGCATGTCAAGGTCCGAATATGCAGTGAAGTAAAAGCGATAAGTAGCCAGGGAATAACAAAAAAAAAGCAGTCAATGGTTAGAGACAGGTGCAAGTAACACATCAGGTTGTCTGCAAATTCAGTTTTCAAGGATGTAGGAACAGAAAAATAGGGAATGAACAAGCAGAAGGGGATTTATCCAGAAATAAATGGTTTGCCTTTTTAAGTACCATTGTGTTTGTTTTAGTGCTGTTGTGCGCAATTTACTGTGCAACTTCATTCTGACTACCGTCAAGCATTGGCAAATGTGCTAGAATTCCTGGGATCACTGTTGTGAAGAGGAGGCAATAAGACTTCCAAGAGGGGTAATGATAAATTTGGATTTATTTTACAATTCTATGCAAATAAATAAAATAATTAAAAAATGCTATACTGGCAGATATATTCCATACTTGGTTTTTAAAGTAAGTCTGTATAAACTTGATGCATCCATAACCTTCAAGCGTTAACGTTCCTTTGTCTCTGGATTTTTTTTTCTATATAGAAGCATTTATCTTCTGCCAAAATGTCCCTTTGCCTTTTGTTCAAGGTTGCTGTAACACATCAACAAATTCTCCTTTAGCCACATACCTTCCTGGTCTTATTAGCTAAGACTATTCTTATTTGATGTACTCCTTGGAAATACCACTGCACAGCTACTAAAATATAAAACATTCAAGGACTTAGGAAAGTTTCAGTTATCCCATAAAACAGTAAGAAAAATGGCAAACGGTACTGATGCTATTAAAACAATCTGGTGCAGTCTGTGCGGGATGTCAGAAATCCGCATTGCCTCTGGCTGTTTTGCATGGTCAAGATCACAGATAGTATTTGAATTACCCAGTTTTATTTGCAGTCACAAACTTGTATGCGGTAACTGGATTGAATGAAATTCAATGTATTCAATGTATTCTAAATTCAAAAAAGATTTTGAGTATACCTAGACAGGTGTACAGGGGGTGCCCTTTTACTTTGCTCCATTTAATGTTCACTACAAAGTATGATTTCCCCTGTTATTTCTCTAATTCAAAGGGGTCACTCTATTACAATTAAGAGTTGACCAAACATTTTTATATGCCTGAGAGGCACTTATGAGCGCTTGGAACAGTATGGTAGTAAGACAGAAGGGAATCAAACTTGGATACAATGGAAAACAAAATTGGATCACAGGAAGGAAAAGTGGGGGGTTTAAAGGAACAAGGATGTCATTAAGAACACAGTGGTTATGAAAAAGAAAAGAGGCATTATTAAAGAGAAAGATGGATGTTGCAGAGAAATAAGAGGGCCATCATTAAAGCGGACCAACGTCCTCTGCAGCGAGGGTGTTGGTGGCCACCGGCGCTGCCACTATAGCACGGGCTGGGGGTGCATCCAGAATGCTGCAGCCCCCAAACATAACGCCGGTAATCTTTACCTTATCCTCACTCCCCTGATCCTCGGGAGCTCCCTTGAAAAAAGCCATGCCCAATGCTTTCCTGAAAATAAAATAAATTCTCGACAAAAAGCATTTTTGTCACAGGAAGGTCCCACCAAATGTCCCACCAAACAGCCGCTTAACACACACAGAAAAAATCACTTGGGAAAGCACCTTAAGATATGCTTCACTAGAAGAAACTTTTCCAGGCAAGTCTTATAGGTTTTGCTTGAAATATTGATGAACATTTGGACTGTGTCGTTCACATGCCGTAAATTACTGGTACTAAAAGACAGACAACAAATTATTTTGATGAAAGGAAACTTTAGCAGTAGATACAGGTTTTAAAATAAAGCTTGAATTGAATTGAAACCTGAGCCTGAATCCAAGGAGCAACACTAGTCATGGCCTTAGCATAGCTAAAGATTGCTTCTTAATACAAATACAGTATTTACATGGCACATACAAACCAAAAATAATTAGCTAAATCTTAGTGAGTAGGTGGTGCCATGCAAATAATCCCTCTCTCTCTCAGAAGGAAGCTTAAGATATTTACACAACCACTGTCTCCCACTTATGTCTGTATGTACTATGTAAATATGTTTTTTAAAAAGGAAATGTACCTTGTACCCTTGAATAGGGGGCTTTTTTGTTTCTTTTATCCCACAATATTAAGCCTAATATAGGTCTCTCCCTAGCCCCTCTGTTTAGGGGACCATAGTGCCTAGTCCTGATTTGTTTTACTTGTGAAAGTGCACCAAAACCCAGGGGCAAAATTGGGATGCCCTGCTGTGTGAACCCCCCTCCCCCGCCGCATCCCCAGCATCTTTGGGTTGTTTGTGCGCTCCTGCCCCCAGCCATTGAGATAGGCTTGGGGCAGAATCGCGCCCTCTGCTGGGTATGAGGCCGCTTTTGCTCCCAATTTCCATAAACAAAGGTTTACATTACATATGCATGGCAAACAGCTTTGATTGGACGAGAGCTTGTGATGTGGTGTAGGACCGGGGAAAGGGGAATATTTGTGGGCGACCTGGAGGGTTTCACACAATGGGGCATCCCAAGTTGGGAAGAGAAAAGAATCCCAGGATAGACAAAATCCTGGGTTTTGTTCCACTTCAAATACTTTTTGGCCAACTGAAAGACCAAAAACTGCTTTTAAGACATACATTTTAATATTAATAAAATATGATATGTTCTCCGACTTTAATAAGCTTGACTGTAACAGGAGCATCAGGGTCCTTTCCACAGTCCAAAATATTTCTTTTTAGAAATCTATGGCAGTTTGATTGCTGTCTGAACTTAGGATGAAACATGGCCATGGCTGCTATTAATGAGCTAAAATGGATTTTGTAGCCTTTTCTTTTGGGCATAAATAGAGGCAATAAATATATCACCTCCTAAGAGAAACACATCTATTAAATGATAGATCAATCTGACAGGTAATAGCCCTGTATGCTATTAGAATATAATTTCCCCTTTAAAATAGTTGGGTCGTTAGCAGTGTGGAGCCTGTCAACTACTTTTTAGTTTAAATTATGGATGTAGTGATACTTCTAGACGTAGCATAACCTCCATTGTTTTATGTTGCTGTTTCTGCTGGACAAATGGTAGTTATTGGAAGACAATTACAGAGCTCTGAAGAGGAACATCTATTATGTGAAAATTGCTAATGACACAGAATGGCACATTACAGTAACCTTAAAGCATCTACGTAGATAAAAACGTGAAAGAGAAAACAGCGCTTGTACTTGTCCTTCATTTCTTCTTTGAATGTTATCTCTGAAGCTATTTTATATTTCTGTAGGTAATGGCTCTTGTATGCATATAAAGATTTTCAAGAAACTCTAGACTTTACAAGAAGAGGGTGGAGGGGTTATACATGCCATTTTGCAAACAGCTTAATTTGGAGAAAACATTTCTCTACACTGTAGTCTGTAATGGAAATATTTTGGGGGCCCTGAAGTTTTTTGGATTCTAAGGCTGGGTTCTTTGGATTTTGGTCCTGTTTAAGTTCTAGGGGCAACTGAGTGCTGTGGTGACACATAGCTGATTGGGCCCCTTCTAAGAGTGAATGCGGTAGAGTAGATTGGGAGCTTTCACTTGTGCTAAGGCCATTAATTAGCTGGGCATTACACCTTTTACAGACATTGAGGGAATGTGTAAATAGCTTTTTACTGACCAATAAATACAAACCCTATAACATTAGGAAAACAACCCCTACAGTACTCTGCATTTGCAGTAAAAATGGTCCTACTGAAATACTCAATTTAACTTAGGAGTAAAAACAGTTCAACCATGATGTAATCGGCTACTTAAGCTTACAAACAAGAAGTGCTGAATTCTGAGGCACAGGCCAAACTGCCTCTGGAAGTCTCATGCACTATGATTCTTAGGTAGAGTAACAACAGATAGTTAATTAAAAGATAATCAGTCAACCGGAACCATATAAATAATTTCAGACCAGTGATAATATTTTCTCTGGAGCAATTATTAACTGACATTGAGATAAGTGATTATATTGTGGGTGCCAGGGGGATGCCCTTTGTACCAGTAGTGCTAGTCATTAAGTTAATGGTGAAGGTCAGGAACAATAGTCAAGTGCATGTTTTGCATGATTTGGCATGATTTTCATGATGTTACCATGCTCAGTGACCTTGTAGAAAACTGTATGCTTCTAACTTGATAGCAACATTTACGATGGATCATTTTCTGATTCACTAATGCCCTTATTCATCAAGCGATAGCGCCAGGTAGTGTCTGACGAGCGCCAGGTAGCGGCAGCTAACGGCGACTACCGACTCAAGTACGCCCGCGGCGGTCACAATGACGCATTTATCAAGCAAAATGAGGCTAGCGCCGGCGAGAGCGACGGCTAGCGCGGCATTCATCATGAAGCCGCCTGGACCGAACAGCGCCACTGCAAATTCCCTCACAGCGCCAGGTATGAGCTGTCGCTCCCTGGCGATGTCCAATGCATTTCAATGGAGCAATCTATAATAATTCATGATTAATTGGTAATAATTTTTTTTTTTTTTTTTTTAATGTCAAAAAATCGGAGAACACTTCTGCAATGTTAGGATTTATTTTTAAGTCAAAAAAAAAAAAAAATATGTGCAGAATTGATCTAACAGGTCTGAGATTAATGTATTCATATAACAAAATGATTCTAAAAACATGTATAATGTTACATTCAAAAAATATGGTTGTTTAGGGGTTAAAAACTAGTTAATACAGATCGGCGCCAGCGCTCTGGGGTTTAAACAAGGAATGGACAGCGACAGCACATTCGGAGCGTGATTTTTTGATGAATATGAAGCTAGCCGTTCGCTCTGGCCATTCGTTGTCAGGCGCTCACATACAACGCTGGACCTGTGAAACAGCGACCCCCCAGCCCGTATTCAACATTACCGCACACCGACTGAGTCGCTGTCATCAAGCTAATGCCGGCCAAGCACAGCGAATACTGGCTGGCGCTGAAAAAATCACGCTACAGTCGCTAATCTGTCGCTACCTGGCGCTATTGATGAATCGGCCTCCCCGTTTGCTGGACCACCTAAGGATTGCCAAGCGAATAAGCCTAAATCAATAGTGAAAATTAATATAGCAAAGCCAATAGTTGGAATCATAATGTTTTGTAACTAATCTGGACCAGCTAGCCTGGTTGTCCTTTAGGCCTCCCAGCCCTCAGTCTGTATACAGTGTGATACCCGTTATCAATTGTATTGGCAGATAGACACACTGTAATAATTCCACTCTCTCAGCTCCCTGAAGCACACACAGAGGAAGATGCAGTGAAGACTTCTTATGTATTTTATTAATTGTACCTGCTGTTTATGCAATGAGTTTGCTCCAGATTCCCTGAAATGTGCTTGGACTTGCAAAATGGAGAAATGATCGAAAAAGCAGGTGGTGTGATGGAACACAGGGAAAACCATCCAGAACTAGAAGCTGATAGGCTAGAGAGAATATACAAGCTTGTCTGCATTAATACAGATTTAACATAGTACAGCCACAACAATGGCCATCGGGTGGCAGCAAAGCAAAAATATCCAGTCATGTTTAAAAATGAGGCGAAAATACAGTTTAAATATTATGCAGTTACAAACCTTCCAATCCAAGTCCACAAGAAGGCTGGTGTGGCAGCACAGAAACAAAAGCCCAGACAAACATGTAACTGAGAGAGCCTGTAACTGCGTAAAACCATATATGCTTGGGGGGTGAACGTATATGGTACATGTTTGCCAGGTCAACATCCCATTGGCAAAACGGGGTACATGACAAGGCAACTAAATGTACAGCCGTGGAGTGGATGTATTTGTAGAGTAAAATTTGTCAGGCTCCTAGCACATAGCAGGTTTTAGAATAGTTTGGGTTAAGGGTACAATATCTAGAGATCTTTACAGAAAACTAACAAAAAGTGTAAGTAACTCATTCTGTTCAGGTGCTATTCTTCAAAGACAGACACCTGCAATGTGAGGATTTTCAGGTGTAGAAGATGAGGGTATGATCCAATCCTATATGTATTTTGGTGTATCTGGGTTTCTGCTATATCAAAGTGGAAGCCAATATGATTAATCTGTTGCCAGTTTGCACTGGGTAACAGAGGTTATGGAGCCACGTCTACACTGCTTGGAGAAAATCCTTCACATCATAACCAAATGCAGGAAATATATACTAATGATAAGTAGAGTAGTAGTTTTCAGATAAAAATAGGCAAATAAGAAAAGAATATGATCCAGGTTCAAATGTAAAATGTATCATGTTTATGTTGTATCTACATGGATGGAAAATAAGGTTTCACCTTGTGTTGTGCTGACCTCTGACATGGGAGTGCGAGTAATGAGTGTTGCAAGCACACTGTGTGCATTGCATTGGAGTGAGCTGGCCTTCAGTGACAGCGTGGAGGGCTTCATTCTAGCTGAGCACTAAAAGAGGAAATGTCAACTTGAACGTGGGTCAGAATGGTGGGGCTGAAGGAAGCAAAAAGGAAGGTGGGGCAGAAAATTTGACTGGTCAATCCCTTTGATTTTAAAGTTTGACTGGCCAATCCCTTTGGGCTTTTAATGTTTGTGTCTATGCATATGGTTTAAGTTTGAAGAAGCTCTTTGAAGTGAATTGACTGAGACATATGGAGTGGATATAGTATGAGATTAATGATTTTGAAGGTTCTCAATCAACCTGGTCATGTTGTACAGTATCTGCATTAACAAATCAATTTTTTGAAGCCGTTTCATATTTGTCCGGCTGTTTTTTTCAATTTAGAAGTGTAACAGTAGTTTCTGGGTAGGCTTTAATTGTCACAGCAGAAGTAGTCATGGTTAACTCAATCGCAATCCAACACAAGTCACTGTGTCAACTCTCTGAAGCAAAGTCACAGCACACAGGTATGGTGGCCAAGGGTAAAGGTAAATGGGACCGCAGTGTGGGGAGCTGACAAGATGGTATCTCAGCACACAGAATCTCAACAGCAAGCAGGATCAGTGAAAGCATCAGCTTTTTTTATTAGTGCAGGATCATAAACAGAAAGTGTAATGCTTTAATCCACATCACAGTCAAATACACAGTTCAATAAACTTGCATCACTTTTAACAACACAACACAGGTATGCTACTCTTTGCTTGTCAGAATGTTTCAGCATAGGGGATAGGCAGTACTATATTTTCCTATTAAATGTAGCCCTTTTTCAAGAGGGGGATTCAGGTGGCCACCACTCCACTTTGAATTGAACACCCCCTTGTATTGGACCGTCGGACTGCCAGTGAGTAACACACACAGGGAACCTCTACTCCATAGCATCTGGACCGTTACCCCAGGACTGTTAGCCCACACAAGGGCTTCTCCCTTCTCCCACACAACAGTCACTGCAGGGCAGGGGCCTCAGAGAGGGACAGTCACACCGGAGTCTCAGACACAGTGGTTCCTCAATCGTGGTCAGTCCTTTTTGATCCTCTCTACTCCTAAGGGGTGCTACCTCTGTCACATCCAATGCCAGGACCCCTGGGTTCTCCCTCCGTTTGGATTCCCCGCATCTCAGTCTTCTCTCTGTAACTCAATGCCGCTCTGCTTCACAACAGCCACATCCTCCTACTCGCTTCCAACTGCACTCAGGGTCTCATTTTTGCAGTAGCCCCAGGAGCTGTTTTACACTGGGAGGCTACACCAGTCTTCCCCTTAGCGTGGTTATGGAAAATCATCTCCCTGTCTTTTCCTCTGGCTTCAGCCTATAAAACCTCTGTTCTCTTACAATGTTCTCCCTCCAAAAACCGTTTGTTTCCTTTTGTTCCCCAAAGGTATCTTATGCCACCTGTCTTCCACTAAAGGGGATTATTCTGAGCTTGAATATGTTTCTGCTTCTCTCATTTGTGGTCTTATACTCCCATCTAGAGACCAAAGTGGAAATAGTCCCCCCATTTTCATGTTAATGGATAATTCCCCAAATTTATTTTGAGCACATAAATGTGTGTTTTTTTATAATACCACAGAAGGGCTTGTACAGAAATATTCAAAATACGTATTTCTTATAGTACATAGTATCAAGCACACAAAGGAGCTAAATCATTTGCATGATTGGAGCTGTGAGGTGCTAAAATGGCATTGTGCATTGCTGACAATAGATGGCACTCTCCATTTTCTTAGCAAAAGCAATTATCCCATCGTCACTGGATTTGGGAGCCAGCAAGCCTGTAACTAAATGGAAAGCAGAGTCACTGCAGAACGTGGTTTAGCCAAGCATGGTATATATGCTTCTGAGTAAACCCTTGAACTGATTAATTGACTTTTTAAGTTGTACTGTATGAAATGGTTGTCACTGAGAGTCATTGCCAAGATTGCTCGAGGGGTCCATAACCTTCCTTACCTTGACAGCCACATTCATCTCAGAGGGATGGTCAGATGGCACCAGATGCATATCTACTATATTTTTTCTCAGTCCTGATGACCCACTATGCAGATCGAGCATGGACCACCAGACCCATAAAATATTTGCACACCTCCCCAGTCTCCAAAGAGGTTAAATAGCAGAGTTAGGCAGAGGGAGAGGTATGTTGTACTGTATATTGCTGTATGACCCACCCTCCACTTGGGCCAAAAGAGGCACATGACAGGACACAGTGTTGTGAATTTCCGGAGGCTGCAGTAAAAGGTAAGCAAGCAAGCTTCTTTGCCTGGCTCACTAAAAATATATGACTGGTCTGCCAGTCGCATGTGGCTTCTGAGCTATGGGTTGGGGATCTCTGCTCTAAAGCCTCTGGTTGTAGAGCAGATCTGTCAAGCTTGATTTAGGAGAAAGTACAGTTTCATCAAAGGCATGTAAAAGCATATTTTTTTCTGCCAAATGATGTCCCCAAGGTGCTGAGCTAATTTAGTATTTTTTCATATGCTAGCAAATGTGTGTTTTATGGAGCAGTTTCACTACATCCAATCTGTTTCTATTGCTATTGAGATGATCACTATAGACAAAGAATGTTGCTGCTATGGCCACTGCTAGGGTGAGGGAGTTCACTTACACATGCCCAGCAGCAGTGTTCTGTGTGTACAGGGCTCAGTTCTCTCTTCCTGTAGATTATGGTGTACAGTTGCCAACAGCAACCGTTTGCAGAGAGTGAAACTGCTTCCATAAAATCCTGCTCACGCTGTTATTGAGGTTTGTTTATTAGACTCCCAGCAGTGTCAGTGCAGGTTGGCAGCACATACTTTTTCAGTATGTAAAAAATAACACGTAAACATCCTTTTCTACACATCAGCAGCACTTCCCATCTGTCCCAAATATTCTTATTGACGCATTGCTGTAAAAATGTGTATTTTGCGGCAGAATTATACTGGGCCACAATGGGACATCTGTTAAAATGTCCTAATTGATTTTAGGTTGATTGATTTTAAATTGATTAATTTACCTAATGTGAATATTTTATTACAAATTGGTGGTATTACCTGACAACTACCAGCAGAGCTAACAGGAAGCATTTCTCCCACCAACCATTTCACTACTAGTGCTGTAGTGTCCTCAGTGTCTCCATTGCCTAGCAATGGGACCTGCATGACCAGCACTACAGCTGTTTGGAGGGGGCCTCCAGCCGTTTCCAGGAACAGCAATAACACTCTATAATATGACTTATAATCAGGTTTCTATGATGTTCCAGCCTCCAGGCGCACTTACTTACCCATGTATCCTTGTTGCCAACTGTGCCATGCCTTGACTACACCCAAGTTGTGCTGCATATTGCTTCCTCCTTGCATTATCCACGTTGTGACTTTTTGCTACAACAGCCTGACTATGTACATGTTGTGATCCTAATTGAAGAACTTCCAAGGTGCTGTGTTCCAAGGTGCTGTCCTTGCCACATCCTGACAAGGTCCATGTGTTAATCCTGTTGCTGAACTTGCCACAGGCTGGCCCTGTCTGAAATGCGATCTTTGCCGACATTGTCACCTGAAGAGCATTTTTGAGTTTTCCTCTACATTGCTGATTCTTTACTGTCTTTCCATAGACTAAGGCCATGCTCCCGCTACAGTTCTAAACCAAGCTAAGTAATATGCAACCTGCCAGAAAGACTCTTGAACCAATGTGCGCCTTCATTTCACACTTTTCACTTGCATTATCTGTATGTTGTTTTCAGCTGCTATAGATATCTGTGTTAATTTCTGATTGGCAGTAAAACGTTGGGATAGGCATAACAAAGGATGGCAGGTCTTACAAGGCTGCACAAGGTCCAGCCCAGTCAAAGGCTGCACAAGTCCAGACTACCTCACCAGTAAGCAAAATGCAAAAATGATGTTCATCTCCTGCAAGTCGATTAAGTTACCACTGCTCACTTTTATAATAATCACAAAGCCAATACAATCAGCATTGTAACATTAGTAAAGTTGATTGCTCCTTCTGTAAATTACAACAAAGTATTAGGCTGCAAACTTCCAGGGCGTTATCGATTTCTCAAAAGGAAAATCATGAAGCTTCTAAGTTGTAATGAGGCTTAAAAATAAACAGTGAAACATTTTAAATAGCCCAAACACTTCCATTCATAGCCTGTAAGCTAACAGAAACCAGATTATAGGCAGCATACTGCATAGAGAAACATCGGACCTAAACTAAAAAGGGTCCAATTCCACCCCCCATCGGCCCCTACTTACCTTTTGGATGTTGCTGCTGCCTGCTGTGGCAACATCTGGCTGCTCCAGGGCCCAATTCTCTGCCCCCCATGCTGACTTAGCCATTTGTAAGCAAACTTCTCCAAAGTCCCGCAACATTTAGGATTTCGGGCGGCTCCATTGCATCCTATTCATGGTCACTTTGTAGGCGCAAGATCGGGATCGGGAGCCGCACACAGTGTCTGATGGGATGGAAGATGGATCCCCGGCGAGGTAAGTAAAAGGTAAAACCGGAGGGGGGGGGGCAGCAGATCGGTGAGGTTTGGGGGAGGTTTTAACCTCCCTCAATGTTCCTCTTTAATTGTTATTTAATAATATAAACATCCAACCCTCTGGGGCATCCCAATTTGGGATGCTCTGCAGCTTAACTATTCCTCACCCCTACTATAGATTCCACAGGAATTTACTCTTTCCTGTTGGTGTACTACTGCTTTTGACACTCCTCTCCATCCCTGCCTTTCATATACCCCAAGCTATGGTCTGCCTTATAGCCTCTACAGTATTATAGCTTCAGTACCCTTGATTTAAAAATTAACCTATCCCGTATCACCCTAGCTGTATTGATTGGCTGGGAAGCACCTTGAGTTGCCGGACTGGTAATATCCTGTGCTGATTTTTGGCCCCAGTCTATCCCTGGATCTTTGCCTGAGAGTTACAGAAGTATCAGACCGTAAAAGGTTAGTTAACACCGAGTGTTAAACATTCAATGGTTTTCTATGATCTCTATTGCAGCCATGCCAAAGAGTAAAGCAAGTGCTTTATACAGTGCTAAACAATATGTATACGTACAATGTATAAAGCATATAACCCTATCTAATAATAATTAATGCAATGCCAACAATGCCGATTTTAAGTGACTGGGGCAATGATGAAGACATTTTCCTAAAAGTAAGGATATAACGATACTATGCTAGCACCCTGTATTACTCTATATCAAAAATAATGGACAATATAATTGTGAAAAAAACAGCAGAGCAAGACATGAAAAAATAGAAATACTCAACTGCCAATGGCAGTTTCTACAAACACCCAGATAGTTAGGCCCATGTTTTCCATGGCCAGCAATCAGCTGGTCACAGATAAATGGCACCAGCTGCTTGGAAGAGCCAGGGCTAAAATGCAGCCCCTTCGTGCACCTGCATTGCAGATGACATGGTAGCAAGCCCAGGATGTGGCATATGAAGTAGCCTCATCATAAGCCGCAGTGGTTTAGTGTGCAGTGTTGCCCAACTGTCCTCCACCAAATATGTAACCACAGCAGTCGTCCCTGGGGACATCAGCACCTGCCAGGAATGTGAAGTTAACTAGTTGAGTTCATGATGAGATATATATATATATAGCCATGCCATGCATCTAACTTGTTTACTCTTGGCATTAAATATAAATACATACTCTCCTGGTCCGGGGGCATATAACACCAGAAAGACTTTGTTTATAACTGTGTTTATTAATTGACCTATTTTCCTATAGTTTACACTCTCTATTGATGCTGGATGCAATGCATGTGACTTTGAAAAGTTCTCCAAGCATAAAGTCAATGGAGTGGAAGCAATTGGCAGGAGCCAGATGTTGCAGACAATGTTTCTGCTCACATGTCAAGGCTCAGAAAGAAGAAATAGCTTGCTAAGCGTTGTTGTGCTTTACCAAAGTTCTCTGCTTTTTTTCTGGATATTTCTAAGCTGATTCACCCTATTCACTGGAGATCTGCAACACTGAACTGCAGACTGGACAAATCTAAGCCAATATGCAATACATGCATTTTTGACTCTCTGTTTATGACCTGCAATCATATTATTTCAGATATAATATATATAGTTGATAGATCTGCAGCTAATTGAATTTGGGTATATGTATTTTATGGGGTTGTTTCAGCACCAGGTGCCAAAAGTGCTGGCACTAGGTGTTTGGTCAAGCAAGGATTTTTTGGGGTGTGCAATCAGGTTTGAATTGCAATCTGCTGTAATAGGATAGTCCTCTGTCTAGGTGCGTACCTGGGAGGGGGTCCTTGGAGAGTGGGGGGTACCCTAGGTGGGTTAGCTGGAGATGGAAGGTGGGTCTGTTGTGGGTGGTGTAGTGTAGATGTAATTACTTAAAGAGGTCACTAGATGCCCCCTTAGGCTAAGAAATATAGTAAGTAGTTTAAGAAAACATGCCTCCTTGCTACACAGGGGTTAATTGGAGTACAGCCCACTACCATGATTGGTTAGTTTTCAGAGGGTAGAAGAGAGATGGGGGGGAGGGAGTAGAAGGTTTTAGGTAGTCTGAGCTGAGACCTGAGAGGAGAATGATTCCTGACATCCGGGCACGGGAAGTGGGCCCTGGTGAGTCAGCCTGATGTAGAGGGGCAGCCAGAAGGAGCTGAGTAGCAGAGTAGCAGTAGAGAGGGGGTACCAGACCAGTAGGAGGCCAATGCAGGTGTGGACCCTGCCACCCATCCATGAGCAGCTGGAGTCAGAATGTTAATGGAGGCCTGAAGTGGGATCTGAAGTTTGATGTGAATCAAGGATGAACTGTTTGCTTGAATCAGTTGAAACGTCAGTCTGCCTGTGCCTGAGTTCCTTCTGCACCCTGCTGGTGTCAAGAGTGACTGTTCGACACTCCAGAAGCTTGAGTACCAAATCAGTGGAGACATAAGCACATTACTTGGCCAAACACTTCCCCCTAGTGCCCTGAAAAAATGATATAACCTTGGGTGGCACAAAGTTAAGTGACAAGATAGTGAGCCGATACTTGCTCAGCCCCACAATTTATGGGAATAGCTTGATATTTGACATTTCCATTTAACTCAAAATAAGGTGCTTCTTAAATATAAGGTCCACTAGCATATGATTTTTATAGGAAAAAAAAGGTTATGGCATTTCAGCAGCATTTCTCTAAAATGAGCAAAAAGGATAGCAGAAGCCATTTGCAGGGTACATATGGAGCAGGAATGTGTGATACTCTGTATCAAAGGCATTTAAATCTCAGAGGTCTTGAAAAGCCTGAACATCTTGTGCTTTTACATTTCAGCTCTTATTAACCTAATTCAGCTGGCTGGATGGGACGCAATGGAGGCTTTTGATTTGGTTGCCGGTTTAGGGGAGACATTTAATTTTGGATCTGCTCTGTGCCATGTATTTTCTCTGCAGTAAAGCAGCGTGTGGGGATGATAGGATATATCAACAGCCAGGGAAAGTGCATTAGAGGAAAACAGGAAGGAGGGGGAAGATACCGAAAAATTAATAACATCGCTGTAGCTATTTTTATTAGAGGCTGGGAATTTCTCTTCTGTATTACATCCTTGAGGTTGAGGTAAAGCATGTCTTAAAATTAAATTCATCTTGTAAAAAATATGCCAATATTTCCCGCTACAGGCATGAGTAACAAACTGAAATGACATTCTCTCTTCAAAATCAAATGTCGGAGGAAAATAAAGCCTGTGTTTTGATGTACGAATGAGAAAACTTTAAAGGGTATGTGTACTTTTGAAATTCATTACCTCTTTTAATGTTTCGGGGACGCCAAGTAACCTTCTACCACTGGCCTTTTCAATAGCTTGAAAGCGGTCATCAAAGTCCAAAGCAACTTAAATCTCCATCTGCACTCCATCTGGATTGTAGGGGTTGAGTCCTAGAGAAGTGAAATGTGAAAGGTGACAGGGTTGCCCAAACAAATAGGTGGACTTTTTTTCTTCAGTGAGAGAATGAAACTAGTTGTTACTATGGAAATGCTGCCACTGCATTTTCTCATCCATTAACATGGACCATAACCTACTAATGATGCAAAATCAAATTCGCTTATCTCCCCAACGATAAAAATAAGGACCCAGCGCTGCAAGATTTGAATAACAACATGTTCAAATCCTGGGGTACTGAGCCATGAAGCAATCTGGCAATCGCGGTTATGCCACTCAAATTTCCAGCAATCTGGGACTTTAGCGGACATTGTCAGATATATTGCCGGGGAACAAAGAGAAGACTGGATAGTCAAATAACCCAAAAGGTACTGCCTGTGGGGGTAAACAAAGTTGGGATTTGGTCTGCTTTTAAGGGAAGGTCCTTTATCCCTGTTTTTTTAATCAGACCCCATAATAGGCTTACCGTATTTCCTGCTAGTGCTCCAAGGTCTCCAAGCCTTTTTATGTGGCCCTCTGACAGGTGCCAGACTCCACTGTGGAGTGCACTAACATCTGTCCCCAGATGCAGTGCCTAGAAAATCAGCTGATGCAACCTTTACAACATTCTATGGAAGAAGAGAGTAATGTCTGTAACTGTTCTTTGTCTCTGTGCAACCAGCCCTCAGCACGCAATGGGGTCCACCTACCCATCCAACTCTAGGCAAAGTATTTTAGCATCTACAACTGCCCTGTGCCAATTAATTCAGAGTCTGGGTCTGTCCATGGCAAAATAATTAAAGGTTTGCATCTGTCCTGGGAAAAATAGTTTAGTGCTTATCTGCATCTGTACTGGTCGAAATATTTCTGTGTCTGTAACCATAAAATTGAATGGTCATTCTTCCTTTTTGTTTTGTGCTTATTATTAACCGGCCATTTAAAAGCAACCAGAATGCTGATGTCGCCTTATATGAAAATGAGTTAAACGTCCCTGGTTTAGATTATGCTCATGAGCCCCCATTAGCTGAAGCTAGTCACTGCATTTCCTGGTCTCGTCCTCTAGGGGGTGGGTGACGTGTGTACGGTCGAATGCCAGGCCAAGGAGAACATTATTCCTAATGCCAGACGAAATTCAGAAGTTTCACATGCCAAGAACACTTAGGACGTGATTCAAACCACAGGAGCACCTGCAGGAAGCCTAGTGCCAATATACACAGCTGATCTGCGGTCCAATTGGAAAATGTAGGTAAACTGAGGTTACCCTTTAAATATTTCCTAAATATAGACGAGCTGCAGCAGAACTGCAACTGAATCGAAGAAAGTGAAATACATAATACGTAAAACAAAGATTTTGAGATGCTTTGACATGATTTATTTTACAAAAACATGAACAAAAACAAACAAAACACAAAGTAAACTCACATAACCGGCGCTCCCTTGCTACCAAAGCAACCGGGAAGCCATGAGATGGAGGAATGGGTGCAATGGGTGGGCGTGACTTGCAGCGTTCATTGTCTAATGCACACTAAGGGAAGGCCACACCCACCCACTGCATGGATCAGGGTGTTTGCGTGAACGCCCAAGAAGCAGCGGTGGGAACAGTGGGCAGGTCTTCCATCTTCTGGCCACCAGGTGGCTGCCACACTACCTATGGGGCATGGGAGGGGGGAATGCCACACTGCCTATATGGGAAATGGGAGGGGGGAATGCCACACTGCCTATATGGGGAATAGGAGGGGACAATGCCATGCTGCCTATGGTAATGGGAGGGGGGAATGTCACACTGCCTGTAGAAATGGAAGGCGGGATGCCACACTGCCTGTATGGGGAATGGGAGGGGGGAATGCCACACTGTCTATATGGGGAATGGGAGGGGGGGATGCCACACTGCCAATATGGGGAATGGGAGGGGGGAATGACATGCTGCCTATGGCAATGGGAGGGGGGAATGCCACAGTGCATTTGGAAATGGAAGGGGGGATGCGACACTGCCTATGTCATATATCCAGATGTTTAACAACTAAGGAGACCTCCAGAGGAGAAACTTTTCCCCTAGTGTTTTATGGGCAAGAAACAGGATCAGCCGAAACATAACCCTAGTACCCACTCTTTCCACATACATATTTATCACAGGGTACTTCTGGCTTCAAAGGACCATCAAATCCCAGCACCACAGTCAGCAACCCAAGAAACTTACTCCAGTACCTCTGTATTTCAGTACATGCCCAATACATATGAAACGGGTCTGCACCTCAAGCATTGCACATATCACACGTTGTGGTGTTGGACGCTCTCATTCTGTATAGATTAACTGGGGAGTAGTACAAGCCGCCCAAATATTTCATCCCTATCTTGCCCCAGAATAACTCTGCCATGTGTGGGTTGCACCATAGTGGTTTCATATTAGTACATATAATGTTTTTCTCCTTCATATCTTTTCAGGGCCAGTGCCACACAAAGTAGACAATCTCTACAGCAAGTGGACCTGATGGTACAGAACACATTGTGTACCTCATAGAATCCACCAGAAGCAGAAGCGAGCATTGTACATGGATTCTCCCAGCTAGGTTCAAACCAGTCATTTAGATAAGTTGGGGAGCCAAAATTAAATGAGTTGGGCAGAGCTAGCCCTACTGCTTGCCACTTCTTTTTGGTTATCCTGGAGACCTTGTTAGCCCATATGAAAATAATGGCTCAACTGCTATAGCAAATATCATGGATGATATGGGACACCCCATGAAGGGTGCTCATATGTAGCACAAAGGAGGGTTTGTTTTCATTCTAAACATTGGTTTGGCATACAATAATTTTCCCCAGCCCAGGATTTGGGCCTAAATCCTGTACATTTCATAATTTGCCATAAATATTTCTATTCAACCAAGTCAGTTAAATGCTTTACTTATATCTAATAAAACATCCCCTGTGAGCAGCAAAATGGGGCGATATGATCCACAATGTGTTAAATCATGGCTAGGTTTTGGTAGACCAGCCACTAATGGTGCTCTCATTGATTGGGGTAAGATACCACCTTCTAGAGCTGTATTAAATGTCTTTAATAAGTAGTGGAATAACGCCTCTTTGTATCTGCCGTGCCACTCCATTGGCAAGCCATCCAGCCCAGGGGTCTTATTTGAGGAGAAGGACCTGAATGCCAATGTTGCTTCTTCTATCAGGGGATATTCCAAAAACCCGTTCTGCTGTTCATCCAGCTTGTTAAATTGTAACTGGCTAAAAATCCTCCCCAATTCTGCTTTTTCCAAATCCACCTATCTAGATATATAACAATTCGTCATATATTTCACCAGGCAGTGATATAACATCCCAGAGTGACCCAAACTGCATATTCCATTTGTGCTAAAATTGCTAATGCCTTCCTATTTTTACTCACTGTTTTACATTTCTGAGCAGTTTGGTATAACATTTTCTTTTGAGTAAGATCGATAGAGTGAGCCTGCTCTGTCTCTTCAGTGTAAATTGTCCGTTTTTCCAGTCTCCTATCCTGCAAATCGTCCTCTTTCTCTTGGTCGACCACTCCTGTTATGTGTCTTTATTCTCCAGTGTGACTGGTGCAGTCTATCCATGAACATACTAAAATATCCACTAAAATGAAAGGCGCTGTAGGAAGTTGTGGCAACTTTACCTGTATATCCTCCGAAACTGAGGCTTCAGAAGGGAGGGGGGGCACTATCAGCTCTGAATAAACTGTACAGTTTAACAATACATAGCAACCCCCATCATCCCGCTTAACATCATGACACTGAAATGGAGCTGATCAGTGATCCAAAATAGGCACCCCTGGTGAGTATGAGGAGTATACAGAATTAAAACCTCTGGCAACCTTTGTTGGACACATCAGCTTGCCATTTATCCCAGTTGTATTTCCCGGGGGGTGGGGTTGAACTAGATCTGGGTCTTGCACAAAGCGTCAAAGTAAAGTGGGCAGGCTCAGCGTGAGTAGCAACATACTGAAGAGAAAATAAAGTAGCTCATAAAATAAAGTAGTAACCACACCTACAGAGACTCTGTAAAAAGACATGTTGTTTTCACAAGCATTTCAAAAATGTGTGCAACTTATAGCCCTTATGCTTATTACTTTATGTTTGTGGGTCAACCCCAGCTTGCGATTCTTTCATCTGTCTTTTTAATGCCCAGAATACCATTTTTGTATAAACATTTTCTATATGCATTTAAATATGAAAGTGTTAAAACACATGGAAACTAAATCACGTTTAATCCGAGAACATGGCATTTAGGTGATAAAATGGGTAAAATGAAAATGGAAGAAAAGAAACATACGATATTAATGAAAGACTACATACCTTTTACAGTATAAATGTAAAGTATAATACAGTTATTGATTTTCTAGTATTGATTTAGACATGATAGACCATACATTACTTATTGTACTTTCCTCAGACCCATGTAACGATTGGACGCTTGGAAGAAACTAGGGTAAATGATGTAGCTTGAAATGTCATTTGGTGATACAATATTGAATTAATCTAGTTTCACGTATAGTTCCTTCCTGGTATTTGGGCATTTATTAACTTTAAGCACAAGGCTCATTTAGCAGAAAGAACGCAGGTGGCCGGGGTAATTATAGTCAAACCTTGTAGTTGCTAGGCTGTAAAAAGACATTAACATCAGTGGGCTTAGCTGGTCGCTATTTGTCACTGTCTCTGTATTTGTTATTGATCCAGATTTAGAAACTAATGTTCTTACCAGTTCTTCCTCAGATACGAAGCCATTTTGCAATGGCAACTGAATGCTGAACTGATGTTTTCAAAATTCTGCCTTGCGGTCTGTTTGTGTGGGCACCTTTGCATTGGGAAAATGAGCTGGACACATATTGACCAGATATCACTACTGGGGCTTCTAATTAGCATTGGATGGAAGTGAGGAGAGCTGTGTTGTGGAAATGTAAGCTACATTTATAGAAGTCATACATATTAAAACTTATAGTCCAAAATAAATCTTTTCATATGTTTTACACACATAACCTTGTCCATTGCTTAATCCAAACTCCTCAGACATGAGCAGTATGCCCTATGTTAGACAGCCATGTCTGAATTTCTGAGATCTTCAGAGCCTGTTAGCACTGTCAACAACAATAACCAATACAGTGAAATTATGCACAGAATTAAAATTGGGTAAAGGTTTTTCAAGATGTGGGGCCTTGCCTAATTTAGAGCCCAATATCATGTGCATTGATGCAGTGTAAATCTTTATCACGTCATATAACATGTTAAAATTAAGGTGTTTTTTCATGCAATTGTCAAATGCACAGGCATATGGTTTATCATGCATCAGACCGTTAGTGCTGAGATCCCTGGAGATGTTGGGAATTCTAGCATTGTCAGCACCAAACAAACAGACAATAACAATATTTCAGAGGTGTCTTCAATAAAAGGGTCAATGCACATACAGCTGACTGGGAAGGGAAGGCAAAGCATAAGCATAAGGTGTAAAGCACTCTTGATATTGTGCTATTGGGTGAGAATAGCTCCATGAATGACCTCTGTACAGTATTAGTTCTTTCTGCTCCCTTTACCTCTTCACGAAAATATTACAGAAAGATCTGCCATCATGCCCCCTATTAAAGTAACTAATTGGTCATAGAACAAATGATCAGATCCCAAATGGATAGAACACATTTAAAGAGGAACATTGCAGGTACTGGGGGTTTGATAACCTCGCTTGCTAGGCCCCCCTGCCCCTCTAGTTTAACAATTTACAAATATATAAACTTACCTGTTCGGTCACATCACGCTCCCGCATCTCTAATTTCCACACCGTCTCCGTTGGGCAGCGCCATCTTGCTGTCCTGTCATGCTCTGCGCCACCCCTCAGATCTTGCACATGCGCAGTGCCACTGCATAGGCTGCAATGACACTCATCACATTTTAAGAGCGGCGACATTTGAAGACGGGCAGCAAAGGGTGAATACGGCTAAGGCTTGCAGCCTTCTGTCAGCAATGGCTAAGGGGGGGGGGGAAGAGGGTGCAAAGGGGCCAGGGATGCTGCTGGATGTTGGTTTTAGATAACGCAGACATCCAAAAGGCAATGAGTGAGGGAGAGGTATGAAAAGGTCTGATGCTCCTCTTTAAATACCGTAAGTTAAATGACTGACATTTGCTGTGTTAACAATGATTTTTATGTGCTTTGGGTTTTTCTACATGGATGCTCACTATTTCTCCCAGACATCTGATCCAGTACAGGACAGAGTAATTTTGTTCTTATCAGCCTGGCTCCAGTCACACTGATTTGAAGGGATCCAGCATTCTCCCCTTGAATCAACATGAGAGCTTGCTCCATTGTAAATGAAAGGAGTGCAGGGTAGGGCCAGCTGGTGGAACATGCATACAGCTTTCTTGATTTAAGGTTGAAATTCTATGTTGGATCAGATTATCATCACATCTTCCAAGGCTCAGCCCTGATTGTGGAGATTAATGGCACCAACTCAACACTCACCTTGAGCCTGAAGTCTAAGAGTAACCACGGTCTTCACTGAAACCAACTGCAAGGGTTTGGACAATAGGTTTTGCCAGAACCTGGCCAAGATCGGAGGTCTGTGAGTAGGTAGTGGATGGTCAGGGATTGATAAGACAGACCAAGTTCGTTTACAGGAGCAGCGGAGGAGACATAGTCAGGAAGCAAGCTGGGTTTTACACAAGATCAGCTGAGGAGGTGTAGTCAGGAAGCAAGCTGGGTCATACACAAGACCAGTGGAGGAAATATAGTCAGAAAGCAAGCCTAGTCATACACAGGAGCAGTGGAGGAAACATAGTCAGAAAGCAAGCCTAGTCATACACAGGAGCAGTGGGGGAAACATAGTCAGAAAGCAAGCCTGGTCGTACACAAGACCAGTGAAGGATACGGGGAGGCCGATTCATTAATAGCGCCAGGTAGCGACAGATAAGTGACAGTAGCGGTATTTTCACAGCGCACGCTAGTATTCGCTGTGCTTGGCCATTGTTCGGCTGTTGACAGCGACTCAGTCGGTGTGCGGTAATGTTGAATATGGGGTTAGGAGTCGCTGTTTGACAGGTTCCGCGCTGTATGGGAGCGCATGACAGCGAATGGCCATAGAGAACGGCTCCCAGCATATTCATTAACAAATCACGCTCAAAAAATTCTCGCGCCGTGAAATGCTTGTTTATACCCCAGAGCGCTGGCGGCGATGGGTTAAAAGTAGTTTTTTAACCCCCAAACAACCATATTTTTGGAAAAAAAAAAAAAAGTTTTTCAAAACATTTTTGTAATATGAATACATTAATATCAGATCTGTAATATCAATTCTGCACAATTTTTTTTTCTTTTTTTACCTTAAAAAAATATCTAACATTGCAGAAGTGGTCACAGAATTTTTGACATCTAAAAAAAAAAAAAAAAAAAAAAAAAAATAATAGCAATTAATTAAGAATATTTAAAGATTGCTCCATTGAAATGCATTGGAGAGCGCCAGGTAGCGAGAGGTCATACCTGTCGCTGTTCAAGGTCGCTCGCTGGCGCTGTGGGGTGAGGCTGGAATAATGATGAATGATTCGCTATCTGGCGCTCTGTCAGTCGCTAAGCAGGATAGTCTTGATAAATGGGTGATTGCGGAGGGGAGCCGGCGTTCTCGTGGCGGTGACCGTCATTACCGTTCGCTCACCATTCGCTACCTGGCGCTAACCCTTGTTAAATAAGGGCCTTAGTCAGAAAGCAAGCCTTGTCGTACACAGGAGCAGTGAAGGAAGTGTAGTCAGGAAGCAAACCATATGGCACACAAGACACATAGGAATATAAGAAACCTGGAAACCGTGTGCAAAGGTAAGTCACAGGTATGGCTACACAATCCTAACACAAATGTTTATTTTACATTCCAGAATAGCAAAACAAAAAAACATGGATGTCAATGTGTTGGATATGAGCTTAAATTTTGGGATTAGGGATTTCTCTCTTGCATTAATCCTACATTTCCATTGGAATAATTTTTTTCTATTAATATTTGTATTATCTGTTTGTTTGAAAATAATACATATTATACAATACAAAATAATAATACACATCAGGTGTGGTAAAGTGTATGGAAAAGTGGTGGTTGGGGTCTATTTTTCCCATACGTTTTTCAGGCAGACACGATCCATGGCGGGATATCAGAGATCCAATCCACATCCCGGGTCCTCTACGGGTTTTTCTCCTACTCACAGGTCTTCCCAGGTGATGAGACTAATTGAAGGAAGCCCTATAAAAGGAATTTCTGAGGCTTTCAGAGTGGAGTTGGAGGGGCTGGGATGAGGAGCCCATTCCTTGCTGCTTCCAATACTGCCAGTGGTGAATTGCAGCCGAAGGACTTTGTGTGTTATCTGTACTTGGAATCTGTGGATTAACAGCCTGAACCTGTATGCCCTGAAAGAGGACCTGTTATATCAAGGACTTGCAATACGTTGTAATTATCCTAAACTGGACATTACTAGGGATGGTGAGGTAACCGCTTGCTGTACTGAATTGCATGCTGTATCATACTCTGAATGTAAGAGATTTTGCCTGTTGGAATTTTTTTTTCAATAAATTGCTTATGATTTGACCAAGAACTGTCTTCAGAGTCATTGCCGTTGGCCCCACATCCTGACACAGGCTTCAGTGCCTGTTACACCTTACACTCCTTTGATCCCAGTGTCACCACCCATAGAGAATCTATTTAAATAAGTTGTCATTAAGTCCCAGGTAGGGCCACCATATAAACTAAAAAAAGATTCTGTGCTTAAATTGGACCAAGACTTTTTGCTTAAATTGGACCAATACTTTTGTCTCATGCCCTAGAGGCATCCCAGTTTGGATTTCTCTGTAGTGTGAATCACTAGGGAAATACTAAATACTCACCTAGTACCAGAATCCAACATCGCTGACACCAGTGCATCTATGCTTCTCTTCATGCCCAGCAACCTGATGCCCCCTAGGGACCATTGCAAAAAAATTATTAATAATTTATTAAAATAAATTATTAGTGATGGAACACAAAGCCAAATTCTTTTTCATCGCTGCACATGCTGTTGGATTTTTTAAAAATTCTCAATTAATAGTTCACTACAAATGTTTTTAACTCTATTAACCTTCATTTCTAAAGAAGATGATATAACCTTGGCTGTCACCTGCATTTTCTTAGATGCCTTTAACTTGCAACCTCTCCTATTTCTTATCCATTTTATCCCACTTTAGATTCTATAGGCCTCATCACAGGTTCTTAGAAGGATTAGCTGATAAAGACATCAAGGCTACACGACTCCAGGCTACTGTATGGAGGTTTGCTGTTCATGCGTGTGAAGTAGCAAATTCCATCTAGACATTCAACAATGCTCTGGCTAAGCTACTCCGGCTACATTTTCACAAGGCAGTAATATATGTGTGCTCTAATAATTGTCCTTTACTGTTATCTGATTGATTTTCTTGCAAAGAAATAAAGGTTATTTAATTGCTATAAAAGCTTTACCCATCTTACCCTCAGGCTATTCGAGCGTGTGTAACCCGTACTCCTGACACACCACTGATTTTCTGGACACTTCTTTCAGATCTGCAGGCACTCTTCTCCCTGCCAGCTCCACAGCATGTTCCAAACCCAGGCTGAACTAAGAACACTCAGCTATATCCTAAATCCCTGCAGCAGATTATTCTGAATAGGTTATCACCTGTCTTGGTCCCGGAGTCCATGTGTGCAACCTACTTTTATGTACTACAGTGTATAGTACATGCAGCACTGTAATGCTGAATATGATATAATTGGCCTGCTCAGAGCCTGGATCTGAACCTGGTTTAAATTACTGGTCAACTACCCAACGTTTGTGCTTGACCTCAGTAAGTGCATAATGGGATGTAAAAAAAGTGTAGAGATCTATGGACATGATATGGCAAGCTTGCAACTGAGACAATTTATCTCTTATGAGATGGATAGTGTGCTAAATTTCAGAGATTTACCCCTAATGCTCCTGTGTCGAAAACCAGTATTTGAAGGACAACTGCATCCAAAATGCATGTAAACCCCCCATTCTCCATTAAAGCTCAGTATTAAAATTGATTTATCTTTTCGCATCCATCCTTTATTTTTTCTATGTTTGGCTTTTATTGTGCTTTTTCAGCTAATGCTCCCCCTAGACCACAACTGCTCCCCCTAGGAGCTAGAGATAAGGAAACGTCCTTGTGACCGAATGGTAGCAGGTTCAATTCCTGGCCGAGACATGACTAAAATGCACTTAAGCAAGGTGCCTAACCACCCAACTGCTCCCTGGGCACTGTAACTGTGACAGCCCACCTCTCCGGGCATGTGTACATCACTGCAAGGATGGGTTAAATGTGGAGGACACATTCCTTTGTGTATGCAAGCACACAATAGGCAAATAAACACAATTCATTTATTATTATTATTATTATTTTTATTTATTTATTAGCGTCCGCATGTGTATTAAAACAAAAACTATACCTAAAGCAAAACCAATGGTCAGAGATGGCCAGCATAAGTTATACCTTTAGCCTCGCATGGGCATGCACCTTGTCAGAGCGAGGATGCAGCTGTCGGCATGCTCGGCTCTGCTCGGCTACTTTCAGGTAGAACCCCCCTTAGCCAATTCCTAACTAAAACTGATGAGTGCAGCAGAGCGCAGTGATTAGATAAGAGCCTGCATATGCGCTGTAGGACCAGGGAAGGGTGAGTCATACTGAGCAACCTGGGGGATTTTACATAGCGGGGCATCCCAAAGACCAAACCCCATCAACTTTAAAGCATCCAGCATCCATTTTAAGAAAATTAGTGTTGATCGGCAATGTGCGAGGCAGGACTTTGATTTCTGGTGCTCCCAGCGCATACCAACCCCTGAAAAACCATTTGCCTGCCCCGCTCTCCTCTGGTGAAATCCAGTCCCCCAAATGACCACTGGTGGCCAATTGCAGCACCTGATTTTGCCAAGAGAGAGACATAAGCGTTGGAAGGCATCAGAGATGGGGATTCTCCATGTCGTTTAGACCAACACTCATTCTGTTAAACTTTAAGTCCTCGATTCAATAAGAGTGGAAAGAAATTCTCATTGTAGTAAAAAATTCAGTTTGTGAGAAAAAAGCCTGAGCCTGAGTCACTGTTGCTAAATCACCGTATAGGAAGACAATAAAAATAGTTTGTGTTGTGTGGAATTTAAGCCACATTATAACAATATCGACTATAAAAAAACAAAGCTAAGCAAACCAAAGTACAGTCCTTCCTAGTACTTAATGGGACGATTCTAATTAGAACTATGGATTCTTTATTTTGCTTTACATTTGTCCTAGAAGAAAATCTTCCTAGTAGAATGAAGGTTGTTATAGTAGCAGAGAAAAAAGACAATTCATATATATGATTTAAAAGTGAAATTCTTAGTAACCACATTTGGTTTGGTGCTAGTGAATCTATGTGTATGGTAAGTGCTCTTCCATGCTGCTATTCCATTAAAAAAAGGAGAAGCAGTCATTCTATCTCGGCGTGTACCTTTTAATAAAACAATCTTTATAATGCAAGAGTCTATGTTCTTATCAGAAAAATGGTTCATTTGAATAATGTTTTATACTTGTATACCCTTTTGATGTCAAATGTAATGTATATGACCTGCTAATGAAATGACCTGGGTGCTATTATACGGCACTGAATAGCGGCCTATCACTTCATCTGCTCTGACACATCACTTTGTGCAGTGTTTGTCGTTCAGGGATGTTTCACAGTATGTTAGAAAGAAAGAGTCTCTGGGGCGTTCGGCCCCTGACAGCTCCATAAGGACACGCCGGAAAGTGCTGCGAGGCTTGTAGTGATCAGGAAGCACCAGACAGGGGCAGCAGATCCATATTTCACATCTCTCCCTGCAACGGCATTTCTTTCCATGTTATACAGGTTATATGCGTGGGGGAAAATCATAGATAATGTTAGTTACAAGGGTGGCAATCCATTTTAATTAAATACGTTTGTGGCAACATAAGATATTATTTTATTTTGCTTTAGTTTTTTTATAGAATATAAATAAGCGGCAACAATACAAAGTTTTTGCCAGAAAATTGCTCAGTGCAAGCTTTTATAATGGCTTAGCTTTTCTTTCTCTAGGATTCAGTGCTTTGTTGTCACGCAGCTATGTCTGTGCTATGTCTAGCAGTCACAGTCCCTGCATCATTCTCTTACAATGTGCGGCTTGATCTTTTAGTAAGCCTATTACGCAAATATATGACACTCATTAAAGCAGAATCTTAAAGGGCTCTGTAGGCAGGTAAAGAAAGGATTGCTTCACACATACATGTTTTGCTAATCTCACTTTGGTCTTTCAAACACGAGACTGTAACTGGTAACATACAGAGGTTTTCCCTGCATATGTCCTTTAAAGCTGACCTGTAGTGATGAAAACTGATCATTTCATGCAGCACCTCATTCATAGCCGAAAGGGATCATCTGTTTCGACCCTGAAAGTAGGCTGAAGTTGGTTCATGGAGAGTAGACTGCTTATTTGTTAGAGTGGCCAATCTACAGATGTGTGATTTTTTCCCCTTTTCCTTGTGGCTTCATATATTGTGAGATGAGTGTAGTGAAATGTCACGCTTTCACAACATTATGGTTTTGTTAAACTCTGTCACATAATAGTAATCTAGTACGTTCTATTGTAAATCTATAGGAGGCCAACCAATGATTTAGTAACCATTATATATTATCTCCAGGTACATACATACATGGAATTCCTTCTGACAACTTATGCAAAGCTAAATTTGGTACTTAAACAAAATACAATGAAAATTGTCAAAAATAAAAACATGAACTTACAGTATTAACATTTTAACACATTAACACATTCAGTATTATGCATGCGGATGGGCAAGTGAGTTTTGGTAGTTATTTTCCCAATTATGCAAGGCTGTTGGTCCAGCCAGAGGTATATGGGGCATGCTGCCACAAGATTGCCAGAAAGGTGAACGAGGGAGCCCCCCAGCCCTATAGACACTAGAAGGGTGGTTACTCTTCTTTAGGTCTACAAGCAATACTTAAGCATATGTGCCTGTTTGATCTAAATAGTTCAGAATGAATTGCAAGGCCATATTGATGGAATAGTCCGATGGTTTATTGGGTCTGAGTAAACTGCAAAGGATCTAGTTTTGACCTCTTTTTACTTTCAGGATTTTTATGACTACTGGGGAAACTCCATCCAGCCCTGTGCTTTCCTGAGGTTTAGGTTACTGTAAGGACTTTTCACCACAGATACTTTGACCTTTAGTTGTACTTGCCTTGGACAGAGAATAATTATGTTGTGGCATGAATTCTGATATAAATAAAGGCTTTTATGGATTTTGTTGAAAGAATTAGAAAAAATATCTATGCTCCCCTCCCCTACCCTCCCAGCCATAGGTTCAACCCTGCATAGTTTTGCAGGCTGAGGGAGTCTCAGTTCAGAAGCTGAGAGTGCTGTCCTGCCCAGCCCCTGACACACACATACTGATTTGCAATCTGTAGTGGATATTTAAGTATGGGTCATACTTAAACCAATCAAAATAATGGATAAAAGATGAAAAGAAATTAAAGTGACACTTCAGTAAAAAAAAAAAAAAAAACAAGAAAAATATACTTATGTTCATTCCCCACATGATATTGCTGTTAGTTTGGTGCTCACACACTTACTGATTTGTGTAAGCCCCTACAGACAAACGAGCAGGACGTCAGGCACGCGAATAGGGAAACAAGGGCAAGAAGGGATTAACTCTATTCCTCGCACCACAGCTGCGACCTCACCACCAATAAGTGCCTGTAGGGCAAAGGCCTGCACAGCAGCCATGCAGCAGCTACCTTAATAAGAGAATACTCTAAATTTAGTGGCATCATCTCCATAGAAGTGTACATACTTTTCCAAAGCCGTACAGTATCCCTTAAAGGGCCAGCGCTTTTTCAAAATAAGAAGAAACACCACGCCTTTGCTAAAAAGGGTACACAAGCCAGGATTTTCTTGGGATATATAAAAAAACATCCGTGTATGAGACATATGCTGAATAGCATCCCATGATATGCATGTATCAAATTCCCCAAAAATAGGGCATTGATAAAGCCTGAATGTAAGGCGAAACATGTCTACCCATCTGAAAGGTACCCTTAAAAAGCACTGAAAACTATTAGGAAACGGCATTGTCTAATTGATGTGTATATACAAAGCATTGAAGCTGTTAACTGTCATGAAATGTAGAGAAATGTCTTTTTAATGTATAAATATTAAATAAATATGGATGAAATTTTTAACAGAAAAGTGTGGTCATAATCAAAGATGTACAAATACTACCGGAAGTAACCTAACCCCGGAACCTACTAAGCACTTACTGGTTTGCCCGAGCCCAGTCCCGAGCCACATAGTTTATGCAATTTATAACATAAACTATGGCACATGCCTCTCTATTACAATGAGCGGTCCATTGACATTTGCACAGCATAGCAATATGGCTTAGGCAGCAGTGGCCAACGCAGGCCTGGGTTCGGGCAATCTGGTAAGTGTGTGAGCACTGGACTAGCTGTGTTTTTTGACTCAAGAGTCACTTTAAAAGAAGTTGAAATAGGAGAAGGTAAAATGTATAGGTGAAAGGTCACCACTGGATATCAGCACACTGAGCAGAGATAAGGGTCGATTCAAAGAAACATGTAATAGCTTGGATTTTGGTGCCGATCATCCTATTTTTCCCGTACGCTCGTGCGTTCGTATGAACTTGCGAGTGATTCTATAAGCAAATACGTTTCTATCCTAAAATGTACGTCCGTTCGTATGGCAGTTCGGGAATCAGACCTATGTCAGTTTCCATCCTGAATTTTCCATTTCATTTCTCAGGTTGCAACATTGGTTTTGCCCTTTTTCCTTTTTTGTCTGGACGTAAATCCTTCTGATCTTGCGGCTGCGCACTACAAACTTCTAAAGTGCATTCTAAATATTTGGTCTTATTTTTCTTTATTTCATTCATTTTGTAGTAACCAACCATTAATGAATGCATTTGCATAAGTAAATCTTACTTTGTTTAATTTTTAGTTAACTTGCATTTTTTACTTGTGGATTTAATTTTAATATTTTGGCTTCAAATGGTACAACTTAAAATTTTGTGTGTGGTTACCCACACCCTCTACATACAGATTGCTCTCAAATATAAAAAAACACCCAGCAACTTCTGCATGTTATGAGTCTAGAAACAGCCAAGATGGCGGGTCAGGTATTATCGGACAGCCTGCAAACAGAAAGGGCCTTGTGACTGTGTTGCTCTGCATTCTTTGATTTCTGACCTTTCCGTGCCCCCAGCTCTGCTGTGTCTGTGCAAAATACAGCAGTAACCCACATCCTGCACTTTATCCCGCTCTCCTCTCCTCAGTAAGTGTGATGCATCTGACCAAAGATGTGCTTAAATAATTAAACAAAGCAAAGGTAAACAACTACACCAATAAATGCAATCTAAAAATATTATTCTAGTACATCAATTTAAAAATAAATAACAAAGGACATAAGTTTCTTTAATTAACGCAAATATATTGCAAAATAAAGGTTTACATGCAAAGGACTAATTAAGGTCCACATTAAAATGCTTTTATAAGGCATACATGAATCAGGTATGCATTGCCATACAATTTATGGCCTCGGCCATGCTGATACATGCAGTTCATTGGAGCTCAAGACGCGCAGACTCCTCCACATAGCCAAAAAACCTGTTCAAGAACAGCAATCCGACTGCTAAAAGGTGTCGGCAGTGGCTTTCTTTTAAAACGTATTTAGAGGTTTGAAAACTGTTCTCTGAATCACACCTAAACACATTCGATTATCCTAAGTTTTACGTTTTGATCCTAAGTTTTAGGATTTGAGCCTAAGTTTTACGTTTTGATCCTAAAATTTAGGAACGAACTTGCGATGATCGTAAGAGCATATACGCATTCGTACGTAGGCTCGTGCGAGTCGGAAATGGCCAAAAAAACAGGAAAAAATGACTAACACCCACCCAAACTTACGATTCTCGATCCGAAATCAATTAACTTTTGCTCTTTGAATCGAGGGGATAGTCTCTTTAGCACACTTTTTACATATGTTGTTCAAGGTTCCCAAATTCTCAGAAATTGGTTCACCTAATCATTGAGATTATTGAGATGGAAACGTTTCTCACTGCCAATAGGTTAAAGAGGTACTTTAAATGACACAAAAAGAGATGGAAACATTGGAGGTTAATTCAAATTTATTGGCAGATTCTACTGCAGCTAATAAAACCATAATAGACTGTACTACCAGTGACAAATGACAAATTCCATATTTTGTATTTAATGCTGCCATAGTACCACCAATAACCCAGAAGGACACCGCAATGCAACCGTTCCTATGTGCTGTATATTTTATGCCAAGGTTCTGCTTTGCTGGTTCTGCACTTACGAATGATAACATATTATATTTTATTCCTCCAAGATAAGCAGATTTAGTGGGCTCGTTTGGACCCTTAGGAAGTAATTATGTTCTTCCCTGCAGAAATACCTTCAAATGCTGAAGCTTTGGATTCTGGAATTCCTATATAGAGCCTGAGGTTTGCTTCTTTGGTGTCATCTGACATGCAGAGTGAGGACTGACCAAATTGAAACAGACAGAAATGTAATGTGTGAAGGTCAATGCAGGTGACATTCATGTAAAGTCATAGTTAAAAAGTCATGGCTGGCAGCAATGGAATAGGATTGTATAAGCAAGCAAAGGTTAGCACATATGCTCTATTCAATTTAACAAGAGGACCAACCTGAGCCTAACTGGAAAATAACAATTGTAGATCATGGCTGCAAAACCTGGCAAGCATCAGTAGAAACATTTTGGCTTAGATACTGTCCCACTGCACTGCAGAACAAAACCGAGGCAGCGAGGCAGCGCAAGCAAGTGCCTAAAACAACATCTGGCAAGAAAGCCGCCAGCAAAAGAAATCCAGGTCTTCAGAGACAGGAACACTGGTTGTTTGCATCGCAGTGATTTCATCCAGCTTGTTAGTACATAAAACATAAATTGCTGCATACAAAGACATTGTGCTGGCTGATATTTATGGGTATCGTTCTGCTAAACTCTGGAAGGTAAAAAAAAACCTGCTTCTATATTCAGACATGCCTGCTATTCCAGGAAGCTGTTTTTCCCCAAGATGACTCACAGCATTTTGATTAGTGGATAATGTTTGGAGCTTTTAGGCTTCTGATTTACTGAGGCTGTTAACATCAGCTTTTTAGACTCACAAAGACAGTAGTTTGGGCTTTCAGGTAAAGAGTCTTTTCTTAAAACAATGTATTTACATGGCACATGCAGACCAAGAATAACAGGATTGTACATCATCCTTAGTCAGGAGGCAGGGCCCTGCCAGTCGTATCTTTCTAATCACAGCCATTCAGAAATGATAAGGCATCAACAATTCACCTTAGGGATTACAATGTTAGGGCAATGAAAAGAGACCAAAATAAAGACCACAAATATCATCATTAGAGAGTAGGCAGAGCAATGAAAATCAATTTCTGTAAAGTTAGTGGGTAAAACATCACTATAAAATATGCAACTCCTTCATGCATTAATAAGCTTCAGGAGCACTATCATGAAAAAAGTGGCCCAGTGATAAAAATCCAGATTTATATTATGAATAGCGGGAGGAGGGGTCACTTATACACCTGGCATCAAGAAATATCCAGTCATCCTTCTTTCTTGCTTTTAATGAAGGAAAAAGGAATCCGGGGTGTCAGGTTTTGTTTCCCCCAATACACTCAGATACCTGTCACCTCTGATGCACTCATAAACATTAAGCCCTTGATACACTTAGAAATCTGTAAATGGATTTTATTCCTACCAGGAGAATAAAACTATAAGTTTGGCAGGAGTTTGTTTTTAGTTCCTCCTCTCGTTAGTCAATGTGTTTATAAGGATCTTTATTACATAATTTTGCATTAGTGCTCCTTTAAATTTAACGTGAATATTGTATATTCGGTTTGGTTAGCCCATACCAGAATGGCAGCAATATTTGTGTCAAAACGTTCCAAGCTTGTATTGTTATTTTTTACTTACAAAAAGCAGGTCAACCCCCTCTGAGGCTACTAGCCTGGCCCATCAGACAAAAGGCCTGGCAGTCCAGGGTTCTGAGACCAAGAGTCTATTCCTGACAATTTTCCATCCCCCATGCCCTGCAGAATAGGTCTGGTGCTCTTACAGGGGTGCTGGTGATTTCAATGTGGCACATTGATGCAAATGACAACACTTGGGAATCACCAGAGACAACACAACTGGGGTGCGAAAAGCCTCACTCCACAGTGATGGGGGTATTCCACTGGCTTGGAACCAGAGATGAAGCACAGAGAACCTATTTCCTCCTGAGAATAAAGTGCCAAAGCCACTGCCAGGAAAAGAGGCATCTCCATGAGGGAACCCCGGGTCTTGCAAGTAGGAGGACACCCACCACTGAAGAAGGAAAATGATACCAGAGGTGAGTATAGTTCTTTTCTTACTTTCTTTTACTCTCTTCATGAAATAAGGGTTCACAAGGACCACTACACCTGTTCAGCACCAAACACATATGTTGAAAGGCATGGGTTGGAAAGTTGGACATCAAACTCTAAACTGCTGGATGATTGTACCCCTAAAGAACTTAGGGTTTTTTAAAGACCCAGCTGGTGCTATATGGCCAACCTTTGATGTGCAAGCGCTATATTCTTCTATTCCTCATACATTAGCAATTCGGGTGCTTGAAGTGATGCTGGTACAGTATATTCGTTATTAGTATGGATGTTACAATGTCCCATAAATATTTTATGATTGGGGACCAATTTTATCTCCAAAAATGTGGGGCAAGCATGGGAGCCCTGTTCTCCCCCTCACTGGCGGTTATTTACATATCATGGTGGGGAATCCTTGGCAATCTATAATTAGGCCAACCCATACCTTCAACATCTGTTTTGATATGGGCAATTTGTAGATGATCTGATATGCATTTGGAGGGTCCCCCCAATATTTTGCCAGAATGTTTACAATATTTAAATCAAAATGACCTTAATTTGAAATTTACTGTATGGAAAAGTGACAGTGTATACGGCGTCAGGTGCCATCACATCTAAAACTTATTGAAAGCCTAGTGCTGACAATAGCACCCTTCATTCACAATCATTTCATCGACGTCAAACCAACATTGGTGTTCCAGTGGGGGAATTTCTGTGAGAAATTGTTCCACAGAACAATCCTTTCGATTAGGAATGTAACATTTTCTGTTCTCGGTTCCTTGCCCGGATTGTAAACAATTTAATCTAGCAGAAAAGATAGCACGGTCTAGGGACCGAGCCTTGATGTTGCGAGAAAAAAGAAACAAGGCTGATAAGCATGACAACGGGCCTACTTTAGTCTTGAAATACCCCAGTTGGTTGAGATTAAACGTATTGTAAATGAGAATTTACCTATTTTACGGACCAATCCCAACCTTGCAAAGATAATAGAAAATGGTAGCTTGATGGGCTCCAACACTGGCAAACAAATGAACACCCTCTTTGGGATTATTGTTTGGGTCCGTCTCAGGCTGTCAGCCAATTATAAAAATTATGATTGTAAAAGAGCTTTATTTCATATCTGGTTTTGGCGTTTGGGTTCTTTCAGGCTAGTGTTTTCTTTATAAAGACTATCAATGCTTTTGCTTTTTGTTCCTTACCTTGCTTACACTGGTATTCCCCTAGGTAAGGACACTTCACATTACACTTACCCATTTTATTTGTTACGCATTTATGTCTCCACATTGTGCTTTCCCCCTTCATCTGCCCACGCTGTGCTCCTGCCCACCCCGTCCCCTACACGCACTCCAGCCGATTAGCAGGAACATTCTATCTAGAACATATTGCGCCTCACCACATATGCTAACGGTGGCGGCTCTAGGTTAGTTTAAGGTATTGGGGGCATGACATGTATGGGATATCATGGGTGAGTAAGACTGCTTGACTAAGGGGGAATCCCCTGGAAACGTGCCATGGTTCCTTAAGGCTGGGGAATGGGATGGCTGTCCCCATGTGAGCAGTTTTTTGGCAGTAATGTTTTTACATTGACCTAGTAAAAGCTATGTTTTAATCGGTTTGGGATTGCGGAAACCTCTGTGCTGGAAACTGACTTAAAAATAGCCTTACATATTGGACCGAAGAGCATCCAAGCCAAATAGGGGGTGCTTGCCTCACCTACTAGTATTCTGATGCCTTCATTATACATTTTTGCAGTTTTGTTAATTTATGCCCTTTGGGACAAGGATAGCAAAGTTCAAAAAGTGACAGCAGTGATATCCTATTAGGATAAGTTAAAAATACTATGTCTGTCATGCTTTACAGCCTATTAACACATGTCATTTAATATGGGTCCATCCCATCTGTCAGTAAAAGCATGGTCAGAAGAAGCCATTTTGAGATTCCAAAGCCTGCTGTTTAGAAATGTACAGTAATCTAATGTTGTAAACCATTAAAGATGGGGAGGCATATTAGAGAAGGGAAGGGTTGGGAAAAAGAATGCATGGCTGCTACTATTTACTAAGCTGACACTTGCTGAGAAACAAACTACATAAAATATTTCTGAATTTGATTAGTTTCTTTTCAATATTATGGGTGCTGCTGAATGTTGTTCACATATGTTGCTGAATTTTGCTGACATATAGATGTGTAGGGGTGGACCTAGCCTCTATGCTGCCTTAGGTGAACTATAGAAAGGGCCCCCACCCACTGCCTAACAAATAGTAAACTACCTGTGTAAACCACGCTAATACCAAATGTCTGAGGGAGGGATATTACCATACAGTATTTTGTTAGAAAAAAGAAAGGTATAAATGCACACTGGTAAGTGGTTGCATGACCAGGGGCAGTCCCACATCCCCACAAAACAGTTAGGGCAAAGGATAGAGAGGTCAGCACTCCTAAAAATTCAATGCTTTATTGTAGATCCTTTAAAATCATCTCCAAAGGTAAACAAGCCATAAAAAGAGTGTGAGATGAGAATTAGCCAAGCATTCTTATGCGCAGCGGGTCCTTATTCATGGATATAAGTGAGTGCTTCAGGTCACCCCGGAAGGCAGAAATGTGCTCCGCTCAAAGGATAGGATTAAACCTACAATACACTTTGCTATCCCAATGGCCTAATAATCATGTCAACAACAGCAATCATCTACTTTCTGTCCATCTGAATCATCTACTTTCTGTCCATAGAGAGAGGTCAAATGAGGCAGGAGCAGACTGGTACTTGATTTGCTTAGCTTTGTGGTGAAGAACTAATAACACATGAGTCAGTGTGCGGCAGCTTACCACAAATGTAAAACTGTTTAAAACTTTAATATAAGCTTATGGTTTGATCAGTTTGGTCCTCAAAATGTTACATGTTACAAAAGCAAACAAACTGTATGACAAACATGCCACATAATAGCCTCTACATGTCTAGCTAAAGAATTCTACCTAGTCTAAAGTCTGGATCAGACCTTCAGTCTATTAAAGTACCAAATCTAAAACACTATTTAACATATATGTTTCATACTCAATATGTCTGTTTCTTTTAAATGAGGTAAATTTGCAAATCGTTTTTACCTTTTTCTGAAAATACTGTAAGCCTGTTGTTTTCAAAGGGGCATTTCCCTGGCGCTGCATGCTATGAAAACACAATTCCAAGCCTTTCTGGTCACAGAATCACCTAACCTGTAGACACCATTGGGGCAGCAGAATCCCCCACCAACTAGACATGTTGACTTGGGATGAACTTCAGTTTCATTCCTCCCTAGAATGCCTGAAAATTAGGCAGGAATGATCATCCAGTCCATAATCAAGCAGCAAATGGTGAGTGATGATGAATGGTGATAATGTGTATGCAGCTGTCACAACTGGAAACATGGGTTGGTGAATATTTTGCCAAGTAGATTCAAGTGGATCCAAATAGATGGGTATCCCAAATTGGGTTTCCCTGGAGAATTCAGGATAAAACACTCTAAATTTACACACAACCTCCTCCCCATTGCCAAGCAACAGTGGAGCTCTGCGCAGTCTTCCGCGTGTTAAATCCTGGCCCCGATCACTGCCTCCCCTCCCGGCTTTCTCTCGCCCAATGGACAAGACTCTGTGCATGTGCTGTTGGATCAGGGAAGAGTAAGTGATTACATCTGTGCGTGGTTATGACCGCCATAACAGAATAACTGGCATGGTTGCGCATAGCTGAAAGATGCGAGTGATGCCACTGCCTGCCACACATGCGTTATAGGCTCAAGGGAAGGTAAAAAAACTGCCCCTGAGAGCAGACGAAAACTCTGGATAGTGAAATCCAGGGTTTTGGTCCACTTTAAAATCTACTGGGCAAATTTCTTTTTGTTTGGCTTTAACAGGACAAAAAAACTGTATTTATTTGTGTAGGATCAAAATAAAGTGGGGGGAGGCACACATTGTGGCTTTATGGGACCCTGAAATTCCTAGTGGCAGCCATGTGTGGATTCTATTACAGAATGTCCTCTGCTTAATCATTTGCATATGAATTATATGGTATTTTAAAGTGGGTGTGTGTGAACTGACATTTCGGTTTAATATTTTGTGTTTTCATCCTGAAAAGGGCTAATTTCAATGTGCTTTTAACACATTTTGCATCCACTTTTCCATTTTTTTATATTAAAATTAGTATGCAGATCAATAGACATGCATTTAGCTCCACTCTGTACCAAAGCATATATAAAACGGATGTAAAGTACATCATATGCACAGAAAATTGTGCACAAATTGTGAAAATGTAAATACACAATGATGTTATTAGCTTTGTAGGATCTTGAATGCATGACTTATCGGCACTGGAAGCTCTAATGACTTATCTGGTAGCTCAGTGCATCCCTTAGCTTTATTTTAATGACTGTCAAATGTCTTCATATTAGTTTTAATTATTATGATAAAGCATAATATAAAGTAATCTTCTATTCTATTCACATAAACATTATCGCTAAGCAAACATTATAAAGCATCCATTGGAATCAAAATGCAGCAGAAGCCGCATAAATCATGCCACATGGCACTAACTGGGGTTAAAAGTAGTTCCATAATTTCATGGTGTGGTGTCATTAGATGAATCATATAGGAATCTGTTCGTATTCATCATCTGTGATGAAGCATGTGATATGGCATTCTCTTCACAACGGAAGTCACACAGTGCGTGTTAAAAAGTCACCGTTATCCATATGCATATAACTGAAATAACCTACTTTCTTTGCAAGTATGTGAAACAGCTTATGAGTCCTTCATCACATGCACTGCAGGATATTCTTTTCACTTCTGTAACAAGCTTTGTATACAGTCAAGCCAAATGTCTAAGGTCTAATGTCTAAAAAGTGCTTGTCATACCGGTCCTCTACCTTGTCCAGCACAAGTCCAGCATTTGGAGCATCTATCAGGGAATAAATAATTATAATCTTACTCAGACCTCAATCTCTTTCAGACTCTCTGCTAACTCTTCATGCCTTGCCCTCATTCACCAACACAGACTTTGCATTCTTGTACTATTATAACACACTAACTTCAGCTCTGGACTCCCCGTGTTGCCCTCCCATCACAGACAGCCACCCCTGGTGCACAAACCGGCAACCTTGGCTTAAAATGGACATTGCTAGATGGAGACAACATGGCAATGGCAGAAAATGAAAACCAATGAAGACCTTCTGCTATACAGTATAAACATGCTCATCAGCAATCATCAATGCCCTTTAACTTGCTAACCAAGCATACCTGTCACAATTTTTACTTGTATCTGTACAGGCCCAGAATCCTTAACAATTGTTCAGCTCTCCACTACATCCACAACCCCCCAAATAACAGCAGAGCAATTTGCATAATTCCTTAGCCCCTCTAATCACTTTACCAAACTTCCCGCGACAACTTTCCTAAACCATTTCACTCAGTTACTGTAACTGAACAGAGACTGTCTTCCACCTCTAAGGCCTCTTTCCTACCTAGCTGCTTGCATTGGAGTAGAAATACAAACGGCAGACTGCAACACATCCAATAGAAGTCTGTGGTGAAGTAAAACGGCCATTACTTACCACCACCTCCCGATCCATCAATGCTGGTCCCCTGCCGCTGTCCTGGCCTCTGTCTGCAGTCTGGCTGGGGGAGGATGCCAGGTCCCACAGCCTGCTGCCACTGGGACCTTCTGTCTGCTGCTGCTGCTGGGTCCCACTGCCTGTTGTTGCCACCAGGAGTAGAATCTCCTACCACCACTGCCGGCACCTCTTCGTCAACGCTGCCCACAGGTGCCTGCAATACTCTGGAGGAAAGGAAACAATGGGCTGGTGCAGGGTGGTATATAGTACACTGTAGACACAGCATAGCACACACTCTTCACAATGCGGTGGAAATGCACAGTGTAACAGGGGCCTAAGGTTCAACTTACTACTTACATTGGCCTTATTCTGTCCTGCCTAATCCCACAGCTGCAAATCTAGCATTCAAATCTCTATTTAACCCTCTCAACTAGCATTTTCTACTCACTATTTAAACATGCGTTCATAATCCCAGTTTAAATTTTATCCGTTTACCAGGTACATGAAGGATGACCAAGTAATTATTTTTGGCATACAGTATACACAGTGGAACAGTGAAAATACAAATATAATATACACAGTTGAACAGTGAATATAAATATATATATATATATATATATATATATATATATATATAAACATAAATACAAAAGCAAATGAAAAGAAATACAACGTGAGAATGCAAACTGATGCAGGTTAATACACACTACCCTTCTGGGCCTTTGAAGGCCGGGCTCTTAAAGAAACCAGTTCTAAATCTACAAGTCCTACAGGCTGGTACTTTTAAACATCATACATAAGGTAGATATGCATCGTCCAGATGGTAAATACACAACTTCCAAATTGTAGATACCATCTGGACAACATGTATCTGCTAGTGGACCATTCTGTCCTCCCCATTTCCATTCAGTTCTCACTGCTCCTTTCTCATCCAAAATCCTGAAACATCATGTTGAGAAGAATGAGAATTGGCATATTGTATTTCTCAGCCAACAACCTACCTGATCCTCTCCAATCTGGATTTCGTCCAAATTACTCCTCTAAATCAGCCCTCACCAAAGTTACTAACTATCTAGTAACTGCTAATTTTAGATGCCACTACTTCATCCTCATTTTTCCTGACTAATACTTTGCCTTGGATATTGTTGGCTATTCCCACTTACTCCAAATGCTCTCCTCCTAAGGAATTTAAGATCATTCATAGCATTGTTACTACAACACAAATCATACATTTGTAACAACACTCAAATATAACTTTCAGGCCCAGATTTCTCCTCCCTTCTAAAGATCCAGACTCATCATTGTCCCCTTTTTTCATGTCATCTCACTCTCTAAAACGAAGGGCCTATTTATGATGTGCACAATTTAGCATCTTTTGGTGCCTATAGAGCTAGTTTTGGAGCATTGGCATTTTTGTCTTTTCTGGCGCTGTGGACTACAATGTCTCTAGAAGTCGCAGCGCCAAATGCTAAATCATTTGCTTTGAATGTTGCACTAGGTATTGGACGGCTTGTATCAGTGCCTTGTTGGACCCGACTGCTGATTATCCCTGTGCAACACTTTGTACTGCTGTCATTTAGTTACTGCACAGTGTATTTATGATATTTCCAGCGCTGGTCAGCGTTTCATTGTTACAGTTACGAGATATCACTGCTAGGGACAAAGAGGGCAAATTTTATTGTGCGTTTAGGCTCCATTTTAGTTGTTGTTTTCCAAATTACACATTTGTAACAAAAAGAAGCCACTAAAAATGTCACAATGTAACATCTGTACGTGCAATGTGAGTATGTGCAATATGAATTATAAGCATAAAGCACTTCAATCAAGTTCTGCACATTGTGATCTATGGGGTCTTGTCCTACAGCGCCTACTTTCAACTGGCGCTGCTTCAGCCAGAGTGCTGTGACCTTTGGGGTGCTAGTGTTAAATAGGATGCTAGCTGGCACATTGGCACACCCTGTTTTTTGTATCTTATTCGCGTGCTGAGTGCCAAAGAAAGTGGCACTGTGTGGCGCTGATGCTTCATAAATAAGGCTCCCTAGCTCTGCTCTGCCCAGGACCTTCTCCATTTCTCAGCCATGATACCTTCTTTTATTCTCATCTTAAGGACTTCACACATGCCACTTCACTTTCTCTAGAATATCTTCCTTCCATACAATTTGCCACACCCCAATCCTTCAAAATGTTAAAAGTGACCTGAAAACTGGTTTAGACAACCCACTTTACAACAGCCTCAACAACCTTCAAAGTTGTTGAGTCAGTAAATGCTGAATGTATGGTTAGTCATACTAGATAGCTGTAGTGCCAGAGTAGGAAGAATGTGCTGTTGCTGGCTTAAGGGCAGTTAAGTGAGGATTGCTCCTTGACCTGTCATCTCTGCTATGTTGTGAACCATGGAGGTATGATAACATTTTCCTCTGGAAAAGAGGCCTGTGTTTATCCAGCTGCCTAGTTCTGAGAATTTGTTTCAGTAATCCCTTAACAACCCTGTTTTAGAACCAAAGTTGGGGTTACTGTCCCCTGTATCTTATTGCACTATGCACAGGGAAGGTTGCTTCTCTGAAATCAGAGGTTTTCAGGACAGTTACAAGCCTAGAAACCACTGGAAACACCTTGATGTATACAGTATCACCAAAAAAGGTCATATAACAGTTGCCACCCAAGGCAACAAAAACAAGGAGCAATTGGTTTATTAAAATGAGAAATATTTATCTGTAACTCAACCAGCTGAAGAATGATCCATGGCTCAATGAATTTAATTAAGGAGCACTATCAAGAAATTGTGTGGTATTAAAAACCCATATAAACACATGTCTTCTACTGGAGGGGATAAAAACCAGAGGTTTCAGGTTTAGTCTATCAGGGGTGACAGAACCTGTCACTCAATTTCCTCTACCTCCCATTAAGAAAAATTAATTATTGATGCAGGGTGTATAAGTGACCTCTCCCCCTTACCATCCAGCAAAACTATATGGATTTTTATTATTGGCCCATTTATTCACAAAGCATGCTGTACTATACCTGAAGGTTTAGGGTGTGCTGTACAATGTATAGGGTGTGCTGTATGTACAATGATATATATATATATATATATATATATATATATATATATATATATATTTCATATATATTTACACAGCATGGCACCCGCCCTGCAATGTTTCCATTGTCTGATTGCTGTTTTCCCTGTCTGAGTCTGTGTGTGGCATCTCTCCATCGTCTCTGTCCTTCTCTATATTGCTTTACCTTGCCTATCTTTCAATGAGTATTGTCAGATTTTCAATTTCCCAGTTAAACGCTTTGTTGTAAACCTTTGGGCTTTCTCGGGAACATTACTGAGATTGCATGAAATTGATGCTGAGCAGGTGTGAAGAGTACAAGCAGATTAACCGTTTCCTTGTCTCAGACCCACCTCCTGCATATTGAGTAAAAATTAACGTCTGCATAGTGAATGATGTGTCCAGCTTTAAGATAGACTATGCCGCAGGGGCAATCACCGGGCCTTCTCCTATGAAATGGGTGTTACTGTTGCCAGCTTCACTCTCATGTTTTAAAGTGATATATCACTTAGATTAAATGGGGTTGCTCTTGCAGAATAGGCCCCGAGGAACAGTTACAGGAAAATAACCCATATCCTAGGATCTGTATTTCCTGTGAGCACTCCCTAGCTGCCTGAGAACACAATACATGAGACTCCTGAGTTTCTTTCCAAACATTAGTTTGAAATGTGTTCCTTTCCTAATTTAATTCTTCATACAGAAACAGAAAGTTACAGTATATCTGAAGGATACGTTTACAATTATTTTTTAATTTGTTAATGTCCAGCCTGAGAGGATAAACTATTAAGCTGGACCTTATGCAATTTAAGTTGAACTTTGGGCAGGCATCTCTTGGAAATAAGGTGGGATTCACAAATACATTTTCATAACAACATGTATTGCAACTTTAAAGTTCTGCCATATGACACAGAGATCTTTAAATTCAGATGTGAATGTACCGCCATTCTGGCTGAGTGATGTCTGTTCAACTACCAGGCCAGGAAATCAGATCACACCTACAGTTACATGCTGCATGCCAATGAGGGTGGATGGTGGCATTAGAGGCAACAGTGGCAGGGATCTCTAAAAAGAATTTATCTTAAACTAGTGGAAACTGGAAGCTGTGGTAAATCAGGCCCTTACTGTAAGAACAACACAAAAAAATATTGGAGAGCCCATGGTCACCTAAGCCCATGGTCACCTAACCAATGCTTTCACTATAAACCACACAGGGCTCTAATGTGAAATTGATGTGAAATCCTGATTTGTGTTAAACCCCTAAAGATCCTTAGGAAGCCAATCTGGGGCACAGCTGAACACTGCAATAAAGCATGTGTATCATGTAGTTTTTTTCTGTTTCAGATAGAGCTCTGAAAGGAAAAAGATGAGCATCTCTCTTATGCAGGGCTCACTAATAGTGAGAGGACATTGACGGGGTTATTTTAGCGTCCCTGTGACCCTCTCTGGCACAGAGTTACCAGGAATAGTGTATATCTACTAATCATGAGCATGAGGGAGGGATGCACAGGTTGTGTCCAGTGGACCATTACCATCCTTCTCAGTAGAGTAATAATCAACTACAGAGACATGTTGTGCTTTGCATTTTTTCTGTCTAACAATTTTAATGATATAATGATATATATGCTCAAAGGTACCCTTTCTTCATTTGAGAGAAATAAATAAATATAAAGTTGCCATTTTCGGCACCGTATGACACTTAACAGTTGATAAAATGATGTATTGCATGATGTATTGCATAAGCATCTAACAGTATTTTTTTTACTTGCATTTTTCTCACGTTGACATGTACACTATGGCTTGGCTATGGCTTGCAAGGCAAGGAGCATGTGAACAAAGTGCCATATGAGCCTTTTAGATTGTATACATGAGGAAACTTGATTTGACAGTGAGATCTGATGCATCAACCAAAGCATATTTACTTGGAAATAGCTTAACATTTAGGGATGGGTAAGACACTCAAATTTGAGGTCTGGCTAGCTGTTCATGTGGAGTGTATGTCTGGAATTTAGACTCTGATTTACCAAGAGGAGAACACTTTTGCAATACTTCAGATTTGGGAAATGTCTACTGTATATAATTGGAGCTTTGTATCAAGAGTCTTAGGCCCTAATTTATGAAGTGTGCAGTTTTGCATCTTTCTGGTGGCTATAGCGCCAGCATCTCTTTCTTTTTGTTGCACTAGGTATTGGCTGGCCTGTGTCAGCACCTTTTGGACCCGACTGCCGATTATAACAACGCCAGTGAGTGCCACTTTGCACCGCTGTATTTTCGGCACTGCACAGAGTACATTATTACTTTATGGCACTCTGATGATTTGCGCTGTATTCCGGCGCTGGACGGCATTTCATCATTACAGTTACAAGATATCACTGCTGTGGACAAACTTTACCGTGCGCTTAGGCTGTGTTTAAGCTGTTGTCCAAATTACACGCTGGTAAGCAAAAAAAAGCCATGAAAAATGACTTAAGCAGAAAAGAATTAAATGACATTTGGGACATCTAGGTCCTGTATTTACATTATTTACAAGTCACCAATGCAAGTTCTGTACAAATAAATGGATGTAATATTATTTATAAGCATAAAACACTTCAATACAATTCAGCTTGTTGTGCTCTATGGGATCTTACAGCACTACTATAAACTGGCACAGCCTAAACAAGAGCGCCTGGAGCTGCGGCGTATATGGCACTAGTGTTAAATTAATTGCAGGCTGGTGGCCGCATCAGCGCTGCCATTTTTTTGTTTGTTAAATCACAGGCTGAGTGCTGGTGAGGCAAAAAGAAATGGTGCTCAGTGGTATTACCAGCGCTGATGCTTGATACATAATTTCTACCTGATAACTTCTTGTGCACCTATGCTGCCTACACCAACCTCGGGCTGATTAACTCTAGTTAACCTATACTGTTTGCACCAATCTCAGCCTGATTACCTCTTGTGTATTGTACCTAACCTGCTCACACTGATCTCAGCCGCTTCACCTCTGATTAACTTATGCTGCCTGCACAGATCTTAGCCTGATTATCTCTGCACTGATCTTGGCCACATTACCTCCTGTGAACCTATGCTGTCTGCATTGATCTTAGTCTGTCCTACTGACCTTGACTTTTCTCTCAACCATATTTGCTCTGTCCAGCATGCTACTTGAAACCTCGACCTGTTATCTGCTTTGATGCTTTTTGCGCAAATCCTGAAGACTACAAGCTGGACACACCATACAGCAAGTCTATAAGCCCATCTTCCATCTTCAGCAGGTACTATTAAAGTAGAGGTCCAGTCTTTAGACAACCCTGAGTCCTGGGTGAAGCCATCTTTGAGAGAATGCACATTCTGCCACCCAATCCTGTGCATCAATGATACTGGATTTAGCACAGGGGGAGGGCCCGGGTGGCTGAGGGGTTACAAAAAGCTTGTGTCTGTAGACTTTGCACTAGAGATGAGCGAACTTACTAAAAGTTTGGTTCGGGCGATTAGCCAAATTTCCCCAGGAAATTTGGGTTTGTCCAAACAGAACTTTTAATGAACTCACTCTATAAACTATTAAAAATAAGCTTGCATGTCCCAGCACTGGATGACGTCTACATCCTCCGGTCTGTCCCTTGCTGCAGAAATTCACAAACCCTAGCTTGCCAGATGCTTTTGCCAATCTCTTTTCTTTTTTTTTTTTTTTTTTAAAGTTAAACCCTAGAAAATGGTGTGGGGGTCCCTATTCAGTAAAAGCAGCCTGGGTACCAGCTATGAGGACTGGTAGACCAAGCCTTCCAGCCTGAATAGGACATGGTCTGCAGGCTCTTCTTCCCTCCCCTGAGATTTGGGAAGGAAGGGAATGGGGCGGGGGGTTATAGAAAGTCACCTGCAGGTGATGTGCCAGCCCTTCCTGCCCTGTGAACTGGTATAAGGGTCTCAAGGACCCCTTACCAGTTCACAAAGAGTTAAATACAAAAAACACAATCACACATATACAAATTAAAAATTAAAATGATTTTTCCCCCCATACTTACCTTTAATCCATTGTCATAGAGATTGGCAAATGCACCCAGCTTCCACCAATCTGGGAGGGCAGCGAGAGAGCCAGTGACGTTTTCCCTTTTTTAATCTAAATATTTCAGAGAAAAATGCAGTTGACACGAACCACAAGACGTTTGGAATTTTCCCTGAAATTCAGACCAAACTCCGGCTCTAGGAGTTCAGTTTGCCACCTAGAGACAAGACGAGCCAGCCCGCAGCCAAGGTGGTTAAAAATTATCCATTCTTTATTGATTTTCTTGCATAAAAACAGCACCGCAGCTTAAAACAGCATTGAGAGCATATTCAGGCGGACATCGCGTCGACGCGTTTCGAGCCTCCGCTCTTAATCATGACAGCGAGGTAACCGCCCGGTTTACAATAAATAATCACATTTGCAATTGGCCTAATGAGACACCTGAGAGATCTTAATTATTAAACAAGCGCCGCATGCAAAAGCTGCCATCTTAGGTATTAATTAAACTAATTCAAATACCTGTGGGCCGTGGTGTTGATCCGCCGGTGCATGTGTAGAGCCATATCTCAGTGCGAGGCCAGTGCTTCCGGATCAACATCAGGGAAGCACACTTGTCTGCCAATCACTGCACCGCCATTGTAAGACGTCTTCCCGTGGGTGGAGCCTGTCAGGACATCAGAGACCTGGCAAGACATAACCACCCATGGCAGGCGCCATTAATGGCAGTCGCACCGCGCGGATCAAAATGACAGGCAAGCTACTACACGCCACTCATTAGCATACATCTAATCTATAAATAGGATGTCTCAGTAAAAGTGACATTAAGAGGTAAGCGTGAATATCACAGCACAAAGGAAGCCCTGTCAAGATTAAGCCCAACTCATATACATTTTATAGAGCATGTCATTCACCGAAGGCTGGGTTAAATCATTATTTACACATTGTATCTAAGAATTGCAGTTTCAATGTTGATGGATATAGACAGATGACACTAAGCACACCTAAATAGATAGAGTCTGACCGACCTAATTATGCTTCAGGAATAAATCCACGTCCCATCTAGCATTAAGTCCCTTGGGGCTGCGGGTGCCCAATGTGAAAATCCAAAAGACCTCCCGCTGTAACAATTTATCCATAAGGTCACCACCCCTGGGGCCTAAGGCTACTTTTTCAATGGGTACCCATCTAAGACTAGTTAGATCACCCCCATGGTGGATCCTAAAATGTTTCCCCACATTTGAGGTGCAGGTTAGGCGCTCCAGGGACGCGGAAGCTAAGTGTTCCGCAATCCGTTTTTTCACCGATCGTGTAGTGCAGCCCACATACTGCACTCTACAGTCTGACTTTCACAGTTTGCCACCTGTTTGAAGACAACAACTCCTGATCTAAGATTAGATTGTATGCTAAAATAGGTCACAATGGATCACAATTTCCAGCACTGCCACCTTCACTAGTAGTAACTACTGCAGTTCCTATATATGGAAGTTATCCAATGTACAGATGCATGCTTTAAAGTCAAATTCAGATACCCCAATTAGTTAAACCGAACCTTCAGCGTCATTTCATGAAAAATCCAAACCCCCAAAAACGTATGTTTTAAGTCGCTTACTTTTTATTCTTTCCCCCACTGGGCTTTAACTCAGTATACGGGCACCCCCATCTTGCCTCAGAAGTGCAGGGGGGTGGGTTATAGCTGTGCTTTGCTCCGACAGAGCATAGCTGGGGTCAGGAAAAGGACAGCAATACCAAAATGCAGAGTGGCACAGTCAGAAGACACTTCCTGCTTGCAGGCAGCCTGAGACTCCATGTGCTGCCATCTTGGATGTTTAAAGGCTCAGAAAATGCAGTAGATGCAGGTAGGATGATTTTTAATGTGAGCAATCTGTATGTACAGGGTGGGGGAAACATGTAAGATATGCTCTTATTCAGGGTGAAGATGCATACTGCATCTGTATGCATCTTCATTTAAACTAATCAAACATTTGGTCTATTACATTTGCTTTGTATGCTGGTTTGGAAGAAAAAAAAAAGAACCTGTTTGTGCCATGTGCCTGGTTTCTATTATTGCATCTACCTCTGTTTTCACACCTAATAAAAGATAAATAAATATACCGAATGTGATTTTTAAAGGTTTATATCTTGGTGCTACCTGAATGCAGTTGTTCCTCATGAATATTTTTAATTATCTTACCATCAGTTTACTATATGCCCAGTCCAATACCCACAAAAGAAAACTAGCAATGAAGTAATACATACATAAAAAAGCAATTAATTTTAGCAAACCGTACTTTTCCTCTGGAGCAGGTTAAACGTGACTACTTTCTCGATGAGTATGAATCAACTGTTCGTAGAACATCTCTTTTACAAAAAAATCAAATGTGTGGTGTTAGTAGCTAGCCTCCCTGTGGGCAACTTAGATTGCAGTATTGCTGCAGTCCTGTCTAAATGAGTTAATATCAGCTTGACCTAATGGAAATGACATGTTTAATTTGAAAAAGGGTCAGTTTTATAGACAAACAAAGTCATCTAATGACAATGACAAGTGTAATGGTTTAAAAGATCACTCACTTGTGCAATTAGGTTATAGCATAATGAAATCGAAACAGGTCCTCCTAAGTGTTTGGGATTTTTCCTTGTGCATAAATTATTTCTTTTGTCTATATATGAATTTTATAAATAAATGACACGCTTCTGCCATGCTGAATGGTGCAGTGGTAGACATGCTGCCTATGAAAAAGCCCCCCTTCAGGAGGGATCTGTCAGCAGACTACACGAGAATCCTTGTTGGGGACCTTTGAAGAAAGCAGTGGAAGGAAACTAATATTAGTGATCATTATTTAGCCCTTTAGCAAAAGGACTTCTGGTTACCATCACTTATCTTCTATGCTGTAAATGCCTTTGTGACTGCAATTGTTGCACATTAATATTTATAGAATTTACATGTCTTTAATGCCACTGTCCCAATCATTTCTTGTTATTCCAACTTTGTATATTTGTCCCAATAATTTGAAAACTGAGATTTCTGCTCACACTTTATCATCAGCTTTGGAATGGGGGTAATTATTTGATATTAAAAACAATGTAAATGCAGCTTGTAAAAATCAAACCTCTACCTCCAAGAGAACTGATTTCGGGTAATCTGATCTACCAAGAGAATTGTTGAGACAATTTCCATTTTCTGTTCTATGCAGCTTTCTGTGTGTAGCTGGGGAGTAGACAGGGAATGTCTCGTTAACGCTGTAAAAACACTAGAATTAGGGATGAGCGTATCGGTTCTAACGAACCTGAATTCGCTCCGAATTTCAGGGAAAATTCGATTCAGCACGAACCCGAATTTCTAGTGGTTCGTTCTGACCAAATTTTCCCTGAAAAAAAAAAAAAATGCCGGCATGGTGGGGGCAGCCGGCCTCCCCGCTCCCACCAAGCCGTGAAATGGAAAAAAAAATGCCGGCATGGTGGGGGCGGGGAGGCCGGCTGCGCTGTCAGCGGGCGGCGGAAGCCGGCTTCCGCCACCCGCTGACAGCGCAGCCGGCCTCCCCGCTCCCACTATACAGCAAACACTTACCGGCATTGTGGGAGCGGGGAGGCCGGCTGCTCTGTCAGCGGGCTTCCGCTGCCCACTGACAGCGCAGCCGGTCTCCCTGCTCCCACCAGAGATGAGCGATTCGTAAAAGTTCGATTCGGACGAACCCGAATTTCTTTGAGAAATTCAGCGAATCGCCCGAAACGAATTTTTGATAAGTTCGCTCTAACTAGAATGTGTATTTGTATCTTTTTCTTACTCTCTTATCAGCACAAGTAGAAAGTGAACAAATAAAGTGATACCTTTTAAGGCTACCTGAGTATATTTTAGGTAAGCTTCGTCAGACATGGTGCCATGAAGCCAGCTTACATACACACAAAAGAGTGAATAAGGACTATTTTTATGTTCACTGCTCTGTGTGTACAAAAGCTGTTTTTTTCCTTTACAGTACCATTTTTCTTGAAAGCTTACTTTTATTTACTCCTTACGCCTTAATGCGCACTAAACCGACCCTTCTCAGGTCTCCCCTCCCTCCCGATCTCTGCTCTCTTCATGAGTACAGATGCACCTTTCTTTAACCGTCCATTTATTGCACTGCTGCATAGTGATACCTTGAAATCTTAAATGCTTTTCAATGGCTTCTTTGTGATATATCACAATGGGATGAGCTGGAATGGGACCTTTAACAGATGATACATCAGTACCTCGGGCGATGAGGCCTGCTATTTATAAAAAATCTTTTTTTTACACCACGAGGCCACACATACCTTGCATTTTTAAAATCGCCAATTGGCCTGCTGATGGGACACAGAAGCTGGCCACATCCCTGGCTTCCCTGTAGGCTTCTGAATTTGTATCTGGTTCACACAGCGGGGCATCCAGATTTTAAATTCCTCGTGGGGAAAGCTAGCAGCTGGCCCTGGATTCTTTCAGACTCCAGAGCAACTGTGTTGTGCTTTTGAGATGCTTTAAAAGATATAATTTATAGTATACACAAAAGGACATAAGTTATTATGACCAAGGATTGAAATGTAAAAAAACTTTATTGATTACAAAGATTTCGTACTACAGATTTACTAAAAAAATCCCAACCCACACCAGAATAAATTGCAACAACCTTGTTCAAGATAAAAAATAGAAAAATGCCCACACACAGTCCATTCATTCATATTGCTGATGACTCAAATTCCAAATTAATATAAAATTGGGACTGCAGAAAGCAACTATCAGCAGCAAACATGAATACTATAAAGGGAACTTGCATGCTCACCTCCATTGGAAAGTCCAATACTTAGCATCAAGCTGCAATAGGTGCTCTGGCCGGGAAGTAATCAGCAATGCTGCAGAGAGACATTCAAACCTCACATTTCATGAGCTGAAAGCCATTGTGCCTGAGTTCACTGTAAGTACTGAGCAGCAATATCCAGGCAGCCAGGCTGTCACACAGCAGCAGTCACCATCACAACAGTGTGTCTCTCACCTGCACTGTCACCGCCACGGCCCTCCAAACCAGCAACGTTCCCTCTGCTCCAAAGGTCCTTAGTACAAACTGCAGCCTTCTTGTCAGTACAGACCGGATGATTGAAGTTAGGGGGTGTGGCCAAGTTTCCACCGACGTGTTTCGCCGGGTCTGTTGTCCTTATTCACCTAAGGAACTTCCTCCACAGCAGAGCTATCCAATCAGGAACAGAGACATGAGATTGGGACAGCAAAGCTTCACTCACTCCATAAATTTATTCCTCAGCTTTAATTCTTAGAAGAACCTGGATCTACATAGCTGGGGATATAAAATAAAGTTAAACAACATAGCATTAGTGGTAGCACAATGTTGGAAATAACAAGGACACCTCAAAGCTTGGTCATAATAACACACAATGGACATAAACAGAGCCCAATCAAGCAGACTTCAAGTTTAAAGAGACCTGCCTAAACATAAACAGCACAGCCTACCATCAGGCTGACAATGCAGGTTAAAGCATAGCATATAGCAAGATGGCACCATTTTCAGTCCAAGCCCATATCTCATGTACATATCGCATATAAAGATGCCTGGGCAACATGAGTGGAATTTCATTGCTTTTATGTTTTCTCTAAGTATTTATTTCCTCCTTGGAAAGGCAGTCATACCTATCTCAAAGCAGACCTAAACCACATTGCACATGTACAGTAATCCCAGGGGTATCCCAGACACAAAAATCCCATATTAGAGAAAGGCACGCATGCCTGTATCCACATTCAGGCCCCTAGGAACCAATGTACCTAGCTCATAGATCCAACGTGCCTCTGAGCGCAATAATACAAATTGCTAAAGCGACCTTTCCCTCTAACAGCTTTAATTCCACAAGCTTTCAATCCCCATTTACTAATAAGAAATGTGTTGCCACAGGACTTTTTTTCATTATGTGACAAAATGTCACGGACATTCTCCCCTAAGTGGACCTTAAACGCCTCTTTGGTTTTTAATACATATTTTTTGCTACAGGGACAGGTAAGGGGGTACACTAATCCCTTTGTGTTACAGTTAACAAATTCCTTATTCCATTGCATTTACAATATTTGCGATGTCCACATTTAAATGAGTGTATTTAGAAGATATCACCCTATTTATTCAATTACTACTGCTTTTTCTAGCTAACACAGTACAAAATTTTTTTTTTATTTTAATAATTAAAAAAAAAGCAATTAAAGTACATCATTATAATAACTTTTACTTTCAGAAATGCAAATATACTGGAGATACCCCTTATTTAATTGCACATCAAAACAATAGCCACATTTATTCACTTTGTGTTTGTATTTACAGAAAGTAAAGATAAAGCAATATTTGGCAGTTCAAAAAGATAGCAATGCTAGCATTATTCTTTAAAACTCAGAAAGTAACCAATACATGCATTGAAAAAAATGTTTGAGATTTCCCTTTATTTTGAATTATTGAATTGATATTTGCTGGCATAACTATTGTTTCTGCAAAATTGTATTGTATAGAGTAATTTTTGGAACAATTTTTGCGCTACAGGATGATTGTACTACAATCCCCATTTATTCAGCATTTTTGTTTCTGCCTTATAAACCCGTTTGTGGGTTTGAAGTCGAGTTTTCTTCTATTGCCATTCTTCACAGGCTTGGATTTCCAAGGTAGCAGAAACCTTTACCCAAATATTCCAAATATTTTATGCTTAGGCTGTTAGCCTAAACAGTATCTCATGTTGTATACTGCTTTGGTTTTAGGGCTACTGACTCTAAGACGTACCAATTGGCAATGCCAAATTAGAGAAACTATAGTAATTTAGACTTAAAAAGTAAGTACTGTTCATTTTTGACTAACAATAAGTGAGAGAGAAAAGAGGGAAAGGAAGAAAAAGAGTGGTGAAAAAAGAGAGAGGAAAGAAAAAAGGGGGGTTGATGTGGGAGATGTGAAACAGGGAAAGGAGGGGAAAGGGAGAGTTTAGTTACCTATTTGCAGGGCTTTAAAGTGCAAAAAGGTCACATCCCATGGTTTTAAAAGCATCCCCATATAATGATTTTAGCACCACTATGCTTTCTGTCTTTGCAGTTTACTGAGCCTTGAATCCAATGCACAGGAGTTGTCTGACATACTGAAGCTGCTAAACTCAAAAACAGTTTTATATCAGTTCGCAAAATATTGCAACATTTTTTATTGAGCCACTTAATGTGGCAAATTTTAACCTATTCAGGACATGTCTTTTTTTTACCAGTGGGACGTTGTGTGGAGTGCTTGCTGCTAAGTTGGCTTCACCTATTTGTCTTCTGGTTGCAGCCGTACTCACTGGTAATTTCAGATCTTCTTTGATCTTTCTGAAGGTGATCATTGGCTGTGCTTTTGCCATTTTGGCTTTTCTTTTTCACGTTTTGGTTGGCAGTTCATGGCATTAATATAATAACAATACATTTATCTGAGCAGGCTATCGTTTGCTACACTTCTCTAATAAACTAAGTAATTTAAGGTAACACCAGGCATATGGCCTGCATCACTAACTGTGGCCCTGACCCATCTATTAGAAACAGCTTGCCCTCACCAAGAAACAACTTGCCCTCACCTAGAAACAGCTCTGAGCCAAACAGCCTGGAAACCGAACAGGGGTTTGGCTCATCTAAATTTCTTGAATTAGCACCCTGAAGATTAAACCTAGGCCTGCCAAGGAAACTGCAGTCATGCTTAATATGATGAACTATTCTACTGTGTGATAGAAACCACATATATCATTAACTTATTATAGGCTTTTCAAGTGATTAATGCATAGCTCTACAAAGTTATGTAAAAATACAATGTTATTACAGATTTAGCTATGGCACATGTATCTGGTATTTGCTCCCAGTTCCTTCCTGTTCCCTTAGGGTGAAACAAGCACTTCTTGCAATTAAGGGACTGCAGTTATCACACACATCTATTTATCTGGCAGTGGTTGATCAAGTAATTTCCTTAATGGTAAAACTGATTGATTATTAGTCCTTGTTGATTTTTTCTCCTTGCTACTAGAGACTGATGACCTTTAGATAAAGTCTAATAACATTAGATACTTGTTACGGCAATTTCAGTAACATTGGGTGACATTGCTCTAAATGGGCAGTCCATACTGCTTTAACAAAGGAAGAAATAATTGTCTGCATGTTATCGAAATTGTTATTGAAGTATCGTCTTTACGCAAAAGCTTTGTCCCAGAGGAATGCTGATATACACATAAGTTGGGGGTTAGAGTCCATGGGAGAGAAGATCTGACTTTAACATCTGGTAATAATTTAGAAATAAAGAAATGTTGCAGTACAATCATTATTTCCTCATAGACTCACCATCAATAAATTAAGGAAGCCATTATGAGCCCATAAACAAATTTAAATGAATTTTTATGTCTTCTTTCTTCTTTATTTGGCTCTGGTTGAGAGCACCTGACAGTTCTTTACAGTATGTGCTACAGACAAGTACTGTACATTATATTGCTCACTAAAGATGACTTTAGGTTTGTGAAACCTTTATATCTAATTTCTTATTTGTTAAAGTATTCAGTAAGGGTCAAACAGTGGATGTTAGTAAATTGCCAAAACATTTTTTGTTTTAAATTAATTTAACAGGTTCTCTTGGTTACCTTAAATTATATGTGGAATAGTCTCAGCTGTTAGGTGTTGGCTATTTGATAGAGTTCTAAAAAAGAGTAAGAGTTCTTAGAAGATTTGTTGTGGTTTGCCAGCTCGCATAATAGAAGGAAGAGAATTATAGGCGGCGTCTTTACCTGCATTATGGCGGAGAACTGTAGTCGCCGAGGTCCGCCCCATGTGTTAGGGGGGAATGGTGAGGAGAGCCCGGATGGTTGCGCTTCCGCCCTCAGTGTTTAATGGTGCTGTAAGTTTATAGCCCTTGGGTCTGGGTTAAAATACTATTTCCGGGTCTGTGGTCTGGGGCCGCCAATCAGCGAGCCCTGGACGGTGTTTCCGCCTCTGGGTTCACCTCGGGAGGTGCCCATGCGCAATGCGTTTGCACAGCGTCACCTCCGGCCGGGTGCCCTCCTCGGCTTTTGATATGTCCCTGCTGTAGGTGGACGCCATTTTGTTGGTTTGACACTGCGGTCTGCTGTGCAGTGTGTCTGATCGCTACTGCGTGGGAGCGCATAGTGATTCTATGTGTTTGCTATGTACATAATCGTAATAAGTTGTAATGGTAGTGGTGAGGAAAAGTTAGTAATAATAAATGATAGTGAATTGATTTTTTTAGTTTTGAGCGACATAACTCCCTGTTATTATGTTCTGTCTTTAATATAGTATTTGGCAATTGTTTCTACGTATTAATGAAAGGGGAACAGGGGGTGTTTGTTGTCTAGTCAGGCGAGATTGGCAACCACTTTTTCAAATTGTTGTACTTTGGTAAGGTATTAGTCCTCAATTTGGCATCTGGGTGTGCATTGCACCTAGCTTTACATTGTATACATTGTGTACATCATTCAATATTGTACATATAGATCCTTTAGTTATTTTCTCTTTCAGCTCTAGGGGTTATTTTAAGGGGATATTTTTTCTGAGTTTGTTTGTATTGGGATATTAGGTTTAGAAAGGGAACAAAACTGCATGGATCGTTCAGGCCTGGATAGACAGTTGCTTTAAGTTTTGTGATCCATTTGGTTTCGTTCTGTAATGTTTTCTTGTGTATGTCTTCCCCTCTTGGGTGGGTGTGTATTCTGTCTAGTACTTGAAATTGTGCACCCTCGGGGGACCCGCCATGATGTAAGGTGAAGTGTCTCCCTACTGGAGTTAGGGTATTTTTGTTTTTTATGTCCTGGATATGTTCGTACATTCGGGTTTATAATTTTCTGTTTGTTTTCCCTATGTAGAAACTGAAGCAAGTGCATGTTAGGATGTATACTACATCAGTGGTGTTGCAGTCTGCGAAGTGCCTTTGTTTGATGGTAGTGCTAGTGCCCAAAGGGAGGGAGATCTCTTTACTGGTTTTTACATATTGGCACATTGTGCACCCCTCACACCTAAAAGTGCCAAGAACCTTATAGCATCTTTTGTCCTTGGCATCAATACTGTAGTGACTGCTCACTAGGTGGTCCTTCAGTGCCCTGCTTTTTCTATATGTAATTCTTGGTGCATCTGGGACTAGGGAGCCCACTATCAGGTCTTTTTTCAAGATAAACCAATGTTGCTGCAGTAATTGTCTGATTTGTTTGTGTTGGGAATTATAGGTAAATATCAGGGGAGCAAACTCTAGTTGTTCCCTTTTGTCATTTTTGTTTGTGTTCAATATGCTAATTCTGTCCTTCTGTTGTGCCTTTTTGTATGCTCTTTTTAGTGTTTTATTTGTGTATCCTCTTGCTTTAAGTATTTTCCTTATCCCATCTGCAGCTATCTTAAAGTCCCTCTGTGTGGTACAGTTCCGTTTTGCCCTCAAATACTTCCCATATGGGATACTTTCCGTGTTTTGGGATGTGAGCTGGTAGCTCTTAAGATATTATTAGCCGCTGTTGGCTTTCTAAAGAAATTAGTTATGATCATATCGTCAAAGCCAATTTTTATATTTAGATCTAGAAAGTTAACTTCGTCATGTTCTAGGGTGAACTTCAGGTTATAGTTGTTCTTGTTTAGTTTCCTTACAAAGTCCTCCAATTGTGATGTTGTACCTTCCCAGATTATGAGGATATCATCTATATAATGATACCATGCTGTGACCTTGTCCATGCACGGGCTGTATGATTAATCTCCCCAAATCTGTCTCTCCCACCAGCCCAGATATAAGTTTGCAAAGGATGGGGCACAGATTGTTCCCATCGCTGTGCCTTAAGGCTGATGGAATAACTGTTTGTTGAATAGAAATGTATTGTGGGTGAGAATGAAATTTAGTAACTCCAGTAAGAATTGGTTATGTTCTTGTTCCATGATGTCTAGTTGATCGAGGTAATGTTTTATGGCTTTCAGTCCTAAGTTGTGTGGTATACTGGAGTACAGTGCCTCCACATCCAGTGTAACGAGTCTGGAATGTGGAGGGACTGTCAGATATTGTAGTATATTCAAGAGGTGGGGGGTGTCTCTTATGTATGAGGAGAGGGCTTCCACAAATGGTCTGAGAAAGGTGTCCACGTATTGGCTAGCTTTACATGTAAGGGATCCGATGCCCGCCACTATAGGGCGCCCTGGGGGGTTTTCTCTGGATTTGTGGATTTTTGGTAACGAGTAAAAGGTTTGGGTTGTGGGGTTGTCTACCTTCAGGAATTCCCAGGTGGGTTTGGTTATGACTTTGTGTTCATATGCTTGATTGATTATGTGTTCATAGTCTGATTTATCTTTCATGAGGGTCTGGGGTGATGTTTTTGTGTACCATTCTTTGTTTTCTAGGATGTTGTGGCACATCTTCTCGTACTGTTGTTTTAACATAATGATGGTATTCCCACCCTTGTCTGCCAAGAGAACCTGTTAAATTAATTTAAAACAAAAAGTGTTTTGGCTATTTACTAACATCCGCTGCACCATCAATAGGAATACCCAGGAACTACAGTAAGCCAATAACAAAGGCATCAAACCAAAAATGGGCATCTGGGAAGTAAGTGCACCTAACTTAAAAGTATTATCATAAAATAAGTAAAAATACATTTACTTAGCCTATTGAGAAACTGGCACCTTATTAATTGAAATTATCTGTACTAGGACTAAAGTGCACTGAGGAAGCTTTGTTAATAAGCGAAACGTCTGCACATACCTTACACTGATACGATGCTCATGTACCCCACTTGCTACAACTGGACAATAAGAGTGTAACAAAACTTGCTACAAACATGCGGTCAGCACATTTGCTACAAATGATAATTGTTATGCCGCACAGAAACCATTGTACTATATGTGATAAAAAATCACAGGTGTTTTTTCTCAATGACTCTTTATTGTATTATATGTTAAAAAAACTAAGGTGTTTTTTGGAATTTCCTGAACATGTAAATAAACACTGTAAATAATTTAGCACTGTATAGGCATTGTTACTTACTAAAAACACTAGCCCTACAAACTACTTCATTTTTGGTTAGCAGAATAACCAAGGTATCTACAGGTTTTTCTGTAACTAACCTGACTACCCTAAACCTATGGCAGCAAAACACATCTCTGATGAATGAAGTTAGGCCTGCTGCACATGTGCAGCTGTGTACAGTAATTTTTATGTCCCCTGTTGGTGGCCAGCTCAAAATGGAATTGGTAAGTTTCTCTGCTCACTCAGGTTATTCAGACATGGGGCATGCCAAATCAGGATGCCTAGGGGAGAGGGGCCCATGGGCCGGAGGTTTCCTTTGTTATAAGATATTGCCCATCACTGAAGGTGTAGAGATGGTAGAATTGTAGCCTAATTGTATGACCTATTATATGTATCATATGTTTCTATTAGTTTAGTTATACTAAAGGCAAGCCTGATTGTTGTTCCATTGTCTCGGGCTACACGTTGCACTGTCCCAAACGTCAATCCATTTTAAAAGAGACCCCGTAGATCATAAGTTATTTTTAAAAGTATTAGAGCATTGGAGATGCAGAGAAGAAATGAGGAGAAACAGGGGTGTGTGGCTGCATGGGTGTGGCAACAGCGAAGTGCAACCACATTGTGTGATTTACATATATCATAGTAAAGAAATAAGTGCATTGTTGTGCCTCTAGTTGCTACCGCCAACACATAAGGCTCGAATCAGAGACACATTCGTCTGCACTTCCATAGCTGTCTGTGAAAGTTTTAGTGGGTGTTTGTTATTTTTTTGCTTTTTTTCGTCCATTTTTCATACGTACGAACATTCGGGAAAATGTGTATATGCGCTTTCAATGAACGAAAGCAAATCGGATCATTTCCGTTAGTTCGGATCATTTTCCAAACAAAATCTGATATTTTTCGTTCGTTCAGATAACTTACGTTATTGGGATGGGCTTGCGTCTGATTCAGAGAGCTGATTTCCGACGGACCACCACCCTATAAATCCGTTTCATTTCCGATCCACTTACGGAGCCTTTGAGGCCTCGGATTGTTATTGTTGAACATGTTTTGCGGCTATGTGGAGGAGTCTGCGCGCCTTTAGCACCAAAGCATTGCATGTATCAGCATGGCCGAGGCCATAAATTGTACAGCAATGCATACCTAAATCAATACATTTCATGTATCCCTTATAGAAGCATTTTAATGCTGACCTTAATTAGTCCTTAGCATTATGTCCTTTGTGAATTATATTTGGATTGTTGAACTTGAATCTTAATTTGTTGTAGGAGTTATTGTTTTAGTCGGTTACCTTTGCTTTGTGTAATTATTTTATATTTGGTTGCAGGAACCGCAAGATGTGCCACTCGCACAACATACAAGTAGTGTTTGGTGCAGCAATGCGATTCCTCAGTGTTCTTGCAGGGCATCCAGGGTCGTCCCATGATGCTTATATATTGCAGAGCTCCAGCTTATTTCGTCAGTTTGAGTCAGGAGAATTATCTGGTGGATGGCTCCTGGGTAAGTTTGCTCACATTCCATCAATCCATTTTCACTGTATGGCAATGAATATAGTTGATGACTCATGTCTTAACCTATGGCTGTTTTTAGCCCTTGATGACATGTTAAACAATATTGTAGCTTAGAATGTGTATTTTATGTTAGTATTTTTAAATTCTTTCAGGGGATTCTGAATATCCACTCCTGCCCTTGCTCTTGATGCCTGTTCTTTGCATGCAGAATGCGGGCCAGGGGTTCTCTAATCGGGCACTATGCAAAACCCGGACAGTGGTGGCGAGGGCCCTCTGGCTTTTGATGTCCAGATTTAGGTGTTTGGACCATACGGGGGGGGGGGGGGGGGCACTACAGTATGACCCCCAACAAGGTTATACCAATAATTTAATTTACGTTTTTTAACAGGGACCAGAGTGGCACAGCTGAGTGTCAGGGTCCTTCAGTTGGTGGGCGAGATGCAGGAGCTGCGCGACTCGTTGGGGACCACAGATAAAGAATAATGTTCTGTGGCCTGCCATTGCTATGTATTTTGTTTTTTATAGTTGTAAAAATTAGAAATTTTCGACATTTTTTAAGATTTTATATTTTATGATGGAATAAAAAAAATGTTTCAGTGTCATTTCATTTACAAAATACATTAACACAAAACTAATGGGCCCAGAAATATTTAAAGATGAATATTCACATGACCGAGAAGTGATTTGGGTAAGTTTTAGGGGGCTAAAATGGAAGAAGAACCTAACCCGTAGTGGTTTGGGTGAGCTTTAAGGGTCCAAAAGGGAAGATGGAAGATAGTGCTAAGTGATTTAGCTGAACATTGTAGTAGAAGTGAGGGTGGCAAATATGTAGGCGAGCACTTTAATGAGTTAAGTTTGTAGTGCGCAGCCGCAAGATCGTAAGGATTTCCGTCTGGACGATTATTTATTGAAAAAGGGAAACAGAAACTAAGGGAAACGTAAAGGATTTGTGGGAGGATGCGAAGGGAAAAGGGCAAAAACGAAAGCCTACGTTGTAACATCGGAAAATGTAACGGAAAAGTCACGCTGGAAAATTACATCCTCGTATTCGTAATCTGCTGTACGAACGGACGGAAACTTTACAGAAGGATTACAATGCATGCACAGAATTGCTCGTACACTCATACGGGAACGGAAATATTTAAAAAATAATTTTGTCTCTCTGAATCGTGCCTATAGTGTGAACAGAAAAGGGGGTGAGAGATGTTGTAGCCTGAGAGCATCTCCAGACTGCCAGCACATAGTGTGACCAGAGAGGAGGGTGGGGTTTCTTATATTCAGAGAGAAGCAGCCAATCAGGATGTCTGGGGAGGAAAATGAGGGGTATTTCCATTCCCCGTCCATTGAAGGTTGATTGAAGAACCAGGTCAGTGGGGTAGAGACTGAAAGCTGAAAGAGGAAGTGATTTCCTTACTAAGGAGGACTCAGTGTAAGGTAAGCTGATATTTATTTTTTAACTTTTGACTTGCCAATCACTTTAAAGAAAGCCACTGGTATTTAGAATATGGTTATAGAGGAGCTTTACAGTACTGTTCTTATTTCTATCTATGCTGACAAGTATACATTGTACATAGATATAATTATCTGTATGATAAGAGTTGGGCTCTCTATAGCAGGAGTTCCTTACTCTTCTGCTGAGGATAAGTTCCAGCTATAAACATCTGTGGACAAGCAGCCATGGTTGTCTCATCGGGGGCGGAGTTTTTCTATATTCCTTGCCCTAGGTGACACTTTTTCGATGAATAGCTAAACAGGGACTCTCTTTTCCTCCTACAGTGTTACCTTCCCTTCTCTCTTGGGCCTTATCTCCTTGAATGTACAAGGATTCAATTCACCTAATTAAAGGAGTTTAGCATTTCGCAAAATCAGATCCTTGAGACCGGATGTAATTTGTTTACAGGAGACTCATTTTTTGAAATCTTTTAAGCTTAAATATCTAGACGCCTCTTATCCACAAATATTTACAGCCTCCGCAGAAACCAAACAGAAGGGCGTTTTGATTGGTTTCAGGAGAGGGGCTCAATTTCAGTGCAACACGGAGATTAGTGACCCGGATGGCAGATTTTTGATTTGCAGGACGCTGAGGTGACAGTGGCAACGTATTATGCTCCTAATGTTAATCAAATTTCTTTCCTTACTAAGTTTTTGGAGGCAGTTTCTTTAGCTGCCAAGGGGATTACTATAATATGTGGAGATTCCAATTTGGTGTTAAATCCATTCCTGGATAGGCAGTCCCCCAACAGCCCATCAACATCAGCTCAGTCAGTCACAATGTCTAAGACCTTTAGAAAATTACTAGATTCTAATTCATTAGTGGACTGCTGGAGGGAGGCACATCTGGGAACACAGGATTTCACCCATTTTTCACATCCCCATAATACTTTTTCTAGAATAGATCATGTGTTTCTTCCACAGGGATTTGTGAACCGAATGAGTTCTGCGACTATTGTCCCCATATCGTGGTCAGATCACGACGAAACTCGCTTAAACTTAATTCGTTATTGAGTAAGTCAACTGACTGCTCCTGGTCCCTCAATGCTTCTCTTCTAGCTTATCCGGAGGTGTTTCTGGCAATCTCAGACTCCCTGGTAGAATACTTTAAACTAAATGAGACCCCAGATGTTTCAGTCTCCACTTGTTGGGAGGCTCATAAGCCTACTATTCGGGGTAGGTTGTGTCAGGGTTGGAGTTCCTCCTTAAGCTTCAGAGTGTGCTGCTGGTATACTGCTGGATGGCTCTTTCTCTGGAACTTCCCCTGTAATATGCTGATCCACCAGGAGATGGCTCTGTCCTGCAGAGGTGCTGGTAATCAGCCAGCACCTTTAACTCCTCAGCCTATATAAGCTGATCAGCCCATTCAGGCAGCGGTTTAGCATTGTGTTATGTTATCTTGATCCCAGAATGCTGTACCTAGATCCCAGGTACTCTGAAATCTGAACCCTGCACCCAGGACTCCTGCCTCAGCTCTTGTGTTTGCTCCCCCTATCCCAGCCGTGTTTCCACCTTGGAATTTGGACTTTCCTTTGATCCTTATGCATGCTTGTTGCCGGACTCCATCTTGTGTATGTACAGCCAGAGCGTGTTGGTTTCACCTGTATGTGTATAGTTCAGTCAGAGCGTGTTAATCTCACTTGTATATATGTATAGTTCCCTTACACATATATGTTCCCCTTTGTAATTTGTACAGCAGTTTGATTGTAGTGTGTTTGATGTGTAGTTACCACTGTTTTTTCACTATTAAACACGGTTTGCCCCATATCCATTTCTGCCTCTCAGTCTCAATTTCTGGTCACTTTTTACAATTGGGATTTCTCCGCTGGGAAATCCCTGACAGGTTGCTCCAGATTGCTTCCCACAAGAAGAGAAAGAAATTTACATATAGATAGGTTGGAAAAAAAGTACCTAGAAGTTGTTGAGAAAGCGAAATCCCAGAAATCATCGACGGCTCGTGCCCAATTACAGAATATCTCTCAAGAGTTAGCTCTGGCAGGCAAGACCGAGAAGACGTTAAGATGGGTCAAACACAAATTTTATTGTAGGGCCAATAAACCAGACACCCTCTTAGAAAAAAAATTGAAAACACCCGATCAAGTGTATTGTCCTATTAGGTTGAGAGATGTGAGGGGGGAGTTAACGAGCAATCCTACTAAAATTGTCAGTATTTTTAGAGATCAACTTCAGAAGTTGAAGTCTAAGGTGGTTCTTCGAGGATGTCCCTCTTCCTGCTTTTCCGTTGCCGTTGCAGGAGGCGTTGGAGGAAGATTTTAACATAAATGAGGTATCTAAGGCTATAGGAGGCTTAAAACTGAATAAGATGCCCGGGCCGGACGGCTTCTCGGCCATTTATTATAAGAAATTTGTAAACATCCTGGCCCCTAAATTAACGGCCCACTATAATCATATAAGAGGGGGCGGTTCATTCTCGCGAGAATCTTTAATGGCATCTATTAGTATGATTCCAAAACCAGAGACCGATACTTCTATATGGGCTAACTTTAGGCCCATGTCCCTCATTAATTTAGATGTGAAGATTCTCTCCAAAATTTTGGCGGATAGATTGTCAGCATATCTGCCTGGTTTGATCGGTAGCGACCAGGTTGGTTTCATCCCAGGGCGACAGGCAGGGGACAATATCAGGAGGTTGATTCAAATTGCACATATTGCAAGGCGGATAAACAGCTTTTCTTTTTATCGTTAGATATACGGAAGGCCTTTGATTCTGTCTCATGGGAGTATTTGTTTTTTTTGCTCAGGCAGTGGGGTTTTGGTCCTAAATTTGTTGGTCTTCTTGAAGCTATATACACCGATCCCGCGGCATACGTTAAATATAATGGATTTAGGTCAGGCCCCATTCCATTACAGAAAGGGACAAGGCAGGGATGCCCTCTATCTCCCCTCCTGTTCGCCCTGGCCATGGAACCCCTGGCGTTGAAAATCAGGGAATCGGTAGACATTACAGGTATTACGGTGGGGGATAACCAGTTTAAGCTTTGTATGTTTGCAGATGATGTCCTTCTAACGATTTCTAACCCCCTCATATCTCTTCCAAATTTATTACAACTTCTAGGTACTTTTGCAATGGTCTCAGGGCTTCAAGTCAATACAGCCAAGTCCAGAGCTCTTAATATTAATTTTTCTCCAGAAGTTGTGAGGCAGCTTCAACTTGATTATGATTTTCAGTGGGAAAACAAGGCTATCAAGTACTTGAGGGTCTCTATTACTAGCTCCTATGACTCCTTGTATGCTGCTAATTTTGTCCCACTCCGACAGAAGGTGTATGCTCTTTTGGATAAATGGAAGACCTACGGCCTTTCTTGGTTGGGAAAAGTTGCAGCGGTTAAGATGACTTTGCTACCCAAGTTCTTATATCTTGCCAGAGCTTTGCCAGTCAAAATACCGTTACAATACTTAAAATTATTGCAAGATAGGATTTTTGACTTTATTTGGTGCGGTAAGAGAGCCAGGATCGCAAAATCAATTATGTTTAAAGCTAAAGCCGAAGGTGGCTTAGGAGTCCCTAATTTCTCCAGATATTATAAAGCAGCGCAGTTGGCCCAGATCTTAGCATATCATGAAAAATCTGATCCTCCTAGTTGGATTGCAATAGAGGCGGAGCAATGTTATCCTCTAAAGGTGGATAACCTTCTATGGCTTGCTCCAAAGTTTAGGAAATTGGGTCATAATCAAATTATGGCTCATTCCCTACAGGTGTGGGATGATCACAAATTTTCATGTGGCCTTGCCTCTCCTCATTTGCCGCTTCTTTCCTTGTGGGATAATCCTATGTTTTTACCGGCGTGTTTAGATCCAGCAAGATTTCGCACTTGGAAAGAGGTGTTTCCAGGGGTCTAGTATATGTACCTTTCAACAATTTAGGGCTAACTATAATTTATTGCCCAGGGATTTCTTTGGGTATTTACAATTAGCAAATTTTTTGAAGGCAGTTACCAATGGACTATCGGGGTCGGTTACGTTTACCTCCTTTGAGGAGAGATGTAAAAAGGATCCTAGGGGAAGGGGTGCGATCTCGGAATTGTATGTCAAATTAAGCAGTAGTACAGTGTCGTGCGACCCTACCTATAGAGCCAAGTGGCATAACTGAATTGTTTTTACGATGACAAGGAGTGGGGTAAAATATGGAATGGAGCCTATGGCCCGGCGATGTCGGTAACGTCTATTGAGGTAAATATAAAATTAATTCCGAGATGGTATCTGACTCCTGAGAGACTAGCTCACTATGCAGGGACAGCTCAGAATAATTGTTTTAGGGGGTGCTCTGGGGAAGGTTCTTATTGGCATGCATGGTGGGACTGCCCCTTGGTGTCTGCCTTTTGGGTTACAATTTTTAATACTATTTCGACAATACTGGGTAATTGTGTTACGCCAGATCCCGGGGTGGCTCTCCTTAACAGACCGATAGACGGGACGACTAAAACACAAAAAATCCTTATCTACCATATTCTGACGGGAGCTAAGCTGGTAATTGCGAAGACATGGAAGGCGTCTTGTTTGAGCTTTGTAGAGTTTAAAAATAAAGTGAGATATACAATGTCAATGGGAAAGTTATCAGCAATAAATGATGATGACTTGGACGGTTTTCGAGCAATTTGGGACCCCTGGGTTCGTTATGCTATGCCTGCGGATTTTGACAACGATCTCTTAAGGATCTGATTACACAGCTCTTTTTAACAATCCACCTAGCGACGACCTTTAATACAATTTTTTTTTCTCTTTCTGTTTCTCTCTTTTATAGCTTTTCTTCTCCCCTCTTCAATCCTTATCCATTTTTCCCTACCCCTCCTAACCTATTCTCCCTCCATCCTGGTTACAGTCCTTTTAGGATAAGCTACTGCTTTTCTACGGCGGGATGTAGGTCCTGTTGAATGTTATAGATTTTACTTCCAGTAGGTGGTAGTCTGCCTATTGATCCTAGTAGTAGTCTACACTAGACATAGGGTCATTTACGTATTGTTTTAGTAATGGTATACCAATCTTTTCTATGATTTAGTTTTCAATGGTATGGTTGGAAAATCGAAGGAGACATATTGAGCAGATCACTGTGATGTAAACGGATGTATATTTTTGTAAACCCAAATGTGTAATGTGCTGATTGTCTCTCAATAAAAATTTTTGAACAAGAATATGGTTATAGATTGTGTGTGACAACCCTATCGTGAAACAAAATGTGATAGCTACGTCTCAGTAGAAAAGTACTGGCTGCGATGGAAAATGTTACAACTGATTTGCAGTTTCCCCGAATTAGCACAGAAGGATCTTTAAAAACTTTCATCAAAATATATTAATATAGCTGTCTAATTTATGCTTTGACCATCGTATCCTTGTAAATGCTTTCTGGTCCCTTGTTTTTTTGCAGACACCATTAACTTTTAATGTGCAGTTAATGCAAAGAAAACATACTTAACATCAATTTTTATATCATAATGTTCCAGCGTGGGAGCTTGTCCGGCATCAGCTAACGAACCATGTAGCTAATTTTAAAGTTGCTGATTTAATAGAAAATCAAATCTTTTAATAGGTGTTATACTAAGTTTAATAACGCTTATGTGTCCTGTCTTATTTTTAAAGAGATGCAACTGTTTTACAGATTTAACTCATTTACAAATCATAAAATTCACACATTCACAATGAGAACATGCAGCCGTTGAAATAGAAGTGCTTGCATCTGTGCAAGTCCCATTCCCCCATCCGTCAGCAGCGCATTTCAGGGTGACCCCCTTTCTCAAAGGGGAAGGGGAGAGGCAGGAGGGGATCGTTCACAGCCCCATCCCAAACCAGAGGCCCATAATTGGGTGGACTGGCTGGTTGGGCAGCCAATGGAGGACAATGGGTAGGAGAAGTAACCTTGAACACCGCCAGCGCTCTCACCAGCGGACTACAAAGACCAGTGCAACGGCACGACAGTTAATCAGTGAGGGAGCGAGGAAGGTGAATAAGTTGTAAAATAGCAATTAATTAAAATTTTTGTAAGTGCACATAGGGAACTAGGACATTATGATATCTGATTATGTACTGATGTGCATCAAAAGCCAACGGGGATACAAAATTTAACAGATATCTATGAGATAGCATTTTAAAACTACAATGGCGTTCAAGATTGTATGAAATATATGAAATATATGGAATACGTATTTAATATAATTGAGTTAATTCAGTAGTACCCTGGATAGCAGATAAACGATACATATACAAGCAATTGATACCATATTACTAATACAGTAGAGTATAATGGGATATATAATGGGATGTTGCAAATCCCAGGTTGAATGAAAACTAGAATATGATTAGGTAATCAAAAAACATGATATAATGAATAGCTAGTTATAAGAAGTTTGTCAAATGATGTAAAATCTATCATTTAAGCCATATGGAGACCTGGTTTGTAAGAAGACCTCCCCCCTGGGTCCTAAGCACACCTTTTCTGCTATGCCTATAGTCTAAGGGTATTTATTGCTACCTGTTGGCATCTTTGGCAATGTCATGCCACATTTGATTCGGGCTAGTCATTGTTAGCATCATTTGTATGTTCCCAAATCCGGCATCTAAGTCTCCTGGAAAGGCGACCAATGTATTGCAATTTACACGGCAATAACACAAGTAATAACGCAAACTACTTTTGTTGTATGGCAATTGTATAAATCATTAATGGTTTGTTTATTTCCATTAGAGACAGATTTTATTACATACCCTGTTTGTGCCAATTGGCAACAAGAACAGGGCCTGTCTCTACATCTATACACACCCTTACATTGTAACCACGTTGTTGAATGTGTAATAGGTTTGGGAAGCATGGATGGAGTCATCCATTTTGTTGGTCAGGGTTGGTACCCATCTCGAGACAATTCTTATTCTATGGCAGACAATCTCTGCAAATAAAGGATCATTCTGTCATATAGGTGAATTCCTTTGTACAATTTGTTTTATGGTATGGAATTGTCTGAAGTAGGTGAGAACCAAGTTTGGTCTCAATTATGATAATTCCTGATTAAGTAATTAGGCTCTACCCTTGGATCACCCAAAGGGACCCCCCTAATGGTATGCCATGGATGGAATGAAGATTCATGTAATGTGCTGTTGCCAGTGAAGGGTTTCCTGTGGGTGCTGGAAGTAATCTGATTAGAGTCAGGGTCGATAGATAACATTCGGTCAAAAAATACTATTTCTCTCGTATGCCATGTACCTGTAAATTTTAAGTTTAAGTGATTAGAATTCAGATAGTGTAGGAAATCTGGCAATTGCTCTTCCCACCCTGTCCAGATACAAATGATATCATCACTGGAATAGCCTTACCAAACCAAACCAACACTACTGGGCATTCCGGCGGGGGAAATTCTTGTTCATAGATCTTCGTTAGGGGTCTGCGACTTATCCAAGTACCAGGTGTATGGCCATGCAGGTCTTGATGTCTACAGTTACACCTGTTACACCTGTTCATTTAAACCGGACCTTCAGCGTGATTTAATGAAAAGCCCAAACTCTTAAAAAACGGTTCCCCAGCATCGAAAATTAATATATTTTACGTTTTTAATCACTAACTTATTATTCTTTCCCCCACTGGGCTGCAACTCTGTTCAGGAATTTAGGATACGGGCGCCGCCATCTTGACTCAGAAGCATCACGCTTACTGAGGAGAGGAGAGTGGGATAAGGTACAGGGCAGGTTATAGCTGTGCTTTGCTCAGACAGAGCAGAGGTGGGGTCAGGTAAAGGTCAGCAGTCCCAGAATGCAGAGCAGCACAGTCAGGAGGCACTTCCTGTTTGCAGGCTGCCTGATAAGATGGCGGCTTCCATAAGCCGCCATCTTGGATGTTTAAAGGCTCATAACATGCAGTAGATGCAGGTAGGATGATTTTTAATGTGAGCAATCTGTATGTACAAGGTGGGGGAAACATATAAGATAGACTCTTATTCAGAGTGAAGGTCCGCTTTAATAATGAGTCAGTTCATGATTGGGGACATCTTGTTGCTGAATTGTTATCTTCTTCGCATCTTTATACTTATACTTTATGCTAAACTTCAATAAGCTATCACTTTTTTGTGTGTGACACCCAAGACTTTTCTGTGCCAGTGACACACTTTTGTCCTTTTGACAGTTATGGCTTCCTGTCACTCATCTTGCTACCCCAATGCACACAGCCCCCACCAACACACTCCACCTGAGTTTTCATCCTTATAGACATGTGTTCAGGGTCTTCTGGGCAAGTTCATCCAAATGACATTGTTAATGTTGACCCAGCTGATCACCAGCCTTCGTTCAGATGCCAAACCCCAATCTAACACCACCGTCTTGACCTATAGTCAAGCCGGAAGACATTACACTCCTGCCCGAACACGGTTGCCTCCAGGACTTAAGGACGCAATGGATGGCACCTGAGGCTGTAAAGGCCGATGTACAACAGGGCAAAACTTTTACAATACACAGGGGATGTCAGAGATAGCCAGTCGTAGTATCCAAAGGGTCAGGCAAAAGCGTAGTAGGAATGCAGATCAAACTAATTAAGCAGCAGACTAACACACCCTAAGATAGACGCTATCACAGGCAGTGTGTGCTGAAGCCTGGTCAGCTTTATGTGACTACTGACCAATAGGAGGTTGAAAGGCCAGGCTTGCACAGCAGTTGCTTAATTGACACACTAATCTTAGCAAGCCAGACAGAACCTCTGAGTTGACCCTTAAGCTTCGCTGGCCACAGCGAGCTGCAATACGCTGCTGCAAAGCATATGAGACGCGGGCCCCTAAGTCTGTGTTTCCGCAATGATGTTTGGATACTCTGAAGAGTGTGGACAGATAAATGCTTAGATTTAACAGACATTTGAACTAAACCGAGACATACTCAAACTATATACATGTAAACTTTAAATTTATAATTTCAACCCTGTGAAATATTGAGAGCCTTGTCGCTTCAATCTAAATCTTGATTTTCTTGAGAAGAATAATTTTAGTACATTTGGGCATGTAGCAGCTCAGTGATAGAAATACTATAAAATAGTATTTTATATCACACTTCAGCAGTATTCCTGTTGCCTATGAATATGGATGCCACAATTCATATTACAAGCATCTGAGCAGGAAAAAAGTAATTGCTGTAGAGAAAATGTATGTCACTAAGCTTTACAGCACATTTAGAGCCAGAAAGTAAATCGTTTTCAGAAATATAGATAGTGATGAGCCCCTGATTATTTTCAACTATGAGACACTGCAGATATAATTCAAGGACATATAATCTAACCTCTTAAGCTAGTGGATGTATACTGAAATATATCACGTAATATATGATTTTCAACAGTAGGGCTTTAAAACAAAATGGACAGTTGTAAAAGCTTAAAAAACTCACTGTAGATTTCCAATGAAATACAGGATGTCACACCACCGAGAGACAAGCCTTTATGACAATGATAATGACAGCATGTTCTCAAGGTCCATGTCTTCCATCAGTACCTTCAGTGCATGTCAGTGACATTTTCTTCAGCTCTGTGTAGTATAACTCTATTGCAGAATGGTGAAAGGCAATATAATGGCAGCATGTCTAAAGTGACTTCAGTTATGTCTTCTCTATGTCATATGGTCACAGGGAAAAACGTTATCTGAAACATTAAAGAACTGTGATGGGTGATGGCTGTCAGAAGGCGTAAAGGGAATTTCTGAAAAGGTTTTTGACTCTTAACTTTAAAGATATACATTTACCTCCTTGTGTAATCATTGTCCATATTTTGTGTCTTATTTTTGTGGGTCCCAACCTTTTCCAAGAATTGACACACCAAAGCAAAGCTTTTAATGCTGTGACACACTGCATTATGAGCAGAAAAATATTGGACTAAAATTAAAGCACCTATGTGGCATAGTGAAGACACAGTGTTGGTTTGATAGGAGAGAATGCTGGTCCTGCTAGGTGCCTGCAGCAATATTTTCTCTGCTTCATGGAAGCATCCAACAGTGGGAGCCAGATCATCTCCCTGGTAACATGGTGTCCGGTTTGGAACTAGCACTTACACGGAGGGAGCTGAATTCACAGAGGCTGATTAATTAGACTCATGCCCCCCAATTATCCTACCTGAATATCACTTCTGCAGCCTGGGAACAGGAAGCTTGGTTGAGCTCCAGGTTTTGAGGTACAGCAGGCTGGAGCATGTGGATGTAGGAACCAAGGCGGGGGTACTGACAAGGAGCAGGCAAAGAAGGTCAATAAACATAAGCCGAGATTGGGATCGGTAGAAAATGTGCATAGTAAAAGGTGGAAGCCAGAGATCAAACTGGAGAATCAGTCCAAAAGTAGTCACAGGAAATGCCAAGGTCATAATGAGGAATCTAGAGTTTAATGTCTCTAAATGTAAAATCATGCACTTGGGTAGAAGGAATCCCTGCTCTGAGTACCGTATGGGCAGTACTGTGTTAGCCAGGACCTCGGAGGAGAGAGATTCAGGGGTACTGATTACTGATAGCTGCAAGATGAGTGGACAGTGTAGCCAGGCAGTGGGAAAAGCAAGCAGGATGCTCGGCTGCATAGCTCGAGGCATCACCAGTAGGAAGAGGGAGGTTGTGATGCCGCTGTATAGAGCCCTGGTAAGGCCACAGCTAGAATACTGTGTGCAGTTCTGGAGACCTTACCTGCAAAAAGACATTATTCAAATAGAACGTGTCCAAAGCGGGCAACGAAAATGGTGGAAGGACTTAAACTTAAAACTTATCAGGAGAGACTTAAAGAACTTAATTTGTACAGTCTGGAGGAAAGAAGGGAGAGGGGGGACATGATTGAGACCTTTAAATATGTGAAAGGATTGAATAAGGTTCAGGAGGGAAGTGTTTTTAAGAAGAAACTTAACGATAGAACAAGGGGGCACAACCTGAAGCTAGTCGGGGGGAAGATCAGGAGCAATGTTAGAAAATATTATTTTACAGAAAGAGTAGTAGGTGCTTGGAACAAACTTCCAGCAGAGGTAGTTGAAACATCAACAGTCACTGAATTTAAGCATGCCTGGGATAAGCACACATCTATCCTAAGATAAAGAGTACATACAGTATACACATAAGGGCAGACTAGATGGACCGTATGGTCTCCTTCTGCCGTCAACCTTCTATGTTTCTATGTAGAGAGAAGAAGCACAGTCAGGTCAAGCCGGGGTCACAGACAGAGAGGAATCACAAGGTTCAGATCCAAGCTGACCAAACAGCAATACATAGCTATAAATGGTGCCAATGGCATGTGGACTTGATTACACTTTTAAGCCAGTAGAAGGGTCTGTATATCTTAGACCAGGGGTGTAGTTTCCAAAATCCAAACTCTCAATCAGTCAGTGTGACCACATTCTGGTCTGTCTGGCACAGTCAGCTTGCAGTGCAGGGATGCCTCCAGAGGTCCAGGCACACATTGTGAGTTCAAGAATGAAGGTAAGAAAATGGATGCCCCCTGGGAGGCATTTACATTGCTCTAGAGTTTTAGACTTTTGGGCCATTGCAGGGGCCTACCCTGGGTCCCAGACCCATTAAGTGAGGCACATGTTATACAGAAGTCCGTGCACAGTTAACACTGCCATTAGCTTATAAGCTATGATCAAAGTGTACGTTTAGTTTACTATTTCACAACTGTATAGCTCTGACATAGTAAACTTAGAACAATAAATCCAAATAGATACAATAAAATGAAATATAAAGCTGCACTCAGAAGATTGCTTTTGCAAAATAACCTATGGTTTTCACATTTATCCTTTTTGGCTAAGGACCGATGAAGCATTAAGATGTAAAACTTGCCTCAGTTTGAGAATTTTTGGAATTTTCATTTAATTGCATGTGATCTATCTTTCATTACAATACATGCACTTCTAGAAACATATACACCACATCCCTAATCTTGCAGGGTAGAAGGTTAAAGAAACATCTGTCTGACAGACATTGATTGCTAATTTGCTTTTGTGATGTGAGGAACAGATAGAGCAAATAGTGCAGATAAAGTGATTGTCCATGCAAAAGCAAAAAAAAAGCTATATTTACCTTTTGTCCTTCATCCAGCATCGGCATCTTCATACTTACCAATGGTGGGGACACAGCAATTCCATCTCTCAGCACTGGTGGGCTTGCATGCCGACATCTATCGCGCCTTGTTTATGCCCCTGCACACCTACTTTATTTATTGCATTGGTCTGGACGTGCCAAGCCTGGATGGGCACGCCCTGCTCAGCATGCCCCCTCCAATGCAGTAAATGGAGTAGGCATGTTAGGGTGACGTAAAGCCAATTTGATGGACTCTGCCATGTCTGTCTGGCACCGAACAATAGAATTGCTTGTTCTCCCTCATTAGTATGTATGAAGACAGTGGTGCTACACTGGCCAAATGAACTGCAGGGGACTAGTTGCGCAAGGTGCATATAAACTTTTTTATTTTAACTCTTCACACCACAACATTTTCTTTAATAAAAAGGAGATTTCTAAGCCTCAAAAAACAGACGGGCAGGCTGATTCATTGCTAACGCCAGGTAGCGTCAGATGAGCATCTGTAGGGCGGATTTCAGAGCGACAGCTAGTAGTTGCTGTGCTCGGCCATGGATCATTGTTTTAGAGCGCTGGCCGGCATTGATGAATATCATGTGACAGTTGCAGAACTACTCTGTCTGGGACCGAATGGTAGCGCCAGCTCAGAGCGACTGACTCACACCACATTCATCAAAAAAACAGCCCCAAACATCGCCGGCGCTCAAAATCATGTAGTTGTAGCCCATAGCGCCAGAGGCTGTGTGATTAAAGTCTGTTTTTAAACATGTATCCATTAGTAACAAAGCGAAAACATATGGAATTACATTGTTATTACATTGTAACATGAACACTTTAATACCAGACCTGTAAGGACAATTCTGCATAAAAATATTATTAATCAAAAAAGTTTTCAAAAATGTAATTTTCTTGTCCAGAATACATGTCAGAAGTTTTGAGAATTTTTTTAAGGGAAAAAAAAAATTGGGATCAGGAAAGGTATTTAAGGATCGTCCATTGCAATGTATGGGAGAGCGCCAGGTAACGACAGGTAAGACATGGCGCTCTGCAAGGCTGAACGCCGGCGCTGTAAGCTGAGCCTGGGATAATGATGAATCGTACGCTACATGGCATTGTTCTAGCGCTCACCAGATTCGGCTTCATAAATGTGTAAATGCGTGCCGTCTCCGGCGTTCACCTGCCGCTACCTGCCGCTACCTGCCACTGTACAGACACTACCTGGCGCTATCCCTTCATGAATAAAGCCCTTTAACGTTTTCAGTTCATTTCTTCTTTCCAGGGCAGTGGACGTGTCTGCTCTTGGAAGTGCTTAATGGAATATGCATAGGGTGCAAAAGTGCAAAAGGGACAGCTGTCTTGTCTGGAGCTGCAGGTTTAACAAGTAACAATCAAGCCTCTGTAGTGAAAACGCTGCTGCTCACACGGGCTGTCAGGATGGCAAGTGCGAGTCTGACGTTGTGAGATGGAGGTGATTCTGCCCTCTGCAAAGTTTCCATAGACTGGGGCGTGAACCAAGGTGACAGGTGGGTGGTATCCAAGCACAAGGCCAGAATTTGATTGGTGCTTGGCTTTGAGGGGGGGCGTGCCAAAGAAAGGGAAATTCAAGAGCGAATTTCTCTTCCTCATGCCTCGTGCAAACAGAGGAATGAAAGATAGGTTGCATCAGCATGCATTCATTAGGAGAGGCTTGCCAATCCCTTTAAAAGTTCACTATTCCGAGGGGAAATTGTACTGAATTGCTCTGATAATTATTGTTCCCATACTATGTTGCAAACGTAGCTCATTAAAAGAATGTGTAAAGTGGACCAAAGCCCACGCCAATCTATAAGATTGCCGGGCTGATCGATTCCCTCCCCCCGGGGCATCCAAAATCGGGATACCCCACTGTGTGAAACCCCCCAGGTCGCCCCATACACTTAACTTGTTTCTTGGTCCAACTGCACATGCACGAGCCGCGCCCGCATCCCCGCTATCCCTCTAGCAGGGCGTGTGCCCGTGCCAGGCATTTGTGAATGAGGATTTTTTGGGTTTAAAGTGGACCACAGCTCACACCAATTGGCCAGGGAAACTATAAGATTCCAGGGCCGATCAATTCCCTTCCCCCGGGGCATCCAAAACTGGGATGCCCTGCTGTGTGAAACCTCCCCAGGTCACCCCATACACTTACCTTGTTTCCCGGTCCAACGCCACATCTGCGAGTCATCCCCGCCATTCCTCTAGCAGGACGTGTGCCTGCACCAGGCATTTGTGAATAGCACACTCCCTGTTAGAGGGAAGCGGGGGATGCGTCTGCCAGCGTACTCGGAGCTGCTGACCTTATAGGAAGGCTTAGACGATGTGACATCAGCGGCTCCAAGTGCGCTGATTGGAGGAGGCTCATGCGCCATATGACCGGGGAGAGGTGAGTTGGCATCTGCGATCTGGGGGGTTTCACACAGCGGGGCACCCACGATTGGGGTGCCCCAGGGGACTTTAAATATTGCTATGTTTGTCTCTGCTTGTCTTGTAACAAATCCCTGCATGCAACAACAGCATATCAGTTTCCTAATGCATACTTACTTTTTTTGAATTCCTTTTTTCAAATAAGACCCGACACCCACCATGTTTGTTTAAAATGTTTCTAATCCCTTAAAATGTTGAAACTGACCTGCTGTTAGCAGTAAGGGGGTATCTGGTGGCACATGTACTGCAGCCTATATACTGGGCACACTTATTTTGTATATAACATTGAGTTTACTGAATCTTGTTATTTCTGATCCTTTTTACCAAGTTATGCTCAATTTGTTCCTGAATCCTCAGTCCTATATTCCTGATATAGCTTGTCTTCTGTCCCAGACACTGGAATTCTCAAGTCTTAACCTCTGGCTATGTATGACTAGAAACGGACTCTGCTTGCCCTTGAGCCCAGATTGTTGATGGACTTATCTTTTTCCATATCTTGCCTATTTTTCAGCTGTCACATGGGACTACCAGAGGACATTTAGTCCACCCTGTGCTGTGGTTTAGCTTCTTAGACTTTCCATCTGTTGGTGCCAACAAAGATTCCCTTAAAGAAGCTCTTTCAGTAGAAATAAGGGGCTACGTATGAAAAAAATGCATGTTTCTTTCCTTTACTAAAAAGAATAAATATAGAGGGTGATAAGTCTTTGAATGCACCATTCTGCTTTTATGAGTGAGAACTATTCAACTGGATGAGTATTTAGGCAGGTATACTGTAAATGCTACTATTTCCCACTGGTAAATGCTGATAGTTCCTATTCTGGTCAGCAGATGCTCTGTGCAATTGCCTACCAGCATGTGCAGCTGGTTCGAGAATAGGGCTAAAGGGTCCTGGATTACGACCAGTGATACACAGTGGAGCATCGCTTATGGGCATGGGGAACCTTCAAACAGTTAGTCAGCTAGTTAAAAATGTGGGTTTTGGTCTGCTTTACGCTTTAATCAGGTTATGTCCAGGGACAACAATCCTAGCCAAGCTCAAGACTTCCCCGAGGTTTAAGGGTTTCCAACAACAGGGGCAAGCCGCACCTTACCAGAGTCTAGGATCATCTCTCTGTCACCCACACGACAGGTGGGTCCTTACTGTTAAATCCACAACAAACTCACCCCCATGGGTTCTCTTTCTCCCGTTAGGATCCTCTAGAGACGGCCCGAAACCTTAGCCGAAGCAATATATATGTCGAAGCAATAGATTCTCCTTGGTTGTGCTTCTGTTCCACCCACACCCTCTGAATCCCACCACAGCTGTCCAGATGGTGATCTCCCTGTCTGTTCCTCTGGCTTCCCCTTATGAAACCTCTGCCTAATACAATGGTGCCTGCCATTTTCCCTCACAGACATTCCCAACCAATCTGAGCAGTTCCTGTTCTTCAGCGAATGTATCTTATGTAAAGGGCAACTCTGAGTTATAATTCTGAGTGTCTGAATTAAATTCTCTTTTGATTTGTGCTCTTATACTCCCATCTAGTGACCAAAGTGGGAATAGCAACCCCATTTTCACATTAATGGACAATTCCCCAAATAATACTTACCCACTGCTTTTAATCAATCCCCTTATGAGCACATGAATGTGCGTTTTTCACCTTACAAAACCTGGGCAGGGCTCAGCAGCACATGGGCAGGTCAGGACAGGTAAATTCTAAGGCTGATTTTTTGGACCAGTCCGACCCTGCTTATCTGTTTGGCACTTGGCAGCATGGTGACGCAGCCTAAGCTGGTCTTGTGAAACAAATCTTTCAGCTGAGGTAAGGGGCCTTCAGGGGTGGGTAGAGAGGATTCCGTTTATATTACAGAGGAAGTCCAAGCATTTTTTAATGCTCCATCCATGCCTACTTTGCCCTCTGCTAAGCCAGATTAGGGCCATAATATAAAAAACAAAAACAATAAAAAATATAAAAAAACAATTCACTGGGGGTGGGCAATCTGCACGGGAGCTGAAGCTGGGACCTTGGGTTATAGATCAGTCATCCAATCCCATGCAGCAGTGTGACTGTACTGGTCTGGCACTCAAGTACAACTTTCACTGAAGCCCAATGGCTGCCATATGGAGCCATGTGCTCCTGCTGGCATAGGATGAGAATTTTTGTGATCAGGTGAATTGCTGTAATATTTTGATGCCTAAATCCAGCTTAGCACAGCAGGAGGGAGGGATAGCTGGGGCATTATAAAAAGCTTGGACACCCACATTAAGGGAAGCTTGAATTTATATAGTCATGCTAAGATAAATCTGAAAGGGTAGGAGCATACAGTAAGTGCAAGGCACTTTAAAAACATGCATAACATTTCTTTTGTAATGTGTTTTTTCACTGTTGCTGAGCCCCCACACAAAGCTTGCTTCTATGCTGTGTATGTATCTTTTATATGTGTGTTCACAATAAAGAATATTTATGTATTTTACCTTCTTTAATGCGAACATACTGTATCAAACAACAATGAATAACCTTGCCTTCTGCATTCTGTTCTTTTTCTGAGAGATCCTCGGTGACAGCATTTCTCTCATTAATATGGCATTTTACGATGGCACATGCAAAACTTGCACTGCTGTTATGTGTATATGTAATATTGCTTTGACATTTTTTAAATAAGCATTTTAGGACCACCCTCAATCAATGTACTGGGAGTTTTCATTTTAAATGGTGCCACATAGGGACATAATGGGAGCAATCATGGTGTGACATTCTGGTGGGTTAGAGATTTTTTTTTGATGATCTGTGCATATCCTTTCTAAGAAAATAGGATTAAAGTCATGCGGGGGTTCTGCTCTGTGCAGTGAACCCCTCCCACTGTAGGGTGACACTGTAGTATATGTGACAGATTACAGCCTCAGGAAGCCATAGTGTGCAGAGAGACTAGATTAAGGTTCACTAAACAAATTTCTTTCATTTTCTCTAACTTGTGCTGCCAAGCGGAAAAAAATGAACTTTCCAGAAATTGTTCTTGAAATCCCATTAGTTCTTTGAAAACCATTTTCCCAGCAGCTGCTCTGCACCCTTCGCCATCACAAAGAGTTGCGTTTCAGCTTCCAGGGTTGTTCATTCAGTTTTCCTCCCTCTTTGCCTATCTATTGCTTAACTCCTGATGTGCGGGATCCCCGCACCCAACAATCTAAAACATTGTATACAGTGTATATATCAGTCACATGAAATGTAGGGAGCAAATAATAATGAACATGAAATGCAGTACTGACCTTCATGGAGAAATAAAAGGATTGTATATAGATATGCTATATATATATATATATATATATATATATATATAGCAGGTGATACAAGTTTTGAACATGTCACCAATTCTTTAAGTAAATATATGCTAAAAAGTGCTATTGACATAAAAATCTTGCCAGATATTGGTAAGATATCAAAATATAGATGCCCATTAATTTACTCCGGTCAGAAATGACTGAACTCCCTATTTAATATGCAGCAGTGGGGCAGCCTGGATTGGGATCCCCTGCTGTGAATCGATGCTGCTAAAATATGGAATACTTACTTCTATCCTCCTCTTCTGGAATGCGCGTACCTCGTGACTGCAAGCAGCCTATCCTGCTGTCCGGTGACCGAGAACATTACTGTGCAACTGCCACAGCAGTGCAACCCTTAGTGGCTAGTCCATGGCTGCCATGGAAGGATACCAGAAGAGGTGAGTATCTGGGCAGCTCTATTCTCTTTCAGTGCCGTTGCACAACGGAGAACTGTCCCAATGCTGTATATTAAAGAGGGAGTCTGGTTATTTATCATCACCCCCTGTGTGTAGCAACTAGTCCCATGCATTGTTCAGGTGTTTTTTGGCCCATTCTTCAAAACTCTTCAAATCTGAGGTTCTGTGGACTCCTTCTATGAACTCCGAGTTTTTAAGTTTTGCGTTGTGAACATGCATACAGGTTGTGTTTTTGAGCGCTTTACTTATTACACTTTCCTTGAAACAATTGTACCTGCTGATTTCAAATCTTTCTATAGCTCTCCAAAGGTGGCTCTTGGTTCCTGGACAACTGTTCTCATGAATCTTTTCACTTCTGCAGGGAGCACCTGGTTGAGGCTGGTTTATGGTGGAATTACGTTCTTTCCACTTTCTGATTTAGGCCCAACAGTGCTAGCTGGAACCTTTGGTGGTTTAGACATTCTTCTGTTACCAATGCCATCACTATGTTTTGCTACAATAATGTTATGAAGGTCACTGGTTTTACCTATAATAAGTAGAGATGAGCGAACTTCTTGAAAGTTCGATTCGGGCGATTCGCCGAATTTCCCCAAGAAATTCGGGTTCGCCCGAATCGAACTTTCACGAATTGCTCATCTGAAAAAAAAAAATTCCGGCATGGTGGGAGCAGGCAGGCCGGCCATGCTGTCAGCGGGGCGCCGCTGGCCTGCTGACAGCGCAGCCGGCCTGCCCGCTCCCACCATGCCGGCATTTTTTTTTTTTTAATTTCAGGGAAAATTCGATCGGCACGAACCAAAAAAAATTCGGGTTCGTGCCGAATCGAATTTTCCCTGAAATTCGGAGCGAATTCCGGTTCGTCCGAACCGGTTTGCTCATCCCTAATAATAAGCTGTTTCTTGTGCGGATTAAGGCAGGGTTACCTCCCCGCGTGATGTCGGTTTTTAGCTCATTCTCAAGGTGCATTGGTAAATTGGGTCTTTCCAAAACCACTTGCACACTTCTCAGTCTGCCTTTTGATTATAAACAGTACTAGTGCATCCCAAGAGCATGGCCAACTAGGTTTTATTTAGTTAGTTGCAGGAGAGAAACCTATTCCCCTTGCTGCATAAGCCAACACCCTGCTAATGCTTCCTAGCCGTGGAGTGATCTAATCTATAGCTTACTTTTCCCCATCAGACTCCTGACATAAGTAGGAGTGAGTAATGCTTACTGCGGGGCTGGAAGCTTATGAGAAAGGGCTCCCAGTAGATCTATTACAGGAATGAAACCTGCAGCCGACACTGTCAGTTGCATTACCCTCATCATCCTTAGGCAGTTGGAGAACTGAGCTTGCCTTGCCTGCAGTGCAAGCGTCTGGCCAGTAGAGGGTAATGCGTGGCTAATTTCAAAAGCAGGAAGTGAAGCACAGATAAAATTTCTGTAGTGGATGGTTAAAGTGGACCAAAACTCAGGATTTTACTATCCTGGGTTTTGGTCTGTCCCCCATGGTGGGCGGTGGCATTACATCCTTTTCCGGCTGTGCACGGTTAAGCCCACCGCAATGAATGGCCACGCGCAGGCGAAGGATGCAAGTGATGCCATGCACCACTCGTGTGTGCAGCGGGGATTCATTCAGCTTCTACAGCCACACATTAATATGTGTGGCCAAAGAGGCTGATTGGAGGAGAGCCGCGTATGCACCGTGGGCTTGGAAAGGTAAGAAGGGGGGTTTCCAACAGTGGTGCATCCAAAAATTGGTGCCCCAGGGGGGGCGGGTCAAAGCTTGGGATGGTGAAAATCTCTGGGTTTGGTCCACTTTAAAGGATAAGTATCATTTGCTGACTACTTTCCTTTTAAGTGTATAATGTTTACATATTGTCTTTATTGGCCATTCAGTACCCCGCATCTCTCAAGCTGCCAAGTAAAGCTCTGTGCAGCGGGTGCTGAAAATGTATTGCCATCCAGCATGTCGCTCTCCTCCTGCTTTTGCTGGGAGATCAAACAGAAAGCAGCGTTCCCTGGGAGGTAGAGGCAGCGCTGTGTCAGAAGCCCTTACTGACAGCTCCAACTTCCCGACATCATGGTAATGTACTTTGTTTTCTGCTGTTTTGTCGACCTACAATGATTTTTTAAGGCTAGTATGGCTAGCTGACCACTTTTGACTTTTAAATGGTAATTTAGAAAAGGAAACTATGTGGCAGGCAGCGCCGGGTGCTGTACGCAAAACCACATTTATGAAAGCGAATCTGGTGAGCGACTCTAACAGCACCATGTAGCGTCCGATGTATTATTACAGGCGGCTTAGCGTATACCGCCGGCGTTCTAGCTTCCAGAGCGCCAGGTATTACCTTTCGCTTAGTGTTGCTCTCCCATACATTTCAAGGCCATTCATTTGCTTGTGTTTAAACATCGTGTTTGACATTTTTTTATTTATTTATTTTTGCTCAAATCATTGTGTGACCTCTTCTGGCTGCAAACAAACACTTTTAGAAACATTTTTGACTTTTTATATTTTTATGCAGAATTGTCACTACAGGTCTGGCACTAAAGTGTTAATGTCACAGTGTTAAAACAAAATCATTCCATGTGTTTTCACTTTATTACTGGTGGATATGCGTTCAAAAACAGACTTTAATCACACCGAGTCTGGCGCTCTATGCTATAGTGACCAGATTTAGAGCGCCGATGCTGTGTGTCCTTTTTTGATAAGTATGGTGTGGAGCGCTGTGAGTCAGTTGCACTGAGCTGACACTACCTTTTGCTCCCTGCAGCGCTGACTGGTGTTAGAGCGCCCAACATACATCACATTCATCAATGACGGCCAGGTTACTACAGCGACTGAGGCACTCTGTTATAGTGCCCGATACCTGCTTACTCTGTCTACTAGCGGTCGCTCTAAGCGCCTCTATACAGATGCTCTTCTGCCAATACCTGGCCTTAGTAGCGAATCAGCCTCCACGGCTAAATAAACGTTTTACCATGCTAATCCCTTGTGCGTTTCATAACAGAATTGTCCTGGATTGGGGAGAATTGAACTTGCGGGACCCCATTTATTGTTTACACCAGGGCCCTGTCACATTTAGTTATATCACCGGGGGTGCGCTACAAAAGGAATTGGGCAATTCCTACTACTAGGTGTGAACAGAGGGATCACCCCCCCTCCCCAACATGCCCTTACTTTCATGGGGAAGAATAAGCTTGGTTGAAAATGTGAGCATTTGGAAACAAACTATCAGATCTTTAGTGCATGTCCAGATTAGGACAAGAAGCGAAGGGAGAAAAATGAGGGGAGATAAGAGAGGTAGGCACAACCTGTGAAATACAGATGAGATGAAAGCTCAGACAGCGTTGAGTTGCTAGAAGCCGATCAGAATGCCAAAGATAATGCAGAACTTCAATCTTGCAGATAAAAAAGACTGATGCCCTTTCATTTATATACAACCTCAAACCTCAGCTTTCCAGACCATCTTCCCCTCTTCCTGTAAACAGGAAAATATTTAAATATTTCTCGCTTTGAATGCAAGGTGTATTCACATGTATGCACCCTGCCCTTTCTACGTTATGGCAGAGGGAGAGAGTGTTAAATCGTTCACCAAAAATGACAATAAATCCAATCTAATGCTGTTTGTGTGGGATTTTGAATTGAAGTGCTATAAAAAAAAAATTCCATGTTGCAAACTTTCGACCTCAGGTATCCTTGGAAACAGCAAAAACGCAATGCGTCATGTGAAGAGCCTCTGCTAAAACAGCACCGTTTATTTTTTCCCAATTTAAATATATTTTTATGAAATGTTTTGTTATCCATATTTATAGGTGCTGTAATATGTATAATGTTTCCAGCAGTTCCCTCTGCTACGTTCTAACCTGTCTGATCCGCTGTTTCTCAGACAGTTGCTGGACAGCCGTGTCTGCAGGTGTCTGGATTAGATCGCTACCTGGTGCTGTCAAAGATGGCCTCATAAAGCATTCATTTTCTGATGTCTACAGGCACATTCAAGCTGAACTCCGGGGACAATAGAAACACTTTAGTAATGTTGCAGCATGTAAAGCATCAGAGGAAATATTTATTGTGTCAATGTTCTGCTGGATGCTTATTCTGCCTTACTGATTTTTCGTCTACATATAAAAGTTTGTTAATGGTAAAAACCTCACTTCTCTTTACTTATTGTGATTTATGTGAGACATGTCACTGTTTTCCCTTTCTGGTTTTGAACTGCTAGCCTCACTTCCTGTATATTCTGCATGCTAATATATATTCAAACAATGGTTATCAGTCTAACCCTGTGAAACAATTGCATTATAGTATCCAGTTTTACTGGAAGGCCATTACAATGTATTTTGCTTAAAGTGGACTAATTAACAGGATTTTGACTGTCCCGGAGATTGGTCGCTGCCCCAGGGGAATCCCGATGTAGGTTGTCCCCCTGTGTGAAACCCCTCCAGATCACCCACTGTCACGCCCCATTCTGACGTTCTCACGGTGCATGTGCTGGCGCTCTTCCAATCGCTTTATCTTGTGCATACTAATGCGCGGCATAAAGCTGCTGATTATCTAAATGGATGGGCACATGGAGCACAAACAGCAACAGCACTTTAAACATAGTCATGTTCTGCCTATATTCTGTGTGTATTGGGACACCCTAGGTCATTTAGGATGGCTGTCCGGGCTTGGAACATGAGCCTCTGTATATGGCTTATGAGGAGGCAGTTGGAGCTAGGAAAACAGACCCTTTATGGATAGTAGAGACATGATGCTGTATGGGCATGAAGGATTCAAAGCAGACCAAGTCAAAAAAGCAAGTTCAGTAAATTGCACCTCTAAAGCCCCACTCTGGTAATCAGTGGCATAAACTACAGATGCAGATGTTATGGAATAGAAGGCAGATTCTATGATGCATACCTGCATGGGAACGGCCATCTTGCCACATACATGAGTCCAGCTTATATAAAAACCCAAACCCACAGTCAAAATTGCAGTCTGCAGTAAACAGTGATAAAGATACATTGTTGCAGCTTTCCCTTCAGTGTTTGTGTGTTTATATAACATAATACACAAGCTGCCCATGTTCCTGAGGCTATTCTCTCTCTGTTTGGTGTGGGCTGCTGCTGGCACAGCTTTCCCCTCATGCTTATGTGTGTGACAAGATGGCCGCTCCCATGCAGTTCTGCTGCAAAGAATCAGCCTGTTATGCCAGAACATCTACAGGAAGTTAAAGGAGCACTATCGCGAAAAATTGGACCAATAATAAAAATTCATATAAATATGCTGGTGAGTGGAGGGAGTGACTTATACACCCGGCATCAAGAAATAACCAGCCAGGCTAGTTTTTATTTTTTAACAAAAGAAAAAGGAAATCACAAGATCAATAGGAGATCACAGGTGACAGGCTCTGTCACCCCTCATAGACTAAACCTGTCTCTCCTGGATTTTATTCCAACCAGGAGAAGAAAACCACAAGCTTGGAGGGAGTTTTATTCAGTTCAGGTGTATAAGTGACCCCTTCTCTCATTAGCCAAGGTATATTAATATTACACAATTTCGCGATAGTGCTCCTTTAAGCTACTTAAATAATTTTTGCCAGAGGGGGTGCTTTAGGGGAGCAATTTACTAAACTTTCTTTTTTCTGACTTTTGGCCTGCATTAAGAATCGAGGTTCTGCAGGGACACTAGGGCCCTTATTTATGAAGGAATGGCGACAGGTAGCGACGGGTGAGCGACCGGTAATGACGGGGGGGGGGGGTTAAAAAACTACTTTTAACACATCGCCGCCAGCGCTCTGGGGTTTAAACATGCATTTCACAGCACGAGAATTTTCTGAGCGTGATTTTTTGATGAATATGGTGGGAGCCGGTTGCTCTGACCAGTCGCTATCATGCGCACCCATACATCGCGGAACCTGTCAAATAGCGACTCGTCACCGCGTATCCAACATTACTGCACACCGACTCAGTCGCTATCAACATCCGAACAATGGCCAAGCACAGCGACTACTAGCGGGCACTGTGAAAATACTGCTAAAGTCGCTCAACTGTCGCTACCTGCCGCTATTAATGAATCGGCCTCTTAGTTCAAATATAGACCAGAAGATGATCAAGTAAGGAAGGCCAGAGATAAAGTAATGATTCAAAACCATCTTACTGACGCCCAAATACGGGGAGTGCCATCCTGCCTTCTGGCAGTGGACGTGGAGAAAGCATTTGATAGGGTGCACTGGGGGTTTCTGAGGGCCGTGCTGTCTCAGGTGGGGATGGGACCTGTCACGCTGGATAGAATTTTGGGTCTCTACCAGGATCCCACCGCAAAAGTGAAAGTTAAAGGAGCAGTATCGCAAATTTTTCTTGGTGACTTATATTTAAATGATACTTTGAATGTAGGTAGGTGTTGGAGTAAGAATTACAAATTTAGAAAAATATGATGTGTGTGTTGTGCAGCTGGAGACTAATAGCTCATGTTTATGTCTTTTGAGTGTCGGGACCCCGACACTCTGGCCTGTTCCACGCTGAGGAGAGGGAGAACAATGTATCAGAAGTATCAGCTGTTCAGTGCTGGCAGCCGTCCAGCATCAGATAACAACATTGCAACATTGCCTGGCCAGAACTTATATATCTAAAACAGAGAGAAAAGCTCTAGAAGTCATTTAGCTGATCTTGACAGTTTTCCCTTCATGTTGGCTCTGCTGCAGAATCTAAATGACTATCTGCGTGAGCGCGCCAGAAAAATGGGGGGATATGTGGTTATCCAGGGGTCGTTTCACACAGTGGGCATCCTGATTTAGAATGCCCAAGGGGGAAGGTAAATGGCCGGGTCTTATAGACTTCAGGGTCGGCAACTGTTGGAACTGGGAAACTGAACTTTGTTCCACTTTAATACCTTTAGATTTTCCTGCACAGTTATTCAAAGAAGAATTTCAGTCGTTTTCAGTCAGTTTCGTTTATTTTGTATAGATTTTACACATTTGAGTCACCTGGTCTCATAACAAAAGCAGCACCTCACACACACACACACAGCCGTTACCACTGATTACAGTGTCAGCTCTGAGGTAAAGTGTTGCTAGGAGACCAGTGGGCTAAATGAAGCAGCTCACTAAATATAACCCAGCAGATCCAGATCCCCCTATTCAGCAAATGGACTGAGCCATTATACCATTTAAAAGAAAGGCATACATTTTTCTTTTTTCTATCGCCAGATTATTTATACACATGTTAGAAGCTATTGTGTGGCTATTTCATTATTTATCTTTTTTAATGCAAATTTCGCGATACTGCTCCTTTAACGGCACTCTCTCTGGATCATTTACCACCAGGAATGGCACACGGAAGGGGTGCCCCTTGTCCCCCTTACTCTATGTTCTGGTCATGGAGCATTTAGCTAACGCTTTGAGATCTGTCCATTAAGGGGGTTCCATGTGGGGGGGGGGAATACAAGCTCTCCCTCTTTGCGGATGACCTCCTTTTATACATAACCTCCCCACATACGTCCCTCTATCATTAGGGAGTTTGACCGCTTAAGTTAACATGACTAAAACAGAGATTCTAAACATTTCTCTAGATGAGCAGGCCCAGAAGTTAAGACAGATGAATTTCCTTTTCGAATGGCAACGGGAATCAATAAGGTACCTTGGGGTGAAACTGTCCACAGACCTGGGGAAACTCTATAAACACTCTAAACTATGTCCCACTCCTCCTACAGGTAGCTTTCTTCAATTTTATATGGGACAGTAAGAAACCCAAGGTCGGTAGGGGGACATTATGCAGATCTGGGAGTCCCTGACATAAAGTCGTACCACGCGGCAGCGGTTCTGGTGTGACTTGTTGACTGGTTCCACCACAGGGGGAGCAAACAATGGGTTACGTTGGAAAATGATATATCTCTCCAGTTAGTCTGATCGCCTTGCCTTGGGTGGCCCCCGGGAGCCGTCTGAAGAGATGGGAACTCCCATACCTGGTGCATCCCCTGTTGATCCTTTGGGATAGGTCTTTAAACAGAGAGGCCTATCACACAGGCCTGGCCCTCTCACTCCGCTTTTCAACAATCCAGCATTCCTCCTGGGGCTAGGTGCTAGGACATTCCTTATTTGGGATGCGACCCAAGACACGAGGCTGGGAGAATTAACCTCCGGCTCTGGCCTACTATCCATATCTGATCTACGGGAACGGGGAGGGGGGTGGGAAACTTTCCTGGGTTTTTATATGCCCAGAGTGCCTTAATTGGATCTTTCGCCACGGGTAAACCCTGTCCCAGCCCTTGATGATGCTGGAAATGATCCTCAAAGCCCGGACTCCCCCAGCGTGTGCTATCTCAACCCTGTACAAGATATATCAGAGGAGGAGCTCCCCCAATTTTGCAGGAGATGGGAGGAGGAATTGAGCCAGACGTTTGAGAGGGAGAAGTGGGAGAAATCTTTTGCTCTAACACACAAATTTTCGATTTCATGTAGAGCCCAGTAGAGGAACTACAAAATCCTGACCAGGTGGTACAGATGCCCAGCGGACTTGGTGAGGTTTGGGGGATTGGAGACCAGGGACTGTTGGAGATGTAACAAAGACCGAAGGACCCTGACCCATATTTGGTGGGAGTGCCCTGCTGTAAAAAATTTCTGGGAGGGGGAACTGAGAATTTTCGAATCTACGACGCTTGAAAGTGTTCCCAACTCCCCACAGTTGGCCCTCCTGTCAATAATTCCGGGTTCAGTGGCGGCAGAGGGAAGGGGCCTGCTAAGGCATATGCTTACGGCAGCCAGGTCAGTAATACCCCGCCATTGGCGCTCTAATACCACACCCTCCTTGGTGGAATGGTATGGGGAAGTGAAGAATATTAAGAGGATGGAGGAACTAGCAGTTGACGTGGTCGAGGGGGGGCAAGAAGCATTACAGAACCTGGACAATAAGGGAAGAGATCCTCGGGGGTCCAGGCTCTATTGGAAAAGAATGGTTGACGTGGACTTTCCCTCATCTTTTCTTATTCCCTATTCTTTTTTCGTGTTTACTCTGTTTCTCTCTATATTCTTTACCCTACTTTCTCTTGTTTTCTTCCTCCCTCCCTGGGTTCCACCCCTGGGGCATGGACAAGGCTGGCAATGGTGGGGCTTGAGATGCCGCCAGTTCGGGGGGTTGACAGATGGCTGGAGGGGGTCCGGGCCCCTCAATCTGGGCCCCTCGGTGCTGGGATGTGCGCTACATTTGGCATTATTGGCCTTTTGTGGGGCCCCGGGCTGTGGGGCCGGTTTCCCTCATCCTCTGAATGTGGAGCTATGGATATACCCTATGCCCCCCTAATTAGAGAACGTTGAATGGAGCGACTTTGAGCCGTTGTGCTGGCCCTGATGGTTTAAATGTTTTCAAAAATATTATATTTTTAATATCGTTGAAATTCTCGACAGTTTCGATATCTCAATATTTTCATTGGTCATTTTCAATGTAAACCTTATGTTTCTATGTCTCTATGGTATTCTCATGCTGTCTCTTTGCTGTCCTTTTTCTGTAATACTGTATATGGCAAAACTCAATAAAGGTATATTGCGCAAAAAATATAGACCAGAAGGGCAGCTTATAACTTGCAAAATGATTAATTATCACAACTATAATCAATTGATATATATATTTAAAATACAAGCCCCACATTTAACCAGTCAAATCCATTTGTACTACAGAGTGGGAAGGGGACTAGTTGAAAATGTAGGGGATGATAACTCACACACCTTCCCTGGCACCATGAATATGGAAAAGCCTGGTGCTTATCAACATGGGCCTGGTCAGTTACCTAAGGTGCCCAGGGCCCCCCTTGAAGAGCATGGACCTTTGTTAAAGGCTTAGAAGTGGAATACCTTAGGGCTGTAGGATGTTTGGATTCCTTTCTACAAATCAGATTATTGTTTTTGCTCCATAAGTCTTGATTATTAACCTGAGTTCCATGGCAGATTCCAGAGCAGATTATCCCTTGTTGCTGTCCAACAACTGTAGTGGATCAGTGGAGGTCCTATCTATGTGGAAGCTTACTATTCATCTTGAGATTTTAAGTGGGATACACATCACCAACAGTTTGCCCTGGAGGATATACAGTTATAGGGAGTTAAAAGTAGAGGAGCAATCCAAATACTAATCTGACATGGGTCAGGGCCATATGGGTTTACTGAATCATCTGCAGATCTGTTTGATCTGTATGCTCTGAGGGACCCCATAGGGATAGGGTAGGGTTTTCGAGGTAGGTCATCACCAACCATTCAAAGACTTTCAGGATAACTGCAGTCAGAACAAGTAATTTGCATTAGGGGTTAAAGCGGACCAAAACCCACCAACACATGTGAAGCCCCTGCCAATACTTCCCTATAAGGGTGTAGAATTAGAAAAGGATATGCTTTTCGAATTGTCCTGAAACACTGATTTATTTGCTGTCTGCCGGTGTAAGATGGCACGTGATCAGTCATTGCAAAAGTGCGGAAATGACATTATTGACACACACAACATTGGCAATGAATGGCGGAGGCAGGGCTTTACAGCTAAAACCTGTGGCATTATCTGAGATTAGAGTGGGACAGGAGCAGTGATAATTGGCAAAAGGTACGCCTCAAAAAAGTGGGTTTTGGTCTGCTTTAACATTGATTTCAGACCTTTTCAGGTACACAGGGGTAATCTTCTGTGCACACACCTTGGGATATACAGTACTTAGGACATGATTTAACCAGTTACCTATGTTGTGGTGCGGTTCCTCCTTCTAACGCTTCTTTTGCACACTGAATTGTAATTGTCCATTAGGAAAGATATAGCGAGAGGGGAAACATGCTCCCATCTCAGTGTTCAGTACTCCAAGAGATGTACAGTGCACAAAAACAAATTATATCCACCGCAATTGAATATTCTATAAAACGAATAAAACACAAGAACTTTTAAGGTGTTAAAGTTGCGTTAACTCAAAAGTCAATATTGCATTTTCAATAGACTGACAATTTAATCATTGTTCTGAATACTTTCTAAACTAGAGTGTTGCTGCTGTCTTCATTCTGACAAGAAAATTGGCAAAATTCAAATGACATTTTTAACAAAAAAAACTTTAAAGGCAGTTATTCATCTTTTGATAATGGCAGACCGGTTGACCTTTAGCCTACTTAAAAAATTTAGAGAGAGCAAAAGCTAAACAAAGCCATATTAACTAGTCAAGCATCTGTATATCATGCTAGATGTCCCCCCTTAAATAGCACATTTCTAGAATAAAATGAGACATCCCTCTACTTCAGTTTCTTTTAATTCCCTGCAGGGATCCAAATAGGAATGAATGAAAATCCTGGGTTTTATATATGTATATGCTGTTGCAGGTCTTCATTCCATTCCTCCATGACCACTCCCAAATGTGGTCAAACAGCTGTCCTTCAGCACTGCCAGTGCGAATTAGTCCAGTAAACCACAGTGGTCACACTTGCAGGGCTAGCTTATGCTGGAAGCTTTGAGGGACAAGGGGTCAGCCGGATGACCACATTTGTGTGTGGCTTTAGAAAAATGAAAATAAAGAAGTGGCAGCATCTACAGCAAACTGCAAGAGCAGAGCTCATTGCTGCTTTATATTGCCCTTATCTGGACTGTTCCTTGAATGAGGCAAAAATGGGGGCTCTTTAAAGTGAACCAAAAGTCAAGAAAAGGAGGTTTAGTAAATTGCTCCCCTAAAGCCTCCTCCTAGCCTCCATAGCTCTTCTGCACTCGACTATGAAATTCTCACTAAGATTATGGCTGACAGACTACAGGTATTCCTGGCTCTAACTTTCCATCGGTGGAAGACACTCTCTACAGCTAGCATTGGTTCTGCTCTCACACTGGCCCTGGTTTCTTCTCACAACTGCCATGCCAACGATTGGCTTTTTATCCTTGTCGCTAAGGCGTTTGAAAGGTGGAGTAGGATTGGCTGTTCACACTAAAAAATTTTTAGACTTTTCAATCAACTTCATCAAACTGATATACTATATTTTAGTGCCTGCACTAAACTACTTACTAACCTGTACTGTATCTGAACTACCAGCTTTTAAGGGTATTAGAATTGACTCAGCAACACTGCATTTGCAGATGATATCTTACTTCATATTGCCAGTCCATGTACCTTGGAACTTATTGACCGCTTTAGCATGGTGTTTATTTAACTTATCTACAAACCAATTATAAAACAGAGGCTATTTCTCTTTCCAAATTAGCCAAGCCTGTCCACTCTACAATTGGTAAAATGTATTTACCGTATATACTCGAGTATAAGCCGAGTTTTTCAGCCCACTTTTTGGGCTGAAAAAAGCCGCCTCGGCTTATACTCGAGTCCAGGGGCGGACTGCCAGGGAAGGCCGCAACCCTGAACCCAACAGATGCTGGAGGGTGAGGGGCGGCCGCTGCGGGTCCCTGCTGTACCCGCTGCTGCCGCCGCCGCTCTCATACACACAAACACGCACACACATTCACACGCTGACCGGCACTTCCAGGCTGCTGCTCGCTGGTCGTCAATGGGCGGCGTCCAATGTTTTCATTGGACGCCGGCCATATGGGGCACGCCCACCGACGACCAGCGCGCAACAGCCAAGAAGTGCTGGTGTGTGTATGAGAACGGCGGCAGCTGGCGGCTGCCAGGCGGAGCTGAATGGAGGGTGTTGTGTGCCGAGCGACCGGCAGGAGGAGGAGGGGAGGGGGACCCTGCTGCCCCTCTGCAGGGTAACCTCGGCCAAACCCTGACTCCCGACACCTGCGCATCTGAGAGCGGCGGCGGCGGCAGCAGCAGCAGGTACCCACAGTGTGTGTGTGTGTGTCTCTTTCTGTGTGTGTGTGTGTGTGTGTGTCTGTTTCTTTTTCTGTGTGTGTGTCTCTTTCTGTGTGTGTGTCCCTTTCTGTGTGTGTGTGTGTGTGTGTGTGTGTGTGTGTCTCTCTTTCTGTGTGTCAACTCCAATTCCAATTGAAAAAAGCCGCCTCGGCTTATACTCGAGTCAATAACTTGTTCCATTTTTTTGTGGTAAAATTAGGTGCCTCGGCTTACATTCGGGTCGACCTATACTCAAGTATATACGGTACTTAAGATGGTTATTTTTATTAATGTAGAAATCTGCAACATAGCAGCCCTATTGAGATACGTAACTTAAAGTGATCCAAAAGTCATTAATTACAGCATGGCATGTGCGGTAAACCAGCTCTGTTTAGTTTGCCCCCAGTGGTGCACACAGCAGAGGGAGCAGGGGTGCAGATTTCGCACCAGAGGTATGTTGAAGTAAACGGGCTGTTTGTTATATTGCAAAGTGTATGCCCCCTTATATGCCATGCTGTAATTGCTAGTGATCATCCATGACTTGTCGATTGCTTCTAAGCAGTGCCACACCCATTTTCTACATAATGGGTATAGGACCCCATTGTGACAGTGTTGGGGGGTGCACGCTGGAGCCCCCTGCACATAGACCAAAACAACCGCCCACCCCTAAACTATGGATGAAAGGCACCGGTCAATCACAGGGATCAAGGTTAAGGTTATGCGTGGGTGAGGAGAGGAGGCACGAGCAATGGATGGCTCCCCAATTTAAAGACAAAATGGGTTTTATTCTCACCTTTGCTAAGCACGGGGCGGGGGGGATTTTGATTGCAGATGCTTAACTGTGATTTCATCTTGGATAGATTGATTTTGGTACATAGGGAGTGTTAGGGGGGGGAGGTGTGTGCGTTGGAGCTCTTACCCCATCTCTTAAGACCTGGTCCAGAGTATTGTAACAGTCAAGGTCGGATAACATTACTTGAGCCTCAGATAAATAAATTAACACTGCATTAAAAAATAATGATAGTTTAATTTCATAAAAGTCTGTTTAAAAGTCTGCTCAAACATGCTGAACCTCATATTCCAAATAAAATTCAAAGTAAAATATCTGATTAAAAGCACAGAGCACAGCTGGCACTATTTTTTCAAGAAACCAAAAAGTTTGAAGTTTCATGGTGCTTGTACTTGGAAAGCCACACATGCCTGACACCAGTCCAAAATACTCTCACCAGACTGTTAGGGGCATAGAAGTAAAGCTTGGAATATCAGCATATATAGATTCTCCAGTAATCAAACGTCTTGTTCCATGCAAATAAATGTAAGCGCTGATACTTCCAATAGCCAAGAAAATACAACAGGCGACTGTAGGCGACCAAAAATTAGCATGTGAAGAAAGCATAGAAAAGGAATCTAGTGCACTACCATTTAGGACATAGAGAAACGTATGATAGTTAAATCAATGCACTTGTATCAGCGCTTACATTTATTTGGCTGGAACAAGACGTTTGATTATTGGAGAATCTATGTATGCTGATATTCAAAGTTTTGCTTTTATGCCCCTAACAGTCTGGTAAGAGTATATTGGATTGGTGTGACATGGTCACAAGGTAATTTGAACCTTAAAAATTTTGGTCAGATTTAGGGCTACAGAGTACAGAGTGTGTCCTGTAACTCACCTCACCAGCGATCATTTTCTGTCAGTGGTGGCAGAGGCTGACTACAGAAAGGTGGCTGCTGGTTCACATGAGGACACTTCTGGTGCCAGCACTAGCAGTATCCTCACTCATGTGAGCCGGCAGCCATTCTTTTGTAGCCTCGGATGGGGCTGATTTCAAACTCCACCACGGCGGACAGGAAGAGGAACACCGGTGAGTTACAGCACAGCAGCCCATCATTCAGCTTTTCCCTGTTCGGGCCAGACGCCGGACTTGAACATAGACTTCTGGCTGAAGTCTGTGTTAAGGAACCCGACCTCACAAAGTTTGGTACGAACTCTAACTTTGCCGCTCAGATTTGCTTATCACTTACTGTGAACAGGCTAGAGAGGCACTATTACATAGGCAGCAAGAGGATGTCTTGATGAATTGGACTTTGGAAAATCTTATGCTGTTTATGTTTTGGTGAAGAAAGAAAATGCAAACCTGGCCTGTATGACTTCCGGGGCCACATTTTGCCTGGGGGATCAAGGTTCAGATAAGGAATACAGTCATTGGGGGGAGGTCTATGTAAGGGGGGCTCCAGCAATCTGGATGTCACAATGTGGATAATGAGTGTGGGACCGCTTTTAAGTTAAAGAAGGTAGATAAAAGTTAAATATTACTATTTCCATAATCATACTTGTCATACCAATCAGGTGTTTTTAGCGTAAATGATATTCCGATGGGTCCCACAGCTTGCAAATATTGATATCTCCCTCTGTTTGGAGGGAACACTGCTAGGAACGCTCTAGGCAAACAACTTGGTGCAATGGAGCACAATGAAATGCTTTGTTTGTCAGCATATTTTGTAGCTTGTAAATGATCTGTGGAGTTATTGTATCTCTGATGTTTACAATCATTTGCATTCAGTTTTTTCTTTGATGCTTTTGAAATTATGATTGATGTTTTCTACAGTGCTTGATACCTGATGTTCCTTTATCTGCATGTATGTGGGCCACATAATTAGGATAATGTACAGTCTATATTTTTCTTTTGTTCATGAGCTACAAGAAGTTACATGAATAAAAAGCATACATACAAACCTATAATTAAACATTAGATTTAATTACATAGGATGAACCGGGAAAGTTACTTATACTTGTACCAAGGCACATAACCATTTGTCACTGGAGCAGGTGAAATGGGAGTGAGAATGTGATTATAATGACAAATATTAATTTTTCACCTGAAAAGGTCATTGCTAGGGTCATACTTGAATATGAAGTAGATTGTGGGCGAAATAAAATATCTTAACCTCTGAATATTTTTTTTTCTTTTTTCTTTATAAGCGGTGCTTTTAGGTTCGTTTAAGCAGACTACTGACTCTTCTGTCCCCTCACTCTGTCTGCCAGGACCCCACTGTGTGTCTGGAGCTGCCCCTTCTAATGCACACATTTTTGAATGTTTTGGAGTTTTTTTCTTTTTCACTATGACAGGGGGTTTATATAGCTGAACTTATGAATGTAACAGTCTACAGCGCTCCACTTTTAAGAGTACCAACACCCTCCCAGCAATCAGGATTCACTATGCATATTAATAGGAACTATACAGAATAGTGAGCATGATTCCATTTCTCACCTTCTGTAATGCTGCCAAACTCCTCTGCTGGCACTGTCATGGCAGCCACTGTCTGCCTGGTGGAATGGCCGCTCTGTGTGTCTGTGATGTAGAGTGCAAAGGGGGTGGGAGTCACTCCATCACTACTATTTATACGTAGGGTATACTATTTGTGATGTAGGGTGCATGTACATCGCAGCTTTGACCGCAGTAGGGGCAGGGTGGTCACAGGATCTGCTTGATCTGTGTGCACCCGCAGCTGATGATCACTGCACAGGTGCAGGATTTTTGACTGAGCACCCAGGAGGATCATGGGACAGCTACACCTCCACAGTGTTTAGGGTGTTTAAACATGGCAACACACTGGACACAGAAGCAGGCACTGAGGGTGACGGAGATGCCGCAGGTAGTTTCAATTATGTCTAGTTCATTGAATAGACTAATAGAAGTTTAGTGGTCAATTATTTTGACGACTTTCATTTACAAGTGCAGTTAGCTGTTGTTCCTCTTTAACATCAAGGGTGTTATTTATTAAAAGTTTTGAAAATCCAATAATAAAAAACAGATTACTGACCTTACTACTCACAAGCCAGATCCTTTGAAGTCCTGCAAGCTCAATCATTTTCGTCCTTGTACTGGCAGCCCAATGTTGATCTCCAGGGTGGCAATCTAGCCTTCCCCTGGAGCTTCCCAAATCAGGATGCCCACCTGTCTGAATTCCCCCAGGAGAAACGCTGTATCCCCAGCATCTCTGGGCTGTGCACGCACTTCAACCCCCAGCTGGGGGCGGGTGCACACCCGATGCTGGGGATGTGCCAGCTTTTACTCCCGATTGCTGCAAACAGAACCATTTGTTGAGCCTAATAATATGCACGGCAAACGACTCTGATTGGACGAGAGCCAGCACATGCACTGTAAAAATGAAGTAGATCCCAGTGTTTGCTGACAGAGCAAGAGGATGTATTGTTAATGCTCTTAGGGAGGAATATCTGCAGCTGTAGGAACTTGTGAATGTTGCATATATGAACTATACTAGATGTGATGTTGGATATGAACTTGTAAAGAGACCAATTAAGAAGTGTTACCTCTGAAGGAACTTACGGCATGGTCAAGTTGGCAAAACAAACAGGTGTCGCACTTCCTTCACTCGTTGCGGGGCTTTGAGGAGGGTTTGAGAAATACCACACCTTTTGAGGACCTGTGTGCCAGCAAAAACGCAGTCAAGCACACACTGTCATATACTTATAAATTACTGACTAGCCCTCCAGAGGGGGAAAAGCCCTCATTTTTGGGGAGGTGGGAGAATGACCTGGGGACTTCCTTTTCCCCGGAACAATGCAGAAAACTCTTGGCCATGCCACATAGGACGTCCATATGCACGCGCTTCCAAGAGTGCAACTACAAGATACTCTCGCGCTGGTACAGAGTACCAGTTGTTATACATAAATGGTTCCCAGAGACCTCAGAAAAATGTTGGAGATGTAACGAAGCAAGAGGTGACATGCTCCACATATTCTGGTCCTGCCCCATGATTAGACCCTATTGGAATTTGGTCAGAGAGGTGGCGAGTAGGGTTACAGAGGCAGATGTACCTGACGACCCGGCACTCTGCTTGCTGCACTTGACCAAGGTCCCCCTCAAACTATATAAGAAATCTCTGCTATGCCACCTTCTCAATGCAGCAAAATCCTGCATTCCCCTTAAATGGAAAACCCCAGACCCGCCCACAATGGAAATGTGGATAGTAAAGGTTAACGAACTCATGCGGTTCGAGAATGTGATTCTCTCCCGGGAAAATAGATTCGATAGTTTCACAATCACATGGTTCAGTTGGTTGAAGTACTCGGAATCTGCAGAATGCAGGGCCTTGCTTGGCGGCGCCCGGGGGTCCACAACCCCCCCCCCCACTGATCCCCCCCCTTTTATCCCTCCTCCCCTCCCCCCTCCCCCCCCCTTTTTTGTTTCTTCTTATTTTCCTAAAGGATCACACGGAAGCAGGAAGCAATTGGTAGACACAATTATATTGTATCATCTTGAATAACCCCAATTGTGTGTTGCAACTCCGGACAAAAGTTGTGAGCTGATCCAAATGTTCTGTTTCTTGAACCCAACAATGTATTGTATCAGTATCAATCTCTTTGAAAAATATAAATAAAGAATTTAAAAAAAAAAAAAAGAAGTGTTACCTCAACCCTGTTTAGGCCGAGGAGTGATGTCACTGCCGCAGTACCAGCGCACCTCACACTGAGTCCCCCCCCCCCCAACTACAAGAATCCCCCATTTCTTCTAACCCCCATTCCCTCATGGATTGGGCCTGTAACACATATCTACAACTAGAAGACAACCAAGTTAGTAAGTCTAGCAGCTTCTGTCCTTAGTAAAACTGTTCTTGTTGTCACTTATATAATTATGCATATTTACATAACCCTGTATGTCCCTTAAAGCAGAATTATAGAAAAAAATGACCATAGTTCCACAGTACTAGTTAGCAGCGGGGCAGCACGACCCAGGCTACTTTGCTATGCATCGCCACCATTAAAACAAGAAACTGGACTCCCAGATACTCACTGCCTCTGGGCCTCTTCTGTGGCTGCCGCAATGCAGCCTGTCAGCATCATAGCCAGCGTTGATAGGCTGCGGTGACCCTCCAACGTGACCATGAACAGCCTATCAGCACAGCCAGCAGGCAAGCATATTAGTGCTGGAAGAGATGCTGCAAAAATGCTGCACTGTGGTGGCCACAGAAGAGGCTCGGAAGCAGTGATTATCCGGGTACTCGGCTTCTTGTTTTAACTCGGTGATGTGGAGCGAGGGAGCCCGGGTCGTGCTGCCCTACTGCTAACTAGTACTGACTTTTGACTATAGTTATGCTTTAAGAGCCCCTCAAGCAATGTCCCCACAATGAATGTTAAGCTTACAGGTCTGTAATTTCCTGTTCTCTAATGCAGGCGGTGAATTTGGTTATTTTGGAATTCCTGTGTACCAGGTCCCTCTCTTTGGGCTGCTGCTTTCCCCCTGCCCCAAACATCTTCATCTGGTTTGCCTATCTAGCTAGCTATGTGGCCCCTAGGAATAGCCTAAACCATGGATAAGTACTCAGCTGAACCACACTCCACTGCAGCACACACCCACATGCCAGTTTGCAGCCGCTGGAGTTCGCCTTGGTGTGTAGCACCACACTCACCCAGTAAAGATTTGTGGCCTGCAGAGGTCATGGAAACAATTGGCTATGGTGGCTACCATCCTAGAAGCATGCAGCTGTACTAATGTCCAATTTCTGGCACTCCCAGGGGGCATTGACCAGAGGGGTGGAAAAAAAATGTCCTGTGCACTTTAGGTTGCCCAAAATGAAGCATGTCCAGCACTATTCTGTACTGTTTTAATATTTGGTTTAGGAGTTAATTTGTTCTCAATGCATGTGACTCTGCTGTAACATAATGAAACGAGCCACCAGTTAAAATCCATAAATGTTTTAATTCTTTTGGACATAGAAATAAACAAGTAATGTTTGTATCTGCTATGTTAGAGATAAAGATATTTTTCTCTGTATGCAGAGAGCCAATTCAAATTGATTAGTACCAGTTGCACAGTGTAAATGCGGGCTATTCATTTGATAAAGGAAATGTAAAGGATTAAATCTGGGTAAAGATTTTCATCTACATTTTGCACAGGGCTCTGTATTGGTTTAAGCTTCATTACAGAGCTCTAACAATAAATAGAAAAAAATCATTGTGTGAAAAGCAGTACTTAGAATATGCCTCTGCTCTGTTCTTAGGCAGTTTTTGGAATATTCTGATTTTGAATAACACCAAACCCAATAATATTCCCTTTAACCAATTTTTCTGACATAAATGACCACTGTATGCTTGCGCACACAAATTAATTATGCCTATGCATTTTACCCATGCGGTGAGACGAACACAAACAGTGAGTGCTGGGAATTGGACCTGGGAATTGTGACCTTCCAATCACAAGGCCACTTCCTTAGTTCTAGGCCATTTAAAGTGGACCAAAACCCTTGATAATTGGCCCTTGAGTCTTATAAATGACAGACTGGCCAATTCCCTATGTGAAATTCCTTAGCTCACTGGGAAAAATATATCTTTCTGGTGATCTCATGGGTAACGGTAGCATCTCTCTGGCTGATGTGGGCTTCCGAACCAGGCCTATATGAATGACCAGTGCAGGCATGAACAGTAGGAGGGAGAGATTTCGGGAAGGTGCCTTAGCAATCCATTCATTCAAATTAGATTGCTGGGCATTTTTGTTTTGCAGCACCATATATTCTGATTGACTGGAAGCCTACTCATTGGTCATGGTAGCGTGGAGAGAGAGAAGAGACCTGGTGATCCCCAGGGTATCACAACTTGGAATGCTGTGCAGTGGACCAAAACCCAGGGGGCAAAAAAAACGTGGTTTTGGTCCACTTTTGGCCCTCTTTATTTTTAAAACTGGACACACAGCCCTGCACAGCTGTAGGAAAAACTCCCCAAAACTCACTTGCCCCATCTACATATATGATATTAATTCATTGTCAGCATTTACATTTGCTTAGGCATCAGTTCAAAGCTGAAATGCTATCTCGCAAATATTCTCCTGGTTGTGGCCATTTTTAAGCACCTCCAGGGCTTTTTGCTTTCCCAGCATCCCAGTCTTGCTGCTGCCTGGACTTAAAGTTATATTTCAGCCATAGTCAATTATTAGACCATTGTGTTTGGCTACATTTGACTCTTTTAAACAGTTTTCCGTTTTTACAGTATTACAGACATACCTCAGGATTTCTCTTCTGAAGCATGTGGGCATGGCCCTTGTAGCTGAGGTGTTGCATAATAATCAGCATAATGGGTTTAATATGATTTCAGTGGAGACTGGGTACTAAACTCAAACTTTTATTTATAGTTCAGCCGAACTTGCCAAACCCAAACATTGGGGGGTTAATCCAACACTACTAATAATTTACAGTATTAAAGTACAAATATAATAAAATAGGGGGTGACTATACCCCCACTGCTTCAATATATCCAAAATCCTGCCACCAGTCCTCTTTTTCCCTTCCTGACTGCACTTGACACATTATCACTGATTTCTTTACTGCATCATTAATTACACATATATATATATATATATATATATATATATATATATATATATTTATTTATTTTTTAATTTATATTAGCTGGCATTTTTTCCAAACTTCTTCTATGAGCAACAGCCCTCATGAATAGAAAGCTGAGCACTTGGAGACATACAGTATTCGTCTTTCTTCTTTCTCTCCTAAAAGCCCTTGGAGTAAATAATAGAATTCGATTCTAAGGGGGACCATAGTATTGTGTTTCAATAATTCAGCAATCTTGTCTTGTGATTGTATACAGAGTAATTTGTGATTGCACACAAACATGCATTATTTGCAATGACTCTTGTACCTTGTGGTTAAGGAAGAGTTAAAGGAATCTAGAGCGTGGGCTGAAAGATGTGCTGGCTAAGTCAATAATAAGAGTGCAGACATTCGGACATATCAAAGGCAGAAAGCCAGGAGAAATTCTATCTGTCTAGAAATGATTCTAGCTTTTATTACCAGTAAACAAGCCTTGTGCTCATTATTTCCATTTATATATATATTTCTCCACTTCAAACAAAGATGTGCTGCACACAGAAGAATATTCCATCCTTTTATGCATTATTTTAATTGTCTTTCCTTCGTAGGTTTTAAGGCACTACAGTAATTTGAAAAGAAAAATAATGAGCTCAAGTTGTTTATTTAGCATAACTGCCAAAGGTTCAGTGTTTGTAGAGTGTGGGTCATAAGGCCAGGAAATCAAATTAGCCATTGACATTTTTATGTGTAATGACATCATCAGATCTGTTTACATATGCCTGGGCGTGATCTGCCAGCAAATATTCCACAATACTTTGACATGGTAACAATCAGGTGAAACTCAATTATATTAACCATGTTATTATCATCTCTCATGGTCATTTATATACTGTATATAGGTAATATCTAGATGTAACATTTGTAAAGAGCAAAAGGAACGGTGAGATTTTACAGAATGCTGAGAAGTGCTGTGAATAGCGTTTGCCAGGATGAATCATGAAGTGATTTGTGGCCGGTAGAAAGAACTACAGAGAGGACGCTGTGTGAGGTGGGAAAGTTAAGATGACGGTAGTCCTTGAGGTGAATGCTATTGAAATAATGTGTGCGGTTTAATATAGCATCAAACCTGTGGAGAAAGAGCGTTCAGTTTGCAAATTCCTTGTGGGGTGTTGAGGCAGCTGCAAATAAATAGAGTCTATTTTTAGAATTTACCTCACAGCTGAGAGAAAGCAAGATGGCGGAGGCCCTCACAGCATAAATGAAGGAGACTGGGGGCGGAGCCGCAATGTCTTCAGCATTACAGACATCATTTCAAGTAAGCCCTGATATTCTTATTCAATTTGAGAACTTGCTCACTAAAGCTCTGTCTTCCAATAATACGATTATAATGGATCATTTCACTAGAGAACTAGATAAGGTATCTGCTGGCTTATCCTCTTTAGAGGCGAGGCAAAATTGAGTTTCAGAAGCACAGAAGGTTCTAGATACAGAAATTAACATTCTTAAGAAGCATAATGAAACTCTACAATGCAAATTAGAAGACATTGAAAATAGAGACAGGAGGTCTAATCTCTGCTTCAGGGGCGTGCCAGAACATATGGAAGATGTCAAGTCTGTGATAACTGCTCTGTGTCAGGAGTTAAAACCAGAAATCCCTATTGACCGCCTGGAATTTGACCACATCCATAGATCCCTAGGCCCCCGCAGACCCCTGGAAGAGCCTTCGAGAGATATTATCACCAAATTCCACTTTTATAGCACCAAGGAAGCAATACAAAGAGCTGCTCGGCTTTCAACTAATTTACAGTTCCAGGGCCATAGATATCACGTTTTTCAGACTTATCTTCAGCTACTATGGCCAAAAGGAGGGACATGCGACTTTTATTGGAAATTCTGCAGGAAAATAGAGTAAAGTATAAATGGGGATATCCCTTTCGTATTACTTTTAGCCATAAAGACATCTCTTTTTTCGGCCGTTTTGGTAACGGAATTGCAGGCTCATATGATTACGGTGGGGCTGTGGAGACAAACATCATCTAAGTCCCCTAGAGGAGAAGAGGAATCCCCTAAAATTCAACGGTCAGGAAAATGCTTGAGACATAGAACTTCCTCGACTAACAGGGCATCCACTCGGAATTTTGATGCCACTTGAAGTTATACCGACTACTGAACTTGAGCTTATCTTTAAAGCCCCTGGTTTGAGACTTTTATTTTGCTCTGGCATTACCACATAAAGGGGTCTGAAGTTTAATTACCATTCAATTGTAATGGTTTTCATCAATGTACCACATTTCCGTGGACATGTTTAGATCTCATACTAGTTTAGTTCCTTTGCATATTAGAGTTATAGCAGTTTATCCCTAACTTCTCGGCGGCACTGCAGTAACACAGCCCAGTTAAACCAGAAACTTAAGTATTTGTGTGTTATTAACTGCTAATTGTAAGTTGTTTTGCACATTTTTGTTTTTCAGGTTTTTTTTGCAACAATTAGTTATTTTCATTCTGTAAGTGAGCAGACCTCTAGACCAGTTGTACTTTTTTGTCTGTTCTAGAGTTGTGCTCCTGGTGTAAATTCATAGGGGAGGGTCTTCTCCTTTTTCTGTGAATAATGACTACTTTTTTCTCCCTGAATGTGCAAGGTTTCAACTCTCCACATAAAAGAAATTTAGCCTTCAGTCAGATCCAAAAATGGTGTCCCGATATAATATGTCTTCAGGAGACACGCTTCTCGACATCCTCAAGGCCAAAATTCTTGGACTCCAAATATCCCCAAGTTCATATGGCCTGTGCAGATACAAAGCAAAAATGGGTCCCAGTTTATGTGTAAAAAGGAATTCTGTGATCCTGAGGGAAGATTTCTAATTTTAGTGGGGACATTGCAAGATGTAGAAGTAACAATCGCTTCGTATTATGCTCCGAATGTGAATCAAATAGCCTTCTTAACCAAATTTTTGAATGAAGAAATGACAGTTGCCCAGGGTCAAACAATTATATGCGGGGATTCTATTCTAACACTAAACCCATATCTTGATAGACAATCCCTGATTAACCCATTGATTTCAACCCAAATGACATCGGCCTCAAGGGCGTTTAGGAAGTTGTTAGTCTCCTGTGCGTTAGTTGATAGCTGGAGAGAGTTTCACCCAGGTACTCTACTCGGGTATCCTATCAGCCAAAATACTCAGGTATTTTGGCTGATAGGATGTCCAAATATACGGCTCAATTGATACACAATGACCAGGTGGGTTTTATACCGGGGCGTCAAGTGGGTGATAACATCAGGAAAGTACTACAGTTGACTCATTTTGCTAGCGATAAGAATATACCGGCTATGCTTTTGTCTTTAGATATCAGTAAAGCCTTTGAGTCTCCTGGAACCCTTACCAGTTCACAAAGGGTTAAATGTAAAAAAAAATGCGTACACACACACACACACACACACAGAAAAAATCTTTTTAATACTTACCTTCAATCCATCTCGCATTCCACACTCTGTACCTCGTCAATCATTTTGCCTTCTGCACTCCTGCTGCTGGAAGCCTTTTATACCTTCTGGCCGACAAGACATAAGGGGCTAATTAAAAAAAAAATGACATAGGGGGCACCCATTTTTTGGGGGGGAGTAGGAACAGGGAGCAGGGGTCAGCTTTGGTGGCCCCACGCCCTGCGGGCTACGAACCCGCAAAGCCAAATGGGCCAGGCTCTTCTGTTCCCCCGGGCTCTGGGGAGGCAGGTAATTGGGGAGCCCGGGGTTAATAGCAAGTCACCCGCTAGCCCAGCTCCTAAGCCTTGTGAACTAACATAGGCATAGACACATACTCACTTCCAATCCTCTACTGTCCCCTGGCGATCCTGTCACACAAAGCTCTGATGACGGTTGCCGGGTGATCCGTGGTGGGGCGAGGGGCTGTGATCCCTTGCCCTACCTCCACTGATCACCCGGGAGCTGCCATTTGTCCCTCTCACCTCTGCTCGTCTAGCGCTACTGTGCCTCTTGGGGCGGGTGTTAGATGACTTCACAGATTACTTCATCCACCCCACCCACAAAAGGAAGTGCTGGAGAGGGCGTATTTCACCCTCTCCTTACCACAGAAGAGCCTGGGGGCGATTGGAGGCCCCACTGAGAGGAGGGCGAAATACAAGGGATCGGAGCCGCGTGTGAGTAAAAGGTTTCTTTTTTCTGCAGTTTTGTGCCACCTGCCAATGAGCCCCCCTGGGGGTGGGGGCCCTTGGCAGGTGACTAGGCTTACCGGGTGCTGACGCCGGCCCTGGGTTAACAGATTGTCTACTTCGATCGATCATGGTTACTTTACCCTGTTGCAATACCTACTCCTCTCATACCTTGTATTAGGTGTTGTAGGAAATATGAATTAGCCAGTAGAGCACTGAGTGGATCAAAAGGCAGGCAGAAAACTGGCATATGTAATGTCCAGGTAGGTGCTTGCAACAAAGAGTCCAGATCTCAGCTATCTGAGCACAAAACTTGTGCATGCTCACTGTGCACAAAGGTTTGTGCACATTTACTAAGCACAAAAATTTGTGCACCCAAATTGTGTGCAGAGATTTGGGCATGCGCCCTATGGGCAATAATTTGTGCACACTCACTGTGCCTCACTGTACACCACCTGAGTACAAGGCTCTGCAGAAGTAGAATGTTGGGGTGTGTGGTTGACCAGGGAAACAGGAACCTCCATGAGATGGAGGCTGAAGAACAAGGATGACGGGCAGGAGTGATAACAGGATAGCTGGAATCTAGACTAGGATGGATGGTGGACCAGAGTGACAGGCAGGAACAGCAAGGTACATGCTTATAGGACTGGAGAGCAATTGGACGATCAGGGTTGCTGAAGAGCCCATCAAATTGGGACCCACAGCTGTCCACCAGTAGTCATGTGACCTAGGTTTCCTTCTGCAGCCAGCTAGACCAAGTGACTGCCAGTGCAGGGACCAGTTTCACCCGCGGACCATAGTGCATGTAAGCAGAACTGGCCTTGCAAGGGGTGCATTAGCGTTAGGGTCTTTCCTCCGCTGAAACCACACCAATCCTCATTTTGTTGAAAATGGGTGTTGGTACACTTTTAAGAGCATGGCTCACTTACAGTTGTACAATGGCTGGGGCTAAAAATGAATTAAAAATAGATACAATTTGCAAAATATCAATTTGCACATTCTATAGAAAACTGGCTTATATTTACAGTATCTTCCAGTACCAAAACATAGCGGAGTGGCTAAGCCACATTGTCTAGGTGAAAAATTGCAATGTCAAGCATTACATGGCTCTCTTATCACTGATAACCACTACACATTGCTCCATTTCACAAACCAATAACCTCTTTAAATTATTATGTTATCAAACCGTTGTTGGCTTAAAGATATAAAAAACATATCGATGAGAGAATGATAGCTCCATAATAGGAACCCCAGCCATTTTATTTGCAGATGTTGGGTCTATTAGGCATTTTTCTTGCTGTGACATCTATGGAGTCACCGCCATTCCTTTCTTCTACACAACCATACTTCCAGCTTGACTTGGAATGAAACAGACAAATGTTGCAGCAACAACATTGACGTGACAACACACCCTTCATACCATGAAGGTAAATGGCCAATTGCTAGTTAACTTGTAGAATCTGGCCCAATAAAATACAAGCAGATCCTCCAAATCCCATCATCTTATTTCCACATCTACTGAAAAGGCCTTCAGTGGCAGCACAGAGACCACAATTCAGATCACATTCAGATGCTGAGCTTTTGTCATAGCTGAGGGACAAGGAAGAGGGAAGGTCTAAATACTGTGGACCTAAACCCTTCCTTACTTAGCTGGGCTGCGGAGTCCAAAAGCCAAAGCTCAACTTCGATTCCTCAATTTTATAAAGACCAGGCTCCGACTCCAGCTCCGACTTCTTCATTAATGGCCAATAATTAGTAATACATTTCCTGTTGTCAAATCATCAATTTCTTACCACTATATAAGTAATAGGGCTACTTATATAGAACATAAAGCATATTGATTGGAATAAAATTTCTAAACAAATAACATAAGCAGGGTGCTCAACATTTTGAAGAGCGAGGGCTATAAAAGTGATTTGAAAACTGGTTGTGGATCACAATGAGAATTTCAGTGTTTTATTTTAAATAGCACAACAAATATTGTCAATCAGAAATCCCACTGTCTCCAAACAAACTTAATAGATTTTTTTTACTCGTAGATCCTTCCACCACACCACCCCATTACCACTTTCATATCTAACAATCCCCACATGCTTGCAATACACAAGCTGATTCTCTTATCTCTCTAAATATATGGGTCCCGTATTTATAGCACATTCCCCCATCAATCCAAAATTATAAATGTATTCCCAATATTCCATCTAAACGCCTACCAATGCCAAACATACATTTAAATATAGAAAAAAATATATTATTTTGTCATGGAGATAGAGATTCCACCCAGTGGTGGTGTTGCACTATCAATGTCGCCTTGTTCTTTCAGGCCAATGCTGCCACCTCTATTTGGCAATGGGCCCCTCCTGTATCACTCTGCTTGTGATCTTTCCCCCTATTTAACCCTCCCACTTTCCCCAGAGCAGGTCAGGAGCCATGTCAGATGGCTCCAAGGGACATATGTGGCTGCCCGGTCACAGGTTGAGTATATGTGACTTAAAGCATTCCAAGCAAAGGGTTAAATTAGCTGCTTTCTGACTGCCCCATGCTGGCTGTCAGAAGATGCATATTTCATTTACCAGCACTTTGCATTCCCTGATAAACCCTGCTGAACTTGCTTCTGTTGGCTTCTTTTCAGTCTCTAAAATGAATTCAAATTGGAGGGGAGTGTTACACTAACGAATGCATGGATTAGTCATCCTCTGCTGCTGTGGAGGCCCAGCAGAAGGTAGGGAGTTTTCACAGAGTGATGAATGACCTTAATGCCCATAAAAATATGCCCATATGTAAGAGATATGGTAAAACCTCTGGGGAAAACAAAAATGGGGCAGCTGTATCCTGCTCTGAACCAAGACCATCCTCCCCCGAAAAAGAGGGGCCCTCTTCTCCATCAGAGATAATTGTGAGACCGCTGAATCTTGTTCCCCCAAGAAAAAGGTAGGTCTCTGGAGTCGAACTGTAGGCTCCTTATGTCCACACATGCAATGTCCGCACATGCCCTTTGAGGATTTAAGGGTTTCAAAGTTTTTAGAGTCTGCATCATGTCTGACATGCTGGGCTGACGCTCCTTATTAACCACCTAATCGGTACATGACTTGCACAAAGGATTCTTACAGGACTCCAGAAGCTTAATTTCACACATCAGGGCTTCTTCTACTCTTGTCCTTGGCCTTGGAAATAGCTTTAGGTTTAGATACCTCAGAAGCAGAGGATTTAGAGTACTTGGTGCTCTAAAAGAAGAAAGCATTAAGAACCCAATGGGCACAAAATGAATCCATACAGATATATATATCATATATATATAAATATATATATATATATATATATATATATATATATATATATATATATATATATATATATATACAGAAGCATATCTGCATGTCTGTGAACCACACAGGTACATGGAAAAAATAGCCCTGACAATGGGGACTTACAGGAGTGCCTTCTTCCCAGACTGTGTGGATGACGGATCCGATCCGATGGAAATGTATCGTTTGTGGAAACTGAACATCATTGATGAAATCTACAGTACCCATAATACTTACCTAAACCACGTCCTTACGGAGATGATGGTTTGGCCTCTACCCTAGGCAGGAACGCGTAAAAACTGTCGTGAAGGAGGTGGAGCAAAGTTTTAATTAATTGCTGGTGGTCATGTGCTCCTACCTAGGGACAGAGCCGTAATACTCCAGTGGTATGCTGCTCTAAGGATGTTTTGAGAAAATATATTTAGAATTAATGTTTCTAAACTTACTATAAAAGTTACATTCCTTATACAATATTAGGAAGAATTTTTTTATGCTGGAGCCAGAGGTGGTATCATTTTTCCGACTCCAGCCAAAACAAGCTCCAACTCCACAGCCCTGCTTTCAAGGCTCAAGCATTAATCTTATTTATTTATTTTAACTCGATTGGATGCAGCTAGACAACTAAAGACTGAGAGAGGGTCATTCCTTCCTTTAAATGAGCCTCCTTTCTTCTCAGGTGAGCACAAATAGTGAAAGAGCAACAATGATAAGGCCCACCTGACTTCCTGGGCCCCAGCGCGGTTGAACCCTCTGCAACGCCTATAGGTACGCCCCTGTAGCCTACCCTCTCACATTAAATGTGAGCCCGATATTGGAGAGTGATTCATCTTTTACCAGCAGAGCTCCCTTTGACAGTGAACTAGAAACAACAACACACGCAGCAACTGCAACTTCCCCAATGCAGCTGCATAAAGCATTGCACTCTGAAGCTTTTTCCTGGAACTCCATTTTACAGAGCTCCATGTGGAAATTGTGAGTACCTCCCAAGTAGTGAGAAAAGGTGGGTTAGCGTCCTCACAAACTTGAAGCCTACCTGGCACAGAGGGTTTAGATCCACTTCAAACAGGTACAAATAGCAATGAGCACAGAGCTAAGGCTTTTCAGTGCGCCAGCTTTTAGTATCGAACCCCATAGAAAGCAATGTTATTTTTGGCAGGAATGGCCAAAAGAATATTTTACATCTGTCACTAATACATCAAGCGTGAAGGTCAGATAAATAACTAGTATTAGAGAAACAAGTAATAAAACAATTTTTTTTAAACTATTTTTTGGAGGCTTCCCAAACATGCCACACATTCTAGAGACACCACACATACATTCATGAGACAAATCCCATGCTGCCATAAGCTGTTAAAGCGGACCTTCACCCTGAATAAGATATAAGATTTTATGTTTCCCACACCCTGTACATATAGATTGCTCACATTAAAAATCATCCTACCTGCATCTACTGCATGTTATGAGACTTTAAACATCCAAGATGGCGGCTCATGGAGTATCAGGCAGCCTGCAAAAAGGAAGTGTCTTCTGACTGTGTCGCTCTGCATTCTGGGATTGCTGTCCTTAGCCTGACACCAGCTCTGCTCTGTCTGTGCTAAGCACAGTCTCACTCTCCTCTCCTCAGTATGTGTGATGCTTCTGAGTCAAAATGGCGGCGCCAATATACTAGAGTCCTGAACAGAGTTGCAGCCCGGTGGGGGAAAGAATAAGTAAGTAAGTGACTAAAAACGGATAATATATTAATTTTAGATGCTGGGGAATTTTTAAGGGTTTGGGCTTTTCATTCCACTGTGGGTTTCCAGCACGATTTCTGTTTATGTAAAAGCCAACTGCGCTGCCGCAGTTTGCCTGCTGTCAAGATCACTCTGTTAGCATTTTGACCAGCGAAGGCACAGCAAACTGGCAGCAGAAAGTTTGTTGTTTCCTGTATTCGCCGGTACAAAATAGCTTCATAGATCGCCATGTTATTCCACACTGCTAGCACATGCGCCGCACCCACCCTGGCCTACACTGGCAAACAGACACGAGTGTAGCAAATTACCTCAAGGAAATATCCACTGTTTACATTTCTCAGTGACTGTGCACTAATATTTTAAAATGAATAAAAAAATCACCATTTCAAAGTACAATTGAGTCAAATAAAAATGATGTGTCAAAATGCAAGCCCAGCTACTCAAGAATTCTATTCACTCAGCAGCCATTACTGCAGTGCACCAGGTTACCAAATTGCTGAAAATCTGTGAATAAAGGGTTTTCTTATTGGACATGGACATTTTCTATTCAAAGTTTTAAAGATTCATAATGTTGCTATTCAAATTTGAGTTCAACCAGAACAAAATTTCATAAAATGGGTGCTGTCTCTAGCACAGAGGGCATCCTGATTGGACAGCCGAAAGTATTAATCCCGTTATACAGGAGAAATCGTACCTTTCTCCTTGGTCCGGCGGCAAAATTGAGCAATACGATTGGCTGCAGTGGTAATGTGGTTCCCAGCGGCCGGATACTCAGAAGAAGACTACGGACCACAGGCAATTGGGATCTCCCCCTGTTTTGGGAACAACACCCATTTTGTAAAAAATATTTCAGTTTAAAACCTATATTTAAATTTCTTTAACTGAAAAAAACAGCAATTTAGCTTTATATAATTGCAAAGCTCCTCTTAAGCTCCCTGTCCACTGAAAACAAGAAAACAATATATGCTCACCTATAGTATAGTGCAGCTAATTTGCCTGATACCAAATCAGCTGAGCAGCTGTCTCGTCAGATCAGTCCTCTCTATTCACTACAATAGAGGGACATGGCAGCCCTTGGCACACCCCTCCATTGAAATGAATTGAGCAGGTGTGGTCAATGAGTGATGCAAGGAGGCAGCCAAGTGTCCACATGCTTTGGTCGGGAGCAGGGATGGCATGGTCTGCCTCTCCGGCAATGTATGCTTTTTTCTTTTTGCCTGGACAGTTCTTTTCAGCTGTTTTAAGTATGTGATCTTTATCTTTTATATATCTGTTGCTATTTAAACTTTTACTATTTACTCTGTAATTACCAAACTGCTCTAAAAGGTGAAAGCAATCTATTTGGTGCATTTTGTGTGTTTTGTGCATTTAAATGACTATCTCTTGCAAGCGTGAACTAACTGAACTTTAATAAAATTAACCAGATATGGAGCGTCTACCTATCATCAAGGTAATGGATTAAACCACCAGCTGTGAAAACATTATCACCTCCTATTCACCTTAACACTTTATCATATATTAACATTAATTGCTGTACGCAGATCAAACCAATATATCAGAAAGTCAAATAAAACAGTTTTCCCCATAGTGACATTTCATTACCTGTTTAGTCACAGGACAGAACAGCTCAGGTTAAAGGAAAACTCCATTGTCAGGTGTTTGGTGTTCTGCCTTATTTTCTGGGATGTAAAATAATCATTTGTGTTAGGATTGTGTCCCATACTTATGATTTACATATCAGCTGTTTCCAAGTTTCCTATATTCCTGTGTGCCTGTGATCCTAAGATGGGAGTGTTTTATCTGGTAAAAACTACTGACTACATATCCCAGAATGTTTCCACTGTAACAGGGGCACTCTTTAGCAGCTTTGGCTAAGTCACCCAGCAGTAATGAGGCTTCCAGTTGAGGCCACTGCCTGTAACCCCTTATCTACTGGAGTACAAAACTGTGATCCACCCTATCTGAATAAGTTGAATTACAGCAGGAGGGGTTAAATCTGTCACCTCTTCCTTATCAGATGATTAACAAGATCCAGAGTGAGGAAGGATGTGATCTGTACTTTTAGCACACCAATTGATTGCTAAGGCATTGCTAAGTCAAACCCATTGTTGCTAGGGAAAATGGTTTTCTTTAATGAAACAGAATTGCAAACAAGTAGAAAAGAACAAAATCGATATACTTAGCACATTGGTTACATCATACTGACACACAATAATGGAAACTTTAAAACATGTCATTGAAAGTGAAATTATCCTTTAAGGCTTCAATGAAAAAGGGAAAGCCTCTATTGAAACTCAAAAGGCTGGTCACATGTTTTACCATTTTATGCAAATTTATTGAGGGGGGGATATCACTTGAAAAAAAGATCCAGAAATTTTAGATGAAGAAGCCCACCTCTGCCTAGGGTAGGATATAAAATAGAAATGCTGCTTTGCATGGCAGCCTTAGACATACATGACAGCCAGACTTGAGGCCAGGCCAGTCACCCAATCACCCACTTGTAACGGACATATAACAAACCTCTGCTAAGAGGGTTCTGGAAAACTCTTCTGTGTGTGTGTGTGGGTGGGCGGAGCCAGCCATGAGAGAGAAGCTTGTGAGGTAATTCCAGCAGGTTATAAAAGGCACAGCACAGCTCTGAGGGAGCAGAGTCCGTGAGGTGGGTCAAAGGGAGCACTTCTGTGTCTGTATGTGTTTCTGAGCCCACATAAATTATAGGGCCACAGTGAAGTTTTTGGTTGAAACTAACTCTCTCCTTATTTACCTCACTGCTGGACTGTGTGAGGGGTGTAAAGACTTAGGCCCTTATTCATCAAGCGATAGCGCCAGGTAGTGTCTGACGAGCGCCAGGTAGCGGCAGCTAACGGCGACTACCGACTCAAGTACGCCCGGCGGCGGTCACAATGACGCATTTATCAAGCTAAATGAGGCTAGCGCCGGCGAGAGCGACGGCTAGCGCGGCATTCATCATGTAGCCGACTGCAACGAACAGCGCCGCTGCTAATCCCATCACAGCGACAGGTATGACCTGGCGCTACCTGCCGCTCTCCCATACATTTCAATGGCAGACGCTGCAATGATTGTTTTAAGTGGTTTTTGTGTTCTTGTCTTTGGCACAAAATTCCACACGTTTATTGGGATATGTTTTATTAATCTGGCTAGTTATTTTACTTTTTTGGGAGAAAGTAGTAATTTTTACACTGTAATGTTGTGAGTGACATCTCAAATGCATCTCCTCCCACCAAACTCATTGAGCTCTAAATCGCTTTTTTTCACCACACACGGGGCTTGTAAAGCTACTTTTCAGCCAGTCCTGTTTGGCGGTCACGTTCGCTCTGCGAAATTGTCAGCGCCCAAGCTATTCGGCAGCCCTGTCCTTGATGAATCTGTGGTGGTCAGAGTTTGTGCAGTCGCTGTTTTGATTCGCTATGTGGCGGCGCGAGCGTCGCTGTGCTTCACTGCGCTGCGTTGTGCGGCGCTGTGCTGTTCATACATGTGCCCTTCTGCCATTTGCAAGGAATTCACTTCCCGCGAACCCAGTCGTTCTTAATGAATACACTGTAGTTGTGAGCGTGCATGTCCACATTATGCAGGATTTAATTCAGGCGTACAAGCTCATAACAACCCGTTATGCATTCTCATGTGTGCCACATTATCATATACTTGGATAGTTTTATTGTGTGATGATTTTATGAAGGAATAAGATTTGTCTTTTTCAGCACCAAGTTGTTTGGTTTTCAAGGACCTATGCATTACAGTATGTTGAACCCCCAGCTAAATGAAGCTAATAAATAATGGTGTCTTTGCCAATAGCTTGTTTTAATGCGTCAATTAACTGTTTCCGCCACTTAGCTTGCACATAGCTGATATTAGCTTGTGCCTGGTGCGCGGAGTTTTCTTTTTGGTTTTAAATTTATTTCCCAGTTGTTTTCGTCATATCCGGTTCCGGTTCCCTCCTTTGCGTTTCAAAGCCACCTACAGGTAAAAAAAGTCTAGCGCTTAGGCCAATAGCTGGTTGTAATGCATCAATTTACTTTTTCCGCCACTTAGCTTGCACATAGCTGGTATTAGCTTGTGCCTGGTGCGCGGAGCGTTTTTCTTTCAAATTTTTTTCCCAGTTGTTTTCGTCATATCCGGTTCCGGTTCCCTCCTTTGCGTTTCAAAGCCACCTAAAGGAAAAAAATGTCTAGCGCTTAGGCCAATAGCTGGTTGTAATGCGTCAATTTACTTTTTCCACCACTTAGCTTGCACATAGCTGATATTAGCTTGTGCCTGGTGCGCGGAGCATTTTTTATTTTTTATTTTTTGGTGTCCCTGTCGCTTGGGTCATATCCATTTCCTGTTTCCTTCTTTGCGTTTCCACCATGCAGCCCAGGAGACGGATCCAGCGCCTCCCCAGCTCCTCCTCAGAATCAGACCCCTCCACCCCTCCCCCACCTCCCCCACCTACCTCACCTCCCCCACCTAGCACCCCTCCCACCCCTTCCCCTCCTGGGCATGCCAAAAAAAAGAGGATGAGAGTGGATAGCCGCATTAATGGCCAGGTGGTCAAAGTGAGTATGTTTTTTTTGCATTTTATGTTTAAAGTGGACCAACACACAGGGGGGATTGGCCCTGAAATCTATTAGTTTTCTGGACCAATCTGATCACTCCCCACGGGGCATCCCCAATCTGGATGTCCTGCGTGGATGAACCCCTCTGGAGGGCCATAAACCTTAACTCAGCCACGTCCCATCTGTGCATGCGTGAGCTGCGGATGCGTCTTGCGCTTCCCTCTAGCAGGGTGGTCCCCTGCGCCAGACATTTGTTCATGGCCTGCGCAGGCGCACTCCCTGTTAGAGTCAAACGCCACACGCGTTCTTTGGCGCTCAGAGGCAGCGTAGCTGGTATGCACGTCCAAATGGCCTTGGATGCGCATACCACAGCGGCGCAGAGCGCTGTGCTAGCCTGGCGCAGTCACGTGGGAGTGTGGTCAGTGGTGTTTTTCAGGCCTTCCAAGGGGGGTTCAGACAGCGGCCCACCCCCGATTGGTGTGCCCCACCAAAGTGGACCCAAACCCAGAATCTTGCTAATCCGTGGTGTGGGTCCACTTTACTCTGGTCTCAGTATAACTGTTTATGCCATAGTTCGGATGTCATGTATTGATTTGTGTTTGTTTTTCATTTGTCATAGGATTTCTGCATCCACCAATATGACTATGCCCGTGGGGGCAAGAAGCGCATTGCCATGGAGGTGAAGGCCACAGTGTCCCGGCGCTTCAATACCCAGCTGTCAATCCGTGCCATCCAGCAAAAATGGTCCGACTTTAAGCGCCGGGACCCTGAAGGCGTGTACCGCCTATATGATGCCTACGCATCAGGTACGTTTAAGCTTATGCTATATTTATACTTTAGCTAGTAGCTATACTAGCTCGTAAAAATCTGCACTGGTTGGTGCCACAGTTGGTGCTGTGGTTTAAGGCTAACAAAATAGAAAACAACATTTTAGACAAACCGAACCAATGCAGGTATGCCCCTCAAAATCATTTGCCCAAACAGTCACTATACAACTTACCCTTGTCTGAGCCTCGGAAGCTTGGCCACATGGGACTTGGGAAGAGGTCCCAGCTTGGGGTTCTGGTTCCGCCTCCTGCCAAAACGACAAAGAAAGGAAATGTGACATGTTGCTTCATCCACTACCCACGAACATGGCAATGTGGTTATTGGTCCTCTAAATCAGCCATGTTACCTCCGTGTCGTCCGCCACAGGTAGGAGCGAGATATCGCTGCCAGAGAGGGGCAATTCAACATCTGAGATCTCCGGCAAGTTGGCATATGCTAAACAGGTCAGGTTAGTAGGTCAGTGGACCAAACTCAAATGTAACATGGCTAGGCTATCGAGGCCATACCTCCACAAAGTGCCAAATTACACACTAGACCAAAGGTATCTGTTAAACTCAGATTGTTAACATGTATGTTAGAGGAATAAGAGGCAATAATTTGGCCAAATAAGATCAGACACATTGCTTAAATTACACATACCCGCAATCTCCCAGATGTCTGGAGTGGGGCCCTCACTCGAGCTTGGACCTTTAAAATACATGTGGACACACAAGTTGCCTGAAGCAAGTGCCACAAAAGTAGAGCCAAAATACATACTAGAGCAAGCCAAAACAACTTACCCTCATCTCTGGCAGCCTGAACTTGAAGGGCCCTTTCCGGACAGCCACTTCCGATATTCTGGCCAACTAAAAAACACAAGTAATGGCTCTAAATATTCCTCAAACTACTAGGGTGAATGTTTGTCCAAAAATATGTCAAACAAAATGCATTGCAATCACTCCAAGAACTATTAGACTGACCCTGGGGAGGGAATAAGCACTCCAAAGAGGCATCTTCAAGTTGACAGAGCAAACATGTAGATTATTAGACTAACCAAATCGAACCAGTGTAACAGAAACAGCATAAAGGATACATTATGTATTGCTATACACACCAACAGGGTCCTGTTGACCTGCAACATCGGAAGTGGGGTCCAAAGATGAACCAGTCACTTGGCCTACCAATAAAAAAGAGGAATGCACTTGGGTTAAAGTGGATAAAGCAAGGTTGACACATGCACTTACCGACATCCAAAGAGTAGCTTGGCTCCTGAGGAGATGCTGGGGCCAATGGCGGGGCAGCTAGGCAAAAATCAAGCAAACATTGAGCCATTGTTAATGTGCGTGCAAAAATCCAACATGCATTAAGGTGTGTGTGAGCAGCTCATTCACTAATATTCACTAATCATGGCCAGTGTGGCTTCCACATTTATATGCAGATATATGGCCACACATCTCTGCCTTCCAACATAGCTACACATGTTAGGGCCTTGTTAGTTAGTTGCTGTGAGGGTTAAAGTGGGCGTGAAATTAGGCCGCAGGTCCATATTATTAATACTCAACAGTGCCCCACTCGATTGTTGGAGCTGCTCCCACACCCATTTGTTCCCCAAACAACCAGCACCTAAATTAGTGGTAAATACCTTCAATGGCAGACTAGGTTAGGCTTGAGGTTGGTTGAAGGGCAGGAGTTTGTGTGTCCTGAGGCAAATCCTGGACAGCACCATGTGCACCTATGCAGAAAGCAACAGACAGGAAAGTAAAAAATGTATGAGGTCTAATGTACTACTTCACAGGTCCTCCTGTTAGTTGGGCAGAAAGAGAAAATGCTAATCACATACATTAACCTTAGCTTTTATAAAAAGGCAGAAAATATGTACCTTCAGTCCAACCTGTGGTGTCATCCCCAGGATCCACACCCTGCAGCCGAGCCAGTGGAATTTTGGCCTTCAGCATCTCCTCATACGGCCTGTAGGTACTCTTTGGAGCCTGGATGGTCCCACTGTCCACATCAAGATCGGGATTCATCTTTTTCATAAGGGCCCCTCTCAAAGTGTAGAAGCGTTTCCTGCAGGATGGGCCACTACGTGGGTGTTGAGCAGTGCTACTAAGCTCCACACCAATGGCATCCCACAGTTTGCTTTCTTGTTTGCCTATTGACTTGCTTTGGGAGCCAAAGAGTAGCTCCCATTTAGCAAGGGTAAGGCGCACAAGATGATTATTCTCCGCCAAATTAAATTCAGGCTCCCTCTTGGCACCTGGGCGCTTAGCCTGGGGTGCTGCCCCACCTTCAGGCTGGGCCCGTTTCCGTAAGGGAGGTCTGCGCACAGCACCCACCAAACTCCTACTTGGGCCTGCTGTGGCCGGCAGATGTCCTGAATTTGGCTCCATTCTGTAGCTGCACACACACACACAAATACACAACCAACAAGCACGCATGCAGACTACAGAATGGCATCGCACTCTCTTTGGGTTGGCCAGGTTTTATGTGCTCTAACAGCCAATCACAAACCAGCCCACTTAATTGATTCACACATACAGCCCAGGTCCTTCTAGCCACACCTCCACTGCACTGACTGAAGCATGTGTGTTAGCCAATTAACTAATTACAGACCTCATTAACCAAACAACACACACCCAAATACAACAATGGACTGATGTATCTGAAACCCTTGTGACATGTGGCTATCTTAACGGCTATTTAAATAAACAGCAGCTTACCTTTCATTGGCCCACCACTGAATTTTCGCCCATGTCCGTTAATGCACGCAAGTTTCGGCTCACGTACGCTAGTAGCGCTACTAGCGTGCACGTGCGCACTCCGTTTCACGCACACCTGGGTCGGCTAATTGGCGCCCGGAAATAGCAGAGCAACGCAAAAGGCGGCAAAGCGGACCTGTCCTTTTTCAAAGTGAAGTATAAATGGAAGGAATTTGCAAGCTTCTGGTATTGTTACACTGTGGCAAAGGCTGTGGTGTGGTGCTTGTTTCCCTTAGCTCATTTGAGTCTCTGTCTGGGTTTTGTCCTCACTCTCTGTGGCTTGTTGGGTGATTTCTGACATCAGTGCTGTTTCTTTAGGAGATTGTTTTTGGTGGCATATGCAAATATTGTGGAGCATACAGCAAGTGAGGCTTGATTTTGGGGCCTTTTGTGGGCTGTGCAGCAACTCCCCTCTTGGTTGTGCCTAACTTAGAAAGCTGTTTTTCAGCAGGCTGGTGGTTTGGACCACTATAGTTCTGGTTTTGTGGTGAGCTGCATTGTAGTGAGTGTGTGAGGAGTGTGATTGTTTGTGTGTGTGGTGTGTTTGTGGTTTCTGTTTTTGTTTGTTTGATTTTGTATATCTGTTGAGTGTGTGTGATGGATAAGAGGGTGATGTATGGTGTCTGGGTGGATGGATGTATGCGTATGCTGGAAGAGCAGGAGGCCAGGGAGCGGGGTGTTGTGAGGCTTAGGGCACCCCGCTCCTTTGGAATCCGCCTTTCAGTATGGGACTTAAGTGACGAGCAGATCAGGAGCCGCTTCCGTCTGAATCGTGCTGCACTACAGTCCCTATATGATCAGATTAAGCACAAAATCGAGCCATCCACCAAACGCACTCAATCCATTCCAGGCATAGTACGCCTGTGTGCCACTCTGAATATTTTGGCACGAGGGACCTTCCAGGCAACCTCCGCCCTCCTCAGCGGGATAAGCCAGGCTACTATGAGCCGCATACTAATCCAGGTAGTTCTGGCGATTTGTGATTTAATCCCAATTTACATCAAGTTTCCTGAGGATGAGGAAGAGGTTGCCAAAATAAAACATGCTTTCTATCTCATGGGAGGGATCCCGAATGTGCTAGGGTGCGTTGATGGTACACATATCCCTTTCCGCCCTCCCCGTGCACAGGAGCTGTATTACAGAAACAGGAAACAATTTCATCTTATCAATGTTATGCTGGTCTGTGACCATGACATGAAGCTGCGGGCGGTGAGATCGGGGTTCCCCGGCTCATGCCACGATTCTTACGTCTTGCAGCGGACAGTCCTGTGCCGGAAGTTTGAGAACAACGAAATGCCAGCTGGCTGGCTACTGGGTAAATAATTAACCATGTCAAAGTATTTTGACTCAAATATGTGGCCTAGTAAGCCAAATTAGAAAAAAAGAAAAACAAAACATGTACTAGTACTAATTGCTGTCTCTCTCCTTGTGTTTTTTCTACAGCGGACAAGGGATATGGGCAGAGAACGTGGGTCATGACTCACAGGAGCCCACGGACCTCTGCCCATGAACGCTACAATGCAGCACACCGCAAGACCAGAAGCATTGTGGAAAGAACCATCGGCCTGCTGAAAGCACGCTTTCTATGTTTGGCACGCCCAGGAGGAGAGATGCTCTACAGCCCACAGAAGGTCTCCAAGATCATCCTCGCCTGCTGTGTGCTCCACAATATCTGCATATGTCACCGAATTCAATCCCCCGAGGAGACAGCTTTGGTGCCAGAAATCCCCAACTTGCCCGCAGGAAGAAGTGAGGACACCCAGACTGGCGATGAGCTAAGGGAAAGGATGATCACTTCCTTTTTTGCGGTAAGCTAACTACCCTTCACTCTAATCCAAGTACTGCACTACTGGGTAAATTTATTTGACCTCCCATCATAATTTGGCTAAAACCACTCTAAGGGGGTGTGTAACATGACCCAAACCACTCTAAGGGGGGTGTAAGATGACCCAAACCACTCTAAGGGGGGTGTAAGATGACCCAAACCACTCTAAGGGGGTGTGTAACATGACCCAAACCACTCTAAGGGGGGTGTAAGATGACCCAAACCACTTTAAGGGGGGTGTAAGATGACCCAAACCACTCTAAGGGGGTGTGTAACATGACCCAAACCACTCTAAGGGGGGTGTAAGATGACCCAAACCACTCTAAGGGGGGTGTAAGATGACCCAAACCACTCTAAGGGGGGTGTCAGATGACCCAAACCACTCTAAGGGGGGTGTAAGATGACCCAAACCACTCTAAGGGGGGTGTAAGATGACCCAAACCACTTTAAGGGGGGTGTAAGATGACCCAAACAACTCTAAGGGGGGTGTAAGATGACCCAAACCACTCTAAGGGGGGTGTCAGATGACCCAAACCACTCTAAGGGGGGTGTAAGATGACCCAAACCACTCTAAGGGGGGTGTAAGATGACCCAAACCACTCTAAGGGGGGTGTAAGATGACCCAAACCACTCTAAGGGGGGTGTAAGATGACCCAAACCACTCTAAGGGGGGTGTAAGATGACCAAAACCACTCTAAGGGGGGTGTAAGATGACCAAAACCACTCTAAGGGGGGGTGGAAGCTGAACAACATAACAATTAGGGTTGGTGTGCAAGATTGACGCAAATGTTGGTTAACAATTAATGCAATATTTTTTTACAGCGAAAAAACAAATTTAAATATATATACTAACTGCACTTTTTTATCTTTTTCAGGCACCCCGAGATGCACCCTGAAGCCAATTTTCCGTTTCTTTCAAATTTCTGTATTAATTTTCCTTTCCATTCTAATTTCTGTTTTAATTTTCCTTTTCATTCTAATTTCTGTTTTAATTTTAGTTCCTTTTCTACAAAAAATAAAAAAAAAAACTAAAGAAACATGTGGCTATGTGTTTAATTCTGTATTAATTTTCCTTTTCATTCTAATTTCTGTTTTAATTTTCCTTTTCATTCTAATTTCTGTTTTAATTTTCCTTTTCATTCTAATTTCTGTTTTAATTTTAGTTCCTTTTCAACACAAAATAAAAAAAAAAAACTAAAGAAACATGTTGCAATGTGTTTAATTCTGAAGGTACTTGATTCCCAGCCCACAGCAAAGCAAAGCGCAGGCGCTGTGTTGAATAGCGTGGTCAAACTGACTGACAGCGCCTACAAAGCTGAGCTCCAACATCATATTCAGCAATGTAGGCGTTGTTCCCAACAACGCCAGGTAGCGACTGAGGAGGCCTGCTATAGCGAATCGCTACCGCCCGCGGCGTACGCTAGCGGCGCTCATAGCGCCATACTTCAGTCGCTCATCTGTCGCTACCTGGCGCTATTAATGAATCGGCCTCTTATTTTTTTGTGTGTTATTCACTGTGTGAAGCCTCCCGTGGAGCGCAAAGAAAAGGACTCAGAGCGGTTGGAGGACGCCCTTAATTTTAATTTTATTTAGGAGAGTTTTGAGGCTGTGACCGTTGAAGAAAGGAATATCCAGAAAATATTTAAAGAAACAGCATAATTTTAGTCAGAAATAACAGGACATTTTCCACCAAGTTCGTTTGGTCTAAGGATAAGTGAACTTTTTTCAGTTATCCTCACTATTTAAAGCACAGTTACAAATTTAGAGCATCATCTATCTGAAGTTTATTATATAGAGTTAATCTTACATTTAAAATAGATTGTGAATGTATTGATAGATTGTTTGAATTACACAGAGCATACAGTGTGTATTAAAGTTATCCAAATAGCCATATATGATAAAGTGACCTAGACACAAGTTTATCCTTTGTTAAACATTAGAGATGAGCGAGTAGTGAAATATTCGAAATTTCGAATTTCGATTCGAATAGATCGCGTTACTCGACTACTCGACCGATTATCGAATCCCATTATAGTCTATGGGAAAAAAATGCTCGCCACTTGGAAATCTCAATTCGACCACTTGGAGGTCACCAAGTCCACCCTGAAACATCAGAAAATGATGCCAACACTGCTGGAATGCAACTGGGACAGCAGGGGAAGCATGTCTGGGTGCATATAACGCGCCCAATTCGCACTATTACGCCACTATCACAGCCTCTCAACAATACACTCCAAACACAATATAACTTCTACGTAAAGTGAGACAAGACAAGGAAACCTTCTTTCCTCTACATTGCCATGGACCCCAAGCCAAACTGTACAAAAAAGAAGAACAAAATTCTGCACCCCTTAAAATCACGTTGCCTATGACAACCACAGATGGCATAGGCAAGGGGGAAAACAAATAGACCCCACCCCTAATTGTCATTGTGTGTGTGTGTGTGTGTGTGTGTGTGTGTGTGTGTGTGTGTGTGAGATATGGTCAGACATGTCTTCTTGTGTCATTGTGTCACCCCAGCAGTAAGGGAAGCTTAAAGGAGGAGGTTTGTTACAGTGTGTCACCCCAGCAGTAAGGGAAGCTTACAGGAGGAGGTTTGTTACAGTGTGTCACCCCAGCAGTCAGAGAAGCTTACAGGAGGAGGTTTGTTACAGTGTGTTACCCCAGCAGTAAGGGAAGCTTACAGGAGGAGGTTTGTTACATTGTGTCACCCCAGCAGTAAGGGAAGCTTACAGGAGGAGGTTTGTTACAGTGTGTCACCCCAGCAGTAAGGGAAGCTTAGAGCTGAGACCTCTTAAAAATTGTATTAAGGCCCAAGAGCTGAGACCTCTTAAAAATTGTCTGGAGTCCCAAGAGCTGAGACCTCTTAGAAATTGTGTGGAGGCCCAAGAGCTGAGACCTCTTAGAAATTGTGTGGAGGCCCAAGAGCTGAGACCTCTTAAAAATTGTGTGGAGGCCCAAGAGCTGAGACCTCTTAAAAATTGTATTAAGGCCCAAGAGCTGAGACCTCTTAGAAATTGTGTGGAGTCCCAAGAGCCGAGACCTCTTAAAAATTGATTGTATTAAGCCCAAGAGGTGAGCCATAATTTTTTTTATTAATACAGCAATTCTACGGCGGTTAAGGAGGAGGAGGAGGAGGAAATGGCACTTCATACAGATGGCACTTCACTCTTGGCTGCTTTCCACTGTTGTACAAGCAAAGTCCGGGTCAATCCACTTGCTGTTCATTTTGATTAGCGTCAGCCTGTCGGCACTGTCGGTTGACAGGCGGCTGCGCTTATCGGTTATAATGCCCCCGGCTGCGCTGAACACCCTTTCTGATAGCACGCTGGCGGCAGGGCAGGCAAGCACCTCCAAGGCGTACAGGGACAGTTCCAGCCACGTGTCCAACTTGGAGACCCCGTAAGTGTAGGGCGCCGAGGGATCAGGGAGGACAGGGGTGTGGTCTGCCAGGTAGTCCTGCAACATCCACCGATACTTGTCCCTCCTGCTGATAGCGGGCCCCGCAGTGATGGAAGTTGCATGAGGGGGTGCCATGAACGTGTCCCACACCTTGGAGAGTGTTCCCCTGGTGGCTGTGGGCCTGATCGATGTTGTCAGACTCTGGGAGACACTCTCCTCTCTGCCGCCAGTGATGGTGGGTGGGAAAATCTGCATCATGTTCTGCACGAGTTCCCTCTGGTATTCCAGTAATCGATTCGTCCTCTCCTCTACCGGAATAAAAGAGAAGTTATCTTTATACCGGGGGTCCAGGAGTGCGAAGACCCAGTATAGTTTGTTCTCCAATATCCGGACAACACGTATGTCCCGGGAAAAGCAGCCCAGCATGAAGTCAGCCATGTGTGCCGGACTCTGAATAGGCATGACGTCACTGCCCCCACCAGAAGGATCATTTTCCATTTCCTCCTCTTCCTCCTCCTCTCCGCCCCATCTGCGCTGAACCAATGGGACGCATACAGCCTGACTGCTACCCTCGCTGCCAGCATCCTCTTCCACAGCCACCTACACGTTGTCCTCCTCCTCCTCCTCATCCTCCTCCTGCAACTGCCACCGAGCAGCAGACAAAAGTGTTATCTGACTGTCTACCTGCGTTGCGTCTCCTCCTACCCCCGTCTCCTCTGTGTGCAATGCGCTCTCCCTTATTGCGACGAGCGATTCTTTAAGGACGCATAGGAGCGGGATGGTTACGCTCACTATAGCGTCCTCGCTGCTGACCTTCTTAGTGGACTCCTCAAAGATACGCAATACATCGCATATGTCTGCCATCCATGGCCACTCGTGGTTGGCAAACTGAGGGAGCTGAGTTGGATGCACGCGTGGATGCATCATCTGGTACTCCATCAATGCTCTCTGCTGCTCACACACCCTGGCCAACATGCAATAGGTGGAATTCCAGCGAGTGGGCAGGTCGCACAACAGCCGATGTTGAGGCAAATGGAGGCGTTGCTGGAGTTTTTTTAAGCTAGCAGCAGCTACAGTTGACTTCCGAAAGTGAGCGCACAAGCGCCGCACTTTCACCAGTAGCTCTGCCAGGTTGGGGTAAGTCTTTAGAAACTTTTGTACTACCAAATTAAAAACGTGGGCCAGGCATGGTACGTGATTGAGTTCTGCAAGCTCCAGAGCCGCCACCAGGTTACGGCCGTTATCACACACGACCATGCCTGGTCCTAGCTGCAGCGGCGACAGCCACATCTCTGTCTGCTGCAATATGGCGTGCCTCACCTCTGCGGCGCTGTGCTTCCTGTCGCCCAAGCTGATGAGCTTAAGCACCGCCTGCTGACGTCTCCCCGCGCCAGTGCTGCAACGCTTCCAGCTAGGGGCTGAGGGCGATGTTAAGGCAGAGGAGGAGGAGGAGGAAGAGGAGGGGGGTCTATCAGAACCCGTGCTGGCAATCTTGGGCGGGGGTGGTATGTAGGCCGTCCCTGTTTGCGACCCCGTCCCCGCTTCCACAACATTCACCCAGTGTGCCGTCAAAGAGATGTAGCGTCCTTGGCCGCAAGCGCTTGTCCACGAGTCGGTGGACAAGTGGACCTTTGCGCTGACTGCGTACCTCAGGGACCACCTGATGTTACGCGACACGTGCTGGTGCAGGGCGGGGACGCCACACCAGGAAAAATAGTGGCGGCTAGGGACGGAATAGCGAGGTGCGGCAGCCGCCATCAGGTCGCGGAAGGCCTGCGTCTCCACAAGCCTAAACGGCAACATCTCCAGGGCCAGCAGTTTGGAGATGAGGCAGGTTAAGGCTTGGGCTTGGGGGTGACTGGAGGCGTACTTCCGCCTGTGGTTGAACGCCTGCGAGATGGACAGTTGATGGGACGAGGAGATGGAAGGTGCAGACGAAGATGCGGGGGAAGGGGGGGCTGAAGGAGAAGGCCCCAAAGTAGCCGAGGCAGAGGCAGATGTGGAGGTGTCCTGGCTGGAGGTCTGGACCGCAGTGGCAGCACACAACAAAGGGGAAGAGGCAGTGGCAGCAAGACCGGGCGCAGGTTGTATTGCGTTTGCTCTCTCCCACTCAGCCCAGTGCTTGACTTCCAAGTGACGGCGCATGCCTGAGGTGGTCAGATTGCTCTTCTCAGAGCCCCTACTCAGTTTTGAGTGGCAGATTGCGCAAACCGCGATCAGTTTGTCGTCCGCGCAAACATTAAAAAATCTCCACACCACAGAAGTACGAGGCCTCGATGGGGGAGCTTCGCGCGACTGCCTGCTGCCGGGAAGAGCTTCGGCCCTGCTGACTGTGGCCTGCCTTCTCTGTCTGGACTGTCCTCTGCCTCTGGACTGTCCTCTGCCTCTTGCTGCGTTATTCGGTGATGCGCAGACCGCATCTCCACTGCTTTCCCCGCTGGACATCACCCCTGTCCAAGTGGGGTCGGTCATTTCGTCGTCCACCACCTCCTCTTGCACTTCCTCTCTCTGCTCCTCCTCCTGCCCACTGGACATTCCAACAGCCTCCCTTGATGGCAACTGCGTCTCATCATCATCGCTCATGATAGCAGATGCTGGTTCCGGGTCCACATCACTAGGAGATGGCGGATACTCAAGTGTTTGGACATCACTACAAACAAATTCCTCTGCTAGCTCCTGGGAGTCTTGCAGCACATCTGGAAAAGGACCTGAAAAGAGGTCCTGGGAGGGGTCAAGGGTGGGCTGACTCTGTTGGCCAGGTTGGGAGGAAGGAGGGTCAGAGTGAGACTGTGTGGATGACTGGGTGGTGCACAAGTGACTGGAAGCGTTATCGGCCATCCATTGCACCACCTGTTCACGCTGCTCAGCCCTCAACAGAGGTGTACCCCGCCCCCCGATTAACTGTCCCATAAAGGCAGGGAAGCTGGATGAGCGTAATGCTGGCTGCCCCTCACCAGCACGCATTGTATCCCCACTGGCTTCAACACGGTTTGTGCCCCCACCAGCATTTCCGCGCCCCCGTCCTCATCCACGTCCCTTTGCGCTAGCCCTCCGCATTTCAGACGTTTTACTTTTTTGGCCACGCGTTATGCCAAATATATATATATTTTTTAGGAGAACACATGGCTATACAGCCGTATACTGCCAGAAGGTGAAATGGTGCCTATACGCACCGGGTATATAACAGGATTTTGTTGGCACAGAGGACACAAAACAGTAGTGCCAAATATATATATATTTTTTAGGAGAACACCTGGCTATACAGCCGTATACTGCCAGAAGGTGAAATTGTGCCTATACGCACCGGGTATATAACAGTGTTTTGTTGGCACAGAGGACACAAAACAGTAGTGCCAAATATATATATATTTTTTAGGAGAACACCTGGCTATACAGCTGTATACTGCCAGAAGGTGAAATGGTGCCTATACGCACCGGGTATATAACAGTGTTTTGTTGGCACAGAGGACACAAAACAGTAGTGCCAAATATATATATATTTTTTAGGAGAACACCTGGCTATACAGCCGTATACTGCCAGAAGGTGAAATGGTGCCTATACGCACCGGGTATATAACAGGGTTTTGTTGGCACAGAGGACACAAAACAGTAGTGCCAAATATATATATATTTTTTAGGAGAACACCTGGCTATACAGCCTTATACTGCCAGAAGGTGAAATGGTGCCTATACGCACCGGGTATATAACAGGGTTTTGTTGGCACAGAGGACACAAAACAGTAGTGCCAAATATATATATATATATATATATATATATATATATATATATATATTTTTAGGAGAACACCTGGCTATACAGCCGTATACTGCCAGAAGGTGAAATGGTGCCTATACGCACCGGGTATATAACAGGGTTTTGTTGGCACAGAGGACACAAAACAGTAGTGCCAAATATAGAAGGTTTTTTTTAGGAGAACACCTGGCTATACAGCCGTATACTGCCAGAAGGTGAAATGGTGCCTATACACACCGGGTATATAACAGTGTTTTGTTGGCACAGAGGACACAAAACAGTAGTGCCAAATATAGAAGGTTTTTTTAGGAGAACACCTGGCTATACAGCCGTATACTGCCAGAAGGTGAAATGGTGCCTATACGCACCGGGTATATAACAGTGTTTTGTTGGCACAGAGGACACAATACAGTAGTGCCAAATATATATATATTTTTTAGGAGAACACCTGGCTATACAGCCGTATACTGCCAGAAGGTGAAATGGTGCCTATACGCACCGGGTATATAACAGGGTTTTGTTGGCACAGAGGACACGAAACAGTAGTGCCAAATATAGAAGGTTTTTTTTAGGAGAACACCTGGCTATACAGCTGTATACTGCCAGAAGGTGAAATGGTGCCTATACGCACCGGGTATATAACAGTGTTTTGTTGGCACAGAGGACACAAAACAGTAGTGCCAAATATAGAAGGTTTTTTTTAGGAGAACACCTGGCTATACAGCCGTATACTGCCAGAAGGTGAAATGGTGCCTATACGCACCGGGTATATAACAGGGTTTTGTTGGCACAGAGGACACAAAACAGTAGTGCCAAATATATATATATATTTTTTAGGAGAACACCTGGCTATACAGCCGTATACTGCCAGAAGGTGAAATGGTGCCTATACGCACCGGGTATATAACAGGGTTTTGTTGGCACAGAGGACACAAAACAGTAGTGCCAAATATAGAAGGTTTTTTTTAGGAGAACACCTGGCTATACAGCCGTATACTGCCAGAAGGTGAAATGGTGCCTATACGCACCGGGTATATAACAGTGTTTTGTTGGCACAGAGGACACAAAACAGTAGTGCCAAATATATATATATATTTTTTAGGAGAACACCTGGCTATACAGCCGTATACTGCCAGAAGGTGAAATGGTGCCTATACGCACCGGGTATATAACAGGGTTTTGTTGGCACAGAGGACACAAAACAGTAGTGTCAAATATAGTTTTGTATATAGGTGCTAATACACCACTGAAGTCTTTCTGTCCCTATTCCAGCAGCAGCAGCTACCCCTCACTAAAGCAGCCGTTTTGTGCAGAGTGTATATAGTTTTGTATATAGGTGCTAATACACCACTGAAGCCTCTCTGTCCCTACTGCAGCAGCAGCTACCCCTCACTAAAGCAGCCGTTGTGTGCAGTGTGTATATAGCTAGAATGAGCTATATACCGTTCAGCATAGTAGCCCTAATAAGGGCTCTCAATGACTCTCCTGTCTTCTGGTAGCTGGTATATATGGTGGTAAATGCGATATTCTGAGCTTCTGGGGCCCTGCCTGCCTACATTATTTAAACAACCCCACCCTACACACTCAATGGTTTCAGTGACATGTCACTCACAATCCCGGCCCCAGCTCTGTGCAGAGCACCCACCAGCATCGGAGGAGGGTTGGGGCAATCAGATGAGTTGTTTTTTCACTCGAAACAGGGCTTAGCTCTTTAAAGTACCTCTGTTCATATAAAACTCAATGACTAAATATGTGCAGGAACATTTTGACTTTGGTTATTTGCTTACTTCAACAGTGAATCTGGGAAAGCCAAGCACACTCCTCAGTGGAGCCCCTGTGTGCCATTGCCATAACACGTGTTAGTTGGGATGCCTGATGTGCACAGAAGCATGATGATGGGATGACTGTTGCCAGAATTAAGCCAACATTTCTAGATAGCTCACTAGTTATTCAAAGTCTTTAAATACCTGTTTTGTAACCCAGATAGCAGAAATATCTTATTTGATCTTTCAATCCAGATTATCTTTTTCTATTTTCTTAATACTCACAGAACCTCAAATGGGCATTCATTTATTTTTATATTAATATACAGGATCATAATATGTTTGAAGGGCTGAAGATTTATTTCTATCTTCTAGACTGTACACATTATTCTGTTAATGTGCCTTTGTGTATCTGTTTAGTTTGTTATCAGCCATGTAATGCAAACTTTTTCCTTCTATTAAAAAAGTAAATAAGATGCATGCTGGCCTTACGGTTCTTAAGAAGTCTACTCCTTATCGGAAATGTATCGCCGAGTCCAGGGGTTTATGAATTATGCATGGAAATTTGGATTCAGGAGTAGAAAGAAAAGCAAGATTGTCTGATAAGGTAGGAAAAGTCACGCATACTGGCAGGTAAGGACAGAGCAGAGACTGGCAGTAACAAGTAAATGACAGAATGTACTTGGCAGGTATGACAGGCGGACGCGTATATGAGGGAGGTGGAAAAATCAAGTGCTAGAGATTAGGACTGGCAAACTCACTGATAACAGTAGATGAGAAAGTCCCAGAATGGACACATGGATAGTCTGCCTGCCAGTCATTTAGTGCTGCACAAGGCATCCTGTGGATGCAGATCGCATTCTTTAATATTAATCAAAATAAAAATATAGTGTACAACTCAATACAGTGTACAGCTGACATGTGTAGAGCAGTTTTTTTCTCTTCAGTCTCATACATTTAGGAAACAATGGAACACAGACAGGCCATGTGCCTATAATTATGGATTTATGACAGCCCAACATAAACAAATTTTTTGGTGCTGTAGCTTTAGTTCCCTAATCATGGAGACAAAAATTGCAACATACAGGCACAGAAATTAAATCCACAAAATGGAGGTTCCTGTAAACAGGTAACAAGCATTAAAGCGGACCAAAACTCAGGATTTTGACAATACTGGGTTTTGGCCTTTGCCCCCAGGGTCACCCCCATCAGGGGTGCCCCACTATGTGGAACCCCCCAGGTCGCCTGATCTCACTCACCCTTTCTTGGTCCTACGGTGCATGCACAGCCTCTTGTCCAGTCAGAGCGCTCGAATCCGCTCCCGCCGCTTCATCCAACAGCTTGTCTAAGGTGAGAGGATCTGCGCATGCTGGCGGCCACATCCCCCGCTACCCTTTAACAGGGAGGGTGCCCGTGCTGGCCATTCACAAATGCCTGGCATAAGGTGATAGCAGGGTTACAGCCGCTGCGCATGTGTTGGACCAGGCCACAATGGGGCATCCCAAATCTGGATGCCCTGGGGGGAGCAAGTATGCCCTAAGATGTATCCTATAATTTAAAAGCTCAGCTGCATATATGAAGGAGCTTTTTACATAGGGGGAGATCATGCTATTTATTTAGTGAAACATATTTGCGTCTGGAAGCAGATTTGGCTGTAAATTGCAACCTGCGTTTTATTGAGCTTTTTAACTTTAACACACAAAAAAGTGCAATAACAATTTTTTTAAGTGGTATGGTGGGCACTCCAGTTACAGAAAAAATATATTGCAATAGAGAAAAGAATGGGTGCCGCCTGCCAAGGGTTAAATCCTCCAATAACCCCTAACATCAAGCTAGAAAATATATACAAAGGTAGGCGCACACCAACTAGGTATAATTTGCAAAATTTATATATTGAAAAAATAGTGATCACATGAAATGTACATACAATTCATTTATATACACATATTTACACAATATCTTGAGTATATGGGGTATCTCATATCTCCAATATGAATGATAACAATCATATATGCATAGAATTAATCATGTGTTCAGCTGGGGAGGTTGTGTGACATCTGTATGCAATGAAAACTGAGAATAGCTATGCAATAGCTTCCAGTCTATATTGAGTAGACAATGTATCCAATCTGAATGATTCTATGTCACAACAGTTGTCCCCAGTTCAATCACACAGAGGATTAAATATATAACAATTAATGTTGCTTCTTACATATTAACAAAATGTATCATATTCAATGAAGTCTGTGGTCACACAATGTGACTATCCATTAAGTAATGTCAGAGTGAGATCAAGATTATCAAAAGAACCCCATGTATACTGCAGCAAATATACATCAATACATCAGCAGAACTCTAATGTCATCACAGTTACATATGAGCAATAAGTATATGATCGCTAAGTGAATAAATTACCGACGTTTCACGGCCGCAGGCCGTTTCATCAGGGCAGCGATAGTAAGCATATGAGGTTCGCGCGCTTTTATACCCAGTTTCCCCCCTGGCCGGCCAGTATGTGATCGCGGTGTGCGGCGTATCCTGTTGCCGTTCACCGCGTCACATCCGGTGGTGACGTCCCGGCCCGAGACTCCAGCGCTGGTGGGCGGAAGTGACGTACTGGCTGGCAGGGACAGTGCCGCCACCCGCACGTGCGCACTGCGTCTCCAGGCGCACGGGGCGTCACACATCGGATTTCGCCTGTGATTGTTATGTTTAGCTGCTGACAGCTTAAAGGAGCCAATGATATATTGATTTTCATGGTGCAGAAGGCGAAGTCTTGTGGAGGAAACATCTTCAAGAGGGGATAGTATGGGTTTTGCTTGTGTCATGCATATCTGCAAAACATAATATATCAACATTAAAAGATTAATTAAAAACAACCAAACAAAGCGATCTTGTCTGAGTGCTTATATATCCAATCACCACATTTCTCATCTAATGAATATATCTTATCCATTTATACCAAATCAGCATGGTTCCCTAGAATGTGATATATTTAGATACCGTGTTATGGGAAGCACGCCATATACCATACAGTATGATTCACATCACACGGTTCATAATCAGAGCAGCTACTGGTATATACATATTAACCCTCAAAAGGGGAGGTTATTATATTCTTACAGTGATACCTAAAGTGTTGCGTTTAGGGTCATAATATTCTCGCTCATATAACGAGAAGGATGAAGTATTGTCTAAGTATCCCCCTCCTATGTTCATGCAATTAGATACATTAAATATAGTATAGTAATATTCTCATTCTCAAATGTATATTGAGTGAAAATCTCAATATTAATCCGTAGTGGGAAACCCCGTCGAGAAGAAACGAAAGAAGGGGAGAGAGAGGAGGGGGTTTAGAGCCTATAGCAAGAGGGTGAGAGAATTAAAAGGAGGGACAGTATGTGAAGAAGAGCAAGAAGGATCGACATCTCAAATAAAGGGTGTGTAGTCTAATTCTTCATTAAGTCCCTTCGGGGTCATGGTGTCTAAAGTGAAAATCCAGTTCAATTCCCTTCTCAATAGAGCTTTATCCCTATCCCCACCTCTTCTGGCTGCCGGTTGATAGTCTATGGCCATAAAGCGAAGTTGCGAAATTTGATGCCCCATTTGCATAAAATGTCGGGCCACCGACGAGTCCATGTCTCCTCGTCTTATTGCACTCCGGTGCTCGCTAATGCGGGTTTTAAGTGTCCTCTTGGTTTTCCCCACATATAATTTACCACATGGGCATTTCAAAATGTATACCACATGGGTAGAGTTACAATTGAAAAACCGCTTAATGCTATATTTTTTGCCTGATTGCGGATGACTAAATGTGTCACCTTTGATTACAGAATTACATTGCGCACATCCTCCACAGCGATACATTCCCTGGATCGCCTGGGATGATGGTATCCATTTATGTTGGATCTGAGATTTTAGCATTGGTACATGTGTATCTGCCCGAATTAAATTTTCTCTCAAATTCCGTGGTCTCTTCCGTATAAACATGGGAGAGTCTGTAAAAATCTGTGTAAGTTTGGGGTCACTCCCTAGCACATGCCAATGTTTTCTTATGGCTTTTTCTATTTTTGGTGAGAGAGCTGAAAAAGTCAAAATGGCTGGAATCCGTTGTGGATTCTCACGTGGATTGTGTTTTAATAATTCAGATCTATCTTTCATTCTGGCCTTGTCTCTGGCCATCACTAATTCTGCATATGTGTATCCCTGTGTCATAAATTCATTGATTAATTCCTGTGATCGCTCAATAAAGGTATTGTCATCCGTGATAATACGCCTCAGTCGTATAAACAGACTATAGGGTAAACTTTTCTTAAGAGATTCTGTATGGAAACTCGTGCGATGTAAAAAAGTCGTTCTATCCATCGGTTTACGATATAAGTCAGTGGTCAGTGTATTCTTATCAATGGATATCATAACATCTAGGAAGTGTACCTGAGTCTTGCTAGATTCCAAGGTGAATGTAATTGTGGGTAGTTTATGATTTAATCCGTCGGTGAAGGTCAATAAGTCATTCTCTGTACCCTGCCATAAGAAAAAAATATCGTCAATGAATCTTAACCAAAGGCTCACATGGGACTGGAAATATGGATCATTGTAAACAAAAGTCCACTCAAAACGATCCATAAATAGATTTGCGTAGGAGGGTGCCACATTGGACCCCATGGCAGTTCCTTGGAGCTGTAAATAGTATTTATCGCCATAAAGGAAATAATTTTTGGTCAACACCATGGTAAGTAATTCAATACACAATTCATTAAATTCAGAAGTAGTTCCAAGTGTACTAAGGGCCTCTACAACTGCTGCAATACCCAAGTCATGTGGGATCGACGTGTATAATGAACACACATCCATGCTACATAGCAGGGTGCTTGCAGGCAGTGGTCCCAATTTAGTAATGTGATTCAAAAAATCTCCTGTATCTAGTAAGTAAGATCTCGTGGTGATTACCTTGGGCTGTAACACCCGGTCCAGAAAGGTAGCCACATTTTGGAATATCGACTCCGTCCCAGCCACAATTGGGCGTCCAGGGGGGTTGACAGGATCCTTATGTACTTTGGGCAGAACATAAAGCACTGGGGTTACAGGATATTCTGTAGTCATAAATGCATATAGTTTCTTATCAATAATATCATTATGACTACAGAATATCCTGTAACCCCAGTGCTTTATGTTCTGCCCGCATTAGCGAGCACCGGAGTGCAATAAGACGAGGAGACATGGACTCGTCGGTGGCCCGACATTTTATGCAAATGGGGCATCAAATTTCGCAACTTCGCTTTATGGCCATAGACTATCAACCGGCAGCCAGAAGAGGTGGGGATAGGGATAAAGCTCTATTGAGACGGGAATTGAACTGGATTTTCACTTTAGACACCATGACCCCGAAGGGACTTAATGAAGAATTAGACTACACACCCTTTATTTGAGATCTCGATCCTTCTTGCTCTTCTTCACATACTGTCCCTCCTTTTAATTCTCTCACCCTCTTGCTATAGGCTCTAAACCTCTCCTCTCTCTCCCCTTCTTTCGTTTCTTCTCGACGGGGTTTCCCACTACGGATTAATATTGAGATTTTCACATTTGAGAATGAGAATATTACTATACTATATTTAATGTATCTAATTGCATGAACATAGGAGGGGGATACTTAGACAATACTTCATCCTTCTCGTTATATGAGCGAGAATATTATGACCCTAAACGCAACACTTTAGGTATCACTGTAAGAATATAATAACCTCCCCTTTTGAGGGTTAATATGTATATACCAGTAGCTGCTCTGATTATGAACCGTGTGATGTGAATCATACTGTATGGTATATGGCGTGCTTCCCATAACACGGTATCTAAATATATCACATTCTAGGGATCCATGCTGATTTGGTATAAATGGATAAGATATATTCATTAGATGAGAAATGTGGTGATTGGATATATAAGCACTCAGACAAGATCGCTTTGTTTGGTTGTTTTTAATTAATCTTTTAATGTTGATATATTATGTTTTGCAGATATGCATGACACAAGCAAAACCCATACTATCCCCTCTTGAAGACTTTGCCTTCTGCACCATGAAAATCAATATATCATTGGCTCCTTTAAGCTGTCAGCAGCTAAACATAACAATCACAGGCGAAATCCGATGTGTGACGCCCCGCGCGCCTGGAGACGCAGTGCGCATGTGCGGGTGGCGGCACTGTCCCTGCCAGCCAGTACGTCACTGACTGGAGGGGGCGGACGTCACTTCCGCCCACCAGCGCTGGAGTCTCGGGCCGGGACGTCACCACCGGATGTGACGCGGTGAACGGCAAAAGGATACGCCGCACACCGCGATCACATACTGGCCGGCCAGGGGGGAAACTGGGTATAAAAGCGCGCGAACCTCATATGCTTACTATCGCTGCCCTGATGAAACGGCCTGCGGCCGTGAAACGTCGGTAATTTATTCACTTAGCGATCATATACTTATTGCTCATATGTAACTGTGATGACATTAGAGTTCTGCTGATGTATTGATGTATATTTGCTGCAGTATACATGGGGTTCTTTTGATAATCTTGATCTCACTCTGACATTACTTAATGGATAGTCACATTCCCCTCGATTCAAAGAGCAAAAGTTAATTGATTTCGGATCGAGAATCGTAAGTTTGGGTGGGTGTTAGTCATTTTTTCCTGTTTTTTTGGCCATTTACGAATGCGTATATGCTCTTACGATCATCGCAAGTTCGTTCCTAAATTTTAGGATCAAAACGTAAAACTTAGGATCAAATCCTAAAACTTAGGATCAAAACGTAAAACTTAGGATAATTGGATGTGTTTAGGTGTGATTCAGAGAACAGTTTTCAAACCTCTAAATATGTTTTAAAAGAAAGCCACTGCCGACACCTTTTAGCAGTCGGATTGCTGTTCTTGAACAGGTTTTTTGGCTATGTGGAGGAGTCTGCGCGTCTTGAGCTCCAATGAACTGCATGTATCAGCATGGCCGAGGCCATAACTTGTATGGCAATGCATACCTCATTCAATACATTTCATGTATGCCTTATTAAAGCATTTTAATGTGGACCTTAATTAGTCCTTTGCATGTAAACCTTTATTTGCGTTAATTAAAGAAACTTATGTCCTTTGTTATTTATTTTTACATTGATGTACTAGAATAATATTTTTAGATTGAATTTATTGGTGTAGTTGTTTACCTTTGCTTTGTTGAATTATTTTAGCTCATCTTTGGTCAGATGCATCACACTTACTGAGGAGAGGAGAGCGGGATAAAGTGCAGGATGTGGGTTACTGCTGTATTTTGCACAGACACAGCAGAGCTGGGGGCACGGAAAGGTCAGAAATCAAAGAATGCAGAGCAACACAGTCACAAGGCCCTTTCTGTTTGCAGGCTGCCCGATAATACCTGACCCGCCATCTTGGCTGTTTCTAGACTCATAACATGCAGAAGTTGCTGGGTGTTTTTTTATATTTGAGAGCAATCTGTATGTAGAGGGTGTGGGTAACCACACACAAAATTTTAAGTTGTACCATTTGAAGCCAAAATATTAAAACTAAATCCACAAGTAAAAAATGCAAGTTAACTAAAAATTAAACAAAGTAAGATTTACTTATGCAAATTCATTAATGGTTGGTTACTACAAAATGAATGAAATAAAGAAAAATAAAAGACCAAATATTTAGAATGCACTTTAATGAGGTAAGTTTGTAGTGCGCAGCCGCAAGATCAGAAGGATTTACGTCCAGACAAAAAAGGAAAAACGGCAAAACCAATGTTGCAACCTGAGAAATGAAACAGAAAATTCAGGATGGAAACTGACATAGGTCTGATTCCCGAACTGCCATACGAACGGACGTACATTTTAGGATAGAAACGTATTAGCTTATAGAATCACTCGCAAGTTCATACGAACGCACGAGCGTACGGGAAAAATAGGATGATCGGCACCAAAATCAAAGCTGTAACATGCTTCTTTGAATCGACCCTATTGTGTGACCACAGACTTCATTGAATATGATACATTTTGTTAATATGTAAGAAGCAACATTAATTGTTATATATTTAATCCTCTGTGTGATTGAACTGGGGACAACTGTTGTGACATAGAATCATTCAGATTGGATACATTGTCTACTCAATATAGACTGGAAGCTATTGCATAGCTATTCTCAGTTTTCATTGCATACAGATGTCACACAACCTCCCCAGCTGAACACATGATTAATTCTATGCATATATGATTGTTATCATTCATATTGGAGATATGAGATACCCCATATACTCAAGATATTGTGTAAATATGTGTATATAAATGAATTGTAAGTAAATTTCATGTGATCACTATTTTTCAATATATACATTTTGCAAATTATACCTAGTTGGTGTGCGCCTACCTTTGTATATATTTTCTAGCAATAACAATTTTTTCCCATAAAACCTGTACCTGCACTGAGGGCATTTTTACAGGTGGGGTACTTTGGAAACAACAGCACCCTATGCTAAAGAATTTGCATTTTTTTCTGCATAGCCCATAGGGTGCTGTGGCTTCCAAACTTCCCAAAAATGATTCTTACATTATTGGAAAAATAATGTGCCCCAAATGTAAAATTGTCCCATTACATGTGCAGGTAATTTTGGGGAATGAATGTAAAAAACATTTTTTTGCACCTTTAAAGCTCACCAAGATGCAGTTTACAATGTACACTCATATAATTAGCATACCATTGAATTGGTCAATTGAACCAATTCCAGGACCATGGAGTGCCCCATGGGTATTTTAAATTACCCCTGCCATGTCCTGGTATAGTGTAGGTAGAGATGGGAGGTCTGGTGTTGACAGGAGCAGAGTGTGGCAGGAAAGAATGCCATGATACTCCCTCCTGCTTCTTCATTTTGCCTCCCATCTTCGTTGGTCCAGACCAGTGATATAAGCTGTCATGTGACACATGACTGAGATACTGATGATCGGGAGTAGAATTTAGGAGCCAGTTTGAGTATAAGAACATTCTTCCCAGCTTGCATTCTACACAGGTCAGTGCCTTACCTCCCACAAAGGGAATTAATTCATGTTTGGGGGGTATGCTGGCACTCTACTTAATTATTGTTGGGTTTGTGGTGGGGGGAGAATATATTTACTCATCTGGCTATTAAGCCTAGAAACTGCCCTGGTCCCGCTGCTATTACTTTATAACAGCAGCCACACAATCCATCACAATAACACAATTAAAACGTACCTTTTATCTCAGTGCAGACTCACTAAGTGGACAGGCAGTTGATTTTGAATAGTTCTCCTCTCTAAAAGTATGGTATATTCAAACAAGCTGTCACCCTGATTCAGTGTTCTTTACTAAAAATACACAAATTTAGCTGTAATTTGTGTAGTGCTGTGTAAACAGATATTTTCACATATGCCTACAACTTTGTTTTTCGTTTTATTGTGAAGCAGCAAAAGCAGTGTTGGGCCAAAAGTGAACAAAAGTTTGGTTTGACTACCTGAACTGGATCTAAACCCGGTTCCCACTGAAATCAATTGGAACCCAAACGTTGGCACCCAAAAATCGCCCAAAATTACAAAAAAACCTTAATAGACGGGCCCCCCTCTGCCCCTACCACTGCTCACTCACCTGCTGATCGTCCCTTATATGTAATTTTGTAATGTCATTTTAAATAAATAAATTGTGGTGGGTGGTGGCGGTGGCGAGTGAAGGGTCCCCTTAAGCTAATACAGAGTGTGCAGCAGCAAGAAGCTGTTGTACACTTACATGAGCCAATCATCTGGTCGGCATTCTCTCCTCTGTCAAAATGGCCATGGTCAGGGCTTCAAAAAGATGGCCACCCCCTGATTGCCACCTCAGTTAAGTGTACAGCCGCTTACTGCTGCTGCACTCTGCATTAGGTTAAGCTGGTTGATGGGCTATATCAAGGGTTGCATTAAAAGAAATGCTCTGGGAGAGACCCCATGCTTTTTTTTTCAGATTTTTAAAGGTTAAACCCTTAAATAAAAATAAAAAAAACAACAAGGTTTGGGGTCACCCCTTCCCAGTAAAATCAGCCTGCGCACCAACTATTGGGGCTGGTAGACCAGGTCATGGGGTCACTGGATCCTGGACGGAGGTGAGCAGCTTTTTTTGGGAAAATGTCAAGAACATAGATTCTACATGCTTGGCAGTTAACAGTAGTAGGGGCGAGCACAAATAATCTATGTGTTTGGCATCTGAAGGGTAATGGATATTTTTTCTTATAACCCACCCCTGGCAAATTTGTTCCTGATTTGTTTGGAGAGCTCCTAAGTCTTCATGGTATTGTTTGGCTAGTGGAGCCCCTTGCCTAATGGTATTGCAGCTTCTGAGGCCTTTCATTAATGGTGTGTATATACTGACATACCATTTGGCACTTAGACTGCACATAAACTTTTTAAAGGCTTCATAGCATATAAAAAACATATGCACATGAACATTTTTAGTATTTGAATTATATATATATATATATATTTTTTTTTTTTCTTTTTTTTTTTCTCCTTTCGCATCAGCAAATATTGCAGACATTTTTGTTCAAATGCATGACACACAATTCAGATTAAAAAACATTTACCGTATTTTTTGGTCTATGAGATGCGCCCCCCCCCCCCCTCCAAAAGTTGGGGGGAAATGTGTCTTATGAAGCAAATGTTTAAAAAAACCCAGACATTACAGGTGCTTCCATTGCTTCTGCGGCAGCCTGGACTTCCCTTCTTTGCTGTGTGGGCTATATGGAGGGGGCAGGGGCCTACAAACGACCATCGTCCATTTACAGGCATGGCTGTAAATATGCCATGCTCGCTCAGAAAGCCTGTAGGTATACCATATATGTTGCATGTGTGGGTCTCTATCTCTCTGTGCATGTGTGTCTGTATGTGAGTGCATGTGTCTCTGTCTCTGTGCGTGTGTGTCAGATCTTTGGGATTTCTGGGGCGTAGATGGCCAGTGAGTGTACACATGTCTGGAGCAGTGGACTGCCCTAATTACATACTCTGGAGAGCAGTTTGGGGGGGGGGGGTAGTTGCCTTGCACAAAAGCACTTCAGTCATGTCCCAGGACCGTGATTTAAACATGCAACCCTCCGGTCATAAGTCTGTGTGCTTGTGGAGTCCTGGGTATTGGATGATTAGCATGCAGCAGTTGTAAATTCATCAGGAATGAGGAATTCTGCACATTGCCTGTAATGGGGAGTGCTATACACTGCCTGTAATGAGGGATGCCACTCACTGGCTATAATGATGGATGCCGCTCACTAGCTTTAATAAGTGATGCCACTCACTGTCTGTAATAAGGGATGTCACACATTGCCTGTAATGGGGAGTGCTATACACTGCCTGTAGTGAGGGATGCCACTTGCTGGCTATAATGATGGATGCCGCTCACTGGCTTTAATCAGTGATGCCACTCACTGGCTGTAATAAGGGATGTCACACATTGCCTGTAATGGGGGATGCAGAAAACTGCCTGTCATGAGGGATGCCACTCACTGTCTGAAATGAGGGCTACAGCTCACTGGCCGTAATGAAGGATGCTGCACCCTGTCTGTAATAGAGGATGGTGCCTACTGCCTGTAATGAGGGATATTGCCCCCAGCCTTCATTCAGGGGTGCTGCATACTGCCTGTAATGGGGTGATAGGGAGGGGGTATTTTAGTACACTGTTTGGTTCTGAATTTTCCTCCTCTAAATCCTGTGTGCTCTTATAGAGCGAAACATACAGTAAATACATGTTGCAAGATAAAATAGGAAAAAAGCCAAAATACATTTGCAAGCCATTCTATGCAGATTTTTATTATTAAACCATGTTTTGTGGGAAAGATCTTTTAAGTTTCTTGTATCCAAAGTATGTAAATGGTGCGTTGATTACATGTGTATTTGTTGCACCGGTGTTAATGCATTAATTTTAATTTATATTTCCAAGAAACACATAAAAAAGTCATTGTTCTAGGGCAACTGTTCTGCATAAGCCTTCTTCAGGGAAAATGCAAAAGCCATTGTGACATCAGAGATTTTTACTCCCCCTTAACCTTAAGAAGAAATGTCTTGCTGCCACAACCTTATTTCTCCTTATGTCAGGAAACAGTGACATGTTTTTAGAAACAGAAATTCGCGAATCCCTTTAAATCCCTCTATTTCCCCGAAGGCACTAAACATGGAAAATAATTGCTGGAATATTTTCCCATTAATCCAAGTAATCCAGGTGCACAAGTACAAAGCTTCCCCCGAGAAACGTTGCAGTGATTGTGAATGCATTAGAGTCACATAATCATGTAGACATTTTTTTTTTCACATTAACATCACGATGCAACCTTTCATACTCATTGTACTTACTCATTGGTGGCAGTGTGGCCGGCCCTGGAAACTAAAACATTTCTCTGGAGATCTCTGACGAGTAACTACAACAGTGTATGTCACTCAAACCACTTTGGTAGACTATCAAATGTCTGAGGAACAATGTGGTTATTTATAATATATAAATGAATAAAGGATATGTGTACCGTGTGGGTGTCACCAGGGTACAGAGGGATGTCACTGGCATGCAAAATCTTTAGTGTCAGTAAGAGCAAAAGGATGTCATGGCACAAAGAAGCCACAAGTGTGACCAGGAGCAGAGAGGCTGGCTTATGGGGGGTGCAACCTGTGCGCACAGGGCGCCAACCTAAATCCTCTCTAGATTTAGGTTGGTGCAGAAGCACTATTCAGACTGAAAGCTCTCAATTGGCTCAAGGCAGAATACTTTTCCCTTTAACACATGGTGGTTCCGCCGAAGACACACAAACTTACATCCTCATCCCACGTTCTTTTATTTTTCCTCTTTATTCTACTTTGCCTCTGCCCCACGCCCCCTTTTTTAACTTTTCCTTCATGTGGCCCAGGTAAAAACTGGGGTAACCTAATCTCTCATAGAAAGCCCTGCATAACACAGCTTAGCTGCATAATACATCACAGCAGTGCCGGAGTTAACCACTAGAGGCTGCTGTGGGAGAGTGACATCATCAAGAGCTGACATTGTTATCAGTCTTATTAGAGCTGTTGTCGAGAGATGATGTATTGAGCAGAGAGAACATGGATTGCTGAGAGAGAACCATGAAGATAGCCATGCAGAGCAGTCCGTAGTGAGCAGTACAGAATGGAGCTTATTAACCCTTTTGAGAAGGAGCTACTACCCAAGAAGGAGTTATAGTGTGCAGAGCAAGACAGAGAGATACCACAGAGAGACATCCGTGTGGGCCTAGGAGGAGCGGAGAGGAGTGTACTGAGCACCAATACACAAGGTACCAGTAGCATAGTCCCAGCCCCTAGAGTGACCCCGGGATCCTGTGAGCCTGTTTGCTAATAGTTTGAAGTACTTTGCTTATTGCCGATGCTGAAGTGGAAGTGTGTTTGCTTCACATAAAGTTTGGAAAGACATTTGCATTGTGTGGTGACTCCACCAGCCCATATCCCAACCATCCCTGAAGATCCTAAAGAACTCGTGACAGCTCGCCCAACATGTCAGCCGGCCTTGGTGTGGCGTGTGGGTTACAAATTTGGTGAAATTGGTGGATTACCTGTTGGGGCCTAGTAGACCATCTCCCCAACTCGGTGATTTGGTAAACGGGGCTCAAAAGACATTGACCTCGCCATATAATAACTTCAAAAACATTATCTTACTTAAAATTGATACACATTTATTTGATATTCTTCTTTAAAAACATTTTACATCTGAAAACACATCCTTATGTTGAAAAATTCATTATTGAGGCCCAACGATGCAAGCGTAAAATCAATAGATTTCTGTACATTACGGCCTCTGATCGTACACTTTATTCACTTCGGCCTGGGATACTATCCCTGCTAGACAGACTAGTTTCGCTCTAAAAGCTTCTTCAGTGTCTGCAAGGGCCAAATAAAATAGTTGTTACCATTACATATCGTATAGCATATGGGCCACAACATGACATAGAAAGTCACACCAAAGAAAAAAGGATGATACAAATATTTGTCAATATGAAACTCTATTTATATATTTGACAGTGGAAACAAAAACAAATAGCAATGTAACAAAATAATATATTTACAAAATAATATATTTACCTATGAGTGCAGGGCATACACTTGGGACTTGAATGACTTGATTTAGTTCACTTGTTTATGGTGAGATTGTATATGTTCACTTGCAGTTGGTAACGTTTGGCTTTTGCCTCTAGTGTTACGCTAAAAAATGTGTACAATGGGGGGCGTGGCTTGAGATGGCGGCGTGAGGGAGCAATCTGAGGGAGCTCCGCACACAACACCAGCAAAGCAGCACCCAGGCGTTAAACCACGATCCCCTGACCTAATGCCAAGGAGGGGGAAGGGACCCAGAGCACGGCGGAGGGGGCAGGAGCGCCCCATACCCACTTTCTTCGCAGCACGGGCGGGCTGCGAGACCGCGACCGCTCCTCGCAAGATGGCGGCGATCGAGGACACGGCGGGGAAGAGCGGAGGAGTGGAGACCGGCCGCGCACGTGACTCCCCTCATCTGCGGCGTTCCGGAGCGGCGGCGGGGGCCGGGGAGGCGACCCAGCAGTTATGTGGAGGTGAGGAGGCGCAGAAGCCTCGGAGCTGTGAACGGCACCTCCGCATTGTGACAGCGGAGGTGCACCAGGTGACGGGCGGGGGCGGCGGAATACCCGGCGGGCCTCGGGCTGACCCTGGTCCCTATCCTCCTCCCGCGGAATCCCCACAAGGAGACATTGAGAAGGGGTCCCTCCCCAGGAACAGCCCACAGGCAGAGGGGGCTCAGAGAGAAATGGAGAGAGGGAGAGAGAGAAGTGCCCAGCAGCTGAGATGTCTACAGGAGGGGGGGATGGGGCCCGGCCTGGGGAGAGGATCCAGGGGAGACAAACGGCCAGACTCAGGGGGTGCATGTAGCCCGGACTCCCCACCTCATGTCCATACAAATGGAGCCCCTCCCCCACAACAGAGGCTAGCAGACGGGTCCCCTGATGGAGCCTTGCCGCGCTCACCGTCCCCCGACAGCATGGTGTTCACCCCACCACCCCCAGTGAGCCCTGGACCCCTCTGGGGAGCCCGGGAGGAGTCCCCTTCCAGCTGCTTCGCGGAGGAATCGCTGGCCAGTGGCGCAGAGTCTGATCGGCGGGGGAGGGAGCCGGGCAGAGGGGTTGCGGTGCGCCCGCTGCGCGGGTGGAGCCCCTCAGAGGAGGATTTGGGCATGGAGCCGCCGCAGGAGATGATGGTCCCCTCTCTGTGTGCTGGAAAACCTGCTTGTCAACTGGACGCCACTCCAACGGTGCCTGTAGATCTACTGTACCGTACCATAGCCGAAGCTGTAAAAATCAATATCAATGAGGCCCTGCGGGGCCTGCCAACGCGGGGCGATTTCGATGGATACGTCACTAGGATGGAGGGCACCATTAAGAGGGAGCTGGCGACACTGCAGGGTGCGGTTGCAGAGGTCACGCAGAGAGTTGACGCAGCGGAGGCCTCCCATAGATCCCTTGAAACACGAATGACGGCGCTCGAACAACAGCAGGAAGGGAACAAACGCCTCCTGTCAGACCTGTTTCTAGCCCAAGATGACGTGGAAAACCGCAACCGTCGGAATAATCTACGCCTTCGGGGTGTTCCAGAGTCGGTGGAACCAAAAGACCTCCAAACAACAGTGACCTCCATCTTTAATGAGCTCCTCGGCTTACCGGACACGAATCATATAGAACTGGACCGAGTGCATAGAGCCCTTGGCCCCCGACCCCCTGATGCAGGAAGGCCGAGAGACATAGTCTGCCGAGTTCATTTTTTTAAAATCAAAGAGGAGGTGCTCCGGAGGGCATGGGAGCGTGGCCCAATACAGTTCCGAGGGGCACAGATCATCATCCTGCAGGACCTATCGCGGAGGACATTACATATGCGGAGACTCTTAAAACCAGTGCTGGAATCCATCCAGAGGCAGGGAGCCTCATACCGTTGGGGCCATCCGTTTCAGCTTCTAGTCCGAAGAAACGGTGGGCTCTTCGTCCTCAGATCCCCGAACCAGCTTCCGGACTTGTTCCACTTTTTGGAGGTCGCCCCGGTGGACGTCCCGGATTGGACGGCGCCCGACCTGGCGGTCTTCAACAGACAACTGCCGCAGCGTCATGGTGGGGCTCTTCGCGGTGCGGGGAGGGGACTGAGGGGTCGCCAGCGGTAGACGTGTCGCGCTGGCCGTGCCGTGCCGGCCTCCCCGGCCGCCCACCTTGGACCTAAGATAATCCTACATACCCCCGACCTTGGGCGGTCCTGGGGGGGCGGTTGGGGAGCACTGGCGCGGGGCCCCATGGGATACAACAAATCTTGCACTGGCAGCACCCGTGGCGCCGGGAGAGGAGTGAGAGGGCGTCGGCGATGGGCACGTGGGATGGGGCTTCCCTGGGCCGCCCCCCCCCTGCCTCCCTCCCCGGGCCTAGATTTATCCCTGCTACCCTTGAGCCTTTGAGTTCCCGGTGCCCGGATCCCCACTCCGGGCTTTTGCAAAATGTTTTGTGTAATGTTCTTTACGATCCAGGGTACTTAAGCTCCACCGGGGCAGACACAGTGTATATTCTCCAAGGCACTGAACGAGCCGGGCTGAGAAGAGTTTTGCACTGTCCCTCTCCCGTCACTTTATTATCAATGCCCTGTGGTGTAACACTAGGAGACAATAGACATAGTGCGTCTCCCTCGTCATTGTCCCCGCTTCTGTTCCTCCACTTCCCCGGAATTTCTGGTGCACCCCCCTGGGATAGCCTATTGGCCTCCCAGAGGGGAGAAGATAGTACTCGACCGACTCAACCCATAAAGGGCCTCGAGGAGGTGGGAGGAAAAGTAAAATAGCACCGATAACGCAGGTCTCCTTGTAAAACGACCTGCGGTTGACTACCTAGTAGTCTTATAGTTAATTGTTAATTGTTACTTATTTGTTCATCTCCTTGTTCCCTTTCTCCAAGCCCCACTCTAAAACCCTCACCCACCTATCCTCCCCCCGTTGGCGTGCGGGACCGGACGCAAGACTCTCAGAGGTTGCCCCGGAAGCTCCTCCTCCTCATCTTAAGTGCTTAGACCATCATGAACCCTGCTAAGATTATCTCCCTGAACGCTAAGGGACTTAATATCCCGGAAAAAAGAACAATCCTGAGACGGAAGCTAAATAGATATAGGGCTGGGATAGTTTTCCTGCAGGAGACTCATTTTAAGGGGAGTGCGGCACCCAGGCTCTGCAGTAGGCAGTTCCCCCAGGCATTCACCAGCTGCGCGGCAGACACCAAAAAGAAAGGAGTAGCTATATTGCTGGGGAGAGATATCCCCTTCATACTAAAGGAGTCCTGGAGCGATAAGTCAGGGAGGGTGATATTAATCAAAGGCGCAATCAACCAGAGGATGTACACGCTAGCCTCAATATATGCACCCAACCAAGGCCAGATACAATTCTTGAGGAACACACTTGACAGAATAGAAAAATTTAAGGAGGGAGAGATTATATTGGGAGGAGACTTCAATTTAGCCATGGAACCCCTGCTGGACTCCTCAGCTGGCAGATCAGCGATTTCCCATATAGCCCTGAGATCCCTGAAGAAAAAACTTCACAGCCTGCAGCTGGTGGATGCGTGGCGCATCAGAAATCCGGGAGCAAGGGACTATTCATTTTACTCTAGGGTGCATGGGACATATTCTAGGCTAGACTATATATGGGTCTCACATGGACTTATGGGCCAGGCCTCAGGGGACGGAATTTACCCGACCTCCTTCTCAGACCACGCCCCGGTGTTCCTAGACCTAGATCTACTGGGCAGACCGCCACCCGCTTCCACTTGGAGGTTAAATGAGTCGCTCCTGCAAAACCCAGCTGTGCTGAAAGATGTCAGGGAGGGACTGGAGACGTATTTCCGACTTAATGACAACGGAGAAGTCTCTCCTCTGACATTGTGGGAGGCCCATAAGGGAGTAATAAGAGGAATCTTGATTAGCCACGGAGCTAGGCTTAAAAGGGAAAGGGTAGCCCAAGTTGAGGAACTCATGGAAAAGGTTAGGCTCCTTGAGTTGTCCCATAAACAATCCGGGGCGGCTGGGGTGCTCGCGGAACTGACTCGGGTGAGAGAGGCACTTAACGCGCTGCTGCGACAGAAGGCCAAACATGTGATTAGGAGATGCAGGCGCACATATTATGAATACGGCAACAAAAGTGGTGCGTTGTTGGCCAGGGCACTTAGGCAGCAGCAAGCTCAAAATTTCATAGCTGAAATACGGGACAAAACACACCAGACGCAACACACCACAGAAGGAATAGCGGACACGTTCAGGCAGTATTACTCTGGCTTGTACAAGCTGGAAAGAGGGGCAATAACACACACACACCCGGGCAAATTAGAGGAGTACATAGGGAGCTCAGGCATGCCGACGGTTGAGAAGGAGTCTGCGGCGCTGCTGGAAGAGCCGATTGGGTTAGAGGAGCTGTTAGAAGCGATCAAGCAGACCCCATCAGGAAAGGCCCCAGGCCCAGATGGATACTCCGCTAAGTATTATAAAACGTTTGTCTCAATACTAGGCCCTAGGATGATCACAGCATGGAACTCGATAACGGACCCGGAGACCCCGGGCTCGTTTTCAAGCAGAGAACTGGAGGCGCACATCTCTGTCCTGCATAAACCGGGAAAGGATCCCCTGTCGTGTAGGAGCTACCGCCCCATCTCCCTCCTCAATGCGGACCTGAAACTGTATGCAAAGATCCTGGCTAACAGGCTGGCCCTGGTGGTGGCTCGAGTGGTTCATTTGGACCAGACGGGGTTCGTGTTGGGGAGGGAGGCTAGGGACAACGTGGTGCGAGCACTTAGTGCAGTGTATGCGGCACAGAGCTCTGGTGGGCCTTTGATGCTCCTGTCTACGGATGCAGAAAAGGCCTTTGATAGGGTGAGCTGGCCTTTCCTAAGGGCAACGCTCCAGCACATGGGCCTAGGGGAAAATATGAGGAAGCTCATCGGTGCTCTCTACACAGTGCCCTCTGCCAGAGTCAAGGTTAATGGCCACCTATCGGCCACGGTACAGATTTGTAATGGCACGCGCCAAGGCTGTCCCTTATCGCCCTTGTTGTTCGCCTTGTCCCTGGAACCATTCCTGTGCAGAGTAAGGGAGAACCCTGACATAGGGGGCTTGAGATTCAGAGGTGACACCCATAAGGTAGCGACATACGCAGACGACCTCCTGTTCTTTATCTCGAACCCTGCAATCACTGTGCCGGTTCTGATGAAGGAGCTTGAGGTCTATGGTAGGCTGTCTTTCTTTAAAATTAACCTTGATAAATCGGAAGCTCTAAATGTTTCACTCCCGGGAGACGTGGTTGGGAACCTTCAGCAAACATTCCCATTCAGATGGGCAAAGACCTCGATAACATACCTGGGCACTCAACTGCCAAACCAGTTGTCAAGGATTCTGGAGCTGAACTTCCTCCCCTTGTCTCGAAGAATAAAAATAGACCTAGATAGATGGGACTCCCCTACCTTTTCATGGATGGGTAGGGTTAATATAATCAAAATGTCAGTCCTACCGAAGCTCTTGTTCCTATTCCAGGCACTGCCGATATCCATCCCCACGCACTTCTTCAAGAAACTAGATAGAATCCTGATGGGATTCGTCTGGCAGAAAAAGAAAGCCAGGCTCCGACGCCAGTTATTAATCAGGCCCAAACACTTAGGGGGTATGGCGTTACCAGACATTCAATCTTACTGGATAGCATCTCATCTGCAGAGAATCTGTGAATGGCACACATGTAAAAATTCAAAGAGGTGGGTCCAGCTTGAGCTCTCCCTGGCGCAAGCCCCATTAGACATAACAGCATGGAACAAAGAAACGTACCGCTTGGGAGTGCGAACGCACCCAACTGTAGCAGCCACGCTAGAGGCCTTTCGGCGCCATAGGAAGCACCCAGAAATCTCCCCCTGGCCTACCCCCGTGCTCGCACTGATAGATAATCCTGCAGTGCTACAGATTAGCTCTAGGTCGGCTCTCAGGGAGTGGGGAAAGGTGGGCCAACTGAGAAGCAGCGACCTGATAACAGACAGGGGCTGGGCAGACATAGGAGACCTGAGGGCTAGGCTGGGGAATGGAGATCTTGACTCCTGGACACTCCTCCGTTTCCAGTCGGTATTGTCTCGGATGGGCTACAAGAGGGAAAACACCAGGGACCACACTGAGTTTGAGAAAATTTGTTTAGATGAGCAACCATGCCCCCACTTGATCTCTAAACTATACTCCCTCCTTGTGGGTGAACGGGAACCCCCGCCTTCCTACTGGAGAGACTGGGAAGTTGACCTGGGCAGGACAATAGATGACAAAGAGAGGACAAAAATAGCGACTTTGGCACATAGGTCCTCAATGGCCACACGAGTCCAAGAGGCCAATTACAAACTGCTGACGCGGTGGTACTACACACCTGATAAATTAGGGAGGATGTTCGGTACAGTAGACCCAAATTGTTGGAGATGCGGTGAGGGGCGAGGGACATTGTTCCACATTTGGTGGACATGCCCCAAGATTCAGAAGTACTGGGAGGCAGTCCTTCCCATTGTTACTCAGCTCACGGGGGCCCAGGTACAGGGCGACCCAGCCCAAGTCCTCCTACACTCAACGGTGGTTCCGACAGGGAAATATAAGAAGACCCTGCTGATCCACCTCTTGAATGCTGCCAAGCAAACCATACCCAGATTCTGGAAGCAAAAAATAACCCCCTCTGTTAAAGATTGGGCGAGAGAAGTTATAAATGTCAAAGAAATGGAGGATCTGACACTTTCCTTACATGAAAGAGATGAGCAATACAGATCCACATGGTTGCCCTGGCTGATGTACGAGGAGTCTGCAGAGTTTAAGAGCCTGTTTGTCTAGTGGTGCGGGGCCCTCGACCAATATGCTGGTCCTCCCTCCCTCGTACAGGGTGGACGTGGATGGAGCGAATTCCGGCATCACTTGTCAGGAGGAGAAATGACTTGGTCTTAATCGAGAGCTGTGTCCCGCACGCCATACCCCACCCTACCCATCGCTCACCCCCTCTGCACCTAAGACCCTAGAACCCCTTTCCCCCCCCGTCTCTATCTTTATTCCCCCGTGGGCCCCATTGTCTTCTCCCACTCCCCTTGAGCTGGCCGATGGGGCACACCTAGCGTTGGAGAACCCGCCCCCCCCACAACAACGGCAAGATAGTTGATGCCGGTCTGGCATGTAGGGGAAATAGCCCACATCGAGCCAACCAGAGATGGACAGCATTTGGCGGGGGTTGTGAGATGCGGCCATGCCTTGTCCTCTTGGGCGGGAGCTGGGGCCGGGTTCCACTCCAACATATCAGGCGTGATGGAGACAGTTGTTCTATATATGGTTGTGTTGATCTCTATGCACCAAACGCAGGGTCCCCGGCCGCTTGACCCCTCTTTCCTTATGTTATACTATGTATGTCCAAATGCATGTATTGTTTAAAATTGCAAAATCTCTAAATAAAGAATTTGAAAAAAAAATGTGTACAATATTACATGATCCATATGTACTCAGTGAAAACTAAAAATAAGGTAGAATAAAGATAAGATACCATAAATCCTCCCTAGTGGCCAGGAGACTGTGACAGATCACCATAGGGGCTGGAGGTAGTGTACATCCCATAACCAATAAGATAGAAACCATGCATTACCGGATAAGATGATCACCGTTTTAAGTATAATAAAGCATATAACAAGATTGTGCTCGTTTGCACTACATGCAAATAAAGTATAAGTGTCAGAATCCAGATTTGCACGGTACCTTAAAAGTGATATGAGTCTAAAAGCCTCCTCAGGTGCCGAATGGGTGCCGTCACAGAGGAAGCTCACCCCCCGTCCCGACGAACGGGGCCCGTCTGCTACGTCCCCGTCAGCAACAGGAGGGAGTATGACGGCCTCCCCGATGGTGCCGCACAGCTGTCCTCCGCCACCGCCGCCCGAAAGCGGTTTAAATGGGCTTGGAGGGAAAGAGGTGGAAGTGCGGCATCACCTCGCTTCCGGCCTCCGGAACGCACGCGCTAGCCGGCACCACATCCGGAAACAACGTGCGTTCCAACAGTCGGCCGGAGCGAATCGGCACCTGGCTGCATCTCTGAAGCCCCTTAGCGGTGACCACGTCCCGGAAAAGGAATCAAGCTAGATAAAGGTACTTTGGATGTGAAAGCAACGATAGTTGGAAAAAGAAATGAAAAAAGATTTTATGAATATTTGAACATGAAAGAAATATGATAGCCCAGAAAAGCTAGTTATACATATTTCGCCCAGATACAAGACTATTATAATAATGTCATATAGTGAATTAGTATTTAATCCACTCAACAAAGCGAGTCAAAATATTGTAGGGGCAACTGCAGCTAACACCCCATTGGCTACTAAATCAAGCTGCTCCAGGTCACACAGGGTGTATTGGTACTTAGAATGTATCCTCATTAAACAGTCACTCCTGTCCCAAAAGTGCCCTGCCCTCTTACAACAAATTCTAAAAAATCCAGGGGAAGAATAGATATGAAAAACATAATCATAAATAGGAGAAGAACAAACGGAAGTCAGGATAGGGTCAAAGAGTGACCGCCCTGTCCATATTTTGGATTGAGACAGTTTAGGCAGTAAAACCCCCCTTACCAAAATGAGAGTAACATTGAATATGAAGTTAGGACCCTACAAGAAGGGTGCAAAACGTATCGATTCATTAAGGCCCGGGGGGCAATGGGCCCCAAAATGATAAATCCATTTAGTCTCTCTTTGAAGAGTGGTTTTTTCAATGTCCCCTCCCCTTATGCTGGCATGGATACGGTCTAGCCCTACAACCTTGAGACCTTCAGGATTTTTATTGTGGTGGATGGAAAAGTGCCTGCCTATAGGTGTTTTAGCATTCCCTGTTCTTATGTCATAGGTGTGCTCATATATGCGTGTCTTAAGTTGTCGATTGGTTTTACCGATATAAAATCGTTGACAGGGACATATCAGAGCATAAATGACATTAGACGATTTGCAATTAACATAGTGTTTCAGTTTGATTGGGGGTCTACTTCCTATAGTAAGGGTTTTAGTTGTCAATATAAACTTACACATGGTACAGCTCTGGCACTGATATGTGCCTACCGTTGTACAGAACTGTTTCTTAGGTGTAGCATTGAAATGACTATGTACCAACCGGTCTCTCAGGTTGTTGGTTCTTCTATATACAAAGGAGGGAATCCTAGGGATGAGGGGAGCCAGATTCTGATCGTTTTTAAGTATGTGCCAATGACGTGTGAATATGGCCTTGATTTCAGCATGATGTTCAGTATATGTACTGATCATGGCTAAAGGAGTATTCTGACGTAAAGCTTGAGGTTTATATAGCAGATCCTGACGTGACCTGGCTTTTGCCTTTTTATATGCTCTCCTTAAAATTCGAGAGTTATAACCCCTCGCATTGAGACGGGTTCTAATATTGGCTGCTTCTTGCTCGAAATCTGAGTCTAATGTGCAGTTTCGTCGTGCCCGCAGATATTCCCCGTACGGGATGCTTGACACCAAATGCTTGGGATAGGCACTAGAGGCCCGCAGTATGTTGTTGGCAGCCGTTTCTTTGCGATAAAAGTCAGTTATGACATTACCTGTGCGGTCAATGGCAATCGATAGATCCAGGAATTTGACACTCTGCGCGCTGTACTCGCAGGTAAATTTTAAGTTCAAATTATTGGTGTTTAGAATCGAAACCATTCGTCCTAAAGTATCTTCAGAGCCTGTCCAGATGATAAAAATATCATCTATGTACCTGTGCCACGTGGCAACGTGGCACAGGTACTCTGCCAGTTCATCGTCCCCCCACAACCTCCTCTCCCATCCTCCCAGGTACAGATTTGCATATGAGGGGGCACACGTGGTCCCCATAGCAGTTCCCTGTACCTGGTGGTAAAGTTGTTGGTCAAAGAAGAAGAGGTTGTGGGTGAGAATGAACTTTAAAAGCTTTAACAGGAATATGTTGTGATTGTGTTGCTCAATATTAAGTTCGTCTAGGAACATTCGGATCATCGCCAACCCTTTGTCATGGGGGATGCTCGAATATAGGGCCTCCACGTCGAGGGTAACGAGTAAGGACCCCGGAGCAACCGTCATACCATCAAGCAGCCGTAATAAGTGGCTGGTGTCTTTCAAGTATGACGGGAGTTGGTGAACGAGTGGCTGGAGGTGGTGGTCGACATAGCGACTGGCCGCATCCGTGAGGGACCCCATACCCGACACTATTGGCCTGCCTGGTGGTGCAGAGATGGATTTGTGCACCTTAGGCAGGGCATAAAAAGTAGCAATAGTGGGGCTAGGGACCTCCAGGTAGGCACCAGTCGCCCTGTCGACCACCCCTCCCTCCACCGCCTCCTCGATTAGTTGATGATAGGCTCCGGAGTCCTCCCATATCCTCGACATGGGGGCCCTAACATACCACTCCCTGTTGTTAAGAATGTCCATACACATTTTGATGTATAGGTTTTTGGCCATTATAACAATGTTTCCCCCCTTGTCTGCCGGTTTCACGATGACGTCATGTAGGTTCTCCAATTCGTTCAGAGCTTCGCTCAGGTTTTTGGGTATATTGGAATTTTTTTATGTTGTAATTTTTCCACATCCGTGGACACTAGGTCCACAAAGGTCAAAACGTGAGCATTGGCAGACAAGGGGGGAAAATAAGTTGACTTCTTCTTAAAGGCTCGTTGTTTTAAAATTGTCATTGGCGTTATACCTGTCGCCTCTGCGGCCAGGTCTAATAGGTCTTGTAATACCGATTCATCATTGGTCTGAAGCTCCTCCCCCGATGGAGCTTGTGAATCGGGTTGTTTGTGAAACTGTAGTTTACAAATCAACTTGCGAGCAAATAAGTGAAGATCAGTAATCACCTCAAAAGTATCCGTACGGCCTGTGGGACAAAAGTTAAGGCCCAATTTCAATAATTTTTTTTGATTATCAGTTAGTATATGTTCTGATAAGTTAATGATGTCAATGCCTTTCTGGGCCCCAAGTGGCACAGGAGTATCTGAACCTCCCTCTGCCATCAGGGGACTCTTCTCTAAGTGGGATATTTTTTGGGGGCGATTGACCCGTCTCCTGTAGTTCCTGTCCCTATTGCGTTTAAGCCTAAAAAATCTCTCTCTGGACCCTGGCTGTCACTGCTGCTTTCCCTCCCTGTGGTTGTCCCCTCTCTTAATCTCGACTTAGATCTCGTTTCCCGATCTGATTGGGTTTCTCGAAAATGGGGACCTTTGGAGTTCTTAGTCCTATCGGTCCGGAAGTGGGACTGTTTGTTTAGGGAAAAGTCTCTGATGTTAGTGGCTGAGCGCTCTCTAGAAGATGATGATTCCGAGGAAGATTTCAATCTTGGTCCCTGATCTCTTCTGATTGGTCTGAAATTATTAGTCGGCCAATTATAAGCATATTTATTTTTGTATGCGATTTTGTCTCTCTGGAGTTTATGTTCTTTATTTAAAATTAAGTCTTTGTTAATTTTTTCTATAGATTCCTTAATCTGTCTGTCTCTATTATTGAAATATTCATCCTTTTTGAATTTATTTAGATCCTCAATTGTATTCTGAATAGAGAGTTCTAAGGTTTGTAACTGTGATCTGTGATGATCTAAGAGGAGTCTCATCAAAGTGAGAGAGCAAGTCTGTAAGGTATCTTCCCATTTTGCCTTAAAGTCATCTGTGACTCTTAAAGTGACGGACCGCGGGGACAGAAACTGCTGCACCGCATAGGAGTGTTATTAGAAATTTAAAGGGGGTGACTACCCTGAAGTGGAGGTGCCCTAGGCAACCCGAGTGGGAGACTCCGGAGGGCTTGACGAGGGGACAGGGCCCGAAGACCCAGCAAGAAACCGGGAGCGGCGAATGAGGGGTTAACTGTGTACTGAACTGTCGGCGCCATTGTCAGGTAACTGCGTAGCTAACGGGCAGCTGCACGCGCTGGGCCGAGGCTCGAGAGTCAGAGCGAGACACCCAGGCAGCAGGAACAGTCTAGAAAGAGCGCGAAGTTGCTGTAACATATTGCCAGCCCGCCTTCCTGTGTGTGATTTGCCATCTATCAGCCCTTACCCAGCAGCGTCATCATTGCCTTGTGTAACAGTAGAAACGCACCTGTTCATAGAGACTTTGAAATTTCCCAAGCACAGCGCAGTTCCCCAGCTTAGCAACTCTTAACTTGACACTCAGCACAGCGCAGCCACGTGTAATAAAGCCAGCGTCATTGCCTGCTCATCAAACCACTGCATCATACAGAGACTTTGAATAAAGTATTAAGAATAATTGTTGTGAACATCTCAGCTAGCAGCGTCCAGCCGCAGCAGGCGCCCAAGCGTCTAAAAGAGACAGTACACTGCTATTGCATCTTTGAACTGTTTGAATTGTAAAGGGTGTGACTTGACAAGAGAAGTAGAAATGGATATGCAGCAACAGCTAGAAGCTATCAGTGCATCTCTACCGCCATTACCCCATGCAGAACTGATTTAAGTGGCAAAGTTTGTTAAAGTACACAGTGAGAGACTTTCCCATGTTAGATGAGGTGGAAGAAGGTGAGGAAGAGGAGGTTACCATGGCCTTTTTGCAGAAATTAACCCAGTTTATTTCCACCTTGGGGACTGGGATAGAAGAGATAGGTCCTGAACCAGCAGAGGAAAAACCCTCTCCACGGATGGTGCTGCAACAGGTACAAGAGTAGATACAAGCCTTACAACAGACTATGTTGGAGTCAGCTACTTTTTTGGGCTCTAGTCATTCTTCTGGCAAGTCAATGCCTGAAATGCCAGTAAAGAGAACCAGTCCTATGCAAGAGATCACCATTAGAAAATAATTCAGAATTAATGGCCAGATTGGAGAGCGAGAGCAAAGGGATAGACTGTCTTATACCAACCTAATCCACTAGATAGATTTGGGGGTTCAGAAGGGGTACAAAGAGGAAGAAATTATTGAAGCCGTGTTGAAATCCTTCAGTCCAGGGCTGCACCTCAGAAACATGCTGGAGATGAAAAGCAATCTTACCTTACCCCAGCTGAAAACTATCTAAAAGGGACATTACAAAGAAGAAAGCACTTCTGATCTTTACCACAAATTGATCAACATTTCACAGGACAGCAAAGAATCTCCGCAAAACTTCTTGTTCAGAGCTATTGTGCTTAAAGAGAGACTGTTGTTTGCATCCAGAGAGGATGACGCTGAAGAAAGATTTGATCCAGGTTTAATCCAGAAGAAGTTTCTCAGATCAGTCTGGACAGGCCTTTTGAGTGAAAAGTTCCAGCTTAAGCAGTGTCTGGAGCAGCCTCATATTACAGATAAAGAGTTGAGAGAGAAAATAAATGATGCTGCCAGTCTTGAATCAGAGCGAGAACAGAAGTTAAGGAAGAACTCCGCCAGCAGAGCTATCAAGCCAATTGCACCCAAAGCAGGAAGAGTGGGTGTGCAGCATGAGGAAGCCGAGGAAGCTGATCTTTTACCGTTACCTGTACCTAAAACTGCACCAGTAATGGTGAAACCACCACTTAAAGAGACAGTAACAACAGACCAGTGGGAAACGTTAGTGAATGATCTGCGAGCAGAGTGGGCTGAAGTGAAGAGAGCACTCAGAGCAGAACCACATCCCAGCTTCAGGAGAACACGCCAAAGTTTTCAACGTAGATCCCCTCCTGGAAATAGACCACCCATTGCTTGTGAAGACTGTTTGTACTCCAATCAAGGTGGAAGTTGTTGCCACTGCCTAAAATGTGGTGAAGAAGGACACTTTGCCAAAGATTGCAGAACACCTCGCTTCAAACAGCTAAAAAGACAGAGATTTGCGAGTGAAGGACAACCAGTTGTCTCAACCCCAAAGCAGTCCCAAACTAACCAGAGGGAAGAACGGTTGTGCCAATATTATCCACAAGTGTGTGACCGTCTTCAGAGACAAGCCAGAGAGAACTACTCCGTGAGCAGTATTGGAAGTGCCAGGTCATCAATCTACATCTTGTCAGAAGGAAGTACCTTTGAAGACCAGCCTAAGTTGATTGATCTTGTTGGAGGAAAGTGCATGATCCATTGTAAACTAGATGGACTGTCTTGTAAAACTATGTGGGACACAGGAGCTCAAGTCAGTATCCTGAATGAAGACTGGAGAAGATGCCACTTACCTCACACCAGACTCAGGTCCGTCAATGATCTGGTAGAGCTGCAAACCAAACAGGGATACCCTTCCTGGGATGGGTTGAAGTGACATTCCAACTGCACGCCAAGAACAGTAGACCTTGTGAACTGTTAGTACCATTCCTGATCACCGGTGACCGATGGGTGGCGGAAGAGCCAATCAGTGGTTATAACGTGATTACAGAAGTGATCCACAGAACAAAGACTTTTACTCCATTAGTAGACTCAGTTTCCACATCCTTTTTGTTACCAAACAGAGCAGCGGAGAGAGTTGTGCAAGCATTGAAGAAAACCGAGACCACAGTAGCAGTCAGAGAAGTCAAGGTAGGCCTGTGTCCAACTACCATTCCTGCCCACACCGCAGTAGGAGTGAAGTGTGGTGTCAGAGTCGGACCTAGATCAAGACCACAGCAGAATCTGTGCCAACAGATCCTGTACAGCTGCCAGAAGGAATCATCACATGTGAGACTGTGGTAACTGTTCCTTATAGTGGTTTTGCAAAAGTGACTGTGTTAGTGATGAATTCTACAAGACATGATGTGACACTTGAACCTAAAACTTCTTTGGGGACACCTAGAAGCTGTCAGGACTATATACCCAGCTGATGTGAGACCAGTACAATCATCTCCTGATAGTACCAGCTCATCTCCCAGAGTGAACAACTGTCAACCTGAGAGAAGACCATCATCATCAAGAGAACAATGGGATACACCAGTGTCCTTAGAACATCTGCGTCCAGAAGAACAAAGGATGGTGAGACAGATGCTGAGAGAAGAGTGTCATGCCTTCGCCAAAGATGACCATGATGTTGGTTGCATTCCTTCACTGAAAATTAAGATTAACCTGAAAGACATTACTCCAGTGACCAAGGGTTACCGGTCAGTGCCAAAACCCCTGCACAAAGAAGTAAAAGAATACCTGCAAGATCTTATCAATAGAGGGTGGGTCCAGAAGTCCAAGTCATCCTACTCATCTCCTATTGTTTGTGTCAGGAAGAAAGATGGAACTCTAAGACTCTGCTGTGACTATAGAGAGTTGAATCAAAGAAACATGTCAGATCGTCATCCTTTACTCAAAATTCAAGACATGCTTGACCAGTTGTCAGGAAGTACTTGGTTTTCTGTCCTAGACCAGGGCAAAGCGTACCATCAAGGTTTCATTGAAGAATCCAGCATACCATTAACAGCTTTCATCACTCCTTGGGAATTGTATGAATGGATCCGCATTCCCTTTAGACTCAGTAATGCTCCTGCAGAATTCCAGAGAAGCATGGAAACGTGTTTGGAAGGCCTGAGAGATGACATCTGCCAACCTTACTTGGATGATAACCTTGTCCATAGCAAGTCATTCAGCAACATGGGGTGAAACTAACACCAAAGAAGTGTGAGTTATTCAAGAAACAAGCCAGATACCTCGGGAAGATTGTGTATAGAGAAGGTTACACTATGGATCCAAGAGAAATTGCTCCAGTGATGGCGTTGAAGAACAAACCTCCATCTACTGTAGAAGAGCTGAGGAAGATCCTAGGTTTCCTATCCTACTACCGAACTCACATCCAGAACTTTTCCAAGATTGCATCTCCATTATATGCTCTCTTGGCAGGAACCTCAAATTCTGTGACGCCAGAGGAAAAGAAGATGAATCAAAGCAGAACTAAACTCAAAGGAAGATTTTCTGCTTCTGTCCAACAACCTATCAACTGGAATTTTCGTCAGCAGGAAGTACTGGAAGAACTAGTTGACTGTTTAATCCAGCTGTTACCATTCGCCAGCTTCCAAAAGAAACAATCAGGAAGGCTCAGAAAGAAGACAGAGTTATTGGAAGAGTTCTCCACTACATCAATCAAGATAGATTTCCAAGCAAGAGAGAGAGAGAAGGAATCTGAAGCACCTGCTACAAATACCTTACTCAAAGATTGGTCTAAGTTATTCCTGACTTCAGAAGGAATTCTACATCACAAGAGAGGACCAAGCCCACAATTAGTGTTGCCAAAGATGTACCATCACTTGGTGTTGAAAGAACTACATGAAGAGATGGGACACTTAGGAATAGAAAGAACTGTAAACTTAATCCGTGAACATCTTTTATTTGGAAGATCACCAAGACTACCAATTGATATCATGTTTGATACTCCAGTTTCAGACACTTACAGAAGTTATCCTGAATATGTTCGTGCCTGGAAAGAACGCATGCCTACAACATCGCTTCTAAAGTTGTGACTGAAGGATAGCACAAAAATAAACAACACTATGATAGAAAATGTCATGGAGCAGAATTGACACCTGGAAGTCGTGTTCTAGTCAGGAACCTACATGAGAGAGGTGGACCTGGAAAACTAAGATCTTATTGGGAAGACAAAATCTATGTAGTTGTTAAAAGAAAAAGTGAAGACAGCCCAGTTTATGAAGTTAAACCAGAAACAGGAAACAACAAAACAAGAATCCTACACCGAAACTTGTTACTACCTTGTGACTACTTAACACCAGATAAACCTTCACCTGAAGTAAGAACTCAACCTAGAGCTTCAAGAAGAAAGCTACAACTTGAAGAACCACCTGTTCTAACAAATAACTCTGATAGTTCAGAAGCAGATGTTACTTATGTTGTGAGAATGCCAACAAGAAGAGGTCGCTATGGAAGAACTAGGAGCCGGTTAGATCCTAGAGCTACAGAGTTTGTGCCTCAGACATCCAGAAACCAACGTTCAAGATGTGTAATTCAACCAAATCCTGAAGTAATTCCAGAGTTACCAGTGGAAGAACCAAAAGAAGATCCTGAACCAGCTGAACCAACCATGGACTCAGAACTTGTTGATCCAGTAACTGCTGAACCAGAACCAGAAGTTGAACTTGAACCAACCCAAGAAGTTGAGCCTAATGTTACAGAAAATGAGGAACTTGAGACATCAGAAGAACTACCAAGTAGAAACACCTCTACTAGAGAAAGAAGAATACCTATGACCATAACCTATGATACTTTAGGTAGACCCAGTGCCGTACCCAGAACTGTGAATCTGAAACTTGTTTCATTTCCCGTACACCAGGAAAACCAACCTGTGTGGTACATACCAACCACCTGTTTTTCAGAAGACTTTTGAATCTTTAAACCCTTTTTCTCATATTTTTCTTGATGGACATTCAAATGTTCTATCACTTAGTTTAGTCTTAGTTAGTTTTCAAGACTCAATAAACTGTTTAAGGACTCATGTATTATTAACCATTTGCATTCTCTCAAATCTTTGAGAATGTAGTTAGCATTTATAGAATAGAATGTTATTATTCTTACTGTTATTCTTACTGTTATTACCAATCATTTAACAATCTTTACAATTGTTTATGTGTTAGGCAACCACTTCCCTTTCACTTAAAAAGAGACAGGTGCAGAAACACTTACTAAGTAAATCTGAAAAAACAAACTAAACCAGTTTGTCTGGGACCTCTGAGGGTATACCGGTAACCACTCAGGCGGTCATAGTTCAAATGGGATTACAGCCCATACCAGACATAACTTTGGTCAACCAGTTAACCCACTGATGTCGGGAGAGTGTGGCCCAGGTAAAAACTGGGGTAACCTAATCTCTCATAGAATGCCCTGCATAACACAGCTTAGGTGCATAATACATCACAGCAGTGCCGGAGTTAACCACTAGAGGCTGCTGTGGGAGAGTGACATCATCATCAACGTCTTGTCTGAGTGCAGAGCTGTCTGAGTCTTATCAGTCTTATCAGAGCTGTTGTCAGATGATGTATTGAGCAGAGAAAACATGGATTGCTGAGAGAGAACCATGGAGATAGCCATGCAGAGGAGTTCGTAGTGAGCAGTACAGAATGGAGCTTATTAACCCTTTTGAGAAGGAGCTACTACCCAAGAAGGAGTTATAGTGTGCAGAGCAAGACAGAGAGATGCTACAGAGAGACATCCGTGTGGGCCTAGGAGGAGTGGAGAGGAGTGTACTGAGCACCAATACACAAGGTACCAGTAGCATAGTCCCAGCCCCTAGAGTGACCCCGGGATCCTGTGAGCCTGTTTGCTAATAGTTTAAAGTACTTTGCTTATTGCCGATGCTGAAGCGGAAGTGTGTTTGCTTCACATAAAGTTTGGAAAGACATTTGCATTGTGTGGTGACTTCACCAGCCCATATTCCAACCATCCCTCAAGATCCTAAAGAACTCGTGACAGCTCGCCCCACATGTCAGCCGGCCCTGGTGTGGCGTGTGGGTTACATTCATCTCCCTCTATTTTCAACATTCCCCCCATTTATTTTTTTTTCACTTTCCCTCCTCTTTCTCTCTTTTCTACATTCTCTCTTTATTAAACATTCCCTATGTCTTTCTCTATTTTCCACTTTCCTTTCATCTTTCTTTCCACATTCTCTCTCTGTCCCACATTCCCCACATCTTACTCTTCTTTTCATTTTCCTTCTATCTTTCCCTTTTTTCCACATTTTCACTTTCTTCCTCTTAATCCAAAGATGTGGTCTGATCTTTCAGCTGAGGATGCATTTTCACTGTATTGGGGGTATTGGATTACAGTAAAAACATTAGCAAAAATTTAATATGTGAAATGGTTCGCTGCATTTTCAAGCCCTAATGCAACAATGTACAATAGTGAGTTCTACAACCTAAAAACACTAAGCACCTCTATTTTAAAACACAATGAGAATTTATTTTTATCCATACAGGTTATGACAAAGGAACTAATGGCTCCTTAGGAACAGGCATAATTACTCTGCAAACAAGATAATGTTTAATGCCTTATTATGAGAAGCGATCTTCACATTGCTCAGGGCGATCAATTTCAAGAGCTATGGCCCCACAAATCACACTATAGATGAAAGTGTCTTATGCAATATCTCATCTCATAGTAACAGAGCAACCTGCAATTGAAAAAATGCTAATTTCACACATCTACCTTTTGTAGAACTCAAAGATGAGAAATTTTGAATAATAAAGAAGGGGTACACTTATTTATCATTTATAAAAAATCATCATGCAATGTATGCTAAGGTCAGTGATCTCATAAATTACTTCTATGCTACACACTCACATATAGTGCTATACAGCTGCCAATTTAAATAAATTAAAACAGATGCCAGGCTTCAACGCATGTTTGCTGAATATAAGTAGGCACATGAAAGTGACATTTTCTGCCAGGACTCATAAATGGACGCTATTAATGTTATGCTAATTTATCTAGTTAAGACTGGCTTGGGTGATTAGCTACTGCCTCTTCTATATTGCCCCCCTAAGGAAAAACTGCTTGAATCACTGCTTATTCGTATCCATATTTTTAACTTATTTTTCCTCCAACATATAGTTAAGGCCACTCAAGCAAGAAATACGATTGCAAAAAGAACGAGCAAAATAATTTAGTAGGGAAGTCTGCTCCATAGTTTTCAGTTCAGTGACTGAAAGTGTGATCTGTACAAATCAGCCTTTGTTCTGCCAATTTTTTAATTAAAAGAAAACTTCCACCTTTACAGTACAGTCCTTGCAGGACCCAGATCAGACTCATCAAGAGCTTGCCTTTCTTAAAGAATGAAAGCCAACACATCTCAATGCCCCTGTGCAGTTTAATTCAAACTGGTTTAGCCTCTGACCTATTTTTTTCTTTATTCCATAATTAACTTAAAGGAATGCTACTGCTAAATGATCTATTATTAAATATTAAAAAAGAAATGTACAAAAAAAAACATACCAATGACTGCTGTAATTAAACTGCACATTCACCCTGAATAAGAGCCTATCTTATATGTTTTCCCCACCCTATACCGATTACTCACATTAAAAATTATCCTACCTGCAACTACTGCCTTTGCTTTCCTTTTCATTTTATATCTTCCCGACCACACAAAACTAACTTGGCCACTTTGCGCTCTCAGTATGAGTGTGATCCCACAGCTGTCTCTGACCACAGCAACCATACTCATAAAGACTCATAAAGCTGCACCAGGACATACCCTTCCCAATTCAGCTAGGACCCCGAAATTGATTTAAAGAAAGTGGCATCTTTTAGAATACTCAAAGAAGTTTTTCAGTCAAAAAAACAAAAACTGTATCCATGTCCCTGTTCCATATCACTGCAATGGAAAGGGGCACGTGAAGACCTAACACATCCTTTTTCATTGTAGTGAATGGAGGGGGGCGTGCCAGCTTACAGTGACTGATGGCAGGGGCTACCTCCCCGTCAGAGAAGCAAGAAGAGACATACAATTGTGCGGGCAGCGTGGGACATGGATACAGCTATCAGGTAAGAACCCCTGGACCTGGAGTGATGGTCTGCTTGGGACATGAGATGAGTAAAAAGCTTTTTTTGTTTTTAGACAGATAATGTCTTTAAGGTATTCACATATAATTGATTTGGCTTATTTGGCACTGTTCCGAAGGGGGATAAGGAGGGCCCTAAAGATCAAGAAAATGAACAAAAGGATACAATGCAGACTGGCAAAGAAATATAGTAGATAACCTATAGTGAACCAAAGAGGTGCACTTACCCCGGGCAGACTAGAAACCTCATATATATATCATACATCAGACATAAGCAGCCCCCAGGCAAAGGGTGGAAGGCTGCAAGGAAACAATGCGGACCAGGACCACAGCCTGGTGCTTCTCAATGCTGGACAGATAATCCTGGACAAGGGCATGGCCACAGAAGCCCTGGACACCAAATTCCTTAAAAAGCCCGGTGCGCCTGACTAAGGGTGCGGTCCAATATTACTAGGTCCAAGTCAAGTGCTGCATAAAAGGGGGAATTAATGGCAGTTCCACAGGACCACTGGAACAGCAACTGTGCTGCAATGCTTTCTTCCTGACCATGACAGTGGGTTATTTTTTTAAATGTTCTGCCTCACCTTCTCCTACCCACCTATTTAAGGGCAGTAACCCCCTTCTGTCACTTTTCAAAAGAAGGCACTGGCAAGCATAGGGAGCTCTGCTTCTTAGCTGCAGTATTCCCCATGTCAGTAGTTCTGACAATTAAAGGATAACTATGGGCAGCAACACAGCAATTCCTCCGACGGTCACACAAGCAAACCTGAAGAAGACAGTAAAGTGGAGCGGCAGAGAGCTGGGAAATATGCAGAGCACACAATGTAAAAATATCTGTGTGTTTCTATTGGTGAGAGCAGCAATGTCAATGTGGGAGGCAGTGGGGGACAGGATGCTGGCTTTCCTCTGTACCCTGTGTGTGATTAAATATAGGACAGGTTCTATAATAATAATAATAATAATAATGTTCATATATTGTTTTGAAGAAATTAGAGCATAACAATAAAGGTGTTCTTTATTATAAAAAAGATATAAAAATAATCTATATAATATTAACATGAAAGCAAGCTATCAAAGTTAACAATATATAAAGATATTCAATGAAAAAACAACTTACATCACCACTGCATAAACATGACCTTTCTAGAGGAAAATGACACCACCTCACCACGGAAAAGGGGGACTGGGGAAGAGTGAACGACAAGAGAGGTTCCATGATATTACTAATGTACAATATGTTTTCCTAAAACAGGTAACATTCCCAGCAGGCATAGGACATAGATATTATGTCTGCACTCCTGCCACCTCCCTCCCCATTTCAGGGAGGGACTATATATAGGCAAGGAGAGAGGTTGCTAGAAAAGCCCTACACGCCCATGCCCTTGTCACTCACAGTGACATCAGCCACATTGCTCCTGCCTATAAATGGTTCCTCCCGGCGACGGAGAACAGTATTTCTGGAGCCTAGTGTGGGCTAGGATATCTACAGAGAGCAGCGTGAGACAACAGGGACTGACCAGAGGACAAGGTTAGTACGAGGTTAGTTTTTACTTTTTTTTAATTAAGGCTTTTAGTGAAAATTCTGTGGGCACAAATCACAAGAAAATTCAGATTCATGCCATTTCAATTTTTGCCTGAAATCCGGAGCGAATTCTAGTTCAAAAGAATTGGTTCGCTCATATCTACTTGACACTACTACCTCTGTAATTTGTTTTTCCATTTTATTTTTTAAATAATCACACACTGCCATAATTGTAGATAAAACAAATATTTCATTAGAAGATTAGTCATTTTTAGTTTTACAAAAAAAAAACAAAATAATTAAAATATATCACTATTTACTATAAATATTAAATACATTTATAAGTAAAAACGTCGATAAGATGTGTGACAATCATCCACAATTATTCAAAGTAATTCAGTTGTTCTGCCTAAAATCAAAATTCTTGATTTGATTTAAAAATGTGGGACTTCAATATAATCTTAGCGCAAATGCTGAGAATTATCATTAACAAAAGGAAAGCAAATTGTATTTGCGCTAATTACGTTTATAGATTTCTATCTCAATCTTTCCATTGTTTGACCTATTTACAATGCCCGTAGTAAATGACTTAAAACTATTTTCCATCCTCTTTTTCAAGAACATTGACATTTCATTACAAGTCACCATATTAGAGTACACAGTTTTCATGATGTATTCTTTTAAATTGCCATTCTGTTCTTTAAACATAACTCTTTATTTAGGGCTCTAAGACTTGTGGCTCTTTAATCAATTGGTACATTAGTAGGATGTATCTATACTATCTTCGAATTCTGTGTTACAAACTATTATTTCCAATTATGTCAGTAGTCCAATACAAAACCTACAATCACCCCCTGCAACAAATTTTCATCTCATTACCTTTCAGGACAAAATCTATACTGAAAAACTTTTGTGGTAATGGCTCTGCAAGGTACAATCATGAAAAGACAAAAAATTGCAATGTAACATGTTGTACACAGAAAGCAAACTATAATCAATACAAGTCTACACAGAAAACGACTTTTTTATTAACAGCCTTTTAAAAGGTGATAAACCACCTCGAATAATGGAAGACTAAACACGTGAAAACAAACAACTTGTACTTGTATAGATTTGTGTTGAAAAAAAGTAGTTACAACAAATTAATGTACAGTAGTGCTGTCCTGGTGAAAAACTTCCTTTATATGCTGAAAATGTGTTGACGCTACGTCTTGGAATTATGTGCGGGTCTTTATATTTAGCATCTAGTTATTTTTTGGGTACTTGCCATAGCTCATTATTGCTTGCAAATTTATAAAACCAATCACATTTCTTTAAATAAAGTTTTAGTTTTAGAAAATATATTCTCACAACACAGTCTTAAAGTGGACCAACACCCAGGGGTGATCGGCCCGGAAATCTATAAGATTCCCGGGCCGATCACCTCCCACCCCGCGGGACATCCGAGATTGGGATGTCCCGCGGGGTGAAACCCCCCAGAAACCCCAAAAAGACCTTACCTGATCCGCCGCCTCTTCCGCCGCCGCCGCCTCCTGCGCGCCCCTCCAGACGTGTGCGCGCCCGCGCCGGCCCTCTGTGAATGGCCGGCGGGGGCGCGCGCGCGCCGAGAGTGACGCGCGGGGGGCGGCGGCGGCGGCGGAAGAGGCTTGTACGTTCCTGTCCCCCGCCTAGACGTTGGCGGGGATTGGCTGCGGCGTTCACGTGGGAGCGGGGAGAGGTGAGTTTTTTGGGGTTTCTGGGGGGTTTCACACAGCGGGGCACCCCCGATCGGGGTGCCCCACCGAAGTGGACCAAAACCCAGGATAGTCAAAATCCTGGGTGTTGGTCCACTTTAAAGTCAAGTGAACCACAAAAAACTGCAGGGCCCTGCGTCCCCTTCACTTCCATGTCTCCTGACTGGTGATGCCCGTCCACTTATTTCTGAAAATCAGACAAGATGCAGAGTGCAAGAGCAAAGTAGGCTATGTTCTGGGGCTTTTGCAGGGATGAACATTCTAAGCTAGTGTATGGGTCCACTTAAATGTGGCACAAACCCCTTTTCCACTCAACCGGAGCCACCACCAGCCCGGTACTCATGAGATGCAGCCAGCTCAGTGATGGTTGTGTTTAAAAAAAATGTTTTTTTCCACTGCTGAGGCCATGGCCACATGGCTAATCTCAAGAATGCTAGCTGATATGACCTGCCTGCTAGCCTTATCCCTAGTTTCCCTGTAGTTTGGGGAGCACTCTCACCCCCAATCTATCTGATTGGCTGAAAGTGGGAGTGCACCATCACTACAGGGAAGCCGGGGATGGGGCCACCAGTAAAGGTGAGTTTACCAGCAACTCCGGGAGGTTCACAAATTGGGGCATCCCAATTTCAAGGGGGGCAGGCTAGCAGCTGGCCCTGGAGTCATTTAGAGTCCAGGGTCAGCTGCCACAGCTTTTGAGCTTTAGGGTAGCACCACTGTTATTTATTTATTCATGCCATGGCTTTATTAATATGAACATGCAGTCTGTTGGATAGGGCACATGTATTGTGCAGACATGCTGCCTTGAGGAAGGGGTTCCCAAAATATCAGCAGGCTATAATGTGTGTCGGTTGCAGGTATTTAACTTTTTTGTATGGCATATTTTTCTCTTTGTGGTTTGGTCATTAACTCTGTCATACACCTTTAAAGTACTTTTTTTCTGACATTTTTACAATATTTTTGGATAACCCATTGTTCACGATATACAATTGTATATTATATTGCTTCATATTACCTGGTTGGTAACACATGTAACCTTTTGTTGGGTTATACATATTCCCCCTAGCATTTGTGTATATAACTCCTTAAACATGACCAACGTCCTTGCACTGCTGAAAAAAAAAACTCCCCAAAACTCACTTGCCCCCAACTTCATGCATGTTACTGAATCATTGTCAATGCTTACATTTGCTTCTGCATCCAATCAAAGCTGAAACACCCCCTTACAATTTTTCTCATTGTCTCGGCCATCTTGGAGCACCCAGGAGGCCTCTCCCTTTTCCAGCATCCCAGCTGTGCTGCTACCTGGAAACCCACCAGTGCTTCCTCTTTGTAGGTCACTGGCAGATCCATAGGGCGAGCTCATAGAAATGTCCGTCTATCCCCTCTACAATAATCATATGGCTGTATAACTTACAAAACTTTCAGTCATACAATGTCCACATAAGTCACCAACCACTGCATTGTGAAAATTTAAAAATACATTTTATTATTTCATTCATTAAAATTCCATGATTGTGTGTATTCATTTCATAGAAACAATAATTCTTCCACCTAAATACAATAAAAAAGAATGTAAAGAATAACTCTGATATTCACATGCCAATTATTCAATCCAATGCATCCAAACCATCGCTATTGATTTTCACTTCGAGTTTGGTCTTCCTTAGAACAATTATGATTCCATAGAACAATCAATATAAAATGATAATGGTTATTCCCACATGTAATGCCTTCCCATTGCAATACAAAGTCACCATTAAACAGTGTTTTTTTAAAAGTGACTTTTTATTGCAATGGGAATCAATAGTGATGATGCAATGATGATGAGGCCCCCTGACCATCTGGGCCCCAGTGCAATCGCACCCCCTATAGTTATGTCTCTGGATAAAATCAGTGCACTTCTGCATCGTTTACATTGTTTGATACAAGTGCAGGTTAAACACATTTTATTACACATTTTATTAGCTACTGCCATCCATCAGGCTTATTCAGTAAGGCATTGCAAAGATCAGCGATGATGTGCAATAACTTACAGAAACCAGCAACAGTTTTTTTGTTATCAGTTTAGTGGAAGATGACGAATCACTGTGGGATACTATCTTTCACTTTTCTTTATAAGATAAGCTGACATACCTTTCTAGATGAGATAGCAAACCTAAAATTGCATGCAGTCTTTAGTTATTTATTTTTTAACCGGGAAGTCATGTTCACAAGTCTTAATAATTATATTTTCCTTCAGAAAATCTGTCACTTACCCAAGATCCATAATTGATGCAGCACTGATAGATATCCAGCCATGTTTTAAATAAGAAAATCAGAGATGATTGATATTGTTTCTTTTAATTGAGACTTTAGAAATTATAATTACAGCTTTCCAAAGATGAAAAATATGCCTTCTTTTTTCCGCATAGCCTGATTCCTAGATATAGTTTAATTTACACTTGGAAAATATATTTTTTCAAGATATTAACACATTTGTCATATGTTTGTAGACAGAAGCTGCACAGGTGCAAAGAGTAATTCTGCCTCCAATAACTCACTGGTTATGTAGAGCAGTCTAAGAGAAGAAAATAACAGTAATTTAAACTGCAGAATGATTTGTACAAATGAGGTCATTGACTACCTAGAGGTGTGACTAAAATGTGTTGCTACATTATATGCTCCTCCTCACCACCCCAAAAAAGGTCTTATTTTCATTCTCATTCAAAATGTAATATCAATTTTCAAGATTTATTTATTCATTATGGTCATTGTAAAAATATGAACTTGGCAAGGAACTGCTCACTTGTCTGTTCTATTTATAGATCTTCACATATTCGGAAATAGTCTTCTCTATGGAGACCCAGATCAAGAGTTCTGACAAGCAGATAACAGAACCCCTGAACTGGCAATCAGGGCATTGTACATTGATTTTCATTTTTTATGATTAGTCATTATTAGTGGGATATGTAGTGGGAGTTCTTTGGTATCAAGCAGTTTCTAGGAATGAGTAGGGTAATGTGAACCCTTAATACAGTCTTTAGAACACCAGATGCTCGGCTATATCTGTAGGAATACATCAAGGCAACTTGACTTGCTGCGTTATTTTTTTCACAGACAGGTGCTCTTCTGGTTACCAAGGTTAGGAAAATACTACACAACATCATACCATCCAGAAGGTATTGGGCAAGCCAAATGCTTTAACTTTACCTTGCTGTCAATATTTAAACCTTAAGGCAAAAGAAAAAAACTGTGCCAACAACAGTTGACTACCATTGAGTTGGTTAAACTGTGAAGCTGAACAGTTTGTACCAAGAGAGTCATACTTGAGGAGACACCATCAGCAACAGAAGAACTAATTCAATATAGTGAACCAATAGTACCGGTAGAATGTATGGAATCTCCTTTCATGGAGTCCAAGAAAGATCAACACTAGGGATGAGCGAATCGATCCGGACGAACCCGGATTCGATCCGAATTTCATGAAAAATTCGATTCGGATCGAATCCGAATTTCCCCGCGATTCGATTGCTCGAAGTTTTCCTTTAACATCCATTCATTTACATTACAGGCATTCTAAGATGGCGGAGGGGACATGTCCAGACATCAACCCCGTGCCAGTGCAAGCTGGGGCAGTCACATGCAGCCTATCAGCAGCCAGCAAGCCCGGTAACGTCACAGCGCTATTTAAGGCCGGCGGCCATCTTGCTTTTCCTCATTTCTCTATTGCATTCGTGAGAGACAGGGCTCTGCTGTAGGCAGGGAGAGAGACAGTTAGACAGACAGGGACAGACAGGGAAAGGCTGGAGACAGGCAGGAGACAGGCAGGAGACAGACAGAAAGTCAGCGAAAAACAGGGAAAGTTAGGAAAAAACGGAGGCAGTCACAGGGAGATTTTTTTTTTTTTCATCCAGCCTGAGTGTTACTGGCTGGCTGACTGGCTTTGTTAGCATTTTCAGGCTGCTTATACACTTACTGTGCATATATACTGAACTGATCTCAAGTCTGCTGTGAGGCATCCCATTCTGTGACTACACCAGCCTCTATTTAATACCATAATAACCATTTGCACTTATTCTCATAGAAATTAGGCCTGATAAAGACACTTTTGCTGTGCATGCTCTCTGGTTTTTGTGGCATCCCATTCTGTGACTACACCAGCCTCTATTTAATACCATAATAACCATTTGCACTTATTCTCATAGAAATTAGGCCTGATAAAGACACTTTTGCTGTGCATGCTCTCTGTTTTTTGTGGCATCCCATTCTGTGACTACACCAGCCTCTATTTAATACCATAATAACCATTTGCACTTATTCTCATAGAAATTAGGCCTGATAAAGACACTTTTGCTGTGCATGCTCTCTGGTTTTTGTGGCATCCCATTCTGTGACTACACCAGCCTCTATTTAATACCATAATAACCATTTGCACTTATTCTAATAGAAATTAGGCCTGATAAAGACACTTTTGCTGTGCATGCTCTCTGGTTTTTGTGGCATCCCATTCTTCGACTACACCAGCCTCTATTTAATACCATAATAACCATTTGCACTTATTCTCATAGAAATTAGGCCTGATAAAGACACTTTTGCTGTGCATGCTCTCTGGTTTTTGTGGCATCCCATTCTGTGACTACACCAGCCTCTATTTAATACCATAATAACCATTTGCACTTATTCTCATAGAAATTAGGCCTGATAAAGACACTTTTGCTGTGCATGCTCTCTGGTATTTCTGGCACCCCATTCTGTGACTACACCAGCCTCTATTTAATACCATAATAACCATTTGCACTTATTCTAATAGAAATTAGGCCTGATAAAGACACTTTTGCTGTGCATAGTCTTACTGCTGCCAGGTGCACTGCTGGCTGTTGGGGCATCCCATTCTGTAACATAGCATACCCCTCTTAATTTACACTAAGCAGCTCTCTTATTTACACTAGGCAGGCCTGTTGGAGGCTGAGTGTTACTGCTCACTTTTGGTGTGCATTATATTCTGTTTCATATAGACCCACCGCTGCCTGGGGGTCCTTAAAATATCACCTACTACCACGCCAGTTAGAGTATGTCGGGCAGACAAGTGCCTGGAAGTGAAAAGAGGAGTGGCAGAGGCCAAGATTCCGCAGGCAGAGCTCGCAGCAGACTCGGGGCCAGTAGCAGCAGGAGTCACGCTGAGAGACCTAATCTGCCAGTATCTGCTAGCGGTCGGGTCTCCACCAGTAACGCATCTGCCGTGGTAGATTGGTTGACGCGCTCATCAACAACATCATCACAACTTACGTCTGAAACCCCCAGTCTAGGGTCGGTAGGTTCCTCTGACACAACCCTGAGTTGGCATGCCCCGAGAGCAGTCCCTGTCCTCCCATTGCCTCTGTCCTACGCCGTTCCCTCCCCCAGCGACGTATCCTATGCTTTGGGTTCAGCTCCACTCTTTAGTGAGGAGGACGATCAGATAGAGGACAGTCAGCAGCTACTGCCCAGCCAAGAAATGGAGGTGGCTTCTTTAGCTAGGCAGACAAATAGTGATGTGGACAGTGTCGTGGGTGCTGCGAGTGTTCCAGCTCCTGCGCCAGACACTGTTGACGAATCCACGAACATCAGTGACGTACAGCCACAACTCGGTGATAATGATGATGACGATGAAGCCGATCGCACTTGGGAGCCGGGTGATGAAGGGGCTTCATCGTCATCATCAGGAGAAGAGGGGCGCAAGTTTCCCCCGGAGTCAGCAGCTGAGGCAGCAAGGTGGTAGCAGTCAGCATGGGGGCACAATTCCAAAGGCTGGAGCCGGCCGGGGCCGGGGCCGGGGTAGAGCACCTGCTGTGCGGCAGTCTACCTTATCGGGAGGTAGTGGAGCAGGGGTTCCTGGAGTTGGCAACAGCAGCAGTGAATCAGTGAGGCCAGGGGGTGGGAAAAGTAGCTACTCGGCAGTGTGGCAGTTTTTCCTGAAGCATCCGCAGGAGGGTAACATGGCCACATGCAAGATATGTAGGCAAAAGGTGAAGCATGGCCAGGGTCCAAATGTTGGCACCACGGCCCTGCGTCAACATATGATGCGTCACCATAAAGCGACCTGGGAGAACCGAGGCTCCCAAGGGGAGGTCCAGTCTGCTTCCTCAACAAGTGGCAGGCCGCTCCCAATTTCTGCCAGCCAAGGCTCCAGCACCTCAGCCGAAGGCAGCTGTGCGTCATACCCATCCTCTGTCGCTCCTGCTCCTCCTCCTCCTCCTCCAAGTCATGCATCCCGCCAGCAATCCATCAGCGAAGCCATGTCCAAGAGACAGCAGTATGCGCCCACTCATCCTACGGCGCAGAAGCTGAATGTGCTGGTGCTGCAGTCGCTCCCTTTTCAGGTGGTGGAATCTGCACCTTTCAGAGAACTGATGGCTTGTGCTGAGCCGAGGTGGAGAGTCCCAAGCCGTCATTTCTTTGCCAAGAAGGCAGTACCAGCGCTGCACACTTTTGTTGAACAGAAGGTGGGCCAGTCCTTGAGCCTGTCGGTGTGTAGCAAAGTGCATGGCAGCGCCGACATCTGGAGCTGTAACTACGGTCAGGGACAGTACATGTCGTTTACGGCCCACTGGGTGAATGTGGTCCCTTTGCAGCAGCAGCAGCAACTTGGACAAGTCACGCCGCTTCGGCCTCCGCGCTCCCTGGCCGTTGGGCCTGTGACACCATGCGACTCGGCCTCCTCATCCTTCGCCATCTCCTCACCCTCCACTGTAGGCTCAAGTCTCAGTGCCCCTCCAGTCTACCATGTGTGCAGGGCACGGAGGTGTCACGCAGTGCTTCACATGGTTTGTCTTGGCGAACGGAGTCACACAGGGGAGGAACTGCTTAAATGTATTCATCAGGAAATCCAAACATGGCTTACTCCAAGAAAACTTAAAATGGGAATCATGGTTACCGACAATGGGAAGAACATTTTGTCTGCGCTGCGCAAAGGAAGCCTGACCCATGCCCCCTGCATGGCTCACGTCTTCAATCTGGTTGTCAAGCGGTTTCTGAAGTGTTCCCCCCATCTGCAAGACATCCTAACAACTTCAAGGAAACTTTGCATGCACTTCAGCCACTCATACACCGCCAAACACACCCTTCTTGAGCTACAGCGTCAGAATGGTATCCCCCAAACATAGTCTGATTTGCGATGTTTCCACCCGTTGGAATTCCACCCTTCACATGTTGGACCGATTATATGAACAGAGAAAAGCCATCACGGATTTCCTGATGATCCAATCAGATAGGGGGACTCCCCTGTGTAACTTCAATGTCAACCAGTGGCAGCTCATACGTGACACCTGCCGTTTGCTCAGGCCCTTTGAGGAAGCCACTTTATTTGTCAGTTGGCAGGATTACGGGATGAACGACGTGATTCCACTGCTTCATGTACTACAGCACATGTTGGAAACCATGGCTGGTCAGGGCACTGGAGACATGGCGTTTACATCTTACGGCCACATGAACCCCGTTGGAGCTGAACTGGAGGAGGAGGAGGAAGAGGAGGAGGAGGAGTTGCCCAGCGAAACACAGTTTAGGCTTGGCGAAATGGCTGGTTTATCTAGTCAGCGGACAGGAGAGGAGGAGCAGGAGCAGCCAGAGGAGCTAGAGGTTTTTGAGGAAGGCGAGACAGAGGACCCGGGCACACCGTGGCAGTATGCAGTGGAGATGGAGACAGGTAGTCCATCCGAGGCACTTGCGCAAATGGCAGGAAGCATGCTCACGTGCTTGCGTAGTGACCCCAGAATTGTTTCCATCTGTCGGCGGGATGACTTCTGGCTGTCCACCTTATTGGACCCTCGCTTCCGGCACAAAATGGGGGCATTTTTTAAACCCACCGAGAGGGAGGACAAACTGAACTACTACAAAGACATTCTACGTAGGCAGTTGGCCGATGCCTATCTGCGCCATGGTCCATACTCTCGCAGGTCTGACTCGAGGGGACCTCTGCGCTCACCTTCCACTGCCATGGCCGCTGGGGGGGTTGGCAGGAGCAGCAGCAGCAGCTCCATCAGCAGCAGCCTCAGTCTTCAGTCGCTAATGAGTAGCTTTCTACACCCGCATAGTGAGGCTACTCATGAGCAGCAGGAAGACCTGGAGCTGGACCTGAACCAGCAGGTCATGTCATACTTTGACATGACCATGCCAACACACCTTGAGGATCCGCTGGACTTCTGGGCAGCCAAACTTGATTTGTGGCCTCAACTAGCAGAGTTTGCTCTGGAAAAGCTGTCCTGCCCGGCAAGTAGCGTGCCATCTGAGCGGGTGTTTAGTGCGGCGGGGGCCATAGTTACGGCGAGGAGAACTCATCTGTCAACTAAAAATGTGGAGAGACTCATCTTTGTCAAAATGAATCAGGGATGGATCAGCCAGGATTTCCACCCACCAATGCCTGATGCATGCGACTAGATTCAGCATGGTGCCACGTTTTACACTTTCCAAATGGTGCAAAACATATTTATGTCTTTAGGCCAATTTTTGGGCTCCTGCTGCTGCCAACTCCAGGGTGTGATTCATCCAATTTTTGGGCTCCTGAAGCCAACCACAAGGTCTCTTTAAAGTAATATTTGGGCTCCTGCTGCTGCTGCTGCCAACTCCAGGGTGTGGTTCATCCATTTTTTGGGCTCCTGAAGCCAACTCCAGTGTCTCTTTAAAGTAATGTTTGGGCTCCTGTTGCTGCTGCTGCTGCTGCCAACTCCTGCCAACTCCAGGGTGTGATTCATCCAATTTTTGGGCTCCTGAAGCCAACCCCAGTGTCTCTTTAAAGTAATATTTGGGCTCCTGCTGCTGCTGCTGCCAACTCCAGGGTGTGAATCATCCAATTTTTGGGCTCCTGAAGCCAACTCCAGTGTCTCTTTAAAGTAATGTTTGGGCTCCTGCTGCTGCTCCTGCTGCTGCCAACTCCAGGGTGTGATTCATCCAATTTTTGGGCTCCTGAAGCCAACCCCAGTGTCTCTTTAAAGTAATATTTGGGCTCCTGCTGCTGCTGCTGCCAACTCCAGGGTGTGATTCATCCAATTTTTGGGCTCCTGAAGCCAACTCCAGTGTCTCTTTAAAGTAATGTTTGGGCTCCTGTTGCTGCTGCTGCTGCTGCCAACTCCTGCCAACTCCAGGGTGTGATTCATCCAATTTTTGGGCTCCTGAAGCCAACCCCAGGGTCTCTTTAAAGTAATATTTGGGCTCCTGCTGCTGCTGCCAACTCCAGGGTGTGATTCATCCAATTTTTGGGCTCCTGAAGCCAACTCCAGTGTCTCTTTAAAGTAATATTTGGGCTCCTGCTGCTGCTGCTCCTGCTGCTGCTGCTGCCAACTCCAGGGTGTGATTCATCCAATTTTTGGGCTCCTGAAGCCAACACCAGTGTCTCTTTAAAGTAATGTTTGGGCTCCTGCTGCTGCTGCTCCTGCTGCTGCTGCTGCCAACTCCAGGGTGTGATTCATCCAATTTTTGGGCTCCTGAAGCCAACACCAGTGTCTCTTTAAAGTAATGTTTGGGCTCCTGTTGCTGCTGCTGCCAACTCCTGCCAACTCCAGGGTGTGATTCATCCAATTTTTGGGCTCCTGAAGCCAACCCCAGGGTCTCTTTAAAGTAATGTTTGGGCTCCTGCTGCTGCTGCTGCCAACTCTAGGGTGTGATTCATCCAATTTTTGGGCTCCTGAAGCCAACCCCAGGGTCTCTTTAAAGTAATTTTTGGGCTCCTGCTGCTGCTGCCAACTCCAGGGTGTGATTCATGCAATTTTTGGGCTCCTGAAGCCAACTGCAGTGTCTCTTTAAAGTAATGTTTGGGCTCCTGTTGCTGCTGCTGCCAACTCCTGCCAACTCCAGGGTGTGATTCATCCAATTTTTGGGCTCCTGAAGCCAACCCCAGGGTCTCTTTAAAGTAATATTTGGGCTCCTGCTGCTGCTGCTGCCAACTCCAGGGTGTGATTCATCCAATTTTTGGGCTACTGACGCCAACTCCAGTGTCTCTTTAAAGTAATGTTTGGGCTCCTGTTGCTGCTGCTCCTGCTGCTGCTGCTGCTGCCAACTCCAGGGTGTGATTCATCCAATTGTTGGGCTCCTGAAGCCAACCCCAGGGTCTCTTTAAAGTAATATTTGGGCTCCTGCTGCTGCTGCCAACTCCAGGGTGTGATTCATCCAATTTTTGGGCTACTGAAGCCAACTCCAGTGTCTCTTTAAAGTTATGTTTGGGCTCCTGTTGCTGCTGCTCCTGCTGCTGCTGCTGCCAACTCCAGGGTGTGATTCATCCAATTTTTGGGCTCCTGAAGCCAACCCCAGGGTCTCTTTAAAGTAATATTTGGGCTTCTGCTGCTGCTGCTGCCAACTCCAGGGTGTGATTCATCCAATTTTTGGGCTACTGAAGCCAACTCCAGTGTCTCTTTAAAGTAATGTTTGGGCTCCTGTTGCTGCTGCTCCTGCTGCTGCTGCTGCCAACTCCAGGGTGTGATTCATCCAATTTTTGGGCTCCTGAAGCCAACCCCAGGGTCTCTTTAAAGTAATATTTGGGCACCTGCTGCTGCTGCCAACTCCAGGGTGTGATTCATCCAATTTTTGGGCTCCTGAAGCCAACCCCAGTGTCTCTTTAAAGTAATGTTTGGGCTCCTGCTGCTGCTGCCAACTCCAGGGTGTGATTCATCCAATTTTTGGGCTCCTGAAGCCAACCCCAGTGTCTCTTTAAAGTAATGTTTGGGCTCCTGCTGCTGCTGCTGCCAACTCCAGGGTGTGATTCATCCAGTTTTGGGGCTCCTGCTGCTGCCAACTTCAGTGTCTCTTTAAAGCAATGTTTGGGCTCCTGCCCCTCATAGTGATGCCACTTCAACTCTCTGCAATTGTGCCGCTCTGCGATTCTATTAGCGATGCCTCTGATCTGCATGTGATATTTATTCAAAGTATTATTTAACTATCCCAGCATGCATCCTATGCATGTTACAGCAAGGCAGAATGGTTTACAACCCTATTGAGGCTCTAGGAGGCTCAGAAATAGCCGTTTTTAATAGCGATTTGTCGCGAATAAATTCGGGTCGAAACGATTTTTGTCGGAAAATTCGGCGAATCAGTCGAATCGAATTTTTCAAAAGTTCGCTCATTTCTAATCAACACCTTGGGAAAGCCACCTGAATTTCCCAGAACTACTCAGGTAATGGTGTCTGCAAGCTAGATAAGACAACCTGATATTTGCCTTCAACTTATTTTTTGACTTTTTGGAGGACTAGGGGGTCAGAAGGACTTTCTCTTTAACACATTTAAATCACAGTTTTAGGTGATTGACATTTAGCAGTTTAGCAGTTCTGTTTGTACGGAGCACTGACATAGTCTATTACATTGTAAGTCTATGGGTGGTCAGTTGATAACATTTATGTAAATGAAGCCTTTCAGTGACTTATTTATCATATCTTGATACTGTGTTAAATGGATGTCCTGGTGGATATTGGAATCTTTAGGGAATAGGTTCACTTGCAAAGGTTGTGGACAAATATTAAAATCTTCATGTATATGTAAATGCTTTACCTGGTCATGGGACCTAAAGTGTAAAATAAAAACAAAAATTTTCTCTGCCCTTCCCCAGTGCTCACACATGTTAGGGAACTAAAAACTTACCTGATCTGGGCAGTATTGGACAGCTGCCAGAGTGAGTATGTGCATCCTCTGATCTGATCTGCCCACCACTACCAGCAGATATCAGTTTGTAGTTCAAAGCGGTGGCGCACAGAGCAAATGAAGTGGAGATATGTTCAGCCTTGCTGTGGCAACCACCTGGGCCCACTGGTGGCATGCCACCAGGTGAGTATTTTTCTTCATCAATCTTTTTACAAAGATAGGGATTGAAACTTTGCATACATATGTTCAACAATGACATAATGCGTACAGTGTCTTGCTGGCTTGACAGTGATCAGATTAGGAGAGGGGAGCTCTGTAGAGAGTCTCCCCTCTGTCTTTGTCTTTAACTCTACACAAGTTTTTCAGAAAACAGTTGAAAATTAAAGAAGTGGGGTTCTAATTAGATTGTGGAGTGGAGGCCCAGTGGGAAAAGTGGGTTACCCCACAGGTTTAGCAGAGGGGAATGAGGGGACATTAAATTTGGGGAGTATTTCACCGAGTCCCATATCTTAAGGGAGGGCTTAGTTTTCTGGACCTGTATGTGTATGTATGACTCTTAGTCCCCCCTGAGACTTATGGGAAAACATGGTGCGACTTGCCACGCTGGGCCTGGTCGATGACCAGATGTACTGGAGCACCCGTCTTTGCAGTATCCATAGCATATAGGCTGGTACTTGCATGGGTAAGACTCTGAAATACTAAAGAACATGCATTAACACTAGGGTTGGAGACGGATAGAGAGTTTCATCTTACACTTCGGAGTCTTTTAAACATAGAAGCCTTGTAGGTTGTAAATCTCTACAAGTTCTAGAAAGGTCTCATTACCTACTATCTGATTAAGAACTGCAGCCTTGTTTTTTTATATCTAAATTGAGTGGTTCGATCACCTTATCTTTTATGCAGGAATTTTGAAAATATGTGACACACGTTGACTGAGTAAATGTATGAGATGGAAAACAAAGAAATATTATTTTATATAGGTAATTTAGTAAAGCTATGCAAAACAGTAACTGTAAAAACTAATGGGATAGATAAGACTGATGCACGGAAGTGTGAATCAATGAAACCCTGTATTGGATGTGTAATTTGTCATACTCACTTCTGATTATTGTGATATTCTCTTGGGTTCCTTAAGTAGTCTGGAAAATGAACTGTTTGAAAATTTTGAAATGAACAAGCAGTTTTAAAGTGGAAACTCAAGGGATGCAACTGCCATGCCTGTAATCACTACCACATTTATGCCCTGACTCAGCACAGGCCATAAACATTAGACCTCAGCTGACCTGCATGCCACCTTTTCACTTGTTTGTGAGAATTTTTATGCGGCATAAAAATTAGAATACTCACTCATGCTAGAGCTCATGTGCAAACTTACACATTAAAAATGTGCACATAAAAAGGTGCCCGCTGAATCGCCCACAGCATAAAAGCAAGCCTTTTCCACCAGAGACTGTACTAGAATGCATTTTTGACCAGTGCGGAATCAACCCTATAGCAGACAATTGAAGCATTACATTATCTGCTAATTCAATAATCTAAGCAGGTAAAGATTGAAAAAGAATGTTTCATTGTGTACTTACTTCCACCTATTGCTAGAAAAAATCCTTGTATGTACTGTTAGGTCCATAAATATTTGGACAGAGATAATGTTTTTCTTAAATTGGTTATGTTCATTACCACAATGAATTTCGAATAAAACAATTCAGATACAGTTGAAATTTTTCTTTCAGCTTTATTTCAGTGGGTTGAGCAAAAGGTTTGCATAAAAATGTGAGAAACTAAAGCACTTTTGAAACAAAATCCCTTCATTTCAGGGGTTCAAAAGTAATTGGACAAATTAAATAATTGTAAATAAAATATTAATTTCCAATACTTGGATAAAACACCTTTCTTGGCAATGACTGCCTGAAGTCTTGAACTCATGGACATCACCAGACATTACTATGTTTCCTCCTTTTAAATGCTCTGCCAGGCCTTTACTGCAGCAGTTTTCAGTCGCTGTTTGATCGTGGGCCTTTCTGTCTGAAGTTTAGTTTTTAACACGTGAAATGCATGCTCAATTAAGTTGAGATCAGGTGACTGACTTGGCCATTCAATATATATTGACTATATAATGGAAGTGGAATATTCCACTTTTTTGCTTTAATAAACTCCTGGGTAGCTTTGGCTTTATGTTTTGGGTCATTGTCCATCTGTATTATGAAAAGTTGACCAATCAGTTTGGCAGCATTTGGCTGGATTTGAGCACATAGTATGTTTCTTAACAGCTCAGAATTAATCTGGCTGCTTCTGTTCTGCGTCACATCATCAATAAACACTAGAGACCCAGTCCACTGGCAGCTGGCAATAACCAAGTCATCACATTGCCTCCGCTGTGTTTTACAGATGATGTGCTATGCTTTGCATCATGAGGTGTACCATGCCTTCGCCATAGTTTCCATCATTCTGGTAGAGGTTGATCTTGGTTTCATCTGTCCAAAGAACTGTGCCGGCTTTTTTAGATGTTTTGTTAGCACAGTCTAATCTACCCCTCGATTCAAAGAGCCAAAGTTAATTGATTTCGTATCGAGAATCGTAAGTTTGGGTGGGTGTTTGTCATTTTTTCTTGTTTTTTTGCCCATTTCGTATTCGCACGATCGTTCGCGCATAGACGTATATGAACATACGCATTTCGTACGAGAATCGTATAATTTGCGTTAGTTCGTGTGTTTTTCCCGTCCAAATCGTATTATTTGCGTCCGATCCTATTTTTTACGTCCTTCACATGGGCTTGCGACCAATTCAGAGAGGTGATTGCTAATTGTTTGGAAGCCCATTAAAGAGCTGCTTTACGAAATGTTTGCCGGCAGCTATTTGGCCTCGGGAGTAGGATGGAGCGGAGCGAGTTTGTGGCACATCAAGGGCTTATGCTTTTTGGCATTGAGTTGATCGAGATGTCTGAGAGCAGATTGCCCCTGCGTCGTCGCATGAACATCGATAGCATGAATGATGTTGAGCTGTTCGAGCTGACCAGGCTTAATCGCGCTTCCCTCCATAAATTATATAGTGAGCTGCGGCCATGGTTAGCCCGCACCACAAGGAAGGGGCATGCAATTTCAGGTATGACCAAGATGCTTGGCTGCCTGCAATTTTTGGTGAACGGCTCGTTCCAGAGGCTGGGTGCCCTCTCCGTGGGGATGTCACAGCTAAATTTTTGGAAGGCATGGCTGCCATAACTCCAAAATATATTTATTTTCCGGATGATATGGCAGCCAGAAACGCCATTAAGCTTGGGTTTTATAATGTGGCCGACATGCCCAACGTTATTGGTGCTATTGACTGCACACATGTGGCACTCGTACCTAGGGCTGCCGACGAGTATATATATAGGTATTGAGATTGGTTATTATGTTGGCCAACGTGTAATGTAACCTGTTTTCCTTTGCGGCAGCATATTTGTTTATCCCTCATTTGTGTAGCTGCTTTATCTAGGCTTTTCATTAGTATTTCCCAATAGAGTGCAGACATGTTTTGTTGTTAATTTTTTATTTTGGGTCAAATATTAGGGATGAGCGAATCGATCCGGACGAACCCGGATTCGATCCGAATTTCAGGAAAAATTCGATTCGGATCGAATCCGAATTTCCCCGCGATTCGATCACTCGAAGTTTTCCTTTAACATCCATTCATTTACATTACAGGCATTCTAAGATGGCGGGCGGGACATGTCTGGACATGTATCCCGCGCCAGTGCAAGCTGGGGCAGTCACATGCAGCCTATCAGCAGCCAGCAAGCCCGGTGACGTCACACAGCGGTATTTAAAGGCGGCCATCTTGCTTTTCCTCATTTCTCTATTGCATTCGTGACAGACAGACAGAACGCTGTGTAGCTGAGGCAGTTAGACAGGCTGGAGACAGGCTGGAGACAGGGACAGACAGGGACAGGCTGGAGACAGGCAGGAGACAGGCAGGAGACAGACAGGAGACAGACAGAAAGCCAGGGAAAGGTAGGAAAAACGGAGCTGGCTGACAGGGAGAATTTTTTTTTTTCATCCAGCCTTTGTTAGCGTTTTCAGGCTGCTTATAGTAACTAACTGTGCATATATACTGAACTGATCTTAAGTCTGCTGTGAGGCATCCCATTCTGTGACTAAAGCAGCCTCTATTTAATAGCATAATAAACATCTGCACTTATTCTCATAGAAATCAGGCCTGATAAAGACACTTTTGCTGTGCATGCTCTCTGGTTTTTGTGGCACTGGCATCCCATTCCGTGACTAAAGCAGCCTCTATTTAATAGCATAATAAACATTTGCACTTATTCTCATAGAAATCAGGCCTGATAAAGACACTTTTGCTGTGCATGCTCTCTGGTTTTTGTGGCACTGGCATCCCATTCTGTGACTAAAGCAGCCTCTATTTAATAGCATAATAAACATTTGCACTTATTCTCATAGAAATCAGGCCTGATAAAGACACTTTTGCTGTGCATGCTCTCTGGTTTTTGTGGCACTGGCATCCCATTCTGTGACTAAAGCAGCCTCTATTTAATAGCATAATAAACATTTGCACTTATTCTCATAGAAATCAGGCCTGATAAAGACACTTTTGCTGTGCATGCTCTCTGGTTTTTGTGGCACTGGCATCCCATTCTGTGACTAAAGCAGCCTCTATTTAATAGCATAATAAACATTTGCACTTATTCTCATAGAAATCAGGCCTGATAAAGACACTTTTGCTGTGCATGCTCTCTGGTTTTTGTGGCACTGGCATCCCATTCTGTGACTAAAGCAGCCTCTATTTAATAGCATAATAAACATTTGCACTTATTCTCATAGAAATCAGGCCTGATAAAGACACTTTTGCTGTGCATGCTCTCTGGTTTTTGTGGCACTGGCATCCCATTCTGTGACTAAAGCAGCCTCTATTTAATAGCATAATAACCATTTGCACTTATTCTCATAGAAATCAGGCCTGATAAAGACACTTTTGCTGTGCATGCTCTCTGGTTTTTGTGGCACTGGCATCCCATTCCGTGACTAAAGCAGCCTCTATTTAATAGCATAATAAACATTTGCACTTATTCTCATAGAAATCAGGCCTGATAAAGACACTTTTGCTGTGCATGCTCTCTGGTTTTTGTGGCACTGGCATCCCATTCCGTGACTAAAGCAGCCTCTATTTAATAGCATAATAAACATTTGCACTTATTCTCATAGAAATCAGGCCTGATAAAGACACTTTTGCTGTGCATGCTCTCTGGTTTTTGTGGCACTGGCATCCCATTCTGTGACTAAAGCAGCCTCTATTTAATAGCATAATAAACATTTGCACTTATTCTCATAGAAATCAGGCCTGATAAAGACACTTTTGCTGTGCATGCTCTCTGGTTTTTGTGGCACTGGCATCCCATTCCGTGACTAAAGCAGCCTCTATTTAATAGCATAATAAACATTTGCACTTATTCTCATAGAAATCAGGCCTGATAAAGACACTTTTGCTGTGCATGCTCTCTGGTTTTTGTGGCACTGGCATCCCATTCCGTGACTAAAGCAGCCTCTATTTAATAGCATAATAAACATTTGCACTTATTCTCATAGAAATCAGGCCTGATAAAGACACTTTTGCTGTGCATGCTCTCTGGTTTTTGTGGCACTGGCATCCCATTCCGTGACTAAAGCAGCCTCTATTTAATAGCATAATAAACATTTGCACTTATTCTCATAGAAATCAGGCCTGATAAAGACACTTTTGCTGTGCATGCTCTCTGGTTTTTGTGGCACTGGCATCCCATTCTGTGACTAAAGCAGCCTCTATTTAATAGCATAATAAACATTTGCACTTATTCTCATAGAAATCAGGCCTGATAAAGACACTTTTGCTGTGCATGCTCTCTGGTTTTTGTGGCACTGGCATCCCATTCTGTGACTAAAGCAGCCTCTATTTAATAGCATAATAAACATTTGCACTTATTCTCATAGAAATCAGGCCTGATAAAGACACTTTTGCTGTGCATGCTCTCTGGTTTTTGTGGCACTGGCATCCCATTCTGTGACTAAAGCAGCCTCTATTTAATAGCATAATAAACATTTGCACTTATTCTCATAGAAATCAGGCCTGATAAAGACACTTTTGCTGTGCATGCTCTCTGGTTTTTGTGGCACTGGCATCCCATTCTGTGACTAAAGCAGCCTCTATTTAATAGCATAATAAACATTTGCACTTATTCTCATAGAAATCAGGCCTGATAAAGACACTTTTGCTGTGCATGCTCTCTGGTTTTTGTGGCACTGGCATCCCATTCTGTGACTAAAGCAGCCTCTATTTAATAGCATAATAAACATTTGCACTTATTCTCATAGAAATCAGGCCTGATAAAGACACTTTTGCTGTGCATGCTCTCTGGTTTTTGTGGCACTGGCATCCCATTCTGTGACTAAAGCAGCCTCTATTTAATAGCATAATAAACATTTGCACTTATTCTCATAGAAATCAGGCCTGATAAAGACACTTTTGCTGTGCATGCTCTCTGGTTTTTGTGGCACTGGCATCCCATTCTGTGACTAAAGCAGCCTCTATTTAATAGCATAATAAACATTTGCACTTATTCTCATAGAAATCAGGCCTGATAAAGACACTTTTGCTGTGCATGCTCTCTGGTTTTTGTGGCACTGGCATCCCATTCTGTGACTAAAGCAGCCTCTATTTAATAGCATAATAAACATTTGCACTTATTCTCATAGAAATCAGGCCTGATAAAGACACTTTTGCTGTGCATGCTCTCTGGTTTTTGTGGCACTGGCATCCCATTCCTGTGACTAAAGCAGCCTCTATTTAATAGCATAATAAACATTTGCACTTATTCTCATAGAAATCAGGCCTGATAAAGACACTTTTGCTGTGCATGCTCTCTGGTTTTTGTGGCACTGGCATCCCATTCTGTGACTAAAGCAGCCTCTATTTAATAGCATAATAAACATTTGCACTTATTCTCATAGAAATCAGGCCTGATAAAGACACTTTTGCTGTGCATGCTCTCTGGTTTTTGTGGCACTGGCATCCCATTCTGTGACTAAAGCAGCCTCTATTTAATAGCATAATAAACATTTGCACTTATTCTCATAGAAATCAGGCCTGATAAAGACACTTTTGCTGTGCATGCTCTCTGGTTTTTGTGGCACTGGCATCCCATTCCGTGACTAAAGCAGCCTCTATTTAATAGCATAATAAACATTTGCACTTATTCTCATAGAAATCAGGCCTGATAAAGACACTTTTGCTGTGCATGCTCTCTGGTTTTTGTGGCACTGGCATCCCATTCTGTGACTAAAGCAGCCTCTATTTAATAGCATAATAAACATTTGCACTTATTCTCATAGAAATCAGGCCTGATAAAGACACTTTTGCTGTGCATGCTCTCTGGTTTTTGTGGCACTGGCATCCCATTCCGTGACTAAAGCAGCCTCTATTTAATAGCATAATAAACATTTGCACTTATTCTCATAGAAATCAGGCCTGATAAAGACACTTTTGCTGTGCATGCTCTCTGGTTTTTGTGGCACTGGCATCCCATTCCGTGACTAAAGCAGCCTCTATTTAATAGCATAATAAACATTTGCACTTATTCTCATAGAAATCAGGCCTGATAAAGACACTTTTGCTGTGCATGCTCTCTGGTTTTTGTGGCACTGGCATCCCATTCCGTGACTAAAGCAGCCTCTATTTAATAGCATAATAAACATTTGCACTTATTCTCATAGAAATCAGGCCTGATAAAGACACTTTTGCTGTGCATGCTCTCTGGTTTTTGTGGCACTGGCATCCCATTCCGTGACTAAAGCAGCCTCTATTTAATAGCATAATAAACATTTGCACTTATTCTCATAGAAATCAGGCCTGATAAAGACACTTTTGCTGTGCATGCTCTCTGGTTTTTGTGGCACTGGCATCCCATTCCGTGACTAAAGCAGCCTCTATTTAATAGCATAATAAACATTTGCACTTATTCTCATAGAAATCAGGCCTGATAAAGACACTTTTGCTGTGCATGCTCTCTGGTTTTTGTGGCACTGGCATCCCATTCCGTGACTAAAGCAGCCTCTATTTAATAGCATAATAAACATTTGCACTTATTCTCATAGAAATCAGGCCTGATAAAGACACTTTTGCTGTGCATGCTCTCTGGTTTTTGTGGCACTGGCATCCCATTCCGTGACTAAAGCAGCCTCTATTTAATAGCATAATAAACATTTGCACTTATTCTCATAGAAATCAGGCCTGATAAAGACACTTTTGCTGTGCATGCTCTCTGGTTTTTGTGGCACTGGCATCCCATTCCGTGACTAAAGCAGCCTCTATTTAATAGCATAATAAACATTTGCACTTATTCTCATAGAAATCAGGCCTGATAAAGACACTTTTGCTGTGCATGCTCTCTGGTTTTTGTGGCACTGGCATCCCATTCTGTGACTAAAGCAGCCTCTATTTAATAGCATAATAAACATTTGCACTTATTCTCATAGAAATCAGGCCTGATAAAGACACTTTTGCTGTGCATGCTCTCTGGTTTTTGTGGCACTGGCATCCCATTCCGTGACTAAAGCAGCCTCTATTTAATAGCATAATAAACATTTGCACTTATTCTCATAGAAATCAGGCCTGATAAAGACACTTTTGCTGTGCATGCTCTCTGGTTTTTGTGGCACTGGCATCCCATTCTGTGACTAAAGCAGCCTCTATTTAATAGCATAATAAACATTTGCACTTATTCTCATAGAAATCAGGCCTGATAAAGACACTTTTGCTGTGCATGCTCTCTGGTTTTTGTGGCACTGGCATCCCATTCTGTGACTAAAGCAGCCTCTATTTAATAGCATAATAAACATTTGCACTTATTCTCATAGAAATCAGGCCTGATAAAGACACTTTTGCTGTGCATGCTCTCTGGTTTTTGTGGCACTGGCATCCCATTCCTGTGACTAAAGCAGCCTCTATTTAATAGCATAATAAACATTTGCACTTATTCTCATAGAAATCAGGCCTGATAAAGACACTTTTGCTGTGCATGCTCTCTGGTTTTTGTGGCACTGGCATCCCATTCAGTGACTAAAGCAGCCTCTATTTAATAGCATAATAAACATTTGCACTTATTCTCATAGAAATCAGGCCTGATAAAGACACTTTTGCTGTGCATGCTCTCTGGTTTTTGTGGCACTGGCATCCCATTCCGTGACTAAAGCAGCCTCTATTTAATAGCATAATAAACATTTGCACTTATTCTCATAGAAATCAGGCCTGATAAAGACACTTTTGCTGTGCATGCTCTCTGGTTTTTGTGGCACTGGCATCCCATTCCGTGACTAAAGCAGCCTCTATTTAATAGCATAATAAACATTTGCACTTATTCTCATAGAAATCAGGCCTGATAAAGACACTTTTGCTGTGCATGCTCTCTGGTTTTTGTGGCACTGGCATCCCATTCCGTGACTAAAGCAGCCTCTATTTAATAGCATAATAAACATTTGCACTTATTCTCATAGAAATCAGGCCTGATAAAGACACTTTTGCTGTGCATGCTCTCTGGTTTTTGTGGCACTGGCATCCCATTCTGTGACTAAAGCAGCCCTCTATTTAATAGCATAATAAACATTTGCACTTATTCTCATAGAAATCAGGCCTGATAAAGACACTTTTGCTGTGCATGCTCTCTGGTTTTTGTGGCACTGGCATCCCATTCTGTGACTAAAGCAGCCTCTATTTAATAGCATAATAAACATTTGCACTTATTTCTCATAGAAATCAGGCCTGATAAAGACACTTTTGCTGTGCATGCTCTCTGGTTTTTGTGGCACTA